>BSBM01001450.1:0-2400000 GCA_027924585.1 Larix kaempferi | reverse complement strand
ATAGCAATGTTGAAACAAGTGTAACATGCCACGTTATTTCAAAGTGCAATACAATTGCCACGTTACAACAACTTGCATATATTAGAGGGAGTATTGCCTACTTTAAACTCATTATAAAATAGACCCATCCATTGAACTTCGAAGAGAGTTTTATATCTCAGGGCAAAATGGCATCTGCGGCGTCACTAAACACATGAACTAACAATCATGTGTTTCGCATGATTAATTTTGGCACATTTTACAATCAAAATATATGTATGTACACTAATAACTTTGACTTTTTTTAAAATCACATCCTGTGCAAAATTTAGGATTAAATGAACAATTCAGTAATGCTTTGGAGTATAACTCGTCAAGTTTCCCATAGTCATGAGTACTCTTCTAGATGTCGAAGTTGTGGTTGAATTAATTGTGTCTAATTTTATGCTTAAATTTGGATTTATGTTATATAAGTTCCATATAATTTAGGCTCGATGCAATGTCACACAATATCGATGGGCCTGTAGCACAACACTTTTGCCATTTTTAATCTTTAATTTTTAATGTTCATAGTGATGATTGATCAGAATTTCCTTCTCTAGAAACACGATGACAACATAACCTTCAGGATTTATATTTTCTTCAGTATTATTCTCAACCAATCAAATGGCATGTCTAGCATATTTCCTTTTCTTCAACGAGATTTCACAATAACCACCAGATTTCATTCTATTGTGGCAATTGCATTTCCTTCCATTAGTTTGGTGAAACGTGCAACCTTAATTTCCTCATAACGTGGTAGTTTTTTAATGTAAATTTATCTTCGTGAAGACGGTCATAAAGGATATACAACAACAATGAATGCGTCAAAGCTAATGCATATCTTGCACGCGGATATGCATTAGCTTTCTCCTCCAGTTGGTCCTCTTCCTATGTATATGAGTGCAAATAGTTCTCCTACCTTTACTTGGAAGGGACTTGAAGCTTTGCTCCTTCCCTCTTGTTATATTTGAAATCCTCATATCGACCTAAAAAAATTGATGATATGTAACCATACTTATATAGTACAATTCTATCTCATGTTTCTTTTTAATCATCTTGATAAAGTAATTTGTAACTAATCAAAGATCATTCTACTCTAATAATATGTGAAATCCTCATAATAAACTTAAAAAATTATATATATTTAGATTAATTTAATATAATTTATTTACCAATAAAAACAACGCTATAATGGGATAACAAATTAAACACACACCCATGCACTCAATTCTCATGGCTAAAAGCGCTATCCTTTCCTCTTAGAGTCATATCCCTCCACTTTAAACTCAAATTATATATAACTAGCAATTGCACCTTGGGGTGCAATAAAAGAACGTTGTATTGTAAGTGGAGGTGGGAGATGAAGAAAGTGGAGGCACAGTAGAATGTTGGAAAAAGAACTACAAATGAAAGTAAGATTGGACATACACATACAATGGATGAGAATCAAATGCACAAAAGAGTGTATGGAATCCCAAAACAATAGGGTTAAAAGGTTTTGAAGGGAGTAGAGAAGTAATCGAAATATAATCCCTTGTTCCATCTACAAATAATTCATTGGTTATGGAGCAAGCCACCTTACCTATTTCATGATAACAATTCAAAATGCACAAATATAGATGAATTTTAAAAGAATTATAAAAAACATGAGCTTTCTTCACTTATGTAGATCATTATTTGGAAATTAGAATTAAGAATATCAACAACAATTAATAGCTTACTAATTGCTAAGCATTATTTGGGTATTTTGGAAGAAATGCGGGAATTTCCCTTTCTTTTACAAAAAGTGCAAACATGCTTTTCTAAGATTTGGCAATGTTTTAATCGCATCTAGAAAGATCCAAAACTAGGTTGAGTCAATAAGCTTTGTTAGCTGTGTTAATGCTGATGATACCAATATAAAATACATGTTAGGAACCCATGTCAACCCTTCTCTTTACTTTGTTAGTATATTGTTGTTGGACGCATATGCTTTGTAAGTCGTCTTGTAGTATTTGTTGATCCATAGTTTGTATTAGCCCATGGTATTGACCCATAATATTGGACGCGTATGATTTGTAAGTATTCCTGTAGTATTATATGTTCCATGGTATTGACCCATAGTATTGGGCATAGAATTAGTATATAAGTGTGTGTTGAGGCCAATGAAGGCACCGTGAAGTTATTTGTATTGAGCTTGCTCAAAGGAGGTTGCCCCCTCGAAGTGGCCCATGATCAATAAAATATTTCGTGATATAATATATCGTGCATTTTATCAATTAATTGTTGCAGGTTCCTCACATTTGGTATCATAGCACTTTCTTGGGCTCATTGGGTGGAATTTCTGCCAATTTTTTGTTTCGCATCTGTTGCAGGTTCGGATCTGGGAATAATCCCTATCTGCTTAACTGTGGGAAGTGCTTGTGACTAAGCCCTAAAAATGATTGTGAGGAGTACCACATGAACCCCGAAGTAGCTGGCCCATTGAGAGGACCTGCCAGAGAAAAGGGCAATGACCCCTACCTGATTGACTAGTTCCCACCCGTGAGGTAAACCAAGAGTTGTCATTTGTGGAAAAGCGGTTATCAATTTTACTTGAGTTGTGGAGTGAGGGTTACTTCCCTAATACGCAAGTCGTCAGACAACATTGGTGGCTGAGTGAATCCCCTGAATCGTTAGGAAGCCAAGCATACCTGGGGTCCATATCTAGTTTCAGCTACTAAATCACAGATTACATCTGCCCAGACTTGTTGCCGATCGCTTCTGCACCATTGTAGATCCATCTGTTTCCGATCACTTCCACACCATTGCAGATCCATATGTTTCTGATCACTTCCACGCCGTTACAGATCCATCTGTTTCCAATCACTTTTGCGCGATTACAGATCGATCTGTTTTCGATCTCTTCCGCGCCGTTGCAGATCCATCTGTTTCTAATCACTTTTGCATCGTTACAGATCCATATATTGTCGATCACTTATCCGTCATTACAGATCCATCTGTTTCCGATCACTTCCGCGCCATTGCATATCCATTTGTTTCCGATCACTTCCGCGCCGTTGCAGATCCATCTGTTGCCGATCACTTCCGTGTCGTTGTAAATCCAGTCCGAAAAAAAAATTCTATTTTTTCGCCATATCTCCTTTGTCAATTTTCACCCAATCGCCTTCAAATTTTTCCACCATGTTCATTCCCTATTTTTGCTTCTTGGTCCCGATCTGTTTTTTTTTTCCATTCTTTCACCCCGCTTCTGAAATCCTCATTTTTTGCTTCCCTGTTCATTCAAAAGTGTTCAAAACCTAGTCAAACCCCAATTTCCCATCAGATTGTTTCCCAAATCCAAATTTCCCTTTACTAAATAAGCTTCTATTTGTGTTGTTATACCCATTCACAAAAAAAATAAAAAAGAGATCCTGGTTATGGTTGTCACCCACATAGGAGCACAAATCATGGAGGAAGAACTTGCATCCCTCAAAACTAAAATCCAATATTTGGACGCAAAATTTCTCAACCTCCATCTTTAGCATTCAACCATGAACACTGGGTTCTCTTCTTCTAGCAATTTTCTTGGGCTGAAGCTTGATTTTCCTCGCTTCAATGGTAATGATCCGACTGGATGGATATACCGAGCAGAAAAATATTTCAGTCTGCATAATACTTTTGATGTCCAAAAAGTTCCATTTGCATCCTTTCATTTGGAACAGGAATCCCTTCAATGCTATCGTTGGTACATCAAGGCTCATGGCGAGCCAAAATGGACATATTTTTGCCAACTCCTTTTGCAACGATATGGTCCTAATGCTTTTGATGACTTCACAGGAGCACTCACGAAACTTCGCCAATTTGGCACTGTGAGAGAGTATCAGACAGAATTTGAGAAACTAGCCAATCAAACAGAAGGATTGTCTGATGAATTCTATAGGAGTTGTTTTATCAGTGGTCTTAAGAATGAAATCCAATCAGAGGTTAAAATGTTCTGTCCCAACACAATGATGGAAGTCCTAGGGTTGGCTAAGTTTGTGGAGGACAAGATCACAACCCAACAACGCTCCAAATCCACTTTTGTTCCATTCCAAAATATGGTTTCCAAATGACCTCCCATCATGCCATCTCCTTGCACAACTCCTATCAAGCATTTGTCTGAAGCAGAGATGCAGGAACGTAGAGAAAAAGGGATTTGTTATAATTGTGATGAGAAATTCACTCGGGGACATAGATGTGTTGAGCAAAAAATCTATATCTTAGATGTGGATTCTTCGCCTGCCTCTGAACTTGGTGCAGAAGCTCCAGATACACTAAATGATCAGGTCGACATTCAGCAACCTCCTGTTGACCCTTCGTCTCCGGACAACCAGCCAAAGATATCTCTCCATGCTTTAGCCAAAGTCACCACCCCACAAACAATGTGGGTCATGGGTTACTTCAAGAAGATCCCTTTTACAATACTCATTGATTCTAGTAGCACTCATAACTTCATTGACCCTCAGATCGCCAAATAGGCTGATTGTTTTGTCCATCCTTGCTCCAACTTTGAATTCCTGATTGTCAATGGGGGCACTGTACCTTGCAAGCGGAAGTGTCACAATGTGCGTATCTCTATGGAAGATTATGAGCTACACTTTGACATGTTTGCCTTGTCCTTAGACAGATGTGATGTGGTTTTGGGCGTTCAATGGTTACGCACACTTGGCTCCATTTATGGGATTTTGCTGAAATTTGGATGCAATTTGCAGTCAATGGGAAACAACACACATTTATGGGCTTACAACCAAGGTCTCTCTGCATCATCAGTTCACATCGCCTGGAAAATATCCTTAAGAAGAATTCACATGGTGTCATCGCTCAGCCCCATTCCATTCAGATGCACCCATCAACGGTCTCCACTACTTCCTTAGATAGATATGCAGCTGTCTTTGATGAACTAGTGGGATTGCCTCCTTCAAGAGACCTTTCTAAGAATTTAGCCGCGTCTACATATGAGAAGGAAATGATGGCTATTTTGCATACAGTACAGAAGTGGCAGCCATACCTATTAGGGAATTATTTCTTCAGCAAGACTGATCACCAGAGTCTGAAAAATTTCCTGGAACAATGGGTCTCCTCCCCAACACACTTGAAATGGGTTAGATAACTCATGGGTTATGCCTATGCGATCACTTACAAGAAGGGTAAGGAAAATATGGTGGCGTATGCTCCTTCTCGCACATTTGATGACCCAGTTTCTCTTTCAGTTCTTTCTATGCTTGTTCCAAATTGGTCGCAATCTGTTCAACATGGCTATGTCTTCTATGAACTCCATGCTTCTCTATCGGCAAGGCACTCTGGGTTCCTCAAAACGTATGACTGGGAACAGTGTAAATTATTTTGGAAGGGACTAAAAATGACAATTCAACAGATGGTGGCTGACTGTGATACTTTACAGGTCAACACGGGTGAAACGACACTCCTTCCGGGACTACTCGAACCCTTTCCCATCCCTACACAGATTTGGACAGTTATTTCTATGGATTTCCTTGAATCGCTCCGGTGGTATAATACCACATCTAAAATGACACCATATGAAGCAATCTAAGGACATGCACTGCCATTTTTTCTTCCATACACCCTCAGTAGTTCCCCAGTTTAGGAAATTGACTCGGTTCTTCGAAACCGTGACCGAATTATTCTCATTTTCCAGGACAATCTTCACATGGAAAGAATTCAACTGCAACAACAAGCCGATTAACACCATTTTGAGCGCACTTTTCAAGCAGGTGATATGGTTCTTCTTCGTCTACATCCTTCCAAGCAATCCTCCCTAAAACTCAAAAGGCGTCAGCTTCTCTCTCAATCTATCACAAAGGTATTAATTCAGTGGCACAAAATGCAACCCGAGGATGCTACAGGGGAACCACTCCTTCCGATTCCACATCAATTTCCACATCTAAATCTTTGAGATCAAAGCTTTTTCTAAGGGAGAGGGGATGTTAGGAACCCATGTCAACCCTTCTCTTTACTTTGTTAGTATATTGTTGTTGGACGCATATGCTTTGTAAGTCGTCCCGTAGTATTTGTTGATCCATAATTTGTATTAGCCCATGGTATTGACCCATAGTATTGGATGCGATTTGTAAGTCATCCCGTAGTATTATATGTTCCATGGTATTGATCCATAGTATTGGGCATAGAATTAGTATATAAGTGTGTGTTGATGCCAATGAAGGCACCATGAAGTTATTTGTATTGAGTTTTCTCAAAGGAGGTTTCCCCCTCGAAGTGGCCCGCAATTAATAAAATATTTTGTGATCTAATATATCGTGCATTTTATCAATTAATTGTTGCAGGTTTCTCACAATACACAAGTAAAACCCACATTATTAGCATTCAAATTCTTTGGTGCTATTTGGCACACTCCAAAATATCAACTTTCAAAAATTTATAAATGCTAAAATATATTAACTTTAAAAATAGTGTTTCTCTTCAATTCATTGACCTCATAAAGTGAAGGACCATCACATTTTAGTTCCTAGTTAAGTGAAGTATTCGTCTTGTGGTTTTTCTTTCTATCCATTATGATCCTCTACCATTAAGATATTCCGCAATCAATCAACCAACATTCATCTTACAACCTTTGGTTCCATATATCCTTCTAGTTGTGCTCTATTTATATAATGATACCAACAATAATATAACTAATCCTCTAGAGGATGCAAGCTAATTCTATTCATGAAAATAACAGGAATACCACATCTCAATCTCTGTCAATTAGTTGTTGGAATTTGAAAATATCTCCCTTTCCTAGTCGATCCAATATCGTGTTGACGTAGTCCACTAGAACTTCTCTATCACGCAAGAGATATTATGCTTTGCACAAAAGTCTAACATCTCTTGAGTTTCCTTCACTCCTCTAATCAAACTCCCAACTATAAATCACCAATCTGCAATCACCAAACAAAAATAAAAGCACCAATCGCTTAATTAACTTCATTTGAAAATCAAGCACATGAAACACCAAAAAAAAGGTCCATCCTTATCCATAGAATAAGATTAAATGAATCACACCACATGGCGGGCATAAAGAAACTAGAAAATGTTGGAAATAGTACTTGACAAATATGACGGTCCCTGTATGAAAATAAAGAGGCTTGTTAGGGATGCCAACCATAACCAAATTCCCATTCACTTTCAATTAATTGAGGAGAGGCTACAAGGAAAGGTTAGCGGATATTGTGTCAATTACTTAGTCTAACGACTTGTCTGCATCCTGCATCTGTTTATAGTCTTTGCTAATGAGGAAGTTGTTTGCCCCCAAATCCTCTTTGGTTTCCTTTTATTCTTAGGTGATGTACCGATCACAGTTACTTGTAGTCGAATTTGTTTTCCACATTTGACAGCCATGTGTCCTAAACTGCCAAGACCCACCACACCAAGGCTTCTTCCAGGCTCTGTCATTTGAAAATATTTCAAGGAGATGTATACAATTATTCCTGCACAATATAGCAGTGTTGTTGTTGCATCAAACGTTAGACTTCTTGGGATCTTCACTACAAACCTTGCTCGAGAAAAAGGAGAAATCTGATAAAAAAAAAGTGGGATAGAATTTCATAAGGCATGGAAAGACAAGAAAAATGAGAAATTTGACAAAATAAAGAAAGGATTTAAGCCTCCTCATTTCAGAGATCAGCAGAGGAAACCACCATAGGGTGTGACCAATACAACTAGGATGATGGGAGACAAGACAAGACAACCAAGAGAACCACTCCAATGTTGGGGATGTGGAGAGGACCATTGACTAGAAGCTGGCCACATCAAAATGGGAGTGGAAAGAATGTTTTCAACATCCAAGAGGATGAAACTATGGGTCAAGTGGAAAGGATTGTCCCTAGAATTTATGATGAACTAGAGGACTACCAAACATACCATCAATCAACTGTGGTTTAGATTGAAGGTAAGATTTTTTTTTTACTAGGGGAATCGACCATTGGGGTTGGGTTGTACTCATGTGACACTGGGTCCAAGGATCCAATATCGCTACCACAGGTCCCGAACCATGGCGCACGAGTAAGTTTGGAGTGATTCGAACACACAAAATCCCATTTACAACCAATTACAATTTACCACTTGAGCTTCCCCCCACGGACTTGGTTGAAGGTAAGATTTCTAAGCTATCTATTTCTATTTTCATTGAACCTAGATCTACTCACAATTATATCACTCCTAGAATTGTTGAGATTTGTGCTTTAAGAAATCAAAGTGTAATAAATCCTGGTCGGTCCAACTAGCCACTAGAACCAAGATGGAAGTTATTAAAATGGTGGAGAATGTCCATTATAAATGGATTGATTATTCACATGGAAAAATATGAATATTTTTCCACTTGGTTCCTATGGTATTCTCATTGGAATTGAATGGTTGGAAGCACACAAAGTTAAACTTGATTGATACAACAAGAATTTTGAATGCATTGATGAAGAAGGAAACCCAAGGATAGTAAAGGGAATTCCAAAAGTGGTTTTTATTATGTAGATTCAATCATGTAGCTAAATAATTTCTTTAAAAAGGGTTTTCAATTGTATGCAACCCATGTATTGGATAAAATAGTAAGTGAAATTCCCAAGTTGGAGAACTATCACGTGTTGCAAGAATTCAAGGATGTGTTACCCGATGAAGTGCCAGGACCTTCCTCGAAGAGGGACATTGATTTAACAATTGATCTCATTCTCATGACCTACACTAGTGTTTAAGAAACCTTAAAGAATGAGTACACCAGAATTATTAGAGCTGAAAATGCAATTGCAAGAAATGTTTGAAAATAAGTATATTAAGTCAAGTGTGTGTCCATGGGGTGCACCGTTTCTATTTGTGAAAACGAAAGATGGAACACTGAGGTTATATATTGATTACATGTAGCTAAACAAAGTTACAATTAAATACAAGTACCCATTACCTTGATTGATGATATTTTTCATCAAATGAGAGGGGAAAAGGTATTTTCAAAGATTTTCTTGAGGTCTGGTTACCATCAAGTGAGAATCAAAGAAGAAGACATCCAGAAGGAAACCTTTAGAACAAGGTATGGGTACTTGAGTTCTTGGTGGTGCCATTTGCTCTCACTAATTCACCAACTACATTCATGTGTCTCATGAATATTGTTTCCAATGGGTATTTGGACAAGCTTGTTCTTGTTTTTCTATATGGAATTCTTATTTATTCTAAGAATGAAGAGGAGCATGAAGAACAATTGCGAATGGCTTTGTAAGTGCTAAAATAGCATAAGTTTATGCAAAGCTAAGCATATGTGATTTCTATAAAAAGAAAATTCATTATTTGAGTCACATGATTTTAGAGGAAGGAATATCGACTAACCCCAAAAATATTGAAGCCATTATGACTTGGCCAACTCCAAGGAATGTGATAGAATTGAGATGGTTTATGGGTCTTGTTGGTTATTACAAGAGGTTCATTGAAGGATTATCCAAGGTTGCACATCCCATCACTTCTTTGCAAAAGTAGGGAATAAAATTTGAGTGGACAAAAACATGTGAAGAAAGATTGATCCGCATTATAGTTGGCATTTGTGTCAAATGCTAACCTCTTACTGCGACTAGTCATCGACGTCGACACAACTCTGACGAGTCTCGACTTCGACATACTACGACACACTCCACACCTTAGACATGTTCAACAACCTCACAGTTCGCGACATCGACAAGCAGCGTCGACATGCGACCAGCGACTGTCGAGCTTCGACAGACTGTCTCTCTGTCTTCCAATCGACTGTAACAATTGAACTGTTGAAACTGATCCAACTTCTTCTTTGTAACTAAACATAATGGGCAGGCACCCAAGCATCTAAGAAATATATATAAGCATGTATAATATTGTAACGTATATTATTTTACTTTTTTACATCTAATAGAGAAGAACAATTCGCATTCCTGCATATTGTCTGCGCATATTATGTTTGTCTCTGTAGTGTAATCCTGCTTTTGCTCATTCTGTTTCTTAAGTTTCCACCATAACAGAGACGACTCATTCAGTCGAACTGTTGTCCCCCTCATGCTTCCTGGACATGACCTGGATCATTGGTATCAGAGCGGACTGAAATAAGAGCAATCAGTTTTGTTTGTGGGTAAGTTCCGCGTATACACTTCTCTCGAAGTTACCTGACTTATGCCGGTTCAAACTTAGTCACAATCACAGCAATCCAAGCAAACGCTACCTCTAGAAATGACAGAAGAAACAGATGATAGACATGCAACCGACGAGACAACAAATCTTATTGAGCAAGCTCTGACTCGAAAATGGACTAAAATGTTCGCCTAGTTCAATGAAATTCTCATGCGATTTAGTTCGACATCCGAAGGATTTTCGACGAGAACTCATGTTAGTTGTTCAGAAATTTCAATCTGATCTAGGATCTTAACTGAGAGAATAACATGTACAGCATATCTACAACATATCTACAGCATATCAATCATGGAAACAATAATGCAAGCACACAAGAGACACAGAGTTTCACCGGGAAAAACCAAGAAGGTGAAAAACCCCGCAACTTTCTCAGAGATAGAAAGAGCAATGATACAACCAAAGTACAAGAGATAGTCTTCTCCTAGCAGCTGATCTTCCTCCTCACATGTGCACCACTTTCCGAGTGATGGAAGAGTGAGTAATGAGATGATCAAATAGAGATCTCCCGATCTCTATTTATACTTGTCTTGTCCTGCCCAATAAACTAACAGGGCCGACTTGTCTAACTCAGTCTAATAACCCATGGTTACATTAATCCGGGCCGACCCCACACTTGGTGGTCTAATAACCCATTTACCCACATGACTCATACAGGGCCGACCCCATCAAGGTGGTCTAATAACCCATCAAGTATAAGTTACGACACTTCCGTATAGAGGAATAATAACATCTCTATAGGAATACAAACACTTCCCTATAGAGGAATAATAACATCTCTATAGGAATAAAATATACATGGGTAAAATACATTCCGAAGTTACAATTACATCAACAACTCACTCCAATAAAATCATCCCCTTCAAAGTACAAATGAATTTGGACATATTGAATCTTGAAGGTAAGATTGACGCAAAATTCGTTGACAATTGGGTGCAACAATTGGAATCCTATTATGCTGTAAATCAACTCTCTGAAGCTGAAAAAGTCACCATTGCGTCCTTAAAGATGTCAACCTCCGTGCACTGCTGGTGGGGGAACCTCTTGACAAAGATTGAGAAAAGAGGAGACCCCATCGACACATGGGATAAATTTGTCGAACACATCCGAAAGGAATTTTACTTGCCTAAATACCTCGAGCAACAATATAAGAAGTGGTAGCAGCTAAGGAAATGGAAAGACCAATCAGTACAGAGTTACACCGATGAGTTCTATCGACTCATGGCTAGACTTGGAGTCCAAGAAGAAGATAAATTACTTTTTCTGAAGTACATTAGCGGATTATCCCAGTACATTAAGCAGGAAATGGAGTTTCTAACTGTCAATACGCTTGCGGATGCTTTCCACTACACCAAAAAATTGGAAACCAAGCAGAAAGGAAAAGCATGTTTTGCGACAAAGCCGACATCAGGACGACCACCCGACAAGAAGGCACTAGCCGACTTTGACAAGTTGAAATATTCTCAGCCGACACTGCCAAAGCCAGACCATGGCAGTAATCCTTTTCACAAGAGGGAACGTAGCAAACAATCGTCGACTGGAAAATGTTATGATTACCACCACTCATCTTAGCATGATACGTTTGAATGCAAAGCTAGGAATACATTTTTGACAAAAGTGTCGACCTCCGACGCGTTCGACAAGACGGTGGAAGAATTTGATCCAGACGCAATGAACCTTTTGACCTCGACCACTCCAGCAGCCTCGACTATCGTTGACGAGGAGGAATGAGAGCGCATGTTCCATACATGGATATGGGTCCAGAGCAACCCATTGAATTTGATTGTGGACAATGGGAGCCAGAAGAACTTCATTTATGAAGATCTTGTGAAGAAACTAGGTCTTGTTACCACTCTGCATCCTCATCCTTACAACATCGGTTGGATGAAGGATGGACAAGAACTATAGATCACTCAACAATGCAAACTTTCCTACTTCATAAAGCCTTTTGAAGATGAAGTACTCTGTGACGTGGCAACACTCTCCGTAGCCGACGCCCTGTTTGGGAAACCTTACCTCTGGGATAGACATGGAATTTATCAGTCACGTCCTTAGAAGGTGATTGTCAGAATCCGAAATCGATGGTTCAGCATACCAGAGCATCAACCTACACCGACAGTTTCGCTGATATCTTCCAAACAGACCAAGAAGCTCATAAATCATGCTCAGAAGTTCGCATTAATCATGATCAAGCCGCAACATTCTCAGAAGACTGCAGCGACGAGTTGAGTCACTGACCAATGCATCTCTCGACAGAAGCAGCAAGTTGATCATATTCTCGATGAGTACCAGAACTTCTTTCAAGCTCGAGATGGAGTACCTCAACATTGTCAGGTAAAACACTCCATTGAACTTGTTCCTAGTTCTTCTTTACCTAATGCATCTGTTTACAGTAGATCCATTCTTGAAAATGAAGAGATTCGTAGACAGATCCAAGAATTAATTGACAAAGGTCATATCCGCCCCAGCTCCTCTCCTTGTGGAAGTCCAGTCATCCTAGTTCCGAAGAAAGACGAGACTTGGCGCATGTGCATCGACTACAAATCTCTCAACAAAATATCGGTGAAGAATCGGTACCCTTTGATGCGGATAGACGAGCTCATCGACTGTCTAAAAGGTGCTAAATTCTTTACTAAGCTCAACCTCAAGTCGGGATATCATCAGATTCCAATCGAGCCCTCAGATGTGTGGAAAACTGCTTTCAAAACCATGGAAGGATTGTTTGAATGGTTAGTCATGCCTTTAGGATTAAGCAACGCACCTGCGACCTTCATGCGATATATGGATAACCTTCTTCGACCTTTCATCGGAAAGTGGGTTATTGTCTATCTCGAGGATATATTGATTTTCAGTTGATCATGGAAAGAATGTGTTGGACATCTTCGACAAGTCCTCGACACTCTCCAACAACATCGGCTCTATCTAAACATGGACAAGTGCTCTTTTGCGATGACCAACATAAAATATTTGGGGTATGTAATTAACTCTACAGGAATTCACGTCGATCTAGAAAATGTAAAGATCCTCAAAGATTGGCCCATTCCTAGAAGCATTCAAGAAATAAGAAGTTGTCTTGGTTTGGAAAATTTCTATCGACGATTCATACTCGGCTTCAGTCACATAGCCTGGCCCTTGAATCAGTTGATGAAGGGAAACGGAAAAACTGCCTTCCAGTGGACAACAACACAACAAGCAGCTTTTGAATAGCTCAAACACAAGTTCTTCACTGCACCAGTACTTTTGTTACCTGATTTGCATCAGCCCTTTGAAATTGATATGGACGCATCGGACTATGCGTTGGGCGCAGTGATCACTCAGTCTGGTCACCCAGTCACTTTTCATTTCGAGACTTTTAATGACACAGCTAGAAGATACTCGATGTACGAAAAAAAACTGTATGCCATTGTGCAAGCTATCAAGAAATGGAGGCATTACATCCTTAGAAAGGAAACGGTCATTCTCACTGATCACAAGCCTCTACAGTTCACTCCGACACAATCAAAGTTGCAGACAAACCGATAAATCAAGTGGATTAATTACGTACAACAATTCTAGTTGGTGATTAAGTATCAGAAAGGTAAAGCTAATGCTGCCACCGATTGCCACAATCGACCACCCATTACTCTCTTTTTGACAGTGATGAGTATGCAGGGATATGAAACGACCACTTGGCCACAGTTGTATGAGGACGACAACGACTTCTCAATAGTCTACCGACAATTAAAAACTAACAAGTCGTTGACCTCAGACTCCGACTATTTCTTGAAAGACACCTTGCTATACAAGCTTGGACAGCTTTGTGTACCGACCAGTGAGCACCGACAACAACTCATTTGGGACGTGCACTACAACAAGACTGCAGGACACTTTGGAGTAGCAAAAACAATTGCTATTCTGCAGAAGTATTTATTTTGGCCTATAATTAAGTCCAACGTCCACAAGTACATTCGATCATGCGTGGTTTGTTCCATTGATAAACTGCCTAATTGACGACAGGGATTGTACACACCTCTGCCAGTTCCTAGTCGACCATGGGAATCTATTTCTATGGACTACTTGATGGGTTATCCTACCACTAGACTTCAGCATGACGCGATCTTAGTAGTAGTCGACCAATTTTCCAAGATGGCCATTCTCATACCATGTAAGAAGACCATGACAACGCAACAGACTGCTCAACTCTTCTTTACACATGTTTGGAAACACTTTAGTTTACCCACAACCATTACTTCTGACCGATATGCCAGATTCGTTAGCATCTTTTGGAAGACCCTTTGGAAACTACCAGAGACACGACTCTCATTGTCGACAGCTTTCCATCCTCAGACCGACGGACAAACAGAAGTTGTTAATCGCTTGGTCGTACAACTGCTTCGCATGTACAACCACAAGCATCGACACACATGGGATGAAAGTCTTCCATACATACATCACAACTACAATCATGCTCAACATATCTCTACAGGTAAGAGTCCATTTGAGATTTGTTACGGATTTCAGCCCTCAGCGCCTACCGACTTGATCAGATCCTCGACAGAGCCGAGTGACACCGACTACAACCAGTGGGAAGTTGATAAAGCATTCAAGTTCAGAGATCAGATATGCGACATCCATAAGCAAGCAAAGGAAATGTTGCACAAAGCAAGCGAGAAAGCTAAGGTCCGACACGATAAGCATCGTATTCCTCATTCATTCCAAATTGGGGATAAGTTCTGGTTACATCTCAAGAAGGAGCGCTTCACAGGCCCATTCAAGAATCTCAAGCCTTTATGATATGGTTTGTACAATATTCTTCGACAGATTGGCGAACACGCTTTCTAGCTCGACATTCCTGCATGTCTGGGTTTGCATCCAGTATTCAATGTGGATCTACTTCGACCATACCATGTACCCTTGTTGGAACATAACGACTTGCAAACAGCAGAACCCGAATACATCCCTCTAGATGTTCAGGAGCCTCTTCCTTGTGACATCATTGTGGGAGGACGAGTACACCATACAAGGATGAACACAATTCCCTTGTTTCAGGTTGCCAAGGATGGCCATATCCCATCTCAAGGAAAGTGATACTCTGTTACTGAATTGACCAACAAGTTTCCTCACCTTCGCAAGCAAACAATGGGGTCCATTGTTTCTTAAGGAAGGAGGTTTGATCCGCATCATAGTTGGCATTTGTGTCAAATGCTAACCTCTTACTACGACCAGTCATCGACGTCGACACAACTCTGACAAGTCTCGACTTTGACATACTGTGACACACTCCACACCTTCGACATGTTCAGCAACCTCACAATTCGCGACATCGACAAGTAACGTCGACATGCGACCAGAGACTGTCGAACTTCGACAGACTGTCTCTCTGTCTTCTAGTCGACTGTAACGGTTGAACTGTTGAAACCACTCCAACTCTTGTTTTTAACTGAATGTAATGAACAGGAACCCAAGAGTCTCAAAAATCTATATAAGCATGTATAATATTGTAACATACATGATTTTACCTGTTTACATCTAATAGAGAAGAACAATTCACATTCCTGCATATTGTCTGCGCATATTATGTTTATATGTGTAGTGTAATCCTGCTTTTGCTCATTCTGTTTCTTAAGTTTCTGCCATAACAGAACCGACTCATTCAGTCGAACTATTGTCCCCCTCGTGCTTCCTGGACACGAACTTGATCAAAGATTCTAGTTGTTGAAGAAGCTTCTTACACGTGCTCCAATTTTAAAAATTGCAAATCCCGAAAAGGATTTTTTGATGTGTACTGATGCATGTAAATAGGGAATTGGAGGAGTTATTATGCAAGACAATCGTGGGGTATGTCATGAGTCAAGAAATATGAAAGAGGATGAAAATAATTATGCTACCCATGATTTAGAACTTGTTTCCATAGTGTACGCTTTAAAAATGTGGAGGCCCTATTTGATGGGTAGGAAATTTGAGCTTAGAATAGACTACTATGGTCTAAAATATTTGTTTGAAGAACTAACACTAAATGCAAGGTAGGATAGATGGTTGGAATATTTATGCGAATTCGATTTTGAGATCAAACACATAAAGGGGAAAAAAACTAAAGTGGCAGATGCACTCAACCAAAAAATACATGCAATGCATGTGGTAACCATTAACATTTCCCAATTAGAATTGAGGCAAAAGAATGTTAATTCTCTTGTTGAAGTTTCAAGTAGTATGTGAAAATAAAAGATAAATTACAAAAGCAAAATTTGGAAAAGAGGTATGAAGGTTATCATTTGGGGGATAATGTAATTCTTACTTAAAAAAATAGAATGTATTTTCCTAATATGACATATTTGAGGAGAATTATTATGGATGAAATCCATAAAATGGCATGTTTTGATCTCCCAAGATACCAGAAAACAATTGCTACAATAAGGAAGCAATGTTTTTGGCCACGAATGAAGAAAGATATTGTTGAGTATATTTCTAGATGTATGAAATGATAGAAAGTTAAGGATGAGCATCAACACCCATTAGGTTTATTCCATCCTTTACCAATTCCAAAATGGAAATGGGAAGTGGTAACCATGGATTTTATTACTGGAATTCCAACTACTTCAAAGAAATGATTCTATCATGGTTGTGGTAGATAAATAGTCCAAAGCAACACATTTTTTTCCATTAAATCTACTCACAAGGATGATGAGATAGAAAGAATATTAATGAAATAAATATTCAAATTGCATGGGTTACCCAAAGCAATTGTATTCGATTGCGATACAAATTTTACTTCAAATTTATAGAAAATCATTTTTGCATATTTGGGTACACAACTGAAATTTAGTACCACCTACCATCCACAAATAGATGGGAAAACAAAAAGAGTAAATCAAATTCTTGAAGATGCTTCTCATGTATGCGATGGAAAAACCATCAAAGTGGGAAGATTATCTACACTTGGTAGAGTTTGCATATAACAATGGGAAATAAGCATTGTTGGGAATGAGTCCATTGAAGCTTTGTATGGCAAAAGGTGCAAGAAACCAGTGAATTGGGATAATATAGTAAATATAATTGTACTTGGGACAAAATTGCTTAAGGAAATGGAACAAGAGATTGCAAATATTAGGAAAATTTAAAGGCATCCAAAGATAGACAAAAAAACTATGTAGATAAGAATCGATTGCATAGGGAATTCAATGTTGGGGATCATGTTTATCTCAGAGTGAGGCGAAGGAAAAGTTCCTTGAATCTTGGAAGTTATGCCAAGCTATCACTGAGATATTGTGTTCCATTTGAAGTGATTGAGAGGGTAGGTCCAGTTGCATATAGAATTGCATTTCTTTCTAACACTAGAGCTCATAATGTTTTTCATGTTTATTTTCTTAAGAAATATGTACATGATCCTAACCATGTGATTGATTGGGATGTGATCTAGGTGGAATACGAGGGAGAGTTCCAAACATAGCCACTATGCATCCTTGATAAGAATGTAACATTTCTACAGAACTGAACCATCGGAAAAGTAAAGGTGCAATGGAAGCACTTTGGTTCTGATGAGGCTTATATAGGGAACTAGAGGATGCCATGAGAGAAGCATATCCATTTTTATTCTGATTTTGAGCAAACATAGAGGATAATGATATTCCAAGGGGGAGGGGATTGTAATACCCCCAGTTTTGATTTGGAATGTATTGAATCAAAATTATGTAAATGATGTAAATATGCTAGTAAGGATTCCTAGTGTAGAGCTCAAGGCCAATGCCCAACTAGTGAATGGCTAGGCATGTATGTTGTAACGATTTTTAATTGGATCATATGGTTGGAATGTCATGCTAACTTGAAAAATAAGTAAATATTATGTAAGAAAAATAATAAAATGGTCCAAGATGGTTGTGTAAAGAGTATTAGAGGGACTATGATTCCACTAGTTGGGGAAGAGGAAAGGGGGCCTATGGGAGATTAAATCCTCTATCGCCAAGTATCAACCTTAGAATTAATCCAATTGCTTCCATGTGCATTAAATGAGATAATTAATTTATTTTGACAATTAAATACAATCATTAAATGCATGTGTGAGGTTGGTGGGAAAAGTACCTTCATGTAGTTATGGAAGCATGGGGGTGAATGTGCTTCTATGCCAGTTATGTCAATTGTCACAAGTCCATTCTTCTATGGTCATAATTTATGTCAGTTGTCTTGTCACCGTTATCTCCTATCCTTTGGAGTCAACCACTCATTTTCTATTATTCATGTAGATTTATACTACGTACAGTTTTTCCTAGACTTGTTGTTGATTACCATTACCATTATCAGACTATACATGACCTTGAAATTAGAATTTGGAAACAAAGCTGTGGATTTGAGGGTAAAAGAGATGGTTGTAGGTAGGCATAGAGGTTGGGAAAGCTAGGATCCCTTACCCATTTATTTTTTCTACTTCTACATGCTTGAGAAGCCATGAATTAACACTACAAGAGGTTCTCCAATGACATACAACATGTTGGACTCTTATTGCACACACTAGTAAGCACTGTAAGGGTTGGATTTCTTAAGGGATATATGGATTAGTGAATGGAAACACCTTCCTTATGTTGTGTGGGGTAGTTGGAAGGAGTTCCATGGTTGTGATGGTTGAGTGAGATTCCTGTAGAAATTTTGATTAGTATTGGCTAAGAATTAAGAGCATAATGGGTTGTGGGATGAGAGAGAGAATCCTCTAGGTGTTTCCTTTTCCCTAGTGGCCTCATAGCCTAGCTTGGGGGTGGCCTCTCAACAACGAGAGTATATCTTGGATAGAGTCCCTACGGTTGGGTGGAAAAATCCTATTACACAACTAGTTGCTTGGATATTCTTTGTTTAGCTATAAGTATTCTCTTTGTATTTGGATGTGCAATGTTTTATTTTATGCTTGTAAATGCGTGATGTGTGTGTGCGGATAGAGTTCACTTCCACTGTGTTTTACAATTATACATCTGCACATGCATATTTATTGTTTATGAATTCGTAATATGGCCATGGGACAAAATTTAGAAGCCTAGAATTTGTAAACATCCTCCTTTGTTGGTTAAATGATGGATGGATACGTGAAATTCCCTCTTCTTTGTGCCATCTTTTTGCAATCTAAAATCTTCAAATGATCATATGTTGAAACATATCAATACTAAAGTACTCTTAAAATACACACAGGAACACTTTCATCACATGTACACACCAAACTAACACATTCCTTAGATTTGTGCATAGGTTCTCTTATCTACACTAGTACAAAATGGGTGATAAGTGACTAAAAAAATGACTAAAAAAGGGTGATAAATGACTAAATTTGGTCACATGACCGCTTGTCATAAATTAGCAGTCACTTATCACTCAACCAAATTGGTCATTTATCACTTGTTCATAAATTGCTTGAATTAATTCATGCGTTGCTCATAAATTTAAGTCATTTATTTGATTATTAATTGTCTTTATTTGGTCATTATTTATCTTTGTTTGGTAGTACATTTAGTCATTGATTGTTGTTAAGTGGTCATTTATTTAGTCATTGATTGTTGTTAAGTGGTTATTTATTTAGTCATTGATTGTTGCTAACTGGTCATTTATTTAGTTATTGATTGTTGTTAAGTGGTCATTTATTTAGTCATTGATTGTTGTTAACTGGTCATTTATTTAGTTATTGATTGTTGTTAATTGATTATTTAATTAGTCATTGATTTATGTAGATAGAGAATAGAGGAATTTAACCACCAACCTCTTTCCTATAAGGAAGGTGCTCTTCCATTGAGCTAGCATGCTTAAATAGAATCAATGTTCACACTGAATCAAAGTTCACACTAAAAATATATCACAAACTCTTACAAACATTAACACACTATGATTCCAACTATAACATAAAACATATCACAAACTCTTAAAAACCTTAAAGGTACCATCACAAAGGGTGTCTATATGATATATAAGTGTGGTCCTTAGAAGACAATGGTTTTGATGTTTCATTTTGTCATACTTTAGAAACTTGGTTGATTTGGATTTCAAAACATTGCATGCTTGCTAAATTTAAAATCAAAGCATTATCGATGATATGATATCCCACATGTTGTTGAAATTAGAATTTGCATAAATAATTCTAGGAAATAGGAAAAATAATGATAAGGAAAAGAATCAACAAACTTTCTATATAAGAAAATTTCGTCAAAATATATAGGAAACAACATATAACCAAAATTGCAACAAAAATGTGTAACAAAAAATACATTCATAAAAATAAATATTCATGAAAAAATTGATTCAAATATATATCACATATAACCTCCAAATAACTAAGAGGCAACATAAATTCAAACTACTAATATTTTCAAGAGATCACACACACATACACACACATTATAAGTAATGATATTTCAATGTATTTTAGAAAATTACCAATAATGCCATACAAGAATATATATAATGAGTTAATGCATAAAATATAATGTGTTGATGCATAAAATGGAATACTATAACTTTGCACAATGACCACTACCAATTCCACTTAAGTGATTATCAAATATCCCTTTCTTATTCTTCTCACTGGAGAAACAAGAAAAATGATGGAAAGAATATCGAGAATACAAGAGCGAAGACAATTGAGAAAAATAGTTTTAAGAGCATGTTGAGATGGATTTGGAAGGGGAAGTAAATTTCAGGAAAATGGTATTAAAAAATGTTTAAATATTTACAAAGTTAGTATTTCTTTCTACATTATTTAAAATCATAACATATTCTAAATTTATATAAATCCCTCTCAAGTTGAAAGAGAGACTCCCACAAAGTACAAACACAAGACAAGTATACTACAAGGAATTGGAAAAACTACATTTTTTGTTTGTGCCAGTTGGAAAGGTGTTGCATACTCCAAATTATGGAATAAAATTTTGGATAAAATATCTCTGGAAAATATTTCCCATCACCATTCTAATGCAAGTCTAGCTGTGTTCATGAAATAAATATAGACTAGAAACTTCGATGCGATCTCATAGACATAAAACACTTACCATATAAATCTACATTCTAAGTCAGATATACACTATCCAAACAAAATGAATTCTAATTCAAATATCCTACAAGAATTAAAATATACGAATGACTAACTCCAAATTAGACAAATGGAACATAATTTCCTATAGCTTCACTTTCAATGGCCTCCACAAATCCAACCTCAATAGGAGATATTAATACTCTGTCATGAATTATATAGATAGGATGCAAATACATGAACACTAGTGTCACTTAAGGTCAAGGTAGTCAAAACTGATGCACCATATGGTATGTTTTGAAGAATAATTTTTTATGTCTCAATGAATAGGTTCCCAAAAGATGGAATGCTTCACAAATAAATCATTGTAATGAATGTAATAAACCTCCAAGAGTGGACACTACCTTCTTTTGACCTCATTGAGTATCAAGATCTAAAAACATGTGCAATGAATACCCTCCTCTAAATGATGTCCACATATCAACCAACTCATAGATCTCCAATTCTATCTCATCAATCCATATGCAAAGTTAGATCCACAGAAGAAGTAGTTCATTAATCAAGGCATAGAAACATCAAATACAAGAGGAAAGTGCCCACAATAGTCAACCAACTCCATTAGAAGGGGACAATCCCTTATCCAAGCAACAAACATGCCTCCATACATGCCAAGAGAGATAAATCAAGAGAGAGAGATAAATAAGGAGAGAATTACACACAATTGATAGACAATAGTACCAAGATGTCATCCAAGTGTCTAGGAACAAGGACTCTCCAAGGAATTCCCATCATAAAACATCCATGTCCTCAAGTCATGCCAAATAAGCTAGAGCACTCCATAGGAAATGAGTGTGATACCATCAAACACATGCTACAAGGGAGGGATCCCAATGAAAAAACCAACAACCAAGCATCCCAAGCATGAAACATGCCACTTGGGATAGACCTCTCCAAAGGAAATCAACCATAAGTTGTCCATAAGTGAAAAACACGCACAAAGAGCTAGAGTGCTCCAATGAAAACCAACTAGAAGTCACCTCCAGTCACAAACCATTTCAAATGGCCTAGTGCGCCCCACCAAGGATGATGGTCTATGTCATGAATAAATCAAATAGTCCAAATATGCTAGGGTGCTCCCATGGACAAGCCTTCAATTACCATTGCATCATGTAAACGAGCCAAGCACTCTATGGGAAAAGATAGTCCATGTGATCTAGATGCTAAATAAAACAAAAATAATTAGGGAACTCCACAAGAAAATGATCAAATATGTCATAAACAATATTATATGAATGAAATGCAACATCATCTCCAAGAGAAGTCTAATCATCTCATTGGAAATACTTTATCAAAGAGCACTTGCTAACACCTTTTTTAAAACTTAGGGAGACCTTAAGTTGATGGGTTCCCATTCCATGAAACCAATACGTATAAGAAAATTTCTAAGCAAGATATTAAGTATGCAAATATCATCAATAGGTGATCACATCAACATCAAACATAGATGGAGATATCCCATCCAATAAGCACTGGCACCAACAACATCATGAGCATCTATCAATCAATCATCAAGTAGGACATCAAAACATAAAGCATGACCCCAACATCAAGCATAAATCATCTTCATCAACTTGTCAATCAAGATTTGTGATGAAAAACCACAAGTGTTAGACCTAATACAACATATGAGGTAACATGCATTAAGCTCTACAATCCCTAAGTCAAGACCAAAGAAAAAATCCAATAATGATCAGGATAAAATATTTAAAGCTATCCTTGACTATTGCAGGAGTAATTTCAATAAATTTGTTCTTATTAAAAATAAAAGTAAAATTATGTTTAAAACATTATTTTTGGAAGACTAAGGAGTAGAAACACGCCTACGGAATAATGATATGTATGTTTCATAAACATGCATGCATATACTAACACACATACAAAATTCAATATGCATTTATCAACATATAAACACATAAACAAATGGATGCTTCAGATGTTTTATTTCCTTTGTTCTATCTAGCACATGGAAAACCAATCTTCATAGGCTTATTTTGTGACTCTTGTCCTCTTGAGATGCTTTGTAGTCTCGTTGGACTGAATTCCTTGAGTGTATTATGTATACTCCATTCTGGTTGGTATCTTAATTTTGTATATGTGCCTACCTTCATAGTAGTAATATAAGCCAGTTGGTAGTTTTCATGTGATATTCCTTGACCACATACTACTATATGACCTTGTGTTGCCTTCTTGTCTTGCTTTTTAACACAAATTATATTTTTAAATAACAACCTATTTGTATTGAACTTTCAAATTTTATAGACCAACATAGATCCATCTTAAATACGAATCTATAAAGCAACGAGAGGGATCTAATTTCTTCACGTGTAATGTTTTTTAATCTTAATTTTTTTACACAAAAACAAATATTTTGTATTTTATGAGTGGAAATGGATTTTTTAATACCTTTTCATTTGGTTTTAATTTTTATTTTATGGGACGACATGAGTTTTTTAATTAATTTTTGTTTTTGGTAATGTAACTTTACGTTACATTACAACATCTCCCCCATACTGGGCTGTAGAGAACCTCGCTCCTCTCGGTGCAATGAACTCTTTTTTCTTTCTCATTGATTTGGTTTCTTTGCACTTGGAAAAACTGGTATTGTCTCTAGTTTGGATGTTATCTACATCCTTAAGTTTTAATTCCGTTCTTGAAATGAAATAGTAGTACAGTTAGGGAAAATTTAAAGGATCTGTACTCATATAGTGTAGAAACCTTGACAAATTTTACTAATTCTTAAAATGCCAACTGAAAAATGTTTGGCAATATTCTTGTAAAAATAGTTGAATTTCTAAGGATTTTATATAATTTATAGAACAATTTGGCAATTTTTAGAGTACACTTTTTTCCTATAGAATGTGGGCAAATCGTTTTTAGAAAAAGGGAATTTAGTGAATATTTTTTTGGAAAGAACATGGAAAATTATCCCAACGGAAAAATTTAACCCTTATTTTTTTTCCAAGCATAGCTTTTTGGCTATTGTGACTACTACTAAGAAATCCACGATGTGTTAATGTTTTCATCTAAAGTATTGATTTCTTGTAGTCTTGTTTCAAGATTTGAATTAATGTTGTAACTTGTTTCTGAAACGAGAATTCAACTGTAAGGAAACTTTGCTGAGGTGTTAATGATATTAGCTGTTTGACAAATTCAGGATATAGAAAACTTCTTGTAGGTGCTAAAATATTGGAGAATGAATGTAATAGTGCAATAATTTGATTTTATAGGCCTCTTATTTAACTTTTTCCAGCTTCATAAATTTGACTTTTGAGGATTTTGGAGAAATTTTCTAGTAATATTTCATTATTGTCTGTCACTCATTATCATTTTTTGTAAAATTGCTACAGAAAATGGACTTCAACAATTGTTGAAAAAGAGAAAGACCACTTAACACATGTAAGTAATGAATAACGGGCTATTGCAATTTTACATTTAAAGTAATCATTTGATTTTGTATTCTAAATGGTAATATCTTAGTGTGTCCAATTCTTACTATAGGCTTCTACTTCTAATGCTTTTTTATTTAGATTGTTGAGACATTGTGTACATGGTATTTGGGACCTAACTACTCAATGGTGAGTTGGTGATAATAGTTTATATTTTGGATTTTTAATGTTTGAGAGGAATGTAAAATACTGAAAGATTGTATTTTCTAAAATGAGCATAGTGTTCACTAGCAGAATGTCATAACAATAAGTCTTTTCATTGCAGTCAAAAGATGATATTGAGATTTCACTGAAGGACATAGAGAACTTGGCAAATAGCTCCTTTCCTCTTTGTATTCGCCACTTGTTTTTTCAAGGTGATATTGTGTACTATTTGTAGTAAAATATTCATAAATTCGTAATTGTCATTTGCTGAGCAAAAGTGCTTGAGAAACATAAGGCAAATGCTCAAGTACAAAAGGAAAAGGCTTTGAACAAATTGGCTCTCTTGGAAAGTGTATATCTAAGTTTCATCTAGAAGTAAACAAACAATGATTTCTAAAAACGAGGATTAATTCTCTCTATAGGTGGCAGATAGAAAAACAAGGATTAATTCTCTCTATAGGTGGAAGATATGACTATAGCTCTCCCATACAACAGTTTTCTCGGGTAGAAAATGACTCACTTCATGAACACATTGGCACATAAAATCCATGGTAGCCCTAGTATCTTAACAACTTGTACATCAACTTATTTTTCCATTGCGACTACTTTAACTCAACTTCTTTCTTTTTCTATGCATTTATTAATGACACTAATCAAAGAGAAGATGGCTTAGAGAGGAGCTCATATTGATCTAAGAGTTATTAGGTTGAAGAAAAGATTTAAGGATTTTTATAAACTAATGTTGGAATGCATAATACATTTGAAACTACTTTGCATAAAATCACTTAATTATTGAGGTTTAGCATCAATATTATACATCTGAGAATGATACTCTATCATACAAATAGCTTAAAATTCTATTGTACATCACAAAAAAAATATAAACACCGGATGTATAGTGGTAAAATCCCTACATTGTGCATAGGAAGCATCCACTCTCCCTTTAGCTTTATTTTAGTGTAAACACTTCAAGATTGTGTCACAATATATATCAAGTACATAAGAATGGCTCCATTATATAGGAGAAGTTACACAACAAACCTCTAACCATATGGAGAGATTCTCTCAACTCTCGTCTATAGCCCAAATGGTCTTATATCAACCACATTTAAATATATTATATCTATTATCTAACCATCCTACCAAATTTAAGTATTATAACATTAACCATAAATTTTTGGTAATGTGTTAACTTATATGAAAATGCCTTTATTAAAAACTCAAAATTATAAAATGATCTTATTATTATCTTATTTATGAATACATTTACCTAAATAAATTAGAGGATAAAGCTAATATAATGTCCATATGAATTAAATACTCCAAATTTATTAGTATAAATTTATGTGTTTAATTCTATTAATATAAATTTATTCTCATAACGTATGAATAAAAAATGGTGGTCTTTTCTCAAAATGTATGCATGAAACAACCAATATATTTTTAAAATTTGAGAAAGTCTGGTTATATTAATCTGGTTATATTATGGATTAAACAACGGTGATATTTTCCCAAAATGTGTGCATGAAACAACCGAGATCTTTTTAAAAGCACCGAAACAAAAAATTGAGGAAGTTCGTTACCAGCTTGGTTGTAAAATATATCGAAGGTGAAAATGTTAATTCCACATCGAACATCACAGCCCTAAAAGGAAACTCTTTCTACACAATAAAATGAGTTTGTAATAATATGGAGTACAGGTGTGAATGTAAACCTTAAGCATGACCTATCATTCAAGTGAATGCCATATACATTTATCGGCCTAATCATAAGCACTGAAAATTGTTGAGAGACAACTAGAGGAGCATTGTCCCTGCCATGTCCTCTAGTCCCCAACCAAAAAAATTTATGCTCCTCCTATCCTAACACCATGCAATTAGTTGCATGCTATGAACCAGACTTCCACATGGACACTTTTTTCTACAATCTAATTGATAGAAAATAAATTTCTACTCGAACCAGGGATGTAGAGAACATTTTCGAATATAAAATTCTTACCATTTGTTAACCATAGATCTACCTCCCCATGCCCTTCAATCACATTGGACATGCCATCACCTAAGACAAATGCTTATATCCATCCCACAATGGAAACAAACCAATCATTCTTATTTGGCATATACCTTGAGAAACCCAAGTCAAAATATTAGTCGAATGCCTTGAGCCCAGAAACATTCTTTCTATGACCAATTCATTTAAGAGAATTTGATACTTTTCAACTTTGAAGACGTGCAATTTTAGCCCACAAAATAATATGTAGATAGAAATAAATTAATCAACAATTAAGATTATGTAAATGATTAAATAACCATTTAACAATTACGATTATGTAAATGATTAAATAGCAATGTCTGCATAAAATTAGACCAAATCATCTAACTCCAACATTAATTTTATTTGTAAGACATAAAAATAGAAATCCTTAACACAAGTCCTTCCCATCATCTGCACTCCTGAATATTGTTTTATAATGAAGTATTCTTTAAACAATAACAAGGCCACCAAATACAAACGTAGGAGAGAAAATATACAAGTTATAAAAAACTAGAACTAGTCCTTAGATCATACCGTATATATAAGTTCATGATTGCTGAAGACAAATATGAGAAGGGAGCCAGGAATTCCAGGTCAGAGAGACAAATTTCAACAAATTCTGGATGATCTCTACAAATCAGAAATACAAAAGGTCAAACTACACAATATGATGATTATCCAACTTGCAATGTTAACTTCTGACATGGTTTCAATTCAAGGTGTACCTTTCAGGGTAGTAAATTCGGATGCCCTTTTTCCTATAAAAAAAATTGCCATCAATTTGAGAATATGAAAAGGTTCTGGTGAATTCATATTTTCAATCTAAAACACACGAGAATGTAATTTAACTTGATGTGTGACTAGAAAATTACACCACTAGCTTATTTTATTGTCTAGAAGATATTCTACGGGCCTGATACCACCTCTTTAGTTTCTCAACATATTTATCTAAAACAACTATAATCTTTGTAGTCATGGAAAATCTAATTAATCTATCAGAAAATATCCCCCATACCATAGTACAAAGAAGAGACATATCATCTAATATTTCTGAGTGAGATCGATCTCCAACGAGTGTTCTATATCCCAAAATTATAAGCATGCTCGAGCTAGATCTATTTCTATCTTTAGCCCAAGAATGAAATGAGGCATGATAATATCCCATCCTCTTTGATCTCTTAGCGTGATGTTATCTCTAGTAAAGGCATTAAGCAATTAAATTAAGGCAACAAAACCACAAGAAATACCCATATTCGAATGCTTGCATCTTGGCTAGGGAAAATATTAGAGAGCTCGATCTCATCCATATTCAATTAATAACCAATAAAAAATTTGGATCCCCAAATTGAATACCCAAATGTTTGGATCCCAATAAAAAATTTGGATCCCCAAATTGAATACCAATAAAAAATTTGGATCCCCAAATTGAATACCCAAATGACTTTATGCTTGACGATGGCCAAATGGAGCTCGGGGACTCTAGTTTTTAATGTGTAGTGATCGAGTTTGGTGTAGAAAAGACTAGAGTTGAATTCAACTTATCTAATGGAGGAAAGAACGTGATTTAAATATGAGATTGTGGAGGTCTGGAGGTATGCATAGACTTATGAAGTTCTATAAATACCGTGTTTCCCACCATGCAGATTGAATTGGGTCTATTTTTATCCCCGTGTCGGTTTCTTTTAGTGTTTTTTTAATCATTTTGGTACAAATATTAAATGGCAAAAGAATTTTGTATTTTAAAAATAAAATTTTAATTATTTCTTTGAAAGTGTGAGGGGTGTGAAAGAAGCCAAGGGTGCCATACCCTCAAAATAAATTTAGATCCATTAGATTTAGATTTTCACCTTTTAAGTGTAATTTTTTTATAAGGAATTAATTATAATGTTATGATGAGGGATATAATTATAATTTGTTTTGAAAGATGCAAATGTGGTGGGAGAGGTAGCCATGCCAATAGTGTATTTATGTGTAATTTGAAATGAAGAATAGGTTTTGTTAATAAATAATTAATTATTTAATTTAAATTAATAAGATTTTAAATGATGATATTAATTTATTTGTTAAGAAGATAAATAAATAAGTGTCTAAATATTAAATGATTTGGATTTGAGTATGAAGATTTAGACTATTTTCCATATGAAATAGATTTTGTAGTTTCGTACCCAATCTTACATATTATACAGTATATTAATAGTTAATATACTATATCAATATGTAATTATTATATGATATTAGTCCTAGTACATAGTATATTAATTAAACTATATACTATATATTAACTTATATATAATATATGTAGGGGAGGAATGATATATATATATATATATTACAAAAAGGGGGTAATTTGTTTTTCTTTTCAAAATGGAGGATATTGGCCTTTTTTTGCAGAGGAGGGACCTGGGGGGCACTTTGGAACTTTCCGAACTCAAGCGCGAAGAGAGCCATGATGAATGGATGCATATGGAGAATTAATGGAGGTTATGAAATTGACAATTTTTAGCTAACATGACACAAAATACACAAATTTGTCGAAACTTTAATAGACTGTCGAGAGGGTCAAACGAAAACGGTTTGTTCAAACAAAATATGAATGCGACTAGTACGATGAGCTGACCACAATGACACCAACTTCACAACATGACAATGTCTAGAGGGAAGGACAACAAATATCTAAGACTCGACTCAACCCCACTATGATGATGCACACGATGCAACTTGGTGGATTTGTTGTAGGGATAATATTAAGAAAACAAAAATGGTGAAATAAGATATGGACATGACAAGCACATTGAACTGGATGTGACGGTATACATGGAATGATCTTGCAAAAAATTTCAGTAGGTTTTCCTATGGCTTCATGTTTTGACACTTCGGAATCATGTCGATGTTGAGCATCAACACTATACTACCAAGTAAATGGAGTAGGATAAACTTCATTGAACATTCTTCCGTTTATGGTCATTAATGTAAACTAATTAGTCATTGCAAACTAATTATGCATATTACATCAATTACAATATTGGCATATCTAAAAATGTATAGAAACGTGCTATATATAATTATAAAATAATATATTATATTATATAGAGACACTCTTAATTTGTGTGTGAGATGTATAAGGAAATATTTGATAATTAGGATATCTTATATAATTATTAACTTAGACTATTTAGTCATATTTTTTACCGCATGATTAAATTAGTCATATTTTTTATCCCATGACTAAATTAGTCATTTTTAGTTGCAATCGCTTTAAATTGCTCAAATTTGGTCATATTTCACTTAAAACCACCGTGGTGACCATCATTTTTGTGGTTTAGTCATTTGTTTCACATGGTGACCAACTTTTTTGGTCGCCTGGTCATTTATCACCCATTTTTCTACTAGTGCTAGAAAGAGAGCACCATTCAGATACTAAAATATTTCCAAATAAGCGCATGAAAGAATTTGAACATTTATTAACACTAGATTGTAGTGCATCACACCAATCACAATGCACCAACTTGCAAAACGTATGGGAGGTGCATTGCAAAATATGATTAAAACGTTTAAAAAAGGTGACATTCACAATACACCCGAGGAATAAAAACATGTCCACATATTCCAAGGGTTCCATACAACACATAGAGATGTAATAGACCATAACTTCCTCAACTCTCATTTTCCATTCATTCTAGCATCCTCACATTCATGTAAGAGACGTCTCATACTACATCCTTTGCCAAAAATCAAGCAATATGAAATTAACCAAAACAACAAGGTAAGAGGTAAAACCGGAGGCCTCAAATGGAAAACCAATGGATGTAGAAGAGCATAGAGGTTGGGAAAGTTAGGAGTCCTTCACCCACTATATATGTGTTTCTCTTTGGATGCTTTAGAGACAAATATTATTCTTGTATGTATTTCCCATAGCATCATATTGGGTTATTTCTACCAAAACTAAACAACATTGAAGGGAAGAATATCCATGAGTCATCATTGAACAAAGAAAAGGAAAATATTCCTTGTGATGTGTGGAGCAATGGAATAGAGTACCATGGTTGTTTGATGGCTAAATGAGATGCCTTAAGTGCTCTATGATTAGTAGATTGACTAAGCATGCGAGAAAATGGGTTGGGTTTGAGTCAACTAGAAGTTTGTAGCTTAATTCCCTTTCCTTGGTGGCCTTGTATCCTAGCTTGGGTGTGGTATGTACATTGAATGCCTAAATTTGGGTGCAAAATTTCTCATATACAACGAGTTTCTTGAGTTATGCCTCTATTAAAATATAAGTGTTCTATCAATGTTTATAAGATGTAGATTTACATTATTTTATGTTATGGATATTTATATAATTGCATGGTGTGTGTGTGTGTGTGTTATGCATAATTATAAATATGAGAAATTAGTTTTTGTGAAATTTGTTAATCCACACCTATTTAAATTCCATATATTTTTTTTAATTCACATTGTTCATGCCTTTTAATCAATTGTGGGATTCCATGGAAGACCTCTTATGTTATGGTAAATGGGCCTTTAAGGATCAGAAACCAAAATAATTTTTCTATGTCTACCCATCTCGTTATTGGTTGAGTGAAGTGGGAACACCACAGTGTGGCATTAGAGATTAGCCTAAACTTTAGGTTTATTTGGGTATCTTATGAGAAGGTCACAATAGAATTCAAAACTATGTGCATTTTCATTGATAATAATTGGACATTTGGAAGGACACATAAATATAGATCTATACCAATTTAGGAAACTTAAGAGTAGACTAGTGTGAATGCATCCACCCATAGTTCTTATGTTATAATAATGTTGCAATGATACAAAACTAGTTTTTTTAGGCTAAAGATAAGTCATCAGAAGTGGTAGAAGCTAAATAAATATGGAAGAGCCTATTAAAATATCTATAGTTCTACCAAAGAGGAAGGGAATTAGATTTCATGCCTGGGACATGTGGCTGTATTATGTAATTGTGGGTCTTAAAATATTCACCCTAGAAAGATACTTTCCAAACCTCCAGTGATGTGGACCCTAGATTCGAGTTTAGATCAATGATAGGGTTTCAAATTGGGAAGGAATAACATACATGTTAATAAAAATAAAGGGATACATGGAGGGAACACATAGCACCTTCCAATTGTTATAAGTTTTAAAAATGCATGATAAGGAGAGGAATCCTCATGATCCAACTATTAAAAGAACACATATTTAAAAACACATTGCGCCAATGTACAAATGGAGAACTAATGCATTTACATAGAAACTAAGCATATGGAAAACGTCGATAGGTGTCATTGATGTGGATGCACTAGCCATAGATGACCAGGATTTTCCCCTCCTTAATGCACCGACCTTGGAACTACACCAAGTTTTGATGGTAGAGGTGATTGAGGCTCAAGAGCCTGTGAACGAAGCACACATGGAGCACAGGGAAAGTTTTCATCCCCAGACGCTTAACTAGGATTTGCAGGTTCAAATTCTGCAACACTCCATCTCAACAACCATATTTCCGTCACTGACTCTCTGCATTTCAACAATGATTTACGAGTGAACTCTTGCGGCACATCCACCAATTGCATATAGTCTATTGGTGTGGAACAAAAGAATTTAGGGCTATCATTGTCTAATTTAACAATTGGTCAACTCCATCGTTGAATGTTGGGGATTAAAGGGAACATGGCTACTAAGCGTATCCCCACTTTACAATATAACACCCTCCACCCATTTCCAAAATATGAGTTCCTATTAACATTAATAAAAATAGAGGCTGAGTCAATATGCCACACTATGTAACTTAGGTTTTTCTTCCAATAGAAAGCTTACAAGGATGCATCCCAATTGCTTTAGAGGGAAGATGAAAATCATGCGAACTAATATATCTACTGCTATTCCTTGTCATGCATTTTTTTGAGGTTGAAAGAATAATATCCCAATAGACAATAGGAGGCATCAAGAAAAGTGCATTTACTTATTGTGCTTTAATACAAGAAGTCTCCAAATTCATGATATGTTTGGAACAAGTTATCAACTGCACCTACACATAAACTAGAGTTAGAATCTTATGTAATGGAAAATGATGTCGAACATAATATTTTTTAATAGTTTCTTTTCTTTTGGAAACATGAGTTGAGCAAAGAGGATCTAATTCCATGTATCAGGAACCCTCAAAAACACCAATGCATGAAACTTGAGAGCCATTATTTTAAAGGATGTTGTATTTGGATAGATGGGCATAATCCCTTAACCTTTAGAGGTGATATCTAAAATTTTCACTCTTGTTCCCTACACAACATTCTCAGTAGCTGCACAACATTCTCAGTAGCTGGATCATCAGCTTGGTTGTGAGAGACATTGTGAAATTTTTAACAACATTTTGTTATTATCACACCGGACCTTGAGTCCCAATCCCCATTATAGAAGTGTCTAGATGATAGGATTCTCATGAATAACCTCAAAATTAGATACTTATTGAACTCTTTATAATAAAATACAATTGTCTTTATCCTTGGGAATTTGAATTCCCAACCATCTGGCCTTATCACACTAAGGCATGTACTAAACCATATTACTTTCCTATATCGTTAAAATCTATACTATCTTTTCCACCTATAATGAGGCACATAATATACTAGAGTTGTTACCTTCGTAACGAAGCTCCAATAAATACAATTTTTTTATTCTACATTCTACAAATAAATTGGAGAATAACTAGCCATCGTTTGGTCCTGCCAATTAGTATAACAATTTTAAGCTAGAAAAGTGCATACTCCAGCAAAAGTACATCACAAAACTATTAAAAAAAATTGCAACACCAATTGTTTAACATGATCATATGCATGCATACATTTGTGTGTGTGTGAGTGATACACGAATGTAAAAATATTGATCATCCATGACCTTATAGGTGTTCGGGTACATAGGGTACTACCAAAGGACCGAACACCAAGAGCAACCACTTCACATAAACAGATCACAGATCAACACACCGATGTTTTGACGTGGTTTAAACCCTCTTGAGGGAAACACTCCACGGCCCCGGCCAAATAGCTTCTACGGGACAATTTATTATGCAAAGAAAGAAAGTTACAAATGAGCTTCTCATAATCGATCAACTAAACAATGACCCTCCATGCTCTTTAAATAGAGACCATGGACCAATCGGGTGTTAAGCCACGGATCAAGGTTAGGTTTGATCTAAGAGAAGTTGAGCCGTCGGAGCACTCTATGTCGAGAACATATCGTGACCGTCGGATTAAGTATTTACAAATGCATACTAATGCATACTAAAGAAACACACTATCCCTAACGGATATATTACACAAGTTGATCTTAACTAACTCCTAAGTGTCTAAATATCCTAACAATAGGAAAGTGTTTCCTTGTACTAAAGCTTACACATATTGCCAGAATATATTGGCATCCTGCTATGTTGAACCCATTTTCCTTTGGTATAGTCACATATTCAAATAAAATCACATATTATGAAGTTCAAACCAAAACCATTAAATACAATCTGTGTATTTTATTTATCATAAGATAGTGGTTCCTTTTATTAACATAATTTTTTATTGGCTGCAATGTCAATATGTTGTTGCTTGATCTTACCCCTTTATTTGTGCTTAAAAAAAACTATTCTCTTACTGAAAGTGCCCCTTTCACATCCTTTCCTAAAATTATCCTTTTCATTTTCCTTCCTAAGAAATTGTTTTTAGATCATAAATATCTCTTTATTTACCTATTAATCTAGTCACATATTGAAAGGCTAATTTCAATAATAATGCAGTGGTGATTGAGACTAGATGAAATTATCAGAAGTGGCCTAAGTGCAACCAGTGTCAAGCAAGATACCGACCTTTCTTCTCAACAGTTGATGTCTCTTCCAATATTGTAAGATTTAGGTAGATATTTGGTGGTAATGACAGAGCCTTTTCAATTGATGGGCATTTCTCTTCTTTTCACTAGACAATTTTTTAATTTAGTTATATGATTGCACTGCATGGATTTCTATGGTCTAGTATGGGGGATATGTTGTCATCTAATGTACATGATAATATAAAATAATAAAAAATAAATCTATTTGTAAGCATATGTTGACTCATTTTTTAATTTTACTTAAAAGTTAAAAAAATAAAACCAATATAGATCCATCTTAAACTTAAACCTAGATCTATCAAGTACTCAGAGGAATCAAATTTATTAAGGTGTAATTTTTTATCTTAAATTTTTTTACACATCAAGAAAAACATTTACACCTCAAGAAATTTGATATCTCTTAGCACTTGATAAATCTAGGTTTAAGATGGATCTATATTAATAAGTAATCTTTAGTTTCGTTATACAACAATCGTAAGATGTGCATCGATTCTTTAGATGATATGAAATCGTGTTCTCTAGTTGGCAGAAACAGAGGAATTTTCATGATTGGAGGAGTTTCCAAATATGAGCTTGCTCAAGCATCTCATTTCAAATACTATTATTGGTGTAAAACATATTTGATGAATTCCTAACGCATGCAAATATATATAAACTGAAGTCATTGCCAACAATTATTCACTGAGAATTTTTTTCAAATAATTTAGAAAGTCTACATATGCATGTAATAAAAGTAATCACCTGAAAATTAATGAAACCAATAGTGTTGAGCCTAATTTCCAATAATAATGTAGTGCTCCACAGTGTGCTCAAAATATATTCTAGATACTTTGAGTACATGTAAATTGAAGACATTGCCAACCATTCATTCCTTGTAAAATGTTTTCATCTAGTTTAGAAAAGTATACATATTCATGTAACAAAAGTGATCACAAAAAAATTAATGAAACTAATAGGGTTGAGCCTAATTTTCAATAATAATTTAGCGCTCCACAATATGCTCAAAATATATTCAAAAGGATATACTAAGAAATGAGGAAAAAATTGCTTTCTCTGTGTTTAATGGAAGGAGACCAATCTTAAAACAAGCAAGATACAAATGTAAATATATGAAGTGGAATTCCCAAACACATAGTAGGTAGAAAAATACCCTCGAGACAATATTTCAGATGACCTTAATAATCCATGCCAAGCACAACTTTGAGTTCATTCATTTCCATGAGAGAATATAAATTGAATCACTTTACTATATATGGAATAACATATAATAATTAATGGATTCAACTTGATAATAGTGTTTCCAACTGATACTCTCATGGATAACCTAGGCGAATTAACCTCCAAATTGGTTCATATAAAGGGAACACTCATACATGGAGCTCTTTTCTGTCCTCAAACAATAAATGTAGTGCAAACCAATGCAATAAGTGAGAGGGAGACTTGCTTACCTCTAAATATTGGACAAGATACCCTATTCTCCATGGTGTGTACTATACGAAAACATGCTTCTCATCACACAAACTAAAGGGTTTCACACAATGTTTAGACGTTATTCAAACCCAAACCTATCTCCATAAGGTTTAAAACCTGGTTGAAGTTTTACTATTCCAGCTCATTATCAGTTCCTCGATGAAAATTCATTGTGTTATCTCAAACTATCATGTGTGATTAAATCCCAAAAGAACACTACTATCTTAAGGACAACTTAGAGGGATAACCCACCTCAATAACTCCCTCTCTACACTTTGGGTTGCCTCTTCTCCAACTCAAGGAGGGTTCCCTAGGACAATATTTGGTGATATTTCTAGGATATGACAATGAATGACAAGGTAAAGTGAAGGTATAGCTTAGCAAAATGTTTAGGTTGTTTTGTAGTATAGTAATAAAAGGATGATGGGAAGACCAAGAATACTAGTGCTAATCCAACAAGGGAAAATAGAGTTAAGGGGGATAGTCCAAGAGGGGGTGAATTCATGAATGGTTAGGGAAATTAGGGTTGCATACACATACCATAATGAAATCCTAACATGTTGAAAACTAACTTGTAGAGATAGACTAGGAGGGCCCAAGAAGGTACCACATCAAAACCTTTTTAATTCGGGTGTGACTTATGTAATGAAGTATGAAAGAGAAGCAACTCTAGAAATATGATGGAATCAAATTAATACATTAAATTATAAGACAACAAAGGAAAATATATGAAACACTTCTCATAATTAACCTTTCCAATGAGGTGAATAGACCTTTAACACATGCCCCTATTCAACATTTTCTAGCAATTTTACAATTCTTCAACAACATAGAGAAATAAAAACATAAGCCACACTTTGAATGGATAAGAAACCCTTACACTTCAAGTTGCACCAAGAAATATATATCCATTAAGCTTCAAAAGAGAGAGAAATTTCAAAATCCAACCATGACAAATGAATGAGAGAGCAAATCTTTATATATCTCTAGACTCATATTCCTTCTACAATAAAAGAATAATAAAACCATAGTCGATCTAGCCTAGGATATTGGAGTAAACAAACAAAATAATCCAATTACTATTTTAACAAAATCCATGGAATATGGTGGTCACCTCCACAAATACAAGTCTCCAAGATGAATAAGAGGGGTGCCTCCATCAAGAGATATGAATGACAAGTAATTAGTAAAACCCCAATGAATTGCCTCCAAAGTCCCTCCAAGTGTAAGAATCCAATAGATAGGGTCCAATAATTGTGAATGAAGGTGGGAAAACCCTATATCTATGGTTTTACACCGTATATCTTCTCGAATACCAAATGACCCCCATAAAATGTGCAACAACCCCCCTAGAAATCCTTTAAAAGGAATGCTCCAATGAATAAATCCTCAAAAGGTGGAGCTCTTCCTTAAAATGGAAATAAATGACATGAGGGGTTCCTTCAAGGTGAACACTCTCCATGAAAATGATGCAAAAGGAATGTGTGGTGAAAATGCAGTGCGACTGTTTAAACATCAGTTCTAGATTTTCTAACTTCTTCAATATTTGTTGTGTTTTCGGTTGTAACCACTTTTTTGAAATCCCACAACCACTCTACCTCTAATGGATTTGTGTTTGCAAAATTTTGGAAACTACGTCAAAAGATAATCACTCTCAAAGCTTGGATTCCCCTCCAAATGGTTCAATATCAAAGTGCCAACTCATTAATAGTACCTGTGCAAAATCTAGATCCATAGAATAAGGAGCCCACCAATCAAGATAGAAGCATAAATATAAAATCAAAGTCCCCGTAAAACTCAACCAACCTCTAAGAAAAAAGAGACAACCCCAACAAAATACAATCCAAATGGTGTCCAACAATTCCTCAATAAGGCATAGAAAAATGTGCAATGAGGCTCTCCAAGCCAAACATCCCATTTGTGCAAGTAAACATCCATACATCAAGGGGTCAAACCATTAACTAACCAATAGATCCATGTGTAATGGCTCATCAAAAATAGGTAGTGACCTCATAAAACATGCGCCAATGCCCCATATCCTCTAAATGATGTCCGCATATCAACCATCTCATTAATTCATGTGTAATATCCAGGGACCAAGGAGAACACTTATTAACAATAGAAACAACCAACTCAAAATCAAGGTGTCCACAATATCTAAGAATGGGATGACCCCTTGCGAGGAACTTGCAACAATTAATTGATAAAATGCACAATATATGAGATCACGGAATATTTTTATTGATCACGAACCACTTCGAGGGGGAAACCTCCTTTGAGCAAGCTCAATACAAATAACTTCACATGCCTTCATTGGCCTCAATGCACACTTATATACTAAGTCTATGCCCAATAATATGGGTCAATACCATGGAACATATAATACTACAGGACGACTTACAAAGCATATGCATCCAATACTATGGGTCAATAATACCATGGTCTAATACAAACTATGGATCAACAAATACTACGGGACGACTTACAAAGCATATGCGTCCAACAACAATATACTAACAAAGTAAAGAGAAGGGTTGACACGGGTTCCTAACACCCCTCTTACAATCCTAAATCATGCTTCCACACATGTGCCAAGAGATATAAATAAGGGGAGAACTTCATCCATTATGATAACCAACAATGCTAAGGTGCCATCCATGTGATAAAAATAAAGATATTGATGTCATGATGCCAATCAAAGGTATGGATGTTAGTTTTTCATCATTTAATTCAATAGATCTAGGATCTTAACTGAAAGAACAACATGTACAACATATGAAGCATAAGAGACAACTGACAAGAGACAAGAGACACAAAACATTTCACTGGGGAAAACCAAGAAGGTGAAAAACCCCGCAACTTCCTCAGAGATAGAATAAGCACCAATACAAAGATCAAACCCCAAGAGATAGATGACTGCAGCAGCTACTCCTCCTCCACTTGTGCGCACTCCTCCTCTCTCTCACTAATGTGAAGTGAGTGAATGAGAGAATGTGTCAAATGAGAGAGTCACACTATCTATTTATACTTTTACTTTCACTTGACCTTTACTCAACTAGGTTGGCCCCAACTTAACCACTTAACATAATACTGACTGGGCCGACCCCACTAGGGTGGTCTAATAACCCTTTAACCCACATGACTCAAAGAGGGCCGACCCCATCAAGGTGGTCTAATAACCCATCAAGTATAAGTTACGACACTTACAATATAACTTGCGACACTTGCAAGTACGACTGACGACACTTCCAATTGGAGGAATAATATATCTCCGTTGGGGATACAATAAAGTACAAATGTAATACATACAATATACAAGTGAATATCTTCTGAAGTTACAAATACATCAATAATGGAAACAAGGGTGCTCAAAGGAAAACCATCCATGAACATAAACTACCTCCATATAAGAAACAAAATCCATCAAAATAGTGATCCATGCCACCAAGGAGCCATATAAATCTAAGAGAAATATAATTTTCCAAGGGAAATAATATTTTTAACCACCACATACATGCTAGAAGATAGAACGGTCCATGAGAAATCGTTAATGATATGTCCTTAACTCAACACCACGCCTCTTGGGATACAATACTCTCATAGAAGGGCCTCCAACAAATCATGCAAATCAATGCATAACCTCATCAATAGCCATATGTCATTGCCACTACATCACGAATAGACATATCCCATAGATATTAGGCCAAATCCATTTAGGACAGGCTTCAAAACATGAAGAAAAAAATCTAGCATTAAGGAACCTAGAAGATATATGGATCCACCCTAGAAGATCCATGGATCCATCAAATTGTAACCTCGATTGAATGTGTGAAAAATATCACATGTGGACACCCATGTCAAAATGGGGAGTAACATTAGGCTCCAATTGTGGGACATGTGTTCTTCTTAGGAGTGCATGCCTACCCAAAAATATTGGAATATATTTGTTATCAATGATAACCAATAATAGAAAACCAAAATCCATGTGGTCGGATGGATAGCCTCAGCCTCCCTAAACACCACATCCCATCCAAGAGTTTATTACATCCAAATTTTGGATTTCTACAAAAGAAACCATTAATACCAAAATGAAATCTACTCTAATTCTATCATGAGCTTATTCTTCCTACCCTACTCTAAGCATAAGATGAAGCAACTACTAGGTGAAATCATAAAGCCAATGTAACAATTTGCTCATCTCATTAATGCCATGGTATGCTCCCTTGTGTTTGGTCATCGACCAAAACAATGATACTTCAAATTCCACAGAGATACAATATGGAATCTCTATGAAATGTAGGTTGAAATATGAAATGTATCCATGAGGAAAGCCAAAAAAACACCAACATCATGCAAGGACAAGCATGCACCATCATAAGACTCCTCTATCCAAGCTTGGATATGACTAATGTAAGTATGGCCATCATAGATCAACCTACAATTATCATCACTCCTTCTCTCAAGTAGCAATGGCTTAAGGGGATATCCAAATATACAATATCTTCTAAGATCAATCTCCATTTTAGATAAATATGAGATATGAGATAAATTTCTAGTATTTGAAAACAAATTCAGCCCTAAATTTATGGCTTGAAAACACCATTTAGCTTGCTAGAAATTTTTGCAATTGATTCCACATGAATGGCTTGTTGCCCCAAACAAATTTCTGCACCAAAGGAACGTTTTCGACTTGAATCACATTTCCAAAATGAGAAGAAAAAGAAAGAATAGGCACCTATAAATTTCTGTCTTAATAAATTTGTTGTACTATACAATTTCCAGCCCTAAAACATCATTTATAGTTGAAAGATTATGCATGAAATCATCACTTCATGATGAAAAAGATGGATATAAAATTTCAATGTTTTTAGGCCCCAAAACTTGATCCATATGGAAAGAAAAACAACATTAAAACCCTGCAATCATGGCTAGATATTATTTTGAAAATTCTACCACAAAACAATCTTAAAATGTAGAGAACATAGCTGATATAAATATGGACAAATGTTCTCAATATGATGCCCAAAGCCATAATTTCAAATGGGGGCATATGGCTGCAAATCATCTATGGTTGTGCTAAAGGCTCAAAATTTTATTATACAAGTAAGGCTATGATAAGGTACTTATTGTATAGGTTTGTTAACATGAAGAAACAAAGGTTTCCTATAGTACTTCAAACACTAGTAAAACAAACTCTAAGTTGAAAAAGGGTTGACTCGAGCTGGTACTTCTTGGATTTGATAATGTGGGGTAGGAGAAGATGATGCATTTAGAACATGAACACCATCAATAGTATTGTCATAATTAAATTAAAGAAAAGTTACGATGGTACAATGAGATTTAAAATAAGACAAATATGGTTTATTACTAATATAGATCTAATATCTTGAACTCAAACACTAGTAAAGAACACTCTAAGTTGAAAAAGGGTTGACTCGAGATGGTACTTCTTGGATTTGATAATGTGGGGTAGGAGAAGATGATGCGTTTAGAACATGAACACCATCAATAGTATTGTCATAATTAAATAAAATAAAAGTTATGACGGTACAATGAGATTTAAAATAAGACAAATATGGTTTATTACTAACATAGATATAATATCTTGAACTCTGAATCTACCAAGCACCGAGAGGGATCAAATCCCTTTAGGTGCAAACCATTTTTAGAGTGGAAAACTTGAGGAAAGGTTTGCACCTCAACAAATGTGATCCCTCTCGACACTAGTAGATTTGAAGTCAAAATGGATCTATGCCAATTTATTTTATTATAATGGTTTTTTTAATTTGCAGTTTTAGGCCACATTTTTTTCTATTTAATTTATTAATGTTACATGTGTGACACATGATTCTATATGCATCTAATTACTCTCTATGCAATGCCTACACCTACCTACTTGATGTGAAATGCCCCATACTTACAAATTCATTAACTACAAAAAAGTATCAATGAAGTTCTAGCATTATTATTATTACTTTATTTTTAATTTTGTAAAATATTATATTGGATCAATATATGGGGATTCATCTTACAATCTATCCATTATTGGGTGTAGATTTAATATGAATCTATTTTTTCAATATCAATCATGGAATTTAATATGAATCTATTCAATAATTATATTTATGTTTAGAGAATTTAATATATATATATATATATATATATATATATATTTTCAAATTTTAATTTTTAGTTTCCAAATATTTTTATATTAATTAATTTTTGAAGTAGACATACAAATCTCACCCAAGTTGTAGATTTAACATGAATCTATTTATTCAATATTAACCATAGAATTTAATATGAATATATGTATACTTTATTATGAATCTATTTAATAATTGTATTTGTGTTTAGAGAATTTAATATATATATCTTTTTAAATTTTAATGGTTAGCTTTTAAATATTTTTATATTAATTAATTTTTTAAATGGACATATGTTAATGTGACACATTTCACCCACCTAAGTTATAAAAAGCTGGCGTAACAAAATAACCTTTAACTTTAAATGTTACTACAAGATCAATATTGTCACTACAAGGTGGACACGATGCAAAACATTCTTGGCAGCAAGAATCATCATTATTATTTTTCATTTAAAAAGATTCATTCTATCTATATTTTTTTTTCTATTAATCACTAACCTGAATTTCTCTTACTTTTAATTAATTAACTTTTTACAATACGGTTAATCCTTACAAAGAGTAAATCAGTAATATAATCATAATTAGCAAAAGCGATACGAGATGCATATGACAAAGGAATAACTAAAACAAATTTGTACGTCACAATAATATACTATAATACGTACTATACATACGACATAAGAACAAAAGTATTAATATACTTCTTTTTTTTCCCTTGATTTTATTCTCCACCTACCATTATTAACGTCTATGTATATGGTTGAGAAGCATATTCTTATGTGCTTTGTTTATTCATGGAAACCATTTTGCCTTTTCGAGAATGGTTTTTTTATTTGATTTTTCTTGAAGGACACATTATCTAGCTAACGTCCAAATGTGAATACGTGACTTGAAGGACACATTAGCTAGCTAACGTCCAAATGGGAATATGTGATGTTACATATTTATACGAAGAGGTGTGATTACACATTTATAGGGTTAGGTGTGGTGTGGTAATGTCTTTACTAGGGATGGGATTTGGTAGTTGACTTATTTAAATATAATTAAAACACAACCGTTATCATCTAAGATATCAATATTTAAATATGTTTAATGAAATCAATATCTAAATATATGATTTCAAATTCCAATCATGATCTTCATATTTATGAGTAAGAATTTAGTTGTGACATAGTAATCTCTTTACTCCGCTTTCGGACCATATGGACAATGTCCCCACATTTATGGATATAATAATAGTCTTAACTGGCCTTATAGGGATCATATACTCGGGATTAGAAACAATATGAGTAGACATAATGGTTAAGAACATGTGTTTCCCGTCTTGGAAGGTCATAGGTTCAAATCCAAAGGGATGTAGGGTGTGTATACCTCTGTAAACGTTAGTAGTCAAACCACTATATGGAGGGGAGTCCCTTGTCCCACAAACAAGGTTGTCTCATACACCAAATTGGTGTTTAGCTAGATCGCAACCTTAAAAATAGATTATTATTATTATTAATTTTGATAGAGAGATAAAAAGTAGCATTGTCCTTTATAACATGGTATCATTAAGAGAGTTGTTATGATAGTTACAACAAACTACTTTGCACAACACCATTAAGAGAGTGTTAGTTTGTGATCTTTCCCTTTCTTTTCTCAAACCCCAACATGTGTTGCAATTACATTTTCATGACATGTAGGAACATCACAACTAAAAGGAAGTGCTAAGTGATTGATACGAATATCGATAGAATAATCATTTATAGAGTGATTATTGATAGAGATATTAGAGGGGAGTCATGTTGGAGGAGCCTAAGTTGACCTGCCGACTAGGTCCTCCACTTGAATACTTGTAATATATGTTGACGGATTGAGTCGACCAATACATGTCGGGACGATCAGTTGAACCGACATGTAGTTATGTAACTGTTTGTCAATCATATAAATAGGCTGGTGAGCCGACTCACAGAGAAGTCAGTCTGTTTATATATATGTAATCTTTCTGCATATCTTGTTGAGTAATAGGAAGACTTGTTGCTTCATCTTCCATCACTTGTTTATTGTATCTGTATCATTGTGCTTACTTATATTATACTATGTATCACTGGTAACCATGCAACCCCCTCGACTACAACATTGGTTCCATTGTTGGTGATACAGGCATAAGATGACAATGAGCACGATCAAATGATATTAGAGCAAGAGATTAAGGATTGGTGGGAGAGAAAGATAGAAAACTATCTACAAAACTATGCCAGAACAAAACAAGTTGATTACTGCTCAAGCAAAAGAAAATTTCTTCTCCAAGACGCATGAAAAATTCGTGAATCTGTACCGTTCACGTTGAAGAAGCTCCTGGATGAAAATACCATAAAATGAAAAAGAGCGACAATTAATTCAAACGCTGACCAGAGGAGGCCGTACAAATCTATCAAAATGATGCAAAAAAATTGCCGACGAGTTCTGTGAATAATGTGCTATTGAAGAGCGAGTGTCCATCGACAACGTGAAGAAAAGGTTTTATAACGACCTTACTGACCAATTTTTGTGTTCTTTACCGATACTTATGTTTAGTTTCCTAATCGACAAAGGAGCAATGCATATTGTGGAGACTCGACCCTTGTTGTTGCTGCCACTCCCGAACGTGAAATGGGAAGAAAAGCAAAGAAAGTGGGAAAAATTCGTGCAAGAACAAGAGTGGGAATATTTCCTGAACAAATGAAGTACCGTACTTCCCCAGTTGCCTAAAGAAATTTGGGTCGGCATTGGGGGGGAATCCAAACACATTCCTGATGGAGTAGATGTATGACAAAAGCCGACAGATGAAAAGATGACATGACTAGCAGTGAAAAATCTGAGAAATTTGACAAAAATAGAACAATGAGTCACAAAAGCACTTGGGATATCCAAAATATTGAACACGAAAAGAGGAGAAAGCAGCGTGAAGAACTAAGGGAGCATGTTAGTACGCTCCAGAAAAAATGAAAGTCGGGTATAGCGACAGATGTAGAAGGAAATCCGCTAGAGTCAAGTCAAGATCGACAAGAAGAGGGTGTTGATGAAGCTTTGTTGACGGTGGAAGACTTGTGGATAGAGTGTGGTAGAGCTCTCCAAGTGAACATACTCGAGGCTATAACACCACATTCCCCGCTGCATCTAACCCAGAGTGCTCAAGTACAAGATATTGTCGAAGAATATTTAGGACTTCATGTTGGTCATTCGGGCATTTGGAGTCGACGAAACAATTAAGGTGATGAAGTCGACAGATTATTGATTCATCAACTGGAAGAAGGGAATTGGGTCACTTTTCAACTCGAATTCTCAAACATAAGTTTTCATCTACTCTATTCAGATCGTGCGGAAGCACCCCGCCCAGCCACTTCCAGCATTAAGTGATTCATTGAGTTCTTCGAAAAATCCGAGGAGAAGTGAAATTCAGATTGATCAAAATTTTACTTGGATTTCGACAGAAGTGATTGAAGAAAGATGGCATCCAATAACCAACGAAGAACCGACCAATGTGATGAGATATTGTAACTTCTAAGAATATTATATTTGTACTTTATTATTCTGGAGATGTTTCATTCCTCCGTGGAGACCCTATTGTATATTTGGAGATGTTTTATTCCTTCGTGGAGAATGTGGTAACTTGGGTTATTATGTTAAGATTTAATATGCTAAGACAAAAAATAGCAGCATTACATTCCATTTCACAATAATAGCATATACAGGATCACTGAAGAAACAACAAGCATAGCATAAACACAAGAGACACAGATTTATCCTGGGAAACCCTCATGGGGTAGAAAACCCAGCAAAGCTTCCTCAATATAGATGACCAGCAATATACAAAGATGCAAAACCAAAGACATGATCTCCTCCTCCACCATAGCAGACCTCTCCTCCACAAGTGTGCTACTCTCAAGTGAGTGAGTGTGTGTGTGAAATGAGGAATGCACCTCCTCTATTTATACACTAATCCGACTTGTCTTTTACACAAATCATGTAGGCTCGTATTTAACCAATGGGTTAAATACCCCACTATAACTGACTGGGACGACCCCTCTAGGGTGGTCTAATAACCCTTTGACCCACATAACAAATACAGGGCCGACCCCCACTAGGGAAGTCTAATAACCCAAGTTACCACAATCTGACGGAGGAATAAACATCTCCGGATATACAATAAGATCTTCAAGGAGGAATGAAACATCTCCAAAATAATAAAGTACAAATATAATATTCTTTGAAGTTACAATATCTCAACACTCCCCCTTAACGAGAAGGATATTATAACAGCATCTGCACGAGCAAGGAGTCATCAACATCATACATGATACATCTATAAATCATTGGAAGCTTTCTCAACATCATCAGTAACTCAAGCAGTTATTGGAACATCTTCAATACTGGAACATCAACATCTTCAGTACTGAGTCTTTATCTTCTGTAGCACTTGAACAACTACAACAATATCATCATCTGGATCCTCACGATCATCAGCATCGTCATCACACAATCATCAGCATCGTCATCATCATCGTCATCACACGATCATCAGCATCGTCATCACACGATCATCAGCATCGTCATCATACAATCATCTCAATCTGTAGCATCGTCATCTAGATCATCACGATCAATAGGATCGTCATCTAGATCATCACGATCAACAGCATCGTCATCTAGATCATCACGATCAACATCATTGTTATCTAGACCATAACGATCAGCAGCATTGTCAATACAAGTATCCACACCAATACAAGTATACACATCATCAATACAAGTATCCACACCAATACAAGTATACACATCATCAATACAAGTATCCACACCAATACAAGTATATCATCAATACAAGTATCCACACCAATACAAGTATACACATCATCAATACAAGTATCCGCATCAATACAAGTATCCTCAATAACAACATACTTTGCAAAACACATGATTCATTTAAGACACCATAACATGTCTAGGGACGATACAGTCCACTCGTCAACTTAGACAAAATCTAAGGACCACTTTCTCGAAGACATATGTCTACGGATCAATTCAGGGACTGAAGTCCAGGGATGATACAATCCCCTCTCGTCCACTAGGGACCACTTCTCGGAGACATCTGTCTACAGATCAATTCAGGGACCGAAGTTCAGGGATGATACAATCCCCATCACGTACATTTTGAACTAGTGGTTCTGGGATGATGCAATCCCCATCACATACATTTTGAACTAGTGGTTCCGGGATGATGCAATCCCCATCACGTACATTTTGAACTAGTGGTTCCGGGATGATGCAATCCCCATCACGTACATTTTGAACTAGTGGTTCCGGGATGATGCAATCCCCATCACGTACATTTTGAACTAGTGGTTCCGGGATGATGCAATCCCCATCACGTACATTTTGAACTAGTGGTTCCAGGATGATGCAATCCCCATCACTTCATTCTCGAAGACCATACGTCTACGGATCAATTCAGGGACCAAGGTCCGGGGATGATACAATCCCCATCTATCCACTTTGGACTTCATTCTCGGAGACCATACGTCTACGGATCAATTCAGGGACCGAAGTCCAGGGATGATACAATCCCCATCTATCCACTTTGGACTTCATTCTCGGAGACCATACGTCTACGGATCAATTCAGGGACCAAAGTCCAGGGATGATACAATCCCCATCTGTCCACTAAGGACTTCATTTTCGAAGACCATACGTCTACGGATCAATTCAAGGAACCAAAGTCCGGGGATGATACAATCCCCATCTGTCCACTAAGGACTTCATTCTCGGAGACCATACGTCTATGGATCAATTCAAGGACCGAAGTCCAGGGATGATACAATCCCTACCTGTATCCTTATCAATACAGATATCATCAAAACATGTATCCTCATCGATACATCAACAAAACATGTATCCTCATCGATACATCAACAAAACATGTATCCTCATCGATACATCAACAACGCATGTATCCTCATCGATACATCGACAAAACATGTATCCTCATCGATACATCGACAAAACATGTATCCTCATCGATACATCAACAAGACATGTATCCTCATCGATACATCAACAAGACATGTATCCTCATCGATACATCGACAAAACATGTATCCTCATCGATACATCGACAAAACATGTATCCTCATCGATACATCAACAACACATGTATCCTCATCGATACATCGACAAAACATGTATCCTCATCGATACATCGACAAAACATGTATCCTCATCGATACATCGACAAAACATGTATCCTCATCGATACATCAACAACACATGTATCCTCATCGATACATCAACAAAACATGTATCCTCATCGATACATCGACAAAGCATGTATCCTCATCGATACATATATCATCAAAGTAAAAGCAAGTAAAAAAAAAAATATTCTAAGTATAAGAGTCCTAAGTCTAAATGATCTAAGTATCCAAGTGTAGTAAACAAGTATCCACATCATCGACCTTGCTGTCGATGAGGCAATCTCATCATCAGTGACCACATCACTCCCCCTTTCGAGGAGGGTCCTTCCAAGCTTGTCTCGAAAATACTCAAACTTTTCTTGAGGTAGAGGTTTGGTTAGTATGTTGGTAACTTGTTCACTTGAGGTAGAGGTTTGGTTAGTACATTGGTAACCTGTTACAAATTCAAACTTTATAGTTCCTTTCTGCATCATATCTTGTTAGATCCCTATGTTCTTTGACTTATCATGGAACACTGGATTCTTTGTCATCTTGATACAACTCTATTTGTCACATAGGATCACAGTTGGTTCTATCTCTACATCAAACAATCCTGAAGCCAAAATTCTTCACAACTAGTAGAGCAAGCAGCCATATATTCCGCTTGTGTTGAGAGCCACACTAGACTGTTTCCAGCTAAACCACAAGATCATGGTTGATCCCAGACAATAACATCCTCTCGATGTGTTCTTCCTGTCTAATACACTTTCTGCCCAATCAACATCTGAGTAGCCATCTAAAGTCATGATCTCCAAGATAGCATAGATCAAAGTCTATCGTATCCTTTAGGTGCCTCATCACATGCTTAGCAACTATCAAGTGAACACATCTAGTTTCCACTAGATACTGACTCAAAGTGTTCACAGCAAAGCATATATCTAACCTAGTATATGTTAGATACATCAATGACCCAATAATTTGACTGTACAGAGTTATGTCCACTAACTCTGATGAGCCATCCCCTAACAACTTCAAGTTGGAATCCATAAGAGTGGTCATTCCAACACCTCAAGTCCTTTTAATATTTCGCGGCATACTTTCCCTAGTTGAGAAGGATTCCTTCTGATCCTTGCCATACTTCTATACCTAGGAAGTAATGCATCAATATGATATCTTTCATTTTCATTTCTGCAGCCATCTCGTCAGATGGGTCTACTGATATAAGCCTCAACATCATTCGAACTCTGTGGTGAGTTACTTCTTGCATCCAGTTCATCTGTGTATAGAAACCATATTCAACCTTGTAGCAAAGGTTGTGATCCACATGATCATTAAGCTCATCAATTGACTATCGATCCTGGGTACCCATACAGAACCTAATTCACACTTCTTCTTTAATTACACCATTAAGAGAATGGTCTTATCTAGCCACTTGGAGCAAACATCCCGTCATGATTCTTTTCTTCTTTCTAAGAGAATCTTCTAGCCATGAGCCTTCTATATTTTGTTTGATTTGTAAATCTTCTTGTTGAACATCCATCACTTGTTCGGTGTTCATCATTCTTCATGATCTTTCCTACAAAACAAAATTAGTACATGATTAGTAATACTTCATAATCATGAAATCATGTTGACATGATAACCTATTATGCATACAGATATCATTTACATAGTTATGCAACTATCTTGACCAATACTTTGGCACAACACTTTTCCATATCCTGTATGCAGACAGTGGCTATCTAGATGCCTTCCATCTCTACCAGAACATACTATCGAGAGTGTGCACAACTCTCAGCATGTCAGCAAAGAGGCTTCATTCTAGACAAGCAACAATGGAATGTTTGTCCAACTTACCAATCATATGCATATTAGTAGTATACTGTTCAATGCTCTATGAATGTTTACACTCATCATGATATATTCTAGGAATACAAATATGCATACAAGCAATATCATTTACTATTTCAAATAACAACTCAAATACTTATCTTTTATGTTTGTGTGGTTGCCTCTCGCTTGATCCTCTATATGTCTTTTGAACTTCTATCCATTATGTACCACTGTGCATGCTCAAGTGTGCACTAGTGTCATCCTCATGATCTCATACACAAACATACATTCATTAGTATATTCTCAATATTATCAAAACATTATAATTCTAAATAATCTTGAATATGTATAGTTATGATCATTAGTATTCAGGGTTTCAAGGAAGTCTTCTTTTACTCATGCATATTCTTGTTTGATCATAGTACTCTTCTGGTTAATTAAATCATCAAGATAAGAGACATAATATGCATAAATCCTTGATTACTAACTTTATGAATAAGCATAACCAATCATGCCAAGTATACTTATATAAGGGATCCTAACACAAGGTAAGATTCTAACTTGACATAGGAAAACATACCTGGATTAGTATACCTGCTTAGTTATGTCTAACATACCTAAACAATATCTTCTTTGTTCTCTTCAATGATTTAGAGATCCTGTGCTAGAACCTGCATATCTCATAGGTTAAGCATAATATAACACAGTCATACATACCTCGTAAGTAGAACAAAGATTATGGACGAGTCTTTGTCTTCATGTTGTCATGGTCATGGAACTTGATTTGTCTTTCGTGATGTACCTGTATCTTGTTAGCAGACAACATCAACCTCATACAACACCATAATGCATTAGTGCAATCATATAGCCCTAATCAATGAATGTATTCGATCATTCACATGCATTCATACTGTAACTAGGGTGATAAGACAATTCTAACATTAATCAAGATTGTACTAATGAATACAAACGAACTTAATCAGGAATCAGATTTCAAGACATACCTGAACCTCCTTAAGTCATACCTGTCGAGACTTCTTGTAGTCTTCTTATGTAAGGCCTTAGCCTCAACTCCCCCTGAAACTTGATTTGGAGCTTGATTAGGGTTTGCTAGAGAAACCCTAAAAATTCAATCTTTGACTTTCACACTTCTGAATGGATGGAAGGATATGTCTTGCTGAGCTGACCAAACTAGCATACTTCAATTTTGGAATCTCCAAAATTTGACCCCTCAAAATTGCCTTCGAAACTTCTGGATCTTCTGGACAGGATCCCGAACTAGGGTTTGATGAAGCCCACCCTTCTACCCAATCAAAAGGTTTGATCCAAGGCTCTAAACTCTTATTTTTCTGAGGAGCTTCCAGCCGTGGTTACAAACTTCAAAAAATTCCAACTTTTGTTTAAGCCCTAATTTTCCATCTTTCCGATCAAAATACCGAACTGGGGTTTGATCAAGCCCGGTCTTCTACCCAACCAAAAAATTCGATCTTGGACTCTAAATTTTGATTTTCCTGAGTATCATTCAGCCGTGGACTCCGATTCCAAAAATTCTAACTTTCTCCGAAACCCTAAATTCCGGAAGCCATGAATGAATGTGCTCAAAAAATAATTCTGTTTTGACAGAAATATGTACCTGATTGTTTCTGCTGTAACTCCGAACTTTTTGATCCACAGGGTTTTGAAACTTTTTATGTGGTATCCTGACCTGTCATCTTTCCATCCTGATAGGTATGACCTCAATTGGATTTTTTGAGAGAGAGTTATTCCAAGTGTCGCAACATGACCTGTTTATGGGATAAAACAGGAAAGAGAACTTGTACGATGTGCCACATGTCACTGGTTCAACTTCGGCCTCTAAAAACGTTTCCTGAGATAGTACAGTCTGTGTACTACCTGTCACTTTTTACGAAATTTCATTTGGAGCTTCCTAGCCCAAGTTATGACCTTTTTTCCTAGGTCACCTGATTTTGACTGAGATCTGGAAGAGGCAGAAACCCTAACTTGTACTGATCATAACTCACAAAGTACAACGAATCTGAGGGTTCCCGTTGGACACAAGGTACCTGGGGATGTAATATACGACCTGTAAAGGTTTCAGATCCCGAACCTTCGCCAAAATTTATTTATAGCGAAAGTTCCACGATGAATGGTTTTTGCTATGTAAAACCCTAACCTTCAAATTGTCGCAAGAGAAACAAGTGTCGTAAGTGCCATACATTGCCTTCCTTCAGGTTAGCTCTGATACCATGTTAAGATTTAATATGCTAAGACATAAAATAGCAGCATTACATTCCATTTCACAATAATAGCATATACAGGATCACTGAAGAAACAACAAGCATAGCATAAACACAAGAGACACAGATTTATCCTGGGAAACCCTCATGCGGTAGAAAACCCAGCAAAGCTTCCTCAATATAGATGACTAGCAATATACAAAGATGCAAAACCAAAGACATGATCTCCTCCTCCACCATAGCAGACCTCTCCTCCACAAGTGCGTTACTCTCAAGTGAGTGAGTGTGTGTGTGAAATGAGGAATACACCTCCTCTATTTATACACTACTCCGACTTGTCTTTTACACAAATCATGTAGGCTCGTATTTAACCCATGGGTTAAATACCCCACTATAACTGACTGGGCCGACCCCTCCAGGGTGGTCTAATAACCCTTTGACCCACATAACACATACATGGCCGACCCCCACTAGGGAAGTCTAATAACCCAAGTTACCACAATCTGACGGAGGAATAAACATCTCTGGATATACAATAAGATCTTCAAGGAGGAATGAAAAATCTCCAAAATAATAAAGTACAAATATAATATTCTTTGAAGTTACAATATCTCAACATATTAGACTTCCCTAGTGGGGTCGGCCCTGTATGAGTCATGTGGGTTAAAGGGTTATTAGACCACCCTAGTGGGGTCGGCCCAGTCAGCATTATGTTAAGTGGTTAAGTTGGGGCCGACCTAGTTAGTGTAAAAGTCAAGTCGGAGTTGTGTATAAATAGAGGAGGTGTGTTCCTCATTTAACACACATTCACTCACTTGTGAATTGCGCATAGGAGAGAGAGAGATCTGCTATGGAGGAGAAGGAACTCATGCTTGGGGATTACATCTTTGTATTTGTTGTTCATCTATATTGAGGAAGATTTGCTGGGTTTTCTACCCCATGAGGCTTTCCCAGGATAAATCTGTGTCTCTTGTGTTTATGTTGTGCTTGTTGTTCTTTCAGTGATCCTGTATATGCTATTGTTGTGAAATGGAATGTAATACTGATGTTTTATATCTTATGATATTGAATCTTAACATGGTATCATAGCTAGCCTGAAGGAAGGCAATGTATGGCGCTTACGACACTTGTCTCACTTGCGACAATTTGAAAGTTAGGGTTTTGAATAACAAAACCTAGTCATCATGGAACTTTTGCTATAAATCCATTTTGGAGAAGGTTCAGGTTTTGAAACTTGTACAGGTTGAAGATAACATCCCCATGTACCTTGTGTCCAAATCACAACATCTAATTCATTGTACTTTGTGATTTATGATCCGTACAAGTTAGTGTTTCTGCCTCTTCTAGATATCAGTCATGAACAGGTGACCTAGGTAAATAGGTCACAACTTGGGCTAGGAAGCTCCAAATGAAATTCTGTAAAAAGTTACAATAAGAGAACGGACTATAGTTTCACAAGTCTAGGTTTTAGAGGCCGAAGTTGAAACAGTGACACGCGGCACTCCGTACAATTTTGCTATATTGTTTAATCCCATAAACAGGTCACGTTGCGACATTTGGCATCTCTCTCTCTCAGAGAATCCATTTTAGGTTAGACCTGTGGGGTTGGAAATATGATAGGTCAGGCTATTTTGCAGGAGTAATTTCAATAAATTTGTTCTTATTAAAAATAAAAGTAAAATTATGTTTAAAACATTATTTTTGGAAGACTAAGGAGTAGAAACATGCCTACGGGATAATGAGATGTATGTTTCATAAACATGCATGCATATACTAACACACATATAAAATTCAATATGCATTTATCAACATATAAACACATAAACAAATGGATGCTTTAGATGTTCTATTTCCTTTGTTCTATCTAGCACATGGAAAACCAATCTTCATAGGCTTATTTTGTGACTCTTGTCCTCTTGAGATGCTTTGTAGTCCCGTTGGACTGAATTCCTTGAGTGTATTATGTATACTCGATTCTGGTTGGTATCTTAATTTTTTATATGTGCCTACCTTCATAGTAGTAATATAAGCTAGTTGGTAGTTTTCATGTGATATTCCTTGACCACATACTACTATATGACCTTGTGTTGCCTTCTTGTCTTGTTTTTTAACACAAATTATATTTTTAAATAACAACCTATTTGTATTGAACTTTCATTTTAATAGACCAACATAGATCCATCTTAAATACGAATCTATAAAGCAACGAGAGGGATCTAATTTCTTCATGTGTAATGTTTTTTAATCTTAATTCTTTTACACAAAAACAAATATTTTGTATTTTATGAGTGGAAATGGATTTTTTAATACCTTTTCATTTGGTTTTAATTTTTATTTTATGGGTCGACATGAGTTTTTTAATTAATTTTTGTTTTTGGTAATGTAACTTTACGTTACATTACAACATCTCCCCCATACTGGGCTGTAGAGAACCTCGCTCCTCTTGGTGCAATGAACTCTTTTTTCTTTCTCATTGATTTGGTTTCTTTGCACTTGGAATTACTGGTATTGTCTCTAGTTTGGATGTTATCTACATCCTTAAGTTTTAATTCCGTTCTTGAAATGAAATAGTAGTACAGTCAGGGAAAATTTAAAGGATCTGTACTCATATAGTGTAGAAACCTTGACAAATTTTACTATTTCTTAAAATGCCAACTAAAAAATGTTTGGCAATATTTTTGTAAAAATAGTTGAATTTCTAAGGATTTTATATAATTTATAGAAAAATTTGGCAATTTTTATAGTACAATTTTTTCCTATAGAATGTGGACAAATCATTTTTAGAAAAAGGGAATTTAGTGAATATGTTTTTGGAAAGAACATGGAAAATTATCCCAATGGAAAATTTTAACCCTTATTTTTTTTCCAAGCATAACTTTTTGGCTATTGTGACTACTACTAAGAAATCCACGATGTGTTAATGTTTTCATCTAAAGTATTGATTTCTTGTAGTCTTGTTTCAAGATCTGAATTAATGTTGTAACTTGTTTCTGAAACGAGAATTCAACTGTAAGGAAAATTTGCTGAGGTGTTAATGATATTAGCTGTTTGACAAATTCATGATATAGAAAACTTCTTGTAGGTGCTAAAATATTGGAGAATGAATGTAATAGTGCAATAATTTGATTTTATAGGCCTCTTATTTAACTTTTTCCAGCTTCATAAATTTGACTATTGAGGATTTTGGAGAAATTTTCTAGTAATATTTCATCATTGTCTGTCACTCATTATCATTTTTTGTAAAATTGCTACAGAAAATGGACTTCAACAATTGTTGAAAAAGAGAAAGACCACTTAACACATGTAAGTAATGAATAATGGGCTATTGCAATTTTACATTTAAAGTAATCATTTGATTTTGTCTTCTAAATGGTAATATCTTAGTGTGTCCAATTCTTACTATAGGCTTCTACTTCTAATGCTTTTTTATTTAGATTGTTGAGACATTGGGTACATGGTATTTGGGACCTAACTACTCAATGGTGAGTTGGTGATAAGAGTTTATATTTTGGATTTTTAATGTTTGAGAGGAATGTAAAATACTAAAAGGTTGTATTTTCTAAAATGAGCATATTGTTCACTAGCAGAATGTCATAACAATAAGTCTTTTCACTGCAGTCAAAAGATGACACTGAGATTTCACTGAGGACATAGAGAACTTGGCAAATAGCTCCTTTCCTCTTTGTATTCGCCACTTGTTTTTTCAAGGTGATATTGTGTACTATTTGTAGTAAAATATTCATAAATTCTTAATTGTCATTTGCTGAGCAGAAGTGCTTGAGAAACATAAGGCAAATGCTCAAGTACAAAAGGAAAAGGTTTTAAACAAATTGGCTCTCTTGGAAAGTGTATATCTAAGTTTCATCTAGAAGTAAACAAACAATGATTTCTAAAAACGAGGATTAATTCTCTCTATAGGTGGCAGATAGAAAAACAAGGATTAATTCTCTCTATAGGTGGAAGATATGACTATAGATCTCCCATACAACAGTTTTATCAGGTAGAAAATGACTCACTTCATGAACACATTGACACATAAAATCCATGGTAGCCCTAGTATCTTAACAACTTGTACATCAACTTATTTTTCCATTGCAACTACTTTAACTCGACTTCTTTCTTTTTCTATGCATTTATTAATGACACTAATCAAAGAGAAGATGGCTTAGAGAGGAGCTCATATTGATCTAAGAGTTATTAGGTTGAAGAAAAGATTTAAGGATTTTTATAAACTAATGTTGGAATGCATAATACATTTGAAACTACTTTGCATAAAATCACTTAATTATTGAGGTTTAGCATCAATATTATACATCTGAGAATGATACTCTATCATACAAATAGCCTAAAATTCTATTGTACATCACAAAAAAAATATAAACACCGAATGTATAGTGGTAAAATCCCTACATTGTGCAGAGGAAACATCCACTCTCCCTTTAGCTTTATTTTAGTGTAAACACTTCAAGATTGTGTCACAATATATATCAAGTACATAAGAATGGCTCCATTATATAGGAGAAGTTACACAACAAACCTCTAACCACATGGAGAGATTCTCTCAACTCTCTTCTATAGCCCAAATGGACTTATATCAACCACATTTAAATATATTATATCTATTGTCTAACCATCCTACCAAATTTAAGTATTATAACATTAACCATAAATTTTTGGTAATGTGTTAACTTATATGAAAATGCCTTTATTAAAAACTCAAAATTATAAAATGATCTTATTATTATCTTATTTATAAATACATTTACCTAAATAAATTAGAGGATAAAGCTAATATAATGTCCATATGAATTAAATACTCCAAATTTATTAGTATAAATTTACGTGTTTAATTCTATTAATATAAATTTATTCTCATAACGTATGAATAAAAAATGGTGGTCTTTTCTCAAAATGTATGCATGAAACAACCGATATATTTTTAAAATTTGAGAAAGTCTGGTTATATTATGGATTAAACAACGGTGATATTTTCCCAAAATGTGTGCATGAAACAACCGAGATCTTTTTAAAAGCACCGAAACAAAACATTGAGGAAGTTCGTTACCAGCTTGGTTGTCAAATATATCGAAGGTGAAAATGTTAATTCCACATCGAACATCACAACCCTAAAAGGAAACTCTTTCTACACAATAAGTTTGTAGTAATATGGAGAATAAGTTTGTAGTAATATGGAGTGCAGGTGTGAATGTAAACCTTAAGCATGACCTATCATTCAAGTGAATGACATATACATTTAGCGGCCTAATCATAAGCACTGAAATTTGTTGAGATGGAGGAGCATTGTCCCTGCCATGTCCTCTAGTCCCCAACTAAAAAAATTTATGCTCCTCCTATCCTAACACCATGCAATTAGTTGCTGCTATGAACAAGACTTCCACATGGACACTTTTTTCTACAATCTAATTGATAGAAAACAAATTTCTACTCGAACCAGGGATGTAGAGAACATTTTCGAATATAAACTTCTTACCATTTGTTAACCATAGATCTACCTCCCCATGCCCTTCAACCACATTGGACATGCCATCACCTAAGACAAATGCTTATATCCATCCCACAATGGAAACAAACCAATCATTCTTATTTGGCATATACCTTGAGAAACCCAAGTCAAAATATTAGTCGAATGCCTTGAGCCCAGAAACATTCTTCCTATGACCAATTCATTTAAGAGAATTTGATACTTTTCAACTTTGAAGACGTGCAATTTTAGCCCACAAAATAATATGTAGATAGAAATAAATTAATCAACAATTAAGATTATGTAAATGATTAAATAGCCATTTAACAATTAAGATTATATAAATGATTAAATAGCAATGTCTGCATAAAATTAGACCAAATCATCTAACTCCAACATTAATTTTATTTGTAAAACTTAAAAATAGAAAGCCTTAACACAGGTCCTTCCCATCATCTCCACTCCTGAATATTGTTTTATAATGAAGTATTCTTCAAACAATAACAAGGCCACCAAATACAAATGTAGGAGAGAAAATATACAAGTTATAAAAAACTAGAACTAGTCCTTAGATCATACCGTATATATAAGTTCATGATTGCTGAAGACAAATATGAGAAGGGAGCCAGGAATTCCATGTCAGAGAGACAAATTTCAACAAATTCTGGATGATCTCTACAAATCAGAAATACAAAAGGTCAAACTACACAATATGATGATTATCCAACTTGCAGTGTTAACTTCTGACATGGTTTCAATTCAAGGTGTACCTTTCAGGGTAGTAAATTCGGATGCCCTTTTTCCTAAAAAAAAATTGCCATCAATTTGAGAATATGAAAAGGTTTTGGTCAATTCATATTTTCAATCTAAAACACACTAGAATGTAATTTAACTTGATGTGTGACCGTAAAATTACACCACTAGCTTATTTTACTATCTAGAAGATATTCTACGGGCTTGATACCGCCTCTTTGGTTTCTCAACATATTTATCTAAAACAACTATAATCTTTGTAGTCATAAAAAATCTAATTAATCTATCAGAAAATATCCCCCATAACATAGTACAAAGAAGAGACATATCATCTAATATGTCTGAGTGAGATCGATCTCCAACGAGTGTTCTATATCCCAAAATTATAAGCATGCTCGAGCTAGATCTATTTCTATCTTTAGCCCAAGAATGAAATGAGGCATGATAATATCCCATCCTCGTTGATCTCTCAGCGTGATGTTATCTCTAGTAAAGGCATTAAGCAATTAAATTAAGGCAATAAAACCACAAGAAATACCCATATTCGAATGCTTGCATCTTGGCTAGGGAAAATATTAGAGAGCTCGGTCTCATCCATATTCAATTAATAACCAATAAAAAATTTGGATCCCCAAATTGAATACCCAAATGTTTTTTTTGAATACCCAAATGACTTTATGCTTGAGGATGGCCAAATGGAGCTCGGGGACTCTAGTTTTTAATGTGTAGTGATCGACTTTGGTGTAGAAGAGATTAGAGTTGAATTCAACTTATCTAATAGAGGAAAGAACATGATTTGAATATGAGATTGTGGAGGTCTGGAGGTATGCATAGACTTATGGAGTTCTATAAATACCGTGTTTACCGTGTTTCCCACCATGCAGATTGAATTTGGTCCATTTTTATCCCCGTGTCGGTTTCTTTTAGTTTTTTTTTAATCATTTTGGTACAAATATTAAATGGCAAAAGAATTTTGTATTTTAAAAATAAAATTTTAATTATTTCTTTGAAAGTGTGAGGGGTGTGAAAGAAGCCAAGGGTGCCATACCTTCAAAATAAATTTAGATCCATTGGATTTTCGCCTTTTAAGTGTAATTTTTTTATAAGCAATTAATTATAATGTCATGATGAAGGATATAATTATAATTTGTTTTGAAAGATGCAAATGTGGTGGGAGAGGTAGCCATGCCAATAGTGTATTTACGTGTAATTTGAAATGAGGAATAGGTTTTGTTAATAAATAAATGATTATTTAATTTAAATTAATAAGATTTTAAATGATGATGTTAATTTATTTGTTAAGAAGATAAATAAAAAAGTAGTCTAAATATTAAATGATTTGGATTTGAGTATGAAGATTTAGACTATTTTCCATATGAAATAGATTTTGTAGTTTCGTACCCAATCTTACATATTATACAGTATATTAATAGTTAATATACTATATCAATATGTAATTATTATATGATATTAGTCCTACTACATAGTATATTAATTAAACTATATACTATGTATTAACTTATATATAATATATGTAGGGGAGAAATGATATATATATCTATATATCTATATATATATATATATATTTCAAAAAGGGGGTAATTTGTTTTTCTTTTCAAAATGGAGGATATTGGTCTTTTTTTGCAGAGGAGGGACCTGGGGGGGACTTTGGAACTTTCCAAACTCAAGCGCGAAGAGAGCCATGATGAATGGATGCATATGGAGAATTAATGGAGGTTATGAAATTGACAATTTTTAGCTAACATGACACAAAATACACAAATTTGTCGAAACTTTAATAGACTGTCGAGAGGGTCAAATGAAAACGGCTTGTTCAAACCAAATATGAATGCGACTAGTACGATGAGCTAACCACAATGACACCAACTTCACAACATGACAATGTCTAGAGGGAAGGACAACAAATATCTAAGACTCGACTCAACCCACTATGATGATGCACACCATGCAACTTGGTGGATTTGTCGTAGGGATAATATTAAGAAAACAAAAATTGTGAAATAAGATATGGACATGACAAGCACATTGAACTGGATGTGATGGTATAGCTGGAATGATCTTGCAAAAAAGTTCAGTAGGTTTGCCTATGGCTTCATGTTTTGACACTTCGGAATCATGTCGATGTTGAGCATCAACACTATACTACCAAGTAAATGGAGTAGGATAAACTTCATTGAACATTCTTCTGTTTATGGTCATTAATGCAAACTAATTATGCATATTGCATCAATTACAATATTGGCATATCTAGAAATGTATAGAAACGTGCTATATATAATTATAAAATAATATATTATATTATATAGAGACACTCTTAATTTGTGTGTGAGATGTATAAGGAAATATTTGATAATTAGGATATCTTATATAATTATTAACTTAGACTATTTAGTCATATTTATTACCCCATGATTAAATTAGTCATATTTTTATCTCATGACTAAATTAGTCATTTTTAGTTGTAATCACTTTAAATTGCTCAAATTTGGTCATATTTCACTTAAAACCACCCTAGTAACCATCATTTTGGTGGTTTAGTCATTTGTTTCACATGGTGACCAACTTTTTTGGTCGCCTGGTCATTTATCACCCATTTTTCTACTAGTGCTAGAAAGAGAGCACCATTCAGATACTGAAATATTTCCAAATAAGTGCATGAAATAATTTGAACATTTATTAACACTAGATTGTAGTGCACCACACCAATCACAATGCACCAACTTGCAAAACTTATGGGAGGTGCATTGCAAAATATGATTGAAATGTTTAAAAAAGGTGACATTCACAATACACCCGAGGAATAAAAACATGTCCACATATTCCAAGGGTTCCATACAACACATAGAGATGTAATAGACCATAACTTCCTCAACTCTCATTTTCCATTCATTCTACCATTCTCACATTCATGTAAGAGACGTCTCATACTACATCCTTTGCCAAAATTCAAGCAATATGAAATTAACCAAAATAACAAGGTAAGAGGTAAAACCGGAGGCCTCAAATGGAAAACTAATGGATGCAGAAGAGCATAGAGGTTGAGAAAGTTAGGAGTCCTTCACCCACTATATATGTGTTTCTCTTTGGATGCTTTAGAGACAAATATTATTCTTGTATGTATTTCCCATAGCATCATATTGGGTTATTTCTACCAAAACTAAACAACATTGAAGGGAAGAATATCCATGAGTCATCATTGAACAAAGAAAAGGAAAATATTCCTTGTGATGTGTGGAGCAATGGAATAGAGTACCATGGTTGTTTGATGGCTAAATGAGATGCCTTAAGTGCTATATGATTAGTAGATTGACTAAGCATGCGAGAAAATGGGTTGGGTTTGAGTCAACTAGAAGTTTGTAGCTTAATTCCCTTTCCTTGGTGGCCTTGTATCCTAGCTTGGGTGTGGTATGTACATTGAATGCCTAAAGTTACGTGCAAAATTTCTCATATATTACAACGAGTTTCTTGAGTTATGCCTCTATTAAAATATAAGTGTTCTATCAATGTTTATAATATGTAGATTTACATTATTTTATGTTATGGATATTTATATAATTGCACGGTGTGTGTGTGTGTGTTATGCATAATTATAAATATGAGAAATTGGTTTTTGTGAAATTTGTTAATCCACACCTATTTAAATTCCATATATTTTTTTAATTCACATTGTTCATGCCTTTTAATCAATTGTGGGATTCCATGGAAGACCTCTTATGTTATGGTAAATGGGCCTTTAAGGATCAGAAACCAAAATAAGTTTTCTATGTCTACCCATCTCGTTATTGGTTGAGTGAAGTGGGAACACCACAGTGTGGCATTAGAGCTTAGCCTAAACTTCAGTTTTATTTGGGTATCTTATGAGAAGGTCACAATAGAATTCAAAACTATGTGCATTTTCATTGATAATAATTGGACATTTGGAAGGACACATAAATATAGATCTATACCAATTTAGGAAACTTAAGAGTAGACTAGTGTGAATGCATCCACCCATAGTTCTTAAGTTATAATAATGTTGCAATGATACAAAACTAGTTTGTTTAGGCTAAAGATAAGTCATTAGAAGTGGTAGAAGCTAAATAAATATGGAAGAGCCTATTAAAATGTCTATAGTTCTACCAAAGAGGAAGGGAATTAGATTTCATGCCTGGGACATGTGGCGGTATTACGTAATTGTGGGTCTTAAAATATTCACCCTAGAAAGAGACTTTCCAAACCTCCAGTGATATGGACCCTAGATTCGAGTTTAGATCAATGATAGGGTTTCAAATTGGGAAGGAATAACATACATGTTAATAAAAATAAAGGGATACATGGAGGGAACACATAGCACCTTCCAAGTGTTATAAGTTTTAAAAATGCATGATAAGGAGAGGAATCCTCATGATCCAACTATTAAAAGAACACATATTTAAAAACACATTGTGCCAATGTACAAATGGAGAACTAATGCATTTACATAGAAACTAAGCATATGGAAAACGTCGATATGTGTCATTGATGTGGATGCACTAGCCATAGATGACCAGGATTTTCCCCTCCTTAATGCACCAACCTTGGAACTACACCAAGTTTTGATGGCAGAGGTGCTTGAGGCTCAAGAGCCTGTGAACGAAGCACACATGGAGAACAGGGAAAGTTTTCATCCCCAGACACTTAACTAGGATTTGCAGGTTCAAATTCTGCAACACTCCATCTCAACAACCATATTTCCATCACCGACTCTCTCCATTTCAACAATGATTTACGAGTGAACTCCTGCGGCACATCCACCAATTGCATATAGTCTATTGGTGTGGAACAAAAGAATTTAGGGCTATCATTGTCTAAGTTAACAATTGGTCAACTCCATTGTTGAATGTTGGGGATTAAAGGGAACATGGATACTAAGCGTATTCCCACTTTCCAATATGACACCCTCCACCCATTTCCAAAATATGAGTTCCTATTAACATTAATAAAAATAGAGGTTGAGTCAATATGCCACACTATGTAACTTAGGTTTTTCTTCCAATAGAAAGCTTACAAGGATGCATCGCAATTGCTTTAGAGGGAAGATGAAAATCATGGGAACTAATATATCTACTGCTTTTCCTTGTCATGCATTTTTTTGAGGTTGAAAGAATAATATCCCAATAGACAATAGGAGGCATCAAGAAAAGTGCATTTACTTACTGTGCTTTAATACAAGAAGTCTCCAAATTGATGATATGCTTGGAACAAGTTATCAACTGCACCTACACATAAACTAGAGTTAGAATCTTATGTAATGGAAAATGATGTCGAACATAATATTTTTTAATAGTTTCTTTTCTTTTGGAAACACGAGTTGAGCAAAGAGGATCTAATTCCATGTATCAGGAACCCTCAAAAACACCAATGCATGAAACTTGAGAGCCATTATTTTAAAGGATGTTGTATTTGGATAGATGTGCATAAACCCTTAACCTTTAGAGGTGATATCTAAAATTTTCACTCTTGTTCCCTGCACAACATTCTCAGTAGCTGGATCATTAGCTTGGTTGTGAGAGACGTTGTGAATTTTTTACAACATTTTGTTATTATCACACCGAACCTTGAGTCCCAATCCCCATTATAGAAGTGTCTAGATGATAGGATTCTCATGAATAACCTCAAAATTAGATACTTATTGAACTCTTTATAATAAAATACAATTGTCTTTATCCTTGGGAATTTGAATTCCCAACCATCTGGCCTTATCACACTAAGGCATGTACTAAACCATATTACTTTCCTATATCGTTATAATCTATACTATCTTTTCCACCTATAATGAGGCACATAATATACTAGAGTTGTTACCTTCGTAACGAAGCTCCAATAAATACAATTTTTTTATTCTACATTCTACAAATAAATTGGAGAATAACTAGCCATCGTTTGGTCCTGCCAATTAGTATAACAATTTTAAGCTAGAAAAGTGCATACTCCAGCAAAAGTACATCACAAAACTATTAAAAAAAATTGCAACACCAATTGCTTAACATGATCATATGCATGCATACATTTGTGTGTGTGTGAGTGATACATGAATGTAAAAAGATTGATCATCTCTGACCTTATAGGAAAGTGTTTCCTTGTACCAAAGCTTACACATATTGCTAGAATATATTGGCCTCCTGCTATGTTGAACCCATTTTCCTTTGGTATAGTCACATATTGAAATAAAAGCATATATTATGAAGTTCAAACCAAAACCGTTAAATACAATCTGTGTATTTTATTTATCATAAGATAGTGGTTCCTTTTATTAACATAATTTTTTATTGGTTGCAATGTCAATATGTTGTTGCTTGATCTTACCCCTTTCTTTGTGCTTAAAAAAAACTATTCTCTTAATGACAGTGCCCCTTTCACATCCTTTCCTAAAATTACCCTTTTCATTTTCCTTCCTAAGAAATTGTTTTTAGATCATAAATATCTCTTTATTTACCTATTAATCTAGTCACATATTGAAAGGCTAATTTCAATAATAATGCAGTGGTGATTGAGACTAGATGAAATTATCAGAAGTGGCCTAAGTGCAACCAGTGTCAAGCAAGATACCAACCTTTCTTCTCAACAGTTGATGTCTCTTCCAATATTGTAAGATTTCGGTAGATATTTGGTGGTAATGACAGAGCCTTTTCAATTGATGGGCATTTATCTTCTTTTCACTAGACAATTTTTTAATTTAGTTATATGATTGCACTACATGGAGTTTTATGGTCTAGTATGGGGGATATGTTGTCATCTAATGTACATGATAATAAAAAATAAAAAATAATAAATCTATTTGTAAGCATATGTTGACTCATTTTTTAATTTTACTTAAAAGTTAAAAAAATAAAACCAATATAGATCCATCTTAAACTTAAACCTAGATCTATCAAGTACTTAGAGGAATCAAATTTATTAAGGTGTAATTTTTTATCTTAAATTTTTTTACACATCAAGAAAAACATTTACACCTCAAGAAATTTGATATCTCTTAGCACTTGATAAATCTAGGTTTAAGATGGATATATATCAATAAGTAATCTTTAGTTTCATTATACAACAATCGTAAGATGTGCATCGATTCTTTAGATGATACGAAATCGTGTTCTCTAGTTGGCAGAAACAAAGGAATTTTCATGATTGGAGGAGTTTCCAAATATGAGCTTGCTCAAGCATCTCATTTCAAATACTATTATTGGTGTAAAACATGTTTTATGAATTCCTAACGCATGCAAATATATATAAATTGAAGTCATTGCCAACAATTATTCACTGAGAAATTTTTTCAAATAATTTAGAAAGTCTACATATGCATGTAATAAAAGTGATCACCTGAAAATTAATGAAACTAATAGTGTTGAGCCTAATTTCCAATAATAATGTAGTGCTCCACAGTGTGCTCAAAATATATTCTAGATACTTTGAGTACATGTAAATTGAAGACATTGCCAACCATTCATTCATTGTAAAATGTTTTCATCTAGTTTAGAAAAGTATACATATTCATGTAACAAAAGTGATCACAAAAAAATTAATGAAACTAATAGGGTTGAGCCTAATTTTCGATAATAATTTAGCGCTCCACAATATGCTCAAAATATATTCAAAAGGATATACTAAGAAATGAGGAAAAAATTGCTTTCTCTGCATTTAATGGAAGGAGACCAATCTTAAGACAAGCAAGATACAAATGTAAATATATGAAGTGGAATTCCCAAACACATAGTAGGCAAAAAAATACCCTCGAGACAATATTCCAGATGACCTTAATAATCCATGCCAAGCACAACTTTGAGTTCATTCATTTCCATGAGAGAATATAAATTGAATCACTTTACTATATATGGAATAACATATAATAATTAATGAATTCAACTTGATAATATTGTTTCCAACTGATCCTCTCATGGATAACCTAGGCAAATTAACCTCCAAATGGTTCATATAAAGGGAAACACTCATAAATGGAGCTCTTTTCTGTCCTCAAACAATAAATGTAGTGCAAACCAATGCAATAAGTGAGAGGGAGACTTGCTTACCTCTAAATATTGGACAAGATACCCTATTCTCCATGGTGTCTACTAGACGAAAACATGCTTCTCATCACACAAACTAAAGGGTTTCACACAATGTTTAGACGTTCTTCAAACCCAAACCTATCTCCATAAGGTTTAAAACCTGGTTGAAGTTTTACTATTCCGGCTCATTATCAGTTCCTCGATGAAAATTCATTGTGTTATCTCAAACTATCATGTGTGGTTAAATCCCAAAAGAACACTACTATCTTAATGACAACTTAGAGGGATAACCCACCTCAATAATTCCCTCTCTACACTTTAGGTTGCCTCTTCTCCAACTCAAGGAGGGTTCCCTAGGACAATATTTGATGAGATTTCTAGGATATGACAATGAATGACAAGGTAAAGTGAAGATATAGCTTAGCAAAATGTTTAGGTTGTTTTGTAGTATAGTAATAAAAGGATGATGGGAAGACCAAGAATACTAGTGCTAATCCAACAAGGGAAAATAGAGTCAAGGGGGATAGTCCAAGAGGGGGTGAATTCATGAATGGTTAGGGAAATTAGGGTTGCATACACATACCATAATGAAATCCTAACATGTTGAAAACTGACTTGTAGAGATAGACTAGGAGGGCCCAAGAAGGTACCACATCAAAACCTTTTTAATTCGGGTGTGACTTATTTAATGAAGTATGAAAGAGAAGCAACTCTAGAAATATGATGGAATCAAATTAATACATTACATTATAAGACAACAAAGGAAAATATATGAAACACTTCTCATAATTAACCTTTCCAATGAGGTAAATAGACCTTTAACACATGCCCCTATTCAACATTTTCTAGCAATTTTACAATTCTTCAACAACATAGAGAAATAAAAACATAAGCCACACTTTGAATGGATAAGAAACCCTTACACTTCAAGTTGCACCAAGAAATATATATCCATTAAGCTTCAAAAGAGAGAGAAATTTCAAAATCCAACCATGACAAATGAACGAGAGAGCAAATCTTTATATATCTCTAAACTCATATTCCTTCTAAAATAAAATAATAATAAAACCATAGTCGATCTAGCCTAGGATATTGGAGTAAACAAACAAAATAATCCAATTACTATTCTAACAAAATCCATGGAATATGGTGGTCACCTCCACAAATAAAAGTCTCCAAGATGAATAAGAGGGGTTCCTCCATCAAGAGATATGAATGACAAGTAATTAGTAAAACCCCAATGAATTGCCTCCAAAGTCCCTCCAGGTGTAGCAATCCAATAGATAGTGTCCAATAATTGTGAATGAAGGTGGGAAAACCCTATATCTATGGTTTTACACCCTATATCTTCTCAAATACCAAATGACTCCCATAAAATGTGCAACAACCCCCCTAGAAATCCTTTAAAAGGAATGCTCCAATGAATAAATCCTCAAAAGGTGGAGCACTTCCTTAAAATGGAAATAAATGACATGAGGGGTTCCTCCAAGGTGAACACTCTCCATGAAAATGATGCAAAAGGAATGTGTGGTGAAAATGCAGTGTGACTGTTTAAACATCAGTTCTAGATTTTCTAACTTCTTCAATATCTGTTGTGTTTTCGGTTGTAACCACTTTTTTGAAATCCCACAACCACTCTACCTCTAATGGATTTGTGTTTGCAAAATTTTGGAAACTAGGTCAAAAGATAATCACTCTTGAAGCTCGGATTCCCCTCCAAATGGTTCAATATCAAAGTGCCAACTCATTAATAGTACATGTGCAAAATCTAGATCCATAGAATAAGGAGCCCAACAATCAAGATAGAAGCATAAATCCAAAATCAAAGTCCCCGTAAAACTCAACCAACCTCTAAGAAAAAAGAGACAACCCCAACAAAATAAAATCCAAATGGTGTCCAACAATTCCTCAATAAGGCATAGAAAAATGTGCAATGAGGCTCTCCAAGCCAAACGTCCCATTTGTGCAAGTAAACATCCATACATCAAGGGGTCAAACCATTAACTAACCAATGGATCCATGTGTAATGGCTCATCAAAAATAGGTAGTGACCTCATAAAACATGCGCCAATGCCCTATATCCTCTAAATGATGTCCGCATATCAACCATCTCATTAATTCATGTGTAATATCCAGGGACCAAGGAGAACACTCATTAACAATAGAAACATCCAACTCAAAATCAAGGTGTCCACAATATCTAAGAATGGGATGACCCCTTGTGAGGAACTTGCAACAATTAATTGATAAAATGCACAATATATGAGATCACATAATATTTTTATTGATCGCAGACCACTTTGAGGGGGCAACCTTGTTTGATCAAGCTCAATACAAATAAATTCACGTGCCTTCATTAGCCTCAACGCACACTTATATACTAAGTCTATGCCCAATAATATGGGTCAATACCATGGAACATATAATACTACATGACGACTTACAAAGCATATGCATCCAATACTATGGGTCAATAATACCATGGGCTAATACAAACTATGGATCAACAAATACTACGGGACGACTTACAAAGCATATGCATACAACAACAATTAACTAACAAAGTAAAGAGAAGGGTGCCATCCATGTGATAAAAATAAAGATATTGATGTCATGATGCCAACCAAAGGTATGGATGTTAGTTTTTCATCATTTAATTCAATAGATCTAGGATCTTAACTGAAAGAACAACATGTACAACATATCAAGCATAAGAGACAACTGACAAGAGACAAGAGACACAAAACATTTCACTGGGGAAAACCAAGAAGGTGAAAAACCCCGCAACTTCCTCAGAGATAGAATAAGCACCAATACAAAGATCACAAAGATCAAACCCCAAGAGATAGATGATTGGAGCAGCTACTCCTCCTCCACTTGTGTGCACTTTTCCTCTCTCTCACTAATGCGAAGTGAGTGAATGAGAGAATGTGTCAAATGAGAGAGTCACACTATCTATTTATACTTTTACTTTCACTTGACCTTTACTCAACTAGGTTGGCCCCAACTTAACCACTTAACATAATACTGACTGGGTCGACCCCACTAGGGTGGTCTAATAACCCTTTAACCCACATGACTCAAAGAGGGCCGACCCCATCAAGGTGGTCTAATAACCCATCAAGTATAAGCTACGACACTTACAATATAACTTGCGACACTTGCAAGTACGACTGACGACACTTCCAATCGAAGGAATAATACATCTCCGTTGGGGATACAATAAAGTACAAATGTAATACATACAATATACAAGTGAATATCTTCTGAAGTTACAAATACATCAACAATGGAAACAAGGGTGCTCAAAGGAAAACCATCCATGAACATAAACTACCTCCATATAAGAAACAAAATCCATCAAAATAGTGATCCATGCCACCAAGGAGCCATATAAATCTAAGAGAAATATAATTTTCCAAGGGAAATAATATTTTTAACCACCACATACATGCTAGAAGATAGAACGGTCCATGAGAAATCGTTAATGATATGTCCTTAAGTCAACACCACGCCTCTTGGGATAGGATACTCTCATAGAAAGGCCTCCAACACATCATGCAAATCAATGCATAACCTCATCAATAGCCATATTCCATTGCCACTACATCACGAATAGACATATCCCATAGATACTAGCCCAAATCCATTTAGGACAGGCTTCAAAACATGAAGAAAAAAATCTAGCATCAAAGAACCTAGAAGATCCATGGATCCATCAAATTGTAACCTCGACTGAATGTGTGAAAAATATCACATGTGGACACCCATGTCAAAATGGGGAGTAACATTAGGATCCAATTGTGGGACATGTGTTCTTCTTAGGAGTGCATGCCTACCCAAAAATCTTGGAATATATTTGTTATCAATGATAACCAATAATAGAAAACCAAAATCCATGTGGTCGGATGGATAGCCTTAGCCTCCCTAAACACCACATCCCATCCAAGAGTTTATTACATCCAAATTTTGGATTTCTACAAAAGAAACCATTAATACCAAAATGAAATCTACTCTAATTCTATCATGAGCTTATTCTTCCTACCCTACTCTAAGCATGAGATGAAGCAACTATTAGGTGAAATCATAAAGCCAATGTAACAATTTGCTCATCTCATTAATGCCATGGTATGCTCCCTTGTGTTTGGTCATCGACCAAAACAATGATACTTCAAATTCCACAGAGATACAATATGGAATCTCTATGAAATGTAGGTTGAAATATGAAATCTATCCATGAGGAAAGCCAAAAAAAACCAACATCATGCCAAGACAAGCATGCACCATCATAAGACTCCTCTATCCAAGCTTGGATATGACTAATGTAAGTATGGCCATCATAGATCAACCTACAATTATCATCACTCCTTCTCTCAAGTAGCAATGGCTTAAGGGGATATCCAAATATGCAATATCTTCTAAGATCAATCTCCATTTTAGATAAATATGAGATATGAGATAAATTTCCAGTATTTGAAAACAAATTCAGCCCTAAATTTATGGCTTGAAAACACCATTTAGCTTGCTAGAAATTTTTGCAATTGATTCCACATGAATGGCTTGTTGCCCCAAACAAATTTCTGCACCAAAGGAACGTTTTTGACTTGAATCACATTTCCAAAATGAGAAGAAAAAGAAACAATAGGCACCTATAAATTTCTGTCTTAATAAATTTGTTGTACTATACAATTTCCAGCCCTAAAACATCATTTACAGTTGAAAGATTATGCATGAAATCATCACTTCATGATGAAAAAGATGGATATAAAATTTCAATGTTTTTAGGCCCCAAAACTTGATCCATATGGAAAGAAAAACAACATTAAAACCCTGCAATCATGGCTAGATATTATTTTGAAAATTATACCACAAAACAATCTTAAAATGTAGAGAACATAGCTGATATAAATATGGACAAATGTTCTCAATATGATGCCCAAAGCCATAATTTCAAATGGGGGCACATGGCTGCAAATCATCTATGGTTGTGCTAAAGGCTCAAAATTTTATTATACAAGTAAGGCTATGATAAGGTACTTATTGTATAGGTTTGTTAACATGAAGAAACAAAGGTTTCCTATAGTACTTCAAACACTAGTAAAACAAACTCTAAGTTGAAAAAGGGTTGACTCGAGATGGTACTTCTTGGATTTGATAATGTGGGGTAGGAGAAGATGATGCATTTAGAACATGAACACCATCAATAGTATTGTCATCATTAAATTAAAGAAAAGTTACGATGGTACAATGAGATTTAAAATAAGACAAATATGGTTTATTACTAATATAGATCTAATATCTTGAACTCAAACACTAGTAAAGAACACTCTAAGTTGAAAAAGGGTTGACTCGAGATGGTACTTCTTGGCTTTGATAACGTGGGGTAGGAGAAGATGATGCATTTAGAACATGAACACCATCAATAGTATTGTCATAATTAAATTAAAGAAAAGTTATGATGGTACAATGAGATTTAAAATAAGACAAATATGGTTTATTACTAACATAGATATAATATCTTGAACTCTGAATCTACCAAGCACCGAGAGGGATCAAATCCCTTTAGGTGCAAACCATTTTTAGAGTGGAAAACTTGAGGAAAGGTTTGCACCTCAACAAATGTGATCCCTCTCGACACTTGGTAGATTTGAAGTCAAAATGGATCTATGCCAATTTATTTTATTATAATGGTTTTTTTAATTTGCAGTTTTAGGCCACATTTTTTTCTATTTAATTTATTAATGGTACATGCGTGACACATGATTCTATATGCATCTAATTACTCTCTATGCAATGCCTACACCTACCTACTTGATGTGAAATGCCCCATACTTACAAATTCATTAACTACAAAAAAAGTATCAATGAAGTTCTAGCATTATTATTATTACTTTATTTTTAATTTTGTAAAATATTATATTGGATCAACATATGGGGATTCATCTTACAATCTATCCATTATTGGATGTACATTTAATATGAATCTATTTTTTCAATATCAACCATGGAATTTAATATGAATCTATTTTTTCAATATTGATATGTAGAATTTAATATGAATCTATTCAGTAATTGTATTTATGTTTAGAGAATTTAATATATATATATATAGATATATAGATATATTCAAATTTTAATTGTTAGCTTCCAAATATTTTTATATTAATTAATTTTTTAAGTAGACATACAAATCTCATCCAAGTTGTAGATTTAACATGAATCTATTTATTTAATATCAACCATGGAATTTAATATGAATATATGTATACTTTATTATGAATCTATTTAATAATTATATTTGTGTTTAGAGAATTTAATATATATTTTTTTAAATTTTAATTGTTAGCTTTCAAATATTTTTATATTAATTAATTTTTTAAATGAACATATGTTAATGTGACACATTTCACTCACCTAAGTTGTAAAAAGCTGGCATAACAAAATGACCTTTAACTTTAAATGTTACTACAAGATCAATATTGTCACTTTTTTCAAGATTAAAAAAAAAAAAAAAAAATCAATATTATCACTACAACGTGGACACGATGCAAAACATTATTGGAAGCAAGAATCATCATTATTATTTTTCATTTAAAAAGACTCATTCTATTTATATATATTTTTTTTTCTATTAATCACTAACCTGAATTTCTCTTACTTTTAATTAATTAACTTTTTACAACACGGTTAATCCTTACAAAGAGTAAATCAGTAATATAATAACGAGATGCATATTTTTTTTTTCATAGAAAAATATAACTTACTATTAATATACGAAATAGTAAATAGTGCCAACTGTCAGAAAAATCATACATCACATCGCTGCCCTGCCTAGCATATGTGTCGTGTCTAATAACGATGGCCACAATGCCATCAACATCATACGTGGAAATCATAATGGAGCAATATGTTCACAACATAAAAACATGAACCCCTCCCGGAGGAGAAACAGGTTCTACAAACACAATAAACCATCTGAGAATCCCATCAAATAAAAAAGTTCACCATAAAATATCAGTCCTGACTGTCAAGTATCCAAAAAACCTGCTGTGTCTAGCCTACACAGACAATAATGCCGTAAATAATGCCGCAAATAGAGGTAGTATACAAAATGTCCAACGAGAGGTTGGCAACATCCTCTATGAGATATCTGCACATAGAACTAACAGTATATGTAAGAAAATCTGCGCGCTAATGTTAACCATAAAACAGAATAAATAACAAAAAAGTAGTAGAGCAAAATCAAAACCAAAGCAGAGGAAGAGAGCCCTGTGAAAACAACATGTCCGCCCGCCATTCCTGCCACATGATGATCCCAGGTGTAGAGCAAAGGGCCCTTTTTGATAGCAAGTCTGCCTCCAAGTTCACTTCACGGTATACATGGGCGAAATGTATGTGTTGAAAGTCTTTAATTAACAACAGGGCCGCATTCATCCAGTGCTGAAGCAACAAGTTATGTAGAGTAGTTTTGCCACTCACCCAGGAGATGATAGAAAGTGAGTCGCCAAAAACCACAAGGTCGGTGATATCTCGCGCTTTTTCCCAATAAAGTAATAACCAAAGAGCACATAGCTCGCTCCTGGTATTAGAGCCACCTCCCAGATTAAGCCAAAGATGGATGGAGATTTCATTTGTAAGGTGTATAACGGCTCCAGCACCACCCCCCCCAGGATTGTAAACAGCAGCTCTGTCAAAGAAGCCACAGGGGAAGGTCAGCACCGGGGGGGCAAAACGATGATACCTTACCGGAATGTCTCTAACCCTGGCCAAACCGTGGATTGTGAGATATTCATGATGAGCAGCAAGAGTTTTGTAGCCTATCCCTGCCAGGAAAGGGACCTTATTCTCAAATATGTGCTTATTTCGAGTCTTCCAAACCTCCCAGATCATATAATATGGGAGTTCTCTGACCCCAAGATCAAGTTGAGTCCAAGCTACAAGGCAATAATTAAGGGAGCTGAAGTTCCAAGGAAAATTTATACCTGCTTTGCCCGCAATAAAAGACCAAAGTTTTTTGCTGAAAGGACAGGAGGTGAAGAGGTGATCAACCGTTTCCACCTCAGAGCAGCATAAGGTACACCATCCCAGGCCACAAAATCTGCGTCGACAAAGGTTGTCCCACGTTAGTATCCGGTTATGCAGGGCTAACCAAATGAAACATTTTATCTTGAGCGGAAAAACAAGTTTCCAGAGTGCTTTATCCCACCATCTAACCATAACCTGTGTCTCAGCGAATAATGCATCATATGCCTTTGCTGCAGTGACCCGCCCATCAGCCACGTCCCACGACCACACAATCCGGTCAGCGCCATCAGAGAGTCGCATGTTTGAATGATGCAGAGGTCTGATATAATCCTCCCATTCCTGCCTCAAGGAACCCGTAAGACCCATCTGAGCTGCCGAGATCCACCGGGGACGATCGTCCCCACACCAACCAGCAACATGTGCTAAGGAGAAATAACCATTTGCATTGAGATATGATCTCAGTTCCACCGATATTGTGTATCGCGGTGGTCCACCTATGAAAGGATCAAGGCCCAGCCTAATATCCCGTCCATTGCCAGGCAACCATGCAATCCATTGTGCAATGATCCTGTATGCACCCAGCAGACCGTTCCAAATGTTTTTGACACCCATAGTTCCAGGGCAGTTTAAACGGAACCATCTAGAAATCGGAATGTTACGCAGATATTTGGCACGTATGATCTCGCCCCAGATCGATAGGTCAAAAAGTGCACGCCAAAGGCTTTTAGCATGAAGGGCCGTAACAAACATTTCTATATCCTTTATATTCCAACCACCCAAATGCCATGGCCGAGCCAAAAACTGCCATTTTATCAGATGAAATTTCTCCAGGTTTCCACCACCTGTCCAGAGAAAACTGAAAATCTTCCTTCTTATAAGTTTCAGAATGGTTTGAGGAATCTTGCAAAGAGAAAACCAGTATACACCTAAATTTTGCAGAACGGCTTTTACCAGAGTAAGCCTGCCACCCAAAGAAAGATGCCGATAGCTCCAGTGTCCAAGTCTCATTTCAAATCTTCTAATAAGCCAGGACCAATCATTAATCAAGTAGTTTGAAGGTTTAATGAAAAAACCCAGATATTTAGTACCAGCATCAATTTCATTGAAGTTTAGAGGCAAGAGGGTGCTGATTGACTGCTGGACATCCTCAGGCAAAGAGTGTTTCAAGAAAAAAGATTTCATATAACTGATTACCATGCCAGAAACCCTGCAGAAAAGATCAAGTATCTGTTTATATGCCATCCATTCGGCAAGTATGCCCATTCCAAAAAGCATAACATCATCCACGAATAATGAATGTGTAACAGATATATTGCGTGTTACTTTGATGCCAACAATCCTTCCATCTTGGCGGGCTTTATGAATGGACAGACTTAGCCCCTCTATCACCAGAAGGAACAGTAAAGGAGAAAGTGGACATCCCTGTCGAAGTCCCCAAGTTGCCTTGAAGAAATCAGTAGGAAGACCATTGATAAGAATTGCGTAATTGACAGAATTAATACAAGCCATAATCCATTTCATAACCGTCCATGGCAGGCCAATCTGGATAAGTATTAATCTCAGGAAGTTCCAATCAACCTTATCATAAGCTTTCACCAGGTCCAATTGAAGGATAAGAGCATCAATCCTTTTCTGTTTAATAGTATGAAAGATTTCCTGAGTCACCCCCACGGCATCATGGATCTGTCTCCCACTAAGGAATCCATATTGTTCCTTGGAGATGTGCCGAGATAGCACCGGTTTGATTCTTTCAGCTATAATTTTAGCAATAATCTTATAGACCAGGTTGCATAACGCAATTGGTCTAAAGTCATCATAGCTGTTCGGATGGGAAGTCTTTGGTATGAGGGCCAAATATGTAGAGTTTATTGCCCCAGAGACAAAACCATGCTTCCGCGATTCCTCCACAACCGACTGTATTTCTTCCCCCATGATATCAAAATTATGTAAGAAAATCTCAACAGTCCATCCATCCGGACCCGGGGATTTGTCCTTTGCAATCCCCCGCAGAGTTTTTTCCACTTCATCCAGAGTGACTTCCATAAATATACTGTCACCTTCCGCCTCATTGAACATACGTGGATATTCCTTTATAAGTTTGAATTGTTAAGCCAGAGTAGTGTTTTTTGGGTCACTATAATATTCCTGAAAATGATACACAGCCTCATTCATCAAGTTCTCCTCCCCTCGAATCCGCCTACCCGAATGGTCATTTAAGTCCCAGATTGTGTTTTGTATCCGTCGGGAGTCAGCAAATTGATGAAAAAATTTTGTATTCATGTCTCCAGATTTTAGCCAGGTTGCTCTGCTCTTCAAACGCCAGGATTCTTCTTGCATCAGAAGAATTTTCATTTTCTGGCTCTCCAGCGTTGATAGTTTATTAAGCTCCCCCATAGTTAGCTCATAATCAACCCTTCTATTCATCAGGTATTCCACCTCAGATTCAATCTCAGATAATTCCTTTCTCATCGAGGCTTTTTTGCCCTTTTCCCACTTTATGGAGAAGTTTCTTAATACCTTGAGTTTCTCCGCCAACTTATCCATAGCCGATCTCTCCATTGTTACATCTGTCTGCAACCACACCTTCCGCACCCCCGAACAGAAATCCTGCTCAGAAAGCCACGTGGAGTTGAATTTGAAAGGGTATGTTTTGAAAATGGGTTCATCATCAAATTGCAGAATAATGGGGAGATGATCACTGATTTTTATTTGTTGCATCCAGGATCTATAGTTCTGAAAACATGCTAGCAAAGTATCTGATACTAGGAATCGGTCGATGCGTTTCTGAATCTGTTGATCTCCCGTTCTGCCATTAGTCCATGTTGGTGCCAGCGGCCGAGGAGCCACATCGACCAATGAAAATTCCTTGAAAAGATTTAGGAAATATGGTCCCAGGGGGTCCCTCCTTGCCAGACCCCCCCAAATCTCCCCATCAGCCCAGGTAAAATTTAAGTCGCCAGCTATTATCAAATTTTCCAGGTTTAGTAAATTTTCTGATCCAGCCATGTTCCAGAAAGATTCACGGTCACAGTATGGGCCATAACAATTAACAATGTTTATATTTTTCTCCGATCCCCTAATGTTCCCAGATAGCAGAATTCCTAGTGTGACATGGGAAGGAACGAGTTTCAAAACATGAGGATTCCAAGCCGCAAGAAGACCCCCCGAGAGTCCGGCATCATCCACAGAGCAACACATCCATCCCGGCTTGATTTTATTAAGGAAAATTCGTGCTTTTTCACCACTAACCATCGTTTCCTGAAGAAGAACCAAATCAGGTTTTACAATTTCTAACAAATGTTTGAAGGCCAGTTGTTTGGGCAGGCCTCCCACCCCTCTGATGTTCAGGGAGAGGAAAATCATTTTCTAACCCTCGCAAGGGCTTTCATTCCTCTAAGAGCCTTGGAGTCAGAACGACTGGGGGATTGCATCATGTTCAGGTCATCTTCACCCCCCCCCCGGAATGACCTTTTTGTTTTTCCTGGCGCTTCTAGTTTTCAGTGGTGAAAAATCCTGAGTGAGACCTCCCCTACGCGCACCCTTTTGTGTGACAATGTCACCAGAAGTTTCCTGTAGGGTTGCAGTATCAGTTTTACCCACCCCCCCATCCGGTTCAGGGGCCAATAATGCTGTGGGTCCCGGCATTCCATCAGCCGATGTCTCATTTTGTTCCACCACCCGATTCCGGAAATAAGTGGGAATGGCTGATTTCTTAACCATATCTGAATATGATGGAATGGAGGGTTGTTTCCCACTCGTTCCCATAGGCACCTTCACATCCAACGTTCCTTCTGTCACCGAACCCCCAGTCTCCAAAAAATCGGGGATCGTAACATCACATTTCGCCGTTTCCCCACTAATTTTCTCATCATCCCGTGTATGGCCGGTTGTCTCAGAATCGACAGGAACATTTGACCCCGGGGTTTCAGAATTATTATTGGAAGAAGGAACCAGAATGTTTGTTACATTATTCTCAGGGCATAATTTGTTCATCTTGATTAAAAGTTCAGTCTCCGATTCCGGGTCATCATTTTCTGAGTTATCATTTGTTGTCTGTCCCGACCCAGAAGAGTTGGAGTCTATGCTATGGCTGTGACTTATATAGTTGCCGTTGTTTCCATTATTCATCTCTAACGAATTAATAAAGGATATATCCAACTCGTTTAAAGAATGGAAAAACATAGGGTCATGTAGTTCCAACTTACGAATTATCGACGAGTCTTGAGCCAGTGGATTGAGCACCCAATTGGAGAAGCCGTCAAGAGCACCTGCGCCATCCTGCTCAATATCGCTGCTGTCGTCAGATGACCACATAGGCCCCCCATCCATGTTTCGACCAGATGACGCCGGAGCCGTGCATTGCCTCCACAAATGGCCCACCGCTTTACAGTTTGAGCAGCGAAAAGGAATACCCCAGTAGTCAACAATCTGTGATAGCTGACGACCCCGCCAATCTATGTGTAATACATCTATGAGGCCAATAGATATATCTACTTCCACCAGCAGTCGTCCCATCCTCCTGTCAAAACCCCTGAGGTGACTATCCTCCACATGCAAGAATCTCCCAAGACGGTTGCCAATGGCCTCAAAGGCCCTTCGATTCCACAATGCCAATGGAAGGCCGGGCAAAAGAACCCAAAGATGTCTCAACTGCACCGTAGCCGTGTTGGGATTAAAATCCGTCTGCCATTTTTGAAGCATCAAACTTCCGGATCCATACAACCACAAACCCCCCAAGATGCGAGTGCTATGTGCCTCCTCCTGGAATTTGAAGCCGTACCACCCGCAAGCCATTGCAAAAACCTGTGGTGTGTAGTCAAGTATGGGACTCCACAGATCCTCAACCCACTTAACAACATTTCGCCGATTCATGGCATGATAGGAAAATTTCCCAATGAGCACTGTCATATTGTAATCGACAATCTCCTCCAGTCCTATGTCTCGGCCAAACGTCAACCAGGCTTCCCTAGGCCTACTGAAATATTTGCCCAGCCTCCTACCTTTTGCTCGGGACATCGACCCCAGCTTTCCACTCCCGCCACAGCCCGGTCGAAACCTTGTGTTGCCGCCATGTGGGTCGGAACCCGGAACCTCACCAAGTGTCTTTCCAATATCCAGGTGTCTGTTGATAGCCGTTCCATGTGTCGCCACCTGTCGGCCCCTAGGGATAGCCGCTTGTATTTCTCCCAGCTGTCTTTTAAAAAATGTATCCGGTTGGAACAGTCCAGCCTCCTCGAGCTGTGAGTCCGACAGATTCATGTCGCAATCTGTGTATGGGCATGATGTCGTCCCGTTTAACTCCATTTTGGGAGCAAAACAGTCACTACCCCCGGAAACCCGGTCCAAAACGAAACCTTAACGGCGAATAACCCGGAAAATTCTGGTAGGGTTTTGAAATGATAAATGGAACCACACGCAGTCAAGGGCATATAATAATCGCCACTAGATTCGGAGGACCACACCCAGCTGACAAATTTTCAAGTTGCACCGGAAAGCCCCAAATATCGTCACCTTCCAACTCAAGAAAGCGACTCCCTTCAACTCGCCGGCGAATATTTCCAAATTCCAGTAGCAATGAGACGGCCCAAATCGAATCTTGTGAACATCCACTGTATAATAGATTACGCACCCAGAGCACAACCTCCAAGAACCATTTTGTTATTCCTTTCGACACGGCTTATATATCTACGGCTATTGTTTGATGATGACCTTCGTCTATCTCAGGGTTCCGATATCCCATGCGTGCTTCAACTGTTCATACCCAGTCCTGTAATTTCTGCCGCCATCGCCATGAAACCCTAACCCTCAGCCTCCCAAGGCCTAATAACGAGATGCATATGACAAAGGAATAACTTAAACAAATTTGTACGACACAATAATATAATATAATACGTACTATACATACGACATAAGAACAAAAGTATTAATATACTATTTTTTTCCCTTGATTTTATTCTCCACCTACCATTATTAACGTCTATGTATATGGTTGAGAAGCATATTCTTATGTGCTTTCTTTATTCATGGAAACCATTTTGCGTTTTCGAGAATGGTTTTTTTATTTGATTTTTCTTGAAGGACACATTATCTAGCTAACGTCCAAATGGGAATACGTGACTTGAAGGACACATTAGCTAGCTAACGTCCAAATGGGAATATGTGATGTTACATATTTATACGAAGAGGTGTGATGTTTACACATTTATAGGGTTAGGTGTGGTGTGGTAATGTCTTTACTAGGGATGGGATTTCGTAGTTGACTTATTTAAATATAATTAAAACACAACCGTTATCATCAAAGATATCAATATTTCAATATGTTTAATGAAATCAATATCTAAATATATGATTTCAAATTCCAATCATGATCTTCATATTTATGAGTAAGAATTTAGTTGTGACATAGTAATCTCTTTACTCCCCTTTCGGACCATATGGACAATGTCTCCACATTTATGGATATAATAATAGTCTTAACTCGCCTTATAGGGATCATATACTCGGGATTAGAAACAATATGAGTAGACATAATGGTTAAGAACATGTGTTTCCCGTCTTGGAAGGTCATAGGTTCAAATCCAAAGGGATGTAGGGTGTGTATACCTCTGTAAACGTTAGTAGTCAAACCACTATATGGAGGGGAGTCCCTTGTCCCACAAACAAGGTTGTCTCATACACCAAATTGGTGTTTAGCTAGATCGCAACCTTAAAAATAGATTATTATTATTATTAATTTTGATAGAGAGATAAAAAGTAGCATTGTCCTTTATAACATGGTATCATTAAGAGAGTTGTTATGATAGTTACAACAAACTACTTTGCACAACACCATTAAGAGAGTGTTAGTTTGTGATCTTTCCCTTTCTTTTCTCAGACCCCAACATGTGTTGCAATTACATTTTCATGACATGTAGGAACATCACAACTAAAAGGAAGTGCTAAGTGATTGATACGAATATCGATAGAATAATCATTTATAGAGTGATTATTGATAGAGATATTAGAGGGGAGTCATGTTGGAGGAGCCTAAGTCGACCTGCCGACTAGGTCCTCCACTTGAATACTTGTAATATATGTTGACGGATTGAGTCGACCAATACATGTCGGGACGATCAGTTGAACCGACATGTAGTTATGTAACTGTTTGTCAATCATATAAATAGGCTGGTGAGCCGACTCACAGAGAAGTCAGTCTGTTTATATATATGTAATCTTTCTGCATATCTTGTTGAGTAATAGAAAGACTTGTTGCTTCATCTTCCATCACTTGTTTATTGTATCTGTATCATTGTGCTTACTTATATTATACTATGTATCACTGGTAACCATGCAACCCCCTCGACTACAACATTGGTTCCATTGTTGGTGATACAGGCATAAGATGACAATGAGCATGATCAAATGATATTAGAGCAAGAGATTAAGGATTGGTGGGAGAGAAAGATAGAAAACTATCTACAAAACTATGCCAGAACAAAACAAGTTGATTACTGCTCAAGCAAAAGAAAATTTCTTCTCCAAGACGCATGAAAAATACGTGAATCTGTACCGTTCACGTTGAAGAATCTCCTGGATGAAAATACCATAAAATGAAAAAGAGCGACAATTAATTCAAACGCTGACCAGAGGAGGCCGTACAAATCTATCAAAATGATGCAAAAAAATTGCCGACGAGTTCTGTGAATAATGTGCTATTGAAGAGCGAGTGTCCATCGACAACGTGAAGAAAAGGTTTTATAACGACCTTACTGACCAATTTTTGTGTTCTTTACCGATACTTATGTTTAGTTTCCTAATCGACAAAGGAGCAATGCATATTGTGGAGACTCGACCCTTGTTGTTGCTGCCACTCCCGAACGCGAAATGGGAAGAAAAGCAAAGAAAGTGGGAAAAATTCGTGCAAGAACAAGAGTGGGAATATTTCCTAAACAAATGAAGTACCGTACTTCCCCAGTTGCCTAAAGAAATTTGGGTCGGCATTGGGGGGGAATCCAAACACGTTCCTGATGGAGTAGATGTATGACAAAAGCCGACAGATGAAAAGATGACATGACTAGCAGTGAAAAATCTGAGAAATTTGACAAAAATAGAACAATGAGTCACAAAAGCACTTGGGATATCCAAAATATTGAACACGAAAAGAGGAGAAAGCAGCGTGAAGAACTAAGGGAGCATGTTAGTGCGCTCCAGAAAAAATGAAAGTCGGGTATAGCGACAGATGTAGAAGGAAATCCGCTAGAGTCAAGTCAAGATCGACAAGAAGAGGGTGTTGATGAAGCTTTGTTGACGGTGGAAGACTTGTGGATAGAGTGTGGTAGAGCTCTCCAAGTGAACATACTCGAGGCTATAACACCACATTCCCCGCTGCATCTAACCCAGAGTGCTCAAGTACAAGATATTGTCGAAGAATATTTAGGACTTCATGTTGGTCATTCGGGCATTTGGAGTCGACGAAACAATTAAGGTGATGAAGTCGACAGATTATTGATTCATCAACTGGAAGAAGGGAATTGGGTCACTTTTCAACTCGAATTCTCAAACATAAGTTTTCATCTACTCTATTCAGATCGTGCGGAAGCACCCCGCCCAGCCACTTCCAGCATTAAGTGATTCATTGAGTTCTTCGAAAAATCCGAGGAGAAGTGAAATTCAGATTGATCAAAATTTTACTTGGATTTCGACAGAAGTGATTGAAGAAAGATGGCATCCAATAACCAACGAAGAACCGACCAATGTGATGAGATATTGTAACTTCTAAGAATATTATATTTGTACTTTATTATTCTGGAGATGTTTCATTCCTCCGTGGAGACCCTATTGTATATTTGGAGATGTTTTATTCCTTCGTGGAGAATGTGGTAACTTGGGTTATTATGTTAAGATTTAATATGCTAAGACAAAAAATAGCAGCATTACATTCCATTTCACAATAATAGCATATACAGGATCACTGAAGAAACAACAAGCATAGCATAAACACAAGAGACACAGATTTATCCTGGGAAACCCTCATGGGGTAGAAAACCCAGCAAAGCTTCCTCAATATAGATGACCAGCAATATACAAAGATGCAAAACCAAAGACATGATCTCCTCCTCCACCATAGCAGACCTCTCCTCCACAAGTGTGCTACTCTCAAGTGAGTGAGTGTGTGTGTGAAATGAGGAATGCACCTCCTCTATTTATACACTAATCCGACTTGTCTTTTACACAAATCATGTAGGCTCGTATTTAACCAATGGGTTAAATACCCCACTATAACTGACTGGGACGACCCCTCTAGGGTGGTCTAATAACCCTTTGACCCACATAACAAATACAGGGCCGACCCCCACTAGGGAAGTCTAATAACCCAAGTTACCACAATCTGACGGAGGAATAAACATCTCCGGATATACAATAAGATCTTCAAGGAGGAATGAAACATCTCCAAAATAATAAAGTACAAATATAATATTCTTTGAAGTTACAATATCTCAACACTCCCCCTTAACGAGAAGGATATTATAACAGCATCTGCACGAGCAAGGAGTCATCAACATCATACATGATACATCTATAAATCATTGGAAGCTTTCTCAACATCATCAGTAACTCAAGCAGTTATTGGAACATATTCAATACTGGAACATCAACATCTTCAGTACTGAGTCTTTATCTTCTGTAGCACTTGAACAACTACAACAATATCATCATCTGGATCCTCACGATCATCAGCATCGTCATCACACAATCATCAGCATCGTCATCATCATCGTCATCACACGATCATCAGCATCGTCATCACACGATCATCAGCATCGTCATCATACAATCATCTCGATCTGCAGCATCGTCATCTAGATCATCACGATCAATAGGATCGTCATCTAGATCATCACGATCAACAGCATCGTCATCTAGATCATCACGATCAACATCATTGTTATCTAGACCATAACGATCAGCAGCATTGTCAATACAAGTATCCACACCAATACAAGTATACACATCATCAATACAAGTATCCACACCAATACAAGTATACACATCATCAATACAAGTATCCACACCAATACAAGTATATCATCAATACAAGTATCCACACCAATACAAGTATACACATCATCAATACAAGTATCCGCATCAATACAAGTATCCTCAATAACAACATACTTTGCAAAACACATGATTCATTTAAGACACCATAACATGTCTAGGGACGATACAGTCCACTCGTCAACTTAGACAAAATCTAAGGACCACTTTCTCGAAGACATATGTCTACGGATCAATTCAGGGACTGAAGTCCAGGGATGATACAATCCCCTCTCGTCCACTAGGGACCACTTCTAGGAGACATCTGTCTACAGATCAATTCAGGGACCGAAGTTCGGGGATGATACAATCCCCATCACGTACATTTTGAACTAGTGGTTCTGGGATGATGCAATCCCCATCACATACATTTTGAACTAGTGGTTCCGGGATGATGCAATCCCCATCACGTACATTTTGAACTAGTGGTTCCGGGATGATGCAATCCCCATCACGTACATTTTGAACTAGTGGTTTCGGGATGATGCAATCCCCATCACGTACATTTTGAACTAGTGGTTCCGGGATGATACAATCCCCATCACGTACATTTTGAACTAGTGGTTCCAGGATGATGCAATCCCCATCACTTCATTCTCGAAGACCATACGTCTACGGATCAATTCAGGGACCAAGGTCCGGGGATGATACAATCCCCATCTGTCCACTTTGGACTTCATTCTAGGAGACCATACGTCTACGGATCAATTCAGGGACCGAAGTCCAGGGATGATACAATCCCCATCTGTCCACTTTGGACTTCATTCTCGGAGACCATACGTCTACGGATCAATTCAGGGACCAAAGTCCAGGGATGATACAATCCCCATCTGTCCACTAAGGACTTCATTTTCGAAGACCATACGTCTACGGATCAATTCAAGGAACCAAAGTCCGGGGATGATACAATCCCCATCTGTCCACTAAGGACTTCATTCTCGGAGACCATACGTCTACGGATCAATTCAAGGACCGAAGTCCAGGGATGATACAATCCCTACCTGTATCCTTATCAATACAGATATCATCAAAACATGTATCCTCATCGATACATCAACAAAACATGTATCCTCATCGATACATCAACAAAACATGTATCCTCATCGATACATCAACAACGCATGTATCCTCATCGATACATCGACAAAACATGTATCCTCATTGATACATCGACAAGACATGTATCCTCATCGATACATCAACAAAACATGTATCCTCATCGATACATCAACAAAACATGTATCCTCATCGATACATCGACAAAACATGTATCCACATCGATACATCAACAACACATGTATCCTCATCGATACATCAACAAAACATGTATCCTCATCGATACATCGACAAAACATGTATCCTCATCGATACATCGACAAAACATGTATCCTCATCGATACATCAACAACACATGTATCCTCATCGATACATCCACAAAACATGTATCCTCATCGATACATCGACAAAGCATGTATCCTCATCGATACATATATCATCAAAGTAAAAGCAAGTAAAAAAAAAAATATTCTAAGTATAAGAGTCCTAAGTCTAAATGATCTAAGTATCCAAGTGTAGTAAACAAGTATCCACATCATTGACCTTGCTGTCGATGAGGCAATCTCATCATCAGTGACCACATCACTCCCCCTTTCGAGGAGGGTCCTTCCAAGCTTGTCTCGGAAATACTCAAACTTTTCTTGAGGTAGAGGTTTGGTTAGTATGTTGGTAACTTGTTCACTTGAGGTAGAGGTTTGGTTAGTACATTGGTAACCTGTTACAAATTCAAACTTTATAGTTCCTTTCTGCATCATATCTTGTTAGATCCCTATGTTCTTTGACTTATCATGGAACACTGGATTCTTTGTCATCTTGATACAACTCTATTTGTCACATAGGATCACAGTTGGTTCTATCTCTACGTCAAACAATCCTGAAGCCAAAATTCTTCACAACTAGTAGAGCAAGCAGCCATATATTCCGCTTGTGTTGAGAGCCACACTAGACTGTTTCCAGCTAAACCACAAGATCATGGTTGATCCCAGACAATAACATCCTCTCGATGTGTTCTTCCTATATAATACACTTTCTGCCCAATCAACATCTGAGTAGCCATCTAAAGTCATGATCTCCAAGATAGCATAGATCAAAGTCTATCGTATCCTTTAGGTGCCTCATCACATGCTTAGCAACTATCAAGTGAACACATCTAGTTTCCACTAGATACTGACTCAAAGTGTTCACAGCAAAGCATATATCTAACCTAGTATATGTTAGATACATCAATGACCCAATAATTTGACTGTACAGAGTTATGTCCACTAACTCTGATGAGCCATCCCCTAACAACTTCAAGTTGGAATCCATAAGAGTGGTCATTCCAACACCTCAAGTCCTTTTAATATTTCTCGGCATACTTTCCCTAGTTGAGAAGGATTCCTTCTGATCCTTGCCATACTTCTATACCTAGGAAGTAATGCATCAATATGATATCTTTCATTTTCATTTCTGCATCCATCTCGTCAGATGGGTCTACTGATATAAGCCTCAACATCATTCGAACTCTTTGGTGAGTTACTTCTTGCATCCAGTTCATCTGTGTATAGAAACCATATTCAACCTTGTAGCAAAGGTTGTGATCCACATGATCATTAAGCTCATCAATTGACTATCGATCCTGGGTACCCATACAGAACCTAATTCACACTTCTTCTTTAATTACACCATTAAGAGAATGGTCTTATCTAGCCACTTGGAGCAAACATCCCGTCATGATTCTTTTCTTCTTTCTAAGAGAATCTTCTAGCCATGAGCCTTCTATATTTTGTTTGATTTGTAAATCTTCTTGTTGAACATCCATCACTTGTTCGGTGTTCATCATTCTTCATGATCTTTCCTACAAAACAAAATTAGTACATGATTAGTAATACTTCATAATCATGAAATCATGTTGACATGATAACCTATTATGCATACAGATATCATTTACATAGTTATGAAACTATCTTGACCAATACTTTGGCACAACACTTTTCCATATCCTGTATGCAGACAGTGGCTATCTAGATGCCTTCCATCTCTACCAGAACATACTATCGAGAGTGTGCACAACTCTCAGCATGTCAGCAAAGAGGTTTCATTCTAGACAAGCAACAATGGAATGTTTGTCCAACTTACCAATCATATGCATATTAGTAGTATACTGTTCAATGCTCTATGAATGTTTACACTCAGCATGATATATTCTAGGAATACAAATATGCATACAAGCAATATCATTTACTATTTCAAATAACAACTCAAATACTTATCTTTTATGTTTGTGTGGTTGCCTCTCGCTTGATCCTCTATATGTATTTTGAACTTCTATCCATTATGTACCACTGTGCATGCTCAAGTGTGCACTAGTGTCATCCTCATGATCTCATACACAAACATACATTCATTAGTATATTCTCAATATTATCAAAACATTATAATTCTAAATAATCTTGAATATGTATAGTTATGATCATTAGTATTCAGGGTTTCAAGGAAGTCTTCTTTTACTCATGCATATTCTTGTTTGATCATAGTACTCTTCTGGTTAATTAAATCACCAAGATAAGAGACATAATATACATAAACCCTTGATTACTAACTTTATGAATAAGCATAACCAATCATGCCAAGTATACTTATATAAGGGATCCTAACACAAGGTAAGATTCTAACTTGACATAGGAAAACATACCTGGATTAGTATACCTGCTTAGTTATGTCTAACATACCTAAACAATATCTTCTTTGTTCTCTTCAATGATTTAGAGATCCTGTGCTAGAACTTGCATATCTCATAGGTTAAGCATAATATAACACAGTCATACATACCTCGTAAGTAGAACAAAGATTATGGACGAGTCTTTGTCTTCATGTTGTCATCGTCATGGAACTTGATTTGTCTTTCGTGATGTACCTGTATCTTGTTAGCAGACAACATCAACCTCATACAACACCATAATGCATTAGTACAATCATATAGCCCTAATCAATGAATGTCTTCGATCATTCACATGCATTCATACTGTAACTAGGGTGATAAGACAATTCTAACATTAATCAAGATTGTACTAATGAATACAAACGAACTTAATCAGGAATCAGATTTCAAGACATACCTGAACCTCCTTAAGTCATACCTGTCGAGACTTCTTGTAGTCTTCTTATGTAAGGCCTTAGCCTCAACTCCCCTTGAAACTTGATTTGGAGCTTGATTAGGGTTTGCTAGAGAAACCCTAAAAATTCAATCTTTGACTTTCACACTTCTGAATGGATGGAAGGATATGTCTTGCTGAGCTGACCAAACTAGCATACTTCAATTTTGGAATCTCCAAAATTTGACCCCTCAAAATTGCCTTCGAAACTTCTGGATCTTCTGGACAGGATCCCGAACTAGGGTTTGATGAAGCCCACCCTTCTGCCCAATCAAAAGGTTTGATCCAAGGCTCTAAACTCTTATTTTTCTGAGGAGCTTCCAGCCGTGGTTACAAACTTCAAAAAATTCCAACTTTTGTTTAAGCCCTAATTTTCCATCTTTCCGATCAAAATACCGAACTGGGGTTTGATCAAGCCCGGTCTTCTACCCAACCAAAAAATTCGATCTTGGACTCTAAATTTCGATTTTCCTGAGTATCATTCAGACGTGGACTCCGATTCCAAAAATTCTAACTTTCTCCGAAACCCTAAATTCCGGAAGCCATGAATGAATGTGCTCAAAAAATAATTCTGTTTTGACAGAAATATGTACCTGATTGTTTCTGCTGTAACTCCGAACTTTTTGATCCACAGGGTTTTGAAACTTTTTTTGTGGTAGCCTGACCTGTCATCTTTCCATCCTGATAGGTATGACCTCAATTGGATTTTTTGAGAGAGAGTTATTCCAAGTGTCGCAACATGACCTGTTTATGGGATAAAACAGGAAAGAGAACTTGTACGGTGCACCACATGTCACTGGTTCAACTTCGGCCTCTAAAAACGTTTCCTGAGATAGTACAGTCTGTGTACTACCTGTCACTTTTTACGAAATTTCATTTGGAGCTTCCTAGCCCAAGTTATGACCTTTTTTCCTAGGTCACCTGATTTTGACTGAGATCTGGAAGAGGCAGAAACCCTAACTTGTACTGATCATAACTCACAAAGTACAACGAATCTGAGGGTTCCCATTGGACACAAGGTACCTGGGGATGTAATATACGACCTATAAAGGTTTCAGATCCCGAACCTACGCCAAAATGTATTTATAGCGAAAGTTCCACGATGAATGGTTTTTGCTATGTAAAACCCTAACCTTCAAATTGTCGCAAGAGAAACAAGTGTCGTAAGTGCCATACATTGCCTTCCTTCAGGTTAGCTCTGATACCATGTTAAGATTTAATATGCTAAGACAGAAAATAGAAGCATTACATTCCATTTCACAATAATAGCATATGCAGGATCACTGAAGAAACAACAAGCATAGCATAAACACAAGAGACACAGATTTATCCTGGGAAACCCTCATGGGGTAGAAAACCCAGCAAAGCTTCCTCAATATAGATGACTAGCAATATACAAAGATGCAAAACCAAAGACATGATCTCCTCCTCCACCATAGCAGACCTCTCCTCCACAAGTGCGTTACTCTCAAGTGAGTGAGTGTGTGTGTGAAATGAGGAATACACCTCCTCTATTTATACACTACTCCGACTTGTCTTTTACACAAATCACGTAGGCTCGTATTTAACCCATGGGTTAAATACCCCACTATAACTGACTGGGCCGACCCCTCCAGGGTGGTCTAATAACCCTTTGACCCACATAACACATACAGGGCCGACCCCCACTAGGGAAGTCTAATAACCCAAGTTACCACAATCTGACGGAGGAATAAACATCTCTGGATATACAGTAAGATCTTCAAGGAGGAATGAAACATCTCCAAAATAATAAAGTACAAATATAATATTCTTTGAAGTTACAATATCTCAACATATTAGACTTCCCTAGTGGGGTCGGCCCTGTATGAGTCATGTGGGTTAAAGGGTTATTAGACCACCCTAGTGGGGTCGGCCCTGTATGAGTCATGTGGGTTAAAGGGTTATTAGACCACCCTAGAGGGGTCGGCCCAGTCAACATTATGTTAAGTGGTTAAGTTGGGGCCGACCTAGTTAGTGTAAAAGTCAAGTCGGAGTTGTGTATAAATAGAGGAGGTGTGTTCCTCATTTAACACACATTCACTCACTTGTGAATTGCGCATAGGAGAGAGAGAGATCTGCTATGGAGGAGAAGGAACTCATGCTTGGGGATTACATCTTTGTATTTGTTGTTCATCTATATTGAGGAAGATTTGCTGGGTTTTCTACCCCATGAGGCTTTCCCAGGATAAATCTGTGTCTCTTGTGTTTATGTTGTGCTTGTTGTTCTTTCAGTGATCCTGTATATGCTATTGTTGTGAAATGGAATGTAATACTGATGTTTTATATCTTATGATATTGAATCTTAACATGGTATCATAGCTAGCCTAAAGGAAGGCAATGTATGGCGCTTACGACACTTGTCTCACTTGCGACAATTTGAAAGTTAGGGTTTTGAATAACAAAACCTAGTCATCATGGAACTTTCGCTATAAATCCATTTTGGAGAAGGTTCAGGTTTTGAAACTTGTACAGGTCGAAGATAACATCCCCATGTACCTTGTGTCCAAATCACAACATCTAATTCATTGTACTTTGTGATTTATGATCCGTACAAGTTAGTGTTTCTGCCTCTTCTAGATATCAGTCATGAACAGGTGACCTAGGTAAATAGGTCACAACTTGGGCTAGGAAGCTCCAAATGAAATTCTGTAAAAATTCACAATAAGAGAACGGACTATAGTTTCACAAGTCTAGGTTTTAGAGGCCGAAGTTGAAACAGTGACACGCGGCACTCCGTACAAGTTTGCTATATTGTTTAATCCCATAAACAGGTCACGTTGCGACATTTGGCATATCTCTCTCTCAGAGAATCCATTTTAGGTTAGACCTGTGGGGTTGGAAATATGATAGGTCAGGCTATTTTGCAGGAGTAATTTCAATAAATTTGTTCTTATTAAAAATAAAAGTAAAATTATGTTTAAAACATTATTTTTGGAAGACTAAGGAGTAGAAACATGCCTACGGGATAATGATATGTATGTTTCATAAACATGCATGCATATACTAACACACATACAAAATTCAATATGCATTTATCAACATATAAACACATAAACAAATGGATGCTTTAGATGTTCTATTTCCTTTGTTCTATCTAGCACATGGAAAACCAATCTTCATAGGCTTATTTTGTGACTCTTGTCCTCTTGAGATGCTTTGTAGTCCCGTTGGACTGAATTCCTTGAGTGTATTATGTATACTCGATTCTGGTTGGTATCTTAATTTTTTATATGTGCCTACCTTCATAGTAGTAATGTAAGCTAGTTGGTAGTTTTCATGTGATATTCCTTGACCACATACTACTATATGACCTTGTGTTGCCTTTTTGTCTTGTTTTTTAACACAAATTATATTTTTAAATAACAACCTATTTGTATTGAACTTTCATTTTAATAGACCAACATAGATCCATCTTAAATACGAATCTATAAAGCAACGAGAGGGATCTAATTTCTTCATGTGTAATGTTTTTTAATCTTAATTCTTTTACACAAAAACAAATATTTTGTATTTTATGAGTGGAAATGGATTTTTTAATACCTTTTCATTTGGTTTTAATTTTTATTTTATGGGTCGACATGAGTTTTTTAATTAATTTTTGTTTTTGGTAATGTAACTTTACGTTACATTACAACATCTCCCCCATACTGGGCTGTAGAGAACCTCGCTCCTCTTGGTGCAATGAACTCTTTTTTCTTTCTCATTGATTTGGTTTCTTTGCACTTGGAATTACTGGTATTGTCTCTAGTTTGGATGTTATCTACATCCTTAAGTTTTAATTCCGTTCTTGAAATGAAATAGTAGTACAGTCAGGGAAAATTTAAAGGATCTGTACTCATATAGTGTAGAAACCTTGACAAATTTTACTATTTCTTAAAATGCCAACTAAAAAATGTTTGGCAATATTTTTGTAAAAATAGTTGAATTTCTAAGGATTTTATATAATTTATAGAAAAATTTGGCAATTTTTATAGTACAATTTTTTCCTATAGAATGTGGACAAATCATTTTTAGAAAAAGGGAATTTAGTGAATATGTTTTTGGAAAGAACATGGAAAATTATCCCAATGGAAAATTTTAACCCTTATTTTTTTTCCAAGCATAGCTTTTTGGCTATTGTGACTACTACTAAGAAATCCACGATGTGTTAATGTTTTCATCTAAAGTATTGATTTCTTGTAGTCTTGTTTCAAGATCTGAATTAATGTTGTAACTTGTTTCTGAAACGAGAATTCAACTGTAAGGAAACTTTGCTGAGGTGTTAATGATATTAGCTGTTTGACAAATTCATGATATAGAAAACTTCTTGTAGGTGCTAAAATATTGGAGAATGAATGTAATAGTGCAATAATTTGATTTTATAGGCCTCTTATTTAACTTTTTCCAGCTTCATAAATTTGACTATTGAGGATTTTGGAGAAATTTTCTAGTAATATTTCATCATTGTCTGTCACTCATTATCATTTTTTGTAAAATTGCTACAGAAAATGGACTTCAACAATTGTTGAAAAAGAGAAAGACCACTTAACACATGTAAGTAATGAATAATGGGCTATTGCAATTTTACATTTAAAGTAATCATTTGATTTTGTCTTCTAAATGGTAATATCTTAGTGTGTCCAATTCTTACTATAGGCTTCTACTTCTAATGCTTTTTTATTTAGATTGTTGAGACATTGGGTACATGGTATTTGGGACCTAACTACTCAATGGTGAGTTGGTGATAAGAGTTTATATTTTGGATTTTTAATGTTTGAGAGGAATGTAAAATACTAAAAGGTTGTATTTTCTAAAATGAGCATATTGTTCACTAGCAGAATGTCATAACAATAAGTCTTTTCACTGCAGTCAAAAGATGACACTGAGATTTCACTGAGGACATAGAGAACTTGGCAAATAGCTCCTTTCCTCTTTGTATTCGCCACTTGTTTTTTCAAGGTGATATTGTGTACTATTTGTAGTAAAATATTCATAAATTCTTAATTGTCATTTGCTGAGCAGAAGTGCTTGAGAAACATAAGGCAAATGCTCAAGTACAAAAGGAAAAGGTTTTAAACAAATTGGCTCTCTTGGAAAGTGTATATCTAAGTTTCATCTAGAAGTAAACAAACAATGATTTCTAAAAACGAGGATTAATTCTCTCTATAGGTGGCAGATAGAAAAACAAGGATTAATTCTCTCTATAGGTGGAAGATATGACTATAGATCTCCCATACAACAGTTTTATCAGGTAGAAAATGACTCACTTCATGAACACATTGACACATAAAATCCATGGTAGCCCTAGTATCTTAACAACTTGTACATCAACTTATTTTTCCATTGCAACTACTTTAACTCGACTTCTTTCTTTTTCTATGCATTTATTAATGACACTAATCAAAGAGAAGATGGCTTAGAGAGGAGCTCATATTGATCTAAGAGTTATTAGGTTGAAGAAAAGATTTAAGGATTTTTATAAACTAATGTTGGAATGCATAATACATTTGAAACTACTTTGCATAAAATCACTTAATTATTGAGGTTTAGCATCAATATTATACATCTGAGAATGATACTCTATCATACAAATAGCCTAAAATTCTATTGTACATCACAAAAAAAATATAAACACCGAATGTATAGTGGTAAAATCCCTACATTGTGCAGAGGAAACATCCACTCTCCCTTTAGCTTTATTTTAGTGTAAACACTTCAAGATTGTGTCACAATATATATCAAGTACATAAGAATGGCTCCATTATATAGGAGAAGTTACACAACAAACCTCTAACCACATGGAGAGATTCTCTCAACTCTCTTCTATAGCCCAAATATATTATATCAACCACATTTAAATATATTATATCTATTATCTAACCATCCTACCAAATTTAAGTATTATAACATTAACCATAAATTTTTGGTAATGTGTTAACTTATATGAAAATGCCTTTATTAAAAACTCAAAATTATAAAATGATCTTATTATTATCTTATTTATAAATACATTTACCTAAATAAATTAGAGGATAAAGCTAATATAATGTCCATATGAATTAAATACTCCAAATTTATTAGTATAAATTTACGTGTTTAATTCTATTAATATAAATTTATTCTCATAACGTATGAATAAAAAATGGTGGTCTTTTCTCAAAATGTATGCATGAAACAACCGATATATTTTTAAAATTTGAGAAAGTCTGGTTATATTATGGATTAAACAACGGTGATATTTTCCCAAAATGTGTGCATGAAACAACCGAGATCTTTTTAAAAGCACCGAAACAAAACATTGAGGAAGTTCGTTACCAGCTTGGTTGTCAAATATATCGAAGGTGAAAATGTTAATTCCACATCGAACATCACAACCCTAAAAGGAAACTCTTTCTACACAATAAGTTTGTAGTAATATGGAGAATAAGTTTGTAGTAATATGGAGTGCAGGTGTGAATGTAAACCTTAAGCATGACCTATCATTCAAGTGAATGACATATACATTTAGCGGCCTAATCATAAGCACTGAAATTTGTTGAGATGGAGGAGCATTGTCCCTGCCATGTCCTCTAGTCCCCAACTAAAAAAATTTATGCTCCTCCTATCCTAACACCATGCAATTAGTTGCTGCTATGAACAAGACTTCCACATGGACACTTTTTTCTACAATCTAATTGATAGAAAACAAATTTCTACTCGAACCAGGGATGTAGAGAACATTTTCGAATATAAACTTCTTACCATTTGTTAACCATAGATCTACCTCCCCATGCCCTTCAACCACATTGGACATGCCATCACCTAAGACAAATGCTTATATCCATCCCACAATGGAAACAAACCAATCATTCTTATTTGGCATATACCTTGAGAAACCCAAGTCAAAATATTAGTCGAATGCCTTGAGCCCAGAAACATTCTTCCTATGACCAATTCATTTAAGAGAATTTGATACTTTTCAACTTTGAAGACGTGCAATTTTAGCCCACAAAATAATATGTAGATAGAAATAAATTAATCAACAATTAAGATTATGTAAATGATTAAATGGCCATTTAACAATTAAGATTATATAAATGATTAAATAGCAATGTCTGCATAAAATTAGACCAAATCATCTAACTCCAACATTAATTTTATTTGTAAAACTTAAAAATAGAAAGCCTTAACACAGGTCCTTCCCATCATCTCCACTCCTGAATATTGTTTTATAATGAAGTATTCTTCAAACAATAACAAGGCCACCAAATACAAATGTAGGAGAGAAAATATACAAGTTATAAAAAACTAGAACTAGTCCTTAGATCATACCGTATATATAAGTTCATGATTGCTGAAGACAAATATGAGAAGGGAGCCAGGAATTCCATGTCAGAGAGACAAATTTCAACAAATTCTGGATGATCTCTACAAATCAGAAATACAAAAGGTCAAACTACACAATATGATGATTATCCAACTTGCAGTGTTAACTTCTGACATGGTTTCAATTCAAGGTGTACCTTTCAGGGTAGTAAATTCGGATGCCCTTTTTCCTAAAAAAAAATTGCCATCAATTTGAGAATATGAAAAGGTTTTGGTCAATTCATATTTTCAATCTAAAACACACTAGAATGTAATTTAACTTGATGTGTGACCGTAAAATTACACCACTAGCTTATTTTACTATCTAGAAGATATTCTACGGGCTTGATACCGCCTCTTTGGTTTCTCAACATATTTATCTAAAACAACTATAATCTTTGTAGTCATAAAAAATCTAATTAATCTATCAGAAAATATCCCCCATAACATAGTACAAAGAAGAGACATATCATCTAATATGTCTGAGTGAGATCGATCTCCAACGAGTGTTCTATACCCCAAAATTATAAGCATGCTCGAGCTAGATCTATTTCTATCTTTATCCCAAGAATGAAATGAGGCATGATAATATCCCATCCTCGTTGATCTCTCAGCGTGATGTTATCTCTAGTAAAGGCATTAAGCAATTAAATTAAGGCAATAAAACCACAAGAAATACCCATATTCGAATGCTTGCATCTTGGCTAGGGAAAATATTAGAGAGCTCGGTCTCATCCATATTCAATTAATAACCAATAAAAAATTTGGATCCCCAAATTGAATACCCAAATGTTTTTTTTGAATACCCAAATGACTTTATGCTTGAGGATGGCCAAATGGAGCTCGGGGACTCTAGTTTTTAATGTGTAGTGATCGACTTTGGTGTAGAAAAGATTAGAGTTGAATTCAACTTATCTAATAGAGGAAAGAACATGATTTGAATATGAGATTGTGGAGGTCTGGAGGTATGCATAGACTTATGGAGTTCTATAAATACCGTGTTTACCGTGTTTCCCACCATGCAGATTGAATTTGGTCCATTTTTATCCCCGTGTCGGTTTCTTTTAGTTTTTTTTTAATCATTTTGGTACAAATATTAAATGGCAAAAGAATTTTGTATTTTAAAAATAAAATTTTAATTATTTCTTTGAAAGTGTGAGGGGTGTGAAAGAAGCCAAGGGTGCCATACCTTCAAAATAAATTTAGATCCATTGGATTTTCGCCTTTTAAGTGTAATTTTTTTATAAGCAATTAATTATAATGTCATGATGAAGGATATAATTATAATTTGTTTTGAAAGATGCAAATGTGGTGGGAGAGGTAGCCATGCCAATAGTGTATTTACGTGTAATTTGAAATGAGGAATAGGTTTTGTTAATAAATAAATGATTATTTAATTTAAATTAATAAGATTTTAAATGATGATGTTAATTTATTTGTTAAGAAGATAAATAAAAAAGTAGTCTAAATATTAAATGATTTGGATTTGAGTATGAAGATTTAGACTATTTTCCATATGAAATAGATTTTGTAGTTTCGTACCCAATCTTACATATTATACAGTATATTAATAGTTAATATACTATATCAATATGTAATTATTATATGATATTAGTCCTACTACATAGTATATTAATTAAACTATATACTATGTATTAACTTATATATAATATATGTAGGGGAGAAATGATATATATATCTATATATCTATATATATATATATATATTTCAAAAAGGGGGTAATTTGTTTTTCTTTTCAAAATGGAGGATATTGGTCTTTTTTTGCAGAGGAGGGACCTGGGGGGGACTTTGGAACTTTCCAAACTCAAGCGCGAAGAGAGCCATGATGAATGGATGCATATGGAGAATTAATGGAGGTTATGAAATTGACAATTTTTAGCTAACATGACACAAAATACACAAATTTGTCGAAACTTTAATAGACTGTCGAGAGGGTCAAATGAAAACGGCTTGTTCAAACCAAATATGAATGCGACTAGTACGATGAGCTAACCACAATGACACCAACTTCACAACATGACAATGTCTAGAGGGAAGGACAACAAATATCTAAGACTCGACTCAACCCACTATGATGATGCACACCATGCAACTTGGTGGATTTGTCGTAGGGATAATATTAAGAAAACAAAAATTGTGAAATAAGATATGGACATGACAAGCACATTGAACTGGATGTGATGGTATAGCTGGAATGATCTTGCAAAAAAGTTCAGTAGGTTTGCCTATGGCTTCATGTTTTGACACTTCGGAATCATGTCGATGTTGAGCATCAACACTATACTACCAAGTAAATGGAGTAGGATAAACTTCATTGAACATTCTTCTGTTTATGGTCATTAATGCAAACTAATTATGCATATTGCATCAATTACAATATTGGCATATCTAGAAATGTATAGAAACGTGCTATATATAATTATAAAATAATATATTATATTATATAGAGACACTCTTAATTTGTGTGTGAGATGTATAAGGAAATATTTGATAATTAGGATATCTTATATAATTATTAACTTAGACTATTTAGTCATATTTATTACCCCATGATTAAATTAGTCATATTTTTATCTCATGACTAAATTAGTCATTTTTAGTTGTAATCGCTTTAAATTGCTCAAATTTGGTCATATTTCACTTAAAACCACCCTAGTAACCATCATTTTGGTGGTTTAGTCATTTGTTTCACATGGTGACCAACTTTTTTGGTCGCCTGGTCATTTATCACCCATTTTTCTACTAGTGCTAGAAAGAGAGCACCATTCAGATACTGAAATATTTCCAAATAAGTGCATGAAATAATTTGAACATTTATTAACACTAGATTGTAGTGCACCACACCAATCACAATGCACCAACTTGCAAAACTTATGGGAGGTGCATTGCAAAATATGATTGAAATGTTTAAAAAAGGTGACATTCACAATACACCCGAGGAATAAAAACATGTCCACATATTCCAAGGGTTCCATACAACACATAGAGATGTAATAGACCATAACTTCCTCAACTCTCATTTTCCATTCATTCTACCATTCTCACATTCATGTAAGAGACGTCTCATACTACATCCTTTGCCAAAATTCAAGCAATATGAAATTAACCAAAATAACAAGGTAAGAGGTAAAACCGGAGGCCTCAAATGGAAAACTAATGGATGCAGAAGAGCATAGAGGTTGAGAAAGTTAGGAGTCCTTCACCCACTATATATGTGTTTCTCTTTGGATGCTTTAGAGACAAATATTATTCTTGTATGTATTTCCCATAGCATCATATTGGGTTATTTCTACCAAAACTAAACAACATTGAAGGGAAGAATATCCATGAGTCATCATTGAACAAAGAAAAGGAAAATATTCCTTGTGATGTGTGGAGCAATGGAATAGAGTACCATGGTTGTTTGATGGCTAAATGAGATGCCTTAAGTGCTCTATGATTAGTAGATTGACTAAGCATGCGAGAAAATGGGTTGGGTTTGAGTCAACTAGAAGTTTGTAGCTTAATTCCCTTTCCTTGGTGGCCTTGTATCCTAGCTTGGGTGTGGTATGTACATTGAATGCCTAAAGTTACGTGCAAAATTTCTCATATATTACAACGAGTTTCTTGAGTTATGCCTCTATTAAAATATAAGTGTTCTATCAATGTTTATAATATGTAGATTTACATTATTTTATGTTATGGATATTTATATAATTGCACGGTGTGTGTGTGTGTGTGTTATGCATAATTATAAATATGAGAAATTGGTTTTTGTGAAATTTGTTAATCCACACCTATTTAAATTCCATATATTTTTTTAATTCACATTGTTCATGCCTTTTAATCAATTGTGGGATTCCATGGAAGACCTCTTATGTTATGGTAAATGGGCCTTTAAGGATCAGAAACCAAAATAAGTTTTCTATGTCTACCCATCTCGTTATTGGTTGAGTGAAGTGGGAACACCACAGTGTGGCATTAGAGCTTAGCCTAAACTTCAGTTTTATTTGGGTATCTTATGAGAAGGTCACAATAGAATTCAAAACTATGTGCATTTTCATTGATAATAATTGGACATTTGGAAGGACACATAAATATAGATCTATACCAATTTAGGAAACTTAAGAGTAGACTAGTGTGAATGCATCCACCCATAGTTCTTAAGTTATAATAATGTTGCAATGATACAAAACTAGTTTGTTTAGGCTAAAGATAAGTCATTAGAAGTGGTAGAAGCTAAATAAATATGGAAGAGCCTATTAAAATGTCTATAGTTCTACCAAAGAGGAAGGGAATTAGATTTCATGCCTGGGACATGTGGCGGTATTACGTAATTGTGGGTCTTAAAATATTCACCCTAGAAAGAGACTTTCCAAACCTCCAGTGATATGGACCCTAGATTCGAGTTTAGATCAATGATAGGGTTTCAAATTGGGAAGGAATAACATACATGTTAATAAAAATAAAGGGATACATGGAGGGAACACATAGCACCTTCCAAGTGTTATAAGTTTTAAAAATGCATGATAAGGAGAGGAATCCTCATGATCCAACTATTAAAAGAACACATATTTAAAAACACATTGTGCCAATGTACAAATGGAGAACTAATGCATTTACATAGAAACTAAGCATATGGAAAACGTCGATATGTGTCATTGATGTGGATGCACTAGCCATAGATGACCAGGATTTTCCCCTCCTTAATGCACCAACCTTGGAACTACACCAAGTTTTGATGGCAGAGGTGCTTGAGGCTCAAGAGCCTGTGAACGAAGCACACATGGAGAACAGGGAAAGTTTTCATCCCCAGACACTTAACTAGGATTTGCAGGTTCAAATTCTGCAACACTCCATCTCAACAACCATATTTCCATCACCGACTCTCTCCATTTCAAAAATGATTTACGAGTGAACTCCTGCGGCACATCCACCAATTGCATATAGTCTATTGGTGTGGAACAAAAGAATTTAGGGCTATCATTGTCTAAGTTAACAATTGGTCAACTCCATTGTTGAATGTTGGGGATTAAAGGGAACATGGATACTAAGCGTATTCCCACTTTCCAATATGACACCCTCCACCCATTTCCAAAATATGAGTTCCTATTAACATTAATAAAAATAGAGGTTGAGTCAATATGCCACACTATGTAACTTAGGTTTTTCTTCCAATAGAAAGCTTACAAGGATGCATCGCAATTGCTTTAGAGGGAAGATGAAAATCATGGGAACTAATATATCTACTGCTTTTCCTTGTCATGCATTTTTTTGAGGTTGAAAGAATAATATCCCAATAGACAATAGGAGGCATCAAGAAAAGTGCATTTACTTACTGTGCTTTAATACAAGAAGTCTCCAAATTGATGATATGCTTGGAACAAGTTATCAACTGCACCTACACATAAACTAGAGTTAGAATCTTATGTAATGGAAAATGATGTCGAACATAATATTTTTTAATAGTTTCTTTTCTTTTGGAAACACGAGTTGAGCAAAGAGGATCTAATTCCATGTATCAGGAACCCTCAAAAACACCAATGCATGAAACTTGAGAGCCATTATTTTAAAGGATGTTGTATTTGGATAGATGTGCATAAACCCTTAACCTTTAGAGGTGATATCTAAAATTTTCACTCTTGTTCCCTGCACAACATTCTCAGTAGCTGGATCATTAGCTTGGTTGTGAGAGACGTTGTGAATTTTTTACAACATTTTGTTATTATCACACCGAACCTTGAGTCCCAATCCCCATTATAGAAGTGTCTAGATGATAGGATTCTCATGAATAACCTCAAAATTAGATACTTATTGAACTCTTTATAATAAAATACAATTGTCTTTATCCTTGGGAATTTGAATTCCCAACCATCTGGCCTTATCACACTAAGGCATGTACTAAACCATATTACTTTCCTATATCGTTATAATCTATACTATCTTTTCCACCTATAATGAGGCACATAATATACTAGAGTTGTTACCTTCGTAACGAAGCTCCAATAAATACAATTTTTTTATTCTACATTCTACAAATAAATTGGAGAATAACTAGCCATCGTTTGGTCCTGCCAATTAGTATAACAATTTTAAGCTAGAAAAGTGCATACTCCAGCAAAAGTACATCACAAAACTATTAAAAAAAATTGCAACACCAATTGCTTAACATGATCATATGCATGCATACATTTGTGTGTGTGTGAGTGATACATGAATGTAAAAAGATTGATCATCTCTGACCTTATAGGAAAGTGTTTCCTTGTACCAAAGCTTACACATATTGCTAGAATATATTGGCCTCCTGCTATGTTGAACCCATTTTCCTTTGGTATAGTCACATATTGAAATAAAAGCATATATTATGAAGTTCAAACCAAAACCGTTAAATACAATCTGTGTATTTTATTTATCATAAGATAGTGGTTCCTTTTATTAACATAATTTTTTATTGGTTGCAATGTCAATATGTTGTTGCTTGATCTTACCCCTTTCTTTGTGCTTAAAAAAAACTATTCTCTTAATGACAGTGCCCCTTTCACATCCTTTCCTAAAATTACCCTTTTCATTTTCCTTCCTAAGAAATTGTTTTTAGATCATAAATATCTCTTTATTTACCTATTAATCTAGTCACATATTGAAAGGCTAATTTCAATAATAATGCAGTGGTGATTGAGACTAGATGAAATTATCAGAAGTGGCCTAAGTGCAACCAGTGTCAAGCAAGATACCAACCTTTCTTCTCAACAGTTGATGTCTCTTCCAATATTGTAAGATTTAGGTAGATATTTGGTGGTAATGACAGAGCCTTTTCAATTGATGGGCATTTATCTTCTTTTCACTAGACAATTTTTTAATTTAGTTATATGATTGCACTACATGGAGTTTTATGGTCTAGTATGGGGGATATGTTGTCATCTAATGTACATGATAATAAAAAATAAAAAATAATAAATCTATTTGTAAGCATATGTTGACTCATTTTTTAATTTTACTTAAAAGTTAAAAAAATAAAACCAATATAGATCCATCTTAAACTTAAACCTAGATCTATCAAGTACTTAGAGGAATCAAATTTATTAAGGTGTAATTTTTTATCTTAAATTTTTTTACACATCAAGAAAAACATTTACACCTCAAGAAATTTGATATCTCTTAGCACTTGATAAATCTAGGTTTAAGATGGATCTATATCAATAAGTAATCTTTAGTTTCATTATACAACAATCGTAAGATGTGCATCGATTCTTTAGATGATACGAAATCGTGTTCTCTAGTTGGCAGAAACAAAGGAATTTTCATGATTGGAGGAGTTTCCAAATATGAGCTTGCTCAAGCATCTCATTTCAAATACTATTATTGGTGTAAAACATGTTTTATGAATTCCTAACGCATGCAAATATATATAAATTGAAGTCATTGCCAACAATTATTCACTGAGAAATTTTTTCAAATAATTTAGAAAGTCTACATATGCATGTAATAAAAGTGATCACCTGAAAATTAATGAAACTAATAGTGTTGAGCCTAATTTCCAATAATAATGTAGTGCTCCACAGTGTGCTCAAAATATATTCTAGATACTTTGAGTACATGTAAATTGAAGACATTGCCAACCATTCATTCATTGTAAAATGTTTTCATCTAGTTTAGAAAAGTATACATATTCATGTAACAAAAGTGATCACAAAAAAATTAATGAAACTAATAGGGTTGAGCCTAATTTTCGATAATAATTTAGCGCTCCACAATATGCTCAAAATATATTCAAAAGGATATACTAAGAAATGAGGAAAAAATTGCTTTCTCTGCATTTAATGGAAGGAGACCAATCTTAAGACAAGCAAGATACAAATGTAAATATATGAAGTGGAATTCCCAAACACATAGTAGGCAGAAAAATACCCTCGAGACAATATTCCAGATGACCTTAATAATCCATGCCAAGCACAACTTTGAGTTCATTCATTTCCATGAGAGAATATAAATTGAATCACTTTACTATATATGGAATAACATATAATAATTAATGAATTCAACTTGATAATATTGTTTCCAACTGATCCTCTCATGGATAACCTAGGCAAATTAACCTCCAAATGGTTCATATAAAGGGAAACACTCATAAATGGAGCTCTTTTCTGTCCTCAAACAATAAATGTAGTGCAAACCAATGCAATAAGTGAGAGGGAGACTTGCTTACCTCTAAATATTGGACAAGATACCCTATTCTCCATGGTGTCTACTAGACGAAAACATGCTTCTCATCACACAAACTAAAGGGTTTCACACAATGTTTAGACGTTCTTCAAACCCAAACCTATCTCCATAAGGTTTAAAACCTGGTTGAAGTTTTACTATTCCGGCTCATTATCAGTTCCTCGATGAAAATTCATTGTGTTATCTCAAACTATCATGTGTGGTTAAATCCCAAAAGAACACTACTATCTTAATGACAACTTAGAGGGATAACCCACCTCAATAATTCCCTCTCTACACTTTAGGTTGCCTCTTCTCCAACTCAAGGAGGGTTCCCTAGGACAATATTTGATGAGATTTCTAGGATATGACAATGAATGACAAGGTAAAGTGAAGATATAGCTTAGCAAAATGTTTAGGTTGTTTTGTAGTATAGTAATAAAAGGATGATGGGAAGACCAAGAATACTAGTGCTAATCCAACAAGGGAAAATAGAGTCAAGGGGGATAGTCCAAGAGGGGGTGAATTCATGAATGGTTAGGGAAATTAGGGTTGCATACACATACCATAATGAAATCCTAACATGTTGAAAACTGACTTGTAGAGATAGACTAGGAGGGCCCAAGAAGGTACCACATCAAAACCTTTTTAATTCGGGTGTGACTTATTTAATGAAGTATGAAAGAGAAGCAACTCTAGAAATATGATGGAATCAAATTAATACATTACATTATAAGACAACAAAGGAAAATATATGAAACACTTCTCATAATTAACCTTTCCAATGAGGTAAATAGACCTTTAACACATGCCCCTATTCAACATTTTCTAGCAATTTTACAATTCTTCAACAACATAGAGAAATAAAAACATAAGCCACACTTTGAATGGATAAGAAACCCTTACACTTCAAGTTGCACCAAGAAATATATATCCATTAAGCTTCAAAAGAGAGAGAAATTTCAAAATCCAACCATGACAAATGAACGAGAGAGCAAATCTTTATATATCTCTAAACTCATATTCCTTCTAAAATAAAATAATAATAAAACCATAGTCGATCTAGCCTAGGATATTGGAGTAAACAAACAAAATAATCCAATTACTATTCTAACAAAATCCATGGAATATGGTGGTCACCTCCACAAATAAAAGTCTCCAAGATGAATAAGAGGGGTTCCTCCATCAAGAGATATGAATGACAAGTAATTAGTAAAACCCCAATGAATTGCCTCCAAAGTCCCTCCAGGTGTAGCAATCCAATAGATAGTGTCCAATAATTGTGAATGAAGGTGGGAAAACCCTATATCTATGGTTTTACACCCTATATCTTCTCAAATACCAAATGACTCCCATAAAATGTGCAACAACCCCCCTAGAAATCCTTTAAAAGGAATGCTCCAATGAATAAATCCTCAAAAGGTGGAGCACTTCCTTAAAATGGAAATAAATGACATGAGGGGTTCCTCCAAGGTGAACACTCTCCATGAAAATGATGCAAAAGGAATGTGTGGTGAAAATGCAGTGTGACTGTTTAAACATCAGTTCTAGATTTTCTAACTTCTTCAATATCTGTTGTGTTTTCGGTTGTAACCACTTTTTTGAAATCCCACAACCACTCTACCTCTAATGGATTTGTGTTTGCAAAATTTTGGAAACTAGGTCAAAAGATAATCACTCTTGAAGCTCGGATTCCCCTCCAAATGGTTCAATATCAAAGTGCCAACTCATTAATAGTACATGTGCAAAATCTAGATCCATAGAATAAGGAGCCCAACAATCAAGATAGAAGCATAAATCCAAAATCAAAGTCCCCGTAAAACTCAACCAACCTCTAAGAAAAAAGAGACAACCCCAACAAAATACAATCCAAATGGTGTCCAACAATTCCTCAATAAGGCATAGAAAAATGTGCAATGAGGCTCTCCAAGCCAAACGTCCCATTTGTGCAAGTAAACATCCATACATCAAGGGGTCAAACCATTAACTAACCAATGGATCCATGTGTAATGGCTCATCAAAAATAGGTAGTGACCTCATAAAACATGCGCCAATGCCCTATATCCTCTAAATGATGTCCGCATATCAACCATCTCATTAATTCATGTGTAATATCCAGGGACCAAGGAGAACACTCATTAACAATAGAAACATCCAACTCAAAATCAAGGTGTCCACAATATCTAAGAATGGGATGACCCCTTGTGAGGAACTTGCAACAATTAATTGATAAAATGCACAATATATGAGATCACATAATATTTTTATTGATCGCAGACCACTTCGAGGGGGCAACCTCGTTTGATCAAGCTCAATACAAATAAATTCACGTGCCTTCATTAGCCTCAATGCACACTTATATACTAAGTCTATGCCCAATAATATGGGTCAATACCATGGAACATATAATACTACATGACGACTTACAAAGCATATGCATCCAATACTATGGGTCAATAATACCATGGGCTAATACAAACTATGGATCAACAAATACTACGGGACGACTTACAAAGCATATGCATACAACAACAATTAACTAACAAAGTAAAGAGAAGGGTGCCATCCATGTGATAAAAATAAAGATATTGATGTCATGATGCCAACCAAAGGTATGGATGTTAGTTTTTCATCATTTAATTCAATAGATCTAGGATCTTAACTGAAAGAACAACATGTACAACATATCAAGCATAAGAGACAACTGACAAGAGACAAGAGACACAAAACATTTCACTGGGGAAAACCAAGAAGGTGAAAAACCCCGCAACTTCCTCAGAGATAGAATAAGCACCAATACAAAGATCACAAAGATCAAACCCCAAGAGATAGATGATTGGAGCAGCTACTCCTCCTCCACTTGTGTGCACTTTTCCTCTCTCTCACTAATGCGAAGTGAGTGAATGAGAGAACGTGTCAAATGAGAGAGTCACACTATCTATTTATACTTTTACTTTCACTTGACCTTTACTCAACTAGGTTGGCCCCAACTTAACCACTTAACATAATACTGACTGGGTCAACCCCACTAGGGTGGTCTAATAACCCTTTAACCCACATGACTCAAAGAGGGCCGACCCCATCAAGGTGGTCTAATAACCCATCAAGTATAAGCTACGACACTTACAATATAACTTGCGACACTTGCAAGTACGACTGACGACACTTCCAATCGAAGGAATAATACATCTCCGTTGGGGATACAATAAAGTACAAATGTAATACATACAATATACAAGTGAATATCTTCTGAAGTTACAAATACATCAACAATGGAAACAAGGGTGCTCAAAGGAAAACCATCCATGAACATAAACTACCTCCATATAAGAAACAAAATCCATCAAAATAGTGATCCATGCCACCAAGGAGCCATATAAATCTAAGAGAGATATAATTTTCCAAGGGAAATAATATTTTTAACCACCACATACATGCTAGAAGATAGAACGGTCCATGAGAAATCGTTAATGATATGTCCTTAAGTCAACACCACGCCTCTTGGGATAGGATACTCTCATAGAAGGGCCTCCAACACATCATGCAAATCAATGCATAACCTCATCAATAGCCATATGCCATTGCCACTACATCACGAATAGACATATCCCATAGATACTAGCCCAAATCCATTTAGGACAGGCTTCAAAACATGAAGAAAAAAATCTAGCATCAAAGAACCTAGAAGATCCATGGATCCATCAAATTGTAACCTCGACTGAATGTGTGAAAAATATCACATGTGGACACCCATGTCAAAATGGGGAGTAACATTAGGATCCAATTGTGGGACATGTGTTCTTCTTAGGAGTGCATGCCTACCCAAAAATCTTGGAATATATTTGTTATCAATGATAACCAATAATAGAAAACCAAAATCCATGTGGTCGGATGGATAGCCTTAGCCTCCCTAAACACCACATCCCATCCAAGAGTTTATTACATCCAAATTTTGGATTTCTACAAAAGAAACCATTAATACCAAAATGAAATCTACTCTAATTCTATCATGAGCTTATTCTTCCTACCCTACTCTAAGCATGAGATGAAGCAACTATTAGGTGAAATCATAAAGCCAATGTAACAATTTGCTCATCTCATTAATGCCATGGTATGCTCCCTTGTGTTTGGTCATCGACCAAAACAATGATACTTCAAATTCCACAGAGATACAATATGGAATCTCTATGAAATGTAGGTTGAAATATGAAATCTATCCATGAGGAAAGCCAAAAAAAACCAACATCATGCCAAGACAAGCATGCACCATCATAAGACTCCTCTATCCAAGCTTGGATATGACTAATGTAAGTATGGCCATCATAGATCAACCTACAATTATCATCACTCCTTCTCTCAAGTAGCAATGGCTTAAGGGGATATCCAAATATGCAATATCTTCTAAGATCAATCTCCATTTTAGATAAATATGAGATATGAGATAAATTTCCAGTATTTGAAAACAAATTCAGCCCTAAATTTATGGCTTGAAAACACCATTTAGCTTGCTAGAAATTTTTGCAATTGATTCCACATGAATGGCTTGTTGCCCCAAACAAATTTCTGCACCAAAGGAACGTTTTCGACTTGAATCACATTTCCAAAATGAGAAGAAAAAGAAAGAATAGGCACCTATAAATTTCTGTCTTAATAAATTTGTTGTACTATACAATTTCCAGCCCTAAAACATCATTTACAGTTGAAAGATTATGCATGAAATCATCACTTCATGATGAAAAAGATGGATATAAAATTTCAATGTTTTTAGGCCCCAAAACTTGATCCATATGGAAAGAAAAACAACATTAAAACCCTGCAATCATGGCTAGATATTATTTTGAAAATTATACCACAAAACAATCTTAAAATGTAGAGAACATAGCTGATATAAATATGGACAAATGTTCTCAATATGATGCCCAAAGCCATAATTTCAAATGGGGGCATATGGCTGCAAATCATCTATGGTTGTGCTAAAGGCTCAAAATTTTATTATACAAGTAAGGCTATGATAAGGTACTTATTGTATAGGTTTGTTAACATGAAGAAACAAAGGTTTCCTATAGTACTTCAAACACTAGTAAAACAAACTCTAAGTTGAAAAAGGGTTGACTCGAGATGGTACTTCTTGGATTTGATAATGTGGGGTAGGAGAAGATGATGCATTTAGAACATGAACACCATCAATAGTATTGTCATCATTAAATTAAAGAAAAGTTACGATGGTACAATGAGATTTAAAATAAGACAAATATGGTTTATTACTAATATAGATCTAATATCTTGAACTCAAACACTAGTAAAGAACACTCTAAGTTGAAAAAGGGTTGACTCGAGATGGTACTTCTTGGCTTTGATAACGTGGGGTAGGAGAAGATGATGCATTTAGAACATGAACACCATCAATAGTATTGTCATAATTAAATTAAAGAAAAGTTATGATGGTACAATGAGATTTAAAATAAGACAAATATGGTTTATTACTAACATAGATATAATATCTTGAACTCTGAATCTACCAAGCACCGAGAGGGATCAAATCCCTTTAGGTGCAAACCATTTTTAGAGTGGAAAACTTGAGGAAAGGTTTGCACCTCAACAAATGTGATCCCTCTCGACACTTGGTAGATTTGAAGTCAAAATGGATCTATGCCAATTTATTTTATTATAATGGTTTTTTTAATTTGCAGTTTTAGGCCACATTTTTTTCTATTTAATTTATTAATGGTACATGCGTGACACATGATTCTATATGCATCTAATTACTCTCTATGCAATGCCTACACCTACCTACTTGATGTGAAATGCCCCATACTTACAAATTCATTAACTACAAAAAAAGTATCAATGAAGTTCTAGCATTATTATTATTACTTTATTTTTAATTTTGTAAAATATTATATTGGATCAACATATGGGGATTCATCTTACAATCTATCCATTATTGGATGTACATTTAATATGAATCTATTTTTTCAATATCAACCATGGAATTTAATATGAATCTATTTTTTCAATATTGATATGTAGAATTTAATATGAATCTATTCAGTAATTGTATTTATGTTTAGAGAATTTAATATATATATATATATATATAGATATATTCAAATTTTAATTGTTAGCTTCCAAATATTTTTATATTAATTAATTTTTTAAGTAGACATACAAATCTCATCCAAGTTGTAGATTTAACATGAATCTATTTATTTAATATCAACCATGGAATTTAATATGAATATATGTATACTTTATTATGAATCTATTTAATAATTATATTTGTGTTTAGAGAATTTAATATATATTTTTTTAAATTTTAATTGTTAGCTTTCAAATATTTTTATATTAATTAATTTTTTAAATGAACATATGTTAATGTGACACATTTCACTCACCTAAGTTGTAAAAAGCTGGCATAACAAAATGACCTTTAACTTTAAATGTTACTACAAGATCAATATTGTCACTTTTTTCAAGATTAAAAAAAAAAAAAAAAAAAATCAATATTATCACTACAACGTGGACACGATGCAAAACATTATTGGAAGCAAGAATCATCATTATTATTTTTCATTCAAAAAGACTCATTCTATTTATATATATTTTTTTTCTATTAATCACTAACCTGAATTTCTCTTACTTTTAATTAATTAACTTTTTACAACACGGTTAATCCTTACAAAGAGTAAATCAGTAATATAATAACGAGATGCATATTTTTTTTTTCATAGAAAAATATAACTTACTATTAATATACGAAATAGTAAATAGTGCCAACTGTCAGAAAAATCATACATCACATCGCTGCCCTGCCTAGCATATGTGTCGTGTCTAATAACGATGGCCACAATGCCATCAACATCATACGTGGAAATCATAATGGAGCAATATGTTCACAACATAAAAACATGAACCCCTCCCGGAGGAGAAACAGGTTCTACAAACACAATAAACCATCTGAGAATCCCATCAAATAAAAAAGTTCACCATAAAATATCAGTCCTGACTGTCAAGTATCCAAAAAACCTGCTGTGTCTAGCCTACACAGACAATAATGCCGTAAATAATGCCGCAAATAGAGGTAGTATACAAAATGTCCAACGAGAGGTTGGCAACATCCTCTATGAGATATCTGCACATAGAACTAACAGTATATGTAAGAAAATCTGCGCGCTAATGTTAACCATAAAACAGAATAAATAACAAAAAAGTAGTAGAGCAAAATCAAAACCAAAGCAGAGGAAGAGAGCCCTGTGAAAACAACATGTCCACCCGCCATTCCTGCCACATGATGATCCCAGGTGTAGAGCAAAGGGCCCTTTTTGATAGCAAGTCTGCCTCCAAGTTCACTTCACGGTATACATGGGCGAAATGTATGTGTTGAGAGTCTTTAATTAACAACAGGGCCGCATTCATCCAGTGCTGAAGCAACAAGTTATGTAGAGTAGTTTTGCCACTCACCCAGGAGATGATAGAAAGTGAGTCGCCAAAAACCACAAGGTCGGTGATATCTCGCGCTTTTGCCCAATAAAGTAATAACCAAAGAGCACATAGCTCGCTCCTGGTATTAGAGCCACCTCCCAGATTAAGCCAAAGATGGATGGAGATTTCATTTGTAAGGTGTATAACGGCTCCAGCACCACCCCCCCCAGGATTGTAAACAGCAGCTCTATCAAAGAAGCCACAGGGGAAGGTCAGCACCGGGGGGGCAAAACGATGATACCTTACCGGAATGTCTCTAACCCTGGCCAAACCGTGGATTGTGAGATATTCATGATGAGCAGCAAGAGTTTTGTAGCCTATCCCTGCCAGGAAAGGGACCTTATTCTCAAATATGTGCTTATTTCGAGTCTTCCAAACCTCCCAGATCATATAATATGGGAGTTCTCTGACCCCAAGATCAAGTTGAGTCCAAGCTACAAGGCAATCATTAAGGGAGCTGAATTTCCAAGGAAAAGTTATACCTGCTTTGCCCGCAATAAAAGACCAAAGTTTTTTGCTGAAAGGACAGGAGGTGAAGAGGTGATCAACCGTTTCCACCTCAGAGCAGCATAAGGTACACCATCCCGGGCCACAAAATCTGCGTCGACAAAGGTTGTCCCACGTTAGTATCCGGTTATGCAGGGCTAACCAAATGAAACATTTTATCTTGAGCGGAAAAACAAGTTTCCAGAGTGCTTTATCCCACCATCTAACCATAACCTGTGTCTCAGCGAATAATGCATCATATGCCTTTGCTGCAGTGACCCGCCCATCAGCCACGTCCCACGACCACACAATCCGGTCAGCGCCATCAGAGAGTCGCATGTTTGAATGATGCAGAGGTCTGATATAATCCTCCCATTCCTGCCTCAAGGAACCCGTAAGACCCATCTGAGCTGCCGAGATCCACCGGGGACGATCGTCCCCACACCAAACAGCAACATGTGCTAAGGAGAAATAACCATTTGCATTGAGATATGATCTCAGTTCCACCGATATTGTGTATCGCGGTGGTCCACCTATGAAAGGATCAAGGCCTAGCCTAATATCCCGTCCATTGCCAGGCAACCATGCAATCCATTGTGCAATGATCCTGTATGCACCCAGCAGACCGTTCCAAATGTTTGAGACACCCATAGTTCCAGGGCAGTTTAAACGGAACCATCTAGAAATCGGAATGTTACGCAGATATTTGGCACGTATGATCTCGCCCCAGATCGATAGGTCAAAAAGTGCACGCCAAAGGCTTTTAGCATGAAGGGCCGTAACAAACATTTCTATATCCTTTATATTCCAACCACCCAAATGCCATGGCCGAGCCAAAAACTGCCATTTTATCAGATGAAATTTCTCCAGGTTTCCACCACCTGTCCAGAGAAAACTGAAAATCTTCCTTCTTATAAGTTTCAGAATGGTTCGAGGAATCTTGCAAAGAGAAAACCAGTATACACCTAAATTTTGCAGAACGGCTTTTACCAGAGTAAGCCTGCCACCCAAAGAAAGATGCCGATAGCTCCAGTGTCCAAGTCTCATTTCAAATCTTCTAATAAGCCAGGACCAATCATTAATCAAGTAGTTTGAAGGTTTAATGAAAAAACCCAGATATTTAGTACCAGCATCAATTTCATTGAAGTTTAGAGGCAAGAGGGTGCTGATTGACTGCTGGACATCCTCAGGCAAAGAGTGTTTCAAGAAAAAAGATTTCATATAACTGATTACCATGCCAGAAACCCTGCAGAAAAGATCAAGTATCTGTTTATATGCCATCCATTCGGCAAGTATGCCCATTCCAAAAAGCATAACATCATCCACGAATAATGAATGTGTAACAGATATATTGCGTGTTACTTTGATGCCAACAATCCTTCCATCTTGGCGGGCTTTATGAATGGACAGACTTAGCCCCTCTATCACCAGAAGGAACAGTAAAGGAGAAAGTGGACATCCCTGTCGAAGTCCCCAAGTTGCCTTGAAGAAATCAGTAGGAAGACCATTGATAAGAATTGCGTAATTGACAGAATTAATACAAGCCATAATCCATTTCATAACCGTCCATGGCAGGCCAATCTGGATAAGTATTAATCTCAGGAAGTTCCAATCAACCTTATCATAAGCTTTCACCAGGTCCAATTGAAGGATAAGAGCATCAATCCTTTTCTGTTTAATAGTATGAAAGATTTCCTGAGTCACCCCCACGGCATCATGGATCTGTCTCCCACTAAGGAATCCATATTGTTCCTTGGAGATGTGCCGAGATAGCACCGGTTTGATTCTTTCAGCTATAATTTTAGCAATAATCTTATAGACCAGGTTGCATAACGCAATTGGTCTAAAGTCATCATAGCTGTTCGGATGGGAAGTCTTTGGTATGAGGGCCAAATATGTAGAGTTTATTGCCCCAGAGACAAAACCATGCTTCCGCGATTCCTCCACAACCGACTGTATTTCTTCCCCCATGATATCAAAATTATGTAAGAAAATCTCAACAGTCCATCCATCCGGACCCGGGGATTTGTCCTTTGCAATCCCCCGCAGAGTTTTTTCCACTTCATCCAGAGTGACTTCCATAAATACACTGTCACCTTCCGCCTCATTGAACATACGTGGATATTCCTTTATAAGTTTGAATTGTTCAGCCAGAGTAGTGTTTTTTGGGTCACTATAATATTCCTGAAAATGATACACAGCCTCATTCATCAAGTTCTCCTCCCCTCGAATCCGCCTACCCGAATGGTCATTTAAGTCCCAGATTGTGTTTTGTATCCGTCGGGAGTCAGCAAATTGATGAAAAAATTTTGTATTCATGTCTCCAGATTTTAGCCAGGTTGCTCTGCTCTTCAAACGCCAGGATTCTTCTTGCATCAGAAGAATTTTCATTTTCTGGCTCTCCAGCGTTGATAGTTTATTAAGCTCCCCCATAGTTAGCTCATAATCAACCCTTCTATTCATCAGGTATTCCACCTCAGATTCAATCTCAGATAATTCCTTTCTCATCGAGGCTTTTTTGCCCTTTTCCCACTTTATGGAGAAGTTTCTTAATACCTTGAGTTTCTCCGCCAACTTATCCATAGCCGATCTCTCCATTGTTACATCTGTCTGCAACCACACCTTCCGCACCCCCGAACAGAAATCCTGCTCAGAAAGCCACGTGGAGTTGAATTTGAAAGGGTATGTTTTGAAAATGGGTTCATCATCAAATTGCAGAATAATGGGGAGATGATCACTGATTTTTATTTGTTGCATCCAGGATCTATAGTTCTGAAAACATGCTAGCAAAGTATCTGATACTAGGAATCGGTCGATGCGTTTCTGAATCTGTTGATCTCCCGTTCTGCCATTAGTCCATGTTGGTGCCAGCGGCCGAGGAGCCACATCGACCAATGAAAATTCCTTGAAAAGATTTAGGAAATATGGTCCCAGGGGGTCCCTCCTTGCCAGACCCCCCCAAATCTCCCCATCAGCCCAGGTAAAATTTAAGTCGCCAGCTATTATCAAATTTTCCAGGTTTAGTAAATTTTCTGATCCAGCCATGTTCCAGAAAGATTCACGGTCACAGTATGGGCCATAACAATTAACAATGTTTATATTTTTCTCCGATCCCCTAATGTTCCCAGATAGCAGAATTCCTAGTGTGACATGGGAAGGAACGAGTTTCAAAACATGAGGATTCCAAGCCGCAAGAAGACCCCCCGAGAGTCCGGCATCATCCACAGAGCAACACATCCATCCCGGCTTGATTTTATTAAGGAAAATTCGTGCTTTTTCACCACTAACCATCGTTTCCTGAAGAAGAACCAAATCAGGTTTTACAATTTCTAACAAACGTTTGAAGGCCAGTTGTTTGGGCAGGCCTCCCACCCCTCTGATGTTCAGGGAGAGGAAAATCATTTTCTAACCCTCGCAAGGGCTTTCATTCCTCTAAGAGCCTTGGAGTCAGAATGACTGGGGGATTGCATCATGTTCAGGTCATCTTCACCCCCCCCGGAATGACCTTTTTGTTTTTCCTGGCGCTTCTAGTTTTCAGTGGTGAAAAATCCTGAGTGAGACCTCCCCTACGCGCACCCTTTTGTGTGACAATGTCACCAGAAGTTTCCTGTAGGGTTGCAGTATCAGTTTTACCCACCCCCCCATCCGGTTCAGGGGCCAATAATGTTGTGGGTCCCGGCATTCCATCAGCCGATGTCTCATTTTGTTCCACCACCCGATTCCGGAAATAAGTGGGAATGGCTGATTTCTTAACCATATCTGAATATGATGGAATGGAGGGTTGTTTCCCACTCGTTCCCATAGGCACCTTCACATCCAACGTTCCTTCTGTCACCGAACCCCCAGTCTCCAAAAAATCGGGGATCGTAACATCACATTTCGCCGTTTCCCCACTAATTTTCTCATCATCCCGTGTATGGCCGGTTGTCTCAGAATCGACAGGAACATTTGACCCCGGGGTTTCAGAATTATTATTGGAAGAAGGAACCAGAATGTTTGTTACATTATTCTCAGGGCATAATTTGTTCATCTTGATTAAAAGTTCAGTCTCCGATTCCGGGTCATCGTTTTCTGAGTTATCATTTGTTGTCTGTCCCGACCCAGAAGAGTTGGAGTCTATGCTATGGCTGTGACTTATATAGTTGCCGTTGTTTCCATTATTCATCTCTAACGAATTCATAAAGGATATATCCAACTCGTTTAAAGAATGGAAAAACATAGGGTCCTGTAGTTCCAACTTACGAATTATCGACGAGTCTTGAGCCAGTGGATTGAGCACCCAATTGGAGAAGCCGTCAAGAGCACCTGCGCCATCCTGCTCAATATCGCTGCTGTCGTCAGATGAACACATAGGCCCCCCATCCATGTTTCGACCAGATGACGCCGGAGCCGTGCATTGCCTCCACAAATGGCCCACCGCTTTACAGTTTGAGCAGCGAAAAGGAATACCCCAGTAGTCAACAATCTGTGATAGCTGACGACCCCGCCAATCTATGTGTAATACATCTATGAGGCCAATAGATATATCTACTTCCACCAGCAGTCGTCCCATCCTCCTGTCAAAACCCCTGAGGTGACTATCCTCCACATGCAAGAATCTCCCAAGACGGTTGCCAATGGCCTCAAAGGCCCTTCGATTCCACAATGCCAATGGAAGGCCGGGCAAAAGAACCCAAAGATGTCTCAACTGCACCGTAGCCGTGTTGGGATTAAAATCCGTCTGCCATTTTTGAAGCATCAAACTTCCGGATCCATACAACCACAAACCCCCCAAGATGCGAGTGCTATGTGCCTCCTCCTGGAATTTGAAGCCGTACCACCCGCAAGCCATTGCAAAAACCTGTGGTGTGTAGTCAAGTATGGGACTCCACAGATCCTCAACCCACTTAACAACATTTCGCCGATTCATGGCATGATAGGAAAATTTCCCAACGAGCACTGTCATATTGTAATCGACAATCTCCTCCAGTCCTATGTCTCGGCCAAACGTCAACCAGGCTTCCCTAGGCCTACTGAAATATTTGCCCAGCCTCCTACCTTTTGCTCGGGACATCGACCCCAGCTTTCCACTCCCGCCACAGCCCGGTCGAAACCTTGTGTTGCCGCCATGTGGGTCGGAACCCGGAACCTCACCAAGTGTCTTTCCAATATCCAGGTGTCTGTTGATAGCCGTTCCATGTGTCGCCACCTGTCGGCCCCTAGGGATAGCCGCTTGTATTTCTCCCAGCTGTCTTTTAAAAAATGTATCCGGTTGGAACAGTCCAGCCTCCTCGAGCTGTGAGTCCGACAGATTCATGTCGCAATCTGTGTATGGGCATGATGTCGTCCCGTTTAACTCCATTTTGGGAGCAAAACAGTCACTACCCCCGGAAACCCGGTCCAAAACGAAACCTTAACGGCGAATAACCCGGAAAATTCTGGTAGGGTTTTGAAATGATAAATGGAACCACACGCAGTCAAGGGCATATAATAATCGCCACTAGATTCGGAGGACCACACCCAGCTGACAAATTTTCAAGTTGCACCGGAAAGCCCCAAATATCGTCACCTTCCAACTCAAGAAAGCGACTCCCTTCAACTCGCCGGCGAATATTTCCAAATTCCAGTAGCAATGAGACGGCCCAAATCGAATCTTGTGAACATCCACTGTATAATAGATTACGCACCCAGAGCACAACCTCCAAGAACCATTTTGTTATTCCTTTCGACACGGCTTATATATCTACGGCTATTGTTTGATGATGACCTTCGTCTATCTCAGGGTTCCGATATCCCATGCGTGCTTCAACTGTTCATACCCAGTCCTGTAATTTCTGCCGCCATCGCCATGAAACCCTAACCCTCAGCCTCCCAAGGCCTAATAACGAGATGCATATGACAAAGGAATAACTTAAACAAATTTGTACGACACAATAATATAATATAATACGTACTATACATACGACATAAGAACAAAAGTATTAATATACTATTTTTTTCCCTTGATTTTATTCTCCACCTACCATTATTAACGTCTATGTATATGGTTGAGAAGCATATTCTTATGTGCTTTCTTTATTCATGGAAACCATTTTGCGTTTTCGAGAATGGTTTTTTTATTTGATTTTTCTTGAAGGACACATTATCTAGCTAACGTCCAAATGGGAATACGTGACTTGAAGGACACATTAGCTAGCTAACGTCCAAATGGGAATATGTGATGTTACATATTTATACGAAGAGGTGTGATGTTTACACATTTATAGGGTTAGGTGTGGTGTGGTAATGTCTTTACTAGGGATGGGATTTCGTAGTTGACTTATTTAAATATAATTAAAACACAACCGTTATCATCAAAGATATCAATATTTCAATATGTTTAATGAAATCAATATCTAAATATATGATTTCAAATTCCAATCATGATCTTCATATTTATGAGTAAGAATTTAGTTGTGACATAGTAATCTCTTTACTCCCCTTTCGGACCATATGGACAATGTCTCCACATTTATGGATATAATAATAGTCTTAACTAGCCTTATAGGGATCATATACTCGGGATTAGAAACAATATGAGTAGACATAATGGTTAAGAACATGTGTTTCCCGTCTTGGAAGGTCATAGGTTCAAATCCAAAGGGATGTAGGGTGTGTATACCTCTGTAAACGTTAGTAGTCAAACCACTATATGGAGGGGAGTCCCTTGTCCCACAAACAAGGTTGTCTCATACACCAAATTGGTGTTTAGCTAGATCGCAACCTTAAAAATAGATTATTATTATTATTAATTTTGATAGAGAGATAAAAAGTAGCATTGTCCTTTATAACATGGTATCATTAAGAGAGTTGTTATGATAGTTACAACAAACTACTTTGCACAACACCATTAAGAGAGTGTTAGTTTGTGATCTTTCCCTTTCTTTTCTCAAACCCCAACATGTGTTGCAATTACATTTTCATGACATGTAGGAACATCACAACTAAAAGGAAGTGCTAAGTGATTGATACGAATATCGATAGAATAATCATTTATAGAGTGATTATTGATAGAGATATTAGAGGGGAGTCATGTTGGAGGAGCCTAAGTCGACCTGCCGACTAGGTCCTCCACTTGAATACTTGTAATATATGTTGACGGATTGAGTCGACCAATACATGTCGGGACGATCAGTTGAACCGACATGTAGTTATGTAACTGTTTGTCAATCATATAAATAGGCTGGTGAGCCGACTCACAGAGAAGTCAGTCTGTTTATATATATGTAATCTTTCTGCATATCTTGTTGAGTAATAGAAAGACTTGTTGCTTCATCTTCCATCACTTGTTTATTGTATCTGTATCATTGTGCTTACTTATATTATACTATGTATCACTGGTAACCATGCAACCCCCTCGACTACAACATTGGTTCCATTGTTGGTGATACAGGCATAAGATGACAATGAGCATGATCAAATGATATTAGAGCAAGAGATTAAGGATTGGTGGGAGAGAAAGATAGAAAACTATCTACAAAACTATGCCAGAACAAAACAAGTTGATTACTGCTCAAGCAAAAGAAAATTTCTTCTCCAAGACGCATGAAAAATACGTGAATCTGTACCGTTCACGTTGAAGAATCTCCTGGATGAAAATACCATAAAATGAAAAAGAGCGACAATTAATTCAAACGCTGACCAGAGGAGGCCGTACAAATCTATCAAAATGATGCAAAAAAATTGCCGACGAGTTCTGTGAATAATGTGCTATTGAAGAGCGAGTGTCCATCGACAACGTGAAGAAAAGGTTTTATAACGACCTTACTGACCAATTTTTGTGTTCTTTACCGATACTTATGTTTAGTTTCCTAATCGACAAAGGAGCAATGCATATTGTGGAGACTCGACCCTTGTTGTTGCTGCCACTCCCGAACGCGAAATGGGAAGAAAAGCAAAGAAAGTGGGAAAAATTCGTGCAAGAACAAGAGTGGGAATATTTCCTAAACAAATGAAGTACCGTACTTCCCCAGTTGCCTAAAGAAATTTGGGTCGGCATTGGGGGGGAATCCAAACACGTTCCTGATGGAGTAGATGTATGACAAAAGCCGACAGATGAAAAGATGACATGACTAGCAGTGAAAAATCTGAGAAATTTGACAAAAATAGAACAATGAGTCACAAAAGCACTTGGGATATCCAAAATATTGAACACGAAAAGAGGAGAAAGCAGCGTGAAGAACTAAGGGAGCATGTTAGTGCGCTCCAGAAAAAATGAAAGTCGGGTATAGCGACAGATGTAGAAGGAAATCCGCTAGAGTCAAGTCAAGATCGACAAGAAGAGGGTGTTGATGAAGCTTTGTTGACGGTGGAAGACTTGTGGATAGAGTGTGGTAGAGCTCTCCAAGTGAACATACTCGAGGCTATAACACCACATTCCCCGCTGCATCTAACCCAGAGTGCTCAAGTACAAGATATTGTCGAAGAATATTTAGGACTTCATGTTGGTCATTCGGGCATTTGGAGTCGACGAAACAATTAAGGTGATGAAGTCGACAGATTATTGATTCATCAACTGGAAGAAGGGAATTGGGTCACTTTTCAACTCGAATTCTCAAACATAAGTTTTCATCTACTCTATTCAAATCGTGCGGAAGCACCCCGCCCAGCCACTTCCAGCATTAAGTGATTCATTGAGTTCTTCGAAAAATCCGAGGAGAAGTGAAATTCAGATTGATCAAAATTTTACTTGGATTTCGACAGAAGTGATTGAAGAAAGACGGCATCCAATAACCAACGAAGAACCGACCAATGTGATGAGATATTGTAACTTCTAAGAATATTATATTTGTACTTTATTATTCTGGAGATGTTTCATTCCTCCGTGGAGACCCTATTGTATATTTGGAGATGTTTTATTCCTTCGTGGAGAATGTGGTAACTTGGGTTATTATGTTAAGATTTAATATGCTAAGACAAAAAATAGCAGCATTACATTCCATTTCACAATAATAGCATATACAGGATCACTGAAGAAACAACAAGCATAGCATAAACACAAGAGACACAGATTTATCCTGGGAAACCCTCATGGGGTAGAAAACCCAGCAAAGCTTCCTCAATATAGATGACCAGCAATATACAAAGATGCAAAACCAAAGACATGATCTCCTCCTCCACCATAGCAGACCTCTCCTCCACAAGTGTGCTACTCTCAAGTGAGTGAGTGTGTGTGTGAAATGAGGAATGCACCTCCTCTATTTATACACTAATCCGACTTGTCTTTTACACAAATAATGTAGGCTCGTATTTAACCAATGGGTTAAATACCCCACTATAACTGACTGGGACGACCCCTCTAGGGTGGTCTAATAACCCTTTGACCCACATAACAAATACAGGGCCGACCCCCACTAGGGAAGTCTAATAACCCAAGTTACCACAATCTGACGGAGGAATAAACATCTCCGGATATACAATAAGATCTTCAAGGAGGAATGAAACATCTCCAAAATAATAAAGTACAAATATAATATTCTTTGAAGTTACAATATCTCAACACTCCCCCTTAACGAGAAGGATATTATAACAGCATCTGCACGAGCAAGGAGTCATCAACATCATACATGATACATCTATAAATCATTGGAAGCTTTCTCAACATCATCAGTAACTCAAGCAGTTATTGGAACATCTTCAATACTGGAACATCAACATCTTCAGTACTGAGTCTTTATCTTCTGTAGCACTTGAACAACTACAACAATATCATCATCTGGATCCTCACAATCATCAGCATCGTCATCACACAATCATCAGCATCGTCATCATCATCGTCATCACACGATCATCAGCATCGTCATCACACGATCATCAGCATCGTCATCATACAATCATCTCGATCTGCAGCATCGTCATCTAGATCATCACGATCAATAGGATCGTCATCTAGATCATCACGATCAACAGCATCGTCATCTAGATCATCACGATCAACATCATTGTTATCTAGACCATAACGATCAGCAGCATTGTCAATACAAGTATCCACACCAATACAAGTATACACATCATCAATACAAGTATCCACACCAATACAAGTATACACATCATCAATACAAGTATCCACACCAATACAAGTATATCATCAATACAAGTATCCACACCAATACAAGTATACACATCATCAATACAAGTATCCGCATCAATACAAGTATCCTCAATAACAACATACTTTGCAAAACACATGATTCATTTAAGACACCATAACATGTCTAGGGACGATACAGTCCACTCGTCAACTTAGACAAAATCTAAGGACCACTTTCTCGAAGACATATGTCTACGGATCAATTCAGGGACTGAAGTCCAGGGATGATACAATCCCCTCTCGTCCACTAGGGACCACTTCTAGGAGACATCTGTCTACAGATCAATTCAGGGACCGAAGTTCGGGGATGATACAATCCCCATCACGTACATTTTGAACTAGTGGTTCTGGGATGATGCAATCCCCATCACATACATTTTGAACTAGTGGTTCCGGGATGATGCAATCCCCATCACGTACATTTTGAACTAGTGGTTCCGGGATGATGCAATCCCCATCACGTACATTTTGAACTAGTGGTTCCGGGATGATGCAATCCCCATCACGTACATTTTGAACTAGTGGTTCCGGGATGATACAATCCCCATCACGTACATTTTGAACTAGTGGTTCCAGGATGATGCAATCCCCATCACTTCATTCTCGAAGACCATACGTCTACGGATCAATTCAGGGACCAAGGTCCGGGGATGATACAATCCCCATCTGTCCACTTTGGACTTCATTCTAGGAGACCATACGTCTACGGATCAATTCAGGGACCGAAGTCCAGGGATGATACAATCCCCATCTGTCCACTTTGGACTTCATTCTCGGAGACCATACGTCTACGGATCAATTCAGGGACCAAAGTCCAGGGATGATACAATCCCCATCTGTCCACTAAGGACTTCATTTTCGAAGACCATACGTCTACGGATCAATTCAAGGAACCAAAGTTCGGGGATGATACAATCCCCATCTGTCCACTAAGGACTTCATTCTCGGAGACCATACGTCTACGGATCAATTCAAGGACCGAAGTCCAGGGATGATACAATCCCTACCTGTATCCTTATCAATACAGATATCATCAAAACATGTATCCTCATCGATACATCAACAAAACATGTATCCTCATCGATACATCAACAAAACATGTATCCTCATCGATACATCAACAACGCATGTATCCTCATCGATACATCGACAAAACATGTATCCTCATTGATACATCGACAAGACATGTATCCTCATTGATACATCAACAAAACATGTATCCTCATCGATACATCAACAAAACATGTATCCTCATCGATACATCGACAAAACATGTATCCACATCGATACATCAACAACACATGTATCCTCATCGATACATCAACAAAACATGTATCCTCATCGATACATCGACAAAACATGTATCCTCATCGATACATCGACAAAACATGTATCCTCATCGATACATCAACAACACATGTATCCTCATCGATACATCCACAAAACATGTATCCTCATCGATACATCGACAAAGCATGTATCCTCATCGATACATATATCATCAAAGTAAAAGCAAGTAAAAAAAAAAATATTCTAAGTATAAGAGTCCTAAGTCTAAATGATCTAAGTATCCAAGTGTAGTAAACAAGTATCCACATCATTGACCTTGCTGTCGATGAGGCAATCTCATCATCAGTGACCACATCACTCCCCCTTTCGAGGAGGGTCCTTCCAAGCTTGTCTCGGAAATACTCAAACTTTTCTTGAGGTAGAGGTTTGGTTAGTATGTTGGTAACTTGTTCACTTGAGGTAGAGGTTTGGTTAGTACATTGGTAACCTGTTACAAATTCAAACTTTATAGTTCCTTTCTGCATCATATCTTGTTAGATCCCTATGTTCTTTGACTTATCATGGAACACTGGATTCTTTGTCATCTTGATACAACTCTATTTGTCACATAGGATCACAGTTGGTTCTATCTCTACGTCAAACAATCCTGAAGCCAAAATTCTTCACAACTAGTAGAGCAAGCAGCCATATATTCTGCTTGTGTTGAGAGCCAGACTAGACTGTTTCCAGCTAAACCACAAGATCATGGTTGATCCCAGACAATAACATCCTCTCGATGTGTTCTTCCTATATAATACACTTTCTGCCCAATCAACATCTGAGTAGCCATCTAAAGTCATGATCTCCAAGATAGCATAGATCAAAGTCTATCGTATCCTTTAGGTGCCTCATCACATGCTTAGCAACTATCAAGTGAACACATCTAGTTTCCACTAGATACTGACTCAAAGTGTTCACAGCAAAGCATATATCTAACCTAGTATATGTTAGATACATCAATGACCCAATAATTTGACTGTACAGAGTTATGTCCACTAACTCTGATGAGCCATCCCCTAACAACTTCAAGTTGGAATCCATAAGAGTGGTCATTCCAACACCTCAAGTCCTTTTAGTATTTCTCGGCATACTTTCCCTAGTTGAGAAGGATTCCTTCTGATCCTTGCCATACTTCTATACCTAGGAAGTAATGCATCAATATGATATCTTTCATTTTCATTTCTGCATCCATCTCGTCAGATGGGTCTACTGATATAAGCCTCAACATCATTCGAACTCTGTGGTGAGTTACTTCTTGCATCCAGTTCATCTGTGTATAGAAACCATATTCAACCTTGTAGCAAAGGTTGTGATCCACATGATCATTAAGCTCATCAATTGACTATCGATCCTGGGTACCCATACAGAACCTAATTCACACTTCTTCTTTAATTACACCATTAAGAGAATGGTCTTATCTAGCCACTTGGAGCAAACATCCCGTCATGATTCTTTTCTTCTTTCTAAGAGAATCTTCTAGCCATGAGCCTTCTATATTTTGTTTGATTTGTAAATCTTCTTGTTGAACATCCATCACTTGTTCGGTGTTCATCATTCTTCATGATCTTTCCTACAAAACAAAATTAGTACATGATTAGTAATACTTCATAATCATGAAATCATGTTGACATGATAACCTATTATGCATACAGATATCATTTACATAGTTATGAAACTATCTTGACCAATACTTTGGCACAACACTTTTCCATATCCTGTATGCAGACAGTGGCTATCTAGATGCCTTCCATCTCTACCAGAACATACTATCGAGAGTGTGCACAACTCTCAGCATGTCAGCAAAGAGGTTTCATTCTAGACAAGCAACAATGGAATGTTTGTCCAACTTACCAATCATATGCATATTAGTAGTATACTGTTCAATGCTCTATGAATGTTTACACTCAGCATGATATATTCTAGGAATACAAATATGCATACAAGCAATATCATTTACTATTTCAAATAACAACTCAAATACTTATCTTTTATGTTTGTGTGGTTGCCTCTCGCTTGATCCTCTATATGTCTTTTGAACTTCTATCCATTATGTACCACTGTGCATGCTCAAGTGTGCACTAGTGTCATCCTCATGATCTCATACACAAACATACATTCATTAGTATATTCTCAATATTATCAAAACATTATAATTCTAAATAATCTTGAATATGTATAGTTATGATCATTAGTATTCAGGGTTTCAAGGAAGTCTTCTTTTACTCATGCATATTCTTGTTTGATCATAGTACTCTTCTGGTTAATTAAATCATCAAGATAAGAGACATAATATACATAAACCCTTGATTACTAACTTTATGAATAAGCATAACCAATCATGCCAAGTATACTTATATAAGGGATCCTAACACAAGGTAAGATTCTAACTTGACATAGGAAAACATACCTGGATTAGTATACCTGCTTAGTTATGTCTAACATACCTAAACAATATCTTCTTTGTTCTCTTCAATGATTTAGAGATCCTGTGCTAGAACTTGCATATCTCATAGGTTAAGCATAATATAACACAGTCATACATACCTCGTAAGTAGAACAAAGATTATGGACGAGTCTTTGTCTTCATGTTGTCATCGTCATGGAACTTGATTTGTCTTTCGTGATGTACCTGTATCTTGTTAGCAGACAACATCAACCTCATACAACACCATAATGCATTAGTACAATCATATAGCCCTAATCAATGAATGTCTTCGATCATTCACATGCATTCATACTGTAACTAGGGTGATAAGACAATTCTAACATTAATCAAGATTGTACTAATGAATACAAACGAACTTAATCAGGAATCAGATTTCAAGACATACCTGAACCTCCTTAAGTCATACCTGTCGAGACTTCTTGTAGTCTTCTTATGTAAGGCCTTAGCCTCAACTCCCCCTGAAACTTGATTTGGAGCTTGATTAGGGTTTGCTAGAGAAACCCTAAAAATTCAATCTTTGACTTTCACACTTCTGAATGGATGGAAGGATATGTCTTGCTGAGCTGACCAAACTAGCATACTTCAATTTTGGAATCTCCAAAATTTGACCCCTCAAAATTGCCTTCGAAACTTCTGGATCTTCTGGACAGGATCCCGAACTAGGGTTTGATGAAGCCCACCCTTCTGCCCAATCAAAAGGTTTGATCCAAGGCTCTAAACTCTTATTTTTCTGAGGAGCTTCCAGCCGTGGTTACAAACTTCAAAAAATTCCAACTTTTGTTTAAGCCCTAATTTTCCATCTTTCCGATCAAAATACCGAACTGGGGTTTGATCAAGCCCGGTCTTCTACCCAACCAAAAAATTCGATCTTGGACTCTAAATTTCGATTTTCCTGAGTATCATTCAGCCGTGGACTCCGATTCCAAAAATTCTAACTTTCTCCGAAACCCTAAATTCCGGAAGCCATGAATGAATGTGCTCAAAAAATAATTCTGTTTTGACAGAAATATGTACCTGATTGTTTCTGCTGTAACTCCGAACTTTTTGATCCACAGGGTTTTGAAACTTTTTTTGTGGTAGCCTGACCTGTCATCTTTCCATCCTGATAGGTATGACCTCAATTGGATTTTTTGAGAGAGAGTTATTCCAAGTGTCGCAACATGACCTGTTTATGGGATAAAACAGGAAAGAGAACTTGTACGGTGCACCACATGTCACTGGCTCAACTTCGGCCTCTAAAAACGTTTCCTGAGATAGTACAGTCTGTGTACTACCTGTCACTTTTTACGAAATTTCATTTGGAGCTTCCTAGCCCAAGTTATGACCTTTTTTCCTAGGTCACCTGATTTTGACTGAGATCTGGAAGAGGCAGAAACCCTAACTTGTACTGATCATAACTCACAAAGTACAACGAATCTGAGGGTTCCCATTGGACACAAGGTACCTGGGGATGTAATATACGACCTGTAAAGGTTTCAGATCCCGAACCTACGCCAAAATGTATTTATAGCGAAAGTTCCACGATGAATGGTTTTTGCTATGTAAAACCCTAACCTTCAAATTGTCGCAAGAGAAACAAGTGTCGTAAGTGCCATACATTGCCTTCCTTCAGGTTAGCTCTGATACCATGTTAAGATTTAATATGCTAAGACAGAAAATAGAAGCATTACATTCCATTTCACAATAATAGCATATGCAGGATCACTGAAGAAACAACAAGCATAGCATAAACACAAGAGACACAGATTTATCCTGGGAAACCCTCATGGGGTAGAAAACCCAGCAAAGCTTCCTCAATATAGATGACTAGCAATATACAAAGATGCAAAACCAAAGACATGATCTCCTCCTCCACCATAGCAGACCTCTCCTCCACAAGTGCGTTACTCTCAAGTGAGTGAGTGTGTGTGTGAAATGAGGAATACACCTCCTCTATTTATACACTACTCCGACTTGTCTTTTACACAAATCACGTAGGCTCGTATTTAACCCATGGGTTAAATACCCCACTATAACTGACTGGGCCGACCCCTCCAGGGTGGTCTAATAACCCTTTGACCCACATAACACATACAGGGCCGACCCCCACTAGGGAAGTCTAATAACCCAAGTTACCACAATCTGACGGAGGAATAAACATCTCTGGATATACAGTAAGATCTTCAAGGAGGAATGAAACATCTCCAAAATAATAAAGTACAAATATAATATTCTTTGAAGTTACAATATCTCAACATATTAGACTTCCCTAGTGGGGTCGGCCCTGTATGAGTCATGTGGGTTAAAGGGTTATTAGACCACCCTAGTGGGGTCGGCCCTGTATGAGTCATGTGGGTTAAAGGGTTATTAGACCACCCTAGTGGGGTCGGCCCAGTCAACATTATGTTAAGTGGTTAAGTTGGGGCCGACCTAGTTAGTGTAAAAGTCAAGTCGGAGTTGTGTATAAATAGAGGAGGTGTGTTCCTCATTTAACACACATTCACTCACTTGTGAATTGCGCATAGGAGAGAGAGAGATCTGCTATGGAGGAGAAGTAACTCATGCTTGGGGATTACATCTTTGTATTTGTTGTTCATCTATATTGAGGAATATTTGCTGGGTTTTCTACCCCATGAGGCTTTCCCAGGATAAATCTGTGTCTCTTGTGTTTATGTTGTGCTTGTTGTTCTTTCAGTGATCCTGTATATGCTATTGTTGTGAAATGGAATGTAATACTGATGTTTTATATCTTATGATATTGAATCTTAACATGGTATCATAGCTAGCCTAAAGGAAGGCAATGTATGGCGCTTACGACACTTGTCTCACTTGCGACAATTTGAAAGTTAGGGTTTTGAATAACAAAACCTAGTCATCATGGAACTTTCGCTATAAATCCATTTTGGAGAAGGTTCAGGTTTTGAAACTTGTACAGGTCGAAGATAACATCCCCATGTACCTTGTGTCCAAATCACAACATCTAATTCATTGTACTTTGTGATTTATGATCCGTACAAGTTAGTGTTTCTGCCTCTTCTAGATATCAGTCATGAACAGGTGACCTAGGTAAATAGGTCACAACTTGGGCTAGGAAGCTCCAAATGAAATTCTGTAAAAAGTCACAATAAGAGAACGGACTATAGTTTCACAAGTCTAGGTTTTAGAGGCCGAAGTTGAAACAGTGACACGCGGCACTCCGTACAAGTTTGCTATATTGTTTAATCCCATAAACAGGTCACGTTGCGACATTTGGCATATCTCTCTCTCAGAGAATCCATTTTAGGTTAGACCTGTGGGGTTGGAAATATGATAGGTCAGGCTATTTTGCAGGAGTAATTTCAATAAATTTGTTCTTATTAAAAATAAAAGTAAAATTATGTTTAAAACATTATTTTTGGAAGACTAAGGAGTAGAAACATGCCTACGGGATAATGATATGTATGTTTCATAAACATGCATGCATATACTAACACACATACAAAATTCAATATGCATTTATCAACATATAAACACATAAACAAATGGATGCTTTAGATGTTCTATTTCCTTTGTTCTATCTAGCACATGGAAAACCAATCTTCATAGGCTTATTTTGTAACTCTTGTCCTCTTGAGATGCTTTGTAGTCCCGTTGGACTGAATTCCTTGAGTGTATTATGTATACTCGATTCTGGTTGGTATCTTAATTTTTTATATGTGCCTACCTTCATAGTAGTAATATAAGCTAGTTGGTAGTTTTCATGTGATATTCCTTGACCACATACTACTATATGACCTTGTGTTGCCTTTTTGTCTTGTTTTTTAACACAAATTATATTTTTAAATAACAACCTATTTGTATTGAACTTTCATTTTAATAGACCAACATAGATCCATCTTAAATACGAATCTATAAAGCAACGAGAGGGATCTAATTTCTTCATGTGTAATGTTTTTTAATCTTAATTCTTTTACACAAAAACAAATATTTTGTATTTTATGAGTGGAAATGGATTTTTTAATACCTTTTCATTTGGTTTTAATTTTTATTTTATGGGTCGACATGAGTTTTTTAATTAATTTTTGTTTTTGGTAATGTAACTTTACGTTACATTACAACATCTCCCCCATACTGGGCTGTAGAGAACCTCGCTCCTCTTGGTGCAATGAACTCTTTTTTCTTTCTCATTGATTTGGTTTCTTTGCACTTGGAATTTCTGGTATTGTCTCTAGTTTGGATGTTATCTACATCCTTAAGTTTTAATTCCGTTCTTGAAATGAAATAGTAGTACAGTCAGGGAAAATTTAAAGGATCTGTACTCATATAGTGTAGAAACCTTGACAAATTTTACTATTTCTTAAAATGCCAACTAAAAAATGTTTGGCAATATTTTTGTAAAAATAGTTGAATTTCTAAGGATTTTATATAATTTATAGAAAAATTTGGCAATTTTTATAGTACAATTTTTTCCTATAGAATGTGGACAAATCATTTTTAGAAAAAGGGAATTTAGTGAATATGTTTTTGGAAAGAACATGGAAAATTATCCCAATGGAAAATTATAACCCTTATTTTTTTTCCAAGCATAGCTTTTTGGCTATTGTGACTACTACTAAGAAATCCACGATGTGTTAATGTTTTCATCTAAAGTATTGATTTCTTGTAGTCTTGTTTCAAGATCTGAATTAATGTTGTAACTTGTTTCTGAAACGAGAATTCAACTGTAAGGAAACTTTGCTGAGGTGTTAATGATATTAGCTGTTTGACAAATTCATGATATAGAAAACTTCTTGTAGGTGCTAAAATATTGGAGAATGAATGTAATAGTGCAATAATTTGATTTTATAGGCCTCTTATTTAACTTTTTCCAGCTTCATAAATTTGACTATTGAGGATTTTGGAGAAATTTTCTAGTAATATTTCATCATTGTCTGTCACTCATTATCATTTTTTGTAAAATTGCTACAGAAAATGGACTTCAACAATTGTTGAAAAAGAGAAAGACCACTTAACACATGTAAGTAATGAATAATGGGCTATTGCAATTTTACATTTAAAGTAATCATTTGATTTTGTCTTCTAAATGGTAATATCTTAGTGTGTCCAATTCTTACTATAGGCTTCTACTTCTAATGCTTTTTTATTTAGATTGTTGAGACATTGGGTACATGGTATTTGGGACCTAACTACTCAATGGTGAGTTGGTGATAAGAGTTTATATTTTGTATTTTTAATGTTTGAGAGGAATGTAAAATACTAAAAGGTTGTATTTTCTAAAATGAGCATATTGTTCACTAGCAGAATGTCATAACAATAAGTCTTTTCACTGCAGTGAAAAGATGACACTGAGATTTCACTGAGGACATAGAGAACTTGGCAAATAGCTCCTTTCCTCTTTGTAGTCGCCACTTGTTTTTTCAAGGTGATATTGTGTACTATTTGTAGTAAAATATTCATAAATTCTTAATTGTCATTTGCTAAGTAGAAGTGCTTGAGAAACATAAGGCAAATGCTCAAGTACAAAAGGAAAAGGTTTTAAACAAATTGGCTCTCTTGGAAAGTGTATATCTAAGTTTCATCTAGAAGTAAACAAACAATGATTTCTAAAAACGAGGATTAATTCTCTCTATAGGTGGCAGATAGAAAAACAAGGATTAATTCTCTCTATAGGTGGAAGATATGACTATAGATCTCCCATACAACAGTTTTATCAGGTAGAAAATGACTCACTTCATGAACACATTGACACATAAAATCCATGGTTGCCCTAGTATCTTAACAACTTGTACATCAACTTATTTTTCCATTGCAACTACTTTAACTCGACTTCTTTCTTTTTCTATGCATTTATTAATGACACTAATCAAAGAGAAGATGGCTTAGAGAGGAGCTCATATTGATCTAAGAGTTATTAGGTTGAAGAAAAGATTTAAGGATTTTTATAAACTAATGTTGGAATGCATAATACATTTGAAACTACTTTGCATAAAATCACTTAATTATTGAGGTTTAGCATCAATATTATACATCTGAGAATGATACTCTATCATACAAATAGCCTAAAATTCTATTGTACATCACAAAAAAAATATAAACACCGAATGTATAGTGGTAAAATCCCTACATTGTGCAGAGGAAACATCCACTCTCCCTTTAGCTTTATTTTAGTGTAAACACTTCAAGATTGTGTCACAATATATATCAAGTACATAAGAATGGCTCCATTATATAGGAGAAGTTACACAACAAACCTCTAACCACATGGAGAGATTCTCTCAACTCTCTTCTATAGCCCAAATGGACTTATATCAACCACATTTAAATATATTATATCTATTGTCTAACCATCCTACCAAATTTAAGTATTATAACATTAACCATAAATTTTTGGTAATGTGTTAACTTATATGAAAATGCCTTTATTAAAAACTCAAAATTATAAAATGATCTTATTATTATCTTATTTATAAATACATTTACCTAAATAAATTAGAGGATAAAGCTAATATAATGTCCATATGAATTAAATACTCCAAATTTATTAGTATAAATTTACGTGTTTAATTCTATTAATATAAATTTATTCTCATAACGTATGAATAAAAAATGGTGGTCTTTTCTCAAAATGTATGCATGAAACAACCGATATATTTTTAAAATTTGAGAAAGTCTGGTTATATTATGGATTAAACAACGGTGATATTTTCCCAAAATGTGTGCATGAAACAACCGAGATCTTTTTAAAAGCACCGAAACAAAACATTGAGGAAGTTCGTTACCAGCTTGGTTGTCAAATATATCGAAGGTGAAAATGTTAATTCCACATCGAACATCACAACCCTAAAAGGAAACTCTTTCTACACAATAAGTTTGTAGTAATATGGAGAATAAGTTTGTAGTAATATGGAGTGCAGGTGTGAATGTAAACCTTAAGCATGACCTATCATTCAAGTGAATGACATATACATTTAGCGGCCTAATCATAAGCACTGAAATTTGTTGAGATGGAGGAGCATTGTCCCTGCCATGTCCTCTAGTCCCCAACTAAAAAAATTTATGCTCCTCCTATCCTAACACCATGCAATTAGTTGCTGCTATGAACAAGACTTCCACATGGACACTTTTTTCTACAATCTAATTGATAGAAAACAAATTTCTACTCGAACCAGGGATGTAGAGAACATTTTCGAATATAAACTTCTTACCATTTGTTAACCATAGATCTACCTCCCCATGCCCTTCAACCACATTGGACATGCCATCACCTAAGACAAATGCTTATATCCATCCCACAATGGAAACAAACCAATCATTCTTATTTGGCATATACCTTGAGAAACCCAAGTCAAAATATTAGTCGAATGCCTTGAGCCCAGAAACATTCTTCCTATGACCAATTCATTTAAGAGAATTTGATACTTTTCAACTTTGAAGACGTGCAATTTTAGCCCACAAAATAATATGTAGATAGAAATAAATTAATCAACAATTAAGATTATGTAAATGATTAAATAGCCATTTAACAATTAAGATTATGTAAATGATTAAATAGCAATGTCTGCATAAAATTAGACCAAATCATCTAACTCCAACATTAATTTTATTTGTAAAACATAAAAATAGAAAGCCTTAACATAGGTCCTCCCCATCATCTCCACTCCTGAATATTGTTTTATAATGAAGTATTCTTTAAACAATAACAAGGCCACCAAATACAAACGTAGGAGAGAAAATATACAAGTTATAAAAAACTAGAACTAGTCCTTAGATCATACCGTATATATAAGTTCATGATTGTTGAAGACAAATATGAGATGGGAGCTAGGAATTCCATGTCAGAGAGACAAATTTCAACAAATTCTGGATGATCTCTACAAATCAGAAATACAAAAGGTCAAACTACACAATATGATGATTATCTAACTTGCAGTGTTAACTTCTGACATGGTTTCAAGTCAAGGTGTACCTTTCAGGGTAGTAAATTCAGATGCCCTTTTTCCTATAAAAAAAAATTGCCATCAATTGGAGAATATGAAAAGGTTCTGGTCAATTCATATTTTCAATCTAAAACACACTAGAATGTAATTTAACTTGATGTGTGACCATAAAATTACACCACTAGCTTATTTTACTGTCTAGAAGATATTCTGCGGGCCTGATACCGCCTCTTTGGTTTCTCAACATATTTATCTAAAACAACTATAATCTTTGTAGTCATGGAAAATCTAATTAACTTGATGTGTGACCATAAAATTACACCACTAGCTTATTTTACTGTCTAGAAGATATTCTACGGGCCTGATACCGCCTCTTTGGTTTCTCAACATATTTATCTAAAACAACTATAATCTTTGTAGTCATGGAAAATCTAATTAATCTATCAGAAAATATCCCCCATAACATAGTACAAAGAAGAGACATATCATCTAATATGTCTGAGTGAGATCGATCTCCAACGAGTATTCTATATCCCAAAATTATAAGCATGCTCGGCTAGATCTATTTCTATCTTTAGCCCAAGAATGAAATGAGGCATGATAATATCCCATCCTCGTTGATCTCTCAGCGTGATGTTATCTCTAGTAAAGGCATTAAGCAATTAAATTACGGCAATAAAACCACAACAAATACCCATATTCGAATGCTTGCATCTTGGCTAGGGAAAATATTAGAGAGCTCGATCTCATCCATATTCAATTAATAACCAATAAAAAATTTGGATCCCCAAATTGAATACCCAAATGTTTTTTTTTGAATACCCAAATGACTTTATGCTTGAGGATGGCCAAATGGAGCTCGGGGACTCTAGTTTTTAATGTGTAGTGATCGAGTTTGGTGTCGAAAAGACTAGAGTTGAATTCAACTTATCTAATGGAGGAAAGAACATGATTTAAATATGAGATTGTGGAGGTCTGGAGGTATGCATAGACTTATGAAGTTCTATAAATACCGTGTTTCCCACCATGCAGATTGAATTGGGTCTATTTTTATCCCCGTGTCGGTTTCTTTTAGTGTTTTTTTAATCATTTTGGTACAAATATTAAATGCCAAAAGAATTTTGTATTTTAAAAATAAAATTTTAATTATTTCTTTGAAAGTGTGAGGGTTGTGAAAGAAGCCAAGGGTGCCATACCCTCAAAATAAATTTAGATCCATTAGATTTTCGCCTTTTAAGTGTAATTTTTTTATAAGGAATTAATTATAATGTTATGATGAGGGATATAATTATAATTTGTTTTGAAAGATGCAAATGTGGTGGGAGAGGTAGCCATGTCAATAGTGTATTTACGTGTAATTTGAAATGAAGAATAGGTTTTGTTAATAAATAAATAATTATTCAATTTAAATTAATAAGATTGTAAATGATGATGTTAATTTATTTGTTAAGAAGATAAATAAAAAAGTAGTCTAAATATTAAATGATTTGGATTTGAGTATGAAGATTTAGACTATTTTCCATATGAAATAGATTTTGTAGTTTCGAACCCAATCTTACATATTATACAGTATATTAATAGTTAATATACTATATCAATATGTAATTATTATATGATATTAGTCCTAATACATAGTATATTAATTAAACTATATACTATATATTAACTTATATATAATATATGTAGGGGAGGAATGATATATATATATATATATATTACAAAAAGGGGGTAATTTGTTTTTCTTTTCAAAATGGAGGATATTGGCCTTTTTTTGCAGAGGAGGGACCTGGGGGGACTTTGGAACTTTCCGAACTCAAGCACGAAGAGAGACATCATGATGAATGGATGCATATGGAGAATTAATGGAGGTTGTGAAATTGACAATTTTTAGCTAACATGACACAAAATACACGAATTTGCCGAAACTTCAATAGACTATCGAGAGGGTCAAACAAAAACGGTTTGTTCAAACAAAATATGAATGCGACTAGTGCAATGAGCCGACCACAATGACACCAACTTCACAAGATGACAATGTCTAGAGAGAAGGACAACAAATATCTAAGACTCGACTCAACCCCACTATGATGATGCACATGATGCCACTTGGTGGATTTGTCGAAGTGATAATATTAAGAAAACAAAAATGGTGAAATAAGATATGGACATGATACACACATTGAACTAGATGTGACGGTACAGATGGAATGATCTTGCAAAAAAGTTTAGTAGGTTTGCCTATGGCGTCATGTTTTGACACTTTGGAATCATGTCGATGTTGAGCATCAACACTATACTACCAAGTAAATGGAGTAGGATAAAGTTCATGGAACTCTCTTCCGTTTATGGTCATTAATGCAAACTAATTAGACATTGCAAACTAATTAGGCCTATTACATCAATTACAATATTGGCATATCTAGAAATGTATAGAAACATGCTATATATAATTATAAAATAATATATTATATTATATAGAGACAATCTTAATTTGTGTGTGAGATGTATACGGAAATATTTGATAATTAGGATATCTTATATAATTATTAACTTAGACTATTTAGTCATATTTTTTACCCCATGATTAAATTAGTCACATTTTTTATCCCATGACTAAATTAGTCATTTTTAGTTGTAATTGCTTTAAATTGCTCAAATTTGGTCATATTTCACTTAAAACCACCGTGGTGACCATCATTTTGGTGGTTTAGTCATTTCTTTCACATGGTGACCAACTTTTTTGGTCGCATGGTCATTTATCACCCATTTTTCTACTAGTGCTAGAAAGAGAGCACCATTCAGATAGTGAAACATTTCCAAACAAGTGCATGAAAGAATTTGAACATTTATTAACACTAGATTGTAGTGCACCACACCAATCACAATGCACCAACTTGCAAAACTTGTGGGAGGTGCATTGAAAAATATGATTGAAACGTTTAAAAAATGTGACATTCACAGTACACCCGAGGAATAAAAACATGTCCACATATTCCAAGGGTTCCATACAACACATAGAGTTGTAATAGACCATAACTTCCTCAACTCTCATTTTCCATTCATTCTACCATTCTCACATTCATTTAAGAGACGTCTCATACTGCATCCTTTGCCAAAAATCAAGCAATATGAAATTAACCAAAACAACAAGGTAAGAGGTAAAACTAGAGGCCTCAAATGGAAAACCAATGGATGCAGAAGAGCATAGAGGTTGGGAAAGTTAGGAGTCCTTCACCCACTATATATGTGTTTCTCTTTGGATGCTTTAGAGACAAATATTATTCTTGTATGTATTTCCCATAGCATCATATTGGGTTCTTTCTACCAAAACTAAACAACATTGAAGGGAAGAATATCCATGAGTCATCGTTGAACAAAGAAAAGGAAAATATTCCTTGTGATGTGTGGAGCAATGGAATAGAGTACCATGGTTGTTTGATGGCTAAATGAGATGCCTTAAGTGCTCTATGATTAGTAGATTGGATAAGCATGCGAGAAAATGGGTCGGGTTTGAGTCAACTAGAAGTTTGTAGCTGAATTCCCTTTCCTTGATGGCCTTGTATCCTAGCTTGGGTGTGGCATGTAAATTGGATGCCTAAAGTTAGGTGCAAAATTTCTCATATGCAATGAGTTTCTTGAGTTATGTTCTATTAAAATATAAGTGTTCTATCAATGTTTATAAGATGTAGATTTACATTATTTTATGTTATGGATATTTATATCATTGCACGGTGTGTGTGTGTATGTGTTATGCATAATTATAAATATGAGAAATTGGTTTTTGTGAAATTTGTTAATCCAAACCTATTTAAATTCCACATATATATTTTTAATTCATATTGTTCATGCCTTTTAATCAATTGTGGGATTCCATGGAAGACCTCCTATGTTATGGTAAATGGGCCTTTGAGGATCAGAAACCAAAATCATTTTTCTATGTCTACCCATCTCGTTATTGGTTGAGTGAAGTGGGAACACTATAGTGTGGCATTAGAGCTTCGCCTAAACTTCAGGTTTATTTGGGTATCTTATGAGAAGGTCACAATAGAATTCAAAACTATGTGCATTTTCAGTGATAATAATTGGACATTTGGAAGGACACATAAATATAGATCTATACCAATTTAGGAAATTTAAGAGTAGACTAGTGTGAATGCATCCACCCATAGTTCTTAAGTTATAATAATGTTGCAATGATACAAAACTAGTTTTTTTAGGCTAAAGAGAAGTCATCAGAAGTGGTAGAAGCTAAATAAATATGGAAGAGCCTATTAAAATATCTATAGAACCAAAGAGGAAGGGAATTAGATTTCATGCCTGGGACATGTGGCAGTATTACGCAATTGTGGGTCTTAAAAGATTCACCCCAGAAAGAGACTTTCCAAACCTCTAGTGATATGGACCCTAGATTAGAGTTTAGATCAATGATAGGGTTTCAAATTGGGAAGGAATAACATACATGTTAATAAAAAGAATGGGATACATGGAGGGAACACATAGCACCTTCCAATTGTTATAAGTTTTAAAAATGCATGATAAGGAGAGGAATCCTCATGATCCAACTATTAAAAGAACACATATTTAAAAACACATTGTGCCAATTTACAAATGGAGAACTAATGCATTTACATAGAAACTAAGCATATGGAAAACGTCGATAGGTGTCATTGATGTGGATGCACTAGCCATAGATGACCAGGATTTTCCCCTCCTTAATGCACCAACCTTGGAACTACACCAATTTTTGATGGCAGAGGTGCTTGAGGCTCAAGAGCCTGTGAACGAAGCACACATGGAGCACATGGAAAGTTTTCATCCCCAGACGCTTAACCAGGATTTGCAGGTTCAAATTCTGCAACACTCCATCTCAACAACCATATTTCCATCATCGACTCTCTCCATTGCAACAATGATTTACCATAGAGTGAACTCCTGCGACACATCCACCAATTGCATATAGTTTGTTCGTGTGGAACAAAAGAATTTAGGGCTATCATTGTCTAAGTTAACAATTGATCAACTCCATTGTTGAATGGTGGGGATTAAAGGGAACATGGCTATTAAGTGTATCCCCGCTTTCCAATATAACACCCTCCACCCATTTCCAAAATATGAGTTCCTATTAACGTTAATAAAAATAGAGGCTCAATATGCCACACTATGTAACTTAGGTTTTTTCTTCCGGTAGAAAGCTTACAAGGATGCATCCCAATTGCTTTAGAGGGAAGATTAAAATCATGGCAACTAATATATCTACTGCTATTCCTTGTCATGCATTTTTTTGAGGTTGAAAGAATAATATCCCAATAGACAATAGGAGGCATCAAGAAAAGTGCATTTACTTACTATGCTTTAATACAAGAAGTCTCCAAATTCATGATATGTTTGGAACAAGTTATCAAATGCACCTACATAAACTAGAGTTAGAATATTTTGTAATGGAAAATGATGTTGAACATAATATTTTTTTAATAGTTTCTTTGCTTTTGGAAACAAGAGTTGAGCAAAGAGGATCTAATTCCATGTATCAGGCACCCTCAAAAACACCAATGCAAGAAACTTGAGAGCCACTATTTTAAATGAGGTTGTATTTGGATAGATGTGCATAATCCCTTAACCTTTAGAGGTGATATCTAAACTTTCCACTCTTGTTCCATGCACAAGATTCTCATTAGCTGGATCATTAGCTTGGTTGTGAGAGAAATTGTGATTTTTTTACAACAATTTGTTATTATCATACTGACCCCTGAGTCCCAATCCCCATTATAGAGGTGTCTAGATGATAGGCTTCTCATGAATAACCTCAAAATTAGATACTTATTGAACTCTTTATAATACAATACAATTTTCTTTATCCTTGGGAATTTGAATTCCCAACCATATGGCCTTATCACACTAGGGGCATGTACTAAACCATATTACTTTCCTATATCGTTAAAATCTAGACTATCTTTTCCACCTATAATGAGGCACATAATATACTAGAGTTGTTACCTTCTTAACGAAGCTCCAATAAATACAAATGTTTTATTCTACATTCTACAAATAAATTGGAGAATAACTAGCCATCTTTTGGTCCTGCCAACTAGTATAACAGTTTTAAGCTAGAAAAGTGCACACTCCAACGAAAGTGCATCACAAAACTAAAAAGAATAAAAAAAATCAACGCCAATGGTTTAACATGATCATATGCATGCATACATTTGTGTGTGTGAGTGATACAAGAATGTAAAAAGATTAATCATCCCTAACCTTATAGGAAAGTGTTTCCTTGTACCAAAGCTTACACATATTGCTAGAATATATTGGCCTCCTTCTATGCTGAACCCATTTTCCTTTGGTATAGTCACATATTGAAATAAAAGAACATATTATGCATTTCCAACCAAGACCATTAAATACAATTTGTGTATTTTATTTATTATATGATAGAGTTCATTTTATTAACATAATTTTTTATTGGTTGCAATGTCAATATGTTGTTGCTTGATCTTTCCCCCTTTCTTTGTGCTTAAAAAAACTATTCTCTTACTGACAGTGCCCCTTTCACATCCTTTCCTAAAATTACCATTTTCATATTCCTTTCTAAGAAATTGTTTTTAGAACATAAATATCTATTTATTTACCTATTAATCTAATCACATATTGAAAGGCTAATTTCAATAATAATACAGTGGTGATTGAGACTAGATGAAATTATTAGAAGTGGCCTAAGTGCAACCAGTGTCAAGCAAGATACTGAACTTTATTCTCAATAGTTGATGACTCTTCCAATTTTGTAAGACTTAGGTAGTTATTTGGTGGTAATGACAGAGCCTTTTCAGTTGATGAGAATTTATCTTCGTTTCACTAGAAATTTTTTTACTTGAGTTATATGATTGCACAGCATGGAGTCTTATGGTCTAGTATGGGGGATATGTTGTCATGTAATGTACATGATAATAAAAAATTATAAAAAAATAAAGCTATTTGCAAGCATATGTTGACTCATTTTTTAATTTTACTTAAAAGTTAAAAAATTAAAACCAATATAGATCCATCTTAAAACTAAACCTAGATCTATCAAGTACTTAGAGGAATCAAATTTATTAAGGTGTAATTTTTATCTTAAATTTTTTTACACATCAAGAAAAATATTTACACCTCAAGAAATTTGATATCTCTTCGCACTTGATAAATCTAGTTTTAAGATGGATCTATATTAATAAGTAATCTTTAGTTTCGTTATACAACAATCATAAGATGTGCATCGATTCTTTAGATGATATGAAATCGTGTTCTCTAGTTGGCAGAAACAGAGGAATTTTCATGATTGGAGAAGTTTCCAAAGATGAGCTTGATCAAGCATCTCATTTTAAATACTATTATCAGTGTAAAACATATTCGATGAATGCCTAACGCATGAGAATACATATAAATTGAAGCCATTGCCAACAATCATTCACTGAGAAATTTTTTCAAATACTTTAGGAAGTCTACATATACATGTAACAAAATTGATCACCTGAAAATTAATGAAACCAATAGTGTTGAGCCTAATTTACAATAATAATGCAGTGCTCCACAATGTGCTCAAAATATATTCTAGATACTTTGAGTACATGTAAATTGAAGACATTTCCAACCATTCATTCATTGTGAAATGTTTTCATCTAGTTTAGAAAAGTCTACATATTCATGTACCAAAAGTGATCACCAAAAAATTAATGAAACTGATAAGGTTGAGCCTAATTTCCAATAATAATTTAGCGCTCCACAATATGCTCAAAATGTATTCAAAAGGTTATACTAAGAAATGAGGAAAAAATTGCTTTCTCTGCATTTAATGGAGGGAGACAAATCTTAAAACAAGCAAGATCCAGATGTAAATATATGAAGTGGATGCCCAAACACATAGTAGGTAGAAAAATACCCTTGAGACAATATTGTGGATGACCTTAATAATTCATGCCAAGCACAACTTTGAGTTCATTCATTTCCATGAGAGAATAGAAATTGAATCACTTTAGTATATATGGACTAATAGATAGTAATTAATGAATTCAACTTGATAATAGTGTTTCCAACTGATACTCTCCTGGATAACCTAGGTGAATTAACCTCCAAATTGGTTCATATAAAGGGAAACACTCATAAATGGAGCTCTTTCTTGTCCTCAAACAATAAATGTAGTGCAAACCAATGCAATAAGTGCGAGGGAGACTTGCTTACCTCTAAATATTGGAAAATATACCCTATTCTCCATGGTGTCTACTATACTAAAAGATGCTTCTCATAACACAAACTAAAGGGTTTCACACAATGTTTAGAAGTCCTTCAAACCCAAACCTATCTCCGTAAGGTTTAAAACATGGTCGAAGTTTTACTATTCCAGCTCATTATCAGTTCCTCAATGAAAATTCATCGTGTTACATCTCAAATTAGCATGTGTGATTAAATCCCAAAAGAAGACTACTATCTTAATGACAATTTAGAAGGGTTACTCACCTCAATAACTCCCTCTCTACACTTTAGGTTTCCTCTTCTCCAACTCAAGGAGGGTTCCCTAGGATAAGATTTGATAAGATTTCTAGGATATGACAATGAACGACAAGGTAAAGTGAATATATAGCTTAGAAAAATGTTTAGGTTGTTTTGTAGTATAGTACTAAAAGGGTGATGGGAAGACCAAGAATACTAGTGCCAATCCAACAAGGGAAAATGGAGTCAAGGGGGATAGTCCAAGAGGGGGTGAATTCATGAATAGTTAGGAAATTAGGGTTGCATACACATACCATAATTAAATCCCAACATGTTGAAAAATGACTTGTACAGATAGACTAGGAGAGCCCAAGAAGGTACCATATCAAAACCTTTTTAATTCGGGTGCGACTTATGTAATGAAGTATCAAATAGAAACAAATCTAGAAAGATGATGGAATCAAATTAATACATTAAATCATAAGACAACAAAGGAAAATATATGAAACACTTCTCACAATTAACCCTTCCAATGAGGTAAATAAACCCTTAACACATGCCCCTATTCAACAAGTTCTAGCAATTTTACAATTCACCAACAACATAGAGAAATACGAACATAAGCCACACTTTGAATGGATAAGAAACCCTTACACTTCAAGTTGCACCAAGAAATATATATCCATTAAGCTTCAAAAGAGAGAGAACTTTCAAAATCCAACCATGAAAAATGAATGAGAGAGCAAACCCTTATATATCTCTCAACTCATCTTCCTTCTACAATAAAATAATAATAAAACCATAGTCGATCTAGCCTAGGATATTGGAGTAAACAAACAAAAATAATCCAATTACTACTCTAACAAAATCCATGGAATATGGTGGTCACATCCACAAATACAAGTCTCTAATATGAATGAGAGGGGGGTGATTCCACGAAGGTGGTTCACCATTTTTGGCGGATGGAATGGAAAAAAATTGTTTTTCGGACCCTCGATCGAGGTATTTTAGAGCCCTCGATCGAGGTTTTAAAAGCTCAATTGAGGGTTTTAAAAGCTCGATCGAGGGCTCTAAAATAGCTCGATCAAGTGTTTTAAAAAACCTCGATCGAGGGTTGAAACAAGACCTCGATCTAGCTTTTCAAAAGCTCAATCTAGCTTTTGAAAAGCTCGATCTAGCTTTTGCTCGATCTAGCTTTTGAAAAACATAAAAAGGCTCGTTTTAGGCCCTCGATCGAGCAAATACCTCGATCGAGGGTTTTAAAATACCTCGATCGAGATGTTGTTAAACCCTTGATCAAGGTGTTGTTAAACCCTCGATTGAGGTATGTTAAAACCCTCGATCGAGGGCTTAAAAAATAGGTCGAGAGCCCTTTTCACTGCAGAATGAAAGTTTTGTCTGCCTTCCACATAGATAAACCATGTCATTAAATGCTCATTAATGAGCGGACTTGATACCATTGGATTCATCAACGAATCCTCTATCCAGATATATAAAATTTATGAATTTTTATCTTCATATGTCTTTTGTTTTTAAATTTCTACTAAAACTTGCCCTAAAAAACCCTGCCGACAACTTCGATTGAGCTCAAAGATAAATCCACAACATTCAAAATACACATCCAAAAAATTTGAAAAAATACACAAGCCCCAGATAAACGCGTCCTCTTTAAAAGGGTATTTTTAGTTTTGCAAATTATGTAAAAAATAAAAAGATTTCGTGCATGCACACACATGTGTGCAAAATGCGACTTAAATATTCATTGGTAAGTTTCGAAAAATAATAATAAATATAATTTTTCGAGAAAAATTAAAAGAAAAATATATAAGCCCCAGTGCACTCTATCTAGATCATGTTCACATATTTCATTTTTTAAAATTATTACTTTAACATTAATTTATTGTGCACGCACACAAACTACTTGTTAATTTCTCTTCAAATTTTTAAGTACACACGTTTCATTAAATGAAAATTCGACACAATATATGGATTGGTATATTTCAAAAAAAATATCATTGGAAAGCCAACATAATTAGCTACATTTTGTTTTTCAACCGCATGCCAAAATTCATGTGGCAAGTATGAGTTTCGATGGCTTCAATTTAATACATGGGTAAAATTTCCTTTTTTCACAGTCATATTTGGCCAAAAATAGTTACCCATCTTCATGGAATCACCCAGGGGCACCTCCATCAATAGATATGAATGAAAAGTAATTAGTAAAACCCCAAGGAATTGCCTCCAAAGTCCCTCCCAGTGTAGCACTCCAATAGAAAGGGTCCAATAATCATGAATGAAGGTGGAAAAACTCTAGATCTATGGTTTTACACCATATATCTTCTCGAATACCAAATGACCCCCATAAAACGTGCAACAAACCCCCTAGAACTCCTTTAAAAGGAATGATCCAATGAATAAAGCCTCAAAAGGTGGAGCGCTTCCTTAAAAATGGCAATAAATGACATGAGGGGTTCCTCTAATGTGAACACTCTCCATGAAAATGATGCAAAAGGAATGTGTATCCAAAGTGCAATGCGACTATTTAAACATCAGTTATAGATTTGCTAACTTCTTTAATATCTGTTTTGTTTTCGGTTGTAACCACTTTTCTGAAATCCCACAACCACTCTACATCTAATGGAGTTATGTTGGAATTTTTTTGTAAAATCCATCAAAAAATAATCACTCTTGGAGCTCGGATTCCCCTCCAAATGGTTCAATATCAAAGTGCCAACTCATTAATACATGTGTAAAAGTTAGATCCATAGAATAAAGATCACACCAATCAAGATAGATGCATAAATCCAAAATCAAAGTCCCCGTAATACTCAACCAACCTCTAAGAAGAAAGGGACAACCCCAACAAAAGACACTCCAAATGGTGTCCAACAATTCCTCAATAAGGCATAGAAAGATGTGCAACGAGGCTCTCCAAGCCAAACATCCCATTTGTGCAAGTAAACATCCATACATCAAGGGGTCAAACCCTTAACTAACCAATAGATCCATGTGTAATAGCTCATCAAAATAGGTAGTGACCTCATAAAACATGTGCCAATGTCCCATATCCTCTAAATGATGTCCACATATCAACCATATCATTAATTCATGTGTAAGATCCAGGAACCAAGGAGAACAAGTTCATTAACAATAGAAACGTCCAACTCAAAAGCAAGGTGTCCACAATAGCTAAGAAGGGTATGACCCCTCTTACAATCCTAAATCATGCTTCCACACATGTGCCAAGAGATATAAATAAGTGGAGAACTTCATCAATTGTGATAACCAACAATGCTAAGGTGCCATCCATGTGATAAAAAATAAAGCTATTGATGTCATGATGCCAACCAAAGGAATGGAAACATGGATGCTCAAAGAAAAACCATACATGAACATAAACAACCTCCATATAAGAAAAACACTACATCAAAATAGTGATCCATGCCATCAAGGAGCCATATAAATCTAAGAGAAATATAATTTTCCAAGGGAAATAATATTTTTAACCACCACATACGTGCTAGAAGATAGAGCGGTCCATGAGAAATCGTTAATGATATGTCCTTAAGTCAACACCATGCCTCTTGGGAAAGGGTACTCTCATAGAAGGGCCTCCAACACATCATGCAAATCAATGCACAACCTCATCAATAGCCATATGCCATTGCCACTACATGACGAATAGACAGATCCCATAAATACTAGCCCAAATCCATTTAGGATAGGCTTCACAACATGAAGAAACAAATCTATAATCAAGGAACCTAGAAGATCCATTGCTCCATCAATTGTAACCTCGACTGGATGTGTGAAAAAAATCACATGTGGACACCCATGTCAAAATGGGGAGTAACATTAGGATCCAATTGTGGGACATGTGTTCTTCTTAGGAGTGCATGCCTACCCCAAAATATTGAAATATATTTGCTATCAATGATAACCAAAATAGAAAACCAAAATCCATGTGGTGGGATGGATAACCTCAACCTCCCTAAACACCACATCCCATCCAAGAGTTTATTACTTCCAAATTTTGGATTTCTACAAAAGAAACCATCAATACCAAAATGAAATCTACTATAATTCTATCATGAGCTTATTCTGCCTACCCTACTCTAAGCATGAGATGAAGCAACTACTAGGTGAAATCATAAAGCCAATGTAACAATTTTCTCATCTCATTAATTCCATGGTATATTCCCTTGTGTTTGGTCATTGACAAAAACAATGATACTTCAAATTCCACATAGATACAATATGGAATCTCTATGAAATGTAGGTTGAAATATGAAATGTATCCATGAGGAAAGCCAAAAAAACACCAACATCATGCCAAGAGAAGCATGCACCATCATAAGACTCCTCTATCCAAGCTTGGATATGACTAATGTAAGTACGGCCATCATAGATCAACCTACAATTATCATCACTCCTTCTCTCAAGTAGCAATGGCTTAAGGGGATATCCAAATATGCAATATCTTCTAAGATCGATCTCCATTTTAGATAAATATGAGATATGAGATAAATTTCCAGTATTTGAAAAAAAAATTCAGCCCTAAATTTATGGCTTGAAAACACCATTTAGCTTGCTAGAAATTTTTACAATTGATTCCACATGAATGGCTTGTTGCCCCAAACAAATTTCTGCACCAAAGGAACTCTTTCAGCTTAAATCACATGTCCAAAATGAGAATAAAAAGAAAGAATAGGAACCTATAAATTTCTGTCTTAAAATTTTTGTTATACTATACAATTTCCAGCCCCTAAAACATCATTTATAGTTGAAATATTATGCATGAAATCATCACTTCATGATGAAAAAATGAATAGAAAATTTCAATGTTTTTAGGCCCCAAAACTTGCTCCATATGGTTAGAAAAAACAACATTAAAACCCTGCAATCATGGTTAGAAATTATCTTGAAAATTCTACTACACAATCTTAAAATGTAGAGAACATAGCTGATATAAATATGGACAAATGTGCTCAATATGATGCCCAAAGCCATCATTTCAAATGGGAGGCATATGGCTGCAAATAATCTATGGTTATCCTAAAGGCTCATAATTTTATTATACAAGTAAGGCTATGATAAGGTACTTATTGTATAGGTTCGTTAACATGAAGAAATAGAGGTTTCCTCTAGTACTTCAAACACTAGTAAAACACACTCTAAGTTGAAAAAGGGTTGACTCGAGATGGTACTTCTTAGCTTTGATAATGTGGGGTAGGAGAAGATGATGCATTTAGAACATGAACACCATCAATAGTATTGTCATAATTAAATTAAAGAAAATTTATGTTGGTACAATGAGATTTAAAATAAGACAAATATGTTTTATTACTAACACAGATCTAATATCTTGAACTCAAACATTAGTAAGAAACACTCTAAGTTGAAAAAGGGTTGACTCCAGATGGTACTTCTTGGCTTTGATAATGTGGGGTTGGAGAAGATGATGCATTTAGAACATGAACACCATTAATAGTATTGTCATAATTAAATTAAAGAAAAGTTATGATCGTACTATGAGATTTAAAATAAGATAAATATGGTTTATTACTAACATAGATCTAATATTTTGAACTTTGAATCTACCAAGCTCTGAGAGGGATCAAATCCCTTTAAATGCAAACCATTTTTAGAGTGCAAAACTTGAGGAAAGGTTTGCACCTAAACAAATGTGATCCCTCTCGACACTTGGTAGATTTGAAGTCAAGATGGATCTATGCCAGTTTATTTTATTATAATGGTTTTTTTTTAATTTGCAGTTTTAGGTCACATTTTTTTCTATTTAATTTATTAATGTTACATGTGTGACACATGATTCTATATGCATCTAATTACTCTCTATGGAATGCCCACACCTACCTACTTGATGTGAAATGCCCCATACTTACAAATTCATTGACTACAAAAAAAAGTAACAACAAAAAAAGTATCAACAGAGATTCTAGCATTATTTTTATTACTTTATTTTTTATTTTGTAATTTATTTAATATGAACTTATTTAGTAATTGTATTTATGTTTAGAGAATATTATATATATATATTTTCAAATTTTAATTGTTAGGTTCCAAATATGTTTATATTAATTAATTTTTTTAAGTGGACATATAGAAGTTGTAGATTTAACATGAATCTCATTTATTCAATGTTAACCATAGAATTTAATATGAATATATTTATTCAATATTGGCATATAGAATATAATATGAATATATTTATTCAATATATTATGAATCTATTTAGTAATTATATTTATGTTTAGAAAATTTAATATATATCTTTTTATATTTTAATTGTTAGCTTTCAAATATTTTTATATTAATTAATTTTTAAATGAATGTGACACATTTCACCCACCTAAGTTATAAAAAACTCACGTATAAAAAAGACTTAATTTTAAATATTACAAGATCAATATTGTCACTAAACACTATGCAAAACATTCTCTAAAGCAAGAATTTATAAAGTTCGCAATTTTTTAACACAGTGGAAGATGAAAAACATTCTCTTTGAGTGCATAAGCTACATTGAAAGCATTTTTAGATTTCAATACATTTATAATATCATCGATAATTTCAAGTTATTTGACTTTAGAATAATCAAATCAAACATAATGATTAACTTATGTTTGTTAAATTTCTATATACCAATGTTAATCTCAATAAACACTAACATCGTAGTTTTCTTCTTTATTATTATTATTTTTCATTTAAAAAGAGTGATTCCTTATACTTATATATATTTCAAATATATATTATAAAATTTAAATATAAATCTTATCTACATTTTTTTCTATTAATCACAAACCTGAATCTCTCTTAGTTTTAGTTAATTAACTTTTTACAATACGGTTAATACTTTTTTTTTCCCTCGGAAAAAAGTTGTAATTTTATTATCAGAAGATACAAAATTACATTCTGTAGATATATGGAGAGCATAAGCTACTCCATACATTGTCACATATGTGTGGGTACAGTAAATGAGCTCGGGAACAAACCCTCATTGCACAGAAATAGATTCGTCATAACCGAATCCTCATCGGAGGAAGCAGAAAATCCATGTCTGTGGACAGAGTAGCAGACACGATAGACCTCCCAAACCGGCAAAAACAGCCAGCAATCAAACCCCAGATAAAGAGCAGCCAGACAAACCCCATATTGGACTAGAGCAGTTCGCCGTAGCAAGCCGAGCGTCCCTGAAACCATTTTCTGTCCCATAAACATCAAGAATAGTGCCCCCCCCAAAAAAAACAACAATGGCCTGCACATGTAGTAGAATCATTGAGATCCCTACATTGTCACATATTTACTGTCCCATATTAACATCATTTCTGTCCCATAAAACAAAAACAACAACTGCTGTCCTTACAGCCGCATATATCCGAATACATAAAAACAAATACTGTTACAGAAATGGAAGAGCTTATCCATCATTGGTCAACAATAGCTGAGCTATTGCTCAGATCTGTGCCACATTATCATCAAGAAAAGGTCTGTGGTAATAACTGAAAGTGCCCCCAGGTGAATGAACAGTAATCCTCCAAGTGCCTAGAGCAATATCCTGTTGCGTCGCTGCCTTTGAGAGCTGATCTGCCATCCCATTCCTCTCCCTGTAAATATGAGTAAAAGTAATATGATCAAAGGACTGCTTTAACCTTATCACCTCCTCCAGAATTGGTAATAGGACCATCACATGACAGTGTGTAATCTCCTTTGCCCAGTCAATAACTAACAAGGAGTCGCCAAAAACCTGTAGAGATAGACATCCTTGTTCTAGAGTAAATAACATCAGCAGTTTTAAAGACATCAGTTCAGCATAGTTGTTTGATCCTCGCCCCAAACCAGCCACAAGATGAAAGTAATGAAATTCAGTTTTGTAAAGGACTGCCCCCCCTCCACACACCGACTGATGGTCTAATGAAGCACCATCAAAATAGGCCCACGGCATGGAGAGATCAATCTGTTCCATATGCACAGGTCGAATTCTAACCGCATGGACAGGTACCATGTAGTGTTGAAGTACCGCCACAGCATGTGCCACTACAGTCTCCAGCAGAACCCAGCTATCCTGAAATAAGATCTTGTTTCGGGCTATCCATATGCCCCATGCGAATATACACGGGAGGGCCCGGAAGGATGTGGACTTAAAAATTGACCACCACGAATGGAACGCTTCAAGGACGTTCGTTCCCCTCCACCTCACCTGAATATAAAAAAAATAGCAGATACCATCCCATACCTCCTGTGAATACCGACAATGAACAAAAAGATGAGTAATGGTCTCATCTGCAATCCGACAAAGTGGACAGATCCCCGGGTCCCTGGAGGAATCGTTTTTGTAGAATCTCCCAGGTAGGAGCCTTATTTTCCAGTATAGCCCAGAAGAGTAATTTAGCTTTACCCGGACACCTTAACTTCCACAGATATTTCCACCACCACACCAATTCCCTGTTGTGAACTTCCACATTCAGCTAGATATATCCATTCTTTGGTGTGTAAATACTCGATGGATGGTGATCCCAGATAAGTTCATCAGCCCTATCTGTCAGTCAAATATTAGTATGTCTTAATATCCGCAGAAAATCCTCCCAAGTCCCCTGTAGTTCAACAGAGATCTCCAGTCGCTGTGCAGAGATCCACCCCTGATGCCAATGGGTAGATGATCCCGGATCCTCTATATCAGCTAGAAAATGACATCCTCTAGCAGCCAAAAAAGTCCTCAAGCCCACAGGAAGGACATGACCTCCCCTGCAGCCAACCCGAGGATCCAGCCCAAGTCGTAAGAGACATCCATCCCCGATCCTCCACACCAATCCAGAACCGATCAAAGAAAAATGCTGCACCACCGCTTTCCAGACCACAGAGCAATTTGCCCTCGACTTATTGCCCAGCCTTATCCATTCGAGAAGAGTAAGAGGAGCAATATATTTATGATATACCACTCTTGTCCAGAGACTATGTGTATGGATAAGTCGCCACGACACTTTGGCCCCCAATGCTTTTGCAAACAAAAAAATATTCTTTAACCCCCATCCACCCAACGCTTTTGGGACAGCAATTTTTTCCCATCTGACCCACACCAATGCACGATGCTCACTCAAACCCTTCCAAAGAAAGGCAAAACACAACCTCCGGATCTGCTCTAGGACTCCTATGGGGATCCAAGCAAGAGAAATCCAATACATCGGAATTGCTTCCAAAACAGATTTAACCAGGACCAGCCTCCCAGCCCGGGAGAGCCATTTATGACTCCATCCATGTAGTCGCTGTTCTAATTTAGCAATTAACCAGTGCCAATCAGCCTTCAGATAAGCATTTGGTTTCAAGTGAAAGCCCAGATACTTTAATCCATCATCAATATCCAAAGTCCTATAAGGTAGTTTGTTAGCCAATCTCTAAATCTCCTGCTCAGATAAATTCGAGCATGTGATAGTAGATTTGTCCAAATTTACTACCATACCCGCAGCAACTTGCACTAAATGGAGACCTTCGACCACCTTATCAATATCTTGTCTCGAGCCATCACAAAAGATCAGAATGTCATCAACAAAAAGGAGATGTGTAATAGACAATACCTGAGAAATGGATATGCCCCCGAAATGAACCATCAGCTTTTGCATTTAGGATAAAATGGCTGAGTCCTTCAGCAACAAGGAGAAACAGTAGCGGGGAGAGGGGACATCCCTGTCGTAGACCCCTTCCCGCTTGAAAGAATGGACTAGCAGAACCATTGATCAGTACAACAAAGCTCACTGTAGTGATACAGGCCATAATCCAACGTATAAATTTGTAGTAGAACCCCAGGTGAGTAAGAAGCATCCGTATATATATCCAGCTAACCCGATCAAATGATTTTGATAGATCAATCTTAACCACGGCACCCTTTTGCTTCTGCACTTTCAGTGTGTGTAATCCTTCCTGGGCAACACCAATGGCCTCATGAATTTGGCGACCTTCCAAGAATCCAAATTGCTCACAAGAAATATGCTGAGACAAATTTTTTTTGAATCTCCTCGCCATAACCTTAGAGATGATCTTATAGATACAATTGCAAAGAGAGATAGGTCTAAATTCATCAAAGCTGTCTGGCTTGTCCGTCTTCGGAATAAGAGCTATAAAGGTGGAGTTGAATGGGCCATGAACAAACCCAGCCTTATGCGATTCTTCCACCACCTGCAATAATTCCTCCCCGAAGAAGTCATAGAATCCTACAAAGAATTCTATAGGCCAACCATCTGGCCCCGGGCTCTTATCCTTTTGAAAGGATTGCATCACCAGCGAGAGCTCAATCGGCAACACCTCCTCCATCAACATTCTATTATCTTCCTCCCCCACAAAACGAGGAAAAAGCTGAGTCACCCAAATAACCTCAGCAATGGAGGATCCAGGATGTGCAGTGAATAAATCTCCAAAATGTTTAACACCCAACTCCGCTAATCCATCAAAGCTGGGACCTGTTCCCCTTCTACTGAAGATAGTTCCCAAATAGAGTTTGTGAATTTCCTCCCCTTAGCATATGCTTGAAAAAATTTTGTATTCTCATCACCGCACTGAAGCCATATCGCCCTACTTTTCATTCTCCACATCTCTTCTCTCTCACACAGAATCACATTCTTGCGTCGTTCCCACTCCATCAGCTCGCCATTCTGCTGCTCATCCAGATATCCCATTCCCAGACTAATAAGTATCCGGTCAATATTCATCTCAGCATCTCGCAAAGTCTGATCATCAATCACCCTTTTATCATGAGCCCAGGAAATAGTGGCCTCTTTAATTCGCTTAAGATTGTGATGAAAGTGTACACCCGCATGTATCAGAGAATCATGAGGTCGATGAACCCACAGATCCTGAACCAGTTTAAGAAAATCCTTCTCCTTCAGCCAGCTAGGATTGAATTTGAAAGGGCTAGGAGGTTTTTTCCTTCTACCTCGTAACTCCATGAAGATGGAGCAGTGGTAAGATATCCCACCTGACCCTACCCACTGTCTGACAACATCAACTCCCAGTGCCAACACATCGGCCACCAGAAACCGATCCAGTCTTTTGGCCACCCTGTGTTCCCCAGCTCTCTTATTCCTCCAAGTGGGAGTTAAGAAGGGGGGTGTGATGTCAAGAAGATCCTTCCTGGCAAAGGCTTGAATGAAATAATTTACTAATGTATCTGTAGCAGCCCGAGGCCCCCACACTTCAGCAGACCCCAGAGTAAGATTTAAATCCCCACCCAAAATCACATCCCTGCCATCAAAAAGATCCATACATAACAGGGAGTCCCAGAAGCCAACCCTATTTAAATAGGGCCCGTAGATATTGAGAACCGTGATCCTCCGACCTATCTCAGCATCCCAAATTTCCAATCCGATACCAGAAGATATTCCCCAAGAACTATCACATCGGAAACTCTTTACCTTCCACCCTGATGCCAGCCCTCCAGAGCGCCCCCGAGCATCCACACCAACAAACTTCCAGCCAGGAAGCAAAGATTCTAAAGCCCGAACAACATCCTCACTGCCACCCAAAGTCTCTTGCAACAGCAAAATATCCGGTTGATTTAAGTCAACCAGCCTCCTAAGCGACGATTTTTTAATGGGACTCGCCAACCCACGACAGTTGAAGGACAAAAGTTTCATAATAAACCCCCATCCAGGGCAATCACAGCTCGAAGTGGCCACTCAATAGAAAATTGTGTACCCATCACTAATCCACTTAAGCCCGATCTTGAGCTTTAGACAAGACCCAAGACAACCCCCCCCCAAAATGAGAATCATCAGGAAGGATACAGCAGTAAAAATGAGATTAGACATACTTGAGGGATTCACAGATGTATCCCGATGTATGCTGGATAGATCCTGTAGTATACTGGAAAGCCTCCACCATTCCAAGCCCTTTCACCAAACCAGCAACAAAACCGCTTATAGGATGGAATTCCCAGAAAGAGTGAAATAATCCCAATCACAGAAAGGGACCAGCCTCCAATCCAAAATGCCCAGAGAGCTGCAAACATCACCACACAATCCCCAGCGATCCCCACAAGTCCCCGAATAATCCGACCCTCCTCCACGGCTAAGAGAGCAAGACCGACCACTTGACACCAAGAATCAGAGCATACATCAGCTGAACTATCCAAGAAAACCCGATTCAGATGCCCACAATCAGCATTGCTCAGATTCCCGCGTTCCTACATCCAGGTTCGGGATCGACCAAGTGTATATGCAATAAATCCAGTCCGTGTATAATATCCAAGGTTACAGTCGTCCAAGAAAATCCTCTGGTCCATCGCCTTGAATTCACCTTCGATTGATCTATTCTCTTTCCTTCCTTTGTTCCCCTTTTCGTGGGTTGGCATCCAAAATCGATATATATTAGAAGGATTGAGTTCTGGAAAAATAAAAATAAAAATGGATCTCCAAGATAGAACGACCCTGTGCACCCAGCTCATGAAACTTATTTTGCTCCGTTCCTTGGACTCTGTGATAGCACTACCCTACGCGCCCAGCTCTTCTTGATCCTCTCAGTATTCAATGGTGCTCGGCTCACTTACAGATGCACCCTTCCATCTTTCTGAACCATAGTTATTAGAATCCTCATCTGAAATAACTTCCACTTCCTGCCGCATCAGGGATTTAACACCTATTACAGTAAACCCCAGAGATTAACGTACTCCTTGGGATCTCCATTTTCTTGGAGCTTCTACAGCTGCAAACTCCCACCAATGATCGTACGGTTAATACTTACAAAGAGTAAATCAGTAATATAATCACAATTAGCAAAAGCTATACGAGATGCATATGACAAAGGAATAACTTAAACAAATTGTACGACACATTATAATAATATAATATTACATTATTTGGTGGTGAATACGTACTATACATACGACATAAGAACAAAAGTATTAATATGCTTCTTTTTTCCCTTGATTTTATTCTCCACCTACCATTATTAACGTCTATGTATATGGTTGATAAGCATATTCTTATGTGCTTTGTTTAATCATGGAAACCATTTTGCCTTTTCGAGAATGGTTTTATTATTTGATTTTTCTTGAAGGACACATTACCTAGCTAACGTCCAAATGGGAATATGTGTCTTGAAGGACACATTAGCTAGCTAACGTCCAAATGGGAATATGTGATGTTACACATTTATAGGAAGAGGTGTAATGTTTACACATTTATAGGGTTTGGTGTGGTAATGTCTTTACTAGGGATGGGATTTGGTAGTTGACTTATTTGTCATTGGACATTTTTGGTAAAAAATTATTAAAACACAATCGATATCATTAAAGTTATCAATATTTAAATATGTTTAATGAAATCAATGTCTAAATATATGCTTATTCCTTCCTTACACTTTGGGAAGTTTGGCGAGTCCGCAATGGCCTGCTCTTTAATGGTGATCAGCCTTGCATTGATCTAATGGTTGCGCGGATCTATGTCTGGTACTCTAGCTCTGAAGTCGCCTCGGTTCGTGATCTTATTTGTGCCCTCCTTTCTCCGAAGACTATGTCTTATATCCCATCGGGTTCTTCGATGGTGTGGCCCAACATGGTGTCTGCGGAGCTGGTATGAGCATCAAATTGTCTCGTTGTCATTACTTCCTTCTTTGCATGAAAGTCGGTCTTGGCTCCAACACTAGAGCGGAGCTGTTGGCATTATGGAGACTTCTCTGGTTCGCGGAGACTCGGAAGAATGCTTTATCTCACATCTATGGCTACCCTCTTTGTATTATCAATTGGGTTACTGGCAAGACTGGTCTGCGTCCTCTCTCTCTCAAACACTGGTTGGCGAAGGTTCGTAACTTGAGTCTCCGGTCTAAGCAACTGGTCATTTCTCATATCCGGCGATGCTTCAATGAGGAGGCTGATGGTCTATCAAAGTAGGCTCTGGGTATGATGGATGGCATGATTTCTTTTAAGGAATTTCGTGCTGGCATTCTGACCAATGAAAATTGTATTTCCTTCTGTTAGATGAGTGTTGCCTCTCCAATCTACATCATTGAGACCTGTCATTTCGACATGTTATATTTTGCTTTGTGTTTTTTGATCCAATTCATAGGAGGTATATGTGGGCGTGGTGCTATTATGAACAGCCTGTAACTTCGATTTTGCTTGTAACTGGAAATTATTAGTCTGCTATGAAAATTGACATATATGACTGATCTGAATGTAACTATGGGAACCTTCCCTGATTCATCTTTTTTCTTATTTAATAAAATATATTTTTTTCGCCTTGAAAAAAAAATGCTTATTCCAACCATAAAAATGGTCAAACACAAATTCAATATGATTTCAAATTCCAATCATGATCTTCATATTTATGAGTAGGAATTTGGTTGTGACATAGTAATCTCCGTACTCCCATTTGGGGACCACATTGACAAAGTCCCCACATTCATGGATATAATAATCTTAACTAGCCTTAGTTAGAGGGACCACATACCCATCACTCTCTACTCCCTTTACATGGACCACTAAACACAACCTTCTATGTTTTGTCTATAATATATTTAACTAATAATTTTTACCTTTATTGTTTTGTCTTTTGTTTGAATTGAATTAATGGATTTTGATATAAATTTTATTGAATTGAATTAATGGGTTTTGATATAAATCTTATTAACTTATAAGAAACAACTTGAGTAGGCTTAATGGTTAATAATATGTGTTTCCTCTGGGAGGTCATAGGTTTAAATCCAAAGGGGTGTAGGGTGTGTATACTTTTGTAGACTTTAGTAGTCAAATCATTATATGGAAGGGAGTCTCTTGTCCCACAAACAAGGGGGTTCTCATACACCAAATTGGTGTCTAGCTAGGTTGTGACCTTAAAAATAGATTATTATTATTATTAATTTTGATAGAGAGATAAAAATTAACATTGTCCTTTATAACATGGTATCATTAAGAGAGTTGGTATGATAGTTACAACAAACCACTTTTCATAACACCATTCAGAGAGTGTTAGTTTGTGATCTTTCCCTTTCTTTTCTCAAACCCCAACATGTGTTGCAATTACATTTTCATGGCATGTAGGAACATCACAACTAAAAGGAAGTGATAAGTGATCAATACGAATATCGATAGAATAACCATTTATAGAGTGATTTTTGATAGAGATATTGGAGGGGAGTCCCTTGTCCCACAAACAAGGTTGTCTCATACACCAAATTTTTGTCTAGCTAGGTTGTGACCTTAAAAATAGATTATTATTATTATTATTGATAGAGAAATACAAGTTAGCATTGTCCTTTATAACATGGTATCATTAAGATAGTTGCTATGATAGTTACAACAAACTACTTTGCACAACACCACTCAGATAGTGTTAGTTTGTGATCTTTCTCTTTCTTTTCTCAAACCCCAGCATGTGTTGCAATTACATTTTCATGGCATGTAGGAACATCACAACTAAAAAGAAGTGATAAGTGTTCGATACGAATATCGATAGAATAATCATTGATAAAGTGATTGCTGATAGAGATATTGGAGGGGACTCCCTTGTCCCACAAACAAGGTTGTCTCATACACCAAATTGTTGTCTAGCTAGGTTGTGACCTTAAAAATAGATTATTATTATTATTATTATATTTGATAGAGAAATAAAAATTAACATTGTCCTTTATAACATGGTATCATTAAGAGAGTTGCTATGGTAGTTACAACAAACTACTTTGCACAGCACCATTCAGAGAGCGTTAGTTTGTGATCTTTCCCTTCTTTTCTCAAACCCCAACATGTGTTGCAATTACATTTTCATGGCATGTAGGAGCATAACAACTAAAAGGAAGTGATAAGTGACCGATACACATATCGATAGAATAATCATTGATAGAGTGTTTGTTGATAGAGATATTTCCATTGGAATTGCTCTTTAAAAAGAAAGAGCCATTGATAGGATGATAATTGTTTGTTAGAAAGGTGTTTGTCAATAAGGTACGCGACTGCCAAGAGAGTTGTTAGAAAAGGAGGTGATCAATAAGGAGGATTTAAGTGCATATTTGTTGATGTTGTTTATAATATAAGTCTTTGTGAATCAAGAGGAAATTACGTTAATGTTTGGTAGATCTTGACGTTTTGATCCCTACTCTGGGATCATCTTCAAGAGACTTTTGAGCTCATAATTTTAAGCTAGGAAACCAACACTTATAAACAATAATGCATTGATTTATTAATTATTATGTCGGTTGCGTTTGTTTTGTATGTTTTTTGGAGAGTATGTAACAATGAAGTCCAAGAGTCACTTAGTTTTTTCTTGCGTCTCTATTCAAGCATTCAACAATCATTTTGATTTCAATTTTGTCTCTTACCTTCTGCCTAGTTCTAGGTTTTCTTCTTTTGCAATGATAGTTGCTCCTGCCATATAGATATAGTGCTTTGTTATGTGTGAGTGCTTTGCTAAGGTCGATTTTTCATACCTATCATGTCTTAAGTCTGTGTAGTGTTCTTTAAACCTTTCTTCAATGGACCTTCCTTATGTATAAAAATTAGGCCTTGAAAGCACAATTTGGGCATGGAAATAACCTTGGATTGCAAGGAATCAATTAATGAGACTCAAACACATGACAAGCCTTCAAGCCTACATTAAGTCATATACCAGTCTCATGTTGGAAATTCCTAAAATGTCTAAAGAATATCACTTGTATAATTTTATGAAGGGACTTCAACCTTGGGCGCAGACAGAGCTGCACAAATAGAGTGTGCAAAGTCCTGCTGCAACAATAGCAGGAGCACACAAAGTGCTTTAATACAAAGCATGATCAACGAAAACTTGGAAGACGATGCTTTGGGAGAGAAGCAAGAAGGTAAGAATAGGAAGCCGACAAATAACAAGAAACCATCAGAGAAGCAAGGAGGTGAGGAAAATGCGTGACGATCAGATGCATCTAAAGACAAAAAGGAAACTAAGACCATTTCTTGTTCGATTTGTGGGAAAAAACACTATGTTAAGAATTTTCCACTAAGGCATTAAAATCTCAATGCAACCTTTGATTGGTGTCATGCAAGTCTTGAATGTGGTAGTGGTAGATCAGTCTAATATTGTAATTCAAGAGCAGGACTTCACAAGACTTAGCTATGTGGAAGTGATGATAAACAGGAAGTCGATCGTGGCAATGGTTGACAGTGGGGAAGCTCACAATTTTATGAAGGACAAAGTGGATAAAGATCTTGAGTTGGTGTTGGAGCCCATGCAAAACTCCTTCAAGGCATTAAACTTAGAAGTGGAAAAAATAGTTGACATGGACAATGGAATCTCTTAGAAATGTGGATCATGGGAGGGAACTATGAGCTTTATAGTAGTGCCTATGGATGAATTTGATTTGGTCATGGGGTAGGATTTCATGAGGATGGTGAAGGTGGTGCTCATCCCTCACTCAGACTGTTTGTTCATCCCTGAGAAAGGCTAGACCCATATGATTCCTACCATGTGGAGGCATTTAGGTGCAACAACAAGGATGGATACGATGAGCATGGTTTCCATAGGAAGTCAAACAGTCAAGCCTTTGGATGGTGGAAAGTGTGAGTGTATGGTCGAAGAAGAAATATCAAGTAAGAGAGCTTTGGTGAAAATATCGGTGCAGACTTAGTCAAATCATTGGAAGAGAGGTTCACCGTGATGGAAACCATGGTGAACTTGATGGAAACATCGGTAGAGGAAGCATGGGGTGCAGACTCAATAGAGTAGCAACGCATAGAAATAGAAGAATATGTGCAGACAACATAAGAGTCGATAATGGAAACCATGAGCACAATGGACTTGGTGAACGAAGACTTATCAATTTACCAAGATAGTAAGGAAGCATCTTGTGAACCTTGGTGTAGAGATTCCAAGGAATAGGGCCAAAGATCCTTGGGTGTACTTGGATAGGAGGATGAGTTAGGTGACTCGGAATTTGTGAGAATTTAGAATGAAGGTGGTCGTGGCATCGGCACAAATATTCATGTCTTTTTGTACTTGAGCAAGAATCAATGCAACCTTGTGATGGAACCATACGACTCAGACATTTCAAAGATAGAGATGGGATGGAGAGTTGAACCATTTGGAGGTAGCTAGGGTAGACACTTTCCCACTTCATTCTATTAGAGAAACTAGAAAGTGGCTCACTACCTAGGAGCAAAGAATGAGCCTAGAGATTGGTGCCATAGTGATGGTGCCCAAAAGGAAAGAAAAGTGTGTTGTGGCACTTGTTTAGCAACAATTTTTACACTCGAAGGGAGACTGAGGCAAGCGAGATTGAAGATGGATCCAGGTATGGTAGACCTCTGCATGGAAGGCTTCATGACAACTTGAAGTTTCTAAGTCATGAAAGTGACTTGGTGACAAAAACTGAAAGTCCATGAAGCATGTAGGAAAGAACTGGGAAGAAGTATGTTGGCTCAAGAGACTCATGATGGAGACATTTGATGAGTTAGGTGCAAATTTGGATTAGCTACCCAACTTGCCTAGACATGATAGCATAATGCGGCTGTATATGATGGGATTGAGCTAAGGAAACAATCACAATGACTCATATAAGGAGTGGTGAAAGGACGAGTAAGTCTGAACAAGCAGACCTAAGAATGGCTAGATCTTGAGAACTTGGGTGACCTAGGATAGAAGGTTTCTTAGTGCTACAGTTGATGGTATTAGCATTGGACATATGCATTTGGATGGATGGCGGTGCATGCATTCAAGTAGAAGCATTGAAGTTTCATGATGAGAAAGTGGTGCGGAAGCTTGATGATTGGTGGCATCAATTTGGAGGGAGGTAGTATGGTAAGGGAAGGTGTGGAAAAAGGATTACATCTAGATGGATGTTTCCAGAGATGACAATGAATTTAAGTGGGGGAGGATGTCTCTCCCTCAGCATTGGTACTCGACAAGAGCTCTTCCTCCCACCTTGACAATAGGCGACGAGATGGCATGGCACAACATCGTCACATAGTTGGATGCATCACAAAGGACATATGATGGATTCGATGTGGGCCATAGAACCTTGTGACAGCAAGGAAATTCAATGGCAAGAAATTTCCTAAGGCATGAAAATGATGAAATATTTCCAAGTGAGGTAAGTTTCTTTATAGGAACAGGTGCACAGTAGGCTTGGTGGTACAGTGAGCTTGATGTGAGCCCAAGGTGCCCAGAACGTGGGCTTACTTATGAAGGTGGGAACACTTAGAAGAAGTGCACCCACACATGTGGGAAGCATGCGGACCCGATGGATGAAACATGAGGGTGTGCTAGGTGGATGCACCCATGAGTTGTATTAGATGTGGGTTCACTTGATGTGCCACATGAGACATGAAGGGGTTGCGAGGGAGATTGTGGGTGCAAGGAAAGGTGAGTGGAAGTGACTTCGGTCTCAAGCGAGAGTGCATGTCGACTGAGCAACGAGTATGCATGTGAATAAGGCACAGTCAAGGCCACCTTAAATATTTGTGTGGGGTGCACACCTCCTTAAGGAAAGGAAAGCTATTGGCTCCTCTCACTATAAAAAGAGGGACGCACTTGCACAAAGATCATCATTAAGTGGTGAAAAAGAAACAAGTTTGAGGTCTGAGGCAAGGGGTGCACTAAGGATGGCATAGTAGTTGGATACAGAGACACAAAATCGGTGAAGAAGACATGATGCGTAGTGGTAGTTCTATGGGTGTTTTAGGGGGACGTGTGTGTAGCCAGTGGGATGTCTTGGTAGTCTTCCTGGTGTTCAGGAAGGGCTCGTCGGGAAGTTGTCTAGACAACCTTGTTTAGAGAATTGTATGGGAATACGTGCCAAAGCTGTCACACATTTGTAAAAAGGTGTTTGTGAGGATGGGCGCACCTCCTTGATGTACTTTGTATATTGTTGGGAACCACCTATACTTATGTACTATGTTCTCTTTATGTGTATGATTGTTTACTTGTAATGCAAAGTTCATATAACATGTATGCTTAAAGTATTAACTAAGTGTTGGATTGTTGCAAAAGTGTTGTTGGTGAGTGAAATGAGTAGGATTTGTTGTGACTTAACAGTATATAGCTCAAGGCATAGTTATGGGAAGACCTTGAGTGAAGAGGGGTAGTCTGGGTGTATTAGTTGCAAGTTAGCTAGACCCTTGCGAACAGGGAACATTGGTACCGCATGTTCCGCATAGTTTTTAGTTAGAGTTTATCTTATTTCTTTAGTTTCTATTAATAGTAGTATAATTAAAGAAGGGAAAGTGAAATTTGTTCATTCTCATTTTGAATCTAATTTCCTTATTAAAAGTGTTTATATAAAAAACATAAATTAAAATTCCATAGAGAAAGTTTCTTTACTCCCAATAATTGTGAAGTTTATGTGTGTAATTACTTATTTATTATGCATTGAATTAGAACTACCCATACATTGGTCCATGGAAAATTAAATGAATTTGGTGTGATGGTTTATGTGTATGTGAACTATGGTAAATTATAGCTAGAGAGACATGGTAAAAATTGATGATGAGCAGACAGAAGATCTCTTTAGCTATATGTACCCTAATTTATTGAGCCATGTATGAAAAAACTAGACATAGATTTAGATACTCTCAAGAGGGATACCCGGTTAAAATTTTGAGGTGGGATGGTCTATCCCAAGTCAAGTTTAAAGAGGGAAATGTTAAGTTAATTTTGATAGCTAAAAAGAATTAAAGATCGATTTACCTTTGATGGTTTATGGATCCATGATTTTTAAGTAATACATGGTATTTGCCCATGATATTGCATATCATGAAGGCTACTTAAATATGACAGGTGATGGCCAGATTGTTCATTGGTTAAGGGCTTCAATGAGAGTTGATGGCCGGATTGCTCATTGAAGCGGTTAAAAGTGGTAGATCTATTGTTGCTGATATTCTTCTTCATTTTATATGCTTGTTTTTCATATTTTTGTGTGTTTTTCCAAACCTAACAGTGACTACGGGAGCAACGCAAGAAAGGTGCTCGGTACCTTACAAATCAAGGTCCACTAGCCACGTTCTAACAGGTATCAGCTCTCTCAACAACAAATTATTTTCTTTCTAATACAGCACCTATTATCCACTGCAAGTCTTCCTGTTAAGATCTACCAACGAAGCAAATAGCTCTTATTTTTTTTCCAGTTCTATATAGATCCGTGTCCCGAGGCTTTCTCTACAGCTAACTCAGAATTTCTCTCTGGATCTTGCAGTTACAGTTACATTTGTTTTGATGTTAATAAAAATGTCAATCGTTTGTTGTTCATTTACCGTTTTGTTATTTTGCAGAGAGATTTATTATTACCGTTTTTCTAGGTAAATGTTTGTGTACAAAAGATATATTGATAGATATACACTAAATGCTCTACTCGTTATTAATTTTTTGGTGGGACGACTTTATTAAATCTAAGTATGGAAAATTATGTTTTTAATTATAAATTCAAATTTAAATAATAACAATAATAATAATATTTTAAGATTAAGTTAAACTACATAGTATTTGTTTTTTTAAGATCGAAAGTATTTCTTTGTACAGAAGAAAATCAAGTCTTAATGGTCCATTAATGTATAGATTGTTTACCATGTACAGGATTCACTTTTATATAATTCCAGTTTTTAAATGTTTTAACAAATTAATAAATAGAATAATAATGTTACATCGAATTAATTAAAAATTAAAAAAAAAACAATAAAAAAGGACTCAATGACTTAACGTCTTTGGAGACTCCATGCTTGCTATAAACTGGACAATGGGGACACAGCGGTGTCACAATTTGAAACTGATTCCATTGCGGAAGGAAATCTCTTTACTGAAAGCTAATTTTGACAGTTTAGGAAGCGGATCAAAGGTGTAAAACTAGCTTGCTGATGGAATATGGGCAATGGCTCATAACTGAATACCAGAATGGCACCATTTTGACTGCTATCATAGAGTGAATTCTAGCATCATATGCACTCATTATTACAGCTTTTGATGGAATATGGGCAATGGCTCATAACTGAATACCAGAATGGCAGCCATCTGGACTGCTATCATAGAGTGAATTCTAGCATTATATGCACTCATTATTACAGCTTTTGATTTTTGAACAGTCCTAGTTTTAACAATGCTACAATGTTTTGATAATTTCTATAAAAGCTCTAAATGACTGTATTTATACATTATCATGATAAGGTATGATAGTAGGCAGGCCCAAAGACATTTTATACTCTGAAACAAGATTGCCATCCAAATAGAACTACCTTTTTTTTAAAACCAACAAGAGCATCATGTTACTTACAAGAATTGAACCCGAGTAAGAATGATCCAAATTGATTACCAAATTACAATATTTTACAAGACATTTTTTGCAAAAAATTATCTTCGGGGAGGTTGCCCTTGAACCCCCTCGGGAGTGAGACACTAGTGGGGGGAAAGCACCACCAAACCCCCTGTTAGAAACTGGGATCCAAACATGAATGAAATAGTACCTGAATGAAGAATATAAACAGGCTCTATGACCAACAATTAAGTAAAAAATTCATAGATAGAAAAGATTATCATGAAGCACTTCAATATGCATGAAAAACTAGTTAGCACTCCACCTTTTGCACACTATAAATTGTTTTTTGAATAATGTACTAGAGTGGAAGCAGAGAAAATGCTAGTAATCTGCAACATACTTAAGCTCAGAAAGGAACATAAAATCGTCCATATGCAAAATCCGAAGACCCAAAATATAATGCAATAGGCCTAAATCTATCATTTCAAATTGATGCTTAAGATTATTCTTCAATTCTTGTATTAATGAAAGTTGGTTGCTAGTAAGGATTAGATCATCCATATAAAGTACCACAATGAGGACATCATCATCATAGTTCTTAACATATATATTTGGATCAGATCTACACCGCTTGAAACCATTCTTTGTTATGCAAAAAATTATCCAAAAAAACGTAAATAGATAAGAAAGTGTAATCCATGCCTTAATAATGAAGAAAAGAGATGAAAGCAAGCCTCTTTGAGGGGGAAACTTCCTTATACAATCTACTAAATACACAAGACAATATGAGGTGAGATCATTCTAAAATAGATCTCCTTGGTGTGTTTGTGTGTGTGTGAGAGAGAGAGAGAGAGATAAAGAGTCCACTTACAATTCTAGAGCCTACATAATTAGTGCATAATTATAATTAGTATCTTAGATGACCAATAAAGATAATACTTATATGATGTAATGTAACAATATATAGGGATTAACATGCCCCTTGCCTTCAAACAAGTGTTGTCCTCAACACTTGATTAAATCTAGATGCCCCTGCATGAAGAACTCATCTTCCCATGTTATTCTTCTATTGACAAGCTCTTCCACTTGATGAGGTACTCAATAATTGCTTGATTTCATAACTCCTTGATCATTTTCTCAATGATTGTTTCAAGTTCTAGAATTAATTTCCATTCTTTATCAATCTCTGGTAAAATAGTATGGACTACAATCTTATCACCAATTACCTTTTTTAGGAAAGAATCATGGAAGACTAGATTTACATGTGAAGTTGTAGGTAACCCCAATTTATAACCCATACTTCTAATCCTTTGCAACACCTTATAGGGACCATAATACTTTGGTGCTAATTTATTGTCCTTCTTTCGCTGCTTCAGGGACATCTATTTGTATGGTTGTAGCCTAAAAAATACACAATCTCCCACTTCAAATTCCCTTTCACTATGATATTGGTCTACTTATCTTAGTGCTATAACCAAGTTATCCTTCAATAATTGGAGAAATTCTTGTTGATTCTCTATGTGATCCTCCACTACTTGAACCTTAACTATCTCTTTCAAGGATGATGTGATGGTAGGAGGATGATACCCATAAAGTGTCATAAATGGTGACATTTTTTATGAAGTATGAAATTACGTGTTATACCACCATTTTGCTAAGGGAAACCACTTGACCCATTGTGTTTGTTTATCATATGCGAATCAACAAAGATACCCTTCTAAGCATTTATTCAAAACCTCAGTTTTCCCTTCAAATTGATGATGGTAAGAGGAGTTGTGAACCAATTGAGTGCCCATATAAGAAAATAATTCCTTCCAAAAATTACTGGGGAAAATTGGATCTCTATCACATACAATAATCTTGGGGTTCCATGTAGTTTCTGAACTATTTCCATGAATTCCATAGCTATTGTACTTGCTTTAAAAGGATGAGAAAGAGAGAAGAAATGGGAATCCTTTGTGAGTTGATCCACCACTACCATGATGACAATATTTCCTTCTAACTTTGGTAAACCTATGATAAAGTCCATTGAGAGATCTTCCCAATGTTAACTTGGTATGACAAATGGTTGTAGAAGACCTGGTGTCTTGATAGTCTCACCTTTGTTGACACAAGGTGCCTTTCGAAAAAGGTTCTTGCTTAAAAATTACACACAACACATTCATTCACATAGACCGGATGTAAATAGGATGCCAGAAATTGGCTTATATTACTTCTACCGAAATGGTTACAATGCAAACTGCAAGGAATGGAAATAACTAACTATTGTCGGCCTTAGCCAATTACAATACATAAGTAACTGTGTGTTATCTCAGTGTGTCGACCGTCACCCTCTCCTAGTTCACTACGAAACTCTAAGCTATGGCTCGATCTTCTCTGTGTTCGGAAGATGTGTGACTGTTCTCTCCAATCTATCAATATTCTCCTTGAACTATGCTCTACGGAATCTCCACTCTGCCAAGTGATTCAACTGATATGAAATCCCTGGCCTTCTACTCTATTTCTATTGTTCCCGAGACCAAACCGACTCCAGAGACACGCATCCTCTGTCTGTTGATCTCCTCGGATTCTACAGACCTGCAACTGTCAACGCCCCAACTGTGTTGCACAAACCGTGCATGTTTTGACATCTATCACGATCCCAACCACCTTCAATAACTGCCATTAACTTCCTTAACAACCCTGAACTATTGCCAAGTACTCTTCTTGACTTCTACGTGTCCTTCTGACACTGCTACAGTAGTCGATCATGTCACTGCCTCGACCATACTGCCTTCTGTCAACCTTCGACATAACCGCCGGCTTCCTTCGCACTCTTCAGGCTTCGCCAGTCCGCCCCTTCCTCCTCGCTTGGCTCATGCCCAAAACTTATCGGTGTCGCGGTTAGACTCAGGTCGACCATCGACGCCTCCGCTCTTCCTGTCATCTATTGACTCCCAACATGTCGACTCTCGACCTTTGATGCTTCTGTTAGTCACATCCCGACTGCTTCTGCTAGACTCATTGACTTCATTAGACAATCTTCTCTTCCGCACTAGTGGTCATTAGCATTCCCTCTGGTTGGCTTCCTTCATGTCGATCATCTTCGATTGCTCTACCTAGGCCCCAATGCTCCTGCATCAAACTCCCCAGGTGAAAAAGAACTCGACTACTCCGTCAGTCTCCTGAACTCTTCTTCGAAAATCCATGTCGCCTCCTGCAACTCATCGTATTTCCATCGCACTAAGTATTCCTTCTTTCACGAACTGTGTGTATGACCTACTTCGCGTTCCTCCATTACTTCTGCGATTTCTTCTTTCTATCGATCTCGAATCTGCACTGTCCAGTCGATCATCGACACTTCCTCGCTTCTACTGCTTGAACCTTCTTCAAACTTGTACATATCTGAGACATTGAACATTGATGAAATGCTCAAGTCATTCTAAAGCTCCAACACATAAGCATTGCCCGAAATATTCTTCAAAATCTTACATGGTCCAATCTCTTCATCTTTAGCTTGTTATATGTCCCCGTCGGAAATCTCTCCTTCCGCAAATGTGCATAGACTAAGTCTCCTTCACTGAATGACTATAGTCTCTTCTTCCTGTCGGCTCTCAACTTGTATGCCACGTTACTCCTCTATGCGCTTTCACACATCTTCATGCACTTCTTGCATATGCTCTACGAATGATTCTGCATCCGTGCTTTTCCTAATTTCTGTCAGTAACTCAACCAAATCCACCACTCCACGTGGGCTTCTTCCCTGAACAATCTAGAATGGGATCAAACCTGTCGACCGATTCACATAATTGTTATATGCAAACACTTCTTGCGCCAACACATTCTTCCATTGCTTGGGTCTGTCGGCCATCAAACATCTTAGAAGGTTTCCCAAACTTATATTCACCACCTCGGTTTATGTGTTCGTCTGCGGATGATATGCCGAGCTAAACTGCAACCTCGTGTCCAGTTTCTTCCATATGGTTCTCTAGAAATGTCCCATAAACTTGGTATCTCTGTCCAATGTGATACTCTTCGACAACCCATGCAATCTGACTACTTCCTTGAAGAATAGTACAACAATTCCTGTGGTGTCGCTTGTCTTCCGACACAGAATAAAGTGTGGCATTTTCGAAAATATGTCGACTACAACAAAGATTGAGTCGCTTCCTTGCTGCATCTTTGGCAATCCTAGCACAAAATCCATGCTCAGGTGCTCCCATGGGGTATCCGGTACAGGTAATGGTGTATACAACCCTGTATTCTGACTTCTTCCTTTTACCAACTGGCAAACTCTACATTGTGGAACCCACTTTTCGACATCTGTCGTTATTCCTAGCCAATAATACTTTTCTTCGACCAATGCCCTGGTCTTGTCGATGCCAAAATGACCTACTAATCCGTCGCTATGCAATTCTCATATTAGGTTCTCCCTTACTGATCCTCTGGGAATACACAATTGTTGTCCCTTGAATAGGTATCCCTCTTGGATAAAATGATCCAAGTATGGAGTCGTGTCGACACTTCAAGGTTCACGAGAAGCCTTCCATGCTTTTGCAAAATTCTCGTCGGTCCCATACTCTGTCTTCACTGACTCTATTCTTGTTTCCTGAACTGTCATCGTGTTCAGCAATGCAACTCTTCGATTTAGCATGTCGGCAACCTTGTTCGACTTGCCTGACCTATGTCGAAACATGAACGTATATCCCTGTAGGATTTCATCCCATTTCATGTGCCGCTGATTCAAATTCGACTAAGTATTCAAGTACCTCAGTGCTTGGTGATCTGTGTATAACACAAATTCCTTGGGAAACAAATAATGCCTCCACTTCTTCAATGCCTGGGAAATAGCATAGAATTCCTGGTCATAGACCAAATATTTCCGCTTCGCATCATCCAACTTCTCACTGAAGGATGCAATTAGTCGGTCCTCCTGGCTCAACACTACTTCAATTGCCATTCCACTCATGTCGCAATCGAACTGGAAAACTTTGTCAAAATCTGGGAGTGCTAACATTGGGCTCTCAGTGACCTTTTCCTTCAACTTGTCGAAAGCTCATTGGGAAGCTTCCGTCCACTTGAACTCCCCTATCTTCATGCACTCTGTCAAAGGTGCACAAATCCGACTGAATCCCCAAATGAACTTCCTGCAGAAACTAGCAAGTCCATGGAAACTCCTCACTCCAATCATACTTGTCGGTTCTGGCCAATCCAATATTGACTTCACCTTTTCTGGGTCCATCACCAACGCTTTACCCGAGATTATGAATCCTAAGTACACCAGTTATTCCTTCATGAAGAAACACTTTTGCAGGTTCACCATCATCTTTTCTTCCTGCAACTTCTGCAATACCTATTGAATGTGCTCCAAGTGCTCTTTCTTGGTTCGACTAAATATCAGGATGTTGTCTAGATACACTATGATGAACTTACCCAAGAATGGTTTCAGTACCTCATTCATCAATCACATGAATGTAATGGGTGCATTAGTCAATCCAAATGGCATGACTAACCACTCATACAACCCTTCTTTCATCTTAAATGTTGTCTTCCATTCATCTCCTTCTCTAACCCGAATCTGGTGATAACCGCTCTTCAGGTCTATCTTCGTGAAGTACTTCGCTCCACTCAGGAAATCCCTCAAGTCATCCATTATCGACAATGAAAACCGGTACTTGATCGTGATCTTGTTGATGGATCTGGAGTCTATACACATCCTCCATTATCCACCTTTCTTCGACGCTAATACTGCTGGTACTGCGCACAGACTCAAACTTTCTCTAATCAATCCTCTATCCAACAACTCCTGGACCTGTCGATTGATTTCCTGACCTTCTGTTGGACTCATCCTATGCGGTGCTTGGCAGACTCAACCCTAGAATCAATTCGATCTAATGGGATATGCTCGTTGTCGATGACAATCCCGTCGGTGTCTCATCGACTAATATGCTTCAAAACTCGTCAAGCATCTTTCTGACTTCAACCGGAATCTTCTCCATCGTTGACCTCTCGACACATGGTCCTTTCAAAATGATAGTGTAACACCCCGACTACTTTTCCTCCTCTACAAGGAATTCTTTTGCTGAACACATCAGCACTCGCTTCTCCCAAAAGTTTCTCTCACCGTGCTTACTGTTGGCATGTTCCTCCGGCTTCGGCTTAAGAGTCCTTTGCATGCCATTTTTCCACACTATGACTGTGTTGGTTTGACCATCATAGATCATCTTCCTATCATATTTCCATGGTCTCCCTAACAACAGATGGCACGCGTCCATTGGGGTTACGTCACATAGTACGATGTCTTCAAATCCTTCGACTCTGAATTTAATTAGGCACTATTTGGTCACCTTAACATGGTGTCATTTCTGCAACCATGAGATCTTGTATGGGTGTGGATGTTCCTGACACTTTAACATTGCCTTGTTGATCACCTCTGTCGACGCAAGATTCTCAATACTTCCACCATCAACTATGGTCTTGCAACGCCATTCGCTGATTCGCACCTTGGTTCAAAAGATCACCTTCCACTGTGTCGGCTCTTGCTCATCGCATCGGTCGTCCAAAACCAATGTCTTCTTGGCTTTCATGGCCCGAATATTCTTCTTACCATCCTCACTGTTGTCGGATGCTGATTCTTCCCTCTCGTCTACTTTCTCATCCCTTCGACGTCTGGGCTTCGACTCATCTACAGCCTGTAGGTTCTCTGGGTATTCACATGCCTTGTGTCCTGCTCCTCGACACTGTAACAGATTATGGCTGGTCTGTCAGCTCCTTTTCTGTTGGATGGACCACTTCGACCATACACACCTATTAATACCTAAAAAGTGCTCACTACCTCATCTACCCTATTGCATGACTCATTTGTCCATATTTCCTACCATATTTGCCTCCAGAACCTCAAAAAACCATTAAAAAGTCTCCAAAAGGCCCAAAAACCATTAAAAAAGACTCCAAAAGGCCAAAACCCCCCTTTTTTCCCCAAAATAAGTTAAACTCCTCCAAAAATAAAAAAAAAAAACCTCTAAAAAGGGAATAAAAAATACAAAAAAGAGGAAAAAGAGGGAAAAAAAAGAAGCAAAAACCCTATACAACTGACCTAAACCATATGGTGCCCAAAACCATGGGCCAACACTCCACCACTAAAAAACCTATAAATAGGTGATGGAGGCCCCCCATTTCATATCCACAATCATTCCTATCCTTACTCTGCCAAAATCACTCCTGAAACCGTAGCTCACCCTTTTGAGCTATTTTCACATTTGAGTGCCCCTTTGGCCCATTTCCAAAACCCTTTGGAGAAAGAGAAGGAGCAACACTAGAGCTTGGAAGCAACCCTCTTGGACGGCTGCAAGGGCTTCATCAACCTCTACACCTGAGGTAACTTTTAATACAAAAAAGAAAAATCTTTTGCCATATTTTCATGTTTTATTATTTATGTCAATGCTCATGCTAGGTTAAATTTCATACTGTTTTACTGCTTTTATTTACTGTTTATTGAACTGCTACTAAGGAGGCTCTTCTCCTTAGTAGGTGCTCATTTGCACAAGCTAGGGTGAAAACCCTAGCTACAGCACCTCGACCGCGGTTCTCATGACCATCGTGTTTGTTCTCTTGCGTTTTCTCACATGTCGATGTCCCTTCCATCCGTCGGTTTTCTTTGACAGATTCCCCCCTATAACCGATACTTTGGCCTTTTGCAGAAACAGTCTTCGCACCCCGACCAGTCATCCTGCCTCTGGTCGCTGTGGATTTCCTCGACAGTTTCTCTTCTGCCTTTAGAGATAACTGGCAAGCTTCACCAACCGCTCTGAATATGGACATGCTCAATTCATCCTGAATGTCATATTTCAAGCCGTTCATGTACCTAGTGATAGCTTCTTCTCCTTCATCAGTCTGACCCAACCTTATTGACAATCTGTAGAACTCTTCCATGTACTCCTTTGCGGTCATCTCTTTTTGTCGAAAGTTCTGCAACTTTCGGAACAAGGAAATCACATAGTCATTTGGCAAGAATTTTCCTTTTAGCTTGGCGCCCATCCTATCCCAAGAGTTGATTTTCTCCTTTCCTTTCCTGACTCTGTCATCCTACACATTGTCCCACCACAATGAGGCATGACCCTTCAACCTTAGATATGTAGTCTTAACCCATTTAGGATCCTCGATCTGCTCTATGTCGAAGTATTTCTCCATGTCTCTGAACCAGTCGATCAAGTCTTCTGGATCCAGGCTTCCCGAGTAGGTACGTACATCTATCTTTGTCTGACCTCTCATATCCATCAGAATTTTGATCAGTTTTCCTTCTAGCTCTTCTCCCTCTGCTTGCCGTGGTTCCACTTCTTCGACCTCTTCATTGCTATGGTCTAACACATTAGGAATACAACCACGCCTTTGGCTTTATTTGATCGATGCGATTTCATTAGTCAAAGTTCGCATTTTTCGGATGCACTCGTCGAACATCTCACGATCAACTGTGATTGCTACGCCACGCGCTCTTCGTCCTCGGACATTAACACCTCTGTGAGCCATTTTCAACCTCAGCTGAAAATCCCACTCCGTCCAATCGCAACCGGACTTCAACAAGTCGTGCACAACTCTACCCAACCTCATCTGGAGCTGTTCAACGCACTTGCCCACTGGATCCACTTCCAATGCTGATAACACTTGACGTTTTCCTGCTCACGGGATTCTTCCTGCTCTGATACCACTTGACGCAAGGCAAGTTGGTATCACCGGCCTTCTCCTTTATAGGATTCACTTCCCGCTCTGATACCACATAACACAAGGCGCCTTGTGACAAAGGTTCTTGCTTAACAATTACACACAACACACTCGTTCACATAGACCAGATGTAAACATGATGCCAGAAACTGGCTTATATTACTTCTACCGAAATAGTTACAATGCAAACTGTAAGGAATGGAAATAACTAACTATTGTCGGCGTTAGCCATTTACAATACATAAGTAACTGTGTGCTATCTCAATGTGTCAACTGTCACCCTTTCCTGGTTCACTGCGGAACTCTGAGATATGGCTTGATCTTCTCTACGTTTGGAAGATGTGTGACTGTTCTCTCTAATCTACCAATCTTCTCCCCGAACTCTGCTGTACGGAATCTCCACTTTGCCAAGTGATTCAACTGATTTGAACTCCCTGGCCTTCTACTCTACTGTTGTTGTTCCCGAGAGCACACCAAATCCTGAGACACTTATCCTTTGTCTGTCGATCTCCTCAGATCCTGCAGACCTGCAACTATCAGCGCCCCAACCATGCTGCACAATCCCTTCCTGTTTTGACATCTGTCATGATCCCAACCACCTTCAGTAACTCCCATTAACTTCCTTAGCAACCCTGAACTGTTTCCAAGTACTCTTCTTGACTTCTACGCATCCTTCTGACACTGCTACAGTAGTCGGTCATGTCACTTCCTCGACCATACTGCCTTCTGTCAACCTTCGACATACCCATCGGATTCCTTCACACTCTTCAGGCGTCTCCAGTCCGCCCTTTCCTCCTCTCTTGGATCATGCCCAAAACTTGTTGGTGTCGCAGTTCGACTCATGTCGACCATTGACGCCTCCGCTCTTCCTATCATCTGTCGACTCCCAACATGTCGACTCTCGACCTTTGCTGCTTATGTCAGTCACATCCCGACTACTTTTGTTCGACTCATTGACTTCATCAGCCAATCTTCTCTTCCACACCAGTGGTCGTCAACATTCCCTCTGGTCGGCCACCTTCATGTGGATCATCTTTGACTGCTCTGCCTAGGCCCTGATGCTCCTGCATCATTTGTTTTGTTGACAAAACAAACTTTCTTCAACAAACTTTTATATGCCATTTTTAATACCTTCCCAAAACAAATCCTTCTTGATCCTATGGTATGTTTTCAAGAACCTTGAATGTCCTCCTATAGAAGAAGTGTGCAATTCTAAAAGGATCTTGTGTTTGAGTTGATATTTTTTACTTAAATATAGGCGATCTTGGTACCATAGTGAATCATTCTTCCACATAAATTTATCTAGTGAATTGGGGTCCTCTTGCAATTATTGAATAATCTAATTTCCTTCCTTTTGGTCTTGTTTCCATTATTCCTTGCTTCTTCTACCCAATCAGATTACATAATGGAAATAGCACAAAGTAAGCCTTCAATGCCATATTTTTTTCTTGAAAGTGAATCAACTACCACATTCTACTTTCTTTTTTTGTAGATAATTTCAAATTCATAACCTAACATTTTTGTAACCCATTTTTGTTTCTCTTTTGACAATAATCGTTTTTCCAGGAAGTACTGAAGGCTGCCATGATATGTTCTTACCTTTAAATGTCTTCCTATTAGGTAAGGGCACCATTTCTTAATTGCATGTAGTATGGGAAACACTTCCTTTTCATAAATTAGTTTGGTTAAGTTTTTTTTCCTTTAAGTTGGCAACTTTCAAAGGCAAGTGTAACATCCCGTTAATTTCATAAAAATTAAAAAATTTTAAAACAACATTAAATGTAAAATAAATTGCTAATGTGGAAATAATAAATGCTTAACAAGACATCATTGAATAATAAAGTCATTAATGCAAAGACAAATTAATTACTGAGTCTCTTTAGATAATGGCAAATTAATGACAGTGACACGACATACTTTAATTAACATGCTTACGACATTAGTTATGATTGTGTTAACTATTCTTCAAAATATCATAAGATCAAGTTTTATTGATAAGGCACTGACAGTTTGTTTCTTTGATGACGATGAAAGGGGTCCTATGAGGTACCCTAAGGCTTACTTAGCTATGTTAGCTAAATCATTTGAACCTATCCTTCTTGCGCAGATTCGCAGGTAAGATTAGTACGATAGAAAACAAGTGTTACGGGTATTTATGTTTTTCAATTAGTCGTCATATTTAGCAAATAAAATTATAAGTACCTCCTTGCTTCAGGTATGTAATTCTGTCCAAGATCTAAATGTATTATTTTGAAAAAATACAAGCTGTGGAAGTTAGTAATATTTATACTGGATTCATTTGTGAAATGTCTTAGGATCAATGCCTATGCTCATGAATCTTAGAAATAAATACTAGGTTATGAAGTCTGAAATGCTAGTACGATTCTATCAATAATTTCCAATTCACAAAGTCTGTTACTACCAGATGAAAATATTGATGAACATTTTCAAATTGAACATTATTCCTATACTAAAGCATCAAGATCCACTTACTATTTCAATACTTGTTTTTTTTTATTTAAAATAACTATGGTAGCTCTACTTTCTCCATTTATAAATTACATGTATGTTGATATAGTCTTGTCTATTATGATGTTATTATCATATTCTTAATTTGAGCATACTATATATATGTTTGAACCCTTTTAACTATGGGGTGAACCATTCTAATGTTACATTGGTGCATTAATGTAATAAACAACTCTATAAGTTTAAATGTAATATTATTACATCGTACCAATGATACTTTCTAACCTATGTATCTAATTCTTAAATGCATGCGACTCTTACCAATACAAGAAATGATTTACGTATTTATGCATTTGAAGGTTTAACCATAGAAATGAAACACTATACAATATGCAATCCTAACCTTACTCTATGCATTGATATTGAACGATATCACACTAAGCAATAAATACAATATTGGTAAGGAAGTGACGGTTATTAAATCCATTGATGTACTGAACTGGCAGGTTGATGGTGTCTCGTCCAAGCATTAATGGTTCTGAACCAACTCCATAGTGGAATGCGATGCTGTCTAAACACGTAGTCCATCCACGTGAAGCCTGGTTAAATATGTGACTATAAAAACTGAGCTGTGCATAGTGAACAAGGCGGTTTTCTTCCAAGCTGTACACGGTATTGTCCCTTGGCATGCAGTGTTGGCATTGTCGTAGCTGTTGCAATAAATGAGGTATCAATGCAATGGTTGCTCGACTCTCAAAGCATCTGGCTGGCACCTTCTCGCTCGTTGATCACACAAGATCTGGGTCATTGAATGAAAAACCCTATAACCTCGTTGTAGGTATTGATGGAGGGTTTCTCGGTCTTCATTTTTACGTTTGGAGTTTGAGTTGTGAGGCCGATAGTCTGATAACATGTAGGGTTGGAGAGAGTATATCTCGGGAGGTTTCGATCCTGTGACTTGTGGGAAGAACCCTGTTAGTTCCTGGTGTCATGTATGAAGAAGAGTCGAGCCAATAGTGGACAAAGTGAGTTTCAGGAATGGATTTTCCTCCTTTGTGCAGTTTCCACAAGGTGATATCATCGTCGAATGGTACAGTCGTCTTTCTCTTGGAGATACAAACGCTGGTAATGTTTTTACACTACAGTCTTAACATAATAGTGTTTCAAGCTATATTTTGAGATTATATCATTGTTTAACCTCTGCATTATCGTGTGACAGATATCAACCATTGTTTAGAGTTCCAGGGTCTGAGACTTAGAGGAACAACAAAGGTTGCTTGGCCACCAGGTAAGCCTCAGAGGTTCTCTTCCTCTTAGAAACCTTGGGCATGATGTGGCCGAAGTTTTTTTGTTTTGAAAAGAATCTTGATACCTTGGCATGGTTTCCATGGCCGCAATGATGTCTGTTCCTTTAAAGGATACAAGTTTTGCTCGACAAGGGTTACACATTTTTACCCTCTTAACCTTATAGCAACTTGCTAAGGGTTTTACAATGTATGAGGGTTTGAAAACTATAAATTTTGGATACAGTTGATAAAATAATTTATATGATGTTTTTAGTTTCGAATTCATTTTTAATCAAAATGTAATTCTTGTCTATAGTGATACCGTAATAAAGAATGGCTGAAAGTCGATGGTTAAAATTACTTGGTTTGCTAAGCACCTGTGTATAATACATAATAAGCCATCATAAAATATGGTCATTAGGTTCAGTTTTGGTTAAAAATCTTTGTGTGAAATGAAAAGCGTGTTTATTACAATGTCTGCTTGAAAGATGGTAGTAGACTCGGCTGCCAACCGTGGTTAATAAGGAAACTAGTTGTTGATAAATTAATACTGTATAACGATGAGATAGTTGGTAATAATCCAGCATGTTAGTATTTAAGAAATGAGTTGATTTGGTATAGTAAAAGAATGTGTCTGCGTTTGGTTTAAACGTTTTTCCTTTGGAATCTAAAGTATTTGACTATCGAACCTGATACTGCAACTTAGATGTTATAATATCTTTAAACATGGTTTCGGTTCTAAGTATGAATTATTGCGAAAGGAATTTGAATGAAATTAGGTTAAGTTTATGGAGACTGTGTTTGGGTTTAAACTAACAGTGTTTGAAAATAAAAATGGCATTTGTTAACTGAATCGAAATACGACATAAGCATAGGGAAAAGAAAGAACAATATTTATACAGTGATGTATGACTGATATGCATCTATTTATCGTTTGTGTGTAACAGTTTTGTAAAAGAAAATAATTGCAGCTGTTAAAAAATCTAGAGTTTACTAATGCCTAAAACATACGGTATTCATAACACCTTTACGATAGAATACATGGTAATAGATTTCAATAATGGTTAGTGATAAATAGAAATATAGTTCTATACATAGATGAATTGTTTCTCTTTTATAACTAAGTACAGGAGAATTCTTTCTATAACTATTTATTATATACTATTCTGCTTTTGAGTTTAAACATGTAAACGTTAGAATTTAGAAGAACACTACAATATCAATCTATCTATTCACTTGGCATTCTGCCCATCAGTCATTTGATTTTTAATTCTATTTCCTGTATTAGAGTACAATGCAGAAACCAACATGGGGAAAAATGCAGAGAAGTCATTTTATCAATCATTTCATCTATTATATCATTTTCATTTAGAAAACATACTTAGGTTAGAAAGTAGAATATTTTCTTACTGATAAATGCAAAATTTATTTGACTGAAAATAAAAACAAAAAAATAGAACCTGATAATTTGTAAGAGAACAAATCACCCAAGGAGCCTATTCCACCCAACCTACTCCTGAAGACAGCCAACTTACTTGCCTTAGGACCCCTGATCCTGTTCACTGAACCACTAGGAGGAAGATTCTGTAGAAGCCTTAGTACATCAACGTGCAGTAGAATATAGATTTTCCAGTCATCAAGACTTAGCAGTCAAAGATACCTGCACTAGCACCTCTAGATTTCCTTCTCAGTATAACTAGCAGACACACAATTGCACTCTCACATAGCCTCCCTATTTGAATCTCTCAGTGATCACCTGATACACTTGAGGAATATTTCTGCAGAAAATATTGTAAGAGCTGCCTGCTCAATTCGAATTTCCTTTTCTAGGCTGCCTAGGCCTTTAGTGGTTAACTGGTCATTAATGAGCTTCCTGCTCTCTTCCACCCACCTGGGGGATAATGCCACAAATTTAGGGGTAGTTGTCCCATAACCAACAGCTAATGGTGGAGTGCAAATGTTGCCATCCATCCCATACCTTCTAACAACTTCCATTCCTCCTAGTGGGTCAGTGAACACTCATTTAACAGTTCCCTTGGGTGTTCGTCTCCTATTTTGATTTATTAAATAATAATAATCAGTAATTACAATCATCCTTGACCAAACTTGGTCATAATTACAAAACTTTGTAATTATAATTTAACATAAAGTATTTTGCAAATAAAATAATATTCTCAAAATTTGGGTAGGTGAGAGCAAGGGTCCTTCCTTCTTGCATTAATACTGCACTAATTCCATTCCTCGAGGAATCCCATTCCACAATAAATATTTTTGTGAAGTTAGGCATGGTTAATATAGGAGTTGTACATGTATACACTTTAAGTTTTAAAAAAAAAATGGTTGTTTCTTGAGTCCATGAGAAAACCTCTTTTTTTATATAACCTTGTTACAGGTGCTACTATTTGACCATAATTCTTAATGAACTTGCAACAGTATCCTGTCGATCCTAAGAATCCTCTAAGACTCTTCATTGTTTTAGGAATTGGCCATTCCATGATAGCCTTAATTTTGTTAGGATCCACTTTGACTCCTTTGTGAGATACATTATGACCTGAATATTACACTTCCTGAACCCCAAAGGAACACTTAGAAGGCTTGGCATATAGTTGGTGCTCCTCCAACAGTTTTAAGACTTTGTCAACACGTTGTACATGCTATTCCCAATATTTCTATAGATAAGTATGTAATAAAAAAATACTAACACAAATTTTCTAAGGAATGGTTTAAATATAAAATTCCTCAAACTTTGAAATGTGGAAGGTGCATTGGTAAGTCCAAATGGCATCACCAAAATTTCATAATGACCTTGATGTGTTTTGAAGGCTATTTTTGGAATTTCTTCTTTCCTCATTCTAATATGATGATATCCAGAATGAATATCCAATTTGGTAAAGAATTTTGCTCCTTGTAATTCATCTAATAACTCATCAATGACCAAAATATGATACTTATCTTTAATGGTCATCTTATTGATATCTCTATAATCTTGACACATACACCATGGCACTTCCTTTTTGTAAACCATCACCACTAGTGAAGAGTATAGACTTTGGTTAGGTTCAATGATTCCTGCATCTAACATTTCTTGAACCAATTTTTCAATCTCACTTTTTTGTGCATATGGGTACTTGTAGGGTTTGATGTTCTGTGGTACATTTAGTAGCTGCAAATGATGATAGCATGGTCATGATATCGAACAAGTTGAATACCTTTACGTATTTATCCCAATACCCTATAATGTTTGTCAATAACTTGTTGGAGATCCACTAGACTAGAGGGTATACATGCTTGAACATCTAGTGAGCACAATTGTACAATTACTCCATGGTGTCCCGTTTTCAACATTTTTGTCATTTTGTTAGAGCTTATCAGTTTAGAGGGTTTCCCTATCATACCTTTGAGTTCAATTTATTTTCCTTCTGAGGAGAATCTCATGAATAGTTCTTGGAAATTAAAAGCAACTATTTCTAATGACAACATCAACACCACCCATTTGGATTGCAATCAGTGGGCTATCCAATGAATGCTCACCCATATTATGCTTAATACTATGGCACTTTCTTGAAAACATTATTGTGCTTCCACCCGTAATCATTACTTGATATTCTGGTACATGATATATAAAGAAATTGAGAGTTTTGGCTAATATGCAATCAATGAAGTTATTGGGTACTTGTACCAAAATCAATCAACATTGTTACATTTCTCTTTTTGATATATCCTTCTATCTTAAGAGTTTGAGGAGTACTAATGCCGACCAATTCGTGATAAGATATGGTTGGATTAGTATCTTCTATCTCTTCATCTTGAGGTTGTCTCATATTTGGATCACTTTCCTCTTCACAGTCTATGTAGAATAATTTCTTCTCACTACACTTATGACCCTTAATACACTTGTTGTCACACGTGTTGTCACAATTGAAACATAGTACATTTTCTCTTCTTTCCTCCACTTATTGAGGTGTCAAACTTGTAGGCTTAGGCTAAGTGGAGTTGGGAGGGAAAACATTTCCCTATCTATAGGTGTTTGTGGTAGTTCTTCTAGTAGCCATATTTTTATTTTCAGGCACTCCTTCTAGTGCCATATTTTTAATTTCAATTTTCCTTTCCAAACTAAAATCATTCTCTAATGAGTTATGTTCAAAGATAGGTAACTCATGTGGAATATTCTTCTTTAAAGTACCCATAAAGAGATCCAGCAAATTATCTTCTGGATTATTCTTCACTCTAAGACTTAACTTCTGGAATTGTTTGATATGCTCTATAATTAGACCTTTTTGCTTGAGATTTATCAACTAGCTAAAGAATGTGTTGCTCTTAATATACCCATAATGTGCAATCTATTATTCTGTGAATATAGACCAAGAGATAATAGAGTCCTTTTTATGGTTACAAATCCATTGGTATCGTACATGTAACAAGCTGTTTTTGACCCTAGTATGTAAAAAAAATGTAAATAGTGATGAAATGGATACAAGTCGGATACGAATGGTCTAGCATGAACAAACATTTTCTCTTTTTAATATAAAAACCATGATGACTGCAGACTAAAGGACGAATAAGATATGGGTGGCTATTATTCCACAAGAGGGGGAAGTGAGAGGGGAGTTATAAGAGAGATGACCCTAGTGACTTACTATTTAAGTCTCTACCTTTATATACTCCTTTTATCCTATGTTTTACTAACCCCTAATTATTAAAGTTCATTAACCTTAAATGGATTGATTAACCTAATCCTTGGATTAGAGGGGAAAAAGGTGTCCAACCCCATGTATGCCATTTGGCTAGTTTCCTATCACCCTTAATGCCACTTGGCTAGTCCTCAACATACATATAATTTATTTAGAACTAATCCATCATGCCATCATTCTCTAATGATGGAACCATCATCTGCTGTTAGGATTGAACCACCATTGACCACACCACCATAGCCCACACTACCATCACCCATACTACCATCACTCATATTGGGACTAGATCCATACCGAGAACAACATAATTCCCTAGAGTCATGGCATGAAGAGTTCCTGGTTGGACTATGGTGGAGCCCTGGAAGGGAATAGGGTTAACAAACCTGAGGGATTGATTATTCATATAAGGGAGCCCGAGGTACTGTTAGCTTAGAGAAGGGAGCCCCATTATTTGGGTTGTGCAGGATGAGAGGAAAGGAGTGTTATAGGATTGGGATAGTTGTAGCCAGATAACCTGACAAATTTTTTTGGATTAATATCCCTAGATGGAGGGTCGCCTATCAAAGAAATATATGGCTTGATAGAGCCTATGACTGGGTGGAACGTCCTTGTTTTGTAGATAGTTAGCTTACATTTTCAAATAAGTATTCATTTGTGTGTAAAATGTGTTGTCAATATCTATGAAATGTTTTTAACATAAATGATGTTGTGTGATGTATTAGATGTATTAAATGTATGTAATTAATGGTTTTATGTGACTGCATTCATATAGAATTTTCTTTCCATAACTTCTTATTTGCATATATATTAATTACGGGCAATCTTTATGCATTTAATTCCATTGTAAATATTTAATTTAATCTATGGAAAATTGAAATGGAGCAATAGAGGAATTTTGGTTAATAAATTGAGTATTCTATAGCCACAATGGAATCATGAGGACACTGGGCACATGATAGTTTCGTATCAAAGCCCATATTGCAGCATTGGGACGGCATGGACCATATTTAAATTCTACAGGAAGAATTATAGGTTACACAGGAAGTGTTTGACAGAAATTACCCGAGTAAAATATTGGTAAAACCATTCTTCCCTTTCTTAATTTAGAGTTGTAATTAAATTACTAATTGGGTGTTTGAATGGTTGGGATGAATTCAAATAACAACTGCACGGTCAAATTTGTGTGTTTTGGAAAAATTGGGAAAGTTGCAGGTTGCAAACAAATTGTTTGACAAATTTACCATAGAAAATTCTTGGATTGGAGTGCTCAGATTTGGGTTTTTCAACTAACATCGAAGCTGATAATAAATAAAATCATGAATGAAACGTTCAAGTGTTAAGAATTTAGGTGAAATTCTACATCAGGATCGAAATTTTTTTGTTCTGTTAACTGACGAAAACTCACCAGTTTAAGGAAAGATCCATAATGTCCAACTTCATTTATTTACATAATGATTTTCCAATATTGGGAATTCCCAAGTGTAATTTGGATTCGGCCACCTACATATAGGAAAAATGGAAATTGTAATTACTCGAGATACACATGTCAAAAAATTAAACTTTTGAAAATTTACATGGACCCCACAAGTGCCACGTGGATGGCGTGATGTGGATATGCCACATGGATTATGGATGATGTGGGTCTGCCACATGGGGAGGGAATTTTGATGTCGACCTACCACATCAATCGATGACTAAAGGATCATTCAAGAGACTTAGAGGATTTTAACATGAGGGTGCTAGATCGATAAACCTTCTCACTTGGGGACCGGGGCAAGAACCAAAGGCTTGGCAGAAAGGGGGCTAATAATAATTGATGGATAATATTGGGAACCCACAATTGACAATTGTGGTGGATAGTGTACTGAATGCATGCACACTCATTAACAAGGGATGAAAGATCCATTGGGTGGAAATCGCCCATCCACGCATTGATTTTTCATTGATAATGACTCCAAAAATAATTTTTGAAAAGCACTTTCCCTGTGAATTGTAACCGCTTTCAGTAAAGGAATATCGTCAATGAATTTCGCTCCAGGGAAAGGATATGTGATGATCTGGTTGATGGGTGGTCACACATGGTACATGTATGACACCTCTGCAAATAGTTGTCCTCTTCTTCAGTGCAATCATTTGTTGTGTCTACAGGATCCATTTTCATATCCTCTTCCACTTATTTTCCTCTATGTGATTTAACAGTTTTAGGTCCACGTCCACATACGTATCTTTTTATTTTTCTATTTGAATGCTTAAGCTCTGCAATTGCTCCAATATCGATCTAAAATAATCAACAACAAGCATTAATTTATGTCAATATTGGATAATACACTATAAATTTTAATAATACTATGAAAAAAGATGGACATTTCACAAAATGCCATCAAATCATTTTTTCCTAATTTAAGTCAAAATATGAGTACCTGATGTTCGATATCATCCATTGCGTCCTCATTTGATATGACACGATATGTTTCCATGGCCTCATCTAGGCCCTGTAATACACAACATAGTCAATAATGTTTAGTACACCAATTATATCATTTCAATAAATATGCTATCCAACACAAAACCTCACTTTATTTTTATATTTGACATATTGATATCATGTTTTGGAGGTGAAAAAAAAAACAATTTTATGACCTTAGGTATATACATTGAGCCAAAATTTCAACAAGAAAAGTATCCAACATCCCTATCCCACATGACCATCGTAATTTTCAAACTTTTCCCTTGATCATAGAATCACATTTAGTCACCATTCTTGTGCATTTTCAACCAATAAGTTTGACCTAAAAGGCCTCATGGAAAAAAAATGAGTTTATCTCCTCTATGTCGTAGCATTTGTGATTTCTTAAAGACATTCCTCCTTTGGTTAAGGTTGCTTTGTCTTCTTACATTTATTGTATCTGCAGATTACGTTGTCATATCTATTTCCACCCACTTTTCCTTTTTCGATTTAGTAGTTCTATATCGTCCACATCCTCTGTCCATGGCCTCCTCTGGATCCCATAATACACAACAATGACAATAGTCACATAACAACTGTGCACCAAGAAACCCATCCGAACTTAGTAAAAGTGGCTATCCCAAATCAAACCTTACAAGAATAAAAGCATAAAACCTCAAAGAAAAATCCGCATTACTATAAGAGCCTTTACTATAATTATGTTTTGAAGAGGAATCGAAAACAAATTTATTTGAATAAGTTGACGTGAAGATCTTATAGGCACCCCATTATGGAAATACCATGTCGGTTAATTGAATAGATTATGGTTTTCCATATCTCTTGGTTGAATAAGAAAACATGACCTCAAAAACTAGTGATGGTTGGCAACCATACTTTGTATAAAATTTTAAATTTGTATATGAATATTGTTGAACTTATCTTGTTAAAATGAATGTCTTATTTAATTTTTAAATGTAAAAGGGGATAGACACTTGTAATTCTTAACAATTGACTTTAAGAGTATTGTTGAACTTGTTTCATGGAAAGGTTTAAGAATGAATCCATAAGAGCGGGTAGACATTTGCACTTCTATCTATGTTGGAGATTGATAATGACAATCTTCTAAATGATGAAATTATGGATGGAGATTGGTGTCAATGCGATCAAACTAGTCAAAACTAAATATAAATAATATATATTAAAAAATTTGAAATACAATCAGTTTATTATTTGGAAATATGTAATGGGGGTTTTGTATATTTTACTTTATACAAGCCCAATCTTATACCTAGCATAGATCCATTTTAACTTTGGAAATGTAAGGGGTTTTTGTAATCCTATAGAATTTAATAAGTTTTTTAATGATACATCATACCCCATGAGAACATAACATAAGAGGGTAGTGATTCGACGCTGAAATAAATAATCCCTCTTTCCATAACCTCTCCCAGTCCTCTACCCTCTTCCTAATCATGATGTAATGGGACATCAAATGGAATCCATGGTAGAATTATTCTAAATATGGCACTCGTATATCAGGTGAGGAAAAATTTGATTAAGGATGGAAAGAGAAATAAAAGGGCACATTTCTTCTCTAGACATGCTAAGGACAATTTACTATCTGGTTACCCATGACATTTGATACTTTCACAGATGATTAGGAAAATAATTCTCTTGTTATGTATATTGGGATCTAGTATAATTGTTAAGTTATAACACTACCATGTTAATGATCTAGATCCAAATCTAAGTACACATATAACCCTAGATTACAAGTTAGTTGAGACGTTTGATGAGAATTATATGATGTTATTCATGAGTTGTACACTAAGCCCCCATGGAATGAAACCTAAGAGGTAATTTCAAAACTTCCCTATAAAAAGGTAATGGCCTTAATGGATAATACACTGGGAAGTAACTATTGGGAGGTAACCAAAAAAATGGTATATTTCAACTTTTATGAAATAAGTTCACTTCCTCAAGGATTAAAAATCTAGATGAATCCAATAAAACTATTCATGTTGACATATAATGAGTCACCAACAAGTGATATGCTACTATGAATTGGAGAAGGAATCACAAAGAATTGACCCTTTCATATAGTTTTCCTCCAAGTTAGGTGCTAAATTAGGTGCCTTTTGCAATGAATTTGGCACCCCAAAAATTTTACATTTAGGGCACCAAGTCGGCATTCAATGTACCAAATTTAGTGCTGACTGATGAAACAAAAACAAAAATTCAAAAATCCTGTGAACTTGAACATTAAAACACAAAACAAAGGTGCCATACCATAAAACAAAAACCACGAGTCGAGCTTCCAAGCAGAGCTAAGATTGAGCTTCCTGGTAGAGCACCACGAGTCAGAGCATACACACCCATCATAATATCGTGAGAAGAGCATACACACCCCTCCTCCCTTGTGAAGTATTTCATGCATACATTTTTTATTTTTTATTTGATACGCCCTCAACATACATGAATTCTTTCACACATACAACCTGGATATTAAAATCTTAAAACGACTCTCCTTATTTCCCACCACTTTTTTTATATTCCACTTAGAAAGTCAAAATCATGATAGCTAGGGTAGAGATTCTCGCTCTATTTCCCTAGAAGTGTCTACTTCATTTTCCTCCACGGACTGGACGAAAATAATTTTCCCTATGTCGTCACAAAATGTCAAGCAGTAGAGGGAAGGTATCAAAGGGGGAGTAGACTCTAGAAACAATGAGGTAATTCATTGTCAATTTATAGATTTGTAAATGTTTCAATTGTTTCTTTGAATTTTAGTATTTTGTCTTTTATTTCAAAATTTAAAGAAGAAATTTATTTATATATCTAGGGACATGAGATTGACCAAGAGAGAGAGACCTTGGATTCAATATTGGGGATGAAGGCAGTGAAAACATTGGATGGTATGGACTTGAATATGCTCGCAAGATACATAGAAAAACGATCCAGTAAAAGCACGGGGGGTTCACTAACCGAACTTGTTACATAGCACAATCGTTCGTGGGATATTAAAGAATATCCCTAATTTCACTAAATATTGGAAAATGCCTCCTAAAATTGTATTGTCGCACCCCCCTCCCAATATACCTTTCCAATTAAGAAAACCTCTAGTTTCACCAGATATTGTAGGTATCCATTTTTATCAACCTATTTTTAATACCCCCTTTATATCATATTATCAAGTTGTAACCAATAGAATCCCTAACACATCTTAGTATTTAAGCAAATAGGATGCTAAATAAAATAATAGTATAATGCTAATAATGATCCCATCGGGATTGCAGGGGAAACTAATCAATTTGTAGTGTTGTATAATGGAAGACCCAACTAAATAGTAATGGAGAAGGGAAAATGTGTAAAAGGAAACCCAATCAAGATATCAATGTAGCGAAGAATGTAAAAGACTAGTCAGTCCAATAGTGAGTGCAATGCTTAGAAAATATGAGAATTGTAGATGTTTCACACCACAGCCTATCAATCTACCAATTTTATATCATGTAAATACAAGTATAGCCATAGAGAGCTCATGTTTTCTGTAAGCTTAATAAATTAAACTCCATAAACATGCAAAATCGAAACCCTTTCGTGGTTGGACTTCCCTACCTTCCTATCAAAGTAAACATCATTGATGTTTGAATCAAATGAACATAGAAACGTTCCTCTTACGTCCCATAACACCATTTGATCATGTGCATAGTTTGGATTTGGGTCATTCACAAGATGTAATGAATTCTCTCTTCTTCCTCTACATTTATTCTTGCAATCAAGGGAATAACAACATTTAGTTACCTTTTATTGGGTTATATCTAGTTTTTTTAATCTTTACAGGAGAGGGAAAAAAATCCATTGTTAATTTTCAAGCATGCAATAGTTATAAATATACACAGATGGTGAAACTTATATGATACCATTTCAAGGTAACAATAACACATAGGATATGTAAATAAGGATTTATATTTTCACCTATGTTCATGTCAGTTCCAATACAATATTAAGATAGATTCATTGCATATAATAATTGAAATTACAATTATGAATGTGCCAAAAATAACTAAATCTAACAACTATTCCTAACTGCCAATGTGAAAGTGTTAAAGAAGAATACAAAAAGTTGAAAGAAATAATTAGTCAAGAAAGATTGATCTAAATTTTCTTGGTTCCAGTGAGCCAAGAAAGATTGATCTCACTTTTGTTGGTTGTCGTGGAGCAAGGTTTGATTGAATCTCAATACCCACCTAGACCCAACCCAAAAAATGATGATTTGGATCTTTTGCTAGAATGCCTACAAAAAATACAATACAATTGTTCAACTCCGAAACTCTTGATTAGCTACATCTCTTAACTTTGGAATTGATGAGGAACCAAATGCATATTCAAGCATACTAGACAATCTCATAGGCTGCAATGCGACTTCTATCTAGAAAATAAACACACTTTGGAATTTGGCCTCATATAGAACAACAAAAGGCATAATGTTACAAGACTACCTCGGTTTCAACACTAGCAAACTCAACCTCAATTGTGGAGAAAGTGTGAAAACCTGCATACATATTCATAAAAAGTGGCAACAATAACCTTTTGGACACCACATCAATAACATTCTCCATAAACGAACAAAATACTATCACCCTGGTTATCTCAATGCCACACAATTATAATATGGTAGTGCCTGATATTCCAAGAATCATACCTCATATCTAAATAACTTCGCTAAGCAACAAAAAAGTAACCCCACAAAAATAAAACACAGAGTGAAGTTAACAATAATAGTTGCAATACTATCATAATTTCAAAAATCCAAATAAAATTGTAGAAGTTGCCTCGATATGTTTACAAAAAGATTCAAGTCTCTGCTGGAATAAACTAAGGATGAAAAAATATTAAGTCAAACATAAATACATAAAGTTTAAACACATTATAAACATTCACATATATTTTATAAATCAAAATGGAAGATATGATAAGGCTAAATCATTGCTAAGTCAAGAGTACTAGTTTATCTTATAGATATGATGCTATATATGATAGAAATTGTACTCAAAAGAGTCACCTTCTCCATTTCCACTACTAAAAAACTACTAAAAGTTTAAAGTGGGTATTGCCCTGAATTTTGAAAACATGTAAAGATAAAGTATTTGATCATATGATCTTGGCATAAGCTCTAAATGACCACTAGTATAGAGGAAAGCAATTTCTCAATCTTCCACAATGCCAATTTGCTTGATTGAGAAGATTCCAACACCTTTAGCCTTGATTTTTAAATCTAGTTGACATGAGGTTGACATCATGAATGACACATGTATCTGCATCAACCCATGTACTTGTAACAATCATATCATCATGTGAAATCCAAATCTGTATTAAAATTCAATTTAAAATCATAAGATGGATGGTTACACTAGCACAATATCTATCTTGAAAGTTGAAATACAACTACAAAAGACGAATGGTCAAAGAAACTTACACAAAAAAGTAGGTTGGTTTATCCCAAAATTCACCATTCGAACCATTCACTGCACCTGAGGCCAAAAAGTATAAAATCAAGATGACATTGCTACATGAAATCAACAAAAATACAACTAATTATTATTTATAAATTATCTATTAGATGGGAATGAATAAGGAAAAATAAATTACAATATTCTTTAAATTCATCTTGTTGAGATTTTTGACAAAATCAGAAAAAAAAAAATTGTGATCACTTTCTTCTAATTTGTATGTGTCATTCCTATGTTGTATAATAAGTTGTCCAATGATATAACATATTCAAGTTGTACAAAAAGATGATATGTTAAATCATACTTGTACAAGTGTTTCCCTTTTATTTTATTGTACCAACAAAATTGAAGCTCAACGCCTTCTTTCCTATCCAAAATATCAATGTCATTATGATAATCAAACACCCTATTTCCATCCTTCTTTCGTATTTTTTGAACCCTTCCAATGTACCAAGTTCTTGGCAATAAACACCTTCTTTGGTACTTCGAGAAACACAATTTCTTGTGCCACGTTCAACTACACGTATTGAGTTTCTCTCAAAAAACACCTCACAATCTTATCCAATTCCAAAGCCGATTGAAACACCCTTTTTTGAGGCCCTTTCATCTCTCCTAAAGTAGACCCCATTTCTCACTCTAGTCCACCTATCTTTGGATAATGTTGGATTTCCATTCAACTGACTAACCAAACAAGATTTGAACATATCCTTGCCATCAATATCTACCACTGGTTTGGTAGTTGTGTTCACATTCTCATCAATGCTATCTAAAATTTCATTTAACTCATGCCTCCACTCAATTTCCATTGTTTGCAATTCAGTAACATTGAGTATGAATGAAGATGAATATTGGAAAATTGATTTGGAGTGACTCGGTGGAGAATAATTAACTACTTCATCCACTACTTGGAATGTTGGATACTTTTGATCCTTTGTCCATGGTTTAAACCACCAAGAAGATTGTGTGTGTCCTTATAGTTGCATGCTAAGACTTGATAAAAGGTTTTGTCCATCATTCAATCCTACTTTAAGAGATTCTATAATTTTATCATCTGTATATATTGAACCATAATGTGATCATACATCATGATTCTCTATCGTTTGTTGGTGCAATTTATTCCATATGCTTTCTTGTTTCTTATGATATTTATTAAAGCCGAGCCCTTGGGGATTTGATTCTTCTTCGGCAAATCTATTAAGATTTCCAACAACATCCAACAATTTAGTGAAATCATAGGCCCTATCTAATCCAACAATCCCACCAAATTTGATAAATAAGTTCTCACACACATCTGACCTAGTCAAGTGCAATACACATGGCAAGTTAGAGTAGTGATCTCAAAAAAATCCCATCAATAAAACCACAAAGTGGAACGAAATTTTCACATCGTGATATGCCTCTTCGCTAATGAAATTTGTGTTGGCATTAATATGATGTCATTTTCGTACCCAACATAACCATAACATGAATAAATGTTGAACTCTTTAATCATTTCGCACTCTTTCCCAATGTAATGTCCCTTCAAAGGAAGGTCCTTGGATTCACCTTGTTTTGACTCTAGGGTTTTGTTTACAAATGGTTCCAAACACCTCCAAATAATTTCGAATTTGGGGAGGAGGTTATTGAGGTGGAATAGGACATATTAACAAACCTATCAGACATCCAAACAACTGATATACCCATCCATGGTCTGCAAATTTCACGGGAAGAAGTTTTGGAACAAGACTAGTTAATTTGAGAAGTGGAGATCCACCCTAGGTCTGCCATTATATGCTCTTCCAAACAGTGTATGTCCTTCACTAATTATTGGTATGAGAATTGGATCTATTATGGGACATTAGGAACAATATATGTGCAACATTATATTTTCTTTTAGGGTCAAATAGGCATCCTAATGAGTAGTAGCTTCTAGAGTCTAGTTTTTGAGGTGAAATTGGTGGGCAAGGAGTCTCGAATTTCTTCATAAACCATAGTAACACTTCAAAGGTATGCACACATCATTTGGGACATCAAATTAAATTCATATGAATATCATAACATGATAAATAACTCAACAAACTCTGATACAAAATAGGTACAATATCATTCCAAAATCACTATGTAAATACTATGGGGAAAATGGCTTGAATCTCTTCCTTGAATGTAAATATCACTTGAAATACATAGTGTTTCAAGATATTTCTCTCATGATATGATTATTACAGAGATATATAGAAGCTAACATGCTTATGAAATTGAAATATCAGTCCTTCACTAACTATATGCAACAACAAGTGCACTATGCAAAAGCTATGGGGAAAATGGAACCATCCATACATAGTTTGGAATTTACACATAGTTTCACTTGGATATTCGACCTGAGGTTCATATGAGCATCAAATACATATTTCACACATCATATTAAAAATAAATGGCCCCCCTTGGACTTCCCCAAATAGATCAGCATCTCACCATGTGCGCCCTTCCTCCAAAAGCAAGAATATAGAGAGAAAAGTGAGAGAGATGTGGGAACAAGTTGAAGGAGAAATGGTCACGAGCAGCCCTGTAGATTCAACCTGTAAACAAATGTCTTCATACATATCCAATGAAAGGTCTGAATGGCCTCTCCAATTTCCAATTAGGATGGGAATCTTGCACCCTTGAAATTGGTACTACGGCAAGAGGGATAAACATCAACCTTACATGGACAAGCTATGATATCCATTTTTTCCAAATGAGAAATGATAAAAATCCCCTCACCTTATTTATTCTTGTCTTTTATTAACCTCCCAATGCTTCCTTAGCTCGAATTCCCTCCAAGAGACTCATCCCAACTCAAATTAGGGAGAGATTCCCATGAATGCCACTTGTCCAACTTTTCCTAGCTCTCATCTTCCATCAATTCAAATGGGGGAATCTTGGCTGCCATAACTCCCCTTGTGTTCCATATTGGAGGATATTTTTATCCCCGACATGTCATATATGTCAGATGTCAGTAATCAGGTCTAAAATTTGTCATAAGTGTCATAAAAGTTTCATCATTGTTGTCATATGAGTTAATGAATCTAGCTCCAAGTGTCACAATTCTTCTAAGATGCCTCTTCCTTTTCCATGGGAGTTATTCTTCCACTCCAATTCGAACTTACATGAGTCATGCCATGAATAATACATTTTCAACTCCCCCATGTATGTTACCCTTCATCTTGAACTCGAATTGGTGAGAAAATAATGCTAAGTGTAGTGGGGAATCTTGCACATGTGGGTCCCATGACCTATTATGTGCCCTCATGATCCAATGCCACCTTATTTTCTTTTTATTATTATTTATTTGACCCATTTAATGTGAATTTGTAAGTCTAAGGTCATTTTGGGTCTTGTGGCTCCCTTATTCCAACTTTGAATGTTTCCACCCCCACCTAGGGAACTAGTCATTTTCCTCCATGATAGTTCATTTGGACGTGTATATTACAAACTTTGAATTGAGATTTTTCTATTAATGTGACCCAACTTGTCTATTTGGATTTATTTTTACATTATTACTATCTTTGACATCATTCTTGGCAATTATTTGACCCTTAGCCTCAATTTGACAAACTATCATGAATATGGCCAAGTGGCTTAGGCCATTGTGACCCAATGAAAATTTTGGGGACATGAAAAATCCTCCCCTCCCAATATTGTTTGTCCTCAAGCAATTTCAAACATTTATGTTGAAGAACCTAATTTATTTCCAAAACTTTGCTTCCAAAAATTTCCTTCTAAAATTCTGAGGAGTGGCACTCATGTACTACAATTGTGTGTTTCCAAAAGCAAGGAGATGTGGGTTTTCTTTTTCATATTGATATTCCCTATAACATCACCACTAAACACCAAAATATTAATTAAATCCATCAAAACAAATTTTGCACAATTACTCTTTACCTCTTTCATATTTTGGAAACCCTTTCTGATACCACTGTATAATTCTTTCAAGTTGCCACTGAGTTGCCCAACTTCGAGTCTTCAAGATTCCATGAAAATTTTGGAGAGGAACCACCATGGTTGCTACTGCACTACTCTGAATAAAATCACCTTATTAAGTGGGGATTCAATCTCCCATACTACTTGTTTCCCCCAAAAATTGAAACCAATGAGACTAAAAAATTATCCCAGGGTCTCATTTCTTATATTGCACTCCAACAATTAGGAGTGCTCTCCAACCCATACCATCAGGAAAGATAATTCATGGATCCCATTTCCTTGTATGCATTCTTCCAATCATCATAAGTACAAAAGATAGATCATCAAAGTACATAACAACATAATAAAAATGTACATCAAGGAGGTGCCTTATCAAAGAATCATGAAAGTGCTTGTACCTCCAAGTTAGTAGAACACCATTTGCCAAGTGCATACAAGCGTCAAGTGACCAATCAATTCTGCTCCAATGACATAGGTGAGGATCCCATGTCCTATAATTTTGCTCCAAAAAAATGTAATATGCATCTAAATAATCAGCCATGTTTCTTTCATCCGAGAATTGAATGAGGAACCTCCATTAAAATCAGAACCAATTAGGGAGCAAAGAAAACAGTGAGCCTTCAAGGGGCTTACAAAAGTACCATTTGTGCATCCATGGATATGTGTATCATCAAGAAATAACAAAGTATGTTGCTTCCAATAAAAATGTGCTCCAATCATATATCTCTTCACCCAAGTATTGGATGAAGTTCCTCCAACATCAATTGAACTAAGCAAGGAGCAATGAAAATCATGAGTCTTCAAGTGACTCAAGTGAACTTCATAGGTGCATCCATGTAGGTATGTATCATAATAAGGCAACAAAGGATACTGATGCAAATGTAAATAATAAAGTGCTCTAATCATGTCATAATTTAAAGGAGAGATAGGAGTTTCATACTCCTCATGTGGCACCATCAAAAAGAAACTTTTCACCCATACTTCATTAGGATGAATGTTGCAAAATATGGAAGTGTAGGATGTAGGAGAATGAACCAACTCACCCAAATGATCAGAAAATGTAAGAGTGTCATCATGTGAAGGATCCATAAGGGTAGGATCATGCACCTCCCTCAAAAGTGCAAAAATTGCCTCATAGGTTGGTTCCAAGGTAGTGGAATCATACACTTCTTCAAAAAGTGTGTAACCATTTCCAAGAAGCAACTCAAGTTACTCTTTCACCACAACAAGTGCTTGGTCTCATCAAGCTCATCTTCAAACACATCAAGCACATGCAAGTTTCCATGTTTCTCATGATCCATCATGTCATGAGAATACTTCAAGCATTCTACCATTTGACAATCTGAAACATAGGAGGAAGAACAAGTATCTTGCAACCTATCAAGAAGTTGCTCATTTTTCATTTTGAGCTTATGAATATCCTCATTATTATTCAAGTATGATCCATGTAAACATTGATTAAGCTCAACCAAATTGTTTCTAGCAAAAAGCAAAGACATGAAATTACCTTCGATGTTGCACATTGTTCTTTGAATCTTATCCATGTCTTCAAGGAAGGATGGATCCTTCAATGAAGAAAATTTCCAAAAAGAATTTGACACCAATGCTTGAGTGTCATGGAGTATGTTAAGGGTCTCTTGTATCTTCTTTTCATTCATATTTAATGACCCTTCAAGAAAAATAGGCTCTTGTGTAGGGACCTCATCTTCTTTGTCCTTTTTGCTTGAACCAACTTCATTAAGCTCATGTGGTGATGGGGAAGTTGATCTTGGTTCTTCTTCAACTGCTACAAGGCCTTCATTTTCATGCTTAATGTAACTTTGGATTGCAACACCACTTTCAAAAGTGATCTCTATGTCACCAACATAGAGGCGTGAGCACCCATTAGTAGGTACTCCTTCATAGTTCAAGCATCCATCAGTAGATGCTCTTTGACTCATGTCCAAAGTAGACTGTGTCTTGGAATGATCTTCAATATTTTCAATGGAGTCTTCTTCATGCTCATGTGATGCTTCTTCATATTTTTCAGAGTCACTTGGCAGTGATTTTCGATCCTCTTCATGTAATGCTTCTTCTACTTCACCACCTATTTCAAAACTAGGTGGCTCATGGGTCTCCTCATTTTGCTCCTCTTTTTCACTCAAACATATATGATTTTCTCCCCAAGGTATTTTGCAAGAAGGGCATATACCTTTCTTCACTAAATCCACATCTTCAATATTGGGCCTATTTCCAAACACCCAATCAACATAGTCTTCAAAAGTAATGGAATTGTGTATATCTCCCTTCAAAGCAAGATATGCTTGTTATTGTTGAGGCAAGGTTTTACATGTTGCTCTCAATAATTATAATTCATTCATAGGATTATCCTTTTTTGGTATGAAACATTCATCTTCATCAGACATAGGGTCATATGAATAACCTTCATTCCCTATGAAATTGTAAGAATTGCTGCATGGTGGCACATCTTCCTCAAACCATTCACATTCTGCTTCATATTGCTCACAATCATATTCATATTGTTCATAAGAATTGTACTCACAGGAGTCATCATAATAGTAAGACATGGTGGAAAATTCTTCTTCAATGGATGATCCTAATGCACATGTGCAAGGACCATGCTCTGATACCACTGTAATATCCCTTCAAAGCAAGGTCCTTGGATTCACCTTGTTTTGACTCTAGGGTTCTGTTTACAAATGGTTCCAAACACCTCCAAATGATTTAGAATTTGGGGAGGAAGGTATTGAGGTGGAATAGGACATATTAACACACCTATCAGATATCCAAATAAATAATATACCCATCCATGGTCTACAAATTTCATAAGAAGAGGTTTCAAAACAAGACTAGTTAATTTGAGAAGTGGAGATCCCCCCTAGGTCTACCATTAGATGCTCTTCCAAACACTGTACGGAATTCACTAATTATTGGTATGATACTTGGATCTATTATAGGACATTAGGAACAATATATTTGCAACATTATATTTGGTTTTAGGGTCGAATAGGTATCCTAATGAGCAACAGCTTCTAGAGTCTAGTTTTTGAGGTGAAATTGGTGGGAAGGAGTCTCGAATTTCTTCATAAACCATAGTAACACTTCATAGATCTGCACAAATCATTTGGGACATCAAATTAAATTCATATTAATCTCATAAAATTATAAATAACTCAACAAACTATGATATAAAACAATTACAATATCATTCCAAAATCACTATGCAAATGCTATGGGGAAAATGACTCGAATCTCTTCCTTGAATGTAAATATAACTTGAAATACATAGTGTTTCGAGATGTGGATACCTTGATATGATTATTACAGAGATATATAAAATATAATATGTTCATGAAGTCGAAATAGTAGTCCTTCACTAACTATATGCAACAAGAAGTGCGCTATGCAAAAGCTATGGGGAAAATGGCACCATTCATACATAGTTTGGCATTTACACATAGTTTCACTTGGATATTTGACCCGAGGTTCATGTGAGCATAAAATACATAGTTCACACATCATATTACAAATAAATGGGGCCCCTTTGACTTCCCAAAAGAGATGAACATCTCACCATGCGCGCCCTTCCTCCAAGAGCAAGAATATAGAGAGAAAAGTGAGAGAGATGTGGGAACAAGTTGAGGGAGAAATGGCCATGAGCAGCCCTGTGGCTTCAACCTGTAAACAAATGTCTTCATACAAATCCAATGAAAGGTCTGAATTGCCTCTCCAATTGCTAATTAGGATGAGAATCTTGCACCCTCGAAATTGGTACTAAGGAAAGAGGGATAAACATCCACCTTGCATGGACAAGCTATGCTCTCCAATTTTTCGAAATGAGAAATGATAAAAATCCCATCTCCTTATTTTTTATTTTCTTTTATTAACCTACAAAGGCATCCTTAGCTCGAATTCCCTCCAAGAGACTCATCCTAACTCTAATTAGGGAGAGATTCCCATGAATGCCACTTGTCCAACTTTTCTTAGCTCTCATCTTCCATCAATTCAAATGGGGGAATCTTGGCTACCATAAATTCCCTTGTGCGCCCTCTTGGAGGATATTTTTATCCCTGACATGTCATATGTCAGCAATCAGGTCTGAAATTTGTCATAAGTTTCATAGAATCTTCATCAATATTGTTTTCATAGGAGTTAGGGAATCTAGCTCAAAGTGTCACAATTCTTCTAAGATTCCTCTTCCTCTTCCATGGGAGTTATTCTTCCACTCCAATTCGACCTTACATGAGTTATTCCATGAATAATACCTTTTCAACTCCCTCAAGTATGTTACCCTTCATCTTGAACTCGAATTGGTGAGAAAATAATGCCAAGTGCAGTGGGGAATCTTGCCACATGTGCATCCCACAACCTCTTATGTGCCCTCATGATCCAATGCCACCTTATTTTCTTTTTTATTATTATTTATTTGACCCATTTAATGTGAATTTGTAAGTATAAGTTCATCTTGGGTCTTGTAGCTCCCTTATTCCAACTTTTAATGCTTCCACCGCCAACCTAGGGAACTAGTAATTTTCCTCCATGATAGTTCATTTGGATGGGTATATTACAAACTTTGAATTGAGAATTTTCTCCTAATGTGACCCACCTTGTCCATTTGGATCTAATTTTACATTATTACTAACTTGGACATCATTCTTGACAATTATTTGACCCTTAGCATCAATTTGACCAACTATCATGAATATGGCCAATTGGCTTAGGCCATTGTGACCCAATGGAAATTTTGGGGACATGACACCCAAAGAGTCAAACCATGAGACATAAAAATGTCAATGTAGTCAGCAACAATCATTAGATAAATATATGTACCTAGTGTTCTCTCTACCTTACCACTTGTTGTACTTCTCACCTCTTTTAAACACCTTTGAACATGCCTTGAAGCAATGCCTTGTGTTGAACCCCAATTCTGTCAAGCCATCTTCTCTATATCTTCAATTTTAAGCTTGTGATCATCCACTTTAAAAGTGTTATAATCATTTTGACATGATTAAAAATTATCAACTCTTCTCCAAGAATCAAATCTTTTTGACCACTAAACAAATGATTGACTAGATTTTTTCCATTGTGTATGTATTCCTGGTCATGGAGTCTTGTTACGTTGTCACCATCATGCAACCCAGATAGCCTCCACCCTTCCCAAGTGATTTGATATCAAATACCTGCTTTTGAAGAATAAACCTTCAACATAAGTTGTCTTCTTCTACTATCCCCATTGGATGAATGACCAATAATAGGTCCCAAATAATTTTCCACGTGTTTCCTCCACACAACTTCTATTTTTTCCCATTTCTTGGCAGCGAAATTTGCTTAGAACCTATTTCATGTTGGATGAAAAACCACAACCAAATGGGGAAGCTTTTCATGTAAAGGGTTTGCAATAATGGCACGTGCATAATGATCAATTACACTATTCTTAAAAGTTTTGGTAATAACGTCATAGCCTGCAGCTCCCTCGCCCACAGTCACCAAGAAATGTGATTGTCATTGATGATTTTCTTTATTACCACAAAACCCACCAATGTATCACTTTTTTCTACCCACCTAACATATTATTTCACAACGGTCTCATCTTTAGCAAGGCATACTAGAATCAAACCCTCTATACCATGTTTGGATTTATAAGAAGCATAAACCTTTCCAATTGCGTAAAAAATGTACTCATGCTCCCTTGGGATATTTGACAATGATTTTCTCAAATGCCTTAAAGTTATAGATATTGAAGGACCATCTAAATTCAAGTTAATGAAGCTATGTAATCTAGGACCCCCCCATAACTTAATCATCTCATAATGGATTTAGTGGATGCACCATACCTTCTCCCTACTTTTGGATGTGTAAGGTTGTGAAAGATATCTTGTATAAATTCCCAAACTGCATCTTTACCTTGTAATTTTATTTCTAAACTACATGTTGTGTACACACGAATGAAGTCGACTCCCACCCTCCACATGATCTTATTATTATGTGTTTCCTACATAATACTAGCAACAACCACATTAATAATAATGTGTCCGGTATAAATCTATCGATGTATATTTGACACATTGTGATTATTGATAGTGTTAATATCAATCTAATTACATATAATCTCTTGTAAATGCTGTAAATATAGTGTAGTAGGTATACTTATATAAAATTAAATAACATATAATAAAGTTAAAATCTATAAAAAATAAAGTGTCTTTAAATACTTTTTAGTTATTTATTAGAAATATAACTTTTATTTTAAATAATAATTAAATAAAAAATACATAATAAATTTAAAATAAATAACTACCTTTTTAACTAAAGTATATCTATAAATAATTTTCATTACGAGTTTCTATATACTTTCCCTATTTAGGTCAAGGGTTTTCCACTCATCATTGGATTGTGTATTAAGGTAATGGATTGTGGTCAAATGTGAGGGTTACTTTATGTAATGAAAAATTTTCATTTCTATTTTCTATATACTTTCCTTATTTATCTCAAGGGTTTTCCACTCATCATTGGATTGTGTATTAAGGTAATGGATTATGGTCAAATGTGAGGGTTACTTTATGTAATGAAGTACCTTTGTAGGTTTTTAAGGTTGAAGTAAACTGATGGTATGCTTTTTACCAATACATTTTACTTATAGAAAAAACGCTAATACCATGTAAGTTCTTCGATGTAAAATGACAAATTAGACATCATAACAAAAGTGAAACATATATAGCCATGAAGCACTTCATCGTTGTGTTGCTTCAAAATGCTCAACAGATGTTTGATTACAATGCACTTAATCGAATTAGAGTCTGTAATTAATCTTCAAGCGGCTATCAGTTTTGGATAAATCGAAAGAGTGAATTGTTGAAGTGTGAATCGAAAGAGAAGACAAATCCATGCAAGAGATAACATTGCTGCAAGCCTTTTCCACCTGTCTCTTGATTTCTTTTATTATTGCAAAGGATTTTGCTCTTAGCGTTGAGTTGGGTGGAGCATTTGTTTTTTAGGCCACTTGCAGAACTGTCTTACAGAAACGATAAAAAAAGGTTTATGAAGGTTTATATCATAATATTAAATTAAAAGCAATGAACTAAAATAGAAACAATAAACCAAAACATGTAATAAAGAATATATCATGAGATGTGATGAGGGATCAAATTATGTGTAAGTGTAACATCCTTATGTATAAGTTAAATCACGTTTTCGCTCAAAAACAAAGTTAAATCAGGTAATCAATAATAATAAAATAATAATATTCAGTCTTTAGTTTTAAATTTTTACTTTTACCATGTGTATACTAGTTTTGGGTATATGAAGTCATCTTAGAAGAAAGAGTGATATGTATATAGGTTTTAGGTAGATAAAGTCATTTAGAAGCAAGAATGATATAGACAATTTTTTTAATTGTCTTTCTATGTGGTTATTATGATTTTATTATTTATTGAAGAGCATTAAGATTCAATCAAAAATTATTTTTCAATGGTTTAAAATAAAAAAAACAAAGGAACTAATTAAAAGTTATGGTGTCAAATTTTTTTTCTTTCATAAAATTCAACTTCATAAAGTTTAAAAAAACTTTTGATTAGGATTAGGGTTAGTGTATCTTAGAATTTTATAAATTATGATAAAATGCAATTTCAATTTTATTTTGTGAATGAGTGTGACATAGACATGTCTTCTTAAGAATAGATATTGCATATTATTTTTAATCATTCTTTAAGTATTAACATTTGGTTATTTTTATGTGTTAATATTATTTTCCATTTTGTTTTCAATATAATGTAAATCTTTTGGAGAAATATTTCTAATACTTAATTAGAATTATTAATAAAATATTTCCAATTTTTAATAGTGTTGGTCCTCACTCCAGTTATAATATGTTATTTTTTATTTTTATATTAAAATGAAAGTATGGGATGAGTTGTGTCTGCATGAAGACCAAGTTATGTAAATACCTTTTTTATAATTACAAAATGTAGTTTAGTTAACATGCTTATGGAAGTTAATTTTCAGGGTTTAAGAGTAGTGATGAAGGTAACAAGGAAATTACGACAATACATATACAAGGGAGAGTCCCTCCCTTTGGGACTTTTCCAAATAGTAGAGTAGCCAGGAACCACAATGTCGTAGTGAAGCTTATGCACAATCATGCATATGACTATAAGACCATGGTAAGGGTGAATATATGATCCACATATGTAAACAACTAAAAAAATAGGGTGTTTTTACCTCACGATAGAATGAAGTTAGTAGGTTTTATCTCCTTCCAAACACAAACTCATTATAATCACAACACAATCATAGTAAACCACAGAATCACAGTAATTACGGTGATTCAATAACTAAACTCCCTTCTTTCCATGAATGCCCATATATATGTTGGGGATTGGCTCAGGCCCTACTCCTTATATATAATTTGGGGATGGGCCTTAAAGCGAATGACCAACAACTTTCTATCATATAGATAGGAGCAGGAGAAGAAGAGAGTAGTAGCAGGCCCATCCATTCAGGGTTGAGAGATCGAGTGGCTCAGATGTGCGGGGAACCACCCTCCCTATAAGCACAAGTATTCCTCGAAAGCAACATGATTTGGTGGTTGAAGATATAGACAATCCATTTCTTGAGGCGAAAGGCCCTAAAGTGAAATACAACTTATTCGGGACATGTCAAGTTACGAATCCAAGAAACTAGAGGCCCAATTCAGGTATATATAATGAGGTTCTAACAAGTTAACTACAAAGGTTGTCCATCACTGAAGGAACAAAGAAGATGACAACATACGTGGGTGGAGAGACACAAAAGAATGAGGCGGATCTTAAGGCTCTTCCCTCTCTATTCCATATATAATAAGTCAAGCATCTCATCTATAGTAAAGTAAGCATGGCTTACCTCATTCTTAGTAAGGCATAGCATATTGATAGGCATAACATGAAGAAGCAGACCGGGCATAACGTATTGGAAGATTATTGAAGTAAGGTAGGCATAGGGAAATAAAACAGCTTGTAAGATAAGAAGGGCACGCCAATTAGCTCTCCTTGATGAAATGGAAAATACAGACTAATAGTGTAAAGCATATGCTCTTAACTTGTTTGAGATTGGAGGCAAATTGAAGCATAACTGAATTAGGGAAAAATTTTAGAACCCTCCATAAATTTATATGTATAATAATTGGGTGAATCTTCTTGGTAAGTAGGAAAATTCAAAGGCTAATTTATCAATAATAAAATATGTATTCAAATATTTATGAACCAAATCTTATTCACCAACTATTTAGTGTCATCAAATCCAATCATTGACGAAGTTTTTACATAATTAAAAAATAGTAAATATGATTTGGCTTAAAATAAAAAATGTTTTCAAATGAACATACAAAAACACACTATATGCAAAAAGAAAATGTTAATAAGTAGAATTGAATCGAAAATACAAAAACACACTATATGGAAAAAGAAAATTTTAATAAGTAGATTTGAATGGAATGAGTCATTAACATTTTTAATTAAAACAATAAAACACTTAAAAAACTAATCATGGTGATTATTTGTTCATGCTCCAAAAAATATTGTTGTTTTGTGCACTATATATTATGATCTCTTATTTAGTTGTAATGACACATGAATTCAATGAAATTGAAGTTTTCAGAGAAATTACTTGATTATATTTAAAAGGAAATGGAGGTTTTCTATCCTCCTTTTCTAGTTGTATAAGAATAAGTAGTTGATCATATAAGCTAGTGTTTCCTACCGAATAGTTGTATCTTTCAACCTCCTCCACTAATTTTTCTACCATTAAGAATATATCCATCATCTTAGGGATGCTTATTCTTCCATTTTTGCACACAAACTAGGACCTTAAGATTGAATTCCTAAAATCAGTGATAGCTTATGGACAACTAAGAGGGGGGCCATTGTCACCACACCTAACCTTTTTTGTCTCTTTAAGCTATCTCTTCTCTATCTCAAAGGTGGAGTCACTAGGGTAGGATTATTAGAGTTTAACAATAGAGTACATGGTGAAATGAAGAGTAACTTTAGAAAAACAAAGTGTTTTGTTTTTTGTAAAATGTAAGAGCCTTCAAGGAATTAGAGACTAGTGTTTTATACAATGGGAAAATGGGGTCAACCAAGGATTGCATGAGGCTTTCTTTAGGAATATTAGAAAGGGACAAGGTCACAATCACGTCGCAATGCACAAACCTAGATGCTCTCTAGTGGATGGTATGATTTTAGAGATCACACAAAAGGAAATTTCCATAGCAAAAAAAATCAAATGGACTCGGGGAAAGCTACATTGAAATGCATAAAAAAACACATTATTTTTGTACATGAAATATGCACCTAAACTATACTTCCAATTGATAACAATCACATAAAAGATAGAAATCCTAATCCTTCATTACATTAATTCACTTAACAATTTGAAGATCCATTGACCAACCAAGCACATGAGAAACATGAAAACCCTTCAATAGAGCACTAGCATCAACCATCCTACATATCAATGAGTATCCCTTGTCCATCAAACTCAATACCTCATGCCCTTTTCCCCTGATTTTCCCTCTGACCCCCCCTCCACCTCTTATACATGAAATGTAAAAAAATATACCCTAAATATTTGTATTGTTGATCCGCATCATAGTTGGCAATTCATCGATGTTGATACAACTTCGACAAGTTTTGACTCGACACGACTTTGACAGGTTTCGATTTCGACAAAACTCCGATGAGTCTCAACTTTGACATACTGCGACACATTCTGTACCTTCGACATATTCAATAAACTCACAGTTCGTGACATCGACATGCAGCGTTGACATGTGACCAACGACTGTCGAACTTCGATAGACTGTCTCTCTTTCTTCCAGTCGACTGTAACGGTTGAACTGTTGAAACCATTCTAACTTCTTCTTTGTAACTGAACGTAACGAGAAGGAACCCAAGCATCTCAGAATTCTATATAAGCATGTATAATACTGTAACATACATCAGTTTTGATCTGTTTGCAAGTAACAGAAGAACAACTCACATTCCTGCATATTATCTGTGTGTATTTGTGTTTATCTGTGTAATGTAATCCTGCTTTGCTCATTCTGCTTATTCTTAATTGCTTCTGCCATAACAAAGCCAACTCATTTAGTCAAACTGTTGTCCCCCTTGTGCTTCCTAGACACGACCCGAATCATTGGTATCAGAGCGCTTAGCTTTGTTCGTGCTTAAGTTCTGCGTATACAATTATCTCGAAGTTACTTGAATTATGCCGGTTCAAACTCGCTCGCAATCTTAGCAATCCAAGCAGACACGATCTCCAGAAATGACAGAAGAAATAGACGATAGACATGCAGCCGACGAGATAGCACAGCTTATTGAGCAAGCTCTGGCTTGACAACGGACTGAAATGTTCGCCCAGTTTAACGAGATTCTCTTGCAATTCGCTTCGACATCCGAAGGATCCTTGATGAGAACTCACTCCGATAAAATTATCCCCTTCAAAATGAAAATGAATTTGGACATACCGAATCTTGAAGGTCAGATTGAAGCAGAATCTGTTGACAATTGGGTGCAACAATTGGAATCCTATTACGTTGTAAATCAACTCTCCGAAGCTGAAAAAGTCACCATTGCGTCCTTAAAGATGGCAACCTCCGTGCACTGCTGGTGGGAGAACCTCTCGACAAAGATGGAGAAAAGTGGAGACCCCATCGACACATGGGATAAATTCATCAAACACATCCGAAAGGAATTTTACCCGCCAAAATACCTCGACCAACAGTATAAGAAGTGGCAGCAGCTAAGGCAATGCAAAGACCAATCATTACAAAGTTACACCGACGAGTTCTACTCACTCATGGAAAGACTTGGAGTCCAAGAAGAAGAGAAATTGCTTATTCTGAAGTATGTTAGCGGATTGTCCCAGTACATTCAGCAAGAGATGGAATTTCTGACTGTCAATACGCTTGCGGATGCTTTCCACTACACCAGCAAACTAGAAACCAAGCAAAAAGGGAAAACACATTTTGCAACAAAGCCAACATCAGGATGACCACCCGACAAGAAGGCACCAATGGACTTCGATAAGTCAAAATCTTCTCAGCCAACACCTCCAAATCCAGATCACGGTAAGAAGCCTTTTCACAAGAGGAAACGTAGAAAACAACCGCCAACCAAAAAATGGTGTTGATGTATTTGTAACTTCGAAATGTATTCACTTGTATATTTTATATTGTATTTGTATTTTAATGTTGTACCTCCGACGGAGATTTTTATTCCTTCGGCAGGAGAAGTCATTATTGTACTTGGGTCATGTAAAGTCATTGAGGCCATCCTCCCATGTATGATGGGGCATTAGACCCTAGAGTTGTTCCTTTCATGGGTTATTAGACTCCCCTAATGGGGTCGGCCCAGTGACAAGTGGTAATGGGTTATTAGACTCTCCTAAGGGAGATCGGCCCAGTTAGAGTAAAAGGAAAGTAAAGGTAAAGTATAAATAGAGAGGAGCACCTCTCTATTTATCCATTCACACACTCACTCACTTCGGATTAGTGAGAGAGAGGAGGAGTGCGCACAAGTGGAGGAGGAGAAGCTGCTAGGAGACTATCTCTTTTTTGGGGGTTTTGTATTGGTGCTCATTCTATCTCTGAGGAAGTTGCGAGGTTTTTCACCTTCTTGGTTTTCCTCGGTGAAATGCTTTGTGTCTCTTGTCTCTTGTGTTTGATATGTTGTACATGTTGTTCTCTCAATTAAGATCCTAGATCATATTGAATTAAATGATGAAAAAATAACAAATGGTGCGATTACTACCACTCATATTGGCATGATACGGCTGAATGCAAAGCTCAGAAGACCTTTTTAGCAAAAGTGTCAACCTCTTACACGTTCGACAAGATGGTGGAAGAATCTGATCCAGACACAACGACCTTTTTTCCCTCAACCACTCCAGCAGCCTCGACTATCGTCTACGAGGAGGAACGAGAGCGCCTATTCCATACACAAATATGGGTCCATAGCAACCCATTACATCTGATTGTGGAAAACGACGGCCAAAAAAACTTCATTTCTGAAGATCTCGTGAAGAAACTAGGTCTTGTTACCACTTCGCATCCTCAGCCTTACAACATCGGTTGGATGAAGGTTGGACAAGAACTTCGGATCACTCGACAATGCAAACTCTCCTACTTCATAAATCCTTTTGAAGATGAAGTACTCTACGACGTGGCACCACTCTCCGTAGCCGATGCCCTGTTTGGGAAACCTTACCTCTGGGATAGACATGGAAGTTATCAATCACGGCCTCAAAAGGTGATTGTTAGAATCCAAAATCGATGGTTCATCATATCAGAGCATCAAACTACACCGACGGTTACACTGATATCTTCCAAATAGACAAAGAAGCTCATCAACCATGCTCAGAAGTTCGCATTAATCATGATCAAGCCGCAACATTCTAAGAAGACTACAAAAACGACTCGAGTCACCAACCAATGCAACTCCCGACAGAAGCAACAAGTCGCTCATATTCTTGATGAGTACCAAAACCTCTTTCAAGCTCCCAACGGAGTACCTCAACATTGTCAGATAAACACCCCATTGAACTTGTTCCTGGTTCTTCTTTTCCTAACACATCTGTTTACAGAAGATCCATTCTTGAAAATGAAGAGATTCACAGACAAATCCAAGAATTAATCAACAAAGGTCATATCCGACCCAGCTCCTCTCCTTGTGGAAGTCCATTCGTCCTAGTTTCGAAGAAAGATGGGACTTGGCACATGTGTATCGACTATAGAGCTCTCAAAAAAATTTAGGCAAAGAAATGCTACCCTCTGCCATGGATAGACGAGCTCATCGACTGTTTGAAAGGTTCTAAATTCTTTACTAAGCTCAACCCAAAGTCGGGATACCATCAAATTCCAATCAACGCCTCAGATGTGTGGAAAACTGCTTTCAATACCAAAGAAAGATTGCTTGAATGGTTAGTCATGCCTTTTGGCTTAACCAACACACATGCGACCTTCATGCTGTAATAATATGCAAGGATCTGACAGTTGTAGCAAATCACAATCAAACTCACAAATATGTTGCAAAAAAGAAGAGAAGGAGACACTCAATGATCACTCATAAACACAGTAGAATAGAACATAATCTCAATATTATAAAATGAATAAGAATGTAAGTGAATGAGTACAATAGAACAATAAGGTGCATAATATAGGATTCGAATAGGCCAAGTAGGGCATTCAAATTCCTAACTCAGAGTGTGGCTTGACTGATAGTGGAGTCATCATCCAGTCAATGTATTAGTGATCAGAGGTAACAGTCAGTCAACTGAGTCTAACTGAGTGAAGTAGGCACTAACTGAATGAAGGAGGCTCAGTGGAGGGCGCATGAGGAGTCTAACTGAGTGAGGTAGGCATGAACTGAATGAAGGAGGCTCAGTGGAGGGCGCATGAGGAGATAACTGGAGTCAGAATGGGAAGACTAGTCTCACTGGAGGTCTATCGGAGTGAAACAGTCAGTAGGGGAGTCAATCTAGCCTCAAATCAAGGAAAAACTGAGTGATAACTGACTGGTAGGTGAGAATGGTGCCTAACTGGCTGTGGTAGGTGAGAAAGGCTCACTTGGAATGAAGAAGGGCTCCTTTGGTAGGTAGGAGGCCCCCTGGGGGCTGTAGATAGGTTGTGGAGAGCTAGAATGAAGCTCTAGGAGCTAGGAGGTCCACCACGATGATGACTGGATGCATGCAGATGACTAGATGCATGAAAAATGCATGCATCCATGCAAAACTAAAAAATGACGGGGAGAATATTCCAACACCCCCCCGCAAGCTGTACTGTGAGAAATAACTGAAGAGTAGGGCCTTGGTAACTAAGACCAAAATTCACCTCGTACAATCAATCTAAAATAAACTAAGTGAGGAAAGAGGGAAAACCCAGTGGGAAAAATCCCTCCCTCAAAATAGACCAAAGGAGCTAAAGTAGCATATCATGACTTACCCATGAAGGAGGCAAGTGATCTTCCTTTTCAAGGAAGGTTCGATCAACCTGAAATGGATCTGCATTGTGAGGGGGATGAGCCCTTACATGCTGAAAATCTGATCTGGTTCTTCTATGATCATGTGGATCACCAACCAAATCACCTGCAGATCGAAGTGTAATGGAATCCCATCATGGGAGAGGAGGAGCTTCAAGTTGTTGTGGATCTGGATCTCTCATCCTCTCATCTTCATTATCAGTTACAAGATCTTCAGTTTCTTGTGGATCTGGATCTAGCATTCTATCATCATCTCCACTTTCGGATTCTGTATATGATGAATCATATGAATATGTATCACTCTCATCAACTAAAGGAGGAGTGCTTGGTGAGCTTCCTTTCTCAATAGAAGGAATGTCATGAAGAGGCCATTCCTCAAACTAAACACTTCTCTCCAAGAATGTGGTCATGGAAGAAGGATCAAGTAACTTGTAATCCTTTGCATTAGATGCATAGCCCAACATAATGCATTCCCTGCTTTGAGAATCAAGAGTTCTCCTTCTATCAACTGGAATCCTTTCCCATGCTCTAGATACAAATACCTTAAGATGAGATACATTAGGTTTGTATCCCATCCATGCTTCAAAAGGAGTAGAGCCACTAAGTCCCTTGTGAGGAACTCTACTCTGAAGATAAGTGACACAGTTGATGGCTTCTGCCCAAATACTAGGATGTAATCCTTTTGACTTTAGCATGCAAGTGGCCATCTCTTTCAATGTTTTGTTCTTCCTTTCAGCTACACCATTCTGTTGTGGTGTGTAGGGAACAATGTGTTGCATTTCAATTCCCTCTTCAGTACATAAATATTGAAACTCACCCTTGATGTACTCACCACCATTTTCAGTGCAAATGTCTTTTATCTTCCTTTCTGAAAGTTTCTCTATAGAAGACTTGAAAAACTTGAAGAAACCAAATACTTCTGATTTCAATCTAAGGAAATATACCCAAGTGAATTTGGAATAATCATCAACAAAAGTGAGCACATACCTTTCCTTGTTTAGAGACAGATCAGGAAACGAACCAGCCACATCACTATGAACGAGATCAAGGGGTTGAGAAGCTCTCCTAGCCTTTCCCTTTTTAAATTTCTTCTCAGGATGCTTTCCCATCAAACAACCATGACAGTTACCTTTGGTAAATTTGATTTTGGGTAGCCCATCAACCACATCCTTTGCATGCATGTCATGCAAGTATTTGTAGTTGAGATACCAAAATATTTCATGCTATAACCTGCTTTCTTCATTGGCATGAGTATGGAGGGCTGATTGCTTCGAGAGAGACAACAAGTGTGAGAATTCATATAGCTTGGAGTTGTGATTTGCAATTCCTTTTGCAATGATCTCACCTGAGACCATGTCTTGTATCTCGACCTCATTTGGAGAAAAGATCACCCTTTTTGGGTTTCCAATATGAGTCATTTGATATACTGAAAGAAAGTTAGCTATAAGAGAAGGAACATAAAGCACATCAGCGAAAAAGCCATGGTCAAGATTGATTTTTCCAATACCTTGAGAGGAGACTTCTGCATTATTTCCCATCATGATAGGTGGGCCAACTGAGCTCTCGAAGTCTAAGAAGAGGTTCTTCGAAGAAGACATGTGCCTTGAGGCCCCTGAATCTATGATGAAAGAAGAATCTGTTGCTGCACTTGCCATGTAGGCATGACATCTTTCTTTGTCTTTGGATCTGGAAGATTCAGGATCTTTCTTCTTTGCACATGTAGGTACAGGAAGGTTGTTCTCTTCCAGTAATTTTGCCATCAAATCTATAGTCTTCCGCATGCAAGCACTCTCAGGATGAGGCCCTCTATGACAGTATGTACATTCTGCCTTTCCCTTTTTAGAATGTTTGGCCTTCTTAGAGCACGAAGCTCTATCTGACTAGTGTGTAGGCCTTGTATCACAAGGAATATCTAGCTTTCCTATATCATTCGCTCTCTCTACGACTGTAAGGGATGAATCCAATTTGGGTATGATCACTCCCATTGAAATAAACTTCTCTTCCTCTTGGGTAAGAGATTGTGTGAAATCATCAAATGAGGGAAGCTTCCATCTTGGAATGGACAACCTACCTGACTGGAAAGTAGAGACAAAAACTGAGAAATTTGCCCCCAACTTTGAGAGAATGGTAAGTACAAGCTACTTATCTTCCTTCACTATCTCATACCTTTTCAACCGTGATATCAAGCTTTTGGACTTGGTGAGAAAGGCATTGATAGAATCGAAGCTGCTAGGACTCAAACATATGAGCTCATTCTCCAATTTGTGTGCTACCATATCATCTTTTGGCCCAAAGAGATATTCGAGCTTGTCCCACACATCTTTCAGAGATGTAAGATCGATGACATGAAAGTGTAGTTCATCAAAAATTGAGAGAAGGAGGAGACCAATTGCTTCATCAAGCCGATCCAAGTACTTGGACTTTTCAACTGCACTGAGAGGTTCTACCATCGTTCCATTGAGTATTTGGGTGAAGCTCTTGGATCTCATGAAGAGAGCCATCTTGGATTTCCACTCAACATAGTTGGAAGATGTAAGCTTTAGATCCATCTGAACAGAGAAACTCAATAGTTGAAGAAGATTATGAATGGGTGAATAAACCTACAAAACAATAAAGATGCGTTGAGGGAGAATGATACACTTCAACTAAACACTACCTTAAGGACACTTGGAACATGGACTAAGTCCTTCACACCTGGATAGACCTCAATGGATTTCTCTAATTAAATCAAGTAATAGCACCAGGATTTACTGTGGAAACTCAGAGGCTTATGGTGCACAAGTGAAAGAAAGCTGCTCAAAGAAATGCTGCAATTGCTGCAATTCGAATAGCCGCTTCCTGCTCTGATACCATGTAATAATATGCAAGGATCTGACAGCTGTAGCAATTCATAATCAAACTCGCAAATATGTTGCAAATAAAAAGAGAAGGAGACACTCAATGATCACTCATAAACATAGTAGAATAGAACATAATTTTAGTATTATACAATGAATAAGAATGTAAGTGAATGAGTACAATAGAACAATAAGGTGCATAATATAGGATTCGAATAGGCCAAGTAGGGCATTCGAATTCCTAACTCAGAGTGTGGCTTGAATGATAGTGGAGTCATCATCCAGTCAATGTATTAGTCATCGGAGGTAACAGTCAGTCAACTGAGTCTAACTGAGTGAAGTAGGCACTAACTAAATGAAGGAGGCTCAGTGGATGGCGCATGAGGAGTCTAACTGGGTGAGGTAGGAATAAACTAAATGAAGGAGGCTCAGTGGAGGGCGCATGAGGAGCTAACTGGAGTCAGAATGGGCAGAATAGTCTCACTGGAGGTCTATCAGAGTGAAACAATCAGTGGGGGAGTCAATCTAGCCTCAAATCAAGGAAGAACTGAGTGACAACTGACTGGTAGGTGAGAATGGCACCTAACTAGCTGTGGTAGGTGAGAAAGGTGCACTTGGCATGAAGAAGGGTGCCTTTGGTAGGTAGGAGGCCCCCTGGGGACTGCAGACAGGCTGTGGAGAGCTAGAATGAAGCTCTAGGAGCTGGGAGGTCCACCATGATGATGATTGGATGCATTCAGATGACTGGATGCATGCAAAATGCATGCATGCATGCAAAACTGAAAAATGATGGGGAGAATATTCGAACACATGCGACATATGGATAACCTTCTTCGACCTTTCATCGGCAAATGGGTTATTGTCTATCTCGATGACATATTGATTTTCAGTGGATCATGGGAAGAACATGTCAAACATATTCGACAGGTCCTCGACACTCTCCAACAACATCAACTCTATCTGAACATGGACAAGTGCTCTTTTACGATGACCAACATCAAATATTTGGGGTATGTAATTGAATCTGTAGGAATTCACGTTGATCCAGACAAAGTACATATCCTCAAAGATTAACCCATTCATAGAAGCATTCAAGAACTAAGAAGTTTTCTTGGTTTGGCGAATTTCTATTGACGGTTCATACTTGGCTTCAATCACATAGCCTGACCCTTGAATCAGTTGACAAAGGGAAATGGGAAAACTATCTTCCAATGGCCAACAACACATCAAGCAGCTTTTGAACAACTCAAACACAGGCTCTGCACTACACTAGTACTTGTGTTACCTGATTTGCATTAGCCCTTTGAGATTGAGATGGACGCATCGGACTATGCCTTCGGTGCGGTGATCACTCAATCTGGTCACCCAAACGATTTTCATTCCGAGACTTTTAATGACACAGATAGAATATACTCGACATACAAAAAAGAAATATACTCCATTGTGCAATCTCTCAAGCAATGGAGGCATTACATCCTTTGCAAGGATACAGTCATTCTCACTGATCATAAGCCTCTACAGTTCACTCCGACACAATCAAAGTTGCAGAAAAATCAACAACTCAAGTGGATTAATTACCTACAACAATTCCAGTTGGTGATTAAGTATTAGAAAGGTAAAGCCAATGCCGCCGCCGATTTCCTCAGTCGACCACCCATTACTCTCCTTTTGATAGTGATGAGTATGCAGGCATACGACACAACCACTTGGACACGGTTGTACGAGGACGAAAACGACTTCTCAGCAGTCTACCGACAGTTACAGACTAACAAGTCATTGACCTCAGACCGATTATTTCCTGAAACATACCTTGCTATACAAGCTTGGACAGCTTTGTGTACCGACTAGTGGGCACTGACAACAACTTATTTGGGATGCGCACTACAACAAGACTACAGGACACTTTGGAGTAGCAAATACACTTGCAATTCTGCAGAATTATTTCTTCTGGCCTACACTTAAATTTGACGTCAACAAGTACATTCAATCATGCATGGTTTGTGCCATTTCTAAGCCACCTAATCGACGACATGGATTGTACACACCTCTGTCGGTTCCTAGTCGACCATGGGAATCTATCTCTATGGACTACTGGATGGGTTATCCTACTACCAGACATCAGCATGACGCGATATTAGTAGTAGTCTATCGATTTTTTAAAATGGCCATTCTCATACCATGTAAGAACACCACGACAACGTAGCAGACCGCTCAGCTCTTCTTTACACATGTTTGGAAACATTATGGATTACCCACAACCATTATTCCCGACCGAGATGCCATATTCATCAGCATCTTTTGGAAGACCCTTTGGCAATTTCTAGACACACGACTCTCATTGTTGACATATTTCCATCCTCAGACCGATGGATAGACAAAAGTTGTGAATCATTTGGTAGTACAACTACTTCGCATGTACAATCACCATCATCGACGCACATGGGATGAAAGTCTTCCATACATCCAGCACATCTACAATCGTGCTCAGCACAACTCTATAAGAAAGAGTCCATTTGAATTATGTTATGAATTTCAACCCTCAGTGCCTATCGACTTGATCATTTCCTTGACACATCCAAACTTCAACACAGACCACAATCAGCGAGAAGTTGATAAAGCAGTCAAGTTCAGAGATCAGATATGCGACATCCAGAAGAAAGCACAGGATATGTTGCACAGAGCAAATGAGAAAGCTAAGGCCCTACAAGAAAAGCATCATATTCCTCATACATTCCAAATTGGGGATACAGTCTAGTTACATCTCAATAAGGAGCGCTTCACTGGTCCATTCAAGAAGCTCAAGCCTTTGTGATATGGTCCGTATAGTATTCTTTGACAGATTGGTGAAAACACTTTTCAGCTTGACATTCCTACATGCCTGGGTTTGCATCCAGTCTTCAATGTTGATCTACTTTGACCATACCATGCACCCTTGTTGGAACAAAATGACTTATCGACAACAAAACCCGAAGACATCCATCCATATGTTCAAGATCCTCTTCCTTGTGACACCATTGTGGGACGATGAGTATGCCATACAAGGACGAACATAATTCCCTTGTTTTAGGTTGCCAAAGCTAGCCGGATCCCATCTCAAGGAAAGTGGTACTCTGCTACTGAAGTGACTGACAAGTTTCCTCACCTCCATGAGCAAACAATGGGGTCCATTGTTTCTTAAGGAAGGAGGTCCGATCCGCATCATAGTTGGCAAGTCATCGATGTCGATACAACTTCGACAAGTTTCGACTTGACACGACTTCAACAACTTTGACAGGTTCCAATTTCGACACAACTCCGACGAGTCTCGACTTTGACATACTGCGACATGTTTTGTACCTTCGACGTGTTCAAAAACCTCACGGTTCGTGACATCGACATGCAACTAGCGACTGTCGAACTTCGAAAGACTATCTCTCTGTCTTCCAATCAAGTCGAGTGTAACGGTTGACCTGTTGAAACCGTTCTAACTTCTTCTTTGTAACTGAACATAACGGGAAGGCACCCAAGCATCTCAAAATTCTATATAAACATGTATAATACTGTAACATACATCAGTTTTGATTTGTTTGCAAGTAATAGAAGAACAGTTCGCATACCTGCATATTGTCTGTGCATATTTGTGTTTATCTGTGTAGTGTAATCCTGCTTATTATTAATTGCTTCCGCCATAGCAGAGTTGACTCATTCAGTCGAATTGTTGTCCCCCTTGTGCTTCTTGGATACAACCCGAATCAATTGCCATATAACATATAAATTAATCCCCCTTGGCCCCTTAATACAAGGAAATATATTTTCTCATTTATGTATCATATTTTATTCCCCAATATGAATGGACATGATAGGATATTTCCTACCAACTGATCCCCCCTGTGAGTAAAATCCTTGAAACATTAAAACCAAATCAACTGTGTCTAAGGGAATGAATTGATTCCCCAACCACTCCTGTATCGAGCGAAATATCAAGGAGGAAATCGATAACAATAAACTCTAAGAATGTGGAAAAAGGATCAGATACTTCCAATGTCCCATCCACTCCCGAGACATAGAATTCTTCTAGCACACCATGTTTTGCATCTTGCATTAGTATCTACGATACGACCAAGATAGAATATGACGTGGTTTCAGGGGAAATTAGAATGTCAGATACTAGAAAAGTGTTTGTGAATTGGCTGAAGGAATCATGCCTTTAACGGCTTAGAGACCATCTACATTTTCCATTATCAAAGATACCGATGCACCTTCAAAATGCAGTTATTCATGACATGGAGATTGAATTTGGCACAAGTTTGTTTGTAACGAAAATAAAATAACAAATGTCTCAAAACTGTAAGAGATTTAGGGGAAACCAAACAAAGAATATTAAAAAAATCCCACCCGAGCTAAGGCTAAAAAAAGGGAAATTGATGTAAGTTTAAAAGTATGGAAAGAACTTGTAAAATCATATGCGAAGTCGGATGCACGAAGGAAGTCCAGTGAGAAGATACACAGGTATTTGAATTTTCTCATAAGAATATATCAAATTTATTAAACGATTTTTATATTTTATTTGTGCATAGTTAAATTGAATTAGTATATGTTTCAGGACAAGGCCTCCAAGGCCAGGCTTGTAAAACTTCAAGCCACGTATCACTGTAGATAGAAAGGTCTACAAGACTTGATCTGTACTTTTGTGAGTATATTTAATATGTGAAATGATATTTTTTTACTTCCTAGAAAAAATAAAAATGATTTCATATTAATTAGTTTAACTAGTCCATGTGCCATTTCTTGACAGGAGGACAAATATGGTTGACATCCAACACTATTTGAAAAATAAATGTTACAAGGATAGAAGTGGACCGACTTTGTAATCTAGATGGAGAACCCATTATCGATAGTTGAATTTCAATAAGTTAGTTGGATATTGTTTTGTTTATATGTCAATTTGCATTTCTTGTGTTTAGAGTTGTTTATGAGTAGTATGGAGAGTCTCATATTCTTTATCCAACCATTGGAACATTGATGACTGTTGTATTTCAAAATAATAATAATGCAGTTATCATGAGAAGCTTTCCTATATTTAATTAGGGTTTTAGTTGATGTACATACATACATACATACATCATATATATATGATTTTGTAGTATGAATTTCTGTCGTGGAATTGAAAGAATTGTTAGGAAGGATAAGTTTTGTTATGAACTTGTTTGTAGAAGTTATGTGTAGCTGGAAATGGATTTTTAGACTGTAACGTCCCCTCCTATCATACCAGCATGATAGAGAGGATCGTGATACTAAACCGGGCAACTAGCCCCATGAACTTTTAACTAAGCATTCACAGAATATAAAAAACATATGGGATGTATAATTATAAGAAAAACACAGCGGAAATAATATCAATAACACATCCATCATACATTTAAGATATTCATCAATAAATAATTGTAAAGTTTACACAAGAGAATACTTATCTTAACAAAGTAGTCCCAAGCAATTGGCTATGCAACTGCAACGTTCCACCCAACCATAGGCCAGTTGTGGTCATCAATATCTCCACACGCTACCACCCCCGAGCTGGGCATGATCTCTATAAAGAATCAGGGAACAGTAGACTCACCCATAGCTCCAAGATACACCAAATCAGCCAAGCCAAGCTACAGTTGGGTTTATCGCTGCTAGGAATTGGAAAGAAAGAATTGCTAAGCTAGTGCGCTCAAGCACAAAGCCAGGGATACCCCTCCCAGATCTATTTAGCTTGGCACTCACAATACCTACACACCCAACACAAGGAAGTATCTTCTTTACTACCACATAGTCCCTCAAGCCATACCTTCCTTTCTAGTGCTCTCAGGGTGTGCATAGAAAAGAAGCCAAAGCCCTCTTGATCTTCTTGAGAGGTTACTCCCTCCACTGGGTTTATCAAGCCAATTCTATCCACTACCAGTCCAAGTTTCTTGCTCACAGGTTCAAATCAAAATCGAGATGCACATAACAGTAGAACCACACTTATTGGGCATGAAAAAAAAATGTTTTTACAATGGGATGTCCAAAGAGGGGGTTTCTACCAATTCAGGAAAACGTGGGAAAGCCCAAAAACGAAATGGCAATTGGGGAACCACCCTAGAGAGCAAAAATCATTTTCAGAAAAATGCCCATGGGTATTTTGGGGCAAAAACGAACTCCATCACAGTCCCAAATCGTGGCTCTTCTCTCCTAGCTACTGTATAGTGCGAAAACGAGCTCCCAGGCATGGAAAATGCAGGAAAAATGGTGAAAAACATGATGGGGAAAGGCCCAGTAGTTTTGACTGTTTGAGAGAGGAAAGACTATATGTTCAGAATGGCTTTGGGCACCATTTCGTGGGTGTTTTCTTTCCCAAGAAGCAAAAACACGAATTCCCAGGTTGATGGCTTTCCCATGCACGAAATTGGCTGCCATACCTCTTCATTCCCAAGGCATTAACTACCTCAACCAATTTCTGGAAGAATTAAATGATTGAGTCCAAAATGGGTAGTTGGTATTTTATGGGTTTTCTCATTGACACATGGATTGCACCATTGGCTCAAGGGTTTGAATAATTTCCCTCCCTATTCCTTGTAGAATCATGCCCCCATCTCTTTGTTGCATTGCATAGCTAGTTGTGGGTATTTTTTCATTAAAATTCATATTTACATGATGTCTTATTTACATTGTGCCTATCTAGCACAAGAACCATAGGCATCTATTTCTTTAGTTTCCGATACATAAAACGCTAAATCAATGGTGGGGCCTTGGCGTTGAGCTCCTCACCATGATCAAATTACAATATTTACATCATTTACGATTTAATACAAAGGGGGTCAAAATGGGGACATTACATTCCCCTCCCCTTACATTAGCACTGTCCTCAGTGCTCATCAAAATTGAACAAAAATGGATATGCCACCCTCATGGCATCCTCCAGCTCCCATGTAGCCTCATCGGGACCGTAGTGCTTGCATTGCACCTTTACCTGTCCGATGACTCGGTTCAAGAGCAATATTACCTTCTTGTCTAGGATGCACAACAGATCGGTTTGGAATTCTCCCTCGGGTTCCACCTGGATCACATCCCAATTAATCACATGGTTAGGATCACGTACATATTTCTTAAACAAAGAGGCATGAAAAAAATTATGAGCTTTAGTGCTAGCAGGCAATGCAAGTCTATATGCAACTGGCCCTATTCTTTCAAGCACTTCAAATGGCCCACAATATCTAGGTGATAGCTTGGCACAACTCCCAAGCTTCAAGAAACTCGTCCTTGATCTCACTCTAAGATACACATGATCCCCAACATTGAATTCCCTATGCACTCTATGTTTATCTGCATAGCTTTTCTGTCTATCCTGGGCTACTTTTAAATTCTGTCTGATCTTGGCAACTTCTTGTTCCATTTCCTTAAGCAATTCTGGCCCAAGTACAATTCTGTTCACTGGATTTTCCCAAGTCGCTGGTGTCCTACACCTTCTGCCATACAAAGCCTCATAAGGACTCATTCCCAACTATGCTTGTTGCCCATTGCTATATGCAAATTCTACCAGATGTAGATAATCCTCCCACTTGGATGGTTTGTCCATTACATACATGCGGAGCATGTCTTCAAGCACCCGATTTACTCTTTCTGTTTGCCCGTCTGTTTGAGGATGGTACGCGATACTAAAGCTTAGTTGTGTACCCAAATATGCAAAGAGACCTTTCCAAAAATTGGAAGTGAACTTGGTATCCCTATCAGAAATTATTGCCTTAGGCAACCCATGTAATCGAAAAATTTCCTTCATGAAAATATTTGCAATGGCATCAGCTTTATGCGTGGATTTAACCGGTATGAAATGTGCTGCCTTGGTTAACTTGTCCACCACAACCATGATGGAATCATGTTGTCTCTTAGTCATTGGAAATACTGTAATAAAATCCATGGAAATTATTTCCCATTTCCATTCTGGAATTGGCACTGGGTGCAATAAACCTGCGGGGTGTTGGTGTTCACTCTTCACCTGCTGACATTCCATGCACTTAGAAATGTATTCCGCGATGTCCTTCTTCATTCCTAGCCAGAAATAATATTTTCTTGCTGTAGCAATTGTTTTTTGATATCCTGGGTGACCAGAGTATGGAGCTTTATGGATTTCATCCATAACAATCCTCCTCAAATCTGCCGCATTTGGAATATAGACTCTATTCTTATAAGTAAGAAATCCGCCTTCTTCCAAATGATAGCCCTCATACTTCTTTTCAAGGTTTTGCCGCTGCAATTTGCCCTTTATCTGCTCATACACTTCATCCTCAACCATATGGTTAACAATCTGTTGCTTCAAATATGGTTGGCAAGTACTAAGCACTACCACATACATTTCACGTACCTTCCTGCTAAGTGCATCAGCCACCTTGTTTTCTTTCCCTTTTATGTGTTTGATCTTGAAATCAAATTCACACAAAAATTCCAACCATCTAGCTTGCCTAGCATTTAAAGTTGGTTGATCAAACAAGTATTTCAGACCACAATGGTCTGTCCTTAACTCAAATTTTCTTCCCATTAAGTAATGCCTCCACATCTTTAAGGCATGCACTATGGCTGCAAGTTCTATATCATGAGTATCATAGTTCTTCTCATGCTCCTTCAACTTTCTTGACTCATAGCGTATCACGTGGTTGTCTTGCATAAGAACTCCTCCAAGTCCTTGATTGCATGCATCGGTACACACCACAAAGTCTTTTTCCGGGTCTGCAATCTTCAAAATAGGTGCACTCGTAAGAAGATTCTTCAACCATTGAAAACTTTCCTCACATCTTGGTGACCATTCAAACTTTATCCCCTTCTTTTGCAAAGAAGTGATCGGGTTTGCAACCTTGGAGAATCCTTCGATAAACCTCCTATAGTAACCAGCAAGGCCCATAAAAGATCTCACATCAGTCACATTCCTTGGAGTTGGCCAATTCATAATGGTTTCAATCTTCTCAGGGTCTACAGATATTCCTTCGTCCGAGATGATGTGACCCAAATAATGAATTCTATCTTTATAAAAGTCACATTTGCTCAACTTTGCATACAGCTTATGCTCCCTTAGTAATTGCATTGTCATTCTCAATTGTTCTTCATGCTCTTCTTCATTCTTAGAATATATGAGAATGTCGTCTAGGAATACAAGAACAAACTTGTCCAAATATTTGCTAAAAACATTATTCATGAGACACATGAATGTAGCTGGTGCATTTGTGAGACCGAATGGTACCACTACAAACTCATAGTGTCCATACCTTGTTCTAAAGGATGTCTTATGAATATCTTCTTCTTTGATTCTTACCTGATGGTAACCAGACCTCAAGTCAATCTTTGAAAATACCTTTGCTCCTCTCATTTGGTCAAAAACGTCATCAATTCGGGGCAATGGGTATTTGTTCTTCACAGTGACTTTGTTCAACTGCCTGTAGTCAATACACAACCTGAGTGTTCCATCTTTCTTTTTCACAAATAGAACAGGTGCTCCCCACGGGGACACACTTGGCCTAATATATTTCTTTTCCAGTAACTCTTGTAATTGCATTTTCAATTCTAGCAATTCTGGTGTACTCATCCTGTAGGGTGTCTTAGACACTGGTGTCGCTCCTGGCACAAGCTCAATGGTAAAGTCAATGTCTCTCTTCGGAGGGAGTCTAGGAATCTCATAAAAAAAAACATCCCTGAATTCTTGCAATACATGATAGTCCTCCAATTTAAGGGTTTCACTCTCTGCTGCCTCTAAAATGTGGGCTGCATACAATTGACATCCCTTCCTACAGAACTTCTTCAACTGCATGGCTGAAACCTATCTAACAGAAGTCACCTTTGGAATGCCTTTTACAACCCTCGGGTTTCCTTCTTCGTCCATGCATTCAAATGTCTTATTGTAGCAGTCAAGTTTAACCCTGTGTGCTTCTAACCAATCCATTCCAATGAGAATATCATAGGAACCCAGTGGCAAAATATTCAGATCTGCATAAGTGAATAGTCCATCCATCTCTAATGGACATTTCTCTACTATCTCACTAACTTTTCTCTTGGTCCCGGTGGCTAGTTGAACTAACTATGATTTACTATGCTTTAATTTCTTGAAAGCACAAATCTCAACAATTCTAGGAGTGACATAACTGTGAGTAGATACAGGATCAATCAAAATAGAAACAGATTGCTTAGCAATCTTACCTTCAACTTCAACAACAGTTGACTGATGATCTACTTGGCGGTTGTCTACTGCTGCATAGATTCTAGGGATTGCTCTCGCCACTTGACCCACAGTTCCAGCTCCTTGGATGTTGTGAACTTGATTTGCATTCCCATTCCGATGTGGACAGTTCCTAAGCATGTGGTCTCCTCCACAAACCCAACATTAAAGTGGTTCTCTTGGATCCTTTGGATCCCTTGGCTTGTCTCCCATCATCCTAGTTGGCCTAGTCACAACCTGTGATGGTTGCCTTTGCTGATTCCGGAATTGAGGAGGCTTGAACCCCTTCTTTCTTTGATCAAACTTTTCGTTTTTCCTATCCTCCCATGCCATATGGAATTCTGGTTTGTTTCTGTTTTTATCAAAGCAATACTTGGCCTTTCTTATGGCCTCCTCTAGAGTTCTAGGTTCATCAAACTCAATTCTATCTTTATATGACTGGGGTAGTCCACTTAGGAAACGCTGAATTTTCACCTTATCATCTCGAATATACCTGACATACCTCAGCAGCTCCAAGAACTTGTTTGCATATTCTTCCATGGTCAATTGTCCCAATCTCAGCCCATGGAACTCTTTGATCTTATCATCATAGTACCTGTCAGAGAGGTACTTCTGCTTGAAGTATTTCTTGAACCGCTTCCACACAATCTTCCTTTCATTGATCTTCTTCACTTCCCTGATGTGTTCCCACCATATAGATGCTCTTCCATTCAAGTTGAAGATGGCTACCCTTTCCTTCATATTTTCCGAGCAGTCTTGGACTTGGAAATACTTTCTCATCCCAAGAAGCCAAGCTTCAGCTTCTTGACCAGACTTTATCTCTCCATCAAATGTAGGAGGTTTTGCCTTCTTAAATTCCCCATGTGAATTGTTCTTGTAGTGCTTCTTCCTCTTACTCCTATGAGATGAAGAGCTTGAACCCTCAATGGATTCTTCTGAGTTAGATGATTCATTAGAAGAGATCTCTGGAGAATATGTTCTATCTGTAGAAACTCTTCTTGAGCTAATGGCCCTCTTACGGGAATTCCTTCTAGAACTACTCCCACCCCTTTCTAGATTTGATGTCTGATGCCCAGAGTTTATTTTCCTTTGGATGTCTATCAAACTCTGTATCATGGTTGCATTCAACTAATTTTGTTCTTCCTGAGCTTTAATCATCCTTTCATTATCTTCCCTACAGCTTTGCAACTCCACCCTTAGGCTTCTCATGGTGGCTGCAATACCTGGAGGGGTCTCTTGATTTCTTCTCCCATTAGATTCTGTTTCAGCATTTTCAACATGTATGTTCTCCCCCATGGCATCTGTCTCAGGCTCATAGGGATCCTGTGCATCATCCATAATGTTTATTTTCTTGGCCCCACCAAAATCCAAAACTTTCCAACTGTACTATCTAGAGTGCTGCCCTGATGTAACTGTGATTCTGCAAAATGTGTATCTACACAATTGTTAGCTGAATTATATTCTCAAAATTCATAACTTACCTTCATGCTCATGGGAAAAGGTTATATTGACAATTTGTCAAATCATAGAATTCTCTTACAATCAATGACATATGAGGGGGAAAAACAAAGGGGGTCAAGGGGGCTTTCCCCCTTGTGGCTTCCCTGCGCAACTGCAAGGCGGGTCGAGGGCAGCGCCCTCGTTTTTTTTTGTTTTTTTTTGTTTTTACAAATCATGCCGTCGTTGCGGGGCGGTTCGCCGAACTCTTCCGCAATTGCGGAGCAATTCGCCGAATGCTTCCGTAGTTGCGGAGCGATTTGGCGAATGCTTCCGCAGTTGCGGAGCAATTTGCCGAATGCTTCCGCAGTTGCGGAGCCATTCGCGGAATGCTTCCGCAGTTTCAGAAAACACTAGGAAATTCTTGCTGCAGTTTCGGGGCGGTTCGCAAAAGCCTTCCGCAATTGCGGGGTGTTTTATGGAATGCTTCCACAATTACGGAACGACTTGCGGAATGCTTCCGCAATTGCGGAATGACTTGCGGAATACTTCCGCAGTTGCAGAACGATTCACCGAAGTATTCTACAGTTGCGGAACGATTTGCCGAAGTCTTCCGCAGTTGCGGAACAATTCGCCGAAGTCTTCCGCAGTTTTCGAAAGAGAATTCCTTCCGCAATTTCGGAAGAGAATTCCTTCCGCAATTTCGGAAGAGAATTCCTTCCGCAATTTCCTTTCGACTCCGAACACTTAGAAAAATTTTCTGCAATTTCGGAAAAGAATTCCTTCCGCAATTTCGGAAGGGAATTCCTTCCGCAGTTTCGGGGCGGTTCGCGGAACTCTTCCGCAAATTTCGGAACGATTTCCCGAACTCTTCCTGAAACAGACTTAAACAAAAATTTCCAAAACTCTTAAGATTTTTTTTTTTTTTTTTTAAATCTTCCCTTCTTCAGTGATGACTGCTGCTCAGCAAGAGGTGATCTTACCCTTGTAATCTATCCAACTTAGCCTGTTTAGGCCCAATGATGAGACCTGTGGTGATCAGGAAGGGACCTTCCCATGTGGCTGCGATTGGATTTGGCCCATAGAGGTCCAATGCTGCAACCAGTAGCTCTGATACCAAAATGTAACGTCCCCTCCTATCATACCGGCATGATAGAGAGGATCGTGATACTAAACCGGGCAACTAGCCCCATGAACTTTTAACTAAGCATTCACAGAATATAAAAGACATATGGGATGTATAATTATAAGAAAAACACCGCGGAAATAATATCAATAACACATCCATCATACATTTAAGATATTCATCAATAAATAATTGTAAAGTTTACACAAGAGAATACTTATCTTAACAAAGTAGTCCCAAGCAACTGGCTATGCAACTGCAACGTTCCACCCAACCATAGGCCAGTTGTGGTCATCAATATCTCCACACACTGCCACCCCCGAGCTGGGCATGATCTCTACAAGGAATCAGGGAACAACAGACTCACCCATAGCTCCAAGATACACCAAATCAGCCAAGCCAAGCTACAGTTGGGTTTATTAGGCTGCTAGGAATTGGAAAGGAAGAATTGCTAAGCTAGTGCGCTCAAGCACAGAGCCAGGGATACCCCTCCCAGATCTATTCAACTTGGCACTCACAATACCTACACACCCAGCACAAGGAAGTATCCTCTTCACTGCCACACAGTCTCTCAAGCCATACCTTCCTTTCTTGTGCTCTCAGGGTGTGCATAGAAAAGTAGCCAAAGCCCTCTTGATCTTCTTGAGAGGGTACTCCCTCCACTAGGTTTATCAAGCCAATTCTGTCCACTACCAGTCCAAGTTTCTTGCTCACAGGTTCAAATCAAAACCGGGATGCACATAACAACAGAACCACACTTATTGGGCATGAAAAAAAAACGTTTTTACAGTGAGATGTCCAAAGAGGGGGTTTCTACCAATTCAGGAAAACGTGGGAAAGCCCAAAAACGAAATGGCAATTGGGGAACTACCCTGGAGAGCAGAAATCGTTTTCAGAAAAATGCCCATGGGTATTTTGGGGCAAAAACGACCTCCATCACAGTCCCAAATCATGGCCCTTCTCTCCCAGCTGCTGTATAGTGAAAAAACGATCTCCCGGGCATGGAAAATGCAGGAAAAATGGTGAAAAACGTGATGGTGAAAGGCCCAGTAGTTTTGACTGCTTGAGAGAGGAAAGACTATATGTTCAGAATGGATTTGGGCACCATTTCATGGGTGTTTTCTTTCCCAAGAAGCAAAAACACGAATTCCCAGGTTAATGGATTGCCCATGCATGAAATTGGCTGCCATACCTCTTCATTCCCAAGGCATTAACTACCTCAACCAATTTCTGGAAGAATTAAATGATTGAGTCCATAACCCAAAATGGGTAGTTGGTAGTTTATGGGTTTTCTCATTGACACATGGATTGCACCATTGGCTCAAGGGTTTGAATAATTTCCCTCCCTATTCCTTGTAGAATCATGCCCCCATCTCTTTGTTGCATTGCATAGCTAGTTGTGGGTATTTTTTCATTAAAATTCGTATTTACATGATGTCTTATTTACATTGTGCCTATCTAGCACAAGAACCATAGGCATCTATTTCTTTAGTTGCCAATACATAAAATGCTAAATCAATGGTGGGGCCTTGGCCTTGAGCTCCTCACCATGATCAAATTACAATATTTACATCATTTATGATTTAATACAAAGGGGGTCAAAATGGGGACATTACACAGACTTTGCATACAAAGTGTTTGTTATAAAAAACAGACTTTCTGGACTTTGCATATATATGTGTGTGTATGTATTTTTTTAAAACATTTTATGCAGCTATGGGAATTACATGTTTCCATTAATTATGGAAAACTATGCTACAAAATGTAATCTCAGGCAATTCATTGCAGCTACAGAATATGGAATTCCAAAGTCCTATGAAACATACTGCTATAGGAAAAATATCTTTTAGATGGCATTTAGATGGAATTCCCTGAAAATAATCAAATGCCTTCATCTTTATATTTAGGCACATAAATCTTCTTGAAATTTGTAGGTTCCAAGCATTTCTTTTAATACAATTAAAATGTCATGGATTTAACAAATGGGTCTATATGCCTACATGCATCATACCATTAACACATATTGTAATTTAAAGCACCGTGGCATTCTATAGCCATACCAACTAACGTTGGTTTCTAAATTCACAATTATGCTACATAATGGTATTCTATTTTCTTAAAGAAGATAAATACCTAGAATTTTATTTCTAAATTCATCATAAACAAAGTCATTTGTACAAGCTCATGACCTCCATGGTCAAATAAAATCCCATAACATAAATTTAAATGGGGAACAATTAAGTTCATACCATGATTAGATTTCCATCCATTTTCAAAGAACATCAAAGCTATAATAGAGTTTTCAGCAGAGTAATTATTTGGAATTCAATCGAATGGTGCAGCTAGCTGCATGGGAGGAACGCTCCACCTAGTATTAGGCACACTGAGCTCTTAAACCTTTCAACCCGGCTACCACCCTCGAGCTGGAACCAAGATATTCACTAGGAGCAATCAAGGTTTACTTTGGACTAGCTGGGCACTCTCCAATACTACGCTAACAATAGGAATTCGATCTTTTCTGATAGCTCGTATCATTCCCAATTTTTAGAGCTTCAATTCCCTCCCCAATCCGTATGGTATCCACTAAAAATGGTGAAAAACATGTTTCCTCCAATAACACTTACCTTTGTTGCATGAACATTAATATCCACATGGACTCTAACCCAAGAGACCCACTACTTTAGTATTTTTTTCTAATTCCTCACCTAAGTTCTTACTTAGGATTTTAAGCAAGGATTAAGGAATTTAAAACATGGTTTAAAACTTAAGTTCCCATAAAGTAAAATTTTTTTTTTTAATTGATATTGGGTCATATGATTTATGTAATGTCCCCTCACTAAGCTCACTAAGGTCATTCCACTAACCTATCCAATTCCCATAGTCACTATGGAGATTCAAATTAATTTAAGGAGGAGTGGTGTGGGGCATAAAGTTGCAATAATAATGGCCAAATAATTAATAAATTAGGTGGAAAAGTTCTACTCAACCATAGAGGTCACATAGGAGGAGGATTGGGTCAAGGAAGAAATGTAACCTCCATCCACAGGGGCTTCACCTTGTTGACCAATATCCTATCACGTTCATTCGTAAAGGAGGGTTTTTAAATTGTGAAAAACAATATTAATATATTGTAGGTACTAGGAGGGGATATGTAGGGTATAGGGGGTTTATATGTATTAGAGGGTATAAAAAAGGTTATCTAGTAAAAATATGGGATAATCTAGTAAAAATAAGGTTTTTTTAATTGGAAAAATGTGTTAGGAGGGGGTCTCAACAAAATGGTTTTGATAGGTATTTATCAATATATATTTAAAATAGGGGTATTCTTTAATATCTGATGAATGAAGGCATTGTTGCATAGTTTCATTGAGTGAAGACCGCGTGACTCCATCCTAGGTGGAAGGAGTCCAATCATGGGGGGATCTCATGAAGTGTAACTCCTCAAGCTAAAACTAGACTATGAAGGGCACACTAGTGGGAAAGTAACCCCCAAGGAAACTCATGAGGATGTATCAGGCCAAGAATAGTCAAGAAGGGCACATGGGTGAAGTGTAACTCCCTGTGGCTGGGGTTTTAGCCCCGGCTTGTGCAAGTGAGCACCTGTTAAGTATTATGGAATCCTTAATAGTAGTGGGAAAGTGATCAATAGTAAACTAAATATAAATGATGGAAGTAAATGACATTTAAACAGTAAATCTAAGCTTAAACATGTGCATGAAATATAATATAACTTGGAACAACGAACAATAAACTTGCAAACATTGTAAAATAAAGAATCTCCTTTTTTTATTGTGGGAAAGCAAAGGGCTTGCAAAAGAATATATTTACCTCAAAGGTGAGGCTGGTGGAGTTATGGCGGTGTGCTCCGGAGCTCCTTAGTTTGGTACTCTTCTCTCCAATGCTTGGATGGTGACTGAACTTTCTATCTCAAGGGAGGCCAAAAGGCACAAATATGGATGGCTTAAGGCTTTGGAAAAATTCAACAGCATGAGGGTAGAGTGATTGGGGATTTTTGTAAATGAGGGGCCTCCACCCCTTTTATAAACTTGGATTAGGGTTTTAGGGTTTTTTTTTAGGGTTTTTGCCCTATTTTCTTATTTTCTTATTTTCTTTTGGGTTTTATTCCCCATTTCTTTGATTTTGACCCTCTTTTGGAGTTTTGGTATGTTTTTGAGGGAATGTTTGGGTGTTTTTAAAATCCATTTGGGTTTTATGGGGTTTTGGAGGCGAGGTTGGTAGGAAATTTGGTCAACAGAGGTGTATGTCCAAAGGGATGAGATAGTGAGCACTTTTTTGGCCGATGGCCATCATAAGTACTATAGTTTTCCTGGGTGATGAGCATTGGGATAGAGAAGAGCATGAACTTGTTCGAGACCGGAACACGGGGTCTGTACTAACTACCAAGAACTAAACATACATGTCTTATTGATGAGTATCTTAACATATGGATGAGGCGAGCATACCCATGCTCGTTGTCAAAATATAATAATGGGGTCCATGAAGGGGGACCAGAACAATACATGAGAAAAATATTGTGTACATCATATTGGTCCAGAGGGGACGCAAATCTGGGACATACCCATGGTCCAACCATGGTTGATGTGAAAACCTGATACACTGGAAAACATTTGTCACTCTGATTGTGGTGCCGGAATTACTGATAAAAATGCTGGATCTGAAGGTGTCCAATGAATGTAAACCAAAGAAGCATGCCACTGGGGTACTTCCATAAAGTTGTCGCCATGCACAGCCCGGATATTGAGAGGAACATGTGACTGGTTGTTTCCTCAAGCAGACTCACAAATGTGCTAGAGTCAGGTGACATCCGGGGTCTTCTACTAATAACTGAAAGGACCGATACCCTGTACAAATCTCAACGATGCGATCAAGGTGTTGGCGTCGAGCATGCGAGAAACAATCATCTGGAGAGGTACTAAGGACTTCTTTCCAAATGATCCGTAGGCACTCACTGTTGATGGCGATGACTCCAAGGCACATGGACCTCTTGGTCTATCCTTTGGAATAGATTGGTTGGCGTCGATAGAGGGAGACCTTGCAACTACCAAGACAATGATGTTTCCTTGATAGGAGCGCGAGGTGTTCAACTAAAATGTGATAGTACTAATGGAAAGACTGATGTACTGTGGGGACAGGGAATAACTGGGGTCAATGGAGTGGGAGGACTCAAACTTCCTTTATTCAGAGCATGATGACATGGATGACCTGGAAGCTTATGAAACTAACTTTTAGGTATGGGAATCATAGCTTAAGGGATAAGGGATAAGTACTACAGCAGGAAAGACTCAGGGGAGGATCTACTGAAGGATCATATCTGGAGACTCTAAAGGTGACATTTGCAGAATGCTCCGAACAAAGGTGACCAAGCTGGGGGAGCTGTCGTAACAGTGCAATTATATATATGCTTTGGTGTGGCGTCGAGAGGCATTGTTGGGGCCTTCTTCATGGTTTAAGGGACTCGAAGAAGGGGTGAAAGTATGTTAAAAAATGGTACTGTTGTGTGGATTTGTGCAAGCCCAGGACAGTTAATGTTCATAAGTGCTTTCAATTTTAAGGAGTCTGAAAGTGATAAAAAAACTCTGAAATGGTGGATATGTACCATCTTGTGGATTTGTACGAGCCCAGGATGGTGATTGCTTGTGGTTGATTTCACTTTTAGAGAGTCTGAAAGCAGTAAGAAGACTCCAGGGGGGTGCTTTTTCGCGTGTTAGTCTTCAAAGCCCGAAAAGGCATAAAAGGATGCAGTGAAGAACTCTTCTATCCAGTGTGACTAGAGTATTCATTTTTCGTAATTAGTCTACAAGGTATGAAAAAGGGTTAAACTTATACTAAGTAGACGCCCTTTCAGATACTTTTAGCGAGCATGAAAGGAAGCAAGATTGCTCGGTGATCTTTTCATTGTTTTAGGATTCAAAAAAGAGCTTAACAGAAACTCCCTAAGTGCCTTTGTCGTAAGGGAATTGCTTGTCGTAAGGGAATTGCTTGGCCCGAAAAAGGGATAAACTTATACCGAACAAGAAGTGATGGTGAGGCAAGGAGGAAGTGTTCGATCAAGGGATAAATATGGGTATGCAATAGTTTGATAGGGGGGGAGGAACACTGATGGGGCCTCCTTGTGGGTCGATGAATGGCATGCAAACAAGGTTGATCGGGGACATGTGAAAAATGCCCGGAAGATTTTGCGGTGAGAGCGAGAAATGGTCTCAAGCATCATCACGAGCACGGAAAACTGAATCCGACGATATAAAGAATGTCAGAAATGGAGTACGGCCAAAGTGGCATGCAAATCGAGGTGACAAGGGGCATGAAAATATGGTCGAACAAAGTGCTAGTGAAAAATGTAAACTGACTTGACCACCCCGAAGTTCTAGCTATGCTGAGTACATTGGTATCAATGGTTTGAGAAATGGGCCTCGGATGATTCCGCAATGGCAGAAAGAAAATAAGGCCAATGTTTATAAATAGTAAGTGGTCCCCATAATAGGTGTCATTTGTGTGTGGTGAGTTTGACAGAGCAATAGAGGTGGTCAGAGCTAAAAGTTGAGTTTGTGGGAGATTTCACCAGTAGATTTGCATTCCGGGAGTTGCAGGTAAGAGCCCATGTCCTTAGCTTTGTCATTTAAGAGTTTTTGCACTATTTTGGGTCTCTGGGGGGTCATACCGGCCATAAATGGGAACCTACATGGCATAGCGCAGGTTCTGGATGATTTGGTGTGGTCTGGACCGCGGTAATGGGTGGGATAGTTGCGCTGCAAAGTGCGGTTTCCTTCACCAAAGGTGGGGGCTAGGCTGCACCGGGGTATCGAAACACCGCGGTGTGCTCCACGGGTGGTCTCATAATGGTTGCGCTCCGAAGCGTGACTTTCGAAGGGGAAAGCGCACTTCAGGGCGCAACTATGGGGTGGTCTGGTCTGCATTGTGGACTGCGGCTTTCCAGAAGGAAAGCGCAGTGTGAAGCACGGGGAGATGGGTGATATGTGAGTTCTGTGGCGTGCGTTTCAAAGGGGAAAGCACACTCTAGAGGGTTGTGTTTTTTTTTTTGAATGGTAATCTAATCTATTTTATTTTTGTTATTGACAGGATGATGGAGGTTGGTTGGCGAGAGCGGGAGATTCGTCCCAACATCCGGAGGAGCATTTGGACGGATCAGGAGGTTCGGGAGGCACTAGCTGATAGTGGGCTCCTCAAGTTTGCATAGATCCCATATATGCATTCAACACCTCTATTGCTGAACAAGTTAGTTGAGTTCTGGGATTTTGAGATTGAGGCTTTCATGATCCAGGGGGAGTAGCTAGATATGACTCTAGTTGATGTATATTTCCTGACTGGTTTTCCTCGGTTAGGTATGGTTGTCGAGACTCAGCCGAGGAGGCCGATGAATATATCCTTGGAGACTTTACTGGAGAGATATTGTTTACCTGTGGCAGTGGTGAGGGGTTCTTCACTCATGTTATGTGACATAGAGAGCTCGGTTACATAGTTTATTACAGCGGCGGTGGTACGGGCTTTGGGTTCCCATGGCCCTAACCGGGTCACGGGAGGGTAGATGCTACTAGTCGAGAGCATCCTTAACGGAACGTACTATGCATGGGGACAGATGTACTTGACTGCTGTTCGACGAGAGATAAGCAAGGTCCGACACCTGGGGAGAGAGTTTTGTTTCCTGTCTTTTCTATGTTCTTTTTTCCTTGAGCGGGTTCATACCCTGCGGTCTCACAGAGCCCTGCGATTGGCGCCCCGACTGAGCCGTGGATGCGGCGATGGGGGGAGATGATGACTCGTCGAGGTGGTGGTCTGGTGGGCCATTTTTTTACTGAGGAGTTGTTCCGACAGTGGATGCAGATACCGATATCCATCGAGGATTATCCATTCAATTGGATGGACTTTAGGGGAGATATGGAGATGCCGAGACCTCCTGACCAGGCTTGGGACCCAGACAGTATGTTTGTTTGATTTTAGTTTCACATGTTTTGTATGTGATATCATTTTGTAGTTTCTAGACCTGTATTTGACATTTTGGTGTTTTTGTTTGGCAGATGTAGGACCGATACCACTGCTGGGTCATAGGCTACGGTGAGGGTGTGTAGAGGGAGTGGACCCAGTCGGGCGTGGGCAAGGTCGTCGTCGAAGTGCTGTAGTTACTCTGGATGTTTTGAGGCAGGGGATTGATCGGCTCCTGGAGGGGATCGCGAGCGATGGCTGGTAGCATTTGGATCAGGAGTTGATTGATATTTGTTATGATGCTCCACAGGAGTGGAGGCCTATTATGCGACGTATTGCGATGGCCGCTCAGACCATGAGAACGTTTTCTCAAGGGGATGTACCTTATTTTGGGGAGGATGAGGAGGATGAGGACCCAGAGGAGGAGGATCCTGAGGAGGGGCTGCCTGAGGAGGAGCTGGGAGAGGATGAGGAGGCAGCACGGGCTGCTGCGGCTGCTGCCGCTGAGGCAGGTGATGATGATGATGAGGACTACTAGGAGGAGTCTAACTAGTCAGTTGACAGGGTTGCCCCCACTGTGATTATCATGTGGGGTTTTTTGTATATACGGCTTATGATATTTACCAAGGATGCTGCTGGGGCTCCTTGCTGTGTTTATATGTATATTTTGGTACAGTGGGTACTTATGAAATTTTCATGGTGATATATATATATATATATATATATATATATATATATATATATATGGCACGCGGATGTCTTTGTGATGATGTTTTGCTTTCTATGCACGTGGATGTGATTTATAGTTATGCACGTGGATGTACTTATGGTTAGTTTTTTTTTTTGATATTTTGAAATGACATTGTTATGTACATGTGGATGGTATGTATGATTGATGCCCTACATATGGTGATTCATGTGCTAGTCTAGAATATTATTAGCCATTTGGTCTGTTATACTATTTTGATTGCATGGGACATGAGTGAATGTAATGGATTCAAACTATCTAATCATTTGTTTAGTGTGCAGGAACTTTCAGAAAAGGCAGGGATCTCGTACCTGGTAACAGTTGTTGAGTTGGGCGACAAGCAGCTGGGAGTCCAAGAACACATGGAGGTGACGTATGCCCATGTGGAGGGAAACGGTTAGTAGGCTGGCCATGGCATTGTACTCCGCTTGGTTGTTGGTAGCAGCGCCTATGCATGCTCCATCAAGGTGGATGAGTTCATGTGAGGGGGAATATAAGACCCAAGTTGCAGAGGCGAGGTTCGAGGACCAATGACTTGTGCCATCAGCGAAGCCAACGTGTTGTAGTGGGAGGGATCCCATCTGTGATCATGCAGGGTAATCAAAATGTAAGGTTGTAGATAAAAAGGGGTGGAAAATAGAAAAAGGGGGAATGAAATTGTACATAAGGGTATTGGTGAGTCCTCAAAAAGGTGTTATGGGTAGAAGCATTTAAGGTGCAAACCATTCTGAGGGTTGCACAAAGCGGTCCCTTCAGAATCGGTGAGGATGTATGCCCCATGTCCCAAACAGGTATGCACGATGTATGGTCCTTGCCACATGGATTCAAATTTCCCTTTCCCGGTTTTATCATGTGCTTGGTCATAGACTAGGACAAGGTCTCCTTCCCGTAAATTGTGTGGGTGAACGTGTTTATCATAACCTGATTTGGAGCGGTTTTTTGCAGCTTCGATGGTTTGAAGGGCCATTTGGCGGTCCTCATTAGCCTGTTCCAAAAGGATTAGGCGCTGCTCAAGTGGGGAGGTGTTGGGAAGGAGTTCTATGGCTATGTGTAGGGAGGGAAGGGAGGGAATCTGGCATTTTGTGGGGAGAACCAGATCGACGTCGTGGACCAAGTGAAAAGGGATGAACCCTGTGGCGGTCTTAGTGGAAGTGCGATAAGCCCAAAGTCTTGGAAATAGCATATGGTGCCAATTAGACTTATGGCAATCTACGGTATGTTGAAGAATGGTCTTCAGTATTTTATTCATAATCTCGACCTGACCGTTCCCTTGAGGGTAATAGGCAGAAGAGTATTGATGCTTGATATTAAGAAGGATGGACAATTCCTTCCAGATGGAGTCTTCAAGGTGGCTGCCGTGGTCAGACACCAGTTGTTGGGGGACACCGAACTGAGTAATGACATGATTAAAGAAGAAACGAGCTGCGGTGTCGGCTTTGCAATTGAATGTGGTCATGGCTTCAGCCCATTTGGTGAAATAATCCACAGCCACGATGATATGCTTATGGCCACCTACCGAGGTTGGGTGGCATTCCATGAAATAGATGGCCCATTTACAAAAGGGGCCAATAGTGACGACTGGGTGGAGGGGGGCGGGTGGGGTCCTTGCCTTGGGTGCAAAGAGCTGGCAGTTGCGGCAATGTTTTACTGCGGTGATACAGTCGGTAAAAAGGGAGGGCCAGAAATATCTGGCATGGATGATTTTCCGGGCGGTGGCTATCCCTGAAAAATGTCCGCCACAAGATCAGCTGTGGCAATCATTAATGACTTGTTCGGCCTCATTGTGGGTGAGGCAATGACGTAAAATGGTGTCGATACCGCGACGATATATCACATCTCCTAGGAGAAGGTAATGTGAAGCATGATGACGCACGCATCGACGCTCATCACGGTCGAGGTCCGGTCAAAATTTCTGAGTGCGAAGGTACACCAAGATATCACTGTACCAAGGGTCATCTGAAAAAATGATAAATAAATGATCATCCAGGAGATTGGTCTCAATGGGGGATGAAATGGGTGATGATGGCAAGTCTATCATTAGTTGTGCCAAAGCAAGGACCTTGAAACTCTTTGGTGTTGTAAACGTGAGGTCATATTCTTGGAGAATAACGTCCCACTAAGCCACACGGCCTTGAAGTAGACACCGACTCAGTAGGTAAACCATAGCATTAGAGTCGGCCAGTACAGTAGTTGTGCTTAGCAATATGTAGTGACGGAGCTTTTGTATGAAGAAGACGACAGCTAGGGCCAACTTCTCTTAGGGTGGGTACCGCAATTGTGGGCCAGACAAGGTTTGAATCACATAGTAGATTACATGTTCTTTTCGTGCACTATCTTCTTCGATGAGCACCCCGGAGATGGCGTATTCGGATGCCGAAATTGATAGGATAAAATCCTTGGAGAAATCCGGTGGGGAAATCAATGGGGCATTAGTTAGGGCAGTTTTGAGGGCTGTAAAGGCTGCTTGAGCTTGTTCATCCCAGACAAAGGGGATGCGGGTGTGGAGTAAGCAGAGGAAGCCATGGACTGTTGTGGCATACTCAGGAACAAAGTAACGGAGAAAATTGGCTCTCCCTTGTAGGCTTTGTAACTGACATATAGTGTGAGGAGGGGGTAGGTCCAAGATGGATTGGACTTTTAAGGGGTCAACCGTTATCCCTTTCTGGGACATGATAAATCCTAACAACCATCCGGCAAGGGCGAAAAAGACACACTTGAGAGGGTTCAAGCGGATTCTATATTTACAACACCGGATAAAAACTTGCCGAAGGTTATTTAGGTGGTTAGATCATTCTTTGGAGTGAGCGGTAAGGTCATCTAGGTAAACCAAGATAACATGGGTTAGGTCGTGAAAGCAGTATGTCATGGCTCATTGGAACGTGGTCCCCGCGTTCTTTAGACCAAATGGCACGACCTGGTAGGTGAAGGTGCCCCATGGGGTGGTAAACGCAGTTTTATATTGGTCTTCTTTCCGAATATCTATTTGGTTATACCTGGAAAAGCCGCCATAAAGGAGAGGACTTCGTGTTCGGCACAGGCATCAACAAGTTGATCGATGAAGGGTGTGGGAAAGTTGTTTTTGGGACATGCTTGATTGAGATCTCGAAAATATGTGCAAACACGGAGAGTGCCCTGTTTTTTGTTGACAGGTACAGGGTTGGACACCCATGTGGTGTAAGCGATGGGATAGATGAATTCGGCTTTCTGGAGCTTCTCAATTTCAATTTTGACTGCAGGGAGTTTGGAGGGGTGAATTTGTCTCTGCTTCTGGTGGACAGGTGGTATCTCAGGCCATGTGTCGATGTGATGTTCTACGATAGTAGGATCTAGGCCGAGCATCTCGGTCTAGGACCAAGCGAAGACATCACGGAACTCCTGAAAAAGTTTTTTGGCTTCTTCGATTTCGTATTCTGTACAAGTGGCCCCTAAGGTAATGATCTCGGGTTGGCCACTCGGGCGAGTAATGTCTACCTGTGTGATGGGAGGAATATTTTCCATGTTTCCTTCCTCGAAGGCGTCAGGGGCAGGAATTGGATTCTTGAACCAATCGACCTTCTCTGGGAGGAAGTGTTTTGTTTCAATTGCCAGTTGGTTGGCTGCGATAGGGGTGGATTCACCGGGGATGAAATATGATCGATGGTACATGTCATCCCATGGGTAGTTTGGTTGCGCAAGGGCTTCGAGGATATCCTCGTTGCTGCGGGAGTGCTGGGTGATCAAGTCATACGAGGGATAGGTAGATGTTGAAGGAGAGTCATCCCTACTGACTGTAGAGATCATGTATATGGTATTGACTTCTTCCGAGGGGGAAGGTGTTGGAGGGTGAATTTCTTCAATGGTGGGAGGGGATATTTCTAGGTCAGCATTATTCAACTTGTAGAGGGCTACTCTGTAATCCGGGAGGTCGGGACAATGGTGTGAGTAGTGACCATATATTACGCAGATGGCGCAAGCGTGATTAGTACATAATGCTTTGTTGCGCTGATGGGCTGATGGGTTTAGTACTACCATGGGGATGTTGGGGTCATCGTCCAAAGTCTGCATGTGTTTTTGGAGATTGGGTAACTGAGGATAGTTGTGGGTAGCGTGGCCAATATAATCACACAAGGAGCACTTAAGGGGTGCTCGGGGGGTGGTTGGTTTGCTGTTGGTTTCCTTACTAGTGGGGCGGTATAGTTTTGCGGGCCTCTTCCCCCAGTATTTTTTGGTGTTGGTGGGGGAGGGTTTGTGTCAGATGTGGACATTGTGTCGGAATGGGGATGGTTGGGTATGTTCGCGACGCCTGGTGGTGGGTGGTTGGAAGTGTTAATAGGTTGAATTGGTTGAAGAACAACCTGTGGTGTTGGTGTAGGATTAGGGGATGGTAAGTACCACACTGGAAGTCCTAGGGTTAATCCAGGGAGGTTCAAAGTGGCCATCACCGGTGAGCTTATCACTCTAGATGGTAGAAATAAAAATGGGATTGTATGGATGGGCGTTTCCCCGATGTAACTTGGTACTGACGGTGGTTGCGGTAATAAGGGCGGTTGCTGATTGGGTGATGTGTGGTTGGAGGAAATTGTGCAAATATCTGATATCTCAGTTATCTTTAGAGGCGGAATGGATCGGAACGTGGATGTCATGGGGGACTCCATGTATAATCCGGGTCCAATTGTGGAGACTAACGATGTAGGAGCATTGTGCACGGGTTGCTCGACCATGGGGAGAATGTTCTCGGGAGTAGCGGGGGCGTTGGGATCATAGTATGTTATTTGGTCAATTTTGACCACACGTCCCTCATGTGGGAACATCATGATGCAAAAAATGGATGAAGCGACGGCCTTCATAGCATACATGTAACTACGACCAAGTAAGAGGTTGTAATCAAGCTGTGCATTGATAACCTCTATATCGATTAGGACCATTTTTTCAGCTAACTGGACGGGAACGTTGGTCAAAAGGCCCTGAGGTTGGGCTACGCGACTGTCATAATCTCTCAATGTGGTTTTTGATGGTTGTAGAGTGGGGAACCCAAGCTTTTGCCAAACGAATGTCGACATAACGCAGGTGGATGCACCTTCATCAATGATGCATCGATGGATGACTAAGTTATGAACTGAGACAGAAACTTGGAAGGCTAGTGTTGAAGGCAGACGCAGTTTGGCTTGGTCTAAGTCAAATGCCATTAGTCGAGAGTCATTAGGGTCTATCACGCCGATGGCGGATAACAATAGTTTTTTCTGTGTCGGGCAGTGCTTCGGGATTTCCAATGCAAACATAGCCCCGAGGGATTGCGCTAGATCTTCTACGATATTATAATTTGCTACGGCACGAGCATTAGGATTGTTGTTGATCCGCCGCAGGGGGAAATTAGGGGCTTTGGGGCCCCATCGCCGTGTGGTAGGGGAATGCGCAAGGGCTAATCTGTGGGAGCAGCCGTATCAATGGGGGGGTTTCGGGATTAGCTCTGTATTGATTTCGACGCGTTTGAAGGTTGACGTTGGTTGATAACATCATGAAGCGATGGTGAGTACCTGACTCCGTGGGTTGGTTTGTCTGTGCAACATATGTGATTTGTGGAGGTGATTGTACGGTTCCTTGAGGAGGGGCTAGTGGTTGGGAGTTTACAACTCCTTGCGTGGGCAAGGGATTTTTCAGCACCATAGGGGGTGGCTAGGGGTTAGGTTGTGCGGGAGGAGCAGCTTGTCCTTGGCGTTAGGTGTCGTCCATACAGAGTTGAGGGGCATGATCTAAATGAAAACAATTGTGCATACAGTGGCTGTATACCCCACATATGGAACAAGGATGATTCGTTTGTAGGTTGGGATTCTTGCCCTGACGAGTTGGTCTGTTAGGGTTTTGGTCGGGTGGTGCGGCATTTTTGTTATTCGGGGGATTTGGTTGTTGACCGCCCTGGTCCCGAGGTTGGTTATTTCTCCTATTCCGTCCTCTGCCCTTATTATGTTGGCCTTGCTGGTTGCGTTGAGCAAGCTGATTTTGCTGTGGGGGCTGCTGGGTGTAAACTTGCCCTTGGGGATTGCGAGGGTTCTATGGTTGAGCAGGTGGTGAGGGCATCGGCGTTGGGTAGTAACTAGGATGTGCTTGAGGTTGGGTTGGAGCTAGTGGGGTTGGTTGTGGATGATAAACTAGAGGAACTGGTGGTTGCGCAGTTGGGACTTGCGGGGCGTAGTAAGCTTGCTGGACTTGGGGGTGTGAATGGGTGGTTGGAACCGGGTGTTGATAAAAAGTAGGCTGTCCCATAGGAGAATTATAAGGTGGGGATGCGTGGTCGTAACATTGCTGTGGGCATGATGGTCCATGGATATGAGGAGGTATAATGGTTGGGGCGTATGAAGTAGTCACTCCAGAATGGGACGTGGTGCGTGAGAGGTCGGGGCCACTAGTAGCAGGCATAGCTGTGTATGGTGAGGGCATGATGCCACATGCCCGATGATGCCATCGGCAACATGGGATGCCCCGGGCACGTCGCTCTAGGCTAAGTCCGCATCGGGGGCATCAGGTAAGATGGAATATAGATAACCGGACTGGGCATAGATGAGGTCAAACTTTTGAGCTTTGAGAATTTCTTCTTCTTCAAACTGGGGGCACTCGGATGCCACATCCTTCGCGATGGTTGGTATGAGATATTTGAGGAACCAGTCTAAAAAGATTCGGTCATCCAACTTGATCTTGCATAACGTACATCGTTTGCGCCATTCATGGATGTGGTCCGTGATGTGTGTGGCAGTGTTCTGTCTGCAAGACAAGAGGATCTCTACACCGACATCATAACAAATGGGTAACTAGAAGAATTGCAGGAAAGTGGAGGCAAGGGATGTGAACGTAGGGTGGGTCCCATGAGGTTGGTCAATATACCACTTAGCTGCAGCTCCAGTAAGGGTTCTCTGTAATAGTCGAAGGCGAATAGAGTCGTCCACGGTGGAGTTAGAGGAACACCATAGGTGGAAAGACGTGAAATGATTCTGAGGGTCTTCTCCTCCCTTTCCCTTGAATTTGGGTATGTCCGAGGGGAGTTTGGTGGGAATAGGAGGCCACGTAGGATCATGTCGTATTGGATCATTAGTCAACTTAGCCAAGTCGGGGAGGTTTCAGATATGAATATACAGGAGTTCATTTTTGTTTATTGAAAGCCTGCACGACATTTGCTTGGGATATGTGTAAAGAGAAGTGGAACTATTTCGACTCTCTTACCACTGGTTTATTGTGAGATCATTCTAACTCATTGTGGATTACTCCATTGCTGTGAATGTTTCTCATTTTCTGTGTATTATGCTGTGTACTATGAGTGGTGAAATCGTTTTAATTCATTTGAGCTATCTTGAATGTATCTCCCTTTCTACTGTAATTTACATTTAAATTGGTTCAAACAGCTATCTGCATGACCCTTATGTGTATCTACAACACACTGCTCATTCTCTTATTTTAGCTCTTCGCGAGGATAGAATAGTTTTGCTTATCACAGTTTTAGATTAAGATTTGTTTCAGTTTTGCATTTAGATTAAATTAATTTGCAGCACTTGCATATCATACATAAATTTAAAACACATAAACAGTGGATCGAGCCGCAACCGGTAAAGAACACAACAAATATTAAATCTTACACGGTAGCCGGAACTGTTAACCGCAATCGGTAAAGAACACAACAAATCTTAAAACATACACGTTAGCCGGAACAGTTAACCAGACGGATTCCCCACACCAAATGGTGAGCGATCTAATTGGGATTGCCTACTGGGGAGAATCCCTTGCTGATTGATGCTGCGATTTCTAGGGCATCAACAGTTTTTTGGCGCTAGAAGGAGGGCCTGAACCAATGCATGGATGGTAGAGGAGATTCATCCATGAGAAGAAATTCCCCTGAAAACCCCCGTGAAACAGCTTTTCCAAACATTTCAGATCTAGAATCAAGAAATAAAGATAATCTTAATTCTGAAACAAAATAGAAAGAAACTCTGTATGTTGTCCCATTCGAAGAGGTAAACCATTTTAGAAGACACACTTGCTCTTACGTTAGAAGCCTCGGAGGATTAGACACTATCCCATTACTTCCCAGACGAGCAGCTCCTAAGAGAGAACCACAGTATACCAGAGACGCAGTATTGGTTCAAAACTTAGAAGATCTGGTAGATATATCATTAGAAGAAATTATTGAGCCATTTGGAGAAATTGGATTTGAAACTCCTCCAGAGTTGCATACTCCACAAAATTCTCCACCTCATACTCCACATAACTCTCCACCACGTACTCCGAGAATCATGGATTGGAGAGCAGCAGGAGCTCTGAATCTGGAAGGTCCTTTCCATAATCTACCTAAGAACCTTGAGAAAGTTTTACCTAAATATAACCCAAGTAAAGGGATCACTGCAGAGGATCATCTTAAAAGTTTTTATCTATCCTTGAATCTTCTAAATGTAGAACACGAAGATGTGGTTTCCCAACTGTTTCCCTACACATTTGAACCTAAAGTTTCTTCCTGGTATTTTAGCCTTCAAGCTAGTTCAATATCCGATTGGGAAGACTTCAGAAAATGTTTTTTAAAGTATGGAAACCAAAAAACTGTAGCTACCCTAATGAAAGAATTGTTGTCCATGAGAATGGAGAAGGAGGAGAAGGTCCAAGAGTTTAACCAAAGATTCACTACCCTGCTGAATAATTTCATCGATGCAACTAGGCCTATTGAGGATTCATTAGTTGAGTACTATACAGCAGCTCTTGACTCTCTGATAGCCATGTTTGTTAAAAGAGAAAAGAAAACTACCTTAATAGAAAACTTTGAAGAAGCAAGGAAGGTAGAACAAGAGGTAGACAACATTGCTAAACATGCTCTAGATCTGGAAACAAAGTAGCCTGCTAAGAAACCTTTTCTTTTAACCAAAAACAAGGAAGAGCCATCAACTGATATGGAAAACATTGTCAAAATGATGCAAAAGCTTTCAAACAAAATTGTGGATTTAGAAAACGATAAAGCAGCCAGTACCTCTAGGAAGTCGTTCAAACCTTATTATAAGAAAAGAGAAGAAAATGGACAGCCAACTCCGCCTGTAAACAATTCCGCTGTTTTAAATTTAAATGAAGTAGGTATGGATCATTTATGTACTTTCCATCAAGAACAACATTCTGAAAAAATTTGTCCGCAGTGGATTAATTCAATGAGTTTAGTGATGAATCAAATGCTTGATGCGCAATTATAGGAACAAAAGGATCCTCAAGAGGAACAAGTTTCTGATCAGCAGGAAACCACCCTAGACACCACCATGGTTCTCTGGGATTGGTCACCAACTCAGGAACCTTCTGTTGAAGAGCTCGCTGACGAGTCTCAAGCAGCAGCCATAAACGTTTCCACTAGAAGTAAAGGCCCCTTACCTGATCAAACTTTATATATTCATAAAGTGAAATCCTCAAGGGAATTTCCAAGGCGGAATATAACAGTTATCCCACAACAGCCCAAGGCTATCCCACAACAACCCAAGGTAATTCCGACACCTATAAAAGAAACAATTGTTGAAAAAGCCAAACAACCAAATATTACTCCAAACAAAACAGAAACTCAGCCCAAGGTTTCTAAGGTATGCGATATGGGTTACGATATAATTGAAGACATTAAGAAGACTAAAGCCAACATTTCCATATTTTACATGTACAGTTTGCCCCAGCAAAGACAAAAGTTGCTAGAGGTTTTTGACCCGCAAGCTAGTCCTTCGTCTGAAAACATAGAAGACGACCCTGAGCTAAACAAAGCCAGCATCGGCGGGAAATCCAGATCACAAACTCTGCCTTTCCTCCTAACTTTTGAAATCTTCAACCAAAATGTTCATAACTGTTTGGTAGATTCAGGTGCTTGTTCAAATGTCATGCCTCTGTCAATTTGCAGAAAGATTAATGGGCAGCCTATCCCTTGTTCATCTAAAATTATACAGTTGGATAGGACCGTTGTTAAGGTAATTGGGGAAATGAAAGATGTTCTCATTAGGCTATCAGCAGACCCTAGGGTGTGTCAGTTCGTTGATATAATGGTGGTTGATATCCCAGAGGCTTACGGTCTGATTTTGAGTAGGGACTGGTCTACGAAACTGAATGGATATTTTGCTACAGACTGGTCTCATCTGTGGCTGCCTTATTAGAATAGGCAAAATCATATCAAGATACTGAGAGAACCTCATATGAAACAAAATGTAGCTCAGTTGGAAGAAAAGAACGAAGCTCTTGCTTTCTCATCTTCAATTTTGGGAAACTATTTCTTAGAGATTGAACCAGGAAATTATCAAGCACAAGACGCTAGCCATAATCCAGATGAATAGTCCGATCTCCTTCAGTTTTCCCGGACTGATGATATTGATTGTAACATAGTAGAATTAGTCACTGATGTAGTGGTTAATGATGCTAGTTTAACTAAAGAAGAAAATGTGTTTTGGACTCTTTACTTTGATGGCTCCAAAACCCAAGAAGGATCAGGAGCCGGTTATGTTTTGATTGACCCCAATAGGAATAAACACTTTTTATCTTGTAGATTAGAATTTCAATGTACTAACAATACTGATAAGCACGAAGCTCTAGTCCACGGGTTAAAGAAGGCTATCACTTTAAGTGTCAAATATTTGAAAGTCTTTGGTGATTCCAAAATAGTCATTAGGCGGGTGAGAGATACAATTCACTGCCTTTCTCCTCATTTAAAAGGTTACCAATCTGAGATTTGGAATTTGATTTTGTGTTGTGATGCTTTCAATATAAATTCCATTCCTAGATTGCAAAATGCTGTAACTGATTTATTGGCTACTTCCGCTTCCAGATTAGTTCCTACAAATAATAAATGCTCTATTGAACTGATTTTCAGGCCATCTGTTCCAGATAACATTACGAATCTCAGAGTATTTGATGATGATGATCAGATCATCAGCTTCTTGACAAATGAATATGCCTTCCATGAAGCCATAATAGATGAAGAGAAGCATGACTCGGACCTTCAAAGCAAACACGTTGTTAAAGGAAATTTTATGCCTAAAGGAGTGAGGACTCTCGAAGCTTTGTTTGATTTACAGAGCAAGTTCAAGAGACCAGTGAATGCTAAAACTCATAGCTCCTCTATGACACATGAATTGATTAATATGGAAACAGAGGCAGAGCCGAAATATGTTACTCTTGGTAAGTGTTACTCGCCGGGAGAAAGAGAAAAGTTTATCAAACTTTTCAAGCAGTATAAGGATGCCTTCGCATGGACTTACGACGATCTAAAAACGTATGATACTCATATCATTCAGCATGTAATACCAATGAAAGAAGGTGTCAAACCTTTTCAGCAGCAACTAAGAATAATGCATCTGACTCTCGAGCCTCTAATTCAAAAGGAATTAAAGAAATTGCTAGATGTAAGGAAGGTACTCGAAGAATTACATGATGGCCCTGCTAAGGACATTATTCAGGGGATACCACAGCTCATAAAATTCTCAGAGCCGGGTATTATTGACCCACTCTTTCTAAGGATGCTCATGCATATTCAAGGAACTATGATGTTTGCCAAAGAAGTGCAGGTAAATTGCCAAAAGCAGCAAGATCGTTGCAGCCAGTTATCATTTCTGAACCATTCGAGCAATGGGGCATAGATGTTATCGGAGAGATAAACTTGAATTCCTCGCTGCAGCACTGGTACATCCTGACAGCTACTAATTATTTTACGAGATGGGACGAAGCCATTCCATTGCGCGCAATCAACGAAGATGCAGTTATCAAATTCCTGGAAGAAAGCATCATAACCAGGTTTGGGGTTCCAATTTCCCTAGTCTTTGATAATGCAACTTATTTTTCGCCTTTTAAGATCAATGAATTTGTTTATGAGAAAGAGATCAAACTACACTGTTAAGGAAATTACTATCCCCAGGGAAATGGATTAGCTGAGTTGACCAATAAAAATCTCATCCGAATTCTTAAGAAAACTGTAATTGAAAATCAGAGAAGCTGGCACCTAGCCCTTCCAAATGCTCTATGGGCAGATAGGGTTACCTCCAAGAATTCCTTAGGTGCATTCTCGTTTACCTTGGTTTACGGTAAGGAATCCATCCTTCCCCCGAATGTATTGCTCCCGTCCTTGCAGCTGTCCCAAGCCTCCCAAGGTTCCAGTAATCAAGTCCTTCAATCAAGAATCGATACCCTGCTAAAACTCAAAGAGTCACGACAAAAGGCCAAAGATCAATTCCATCATCATCAAGACATAGTCAAAAGATGGTTTGATAAGAAGAAATTTGAGAAAAGAAGTTTCGAAATAGGAGATTTAGTTCTGAAGTGGTATCATCAACACGATGGTAAGGGAATGCATACAAAATTTCAACACTTATGGGTTGGCCCTTACCAAATTTCTGAAAAGCTTGGCCCATCAACGTATAAGTTAAGAAGCCTTTAGGGAGAGGGATTTAATCTTCCCCTCAATGGCCTAGCTTTGAAATAGTATTTTGCTAAAGGTCTCTAAGAGAACCTTTGTACATAAATAAAGGTTTTGTTATTTTTCTTTTACTTTTTACTTTAGTCTCTTGATTTTTGTTTGTTTTAGCCAAGTTGTTCTTTTTTTCTGATTATTTGAGTTTTCCCTTTCCCCTTTCCTTTGTATAGAATTTTCCTATAGCCCTACAATTTGGTCTTTCATGAATATAGATCTCTCAAGAAATCTCACAACTCGTGAAGCTGAAAATGTACCCTCAAAAGAAAGTTTATCTATGCATTTTGGCTTTGCTGATCGTTTTCCAAAATGAAGAGATCATGTTCTGTTGGTCGCATTAACCCCTGTTTAATAGCAGAAATCCATGATTATCTTTATCACTATCTTCGGGCGCCATCCACCCTCACATTTATAAGCGTCTCAAGAAGATCGTTGTAGTTAGACCCATGGAAAGGAAGTGCAGCTCGAAGGCATAGGGTATTAAAATGACTCCATGTTGCAAATCTAAAGCCAAAAGAGCTTATAATCAAGAGTCTATTTTCCAGAAAATCTCGCCTCCATTAAAGCATGGTTGAGAAAAATAAAAACTTTTAATTTAAGCAGCCACACCAAAATGCCTAGCAGAGTTCTTCTTCGTCCGTGAGCATGAGAAACCAAGAAAATATCCTGCTCACACAAAAGGACATCAATGGATTGAAGAACTCACGCAAATGGCTAAGTCTTGAAGAAATTTTTCTGGAATACTCACACGACAAAAGTCGCTAATTAAAGAACATCCAAATGGATGCAACAATGCAGCATGGGAATGAGGAACAAGAGAATATTGTCTATGAGATGTTGTCACAATCCTGTGGAGTCCGATGACAATTGTCGTCTAAAAGATGGATCTTCTAAAATGAACCCCATATCTTGGCCCTTGAAGAATTTTAAGTATGTCTTTATTGAAGCTCCCCTTTCCTAATGACCAACAGATAAAGTGATCACTTCCTTTGCGTAAATTCGAATGCTCAAGCCGACTGTTGCACATAAGGTGAGCATCTTTTAAAATTTCCTATGGATGAGAGAGAGTTTTCCAGAGATCTGTGTTCGCCAGCGATTCGCCAATTGTTGTTGCTGCAACATCCCCCCAAAATTTTGAAAAATATTGGGGCCCCTCCTCCTACACTTTTGTATTGATTTTTTCTTTCTCTTTCTTTTGAAGCTTATCCTGCTCTAACTTGGCAAAACTTCAACACTTGTTTCCCAAAGAATTTTTCTAAAAAAATTTCTAAGGCAAAGTCACCTTTGGCCTTCAGCGCAAGTTTTAGCCATAAGTCTTCCGCCTTTAGTGCAGGTTTTGGCCATAAGTCTTCCGCCTTCAGCGCAGGTTTTGACCATAAGTTTTCCACCTTCAGCGCAAGTTTTAACCATAAGTCTTCCGCCTTCAATGCAGGTTTTGACCATAAGTCTTCCACCTTTGGGCATTTTTTTTTATCCTCGCTTGCGCAACTTTTAGATTTAAGCTCTTCGCTTATTGTGCAAGGTCTAAAAACTATTTTGGCCACCTTTGGCGCACTTCAAGATCTCATTTTGGCCACCTTTGGCGCAATTGCCTAGCATTATTTTGGTCGCCTTCTGCGCAGAGTTTAACTTCATAAAGGACGTCGGTACAAAATATTCTAAGTTTTTTATTAAGGCAAAACCATCTTTAGCATTAAGCGCAGTTTTTAGTCACAGCTTTTCTGATAGAAGCGTAGGAATTATTTTATTTTGGCTGACACCGGCGCACGGCTTAGCCTTAAAATCGCCATTGGGCAGATTTTTATGACCAAATTCCGCGGCAAAGCGCAAATGTTAAATTTAATCCTCGCGCTGCGGCATAGCTTCTAACGATATTTTTGTCGACCTTTTTGCAAACCATCCAGTGCAAATATTGGTGATATTTTCCCCGACTATGGCGCATCTTTTGGCTGTAGGTCCTAGTGATAATTTCCCCGCCGCGATCGCAAGCACTATCCTTAATTATGCCGACTATTCGTGACCCGTCCAGCACAGGTCTTGATGATATTTTCCCCGACTATGGCGCATAAGTTATCCTTAAAATCGCTGTTGTCGCACCACTCCCAATCGTAAAGTGCCGCTGTCAGGTCCCACTTATGATCAAGGGGTTTTTAATTATAAGCTTCCCGTCCATTGTGCAAAAGTTATGTCTTACTCCTCCGCCAGTGCAACCCTCAAATCTAGTTTTGGCGCAGATCTTTCACACATATCTTAATGATATGCTCACCACTTTGGCATAGGACTTAATGTTGCGATCGTCGCTTAGCACGAAATTTTATTTTTGTGCACGTGCAACCACAAAGTTGGTAGGGTCGTAATGTGGCCATGTGCCATTTTAAATGCACAAGGCCTCGAGCCCCGTGCCTATTAAATTGGCCAACCTATGGCTCAGGCGACATAAATGTGTCCCTTTTAAATATAATGAGGCTTGAGATGTGCAAATATCCGTTTAAAGTCTTTGTCAAAATCTTACTTGCGCCATTTCGTTATTGCAAGATGATATGCGAGTATGGAGCAAAAAGCCCTGCAAGAAGATATGACTGCCGCCACTTTGCAAATTCAATGGCTCACAGAGTTAAAGGAGCAAGCTCAATAGATAGAAGTGCTCTTATCAGAACTGCAAGCAGATGCCATTGCTCAAGCCTTAGCAACAGGCACGGCCACTATCAAGTCAATCTGCGAAAGCATGAAATCGCTTTTAAAAGACAGTCTCGGTGCAAGCAAGGACAATCCTGAGAGAAATGACTCATTGGTCCAGCTATATACGGCAAGAGGATAATCCAGCACCAGCTAACATCTCTGGGGAAGTAGGCGCAGCAGCAGAAGCATCGTAGTCAGCAGTTGAGCCAGCCATAGTTTGATTTATTCTAAAACAAAAGACAACTGTTATTTGTCTTTTTGTAATAAAGAAAAGGGAACTTTATTTCTGTTTTGTTCTAATTTTGTAAAAGATAGCTGTGTTTTGGGATTTGTCTTATTAACCACTAGAAGACAAAATTTTGTTCCTTCCTAGGTTTAGGTTTAGGTTTTTGGGAGAATGAGAAGATTGTAAAATCTATAAAGAGATGAACGGAAGAGAGAATACAGACTTTTGATAGGCAAAGAAAGAAGACTGCGTTATGTATGGGAACTATTTTCTAGATATGAATATACAGGAGTTCGTTTTTGTTTATTAAAAGCCTGCACGGCATTTTCTTGGGATATGTGTAAAGAGAAGTGGAACTATTTCAACTCTCTTACCACTGTTTTATTGTGAGATCGTTCTAACTCATTGTGGATTACTCCATTGCTGTTAATGTTTCTCATTTTCTGTGTATTATGTTGTGTACTATGAGTGGTGAAATCATTTTAATTCATTTGAGCTATCTTGAATGTATCTCCCTTTCTGTTGTAATTTACATTTAAACTGGTTCAAACAACTATCTGCATGACCCTTATGTGTATCTACAGCACATTGCTCATTCTCTTATTTTAGCTCCTCGCGAGGATAGAATAGTTTTGCTTATCACAGTTTTAGATTAAGATTTGTTTCAGTTTTGCCTTTAGATTAAATTAGTTTACAGCACTTGCATCTCATACATAAATATAAACACATAAACGGTGGATCAGGCCGCAACTGGTAAAGAACACAACAGATCTTAAATCTTACACGGTAGCCAGAATTGTTAACCACAACTGGTAAAGAACACAACAAATCTTAAAACGTACACGGTAGCCGGAACCGTTAACCGGACGGATTCCCCACACCAAATGGTGAGCAATCTAATTGGGATTGCCTACCGGGGAGACTCCCTTGTTGATTGATGTTGTGATTTTCGGGGCATCAACAAATCCTTAACAGTAGTGGGAAAGTGATCAATAGTAAACTAAATATAAATGATGGAAGTAAATGGCATTTAAACAGTAAATTTAAGCTTAAACATGTGTATGAAATAGAATATAAGTTGGAACAACGAACAATAAACTTGCAAACATTGTAAAATAAAGAATCTTTTTTTTATATTGTGGGCAAGAAAAGGGCTTGCAAAAGAATATATTTACCTCAAAGGTGAGGCTGGTGGAGTTCTGGTGGTGTGCTCCGGAGCTCCTTAGTTTGGTATACTTCTCTCCAATGCTTGGATGGTAGCTGAACTTTCTATCTCAAGGGAGGACAAAAGGCACAAAGATGGATGGCTTAAGGCTTTGGAAAAATTCAACAGCATGAGGGTAGAGCGATTGGGGATTTTTGTAAATGAGGGGCCTCCACCCTTTTTATAAACTTGGATTAGGGTTGTAGGGATTTTTTTTAGGGTTCTTTCCCTATTTTCTTATTTTCTTATTTTCTTTTGGGTTTTATTCCCTATTTGTTTGATTTTGACCCTCTTTTGGAGTTTTGGTATGTTTTTGAGGGAATTTCTGGGTGTTTTTAATATCCATTTGGGTTTTATGGGGTTTTGGAGACGAGGTTGGTAGGAAATTTGGTCAACATAGGTGTATGTCCAAAGGGATGAGTTAGTGAGCACTTTTTTGGTGTTAACACTCCCAAGGAATCTATGACAAGCCTATGACGGATTCTATGACAAGTATGACATTGACATGTCCTAAAAATAGCTAAGGAGGGCACATGAGGGAATCTAGGGACCACATGGCAGTTGTAAATCCCCACAATCAAGGAGATCACACCCTAATTCGAATTTCCAAGTTTGGATAGGGTCTAAAAGGTCAAAAATAGCATTAATATGAGGTAAAGTGTCATGATTTCAATTCTATCCATTAATTCGAAATTTTGTTATTTTATTGAGAGAAAATTCTAGAATGAGGTGGGAAGGGGGGAAATGAGTTTATAAAACAGATGTAAGCACCTTGGGGGATAAATTTTGTTCATTTTCATTTCTAATTGGAGATTCATAGTGCTTCTCAAGCTTGGGAGATGTGCCCCTTGCCATTATAACTAGTTTCATTGGTGCAAGATCCCACCCTAGCTAGCCATGAGAGGAGGAATCACTTTGATTTTTATAAGGAGCTGTATTGAGTGATTTTATGTCCCTGTTCAATTGATGGTTCGATTTCATCTTGGAATGTTTTCATCCTATATTATAGCAGTAGTAGTTTGTTGGTGTTTTTTTTTCCTGATAGTTCAAGTGTGTTGTTGGTGCTCTTTTTGGATGATGGTGCACTAGAGGTTGTGCATATCTATTGGGGAGTGATGTATGGGTTGTATATATTTTGTATTTGATGGAGTATACTCTATAGGGTGCATATGTTATATTTGGGGGTCGAAATTGGTCCATGTAAGGTGCACTACTTGAAGCAAAATTGTCATTTTGAGCAACATTTCTTCTTTTTCTTCTTCTCTGCTACATTTTGGAATCTTTATTTATCTTCTTTACAGCAAATTTATCTGAGATTTTGCAGCTTCTTGGAAGAAATTTATGTAATATATGATACTACCCATTTTATAATAAAATTTCATGGTATTTTTCCCTTCTATTGTGTTCATTTTCAAGGATAAGTGCCTATGTGTAAATATGCACTATTTTGGGTTGTTCATTCATAAGTATATGACTATAAAGCCTTCCTAAATTTCCCATGGATTCTGTTAATGGTCGATTTGGAAGGTTTTGGGAGTGTTAGGGTCATTCTAATTCATATTGGGACAAATTCAAGCATATTTGGAAGTGTTTGGGAAAGCTCGAAAGGGGGTTTGGTGTCAAATTGTTTTGGTCTAGATTTCTCTCTATGGTAAATATTGTCTTAATATATTTGATTTTGGTAGTGGGGATATTACAAGGGTATCATAGCATGGTATTGGACATATGTGGGTTCTAAATTCCATAAATAAGTCACTGAGATATACCAAGATTTACCCCTAGCGGTCATAGGAACCAAGAAACTATTTGGGAGGAAATTGGGTCTACTAAAGGTGTAATCCAAGAAGAATAAAAAAGGGAGTGAAGTATGGATACTATCTCGGGAAAAGTTACTACTGAGGAGGAGGATATTTTCATGAAGGGTCTTTTAGAAACCTTAGATAGATTGGACAAGGGTCAAGAAAGTACTAGGAAAAGCCATAAGAAACAAGGGAGTTTATGAGCAAACTTGCAACCTTAAGGTTCAGAAACAAAAGTGGTGAAGGGAGAAGCAGTATTTCTCTTGATGGGGACAAAAGCATCATGAAACATTTAGGAGAAACTATTTTCTCTCGAACTTGACGACATAACAGACCTCATGAGTTCAAAGAATCACCCATAACAGACCTCATAAGTTCAATGCCAAAATTCCTAGAACCATAAACAATGGGTGCAATAGTGCCAAATGAGCAAGAAGAGTCCTTGGGGGCTTATTTTGAGGAGCATAGGGTTATGCGTGTAGATTTAAATGATTCCATGTATTTCTATGAGTACTGCAATTTTAAGGATCAAAATAGGTCCAGGGTACTGAACAAAACAGAAGTTCATAATTTTGAGTAACACTGCACACTTCGGAAAGTCACCCTTCCAAGTTTTGATGGGTCTTCCAAATGCACTGCCAAATATTGGGTGTATAAAATTGACACATATTTTCAGTTGAATCCCATGGTAGAAGTAGATTCCATTAAAATGGCCACCCTAAATCTTGAAGGAGAAGCAAATGACTAGTGATACCATGGCATAAGAACCTTGGGTCATGCCAATATCATATCCTATGAAGAAATCACAAGGCTACTCATTGATAGGTTTGATAGAAAGGATCCAAATATTCCTTTCATAGAGCTAGACCAATTGAAGTAGTTAGGAACACCGAAGGCTTATATTTTAGAATTTCAAAAACTTGTAGTGATGGTCACAAACATCTCAAAGGTTTATTTAGTACTATTGTTTACAAAATGGTTAGAATATCCATTGACAGGATTAGTGAAGGATTACAGACCTGCAACACTGTTGGATTCCATTAGTAGAACCCGAGACCTTCAAGATGCAATTCCCAAAACCATATTTCCCCAGAACACAATCTTTCTAGCTAAGTTCAAAGACAAGAAGCTTTTCCAAAAAGATATCGCATGGAAAGAAAAGATAGATAGAAATATACATGATGAGATAAGGAGGAAGAAGCTATGTTTCACATGCCAAGAGCCTTGGGTTCCAGGTCATAAGTATGCAATGGGGAAAGATCCCTACATAGAATTTTTTTCTGAAAGTGAGGGGGAGGAAGAAGATGGTGAAGATAATTAGCTAATTCAAGGACATGGATATGAGACAACAGAAGAGGACAATCCCTAACTTCAGTCAGGTAAAGGTGTTATTTATTTTCTCTTAAGGTTCGCTCGATACCACACTCTCAAATTTAAGGGAGTGGTGCAAGGCCAAAGAGTCAAAGTGTTAGTTGATGGAGGAGACACTCACAACTTCATTGATGTTGCATTGGTGGAAAGGAGGAACCTACCTACTGAAACATTTGATGCATTCATTTCAATTATGTCAGGTAACAATTCTATGGATTGTTCATGTTGGTGGATTCCCAAACTTCATCTCACCATAGGTAACTATATTATAGAAGATAGTTTTTATGTTGTGAATGTTATTTATACAAACATATTTTTTGGGGTACAATGGTTGTTTTCCATTGGAGAACATTCCATGAACTATCAGGTTCCAAAAATGAGATTTAAAGGGGATGATGGGAAGCAAGTTACATTAAGAGGCATGAACACTTATCTCAATAAGGTGGTTTCTACACATAATATGAGGGTTGTCCTAATGCATGGAGATATAAAATGGGAAGCATAATGTTTGGTTACAGTTAAGAATCCTACAATAGACACCTCCCATTATCCATAAGACATAAGGAATTTGTTGTAGAAGCACAAAAAGGTTTTCGGAGACCTTCCTCCCATTAGACCACCAAACAAGGGAGTTGAGCATACCATATAATTGGAGGTGGGAACTCAACCCATCATTAATTAACCATAGAAGCATCCCAAGACGTTCAAAGATGAAATAGAAAAGGCCATAAAGGAACTTCTTGAGTTAGGACTCATAAGGCCAAGTTCGAGTCCTTTTGCATCTTTAGTGGTCTTGGTGAAGAAGGATGGAACATTGGGAATGCGCATAGACTACAAGGCATTGAACACGAAAACTATCAAGAACTGGTACCCCCATTCCCCACATTGATGAGTTTATGGATCAATTACATGGTCCCAAGTTCTTTTCCAAGATTGATCTTCGTTTTGGGTATCATGAAATTCGAATGAGGGAAGAAGACGTACAAAAGACAACCTTATGTTGCCATTATGGCCACTTTGTGTTCCCAGTCATTCCTTTTGGATTAACTAATGCACCTGCTACATTCCAATATTGCATGAACAAAATCTTCAACAAGCAGCTCCATAAGTTTATTTTAGTATTTTTTTAATGATATTTTGATTTATAGAAAGACTTTAGAGGAACATTTCCATCTTTTGGAGGTTGTCCTAGAAATCTTAGCAAGACAATCATTATATGCAAAGCTGTCCAAATGTGAGTTTGGGATGACTGGGATGTTGTATCTTGGGATGTGATTAGGAAAGAGGGAGTTAAGGTTAATACGGAGAAAATCCAATCCATCCTTGATTGGACAACTCCCCAAAATGTGACAAAATTAAGGGGATTTATTGGTATTTGCATATACTATAGGAGGTCTGTCAAAGGCTTCTCATAGTTGACATCCCCTTCAACTGATCTCATGAAAAAATGATCATTTGGTTGGACAGAGGAGGCTTGAAAATACTTCAATGGAATGAAGGAAGTGATGAGTATTTTCCTGGTCCTTGCTTTACCATATTTCACTCAACCATTTGTGCTTGAATGTGATGCCTCAGGGAAAGGCATTGGAGCTGTCCTAATGCAAAATCAACACCCCGTTTGCTTTGAAAGTAGAAAATTTCAGCCACATGAGCGCCACTATTCTATTTATGAAAAGGAGATATTTTCCATTATGCATGACTTGGCCAAGTTTAGAAAATATTTGGTGGGTAGCAAATTTGTGGTCAAAATAGATCATAATAGTTTGAAGCACTTCCACACTCAAAAGGATCTGAATGATAGGAAACAAAAGTGAGTCAGCAAGGTGCAAGCCTATGATTTTGATATAGAGTACATGAAAGGACAAAGAAATGTTGTTGCAGATGCAGTCTCTTGGAAACTATCCCTCTCTTTAATGGAGATCTCAACAGACTAGAAAGCTCAACGTTTGGTAGAATATTCAAAAAATAAGTTTACATATGAATTGTTGGGTCAGTTGGTACAAGACAACCAATATAAGGTCATTAATGAGGTCATCTATTATTATTATAGAATCTATTTGGTCCCTGAATCAACATTGAATAAGAAGGTATTGGAATAATCTCATGATTCATGTCATGTCCCCGATCCCCTGGGTGACCTTTAGAGTGATGGGGGAACAACCTTGAAGCAATCTGCTACCTTTTTTTTTCTTCCAAAACTGATCCATAACTCTAATATTTTTCACAGTCGGAATTGACATTAGTCCGCAACTCCGCAATCCGCAGCGACAATTCAAGAGTCGAAAATAAGATCTCCAAAATACATCTCTCCGACTTCTACAGTTCCGTATTTTCGCGATGCGAGACTCGAAAATTTGAAGCACAAGCTTCCCGGCATCGAAAACGCCTCTATGACTTCCGCAGTTTTGAATTCCGCGATGCGGGACTCGAAATTATCAGAGTGCCAATTACCCAATGTCGAAAATGCCTCTCTGACTTCCGTAGTTCCACATTTCCGTGACGTGGGACTCAGAACTTCGGAGTGCAAGCTTCCCAACATAAAAAAACGCCTCTCCGAAATCTGCAATTCCACATTCCAAGATGCGGGACTTGGAACGTTGGAGCTCCAATTACCCGGCATCAAAAATGCCTCTCCGACTTCTGCATTTCCACATTTCCGTGATGTGGGACTCGAGACGTCGGAGCGCCAATTATTCAGCCTCGAATATTTCCACTTCCGCACTCCGCAATCCTGGAGTCAGAAGGTCGGAACACCAATAATCACGCTGATAATTCATGCTTCCAGCTTCCGCGATCCCTTGTCCACATATGGGTTCATAAATTCAGAAGCCCCCACTACACAACTTCTTCAGTCCATAACTTCTTCATCCCTGGACCAAATTGGACAAGTCTGGTTCCGTTAGAAATCTCTTGGAGATATCTGTGCAGCTACAGGGTCTTCTTCCACTTCTAAGAATAATGATCCTACCATTCTTCCACTCTAAAATATGGCTTTAATCCTTCTCTATGCCTCTTTTCCTATCCTGTGAAGGGTTCTAATCCAATATACCATGTCCTCTCCCCCTTCCTCTGATCCACAGAGGGGCTAGGAACACCATAGGGGGGTGTCTACTCCTTTTCACACAGCCCTAATTAAATCATTTTGTACATTTACCAGACTTATACGTATTCATCAAGGCATAAGGTCATATAAGTACAAAGATGCAGATGTGCAGGAGCATAATAAATAAATCATATATGCAGATTCATACATCAACAAACACAGGGGACTAAAACATTATCCACCCACACATATAACATGTATCCAACATACCCATAACAGTCATTAATAAGTTAAATCAGTGTAGAATTAAGATAAACAACCTACACAACATACTTAAACACAATGCATAGGCATACAGTCCTATTCATCAATGTACCATTCACATAAGCAAATAGTTGCATGCATATATTCAACAACTATAGTTGAAGGCAACATCATCCACACACAAAGTGTCATGCATTCATCAATCAATATCATGCACAATAGAATGAAACATAATACATGGGCATCTAGCCCTATTAATTAGCTGGATCAAATGTGCATTCAGGAATAAATAAATACAAATGTATGGATGTAAAATGGGCACAATCAACCATAGGGAACACTTATCTTTCTCCTTGAACCTCCAAGCAAACTGGCTATGGACTGCAACGTTCCAACCCAACCATAGGTCTCTTCCCATCCTGTATTATTTCATCTCTTAGAGATCACCCCCGAGCTGGGGCTATGTATCCACTAAGGAGGGCTAAATGGGATCTCTCACAGTCAGGGCTCCGCCCTAATGATAAGTGTTGATCACTATAATTTCCTATTAATTTTCAATTATTAAACAAAGTGCTCAATATAAATTGTCAACCCAGGGAAGTCTGGTTATTTTAAAGGTAATCAAGCAAAGTATATCCGTAAACATCTCAGTAACTGATCAAATAAATGAAAGACACCCAGTCTACCTAGTTGCTAAATCTATGCTTTGCAAACTGCTCAATCCAACTTCAATCACCAAATTGACTATTAAAGATTAAGAAAGTTCACACTCCTTCTATGTTATTATTTCCAGGATTAATTATTCAATAATAATTTAGCTAAATTGATTTTGCAATAAGTTAAATGCTAAAACATCAGCATCAAAGAAATTCAATCATAACCGCAATGTTCAACCATAAAAGGAATCATCCCTTCTTCTATTATGTAATTTTATGTGTGATTTACTTGTTTCAGCACTTCATGAAAGGGATTTAACAACAGTAATATGCAGTAGCAGAGCACAACTGTAACAATAATAATAAACAACACACTTGTAGAAATAAATAATATACTACTAAGTCGATTGTTTCAGCAATCAGCTAATGAAGGGAAATCCTATTCCTAATGCTCACACCATTCAATAAACCAAAAGGAATTCTAATCAATAAATTCTATGCTCAATAACCAAACTGTTGTAGCTAATAAAAAATAAATCTAATTGCAATTTCACACAAACAAAATTAAAATAACAACTAACTAATCTCGGCACCTCTGTGAGAAGGTGGGCCCTTGCCTCCTAACGGAGATGCCGTTAGAGGCTACCAAAACTCAACACACAATAATCAGGAAAATGTTGCTTCTTTCATTGATAATGGATCTCAATTACAAAGTTATTCAACCCTGTTACAAGTTCTCCCAAAATAAGCCTAACCTTCTGTATGATCTCGTCTTCCCGTATATACTTATACAAGACAATTCAGGTTTCTTTAATTCAGACAGCCATGAAGATCGGATATCTTCAAGCTGTCGAATATACAATTCAGAAAATAGAAACAATTACAATAATTGTTGTATTAAAATGAATTTTGTTCATAATCAATTGCACTCTCACAGCTGGAACTGATCCAACGTTGAACGAGTCTCAGCTAGCCATGTGGGAGAATAACATGGGTTGTTTCAACAATAATCCAAACCGAGCCCTGGAGATGTGCAACTATCGCCAATTGCTTCTACACCCACGTATATCAGCAAGCTGATATACCTGGATTCCCTGAGATCTTCAATCACTTCTCATCAAGTCATCACAAGTCAGCATAACGAGGAATAAAATCCATAATCACAAGCATTCTTAAGAATTAATATAACAAAGCAATAATGAATTATACATGTTCAAATTCATGCCTGTCCTTGGGAAAGATAATGACTTGGTTGCAAATAAAAGGAAAAAATAGGGAAAAGGGGCTTAATAGAAGTAAGCAGAAAGGGAAATTTCTGGCACCCAACACTAAGCTAGCATACAGTTGGGTTATCAAGCATATCCAACCTCTGTTAATTCTTCATCTCTGTTATTCTAGCTGGAACCTTCTTAAGGTTGCGGCCGAAGCTCTATCCCGCAACTCAACCCTCTACTATCAGATCCAGGTGTCTCATGGGTTCTCTAAGATGCTCACGCTCTGTAACTTATCCCCGGGGTTGGACCGATGGCTTTCTCAATCGGTTTTCTCCCTATGCATGGTTTCTATGGCTTTCGGTTATGCAAATTCAAGCTTACATAGAATCGCGATTTTTCTTTCTTACTTCTCTACTCGACTCTCCCTTGCGTGATGAATGAGGTTCGTTGGTCAACGATGGGATAGGGATCAAGGTTTTTGAATTCCCAAGAGGTAGAGTGGCTTAAGGGGCAAGAAAAATAGAGCCATACCCCGCCATACGGATTGTAGGGTTGATCCATACTCAATCGACCTCATGAACAATTTTCTTCACCCACCTTCTTACAACAGGATTAAATGTCAGCATGGGAGTCAAATGGGTTCACAAATTGACATGTGGTAGCCTAGGGTTCCATCCCACAACCCCCTCACCTCTCCCTAGTGAATACACATAGCCCCCTCATTTAGTTTCATCCATAGCCAGCTTCCTTGGTATTTATTTACATGGTATTATTTACATCATTTACATTTTTCCATGGCTTACTAGCACATGGTTACCATAATACCAAATACATGCCTTTTAACTAAAACATGGACATCCTCTAATGGGGCCTTGGCCTTAATATGCACACTAGGGAAAAAAACATTGCATGTATATAATATTTACATTGAAGTCAATAAACACTAAGGGTCAAAATGGGGGCATTACATTTCCCCACTAGTAGGTCATTTGGGATACGTGAAGACATATAGGAAAATAAGAGGTAGATTCACATGGAAGGGGCTAAAAGATGATGTCTTGAAGTATGTGAGGGAATGCAACACATGTAAACAAAATAAAATAAAGCATATACATCCTATTAGTATACTACACCTTATACCCATTCTGGAACAAAAAAAGGGAAAGCATCTCAATGAACTTCATCACCCAATTACCCAAGTTAAAAGGTAGAGATTGCATATATGTAGTAGTTGACAAACTCACCAAATTTTCTTATTTCTTTGTTGTTCCATCCAATTATATAGCTTCCCAAGTGGATGATTTGTTTTTTAGAGAAGTTTTCATATTGCACGGGTTGCCAAAAACTATTGTTAGTGATAAAGATAGTTTACTGGTACATTTTGGCAAGAATTATTCAAATTGGCAAGAACAAATTTGGCCCTTAGCACCTGCTACCACCCCAAAACTAATGGTTAAACAGAGAGATTCAACCAATGGCTAGAAGGATACTTGATAAATTATGTGATAGGACATCAGAAAGCTTGGGTTAGATGGATACACTTGGTAGAATTATGCTACAATACAACTTACCACATATCCATTGGAATGCCTCCATTTAAAGCATTTAAAGTGTTTTAAATTACAATCTATGTTAACGGTATAATGCATGTAGGCATCTAAACCCATTTGTTAAATCTATGGCGGTTTAAGTGTTTTAAAAGAAATGCTTGAAACCTACAAATTTCAAGAATATTTATGTGCCTAAATATAAATATGAAGGTGTTTGATTATTTTCATGGAATGCGATTTAAAAGGTATTTTTCCTGTAGCATTATGTTTCATAGGACTTTGGAATTTCATATTCTATAGCTGCAATGAATTTCCTGAGATTACATTCTATAGCATAGTTTTCCATAATTAATGGAAACATGTAATTCATGTAGCTGCATAACATGTTTAAAAAAACACACAAACACACGATTTTGCAGTATGGATTTCTGTTGTGGAATTGAAAGAATTGTTAGGAAGGATAATTTCGGTTATGAATTTGTTTGTAGAAGTTATGTGTAGTTGGAAATGGATTTACAGACTTTGCATGCAAAGTGTTTATTATAATATCTCAAAGAGACTTAAACATATACATGAGTTATGCTTGACAAAATGAGCAAAGTGCTATAGTTAAATGAATATCAGTAACGGCCTTCCATTACTAAAATTCACTTAACTATAGCTCATTGGCTCATTTTATCAAGAATAACTCATGTATTGTGTTTAAGTTTCTTTGATATATTATAGCAAATACTTTGTATGCAAAGTCTGGAAATCCATTTCCAGCTACACACAACTTCTACAAACAAGTTCATAATGGAAATTATCCTTCTTAACAATTCTTTTAATTCCGCAATAGAAATTCATACTACAAAATCATATATATATATATATATATATATATATATATATATAAAGTTTGAAAATCCATTTCCAACTACACATAACTTCTACAAACGAGTTCATAATGAAAATTATCCTTCTTAACCATTCTTTTAATTCCACAATAAAAATTCATACTACAAAATCATATATATGTACAAGAAAAGTCCATGCACACTCCGCCTTCGTTAAAGAGCGAAATAAGTTCCACCACTGGTACGAACATGTGAGACTCGAATATATACATTTAACTTAAATAAATTCTACAAATCTAATTTGAATAGGTAGATATGCCTTGTTATTGTTATATGTAATCTATAACTTTAATAGGAGGTATGGTACATCCAAATCCCAAAGGCCAAACTTGCATACAAGAATTACATGTTTCCATTAATTATGGAAAACTCATACATAATGTAATCTCAAGCAATTCATCGCAGTTATAGAAAATGTAATTCCAAAGTCGTATTCCCTGAAAATAATCAAATGCCTTCATCTTTATATTTAGGCACATAAATCTTCTTGAAATTTGTAGGTTCCAAGCATTTCTTTTAATACAATTAAACTTCCATAGCTTTAACAAATGGGTTTAGATGCCTACATGCATCATAACCATTAACGCAAATTGTAATTGTAATTTAAAACATTGTGCATTCTACAGCCATACCAACTAAATGTTGGTTTCTAAATTCACAATTATGCTATAGAATGGTATTCTATTTTTTTAAAGAAAAATAAATACCTAGAATTTCATTTATAAATTCATTGCGTCGAGAGGCGCTCTACAGCCCAAATGTTGTGAGTCGAATGTTTGTCGATATTTCATTTTCTTTGTTCCTCTCATTTTTCTGTTGTCAATTCATCTAACTTTCTTTTTCGATATTGTTTTTGTCGATCTGCATTTCGTTTTCTTCATTCTTCTCGTTCTTTTGCTGTCATTTCGTCCAACTTCCTTTTTTGAAATTCTTTTTGTTCTTCTACTTTTCGTTTCAAGTCTTCTTCTCGTTCTTTTGTTGACATTTCGAAAGCTTTTCTTCCTTGATATGTTTTACAACATTTGGCATTCTGTATTTTTGGTTCTTCGTGAGTTTGTCTCATAGCATCTTCTGCATGCAGATCTTCCATTTCTAGTTTAGACTAGATATATAAAAAATGCAAACATTAACATATACACTGAAATTTATGCATCGATGAAATCCACAGTAAGATTTATGCATCCAAGAAATCTACATTGAAATCAATGCATCCACAGAATAACATCTACACTGAAAAATATGCAATAAAAAACCCCATACACTGAAATCTATGCATCCATACACTGAAATCAATGCGTCCACATAATATTTTAAAAGAAAAATGTAGACAATTTTGGAGGATTGAACCTTGGACCTCACGCCCATTATCCCAACATCCTTACCACTATACCACATGTAGTTTTTTAAACATTTATTTTTTATTTTTTTTAACATAGTTATTTTTACTTAAGAGTTAAATGTTAACATTTTAACTCTTAAGTATGATCCCTAATTCTACTGATACAATATATGTGGTATCCCTGATTTGATTTCACCTAACTAATTTTAATTTAATAAGTTAAAATTAAAAAATTTAAATTATCTTTAATTTTAATATGTTAAAAATAGTTTAATAGAACAATTTTGCCTAACTCTTAATATTTTAAATATAATTTCATGTAGTTCAAAATAGAACAATTTAAACATTGTTTTTTAAATATAATTTCATGTAGTTCAAAAGAGAACCATTTAAACATTGTTTTTTTATTTTTTTAACATAGTAAAATAAGGGTTAAATAGTTTTTTTTTTTTTTTTAACATAGTTATTTTTACTTAAGAGTTAAATGTTAACATTTTAACTCTTAAATATGATCCCTAATTCTACTGGTGCAATATATGTGGTATCCCTGATTTGATTTTGCCTAATTAATTTTAGTTTAATAAGTTAAAATTAAAATTTTTAATTATCTTTTAATTTTAATATGTTAAAAATTTAAGCTATACACAAGATCTCCTATTGTCTCCACTCAAGATGAACACTTGCTGAAATATAAATCAAACCATGTTAAAAATAGTTCAATTTAACATATTAAAATTAAAAGTTAATTTAAAATATATTATAAAGTTAATTTGTTAATATTTTACAATGTTAAAAAATATTTAAACATTGTTTTTTATTTTTAAACATTAAATTTAAAAATAAAAATAAAAAATAAAGAGAAAAATTCTAAGTCATGTTAAAATTGTCATTTACATGGAAGCTTAATTGCTCAAGTCTTCACGTTCGTTGCAATTATTCATATTAGAATCCACGCTCGTATATAATCTTTGAGACGTGTTGATTTTGCGAGGCATAGTTGGAAAGGAAATCGTTTTACATGGATTATCATCAATTCACTTAAGATGGACTTCATGGGAGAGAAATACTTTTCTGCCATGCCTACAAAGCAACAGAAATTACTTTAACTGCCATGCAGTCAATAATTAGTTTTCAATAGATCATTTATGATTTCCAACATGAGTTTTGGTTGGGCATATGTTTTCCAACGAATAATGCGATCACATGTTACAAAAAATACGTATAACCAATAGATTCTTGGAAATTGATCCAACAGAGTTGAGGTTTCTATCATACGACAGAGATGTAATAATTATTGTGTAATAGAGATGCGATTATTTATCCTTTCATGACTATGTTAAGTAAAATACAGTGGAATTAAATTTAAAACTTTATCAACACAGGATACAGACAACGATTATAGCTCTGAAACCGCGTCGTCAATGCAAAGTGTATATATATATATATATATAATACAACGATCACAATGGGCTGAGATGGCATCACTTAACACACCAATCAAACTGATAATACAGTGATCACATTGGGTTGATATCGCATCACTTAATACATCAATCAAGTTGATAATACAACGTTTATACATTTAAAAATTTAATTTATACGTTGTTTTGTATTAAAAATTTTAACAATTTTTTTATTAAAAATTTTAACAATTTTTTTATTAAAAATTTAAACAATGTTTTTATTTTTTTAAATTTTTTCAACATGAACAGGAGGGAACTGGAAGGTTGGGGGGCGGACGGGAGGGAGGCGATGTGAAGGGGAGAAGGAGTACGAGGGAAGGCTGGGGGGGGTGCGCTGCGTGGAGGAGGACGCAGGAGTAAGAGATGTGTTATTCCTCTATAAGGAAGTGTTGTCATGTGGATTGACAAGTGTCGCAAGTGTGTGTACTTGCCGATGGGTTATTAGACCACCATGTGTGGGGTCGGCCCTAAAATATATATTATATTGTGGATGTATCTAGATAGACAAGTCGACCCCATAAGGTCACTGGGCAAACACGTTAAGTATAAATAGAGATCGGGAGATCTCTATTTGAATCATTCGGAAAAACACACTTCTCTCACTCAGAAAGTGGCGCATTAGTGAGGAGGAGGATCATCTGCTCTAGGAGACTATCTCAAGTGTATTTTGGTTGTACTTTGGTTGAGCCATTGCTCTCTCTATCTTTGAGGAAGTTGTGGGGTTTTTCACCTTAGGGTTTTCCCCACGGAAACTCTGTGTCTCTTGTCTCTCATGCTTTTGATTCTTGTGATGCTTGTCATGCTTATTGTGATTGTTATGCATTGATATACTATATATGTTATTCTCTCAGTAAAGATCCAAGAGTATTGTGAATTAATGTTCAAAATTTAACATGGTATCAGAGCTAACCTGAGAAGAAGACATTTTGCAAAGACGGAAACTTGAGTTTCTTGTTTATTGGGTTTCTCTCCACAGTTTTTGGAAAAGCAGTATAGTAGATTGAATCTACTCATCAAGGAGAATCTATCTGTCCAATCAGAATTCAATTTTGAGCCTTTTCATATTTGGTCCTAAAAATTAGGGTTTCCACACAAATAGGAATTTCTAAAATTTGAAGACATAGTTGGACGCTCCTTACAAAAATCGAAGTTTAGAGCTTTGGATCGAGATTTTTGGCTAGGTAGATCTCCGGGAAACTCAAACCCTAATTCAGGGCTCTCCCTAGTGAACCCAGGAGGACAAAAGGGAAAATATGAAGGGTAAAGCTTTGTTGATCTCAAATTCTGAATACACCAGGCTGATCAGCTCATCAAGGCGCATCTTTCTATCTTTTCAGAAAGTTGAAATTCACATTTTGAATTTTTAGGGTTTTTTCCGACAAACCCTAATCTGGGACCAGATCCAGTTTTCAGCATTTCAAGTGGTAAGACCTAAATCTTTTCTATTTCCATTTGAAGTACTCTTTAAGATGTCTCACCACACCAAGCTTGAGGATAAGCTTGAAGGGGTTGATAACTTCCGAGCTTGGAAGTATAGGATTGGGTTAATCCTGGAAGAGAATGAGTTGGAATCATATATAAAAGAAGACATCCCTATCCCAGAGGATGAAGAGGCTAAGGTATTGCATAAGAATAACTTGGTCAAGGCAAAGAGAATCATTGTTGATTCTATCAAAGACCATCTCATACCCCATGTGTCTTCTCTAAAGACACCCAAGGCTATGTTTGACTCTTTGACCAAGCTATTTAAAGGAAAGAACATAAATCGGAAGATGACCCTGCGGTATCATTTGAAAGGGGTCAAGATGTCGAATGGAGAAACCATTCAATCCTATTTCTCCAAGGTCTCTCAAATCAAGGAACAACTTGAAGCTGTAGATGAAATGGTGGAGAATGGTGAAATTGTTATGACTACTTTGAATGGCCTACCTAGGTCATGGGACTCTTTTATCCAGGGGATCTGTGCCAGAAAGAAGTTAATATCCTTCAGCAGATTATGGGAGGAATGTTCTCAAGAAGAAGCAAGGCTTGTGGCAAGAGAAGAGAAGATGGGAAATGAAGATCAAGCTCTCACAGCTCACACTAAGAAGGGCAAGTTCAAGAGGGAGCCATCCCATCACAAGAAGAAATCTTCTAATCATTTTCACAAAGACAAGAAAGATCTAAGGTGTTTCACTTGTAATGAGAAGGGTCACTTTGCTTCAGAATGTCCCAAGAACAAAAGGGACAACCACAACAAAAACAACTCCAGGAAGAAGAAGAAGGGTAACAAAAGAAGGTACCATGCTCATGTTGCCGAAGATGATGAACCTCCAAAGAAGAAGGCTAGGGCAAAAAGTGATGATAGTAATGATGACTCATCAAGTGAAGAAGAGTATGTTCTAATCTCTGCTCTCACAGGAACTATCTCCCATGGTTGTAATGATTGGTTAATTGACAGTGGGGTTTCCAAACACATGACTGGGTTTAAAGAATCATTTGTAAATCTTTCTGAACATGAATCACCCCATAAAGTGAAACTTGGGGATGATTATCAATATCCCATCAAAGGAAGTGGTGAAGCCTCCTACAACCTAGATTCTGGAAAATATTTGAAGATGAAAGAAGTCCTTTGTGTACCTGGGCTCAAAAAGAACTTACTCTCCATCTCTGCATTGGATACAAAAGGTATGAGGGTTGCATTTGTGTATGGCCAAGTCCTAATGTGGCCAAAGGGAAAGACCATAGATTATGCAGTTGTGATTGGAGAGCAAGAGGGAGGTTTGTATAAATTAAAAGGACAACCTGAACATGCCATGGTGCATGAATCCATGGAGCCAAGTGAACTTTGGCATAGAAGACTTGCTCATATGCACTATACGGCACTTCCAATTGCAAGCAAGGTTGTAGAGGGTCTTCCTGAAATCAAGACCAAACATGAAGGTGTTTGCAAAGGATGTGCAAAAGGTAAGAATATTAAGAAGGCTTTCCCAAGCAGTGAAATCAAGGCAAAATATATCCTGGAAATCATCCACTCAGATGTATGTGGTCCTATGTCATCCAATTCTCTAAGTGGGTATGTTTACTATGTCTCATTTATTGATGACTTCTCCAGGAAGACTTGGGTATACTTCTTGAAAAACAAAGATGAGGTGTTTGATAAGTTCAAGGAATTCAAAACCTTGATGGAGAATCAAACTGAGAAAAGGATCAAAACATTCAGATCCGACAATGGTGGAGAATTCACCTTAGGTGACTTCAAGAAGCTTTGCAGTGATTCAGGGATTAAGAGGGAGTTGACTGCTCCTTATAATCCTCAACAGAATGGAGTTGCAGAAGGGAAGAACAGAACAATCATGGAAGCAGCAAGGGCAATGCTGCACGACCAGGATCTACCTATGCATCTATGGGCAGAAGCAGCTAGAACAGCTGTATATGTGCAGAATAGAACACCCCACAAGATATTGGACAACAAGACACCAGAAGAGGTCTTTTCTGGTAAGAAACCTGAAGTCAGCCATCTCAGAATATTTGGTTGTCCAGTATACACTCATGTCCCAAAGGAAAAGAGGACCAAACTAGATCCTTTAGGAAAGAAGGGTATCTTTGTGGGTTACAGTGAAAGCTCGAAGGCTTACAGAATATACTTTCCAGGGTTCATGCTGGAGTATGTACGCATCGTGTTGATGCTGGATATGATCAGTTGGATCATTTATATTTGTATGTATGTACGCATCGTGTTGATGCTATTTATGATCAGTTGGATCATTTATATGTATGTACGCATCATGTTGGATGTTGGATATGATCGATTGGATCATTTGTATGTATTTGTATATCATGTTGGATGCTTGGACCATTATCTGTATCAGGTGGATACATTGTATGATCAGGTAGATCATGTATGTTCATATGTATCATGTATTTGTATTTGTATCAGGTGGATACACTGTATGATCAGGTGGATCATGTATGATGATATGTATCAGGTAAATACTTGGTGTGCATCAGGTGGATGCATTGTATGATCAGGTTGATCATGATGATGAGCTTCAGGATGTTGCTCCAGATGATATGTACCAGGATGGTACAAGTGATGATGATCAGTATGATCATGGGCATCAGGATGATGCCTCGTGCGATGATGATCCGTTGGATCATGAGTATCAGGTTGATCCTTGGAGGTCAAAGATGATATGTGGCAGGTTGTGCAAATAGCATGTAATCAATCCTGGGAGATCTTGTTGGTCGTGCTGCAGCACATAAATGTTCCTGGGGTACTCTTTCCGGTATTGCTATGTAGTATGTAATTAGTCCTCATATATCCAATAGGTTGAGCTGTGTGCTCGTAATCAGTCCTGGGATGAGGTATTACTACGGAGACATGTAATCAGTCCTGGAGATCCGAGAGGTTGAGCTGTGTGCTCGTAATTAGTCCTGGGATGCTCTTTAGAGATCTTGTCGGTCGTGCTGCAACACATAAATGTTCCTGGGATGCTCTTTAAAGGTTTTGTCTATCCACATGTAATCAGTCCTGGAGATCCGAGAGGTTGAGCTGTATGCTTGTAATAAGTCCTGGGATGCTCTTTAGAGATCTTGCCGGTCGTGCTGCGGCACATAAATGTTCCTGAGATGCTCTTTAAAGGTATTGTGGAGGAGATGCATGTAATCAGTCCTGGGAGATCTTTCCAGTCGTGCTTAGGCACATAAATGTTCCTGGGATACTCTTTCCGGTATTGCATCCACACATAAAATTAGTCCTGAGAGGCCACCTCTATCAGACCATTCGCACAGATGATGAAGACCTGCAGGTGGTGGGCCTACATCCAGTATGAAAAAGGACTAGCTCTATAGAACTTCCTATGACGAGTAGAGTCAGAGATTGGTTGAGATAGAAGCAGTAGTGACGATGATCCCGAGAAGAAGACTTGTCTAGCAGAACTGTGTCGAGAAATACCTTCCTATTTAAGAGGGAGTGTTGATGTATATGTAACTTCGGAATGTATTTCATCTATGTATTTCATATATATTTATTGTACCCTTATAAGAGATGTGTTATTCCTCTATAAGGAAGTGTCATCATGTGGATTGACAAGTGTCGCAAGTGTGTGTATTTGCTGATGGGTTATTAGACCACCATGTGTGGGGTCGGCCCTAAAATATATATTATATTGTGGATGTATCTAGATAGACAAGTCAGCCCCATAAGGTCACTGGGAAAACAGATTAAGTATAAATAGAGATCGGGAGATCTCTATTTGAATCATTCGGAAAGACACACTTCTCTCACTCAGAAAGTGGCGCACTAGTGAGGAGGAGGATCATCTGCTCTAGGAGACTATCTCAAGTGTATTTTGGTTGTACTTTGGTTGAGCCATTGCTCTCTCTATCTATGAGGAAGTTGTGGGGTTTTTCACCTTAGGGTTTTCCCCACGGAAACTCTGTGTCTCTTGTCTCTCATGCTTTTGATTCTTGTGATGCTTGTCATGCTTATTGTGATTGTTATGCATTGATATACTGTATATGTTATTCTCTCAGTAAAGATCCAAGAGTATTGTGAATTAATGTTCAAAATTTAACAGAGGGGAGCGGAGGGGAGCAGGCGATGAACTGCATGGAGGAGTAGGAGAAGGAGGGGAGAAGGAGAAGGAGCAGGAGGGAAGGCAAGGGGGAGCTGGGGGGAGCTGCGTGGAGGTTGCAGCTCGCAGAGGGGAGGTCTGCGAAGGGAGCTGGAAGGAGGTTTGCAACACCGACTCTAGTCATTAAAATGAAAATAATTAAAAGTAAATATACCTATTCGTAGAAATTGTTCTGAATCCCTCTATTTGTTGGTTCACTCTCTTTGCTTCCTATATTATATAGCTTTTGTTTACGAAACTACATGTCTTTTCATTAATTTTAATTATTCGTCGACATAATTATTTTATAATGATTTTTTATGACCGACAATATCGACAAACAATCGACTCACAACATCTCTCTCATATTAGCACACGATATCGACAAACACTCGACTCACAACATCTCCCCCATACTAACAACCGACAATATTGACAAACACTCGACTCACAACATCTGGGCTGTAGAGCACCTCTCGGCGCAACAACTTTATTACCATGTTCTAGGGGTTTATGACAAGGTTGTTCATTATCACCTTTATTATTTATTTTGGTTATTGAAGGTTTGATTGTTGAAAAATAGGAAACTAGTATAATGTAGTTTCATCAAACACTTAGCATATAACAGATCTCAGTCTTCTAGAAGCACCTACATTAAATGCAATTCATATACACACATTCCCATGTAACTTGAAAGCTGCAATACAAATACTAAGTGTAATTTGTAGTGGAACAACACTAGTAACAACAGTTAATAAATGCAATTAGGCACCAAAATTTTGGCTATCCAACCTTGGAAAAACCCCAAAAGGGAAAAACCCAACAAGAGAAATTTATTATTAGCTTCAGAGAGTACAAAGCTACAGTAGTAGTTGTAACATCCCGAATTTTTATACAAATTTAAAATTTTTGATAACAACATTAATTATGATAATAATAATTGCGGAAATAATAATTGAGATTTCGACAACATTAATTGTAAAGTTGTTAGTACTAAACATGCTTTAATTTCTGTTTTAGCAGCAATATGATAATGATAGTTTAACACATAATTAGTAAACATGATTATGATAACAAATGTACTAAACAATCGGAGATTTGATGCGACACTGTTTCTTTTGCAATGATACTGACAGTTTGACTTTTGATGAAAAGGGTGTCCTAGGAGGTACCCTGGAGCTTACTTAGTTGCAACGCTAAAGCATAATGAATGTCCTATGTGCAGATGACAGGTAGGAATTTTCATGGCTGCGTAGAAACAAAGTACGTGTATAGTTCAATTTCAACGTCGTAACTAAATAAAATGTTAGAATTCTGTTGCGATCCACCATAAGTATATGGGTATGGATTTCATAGCTATGGTTACTGTTTTCAGATGTTGTCTTACAACTCCACAATGTTTAGAAATAGAGTTCTCTATGTACGTCATCATGCTGAAGGTTTTGTCGTTGTAATTCGTAACGTTGTTAAAGCTGGCTTAAAGTCGTCTTAAGATAAAAAGGTAATTTCCACCTGTTGTAAGTATGTACTAACACCCTTGCATAAATATTCAATGATAAATTTTATGAAGCGTTACATGTCGCATTATTAAGTGGAAATTTAGATACTAATTAGATATTTATAATTCCGCAAAGCATTTTAAATGGCAATTAGACCATTTGCAAGGGAAATAAGACCACTTAGAAAAATTTTAATCTTTTACAAACTTTGGGTTCGTGACAGTAGTCCATTTGGCACAAAAAAATAACAAGCAGAGAAATCACTTGCAAAACGCACAAAAGAGTCCCAGAAATCTTCCTTGAAAAATGTGCTAGGTGATTGTATGGCCTGTACAGCCCAAGATGCATAGAAATCTTGAAAAATGTGCCCAACCTCGGTTGTACGAACAAGTACAGAACAGTCAGCAGCAGAAAAATCCACCTCGAAAATTGTGCCCTAGGACAGCCTCGAAAATCATGCACAAGCTTCTGTTGTATGACCTGTATGTATTTGTACAATACAAACTCCTTCTTGCTAAATAGTCAGCTCTTCTTCCTCACATAAATTTTTGTATAGGGATTTGTGCCTTAACTCTCTTGGGAAAGATGCCAAATCTACTGCAAAACCACTTTTCTCTTCTCAACATCTCTAAAAAAATTCTCTTGAAAACTATGTCTTGCACACTACCCTAGGCTTTCTCTTATAATCTGAAAATGACTTTTCACCTTCTCAATTCCTAAATCCAATGGCCAAGATCTAATCTTGGTTTGACATGATCAAGGGATGTGATTCAATCCCTCCGAAATAAATCACTTATATTGTAATAAAGTTATTTCACTTTATGTCATAAGTGCACTTTATGAAATAAAGTCACTTTATAAAAATAAAAGAAAGACACTTTATAAAAGTCATTTTACATAAGAGTCACTTGATACAACTTTATTAAAAAAAACATTGCAAGGTAAGTAGCTTGGATAGTGTAAATGGACGATCACTTCCGCATACGAGACAAAATTATGCGGAGTGCCTCCTGAGCTAAAAAGCTAACTTTGATTAGGTCTATTGAGTAGGCAAGATTGGAAGGGAGGATTAAGGGAATAAAGATTGCTAGAAATATCTATATTTCTCATTTATATTTTGTGGACAATGTCCTCCTCTTTGGCGCTTGGACGGTGGAAGAATGGTGGACATTTCAGGACTTATTGATTTTTTTTGTGAACCTAGTGGTATGGAGATAAGTACTCATAAATCTTCATTGTTGTTTAATGAGTTATCAGAGGAGGCTCTTGATTCTATAAGCTCTATGTTACTGTATAGTTTGGTCTCCATTGATGTGGGGTTCAAATACTTGGGGTTCTTTTTGAAACCCAACAATTATTCGTATATTGAATGGGTTTGGTTGCTCAGGAAAGTGGAAAAGCAAATTGTGAACTAGATGTTTAAATGGTTATCTTTGGGAGGTCGTTTAGTATTAATCAACTTGGCTCTCTAGAATTTACCAGTCTTTTGGATTTCACGAGCTAAAGTACCATGTAGTATTCTTAACAAGATCTGGCAGGCAATTTTCATTTTTTTATAAATAGGTAATAAAGCAAAGGAAGGGGTTCACCCAAGATATCATTAACAAAGGATGTGGGGTGTTGGGGTATTAGGAACAACTTTTGGCTTGCCAAATCTTTGGCCTTGAAGAGCTTATGGTGAAGTTTATTTGGTCACGGACTATGATCTCAAACTATTCATGCTAAATACATTGGTTCATGCTAAATACATTGGAAGAACTTATGTAGTGGAATGGTTACGTAAGGACCACTCAAAGCACATGTTAGTGCTCAAAGATGCAGTCCAACTGCAAAAGAACATATCTAGCACATCTTGAATATTTTACTTGATTGATTGAATGTATTGGTGATTTTGATAACTAAAATCTAACCATAAATCTTTCCAAGTTCCCAAATTCACAACCCCATAACTGTAAATACTCTGCAGTTCAAGAAATCTATCACTCACAACAATAGTATATACTATGCTAATGTACACCACATATAACAAAAGAATAAAGGTGGATTCACAAAAGAGGTCACAAACTGAACATGATATTAATTGGATTCCTCAATTATACCATACAGTAAAATATACAGAACTTCAAAGAAACAGTATAGTCCTTTTTGCCTCTCAAAATCGAACTGCCAGCCTCTGAGGCTGCTCCCATTTTGTTACAAATGATCCAATTTATAGAAAAACATATTCCCCTAGTAGTTACAAAGCATTTACAGGTTTTTTGGGGTATAAAATTTAAACAATAAACTAAAAATGGAAGCAATCTCGAAGTGGTTGCAAGAAATATGGAACTGCCCTGTCCTCTGCTTCTTCGATGAAATATTTTGACTGCCACCTGTTTCTGATTTTAAGAGATTTAGATTAACCAAAATGTTTGATGTCAGATACTCTACCACTTGACAAATGTCTTCAGTTTTGATCCCTGATTCTTTGCTTGAAAATGTGGGTTTGCTCTTTTGATTTGTACCTGAATAGTCTGGTAATAATCTAATCGTGGTTTTGATATATTCCGATTGAATATCAATTTCAAGCCAAGGACAAATTATAATTCTTGCAACGTAAACTCATAAAAAGCACCACGGGAAGATGTCTCAAAATAGCAAAAGCTTGCGTATCTATCTCATGTAGTCTTAATTTTCTCATCGAGTTTACTAGACTCTTCAATCGACGGTTTCCTTTCAATATCCCCATGGGAAAACGAAGAACTTCCACCATTTGCAGCTTGAGAAATCATGCTTGCAACGTAAAATAGAGGCCGTCCACTCTGTTACTCTACTCGCGAGTAGTCTTTATTGGTACTTACACTTGATGAATTTAAACACTTAGCACTTGAGTGTAATAGACGTTTATATATTTCAGTGTTCTCAACATCTATTGACGTGCTCAGCGAAGCATATAATCTTAATAGATTGAAGGTTACCAACTTAGGATTAAAGACGTGACGCAAAGGATTTGAGGCTTTGATCCCCAGGATTAAAGACTTGACGCAAAGGATTTGAGGCTTTGATCTTGGCTGGATCAGTGTGACACTTTTACACAAGAATAAGGAAACATAAAACATATGGAGGACCAAAAACATATGCAAGACTCTCTGGATTTAATGGAAAATGTATCCATGACATGGGTGGATATCGGGACTTTGACAAAATATCACTGGATGTTTGAACTTCCGATAATGCTTTCTTTGGACTTTTCAATCAATGTGCTGCCAGAAACTAAAAATTTTGATATGTAGATTTCAGTGCTAAGAATACAAATATGTTTTGAACATTTGGAGAGGACTCCTGTAAGTGATCCCCCTTCTATGTTCCTGGTCAACTTGGTAGGTTCGTAATGGTCTCCAAGTCAAATTTGGTGAGGATCCAATTATTGGGGTTGAGGAAAATTACAAATGATCCAACAAACTTATTTCACATCTCAAGTTGTTTGGTTTCGATAGTTTGGCTTGCTTTAGGCGCCCTAAGTACCCATTATCCAATTCTAGCTAATGGTTGAATGAGATTGAGCTTGGCTTGACTCGGAACCTACTAGCTGTTGAATAGGATGGTTTTGTAAAGAAAATGGAGTGTGGTGGTGTTAGACTTATGGAGGGTGAGGACATTTTGGTATGCATGTGGAACATGATCTCGAGGAAGGTCACTATTTCCTTAGCCTATGATTCTATTGCATCTAGTGCGGATCATCATGTAGGAAAGTGGTGGTATCAATCTGTGAAATGTCAAGCTCCATTGAAGATTCAATTATTTTGTTAGTTAACTCTTGAAAACAAAATTCTAGTGGGGGGGGGGAATTTGCCCATTTTATTGTGCACTTTGTGGTCATGGGAATGACTCAGCAAACCAACTATTTGCAACTTGCTCGTCTGCTTAGAATATTTAGAGAGAGGTCTTCAGGTCCCTACCATGCAATCTTAGTTGGGGTTAGGTGTCATTTGAAAGCAGCTTACCTGATTGGTTTTGCAGTGTGGGGCCCTTTAAACAACTTCCCTTGTTTTTTTATTTGGTGATTGTGGAAATCTAAGAATTTGATTATTTTCGAGGATGGCAAGTTGAATTTTTATTTTATAACTTCCAAAATTATAGTGCAAAGTCTTATGATCACCAAGTTTCTTCTTCATGGGTTCCTATCAAGCCTCTTAGGTTCCCTGCTATGATTATAGGATGCCTAGTGGGACTCTTTAATGGTGCAGTCCAGAACGAGAGATGCGGGGCAGGAATGGTCATTTTCTCAGATTATGACCACTATTATTAGTGCTAGATGGATTGCGTCCAAGAGACTAGCTCCTGGGCAGAATTATTGGCCCTTTGGGGTCTCTTATTTTTTGTTACGAAGTTGGAGTTGGTGGCCTTACAGGTTTTTGGAGACTCCTGTGTCACTATCGATTGGATCGGGAATCACGCTCGGTTACAAGCTATTTCCTTGAGAGAATGGAAGCAAAGAATAATGGTGATGAAAAACAACTTTCCCTTCATAACTTTTGAGCACATTTTTAGAGAGCTTAATACCAGGGCCAACAAACTATCAAAGAAAGCTTTGGGAGGCTCAAAGGGTATTTTATTTTTTAGGAATTTTGGGATCACTCTAAGGTTCCATGCGACCATCTTCATGCTTATGGTTGAGAATATCGCATCTATTAATGGGTCTTTGGTTATCTTATGAACCTGGATACTTTGTTTTGTCTTTATGGCCTTATATGTATTTAGGAAGACTTTTTTGTATCATGGTAATGTTTATTTAATGGTACTAGTTTGTATTCACACACTTCTAGGAACAAGATTATGTTCACCATTCTTTTCAACTTTTGTAATCTTTAATTTGATTTACACTTTATGATAAACATATAAATTCAACTTTTGTAATCTTTAATTTGATTTACACTTTATGATAAACATATAAAGGGATAAACATATAAAGAGCTTTTGTTTTCACACTTCATAAATAATTGATAAAAAGTTTTTAATGAAAAGCTTCAAGTTAATGTTAAAAGTGGGCCTAATTTTATCAACTAAACTATATAAATTTAAATTTAATATACTTGGATATTGTTTATGAAAATTTGGTGTATTTGAAGTTGTATGTCTATTAAAGAATCCCAATCCCCTGAATATGGAAAAACTATATCTCCACTTATTATTATTAGATTATCTAATCCCATAGATATGGAAAAACTATTTCTTTTTCATTGAAAACAACATGGAGAGGGCCGTGACACACTCAAATTTTGTCAAATTTAGTACTTACAAATAAAATTATATATATATTACAATACAGTTTAAAGGTTGAAATGTTATGTCTTTGTTTTACATAAATTCTCTTTGCCATAGCCATTTTTGGGTCATTCAATCTTTTACGGAATGATAAATCATTATGTAGAAATACACTTTACTAAGCTTAGGTGTATGAATATGTGTTTTTTAAATTTTATCTCTAAAGCTCAGACAAGGCAACCTTTGTTTCTTTCTTTGGTCATAAACTGGTCATGTTTATTTCTGTCCAGAGTCTTTAATTGGATGTTCTCTTCCTTATGTCAGATCAACTCTGACATCCATGCTTGATTTGGTAAACTTGGGTTAGTTAGAGATGCCCTCTTTCAGGTCCCCAATGACCATATCTCTATTATGGGCACACATAAGGGCAAGGTCAAAACTGATCTTCCCATTTTTTGTTTTTCTCTAGGCACACTGTTGATGAGTTGTACAACTGGTTTATGTCCATCTTCGATAGACTAACAAACCAAAGAGATTCATGTCAATGAAAAACTTATGGATTTGTTTAAGACCATAAGATCCCCAACCGTGGCTCACATATTAGTGTTTGCAGCCTTTAACTATTCCTCAGTAGTTATTTGTAGTATGTTAACTATGCCTATGTGTTTGTCCCATCTACAGTTAACCTTCATATTGTATTTTTCTAGAATTTTGGTTCTCATTTAAAAAATTGTCATTACTCTCCTAGCAGTATTGCAATATGCAACATGGAAATAGTGATACCACCTTCTCTCAGTCTTGTCAAATTGCACTAATGGAATCAATTTCGTTTTCCAGTTGATTTCTTCAAGAGTATTTGGAAGGGATAGGCCGCCATGCCCATGCTCTTGACATAGGTGCATGAGGTGCCCAATTTTTTGCCTATAAAATGCTTGAAGTGGATTCCCAAATCAAAGTTTCCACCAACTATTATGTGTAAAATTCTAGCAAGTTATTGAGGCTCTCCTTCGCAATTTTGAAAGTGATATGCTTGAAGGAGCATTAAAGCCTGAACTGAAAAACAAGGAATCCATGTAGAAGCTAGGAGTGCCAAGCTATTACCTCTATATTGACTTTGTAAATCTATGAGTTGTTGTGCGTTGAAATAATACCAAATTGTAGAGTTCCATTGTGAAGTATTGCCCCTCACAACATGGACTTGCTTCCAATGTTCTACTCGTCACTTTGCTTGGATTCTTCCCTTTGCACCCATTGGTTGAATTTTGAGCCAAGGTTCCCCTTTGCTTTCTTATTTGGTAAATAACCATCTACAATAAACCAAACCCTAGGCAAACACTAATGTGTATGGCATAGGATGCAAAGTTTGTATCCAAGATGTTTTCTTGAGACTGTAATGCATGTGAGTTGTTTGTAAACTAAAGAAGAAAAATTACAATTATGAGTTGTTTGTAAACCAAAGAAGAAAAATTACAATTATGAGTTTTTTGTTTATGGTTGCTTTCATTCTTGCTATGTGCTCTAACCATAGATGCTGGAAACCTAAGTAATCTGTAACTGTGTGCTCGGAGGTTGCTTGCAATGCTTACTATCAATCCAGTTCAAGTTGATTTGCATTCAAGTCAGTATTGCATTCAGGAAAAACTTGCATTCAATTTAAATTTTCAATCAGGTTGGTCTACCATCCAATTTAGTTTAACATTCAAATTAGTTTGCCAACCAAGAAATATAGCAATCAGTTTTAGTAAGGAATGCAGTCCATTAAATAGACAGAGCCATGAAGAAAACAATACTTGACATAAAGGGCATATTGTTGTTCAACATAGTAGCAATTCGAGATTTATACATATGGTTGGTCCCTCGTGGGTTGGGAATTTATACATTTACTGTGGTTATGCCTAACATATATCGACTGTCAGATTGGAATCAAACAAAAGCTTAGGAAACCACCCAAAATTCCTCCTGCAGCAAAATCTGCCTTTCATCTATGTATGCCAAACAAAACACATCTTCCATCTGTCAAACAAAAACTTTGGAACCACCCAAAATTCCCCCAGCAACAAAATATTTCTTTCATATGTGTATGCCAAACACAAAACATCTATCATCCGCCAAACAAAAATCCCTATGTGTGAGGAGGTTGACTGCCTTCATTACCCAATCTGGTTGGGTTAGATACTGATGCTTGACCTGGTTGTGTTGAGCTGCAAACATTTGCTGCAGGCCAGGTTGCTCCTTGTAGCCAAGGAGGGATTGAATAACCATACTTATGACTTGAGCCTAATAGCCCTGGGTTCACTGGAGGTGTTTGGAAGGCATACATAGTATTGCCCTCTGCTTGATGGTATTGGGGTATCTGTATGTTAATAAGGTCTTGGAATAATCTTATGTTCTCAGAAAATTGATCCAATGGGTTTCCCACCACCTCTGTCCTATCCAGACCATTTGGATTCCTCTGTTGTGCCTTTCTTTGCTCCCTTTCCTCCCTTTCCAATTGTTTCTATCGCTCTCTTTCCTCCCTTTCTTTCACTCTTTCAAGCCTTTCCTGCCTTCGATTTTCTGCTGCAACAATCCTTGCTTCCTTCTTCTCCTTTGCCAAGGCCTTGTTCTTCTCTTTTAATTTCTGCATCTCCTTTTTCTTGTGCTCTGCCTCAACTAGTAGGGTGATGTAGTCCTCTGATGTTAGTAGTTGTGAGCTCCTGTTTAATCTAAGATGCTCAGCAGTGGGATTAGATAGTTGAGCTGCAACTTTCTCCACTGGCAACTTAAGGAACTGGCCAAGTAGTGGCTCGTGTGGGGGGAGTGCCTCATCAGCATTTTCTTGGTCCACTGTATCTTCATTTTGTTCAATCTCATCTCCAACACCCCCAAGTGCCACATAATAATGTACAGCTTCATTGTTAAGGGTTGTTGGCATTGAAGGCAGGTTAAGGCTTTCATCGTTGGTGGGGGTGACAATGTGTCAGTTCATATTTGTCATGGCCTCTACCAACCACTCGGGTTGTTCTGGCTGGCTTGTAAATGTCAACTCCTCGTTGTTGTCTACCACTGCTTCACCACATCCATTCACACTCAAATAAAAAATGTTGTTATGAATAATCCCTTGGCCATCTAATTCTGTTTATGTCCTTCCAACAGCTTCTATATTCTCCCCAACAGGTTTGGTGCCATACTGAGTTTCACTTACATGTTCATCGTCGTCGCCAAGTGGTTGGCAATGACCCTGAGAGAGTGATATGATGTTATCTGCAGCATCTGCATCCTTTTTCTCCTGACCATCAAAAGCCTGACTACATCCCGTGTCATGTTGAAGAGCATCGGAATTGAAAGGCCATATTCCTGTCCGCCTAAAACCAGCCCTGATATTTGATGCTGTGAGCGCCCTAGAAAAAGCTTTTCTTGCAAGTTCTACTAATTCGAACCTATTCATCTCTACCCCTAGGTTATTTTCCATCCAGGACGCTCTCTTAGACCTGAAGTAACACTTGAAAGGCCCAAACACACTCACATCTAGAGGTTGCAGCCTGTGGGTAGTATGTGCAGGCAGTGTCAATAGATCAATGCCTAGCTTGTTTGCCTCCTCAATGGTTTGTATAGCAACATGGCTGCCATGGCCATCAAAAATCAACAGGTGTCTGTTTTCAGGTGAAACATCGCCAGGGACAGAGGCAGTAAAGTGGAAAAGCAAGCTCAAGAACAGTTCTTTTATCATCCATGCATGGGGGTGTGTAGCCATGCAGGCTCCAGGTTCACAGTTTTTAATGTAATTTTTGAGTTCATTCTTTCCCTTGAACAGATAAAAACCTGGAATTGATGCTCCAACTGCGTTGACACAACAAAGAATAGTTATCCACTCCCTACTTTTTGGCAGAATTTTGGGCACATTCTTTCTCCCTCTCTTGGCAATTACCCACATGCCACAATTCCTCCCTGCCTGCAATCCAGTCTCGTCACAGTTCCATATATGGTCTGCTCTGTATGAGTGTTTCTCATATGTTTCAGAGAGTGTCTGATAGAACTTGGTCACAACTGTAGGGCATAGATTGAAAGCTCTATCTCTGTCAATCCCCTCTGTTGTGCGTAACAGAAGTTTTGGATGCCTTTGTTTAAATCCTCTCCACCATGATTTCCTTGGAAATCCATATTTGAAGGGGTTTGGCCTCCCTTGACAGATTTGAGTTGAACCAACTCCAAACCATGGCCTAGTTGAGCCATCTCTTCACACCAAACCACAATTTCTTCTTCCTCTTCTGCATTCAACACTGTAAGAGGTCCTTTTCGCTTGGTATGGGTTAGGCCATTTATCCAGTAATGGATTGATGTTGGTGGAATCCCATGTTTTTTAGCAGCTGCTCTAATAGAAAAACCATTGAACTCTATATCATCTATTGCAACCTTCATGCCTTCTTGTGTCCATCCTCTAATGGCACTAATCTTCTTATTGGAAGTTTCACCTTGAACTGTGGTTGATGGTGGAATAACACCTCCACGCTCTGCATCATTTTCCTCTTCAACTGTGGTTGATGGTGGAATAACACCACCACGCTCTGCATCATTTGCCTCTTCAACATTTATGTGTGCATTGTTATTATTAGCATCATGTGCTATGTCCTCATTGGACGAGGTGCATCGTAGTTGGGAACCCCTGCTGAGTCTCCTATTTGTCCTCCTTGCACGATTAGTGTTGACTCTTTCCATGACTGCAATCACCCATAGAATTAGAACAAACAAGGCTTCACTGAAACTACACATGAATTGTTAAAACTAGTTGTGTATCTACACCGGGTTTTGGAATATTAAACTAGCCGTGTTAAAACTAACTGTTAAAACTATACAAGGATCTGGAGTATTCTAAGGGAACTCGTAATGTGATTTACATGTTCAATGCAGTTTGGAAAACACGATTCTAGCATTTAGTACATATATATACTTGTTATATTTGTTATGCATCTATTCAGAGACTGTTATTTCACAATACAGTCTGTGGCATAAAATTTGATATAGCCTTCCTACTTGAAAACATTATTGAAATATAAGTTTATCTTGAATGCAATACCTGAACTCTGATTGTTGTCTTGAATTATATCTGCACCTGGAGATCAATCTGCAACTGTGTTTTGCTTGAATGTGATGCCTAGACTCTGAAAATCAAGCTTGGAAATAGAGGTGTGAGTTCAACATGGTCTGGGAATTCCGAATAGCAGAAAATTGGAAGCTGTCTGAAGGTTGTAGTGTCTTTATAGCATTCTGGTGTTTGATTTGATTGGCAACTTTGAAAAGGCATCCAGATTGTAACTGGCTGGGTTTGGATGAGTGCTCAAGATTGATTTGGGTTCGATCCAATGGCCATCAATGGGGCTGTGTCGATCCAGGTGCTATTTGAAATGCTTTGGGATGGGTTCTATTTGGTTTCATGGCTGATTTGATGACTTTAATGGAGTTGGCAGCATTAATTGCCTTGTTTGGGTTTCTTTGTTGATCAACCATGCACCAGGAGCTGACACTTATTCACTATTTATTATGCAGGTGTCATCCATTAAATGTGTAGGTGGGATGCCTTGGTGGTTAACTGGTACTCGATGTTGGTCTGGGACTTCATTGAAGCTTGTTCGATGTGATGGACAATCTGTCCTTGTATATTCGATTGCATGGGGAGTGTTGAGGTTCGATTAGATGTTTATGTCAGTGAGCCTTGGGATTTGGAAGGGACAAGATGGGTTTGGATTTTGTTATGTCAATACTGTGCAGTTGTCAACCTTTTGTCTTATAGTTGACAGCTACAGGCCTAGTGCACATAATGAGAATTAATGAACTTTAACAAGACACTTTTTATATATTTATATAATAATATGTGTTTGACATATGGAATTTTCTTGGACACGTAATGGATTCTAACCGTCACCGGTTCTATGACCACTACCGGCTCCCGTTCAATTATAGAACTCTCTCCCCTAAGCACACGCTAACAAGTAAAATCCGCTGCCAAAACGAAATAGTACGACGGGAAGTTCTAGAGAAGTTTCGTGGAACAGGAAGCCAACGAAAATACTTCATGTGTTATGTTTCATAACAAATTAGAATCAAATATATTTAGGAGGTCCCACTTTGTTAATTTTTTTAAATTAAGATTGTATTATTTTAAATAATGTAGTTTTAATTTAAAAAACTTTAATAATAATAAAAAATGCACAGCATTGACAAAGTGGAAAGTGGAACCTCCCAGATGCATTTTAATTAAATAAAATTGCATTATTTTAAATAATGCAATTTTAATTTAAAACACTTTAATAATTAAAAAAATGCACAACATTGACAAAATGAAAAGTGGAACCTCCTATATGTATTTTAATTAAATAAAATTGTATTATTTTAAATAATGCAATTTTAATTTAAAAAACTTTAATAATAAAACAAATGCACAACATTAACAAAGTGGAAAGTGAAACTCCCAGATGTTTTCATTTTAAATAGTTTTACAAATAAAAATTTATGATCTCAGCTCAGCAGCCCGAGCAAATTCCTATAATGCATTTTATATGTAAAACTTTAAATATATTTGGGAGGGCCCACTTTGTTAATGTTGTACATTGGCCCACTTTGTTAATGTTGTACATTGCTCAAGGGCCCACTTTGTTAATGTTGTACATTTCTCAACATTAACAAAGTTGGACCTCCGAAATATATTTACGATGTAGGCGTTCACCAACGAGAAGCGTGACCTTCCACCTCGGAAAGATTCCTCGTCTATAAATCCAATGGAATCCTGCCGCGTGTTTTGCCGCTTTTGCGCACGCCGACCATCTCGTGGAAATTATTTGCATTACTTTGTCCCTTTCACGCAAACCCCCATCAATGTTGCAGTGATTTGCAAACTTCACGCCAACTAAAAATCCTCTGATAGATTGCTCATCTATAAATCCAATGGAATCCTGCCGTGTGTTTTGCCGCTTTCGCACACGCCGACTAAAACCCCCGTCCATGTTGCACCGATTTGCAAACTTCACGCCAACTAAAACAAAGTGTGCATCAATTCGACCACACAGTTAAGAGTCGACCAATTTTTAAACGCTCGACCAACTCCACTATCGACTATATTTTTTTTAACTGAAGTGACCTGACCATTTTGATTCCCGACCATATGTTACAAATATTATTGAAAACAAAATTACAAATTCATATCAACTATACCAACTCGACTATCGACCATATTTTTTTAACTAAAGTGACCCGACGATTTTGATTCCCGACCATATCTTACAAATATTATCGAAAACAAAATTACAAATTCATATCAACTGTTTCATATGTCGATCATGTTTACACAGTGAGAACTTCACAGCGACCAATTTTTAAAGGCTTGACCAACTCGACTATCGACCATATTTTTTTAAAAACTAAAGTTATTCGACCATTTTTACTCCTGACCCGTGTCCATCAATTCCACCACACAGTTAAGAGTCGACCAATTTTTAGAGGCTCGACCAACTCGACTATGGACCATATTTTTTTTAACTAAAGTGACTCGATAATTTTGACTCCCAACCATATCTTACAAATATTATCGAAAACAAAATTACATAGTTAACAGTCGACCAATTTTAAAAGGCTCGACCAACTCCGGTATTGACTATATTTTTTTTTAAACTAAAGTAAGCCGACCATTTTGACTTCCAACTCGTGTCCATCAATTACCACACAGTTAAAAGTTGACCAATTTTTTAAGGCTCGAGCAACTCGACTATCGACGATATTTTTTTGAAAACTAAAGTTATCCGACACAGTTAAGAGTTGACCAATTTTTTACGGCTCGACCAACTTGACTATCGACCATATTTTTTTATAACAAAAGTGACCTGACCATTTTGACTTCCGACCATATGTTACAAAGTGTCCATCATGTCGACGGAATGGTTAAGAAGCGACCAATTTTTGAAGGCTCGACCAACTCGATTTTCGACCAAACTCGCCAGCATTTGGGTTGATACAGTCTAAACAGGCGATCCATCTCTGCAGGGAAAAAGCTTGCGAGATCTATACTTTTGATTATAAACTTGAGCATTCAATGACAGATTGGACATTGAACAAGTTTCTATAAGGTTACCCATGTGAACATTGATTTCTTTGCATTTAGTCCCTCACGAAGTTATGAACTTTGCTTCAGTAGTACATATTTCTGCCTATGGACGTATATTTGGATTTGATGGATTGGACCTGCTTGATATTCGATGTTGTGGAGATACGAGAATATATTTCAATGCAACAATGGTTAAATGTGCTCAGACACCAATGCACCGCCTTTACTCCTCATTGTTTATAAAATTCGATGGGTAAAGCCTCTCTCATTCTTTCGTTCTTCGATACTGTTATTGTGACATAATCCCGGTTTTTTTCTCAGCATTCGAATCCCTTTCAATTTGTTGCTCTTTTATAGACTAGCAACCTTGTTAAGGATTCAAAGGTTCTTGTTTTCTATTCAAAAAAAAAATTCTCCTCTCAAATCAAAACTCATTTACCCTGTTATAATTATGTTGTTCTAAATCCTGTTTCTGTTTAATATATTCAAACAAGATTCTGCTGCCTTTTTTTATGTGTTTTCTTGAAAACTAGAATTTGTTTATGTCAATTATTTACTGGTTTCAATTTGTTGCTCTTTTACAGACTAGCAACCCTGTTAAGGATCCAAAGGTTCTTGTTTTCTATTAAAAAAAAAGGTTCTCCTCTCAAACCAAAACTCATTTACCCTGCTATAATTATGTTGTTCTAAATCTTGTTTCTGTTTAATATATTCAAACAAGATTCTGCTATCTTTTTTTATATTTTTTCTTGAAAACTAGAATCTGTTTATGTCAATTATTTACTGGTTTCAATTTGTTGCTCTTTTACAGACCAGCAACCCTGTTAAGGATCCAAAGGTTCTTATTTTCTATTAAAAAAAAAGTTCTCCTCTCAAACCAAAACTCATTTCCCCTGCTATAATTATACTGTTCTAAATCCTGTTTTTGTTTAATACATTCAAACAATATTCTGCTGTCTTTTTTTATCTTTTTTCTTGAACACTAGAGTCTATTTATGTCAATTATTTACAGGTTTCAAATGAAAGGTTACTTGACTGGTATATATTCATTTTTTTATCTCCTAGAAAATTTCCCTTCCAGAAAAGTAATTTTTAATTTAGTCATTTGGTATGTGGAAAATCCTATCTTGTTCTCATTGTTCATGTTTAATACTTAAAAACAAGGTTCTCAGAGTAAATTTACCCATAATTATGTTCCCTTTTTTGTTGTTCTCTATTTGAAGGTAGCTTCTGTTTTTTTGTTGTAACTTATATTTGATCATGTAACTGATTCATTTACTTGACTGGTATATATTCATTTACTATGGCAAATAATTTCCACTGCAACAATCTTTGTCTCTTTGTCACTGTTTCTGTTTAATATTTAAAAACAAGGTTCTAACAGCAAATTAACTAAAATTGTGCTGCCTTTTTTTCTGTTGAAAACTACAATCTGTTTCTTCTGTCTTTTTTTGTGTTTTTTGTTGCAAACTAGAATCTGTTTCTGTCAATGCACTATCATTTATTTACTCCTATTTACTACTAACTTTGACAGATCATTTTCATTGCTATAGTCTTTGTCTCCTTGTATTTACCAATATATGTTTTTGTCTCCTATAAAAGTTCCATTCTCGGAAAATAATCCCAAAATTGAAACCAATTTCAAGCTCTTCATTTCTGTATTCTTGCCACAAATATTGCTATGTAATGCATTAAATATCAAAAATCATTTCTCCAGCTTACTTTTGTAGTCCAACTATTTGCAGTACCACGCTATGGACACTCTATTGACCGAAAATGTTGTCTCACTTCTGATGAATGGTGTTGTTTACCTATGCCCACTTGTACAAGTTGTTTCTCTTGATCGACTAAGCTCTCTTAACTTAGCAACTACCCGCTTTCGAATCTCTATCTCTGATGGAATTCATAAGCATGACACATTACTTCCAACTAGCTACAATAGCGTTGTGGAAAACCACCAACTCCAAAAAGTTGCAATCATCAAAGTCAGCAAGTGTACATGCAACACTATACATGATGCAACGTATGATTTGCTTTCCGCATCTTCCTTTTGACTTATTTTAGTTTTTACTTGTCATAATTGTAACATATTTTTTACTTATACTTACTTATGTTCATTCTTCTTGCCATGACTATCGCATTGGGAACCTTCGAAATTGTCACCTTAAAAATAGCAATTATTGGAGACCCATCCCCTTTCAACCTCACACCTAGCTTTACAGCGCACAACGGTTCATCTATTTTAGAAAACAACACCCTTGACTCTGAAAACCATTCACTTGTAATACCTTCTCCAACACCAAACCTTGTTGCACTTACTCTTCAATTCACATTACTCAACCCTTCCAGCAAAACTTGGACCATTCAAGGACGAGTTACTGCAAACACAAGTATCAACACCTACACAAACCAAAAAGGTCTTGGCCAACTTTTTGGGTTTGACCTTGTCAGTGCTACCAGATATGAGATTCATATCTCTACTTTCAATGAACTAGATACCTCATTATATGACCAAATACAAGTTGGCATAGTCTACATAGTCTCAAATGGCACAATCAAACTAGTTAATCCAACATACAACCATTTGAAGAGTGCTTTAGAGATTTTCCTTAACTCTTCCTCAGCAATTCAACGATGCTTGGAAGAGTTCCCACTTATTCCTTTTCATTGCTTCAACTTTAAATCTATCCATGACATCAAAACTACACCGCTCAATTCCATGGTTGACCTTCTTGGAATTATCATTTCTGTTTCCCCTGCATCAACTATATGCAAAAGGGATGGCTCTGAAACCATTCATTGAATAGTTTGGTTGAGGGACATGTCCAAGTATAGCATAGATATAACACTTTGGGGGGAGCATTGCACAATTGAGGGTTCCCAACTTGGAAACCTTCGAGGTTTAGCTACTCCCTCTATCTTTGCAATAAAAGGTGGGCGTGTTATAGAATTCAATGGAAAAACCATTGGAACCATATCAAACACCAACCTCATTATAAACCCAGATATTGAAGAAGCTGAAATTCTCCAAGCATGGTTTGCTGACAATGGATTCCGTTCAGCCTCCCCATCTTTGAGCAGAAAATCCAACTCGTCTTCTTCTACCTCTTGTAAACGCATTTCCATCTCTGTGCTACAATCTCTCCAACCCTCTGAGAAGGCAACTTGGTATTCAATGATTGCTACAAACACCCATATTAACATCAATGACTTTTATTTCCTTGCATGCCCTCTATTTGTCGATGGAATACAATGCATGAAAAAAATTTCCCACAGAGTTGGCAATGTTTGGCATTGAGAAAAATGTGATGGGGACTTTACAGAGTATGCTTACCGATACATACTCAAACTTGACATCACAGATGCTACTAGACAACTATACGGTATCATAGCTTTTGATGATATTGTGCAACAACTCATGGGGGTCTCTGCAAAATATTTTTGTCTCCTATCAAATGATCCAACGTGTCTCTTGGAAATTGTTCAACATGTTTATGCTCGGCAGTACCTTCTAACCTTATCAGTAAAGACAGAGACTTTTAATTCAAATGCTCGCTTGAAGGTGCTTCTTGTTATGTCAAAAGAGGTTTCTCCATCATTGGGGGTCTGTGGATGTTTCAGGTGAGTTATCAACAATGGACAAGCTGGTGGCCAAACTTAGAAGCTTAAAATTATACATGGCTAAGTGGATTAAAAAAAAAGGAATTGGCGCTGGAACTGTAAAATATTGAACACGAGTTAAGTGTCCTCCTTGAAAGGTCTATGAAGGGCCAACTTAATTGCAGTGATCTGGCTGTACTCTCGGATTTGGAAAGGAGAAAACTAAGGCATCTGCATTTTCAAGAGGAGTCTTGGAGTTTAAAAAGCAGGGCACTATGGATCAAGGCAGGGGACCAAAACACTGAAAATTTTCACAAATTTGCTGATGCTTGCAGAATACAAAACACTATTTGGGACCTAAATGATCGTTCTAGCAAGCGGATTTCTGGTTTAGGTGAGTTACAGGCTAAGGCAAGGAATTACTTTCATGACATATATCAGGATCCACAATTGGCTTCTATGATAGCAATTTAAGGTGATTAAGGAATATCTGAGGCTATTCTCTGATGCAGAGGGGGAGGAGATCTTTAAGAGGACAACTATTCTGGAGATTGAAAAGGTCTTGCAAGGATTTGCAAAGGACAAAATCCTAGGTCCCGATGGCTGGACTATTGAACTTTTTATTGATTTTTTTGATATTATGGGGACTGACATTTGGGATGCGGTGGAAGAGACTTGTACTAGTGGTGTGGTTTTGGGTGCTATTAATTCAACTTTCATAGCACTCATTCTAAAAAAATCGTATCCAGAGGATATTGGTGATTTCAGACCGATCTCACTTTGCAATTTAATCCATAAGGTTATTTCCAAAATCATTGCTATCAGAATCAAGTTGGGCTTATCGAAATACATTTCAATGGAACAGTTTGAGTTTCTTGAGAACAGGCAGATTTTGGATGTTGTGGAGGTGACTTAGGAGGTTTTTCACAACACAAAGACAAAAAATATCAACTCTCTCTGCCTGAAGCTTGACCTCGTAAAGGCATATGACCGTGTGAACTGGACTTTCCTCCATCTTATTCTGGTACAAATTGGGCTGCCGTGGCTAGTGGTAAAGTGGATTATGGCATGTATTTCTTCAATGAACTTTGCGGTGATCATCAATGGTTTACCTTCGGACTTTTTTAAAAGCACAAGGGGGCTTCGACAGGGCTGCCCTCTTTCGCCATTATTATTCTTGTTGACTATTGAAGGGCTGACCAGGATAATCCTTTGGGCCAAACGAGATGGAAGCATTTCGGGTATCAAGATCACTGAGTAGGTTTCGGTGACCCACACTTTATTTGTTGACGATGTTATGTTGTTTGGCCCTGGTTCGATTCCGGAATGGCTATGTTATAAAAATATCTTGGATCTTTATGTCAAGCCTCTAGGATGTTGGTCAGTCCCTCTAAATATTGGTTTTTGGAACACATGTGGACTTGGCGATCATTTCTCAGGTTAGTATGTTTTTCCCATATAATTTCAAAGATATATCCAAGGGTACCATTTATCTTGGATTTTTTCTGAAGCCAACCAATTATCATATTTGCGACTGGTTGTGGATGCTTAAACATTTTGATAAGCATATCAATCATTGGTGTTGGCATTGGCTTACATTGGGTGGTAGAATCACCTTAGAAAGGTTTGTGCTCCAAAATCTAGCGGTATATTGGTTATCTCTCAGCAAGATCCCTAGGACTATTTTGAAAGGTATGTGAAAGCGTATCTTCTCTTTTATATGGGCTGGTGGGGGTGACACTTTCAAATTTCTCCTTGTCAACTGGAAGTCCTTGGCCTCGCCTCGGCAGATGGGGGATTGGGCTCTTAAAAATTTGGAACATTTTGATTTGACTTTAAAATCCAAGAGCTTGTGGAGAGCTCTGTTCAGGGGTTCTACTTGGAGTACACTCATTCATGGAAAATATTTGAAATCGTCTCTTGTGATTGATTGGTTCAGACGTGGTCCTCACAATTCAAAGGGTGTATCTAACATTTGGAATGGTTTGATGGGATCCCTTTCATTTATAGTGGGTTGGTTGGCCTAGGTTCCTGGAAACAGCTGGGATATCCGGTTGGGTGTTGATCCTATTGTGGGTGGGCCATCAATCTACAGATTATCAAATGACCTAACAGGGGTTTTGCGGTCCAAAGGTTACTTTGCTCTCTCACATGCCATGACTCGATCCGTTGGGGATCATTCCACCTGGATCTCAGTGCAACAGCTTGGTCATACTGGTGCTTTGGCGTGGAATGGGAATTATTTGTTCAGGGTTTGAGGAATTTAAACATCACCCTACAGGAAAATGCTGATTGGTTGGTTTGGTCATGGAATTTAACTGATGGGGTGGTTACTGCAAAATCGGCATACGACTCTTTAGTCTCCCGTGGCTCCTTGTCTGCAAAGTGGTGGTTCACAAAATTGTGGAATTTTCATATGCCACTGAAATTAAAATGATTCATCTGGCTAGCTTTGAGCAATTGTATCCTCACTTGGGATAACTTGTGTCGGCAGGGTTTTTGTGGTCCTGGTTGGTGTCTGTTCTGTCGGATGCAGCGGGAATATGTTGATCATATCTTCTTACAGTGTTCTTTGGTCAAGGCCATGTGGGCAGTGATCAACAACATCTACGGGCATTGTCTCTATTGGGATTCAGCCTCTCTAGAGGATGGATTATTGGTTTGGGTGAGTCGTCACAAGGAATGGGAAGCTCTCCCTTGTTTTGTTTTCTGGGAGGTTTGGCGGGCAAGGATCTCCGACATTTTCGATGGTGTGCATCCTGATGTGTTGTTCTTGGGTGGGAGGGAGCTTGCGGATTTTATGGAATATAAGGGTGTGGTTTCTTCCGGGCTTCGACTTATGAATGTTCAACGGTCTCAGGCTATTACTCCAAACTTACTCTACCCTTGTGGTTTTTTCGACGGGGCCTCGCAAAAGGATGGCTCTGTTAGTGGGATTGGTGCAGTTCTCTTTTTGAGTGATTCTAGGAGGTTTAAGCTGTGGTTGAACTCTGGTGTGGGTTCCAATTCTCGCAGTGAACTGATGGCTCTTTGGTTGCTCCTTCGATTTGCTTCATCCAGAAGGATCCTTTCTCTTCAGGTTTGGGGAGATTCACGTGTCATGATTTATTGGGCTCAAGGTTTGGTTTCAATCAAGGTGTTGCTGCTCACTCACTGGCTTCGTGAGACTCGCTCATTGATTGAGAGTTTCCGTTTTATCAACTTTCACCATGTGCCATGGGATTCTAATCAGTTGGAGGACGACTTATCTAAGCGAGCTTTATCTTATCCTTTGGGCACCTTTTTTGGGAGGATTGGGAGGATGATCACTTGATTACTGCGGGGTCCTCGGATCGCCTTCTTCTTTAGTTTTTACTTATCATATATCGGCTTTATCCACTGTAGGTTCCTAGAGTTGTTTGGTTGGGCCAACTGCTAGTTGGTTTTCTTTTTTTGTGGATGGATTTGTTTCAATTGGTTTTGTACCTTTTTGTGGTCGACTCCTCCTTCTTCTGCTCGGAGGCTCGTTATCAGCTGGTGATGAGTTTTGGTTCTTTGTGTTTCTGTCAGTGTTCTTTAGTCCGCGGTATTGTGGACTTCTCTATTTTCCACTGTTTCGGCCGTGGTTCTTGTTGGTTATCCTGTGTTGTGGTTTGTGTATTTGCTGGGACTCGATGGTTTTATCGGGTTGGTTTACATTGTTGTGATCCTTGTTATGGGACACTTGGTTCTTTTTCGTCATATTTTCACCTAGATGGCTGGATTGTAGCCTCGGTATATGGATGTTTTCACATGTTATTGATACTATTTTTTACTATTAATAGTATGCTATTTATCTTTTCGTCTCAAATAAATAAATAAATATAAAAACTTTCAATATTTTAATTGGAAAAAGCTTAGAATAAATAAATATAAAAACTTGGGGTAATATAGCATGAAGATATAGAGCAAAAGCTTATAGAATAAATAAATATAAAAACTTGGGGCAATATAACATGAAGGCATAGAGCATTATGGACACATGGTAACATTTATCAACTTAGGATTAAAGACATGATGCAACGGATTTGAGGCTTTGAAAAATTTAATAAAGGTAAAAAATCTTGATCCAATAAACTTAGAATAAATAAATATAAAAACTTGGGGTAATATAGCATGAAGACATAGAGCATTATGGACACATGGTAACATTTATCAACTTAGGATTAAAGACCTGATACAATGGATTTGAGGCTTTGACAAATTTAACAAAGGTAACAAATCTTGGATGGATCAGTTTGATACTTTTACACAAGAATAAGAAGATATAAGTAAAGACTTTGATTTATGTAAGACCAAAAACATCTGTAATACTCTTTGGATTTAATGGAAAATGTATCTATGACATGGATGGATATAGGGACTTTGACAAAAATATTATTGGATGGTTGAACTTTCGACAATGCTTTCTTTGGACTTTTCAATCAATGTGTTGCCAAAAACTAAAAATTTTGATATGTAGATTTCAGTGCTAAGCGTACAAATATGTTTTGAACATTTGGAGAGGACTCCTAGCAATGTCCCTTTTCTATGTTCCTGGTCAACTTGGTAGGTTGGTAATGGTCTCCAAGTCAAATTTGGTGAGGATCCGATTATTGGGGTTGAGGAAAATTACAAACGATCCTACAAACTTATTTCACATCTCAAGTAGTTTGGTTTCGATAGTTTGGCTTGCTTTAGGTGCCCTGAGTACCCATTATCCAATTCTAGCTATTGGTTGAATGAGATTGAGCTAGGCTTGACTGGGAACCTAGCTGTTGAATAGGATGGTTTTGTAAGAAACTAGATCATGGTGGTGTTAGACTTATGGAGGGTGAAGACAGTTTGGTATGGATATGGAACATGATCTCGAGGCATGTCACTATTTCCTTATCCTATGATTCTATTGCATCTAATGCAGATCATCAAGTAGGAAAGTGGTGGCATCAATCTGTTTGGAAATGTCAAGCTCCATTGAAGATTCAATTATTTTGTTGGTTAACTCTTGAAAACAAAATTCTAGTGGGGGGGAATTTGTTGAAGAGAGGCTTCTATGGCCCATTTTATTGTGCACTTTGTGGTCATAGGAATGACTCCGCAAACCAATTATTTGCAACTTGCTCGTCCGCTTAGAATATTTAGAGAGAGGTCTTGAGGTCCCTACCATGCAATCTTAGTTGGGGTTGTCTGTCATTTGAAAGCAACTTACATGATTGGTTTTGCAACGTGGGGCCCTTTAAACAACTTCCCTTTTTTTTTTGGTGATTGTGGAAATCTAAGAATTCGATTATTTTTGAGGATGGCAAGTTGAATTTGTATTTTATAACTTCCAAAATTATAGTGCAAACTGTTATGATCACCAGGTTTCTTCTTCATAGGTTCCTATCCAGCCTCTTAGGTTCCCTACTATGATTATAGGATGCCTGCTGGGACTCTTGAAGGTGCAATCCAGAACGAGAGATGCGGGGCAGGAATGGTCATTTTCTCGGATTATGACCACTATTATCAGTGCTAGATGGATTGCATCCAAGAGACAAGCTCTCGAGCATAATTATTGGCCCTTTGGGGTCTCTTATTTTTTGTTACAAAGTTGGAGTTGGTGGCTTTACAGGTTTTTGGAGACTCCGGTGTCACTATCGATTGGATCAGGGATCACGCTTGGTTACAAGCTATCTCCTTGAGGAGATGGAAGCAAAAAATAATGGTGATGAAAAACAACTTTCCCTTCATAACTTTTGAGCACATTTTTAGAGAGCTTAATGCCAGGGGCAACAAACTATCAAAGAAAGCTTTGGGAGGCTCGAAGGGTATTTTATTTTTGAGGAATTTCAGGATCACTCTAAGGTGGCATGTGACCATCTTCATGCTTAATATGGTTGATGAATATCTCATCTACTAAGGTGGCATGTGACCATCTTCATGCTTAATATGGTTGACGAATATCTCATCTACTAACGGGTTTTTGGTTATCTTATGAACTTGTGCTACTTTGTTTTGTCTTTATGGCCTCATATGCATCTAGAGAGACTTTTTTTTATCATGATAATGTTTAGTGGCACTAGTTTGTATTCACACACTTCTAGGAACAAGATTATGTTCTGACCATTCTTTTCAATTTTTGTAATCTTTAATTTGATTTACACTTTATGAACAAGATAATGTTCTGACCATTCTTTTCAACTTTTGTAATCTTTAATTTGATTACACTTTATGATAAACATATGAAGAGCTTTTTTTTTCACACTTTATGAATAATAGATAAAAAAGTTTTTAATGAAAAGGTTGAAGTTAATGTTAAAAGTGGGCCTAATTTTATCAACTAAACTATATAAATTTAAATTTAATATACTTGGATATTGTTTATGAAGCAGTTTTTAGTGGTGGGATATTGTCTTCACTCGGTGACGTCCACCTCAAATTGCTTCGCGATCAGTTTTCATTGGTGGCATATTGTTTTTCACTCGAGCATGTTCATACTGCTTAGCGAAGCAGTTTCCAAGTGGACGTCTCTGACGTGTTTGAGTGAGGAAATATACCGCCACTTATATCTATACCTGGTCTCTGACATGATTGAGTGAGGGAATATACCGCCACGAGTGAGACCATTGAAACGTCTGAACCATTAAAGTGAGTTTAATACTTTGATGAAAATACTTAATGTATTTTTTTTTCCGTGAAAAAAAGCATATTATTGATATTTAGTGTTGAATCAAATAGTACATGATATAATCAGTCACAAGTCTGTCTACCCCTAAGATAACCCACATCAACAAAGATCTGCAAATACCCTCCAGAATACACAAAATCAAAATTTACAAGTTTTTCCAAGAACATCAAGTGTTCAAAATAAGAAACTAATCCAGAAAATAGATATTTCCGGAATCTTCAAGCTGATTTTCCACCAGCTCTTCTCACTGCAAGTAGCCCATCTCGCCATCCATTGCTGCTTTAGACAACTGATCTGCCAGTGTATTATATTCATGATATATATGTTCTTCCTTATAAGTGTAGAAAGTGTTGAGTTCAAATTTCGTCCTATTGCACCAATATACCAGATTCAAAACCTGTATATCAAACTCACCACTAGCCCATTTAATTGTGACTCTTGAGTCGCCAAAAATCTTCACCTGTCCCAACCTGAATTGGTTTGCAACCCAAGCAACACACCATAAGGCCATAAGCTCTTCCTTCATGTTAGTACCTCTTCCACAATTCATATGAAGGGTAAAATAATAATCCTTACTTAGGAAAATGACCCCTCCAACTCCACAAACTCCCATATTTGCAGCTCCATCAAAAAATAGGACTGGATCTTCAAATGTAAAGTGAAAATCCCCTAAATTGTGAATAGTAGAAATCTTTTGTACACTCTGATATTTCAAATAAAGACAAAGTGTTGAGTTGTGAGTAGTATCCACATTAAGAGGAATGTCTTCAAATAAAGCTTTATTCAGTTCCTCCAAATTGACCAAATTTTCAAAGAATTTTCCACATTGTTGTCTCCCCACCATACCACAGTATCCAATATCTGATTGAATTTATCCCACAGACAGCGAAGTAAATGTACATTGTACAAAAAGATGAAAAGAGAATTCCGAGCAGCATTGACACAGAATATATCTATTAGGAACCACCCAACCAATGATAGCAATATTGTCCCAGGTTTTAAGCCTATCTTGTAACAGGAACCAATAAAACACTTAAGCTTGAGAGGGATCTCCCAATGCCAAATTACCTTGTACCACCAATGATTTGGAAATATACATATGCGCTTGATAATACATCTATAAGCTGTGCTCGCCGTAATCATCCCTGTACTCTCATTTCCAGCCCAAACCATTTCATCTTCAACAGGGAAAATAAGAACCCCAACCTCATTTAGTGCATGAGTCTAAGTATCCCATTCAGTAGCGATTGTACAGGGTAGATGCAGATCCTTCGAATTTAACCAATATCCAACATAATTATTTTTAATAATAGAGTTCAGGGTAATCAAACCCATACCCCTCAGCACAGACAATAGCTCCTCAAAAAGTGTGTAATCACTATTCAGTCCCATTATAGGATCCAAGCCAACTGCCACCTCTCGACCGTTCCCAACTTTCCAACAAATATTCAAAGCAAGCCAACTATAAACTTTTAAGAATCCGTTCCAGATGGGTGAAACCCCCCACATCTGTTTTTGTGGATTCCTTAGCCAATGAGAAATCTTAGACTTGATATATTTCTGTTGAATGATCTGTGTCCAGAGAGAAGAGCCCATAATAGCTCTCCAAAAGCTTTTCAGTCTGAGAGTTTCACTAAATACTGAAATATTCAAGATTCCCCAGCCTCCAGCGCTGAAAAGCAAAGCTAGTCTTTCCCATCCGACCATAGTCACATTCGACTTTCTCAAACCACCAGTCCATAAGAAGTTGAAGATAAGTCTTCTTAAAGTGTTGATAACCGCAAAAGGTACTGGCAATAAGGAAAACCAGTAAACAGGTGTGCCAATGAGTACAAACTTTACCAAGGTAAGCTTACCCCCTATAGACAGAAGCTTATACGTCCAATGGGAAATCCTTGATTCAAATTTTTTAACTAACCAATGCCAGTCTTTTATAAGATAACCATTAGGCTTGAGGTGATAGCCCAGATATGTGAAACCCTCACAGATCCCAGTAAAATGATATGGCAGCAGTGCTTGTATCGCCAGCATTTTATCTTCCTCAATCAAATTACCATAGAGACAGGACTTATGAAGACTTACCCGCATACCAGATGCCTTACAAAACTCATCGATAATACCCTTATATAACCTCCAGTCCTCCAATGAATCGCTTCCAGCAATCAAGACATCATCCACAAATAAAACATGTGTAAGATAAAAATCCTTTGAAATTTTTAACCCTTTTATCTTACCTTCCAAATGTGCCTTAGAGATCAATCTACTAAGTCCTTCAATCACTAACAAAAAGAGGAGAGGAGACATAGAACAGCCTTGTCTCAAGCCCCTAGAACAGTTGAAAAATGAAGTAGGGGCACCATTGACCAAAACAACAATGCTCATCGTACTTACACAGGCCATGATCCAATTAATTGCTAGTGCTGGCACACCAATATGTATCAACACAATTCTAAGAAAATCCCAACTAACTCGGTCATATGCCTTCTCCAGATCCATCTTTAATAAAATTGATTTCCTTTTCTTGCATTTCATAGTGTGAAGCATCTCCGGTGTAATACCAACTGCATCATGTATTTGTCGGTCTTGTAGAAAGCCACACTGATCCGGGGAAATGAACTTTGAGAAAACAGGTTTGAGACATCCAACAATTATCTTAGAAACAATCTTGTATGCCAAATTGCAAAGTGCAATTGGTCGGAAGTCCCCAAAAGACTTGGGATCCTTAACCTTAGAAATCTGAGTGATAAAAGTTGAATTTAATGCCCCTGAAATGTATCCAAATTTCCTGGTATATTCCACCATTTGTAAAATATCCTACCCGTGATGTCAAAGAATTGTTAAAAAATCTCAACATCATGTATTATGAAATATGTTTCATGACAAATGTGAATAAAATATATTTCGGAGTTCTCACTTTGTTAAATTTTTTAAATTAAAATTGCATTATTTTAAATAATGTAATTTTAATTTAAAATGAGAATAAAACATATTTCGGAGATCTCACTTTATTAAACTTTTTAAATTAAAAATTACATTATTTTAAATGATATAATTTTAATTTAAAAAACTTTAATAATGAAAAAAATGCACAACATTGACAAAGTGGTGGAAAGTGAGACCTCCCAGATGCATTTTAATTAAATAATTTTACAAATACAAATTTATGATCTTCGCTGGCAACCCGAGCCTCCGAAATATATGTTATTCTCATTTTCGTTGACTTCCTGACAGCGAATCCCGAGTTCAAAGTATAATTTTAATTTAAAATGTAAGGTTTCATTTTTCACGCATTTTTTTCATTATAATGTATTTTAATGTTGTGCGTGTTTTTTCATTATTAAAGTTTTATAAATTAAAATTGCATTATTTTAAATAATGCAATTTTAATTTAAAAATAAATTGAAATTGCATTATTTAAAATAATGCAATTTTAATTTATAAAACTTTAATAATGAAAAAAATGGACAACAGTAACAAAGTGGAAAGTCGGACTTTCCAAATACATTTTAATTAAATAGTTTTACAAATATAAATTTATGGTCTTCGCTCCCTAGGCGAGCAAATTCCTACACTTTGGTGGTGAATCTCTTATTTGAATTAGTTTGGTTGACACATTCTTTTGGGCTTATATTCATTTTGGAATCAAAGTTACAAAATGGCTTTGTTAGCATGATTTATTGCTATGTCTGTTCACATTTCAATCTTATCTTCTATATACTTTCAAAACGTTTTTCTATAATTATGATTATTAGTTTTCCTATAATTATGACTACTAAACTAGGAAGAATACATCAATAGTCTATAAAAGTCTTCATTACATATCAGAAAAATAGACAAAATGTCAACCAAAACAGGAAAATAGGCTCAAATAAGTAAAAGACTTTTGATTTAGAAGAGAAAGATAGAACCAACATTTATAAGCTGGTTTGTGATGAATTCTTCAAAGAAGAGTGTTATTCAATGACTCATAGCCAGCTTCGAAAGATGACCAACCTGCATATTTGTTCTCTATAAATATGCTCAATGACAATATTATCAAAATCTTCCATTAATGCATGTATTCTAGCCAACCATTGCTCCAATTGAATATTGTTCAGTTTGATTTGTTTGCTTTCCCAATCAATGGCAACTCTTGAATCACCATAAATTTTAATTCTAAAGATACCTCTATACCTGGAAAACCACATAAGACCCCATAGAGCAACGATTTCAACTTTTGCATTGCTTCCATTGCCCACACCCATTCTCAAATGAATTTGATGATATTTTTGATAAAGATAATCATCCATGCCCCACATACACCATCTTTTGTAGCACCATCAAAATATCCGGAGGAGCATCCTTCAATATGGCAAGGTACTTTGATAATTTGCTACGAGTTTTTAGTATTAATAGAAGAAAATTCTAATAATGAGCATATAAATCTGGAGCATATGTATGCAATGGAAGGCTTGATATTTTCAAAGATATATTTGTTGCGAGATTCCAAATCTCCCGAGAAATGAAGAAGGGAAGGTCCTTAAATTTGGTCTTGGAATGTTACAACCATTTTGTCATATTAGCAATAAAATAAGCAATAAAATACATGCTGTCCCAATCCTCTTAATGTTTGAGATCGATTTTTAGTTGTTGCCACACCATTTTGAAGAAAGAGCAAGCACATAAAATATGAGATATAGTTTCAGCCTCAGAGCAACATAAAATACATTTGTTTGGCCCTTCAAAACCATGCTTTACAAGATTATCCCACATTACAATTTTGTTTTCTAACGATATCCAAATACAACATCTAATTTTGAGTGCTATTTTTCTTTTCCATAACTTGAGTGACCACCAATTCAGATTATTTTGTGATTCCTTTGCAACAATTCTTTCATAAGCATTTTTTGCAGTCAACTTACCACTCGAATTGTCCCCTAGCCACAATAATGTATCATGAGAATGAGAAAGAGATATACCACCGCTGTAGAGTCTAGCAATGAACTTATTCCATTCCAACATTACCTCATCAGACAGAGCAAGGTCTTGGGCATCAAGCCATATTCCATTCCTTTTATTAAAAACATGAGCCAGAACATAAATGTTATTGTTGTGAAGTTGTGCAATAAGTGGGGTTGAGAGCCTGTAGTCAGTAGAGATACCCATGAAGGGATCGATACCCAGAGGTTTAATATTACCATTACCAACAAGCCAGCCCAACCACCTACCGAGTAGTGGAAAAGATTTAAGAAGGCCGATCTAAATGATAGAAGAATTTTTCCACTTTAAATTAGGAGAGTAGATCCATTGGGGAATTGCAATATTTTTCAGATATTTAGCCTTCAACAATATACTCCACAATCCCCTATCAAAAAGATCGTGTTGGCATGGGGCTAGTTCAAAGGAGTTTTGGTACAAGCAATGATAAAGGGACAACGACAAGTGCACATCGACAAAGGGACAACAACAAAGGGACAACGACAAGGGTAAAGAGTGATCGCGGAGGGGAGCAAAGCGGTTAAAGCAGAGTTAGTTAGAATTAGTGGTTAGGTATGTCCACTTTGGATAGATTTTGTAACGACCACTAAGCCTATAAATATGAGTCACATTGTAAGCCTTTGGGCATAAGAAAGATCGATCAAATTGATTATTGAATTTCACTTTGTGATCTTCGTGGGTAGACTATGGTCATAGTTTCAAAAGATGGGTTTTGCAGATCTGTATCTCTATCGATTCTGTGGTTTGAAAGACATATTTGGTCTACTTGTAATGAGAAGGAATGTTTTGCCCATGAATTTTCCTCTTAAGTATTTTATTGCAATATGATTAGATATGTTTTATTGCAGTATGATTAGATCTATTGTGTCGCATTTGTGATATGTATTGCAAATAGGTTAAATATGCTTCTATAATATGTTACTATGTAGATATGATTAGTATGCCTCTATATGCGATGATGGCATTATGACGCGATTGCTAACTATGTTGATTCCTGAGTTACACTATAATTAACTGTTAATGATGCATGTCCTCTTATACCTGCGGAAACTTGGTTCCTGCAGCCCCCCTTAGGTACCTCGGGTGAGACCTCACTAACTTGCAAGTGTTGATGGAAAGGCTAAACCCTTTCTAGGACAGTATCTATGGGTGTTTGTGTCGAGATTTGCTGACACTGTGCGAAGTGAACCCTGTCGACAGAAAGGCGTCAACAAATGGTTTCGTTGCCGGGACCCTAGTGCGAGAAGGAGAGGACATGCTGTGGCATCAGACAAAGCCGGAGATCAAGGAGTGGTTCGACAAAAAGACGCGAGAGTTTGCTGAGGAAGAAAATCAAAACCCTGGATGGTCGATTGAACAGTGGTTGCAGAAGTACATAAATACTGATATCCACGAGGTATTTTTTTGTGATTTTCCTATACTGTTGTATGAATTTGGTTGGCTAACCTAACTTATCAAAAGAAGAATTTCCAAGGAGGCGAGCCAAAGCATTAGACCCTGGAAATGATCCAGCAATTGAGTCATGTTAACAATAAAGCTTCAAGGGCTGTCGATGTTTGGGTGGATAGCATTTTGGAAGGGTACATTACTGAGTTTGATGTCGATATAGTTAGATCATACAATGGCATGGAAAGAAAGTTCTTTAAGGGACCCATAAGAAGGTACCTATTGTCGTTACAACTGTGGGTCAAAATGCTCATTTGTGAAAAAGGAATATTGAAGATGAACTCCGACGAGTAAAGCTCTGGTACGCGGAGGCTGTGGGTACTGCACAGATGCAGGTCTGATACAATGATGTGGGGTAGATGGAAATGAGTTACGATGAAATTGTGAGGGAAGTTGTGGAAGATTGTGGCTGCCTGAGAAGTGGGGTAAGGTTCCGGCCGGAGAAGAAGAGGAGGATCGAGATAGAGAGAGATATTCCTACTACGACCAGAACAGAGGACTGTGAAGCGAGCCCAAAAGGGACTAAGCGACCCTACAGAGACGAAGAGGAAAACCAATACTTGCCGACTAATGATTGACGATGTTCCAGTATTCATATATTGATGATGATGCTGATGGAGATATTCCAACAGATGATGATGATGATGCTAATGGTGATATTCCAACAGATGATGATGCTGATGGAGTTATTCCAGCAGATGATGATGATGATGTTGATGGTGATATTCCAGCAGATGATGATGCTGATGGAGTTATTCCAGCAGAAGATGATGATGTTGCTGATGGAGATGTTCCAGCAGATGATGATACCCGAGACATATGATGATGTTCCAAAAAATTCCTACGACATATAGAGATTCACAAGTCAGTTGGACAGTTGTTGATGCTGTTGATGTTGCCCGCATAATACCTTCCTAGTTAAGAGGGAGTGTTAAAGAAATGTAACTGTGAAAGATATTCTAAATGTATTTGTCTATTGTATTATTGTATTCCTCCTTCGAGAGATGTCATTGATGTAATTGATAATGTAAGAGTCATTGAAAGAGTCAATGTAAACCCTAATTGTTAGGTCGGCCTAGAAAGATCTAGAAAAAGAATATATTATTGTAAAGAGTACAGGTCCGCCCAGTTAGGTTAGTCAAGTGGACCTAGTTAGTAAATAGGTCAATTCAATTGTAAAGTATAAATAGGAGATTGAGTTGCTCATTTGGAACAATCATATCACTCACTCAAGTTCACATAAGAGAGAGAGAGAAGTTCGCACAAGTGAAGGAGAGAAGTTGATTTTGTCTCGGGGTTTTATCTTGTACTTGTGATTTCTATATTGAGGAAGTTTTGTCGGGGTTTTCTCCCTTGTGGTTTCCCTAAGAGAAATATTGTGTTCTTTGTGTTTGTTGTGCTTGTCTTTCTTTTAGTGATTATATTGTTTAAAGTTATTATGCTAAACAAGTAGAAAAAATAACATGCTAAACTTGGGTAGAATGTTATGGAACTGTTCATAGTGCAGTTTGTATATAAACGCACCATTGGAAGTGCAGTTTTTGTAGAAAAGCATCTGAACTGGTGCACCTATGTTCTTGAGGCACATCGCTTATAAAAAATATTGTTTTGAGAGAAAAATGTATTATTGATGCTATTAGATAGGATTTTAATTGAATGAAATATTGCATGTTTTTATATATCTATTTATGGAATTGATTCATGTTATATGTGAAATAGAGATGTGAGTGGTGACCAACTGCTTGCTAGGAGCATGCATAAATGGATTAGTTCAACATGGTTAGAGAATGGGAGGCTAGGGAGAGGGAGAGGGATTTGTACTCTTTCCCCATTATTGTTTAGACTAGAGATATCTTAAGGGCTATCGACCTCCTGAAGTTATATCAGGAGGATATATCCCTCAAGGGAAACTCTTCATTGTTGTGTCAGTTCATCCGAAGTTGGGATCATCAGAGGCAAGCATTTTGTGTTCGTCCCAGTCAGTGGTTCTATCCCACTAAGGAGGACATATATTTCATCATTGGGCTATCCAATAGAGGAAAGGATTTTCCCCAGTTCCTTGATACCCCACCTGGTGCTATAGCAAAGACTCAGCTAGCTTACTCTCTTAGATATATGAGTGATGAGGTCATCCATCCCACTAATTTTTAGGTGAGTGGTGAGTAGATTAGGATCTCTGCTCTTGTACAAGAGGAGGTTAAGTGCCTCTCTCTTTTGCTTACGACGATAGCACACTCCAGCAATGATGGGCAGTGCATTGGTTTCCCTTTATTGTATTATGTTGAATCTTTATTGTAGATATCTACATGCATTAGGTGGTCTACCATTTCTTTGCGATAATTTTTCTATGATTTGGATAGATGTCATGCAGTGATTGATGGGAGGTCAAGCTTCCCTTTCTATTCAGATATTTTTTGCCTATTTTTTTAGAGGTTTCTGGCCAGTAGGACATCCTTTCAGTGTCTCCCTTGCAAGCTAATGACAGAGGTGTGTATGCACATGTGGGGGAAGATGATGCCCAAGAGGGGGCAGCCTAATTTCCCGGTTAGGATCACGTCAGTTGTGCTCAAGATGCTCGACAGTGAGGAGGACCACGCACTAGACATTGTGCCATGTTCCCTGAGATATTCTTCGCACCAGAGGAGCCACCAGATGAGAGAGGTAATATTACCATTATGTTTAAATTATTCTAGTTGCATTTTATTATCTTTATACTTAATGCAAATGAAATATGTTATAGATATTAAATTCTTTAATGAATTTGTCTAATTATTATTCATGTGTACTATATTTTTTGCAAACATTGCCACATTCAATGGTGTACTATATTTTTGTAGACTTGTCTTGATCTATGCAACTAAGGTATCATGACTTGTGGGTCTTGTGCACACTTGTTCCTTAGCACAGTGGAACTTGTGCACTTGGGAGCAACTACTTGTTGGGTCTTGTGTCCTTGAAGTACCATCGCTTGGTGGTCTTGTGCATTTCTGAGACTTGTCCAATCACCTCTTTGATCTCAACTTTGAAGTACCACATGCGAATGGATGGAATTAGGGACTTGTGCACATATTTTTATGCACTTCTTCAAATGGGATTTATGTACTTCTTCAAACTTGAAAATGGATGTTAAGTTCTCTTTGGCATCAATGACAACCAAAGTTCAACATGGATATCGCATGCATTACATTGTTGTTTTCTATTGAGTGCATAAACCACTTTAGTTTCTTTTCCTTTTGTGTTTGATTTCAAAATAAAATTCACATAAAAATTCTAGACATCTAGCTTGCCTTGCATTTACTGTTGGCTTCTTAAACAAATATTTTAGCCAACAATGATCATTTCTAAGTTCAAATTTCCTCCGATCAAATAATGCCTCCACATTTTCAAACCATGCACTATGGTATCAAGCTCTAAATAATGGATAACATAGTTATTTTCATGTTCTTTCAACTTTCTTGACTCAACATACCACATGACTTTCTTGTGTAAGAACTATTTCAACCCTTTGTTTACATGCATCAATACACACAAAAAAAATCATTTCCTGGATTTGGATTTTCAGAATTGGGGCACTAATAAGAAGATTCTTCAACAATTGGAAGCTTTCCTCACATTTTTATGTCCATGCAAATTTTATTCCCTTGTTTTGCAAAGAAGCAATGGGGTGTATTGCCCAAGCTATGGACATCCAATATTGCTTAACACCAAGCATCAGTTATATAATATTTGCTTTTTGCGATAGCTATTCTAACACCACCAATTTCTTCTATCGAAATAGAATCGACAAACCTTAGCTTCATCTGGACCTGGTTTTCTCATCATGCTCGACCACCACAAGCCTTTTAATTCGTGCTCGGGATGTTGGCGCTTGAAACCCTTTCATCAGTTGTAGCACATAATACTAGATAGAATATTTTTGATACTTGACACCCAGTTGCAGAGTGAGTTTGACACCTGAAATTTATCACCTCAGACACTCTTTCCTCAACGCAAAACATTTGATTCATAGGTGGCGTTCTGCTGTCGATGCTTGAAATTGGATGATCGGAAAAACTGGGACATATATCCCACATTGTTTAGAAATTTAGTATAATAGAACTTTATATAAGTGAATGTTCTCAAAATCTATTGACGTGCTGAGCGAAGCATATAATCCATTGGATTTCTTTCTGATGCTTTGCACTATTGGTGTTGTCGATGCCTTGGCAATCCATGTAGCCACTTAGTGTAGGTTGTTGTACGATGATCAAAACATAAACATTAATAGAGCATTAGGGACACATGGTAACATTTACCAACTTAGGATTAAAGACCTGATGCAAAGGATTTGAGGCTTTGACGAATTTAACAAAGGTCAAAAATCTCGGCTCGATTAGTTTGACACTTTTACACAAGAATAAGGAAACATATAAGTAAAGGCTCTGACACTTTTACACAAGAATAAGGAAACATATAAGTAAAGGCTCTGATATATGGAAGACCAAAAACGTATGCAAGACTCTTTGGATTTAATGGAAAATGTATCCATGACATGGGTGGATATCAGGACTTTGACAAAAATATTATTGGAAAATGTATCCATGACATGGGTGGATATCAGGACTTTGACAAAAATATTATTGGATGTTTGAACTTCCGACAATGTTTCTTTTGGATTTTTTCAATGAATGTGTTGTCGGAAACTAAAAATTTTGATATGTAGATTCCAGTGCTAATAGTACAAATATGTTTTGAACATTTGGAGAGGACTCCTAGCAACGATCCCTCTTTCTATTCTTGGTCAACTTGGTAGGTTGGTAATGGTCTCCAAGTAAAATTTGGTGAGAAAATGGAGCGTGGTGGTGTTAGACTTATGGAGGGTGAAGACATTTTGGTATGGATGTGGAACATGATATCGAGGTAGGTTACTATTTCCTCAACCTATGATGCTATTGCATCTAGTGTGGATCATCATGTAGGAAAGTGGTGGTATCAATATGTTTGGAAATGTCAAGCTCCATTGAAAAATGAAAAATGAGTATCGAGCTTTTAAGTTTTACATGTTCTTCTTGATTCCTATAGTGCTTTTGGTATATCCCCTTTAAGGATATCCAATATATTTTGATATAAGTTAGATAGATATGCTAAACCAAGGAAAAATACACTTCTTCACTGCATTGGAGCATTAAAAAGGTTTGGATAAGTTATGGTAGGTAACACCCATTGCTCATCTTGGAACAAAATCATTATGAAACTAAAGGGCCTATGAAAGCTGAGCACCAAGCTCTTTGGTTTTACTTAATCTTCTTGATTTATCTATTGCTTTTGGTATGTCCCTTTTAAGGGTATCCAATAGATTCTAATAAAATTCTATTGCTTTTGGTATGTCCCTTTTAAGGGTATCCAATAGATTCTAATAAAATTCTATAGGGAATTTATTCACACCATTATGATTGGAATTGTTCAATCTTCCCTAGATATGGGTCCCATTTGAGTGTTGTTTTTTTAGTGATTTATTCTACTTAGAGTGGATTCGGTGGTTCTAAAAGTATCTCTATCTTGATGGTTTTTTGATATCCTTTGCTAGTGAGCCATTGTTTTAATAATTCTTGTGGTGGCATTGTAAGATCCCCATATGTTGCATGTGTTATAAAATCCATGCATTTCAACAAAAGTCCAAGTATATCTACATTTACATTAAAATCTAGAATAAGATAATATTGTGCTATATATTTTAGAGAAGGTACATATATATGGAGATATCACAACTACACATTTACCAACGAACAAGGAATCATTGAGCCTCTAAGTTCCTTTGAAAATAAAACTTTAGATTCAAACCAAGACATTGCAATTGAGTTAACATCATACTTCAAAACAAATTTTAATTAAACCACCTTTAGAGAACTCAATGGAAACCAGAAAATAAGCTCTTTATGTCATTTATTTTAATACTCTCTTTTTCATTTCATTACATCTGCTTCCTTTTTTTTCCTTTATCTTTACATCTTCTTAGGAAATTTTTCCTTTATTCTGAGGCAATTTCTAGTAAATAATAATATATAAAACATTGAGGAAAAATAGTAGAGAAAGGGAAAAACAAAAGGAAAAATTCAATTATAAATCATATCCGACGACAGTACAGACTTCAGGTCATTCAATCTTCTACGGAATGATAAATCATATCCGACGACAGTACAGACTTCAGGTCATTCAATCTTCTACGGAATGATAAATCATATCCGACGACAGTACAGACTTCTTATTCTAGAAAGACTACTTTACTAAGCACACGCTAACAAAATAGTACGAAGGGAAGTTGCAGAGAAGTTTCGTGGAAGATTTAGGGGAGGCGGGAGAAGAGCAGACGACTGCAAGTGAAGAACAGGCAGATTGACAATCCCATTATCATCAAAACAAATGCAGCTCTCTGTGCAACCCATGTTGAGTTCTCAACGATAGAATCGCGGAGTCCTCGTTCGGTCCTCATGAGACTAAACTGTTGAAGGAATATGCGAAGAAGGACGATAGTGATTGCTGCAGAGATAACCCCCGAGAGAATGAGTATACCCACCCAAATCTCGGACCGTATTGGACCCTGAACAGAGAACACTGCCGTGAGAATTGCTCCATGACTCGCCACATACACATTTAATATGTTGTTTATACGGCCGGACATATCGTCGCCAGGTTCTTCAGCACGAATAACATTAATTTGCGGGCGATCAGGAACCACAATAACAATATGATCTGCAATTCTCAAGGAAACAGTGCTAACGTTGTAATTGTGTTGATACGCCATGAGAAATCTGGTTCGGCAAAGCGAGCATACTGCAATTAGTATTAGTAGTACGGTCTATTCACACACATTCAGCTACAAGGAGCATCACGATTAGCCTAATATATTCAGAATTAGTTTTAATTTCCCTGAATTAAATCTGCATCGGAAAAAACAGAATGTCAATGGATTAGAAGGAATGGCCGCAAATTTAATTGACACCTTATTCCGAGTTTAAATTTAAGTTAAATGGACAAATCCCAATACAAAAATAGTATGGCCGCTGTAATTTCCTATAACAGAAAATCTTTGAAGCGACAAATCCCAATACAAAAACTTTGAAGCCACAAATCCCAATACAAAATTCGTGAGGCTGCTGTAATTTCCCATAATAGAAAATCTTTGAAGCGACAAATCCCAATACAAAAACTTTGAAGCCACAAATCCCAATACAAAATTAGTGAGGCGGCTGTAATTTCCCATCACATAAAATCTTTGAAGCGACATAGAGAACACTACCATGAGAATTGTTCCATGACTGTTCATGAACCCACGTTTAAGATGTACCTGATCCTGCCTGACAGATCGTTGCCAGCTGGTTCTTCAGCACGAATAACATTAATTTGCGGGCGATCAGGAACCACAATAACGATATGATCTCTCAAGTAAACAAGGTTGGCGTTGTTTCGTCGATACGCCATGAGAAATCTGATTGCCCAAAGTCAGCATACAATTATTACAGTCTCTTCACAACACAATTAAGAAGGAGCATCACAATTAGCTTCACATATTCAGAATTAGTTTTAATTTCCCTTAAAAAACAGAATGCCAATGGATTAGATGGAAGGGCCGCGAATTTAACTGACACCTTATTCCGTGTTTAAAAAAGTTAAATGGACAAACCCTAACACAAAATTAGTGAGGCTGCATAAACTTACAATACTTTCCTGAGTTCGATTCCTTGTCCGAAGTGAGGAAACGGAAGAAATAACTCCAAGAATTAAAACAAAAGCTTGAAAGGAAAGGCTTGTTCGACATAGGAGGACAAGATCGGGGCTAGTAAGGCATCCTAACTACAATCCCCCGAAATAATAGGAATTAAGCGAAAGGCCGAACCGGTGCACTACACTCCTGAGAACTATAATTTACCTGCAATCAATGGGGAATCAGCTAGTGGAAAAAATTATATTCTGTTGCATACGTATTAATAACTTCACATTACTGCCTTGCTTCCGGCTCCAACATCCAGTGGCATAAAACCCCGTGTTATAGGTAGAGTCGGCGGCGAGTCCAAGACAAACAGCCTGAACCCAGCCTGGTTCTAAGGGTCCCAGATAGTCAGTAATATTAGAGGAGTAATATTAGAGGGCGAACCCTAGGCATTGAGGTGCAGAGCATTTAATGCTGCAGTTTAGTGTTTAGGGTTCGTTGGATTTGTTGGATTTGTTGAATCTTCAGATTCAACGGACCCTAAGCTTGCAGCTCAGTGCTAAGGGTCTGTTGGATTTGGAGAATCTTCAGATCCAACTGAGCTAAGCTTACTGAACTGCAGCATTAAATGCTCTGCAGCTCAATGCTTAGGGCTCAACTGGGTGCCCTAATGAAGGTGCTGAATCCATTTCTACCATCAAAATCACAATAAAACACAACTAAATTTAGATTTTACAAAATAAAAAAACCTAACTCTTATAATATTTATCAACCCTATAAAATCCACTATTAATGAAAGTGCTGAATCCATTTTTACCATCAAAATCACAATAAAACACAACTAAATTTAAATTTTGCAAAATAAAAAAACCTAACTCTTATAATATTTATCAACCCTATAAAATTTACGATTATCAACTAAAACATATCGATTCATATATACATGAACCCACAGACAGGAAAAACGATGAATATCTAAATTACCAGCTTTGATGTTCTAAGCGCTCAGGTCACCCAAGAACATTAACCACAAAATGGAATGGAATGCATTCGATTATATTTATATAGAGCTTCCCGTGGGAATGAACTAGAAGCTGTCCCACTGGGGTAGCGTGTCCGAAGCTCAAATTTATGGTCTTCGCTGCCACAAATTTATTTAGAAGCAGTCCGAGCAATTAACAGAAGCGGTCTATTGTCTTTACTAGGCGACGTCCATTTCAACTGCTTCGCGAAGCAGTTTTAATTTGTGGCTCTTGGTTGTATTTACTCGGGGACGTCCACTTCAAACTGCTTAGCGAACCAGTTTTTTTAGTGTTGGTATACTACACGTATGAGTTATGAGTTATGGGAATAAGCTATATTTTTCTTTGGAAAAAATACTTCACGTATGAGTTATGAGAATAAATAGATTTAGGAGGTCCACTTCAATTTGCTTCGCGAAGCAGTTTTCAGTGCTGGTATATTGTTTTTCACGTGAGCATGTTCATACGCTTAGCGAAGTTTCCAAGTGGACGTCTTTGACGTGTGTGAGTGAGGGAATATACCGCCACTTCTATCTATACCTAGTCTCTAACTTCTCTGTCTGAGACCATGAAAGTGACTTTAAAACTTTGAACCTCGAGATTCGCTGTCCCGGTGGAACAGGAAGCCAACGAAAATACTTCACGTATGAGTTATGAGAATAAAATAGATTTAGGAGGTCCCACTTTGTTAATTTTTTAAAATTAAAATTGCATTATTTTAAATAATGCAATTTTAATGTAAAAAAATTAATAATAAAAGAAATGCAAGACATCGACCGAGTGGAAAGTTGAATGCAATTTTAATTTAAAAAATTTTAATAATAAAAGATATGCAAAACATCGACAAAGTGGACAAGTGGAAAGTGGAATGCAATTTTAATTTTAAAAAAATTAATGATAAAAGAAATGCAAAACATTGACAAAGTAGAAAGTTGAATGCAATTTTAATTTAAAAAATTTTAATAATAAAAGAAATGCAAAACATTGACAAAGTGGAAAGTCGAATGCAATTTTAATTAAAAAAATTTAATAATAAAAGAAATGCAAAACATTGACAAAGTGGAAAGTTGAATGCAATTTTAATAATAAAATAAATGCAAAACATTGACAAATTGGAAAGTCGAACCTCCCTGATCCATTTTAATTAAATAAAATTGTATTATTTTAAATAATGCAATTTTAATTTTAAAAACTTTAACAATAAAAAAATGCACAACATTTTATTTGTAAAACTTTAAATATATTTGGGAGGCCCATTTTGTTAATGTTGTACATTGTTCAACATTAACAAAGTGGGATCTCCGAAATATATTTAGGTCGTAGGCGTTTCACCACGGAGAAGTATGAGCTCCACGTCGGCTAGATTCCTCGCTCATAGAGCGAATGAAATCTTGTCACGTGGATGCTTATGCATCTCCTGCCGCCACGAGTTCCCTCCCGCCGTCGCTGCCTCCTCCCGTCGTCGACCTTCTCCGCCTCTTCTCTGCGCGAGCTCCTGCCCTTCTCTCTCCTGCGAATTGCTCCTCTCCATTCTGCCATCTATCCCTCCCCTCTGCACCGTGCTACCATTACCACACCCACACCCCTTCACTCCTCGTGCCCCCCAGCCACAACTTTACTACACCCCACCTCCATGCCATTTCTCTTCCCCATCATCCTCCTACAACAACCCCCGCACTTCTCTCCCACACGCCCACGTTCATCCCCCCTTCTCCCTCTGCTCCCTTCTCATGCCCTGCTCCCAATCGCAACCTGCCCTCCGCATTATTCCACTGCGCCCTCCTGTGCCCCCCCCTCCTCCGTGCTCCATTCCATCCCTCCCATCCACACCCACGCCCACACAGCTCATGATTTCTTTACTCCGATGTCAACTGATATTTCATTCACAGATTTCTTGAATGCATGAAAACAAACTCAATTATCTTCATATAGAATCCTGGAACAATACAGCTAACCACCTATGTTCAGAGAATGAATTCATCTCTAGAAGATATGTCCTCCTCTTTGCAAGAACGCTGGTTGCAGTCTTGAATGGTCCTTCAAATGCTCCAGCCAAAAATCCATCAGTTTCCTTGCAGATTGGGTACTCACAAGGGCGAATTACATTATACGCATCTTCTGTCATGGGTAAAAGCAAAGTGGTAGAACACTGAAAAATGATTTTTAAACTGAAAATGAATTCTCATTCCCATGTTGACAACGTTAAAAACATAAAAACTATTTCAGGCGCTGAAGAATGAGTCCTTACCTTTTCATGCGATAGCTTGGCCTGTAGCAGTGCTTGTCATTTTCTTGGGTAAAAAGATTGATCCTCTCCAAATGCTCATTCTGCAGTGGTAGTGTATTTTTTGCTCAGAAGAAATTTTGCGTTGTTGTAGAAGCATACTAAGGTTTATAAACTGCTTCGCAACCTACCAGAATAAAAAATTGACGCGTTGTGAAAGCACTGCATGCTTGCCATACGTGTCCACACTAAGATTTCTTGTTCTTTGACGATGGACAATGAGTTTGTGACCTGGGCACTTTCTGTAGATCGACTTGGGTTTTTGTTTTTGTTTCTGTACATATTTCCGTGGTGTCCATGGTTTTATAGTTAACCTATCTTGGTTTTATCAAATTGGTTTCAAACCTAATAAAACTTAAAGGTTTGGAAAGTGGAATAGTGTGTTATGAAAGAAAAGTGGAATAATGAGTTATGAGGGCAAGAATGGTTTGGATGTTTTTTATCACTTTAATTAATGGATTATTATTTTGGGGATATGTTAGGTTGAGGAATTATAGTTTTGGATGTTTTTTATCACTTTAATTAATGGATTAGTATTTTTGGGATATGTTCGGTTGATGAATTATAGTTTTAGATGTTAAAACAATAGTACATATGAGAAAATTTGCTACAGTTTTTCGTTGTTATTTCCATGTTTTTTTGTCTCAATTGAGATGATCATTGTCTCCATTTTTCGTGGAACCTGTTTCGTGGATCTAACGACGCACTTGGAAAGTCGTCGCAGTAGAGATGAAAACAGTTTGCCACGTGTCTTCTATAGGGTGGTCTTGCAATCGATTTTTTCCTAGAAAAGCGTCCCTATATCGACGAAACCGAGTCCCTGTATCAATGATTTTTCGTCGAACATAGAGAGGGTTTGTTATAATTGCGATAGTATTCCGTCGCAAGTAGCGACACACGTTCGTCGAACAGAACAAACAGAGGTAGAAAGTCCGACGGTTTTAATAATTTGTTTCCACGCAAAACTGTCTGTCTTGCGACGATTTTTCGTCGCAAGTATCGACGCACGTTCGGTGAACAGACCAAAAGAAGGAAAACCCTTCGACGGTTTTGCTATACTTGCCACGATGTTCCATCGTACGTAGCGACAAACATTTGTCGAACATAGCAAACAGAGTTAGAACATCCGACAGTTTTAATAATTTGCTTCCATGCAAAACTGTCTCTTTAGCAACGGATTTGTGTGGAACATAGAGAGAGTTTTGCTATACTATCAACGCACGTTCGGTGAAAATACCAAAAGAAGTTAGACCCTGCGATGGTTTTGCTACACCTACAACGATGTTCCGTCGCAGGAATCAACGATTTTTCGTCGAAGAGACCAAATGAAGGTAGAACGTCCAATGGTTTTGCTATACTTGCAGCGAAGGTTCGTCGCTATAGAGGCAATACATGGAAGATTTAAAAAAAAAATAATGACCGTCAATGCTTATTACCATCAATATGGAACCTCTGTGGGTCCATATCCCGCCGTCCATATCCACCCTCCTCCTCTTTAAAGCTAAAATCCTAACTTGAAACTCTAGTTTGATGTGCCCTAGTTTGGTCTATCCCTTCACCAAACCCTAATTCCTCTCAAGTAATCTCATCCATTATGGTGTGTGATTGCTAGCCAAGCCACCATTTCAATTAGTTTTTCCTAAAACCCTAATCTAGAAAGCTACATGATTCCAATTTCCCAACCAAGCTCAACAAATAAATTAGATCGGGAGATAGCAAAGAAGTAGTGAGGTGAATCTCCAACAATGAATGTATTATTTAGGAAGGTCAATCTTGAAAGCTCAACTGGAACCAAAATCGAGGGCTTCCAATTCCATGCACTGCATGTTGTAGAGGAAGATCGCCCTGATAGTGGATGACTCAACCTGTTTATAATGTTTATTCTAGATTAGCTTTCACATGTCATACTAAATTATACTTAGTCATATTATGTTTCAATGGTAAATCATGTTGTTTTTGTGATGAGTTGGGGTTTTATTTCAATATTTTTTTCTACTTCTTGTGTTTTAGTATTATTAATGAGATAAGTTAAATGTTAATGATATATTGTTCATGAATAGACATGATAACTACCAGTCATGATCTATGTTTATATGATATATAGTTGGGATTTCTATGCTTAATATCTTATGAAAGTGAATGTGCGAGGATTATTTGAGTGATATATGCCATTAGCTAACTTAGTAGCCAACATTCTCTATTTGGATTCTTCATTTTTATTATTTTTGTTCTTGCTTTATAGTTTTTTGTTCTAGTTTCTATCATCATTTCATAGCCAAACAACCTTGTTAGATGCTATGCAAAGACATGAAATTTGTCATTGTAGAAATCTGTAGAGCTGAGTGTCAGTTTCTATGCTTGTTGGGATAATGTATTCAAAATATTCTCATGGCCATATTTTGAGTAAGAAGAAAGGAAATCCAAGTATTTGTGACCTTCTGGGTCCCTTACATGTACATCCTTCACATGAGAAAAGACCATGGGAAATGGGTGATAATCGTGGGCATTGTAGTCAGATTCATACTTGATCATCGCATCTTTGAAAGAGACGTATGAGTTTACACTAAGACTAAAAGACATGAGGAGGATTCCCTTCCCATTAGGCCTCCCCCTGCTACTTAGTACTTGAATGTCCTTCTGCAACATTGTTATGGGAAACAACCTTGGGTTTCCAAGGGATTCCAGTTCATCTTATTCTCTGAGGGAGGGTTCCACGATTTGGAGTATGGAGTCCTTGGCTGTGTTAGGCCATGAAATTGCTAAGCCATTCTTGTTAATATAACATCTTATTGAGTTGATTACTCCTTTCACTAGCAAAATATTGGTTCCTAGAGAACCCTTTCTCCATAGTGGTACAACTAATTTTCACCATGTCAGATTTCACTAAGACTTTTGTCTTAGTGTGTGATGACTATGGTCTTGACCTAAGAGTGGTATTTCAACACAATGGATGCCTATTATCCTTCACTAGTAAGCATCAATTAAAAAATAGAAACCAAAATTCAAAATGTTGATTATGATCCCCAAACATAAAATAATTATATATTTGATGCATTTCAAGACAGATCTTCTAAACACTAAAATAATCGGAGAACTTGGAAAGCGGAAGGATAAAACCATGTCAAAACCCACTCTAAAAAACACGTCAAAACCCTTACCTTATCATTGTCCTTTCTCCAGATCCATTTTCCCATACAACTTGATAAGAGTTGTCCACGAGATGCATGTCCATCACCAAGATGGACACATAAATCGTCAAAGACAAAATTTTTATATGAGTAAATAATATATAAGCAAATAAACAGTTATTTAAATCCTACTACAAAGTCCTGTAGAAATCAATGAACCATGAAATATTAAATTTATTAACAATATTTCTATACAACATGAAAATTTAAAATTAAGAAATTGGATAATACTATAAGTTTTGAAAAAAAAACATATTTTATTAATTTTGAGAATGAAGAATTCCATACAACTTGATAAGAGTTGTCCACGAGATGCATGTCCATCACCAGGATGGACACATAAATCATCAAAGACATAATTTTTATATGAGTAAATAATATATAAGCAAATAAACAATCATTTAAATCCTACTACAAAGTTATGAAGAAATCAATGAACCATGAAATGTTAAATTTATTAACAATATTTCTAGACAACAAATTGGATAATACTATAAGAAAAAAACATATTTGATTAATTTTGAGATTGAAGAATTGTAGAGTACTCTCTCATTAAATTTATTTTACTTATTTTCAAAATACAAGTTTAAAATATGTACGTACAAAAAATGTCATTTAAATAATTAATTATACAAATTACAATTATATATCAATACAAAATCATTTAAATCACTTATTATACAAATAACAATTATATCCAAATAAACAAAAACATAACAAGTGCCATGATACAAATAACAATTATATCCAAATAAACACAAACATAGCAATGTCCCTACAAAGTCCTATAGAAATCAATGAACCATGAAATGTTAAATTTATTAACAATATTTGTAGAAATCAATGAACCATGAAAAGTTGAATTTATTAACAATATTTTAAGAAATAGACACGCATTTAAAAATTTACAACCATGCATTGACCCCACTATTATGCCCTCATTCTCCTCTCAAAATGCCCGCACACTCCTCTCAAAATGCCCGCACTGCTCCTCATGGTCACTCTTTTGTTTTGTAAGTCTGCACAATATTTAATTAAGAAAAATGATAAAATTACATAGCGGGTGGGGCAATCCCAGCGTAGCAAAAGAAACAGTATTTAATTAAGAAAAAAGATAAAATTACATAGCGGTCAGGGATAGTGGGGCAACTGGGTTGGCAAGTGCGGGGGGAGTCCTTATGGACTCCGACGGAAACAAATTGAAAGTTTTTGCTTGGGGAATTGGCAGGATAACTAAGAATGAAGCAGAATGGCTAACTGTGATAAAAGGTATGGACGTCGCGAGGAGCGGTGATGTTAAGGACCTCGTTGTCTTTGGAGATTCTATGCTGGTGATCAGGGAATCCAGGGATTTAGTCAAACATCGTCGAAAACCAGTCTCTTCTATGCATCATCACTTCATTTTCTTGGCCAAGGAATTTCACTCCATATCCCTCCTTCACATCCTTAGGCATAACAATCAGAATGCCGACACTATGGATAACATAGGTGCATGTCTGAATTGTGGTCTTGCTATTATCAACGATCTCCTAAATGTGGACATTTGGGTGCCTTAAGTTTTTTCTCTTGTCCCTCTTGAAACCTATGATCTTCCACCCTTATTTCTCCAGCCCCATCCTAACGTGGACCTCATTAATTTCCCAAATCTACGTGAGATCCCCTCGCTCCTTTCAAACATCCCCTCGCCTAAACCGGCGGCCACCCCTGGTAGGATCCACCTGTCCCGCATGTGGGAGATCAATGTGGACGATCCCCAAGGCATTGAGAGGATATTTCATGCAGGAAGGTGGCGCTCATTGCATCTTGCAAAGTTCTCTGCAAAATCGCTCCTTGCTCATTATTCCTCTCTACGGAATTCCTTTTTGCGAAGTTCTTAGAAACCTGTTGTTTTGGTTAGCCATGGAGGAAAGCAATCAGTGTCCTTCTTCTCTACATTGTAGAAAATTTAGGAAGAACGTCCAGGGGCAATCCGAGGGGGCTGTCACGAAACGTTACCTCTCTGATATCTTTCAAGGTCATTGCAATGGCGCAAACAATCCTTCTAGGGGTGGCGTGACAAAGATGGCTTGCCATAGTCACTCCAAAGGTGAGGATCGTGGTAGCGGCATAAGATGGGTACCCGTCGACACTGGACAAGGCGAGGGAAACAGGGGCCCTGTGCAACATTCTGGTTGTGGTTTCGATTATGGTAACAGGAACTGGAAACTACTCTCGACTACTGACTCTGGGTTCATTTCGACCCCCTTTGAAGTTGGTCATGGTACACCTCAGCAGCTGTTTCATGGAAGTCTGGGTTAAATGGTATGCAACAAGAACTAGAAGCATGTTGTGGGCGACAATGGGGGTCTAGTCAATCTGGAATATCCTCGCGGGCAGGGAAGCCCTTCCCTTGAACTCCACACACAAATTATGGACTTGGAAGCCCAAGTCTGTTGGCTCAAGGGAGACCTCTCGGATATGAAGAAAGGAATTTCTCATCTTGCTACCTTCATGCAAATATCCAACTCCGAAGTCCGGATTAGAAATGGTAATATGAAGGAATACTTTGATAAGTTGATTGGCTAGTTTGATACTTTCTACAGTTGTCTCAGAATAGTGGAAGCCAAAGTTGATTGCGTCAGGACCAATAGTGGAAGCAGCCCCTCCATCGTCCTGAATATCGACGATGAAAATGCAGGTGAAGCATCAGGAAGCAAGGACAAAAATGCTCGAACTTGTCATGTCAACTGACTCTCTCTCTGTCTCTTCTTCACTGTGTCTCGTAGTTCTTTTTTGGTCTAGTTATTGCACTACTTGTTATATGTATTACTTCTGTTGTCTTCTATTAGGGTAGTTCGTTAATATTTTCAGTTGTAATAGGCATAAGGCCATTTTTGAATATCAGAGGCTGGTATGTGAAGAGCCTGTCTCGGTAGCTCTGGTTTTTTGGGATCAGTCTCCCCTACACTTTGTATTTTGTTCTCCCTTTTTAATATAAAAGATCGTTAACCGTTTGTGTAAAAAAAAAGGGGGATAGTAGGGAAATCCCCACGTAGCAAAAAAAGCCGAAGTAGCAAGAGTATTACATACCGGCTTATACAGAAAGTTGCCTCCAACGGCAAGGCCAAAAAAAAAAGACCGTCTGAGCGAAATATTTCAGAAACGACCTTAAACATCTCTTACAGAAAAACCAGAGTGGAGAGGAGAGACATGGCCTTCTTGACGAGCTCCCGAAAATACATGTAAAAATTTAAGCATGAGGGAAATCCTCCACAATGGGGAAACTCCCCGAAAAATTCTCCTCCGGTAGCTTCACAGGAAGCGGCTCAGTTTTTCGATCAGCGAGGAGATCAGGCTCTGCATGGTTGCACATCCTTTTGTAGGGTAGGGAGCCAATCGTGGAAGGGACCAGAAAGTGCAGAGGAGGAGCCGCTAGCGAAGCAAGAGCAGGAATGACCAGGAAGGGGTTTGTGGTATCAGTTGCAGCAGCAGCTACCGGCCCTTCAGAGGGAAAGCCACTAGAAATCGGGACGCCAGAGACGTTACCACCATCACCCCTGCCACCAGATTCAACCATCACCGGGTTGCGGCTCACGAGAGCATGCTGGCTGCATGAGAAGGTGGCGTCAAGGTTAGCCAGACATTCATCCAACTCTATGATTTTGGCCCTGGTGGCCAGCATCTGATTCCTAGCAGAACCCTGGTTTCCTAGCATGTCATCCAGAAGCTTGCTAAGCATATTTTTTATGATCCAATAGTGATTGACATTACCTCCATTAGTGCCAGAGGCCAAGTGATCCTCAACCAGCTGCCCTTCCCACTCGCCAATCAAGTTGCGGCTGGAAAAGGAGATGCCAGTGTCGAATCCATCGCTAGAGACAGGAGTACTGTAGGATTTGTAGCGACTCCCACTACCTCGATGAGAAAGACCATGCGGCTTGGTCATGGCGGATAGCGCCGTGAGAGTCCACAACCAGAAATACAACTGAGCACGAGGGTGCATAGAGCCGAACCAGCATCGAGGAGAAGCAAACTGGATCCCTTCTAGGGTGTCCACTGGCCCATTTAAAGAACATTTATACAGGTTCGCTCGAGCCATAGTTAATTGCAAGGAGCCGAATTGATGGAGCCGAGAGCCGAGGTGAGGGTCGTCTTGAATGCGCAGAGGGACGAGGTGAGGTCAAGCAGTACTGGAGTGGTAGCCAGATAATCTTTGAAGGGACTTGCATGTAGAGGATCGGGAGGGAGACATAAAGCCGCAGTTGTGAGGGTGAACAGGTGGGAGGGTAGACAGATGGGCGGGAAGACAGGTGTGATGGCATGTAGGAGCTTGGGAAGGTAGGTGTGAGGGCAGTGGTGCACATGCAAAAATTATGGGTGCCTGGGACGAGGATCCTTCCCCACGTGCCCTCCTTGTGCCCTGCACATGGCCCCATGAGTCATGCTGACACCCACATCCAGGGCTCTTCATGGTCACTCTGAAAATCCCTGCAATGGGCTATTTAAAAATTCCCGCAGGCCTTCAATAAAATGCCCGCACACCCTCATGGAGATGCCCGCAATGGGCCAATAATACCTTCCAACCAATGCCGGCAATGGGGCCATCCAAGATGCCCACATGGCTCATAAAAAATGCCCATAGCTACCACTTTAAATATGCCTGCAAGGCTATTATTTATGCCCATGGCTCCTTATCAACATGCTCATAGGTACTTCAATAATGCCCGCAACAAGGTCTTTCAAATGCCTGCAAAGGCATTTTCTTAGATGCCCGCAAGAGCACTAAGATGCCTGCAGCTCTCCAAAATGCCTTGTCATCAAATGCTCTATGTCGTCTGTCATGTAATCAATGTCCTTGTCATCATCTCATGGTTTCCATGTCAATTGGTTGTCCTCTCTTTGTCATTTTTCCATTTCCATGTCATGTCCTTTGATCTTGTCCTCCATACATGTCTTTGTCCTTCATGTTCAGCCTTATTCCATGTCATTGTCCTTTGTCATAGTACCAAATATGCCCAAAAGAAGAAAAAAAATGGAATGTTTATCTATTCACGGTCTCAGTCTGCCCTAATCATTCTTAAGGTGAAAGTTATGGATCTGCCAAAATAGGGTTCCAGAATAGATTTAGGAGAAAATCCTGAAAATAACGAAGTGTTGGAAAACAGTTTCAGGAGGCCTTGGGAAAATTCCCGTGACAAATGGTGTGTTGAAGAAAATGCCCGCACCACATGGGGGTCCTGTAGTCTGGTGTTTTGTCTACTTGACCATGTCTTCAGATTATCTTGAAAGTGCCTGAGGGGGAAGTTATGGACCTGCCAAATCAGTGTTTTAGTAAAATTGGACTATGTCTTGGAGTGAGAAAAAATTGTCTAAGTGTAAATTTTCCTAAGCGGGCTTAAAGAAATGCCCGCCATGCCTCATAGGATGATGTGAAAAATATTTTGAGTGTGGACCTCTAGAGTGTTTGTTGGAGCATCTAGCCATGGTCCCAATTTTTCCAAAAGGTCTTTGAGGAGAAATATATCAACCTGCCAAAAGTGCCTCCCAACCATATTTGCACTACTTCAGTAAAATGCCCGCCTAGTGCAAACAAAGAAAAGTCTGAAGGTGAAATGAGTTGTGTTGTGCTTAGTGAGATATTATACATCATCTGGTAACACTAGACTTGATGATAAATAGAAACACCAGACTCAATGATACTCTCCCAGTATTCCCTTTTTTATAATTTTTGAAGTAGGTTGATTTGATGGCTTCTTGTGGTGTTGAACTTAAGCTAAATATAATACTTTTCTAGTTTAAATCAAAGTTAAAGGAAGAAGAGAAACCACATAATGCAAGCAATTTCCTTTGGCTAAGATGTTAATGGGATTTGTAACCATGGTAGGTGGCCTAAGATACCCCGGATTTCCCATTAGCAAACATATTCTTATGTTACTAAGAAGCATTTTTGTTTTATGCAGAAGGTTGTCTCCTAGTTTGGATGATAGTCTAAAAGTAGTTATTTACTATTGGTTGGATCTCTTGTATCTTAATAGAATGAAATAGAATTTAAGGATAAAGAAAAACACATTAACGATAAAGAACATGTCAAAACCCTTACTTTATCATTGTCCTTTCACCAGATCCATTCGCCCATACAACTTGATAAGGGTTGTCCACGAGATGCATTTCCATCACCAAGACCCGCATAAATCATTAAAGACAGAATTTTTATATGAGTAAATAATATATAAGCAAATAAACAGTCATTTAAATCCTACTACAAAGTCATGTAGAAATCAATGAACCGTGAAATGTTAAATTTATTAACAATAATTTAAGAAATAGACATGCATTTAAAAATTTACAACCATCTTTAATACATAGGAATAAAAGAGTATTTATATCTTATTGAGCTCCTCTCTATTCCAAGAATAGTTTTATATTCTCTACTGAACAGGGCCAACCACGTGAAGGTGGAAGCTCAATTTCAATTGGCCCCTCCCCCCCCTCACATCGCTCTCAATTCCCCTTACCCAATAAATGATGTTGTTTACATAAAAAACATATAAACATTCATGCATAACTAGGATAGTCATCAAAACATATAAACATAAAAAGATTGAAGCACATTGAGGTAATTCATATAAACAATGTTACAACCTAACAACATCGATATACATCCAAATACAAGTCATGAATTTATACATCTACGTTTTCTTTGATCTCTATTTTTTTGCATTGTAAAAATTGACGATTGGGGTATTATCATCATCATTTGGTGGAATATCTATAGATCCATGTCCTGGCAGTGTTCGTGTTTCCATGCCCTCATGTATCATACTTCTTGTACGTCGTTGAGTAGGGCGTGGATGCAGTTCTGAAGGGGCGTGAACTGCAACAACGAAAATGGGCATATTGATATGTTCAAATATTATTGAAACTAATAGTTCATTATTTTGATTAAAATTACAATAGTGCTCTTTACCTGTCTGTGTAGCTGTGACAGATGGCGTGTTAATTGTTTCTCTACTTGCTCATTCCTCTTGCGGTTCACCCTCCTGAGCTACATGGTCTTCCATTGAAAGAAGGAAATTTATAAGTATACATGAGGAAATAAATATCTATAATCACAATAGATATTTCTATTTCGAAAGCACACATACCAGAATGGCTACTGTGCTCCCCACTATCATGGGACATGCACACCCCAACATCAACTGGTATGTGCTGAGTAGGGCTAGATTCACTGTTGCAGTTGCACTATTGTTTAAAAGCAAAAATACATATTTAGTTATGGGTGATATAATCAAAATTGAATATACTTTAATAGTATACTGCAATGATGTCCTTATTCATTTTATTTACCTGCATCTGCGTCATTGGGGAGATTGGAGTCTGCCCCAAGCTTATCCGATATGCAATCACACTTTTAAAACCATACTTGAAACCAAGATTTAGGTCTTCCTCGGTGGAAACATATTGGAACGTATTTCCCTGCAATGCATACCACATTTAAAATTTTATGTATCAAAAACAGATATTTGTTCGCTATTGTCAAATAAATATTCCCCACAGTTAATCATTTAATTCTTACGATTCGGGCTCTTAGTTTTCTATAGCCACCCTGGCCCAGTATATGCTGCCCGTGCTTTTCCACTCTAGCCTTGGTTGCTTTGGAGGTGTCAGGTAGCCTATATATGAAAATTTTGAAAAACGTTAGATATAAGAATTCTTACTTAAAACAAAAAAGAAAAAAATAAATGAGCATATTTCACTAAAAAGTTGATATGTGTTGTACCTTGCTTTTCCAGGCCGTGGTTGTTTTCGTTGTCTTTTTAGCAAGTTCTCCTTTGCATCCTCTATGAGTGCCTTCCACTCTTTTTCCGAAACCATGGGAGGGAACTCATGCTTGAGGTCAAGTTGCAATTTATCCCTATATTTGGCCCTGGTATATTTTAAATTCTCGCCGGCTAACTTTGTAACCACTTTCTTGTTGAATGTATTGCCGAACAAGTTTACCATGTGGCCTATCAATTCATCTATCTTTGCGCTATCTTGGCTATTCCACCGTGTGCGAATGGTGGGGCCAAACAACTCCAATGCTTTGTCATTCAAATTCCTGTAGAAAACATTGTTTCCTGCAGAAACGTGTAATCCATTAATTTTTAATAATTTCAACGTATGTCCATTTCAATTTCATGATTAAAATGAATAAATTAATTAATAACTACATGCAATCTTTTGAATCTTGATCGGAACACAAGCGTCATCCACCAGAAAGGTGAGATCTAGTGATCTGGTGCTTTTAACTCGTGCTACTCCAGGAAAAGTTTCCTGGTCATCTACAATACGTTCATCTACAAAATCATGTGGAGTCCTAGGCTCTGTATCATCATGCTCCAGAATGTCACGCCGATTAAAATCAGTGCCCTCATCAATGGATTCAAGGCCAATGGCAGGAGTGTCAAAAAGCCTCATTGGTACATTGCTTTGTCGATGTTGTTGATGCAATGGAGCATCACTTCTACCTATACCTGTCTCGACAGTTTCTCTAGTCACAGGTTGTAAACACTCCTACAAACGAAAAACTTTACTTTATCAGATCACTTGGAAAAATAGAAAAAATAATATCAGATATGAAATCATGTCATGGCTTAAAAAAATACGTGAAGATGCCACTTACCCCATAAGATTTTATTTGTTCTTTCAGCTCTTCAATCCTTTCCCTGATCTCCTGTGTCATGGGCCTTGTGCGAGTGAAGGAAATCATTTCTGTGTTTGCCTTTTTCAGGGACTTCTTTATAGTTTCCATTGGGTCTATGGAATAGTAAATTTCATTCTCAAGCTCCTCATCACCCAGATCAAGTGCCTTGGACTAAATTCATCAAACAATAAAACTAAGCAAAATAATTTTAACATCATTCAAACATTGTTATTGTAATGAAATTTAGTTACTGTTACGAACTAACACTTACCTGATGCGGTTTGTGGCCAGTGACTTCCCTAATGCCATACTGATCTAATTCTAGTGGGTGATTGTCCACGATCGGTCTGGACTGTGGAAGAAACAGGTGCCTTTGCACGGTCCTCACCCTGACACGATAAATAAATCAATAATTCATCATAAGCACAAAAAAATGTGAATGTCAACAGTGGAAATTGAATGTTAATAGAAAAAATCAAAACATTTAGTTATTATATTTAACACTTACCTGACGGGGCACAGAGTGTGACCTTCCATAGTCACCCTGGACCATGGAAGCAGGAGGTGCCTTTCCACTGGCGCCACCCTGACACAATAAATCAATAAATAAACGTTATGAAAATAATTGTAACACAATAAAAAATGAGATATTGCAATAATATTTATTTTTACCTCAGAAGCAGAGGACACGCGTTCTGTTCCATGACAATCATGGGTGGACCCCTGCCACAGTGTAATAAGCATGTTGTCACATGGAAATATTTTGGGGTTGTAGTTTCTAGTTATTGTAGTCATATTTAGTTACTATATTTAGTTGAGTCAATAATTGTAACATAAACAAAAATGAGACATTGCAATAATATTTACTTTTACCTCCAAAGGATAAGATACATGTTCTGCTCCATGGCGATGAGCAGATCCCTGCCACAATGTAATAAGCATGTATCATATGGAAATATTCACAATAAGCATGAAAAAAGTGAATTGTAACAGTGAAAATCGAATGTTAACAGAAAAAATTGAAACATTTTGTTATTGTAGTCATATTTATTTACTATATTTAACATTTACCTGACGAGGCATAGCTTGTGACCTTCCACGGTCACCTTGGACCGTGGAAGCAACATGTGGCTTTCCACTTCCACCACCCTGACACAATAAATCAATCAATAAAAGTTGAGTCAATAATTGTAACATAAACACAAATGAGATAAGCATAACCGTGTAATAAGCATGTTATCACATGGAAATATTCATAATAAGCACAAAAAAAGCGAATGTCAACAGTGGGAATCGAATGTTAACAGAAATAATCAAAACATTAAGTTATTATATTTAACACTTACCTGAAGGGGCACAGAGTGTGACCTTCCACGGTCACCCTAGACCATGGAAGCAGGAGGTGCCTTTCCACTGGCGCCACCCTAACACAATAAATCAATAAATAAACGTTATGAAAATAATTGTAACATAATAAAAAAAGAGATATTGAAATGGCATTTATTTTTACCTTGGAAGTAGAGGACACGCGTTCTGTTCCATGACGATCATGGGCAGACCCCTGCCACAATGTAATAAGCATGTTGTCACATGGAAATCTTCTGGGGTGGGAGTTTCTAGTTATTGTAGTCATATTTAGTTACTATATTTAGTTGAGTCAATAATTGTAACATAAAAAATGAGATATTGCAATAATATTTACTTTTACCTCCGAAGGAGAAGATACATGTTATGCTCCATGGTGATGAGCCAACCCCTGCCATAGTGTAATAAGCATGTTATCATATGGAAATATTCACAATAAGCACAAAAAAAATGAATGGTAACAATGAAAATCGAATGTTAACAGAAAAAATCGAAACATTTTGTTATTGTAGTCATATTTATTTACTATATTTAACATTTACTTGACGAGGCATAGATTGTGGCCTTCCACGATCAGCCTGGACTGTGGAAAAGCATGTGGCTTTCCACTAGCATGCCAAAGTATCCCTCAAGCAGTCAAAGACAGTCAACGTAGCAAATCCCAGAACAAACATGACAAAATCACATCTGATGAATTACATGATGGGAATAACCTTCCTTAATTTACTCATATTTTAACTTTCAGTCCAAATCTTACCTCTCAGAGGCAAGTCAACAACTGGAACAAAATGGCCCTTACTCAAAGGCATAAACATACCTGAGAGAGAGAGAGAGAGACCATAAATGTTGATAAAAAAGACATGCAAGTATGACAAAAGAACCAGCCACTCAAAGAGGTACGACACAACCAAGATCATGCCCAAAAAATCAACGAGCACACATAGTATCCCTCAAAATAGTCAAAGATAGTCAACACAGCAAAAAATGCAGCCACAAAAAACAACAGTATGGACACACATGCGTGAAGGAGTGAGAACCAAAATTGCTATAGAAACCCTCATAAAGGACAGTGCTAAGTAAGGACAAGACAGTCAAAGCAATAAGAAGGCTTCAGACAAAGACAAAAGTAGCCAAAACTAGAGTGCTAATTGATAAAGGGTGTAGACACTGATTGAGCAACAACTTTTTGATAAATGCTCAGACATAGGGGGAGTATATTACTTAGTCAAAACGTACTTATGTGACAGTAAGAAGCAAGTTATCAGGGAAATCCAAGAAGCAGAGGGAAGCCAATTTCAATAGAAGTATAGCAGCATATTAGACAAGGGGAGCAGTCAAATAAAGAAGCATCCAATTTTTATTTTTTTTTGGGCTTTGTGAAGTCCTTGATGGAAAAGTATTTGACCCTTTGTCATTAATGTCAAAGGGGGAGAGTGCTTGAAAAGGTTGCCATCAATGACAAAGGGGGAGATTTCTGAGCAAGGTTGTCATTGATGACTAATCATTAATGATGAAGGTAAGATAAAGGATGATGAAATGAAAAGAAGTGACAAATATTGATGACATGGATTGATATGGGCATTGGAACACCAAATGGGTCAAATGACCCATTATGTGGTCATTTGTGGTTTGATGGGGCCATGGAACCCTTGGTGATGGTCCATGCTACCAATTGACGATGGGATTGAAGTCCATGGAAAACATATAGATTCATCTTGATTGAAAGTCATATGATAACCTTGAAAGTGTCCTAAAAACTCTTGCATATGGTGCCTTTGGTTCAGTGTTCCATTGTGTCCATCAAGCTAAATGAAGGGTCAATGAAAAATCTAACCACAAGAGGGATAACCACAATTCAACACACAAACATGGCTAACCACAAACATAACAGAACAAGTGGGATAACAACAAAGTCAACATAAAAAATTCAACATAACATAACAAGTGGGGTAACCATAAACATAACATAACTAGTGGGCTAGCCACAAAGTCACCATAACATAACAAGTGGTCTAATTACAAATTCAACATAACATAACAACACTCTCTCTCAAAGATATGTGGTCCACATATGTGCCATGCAACAACTGAAATCTTATCATCACTATATAGGAAGGGTTCAACTTGGAAGATTTGATCCTCTCATCCTCATTTAGGTTCTGTTGGAATCCAAATTTCAAAATACCCAACCAAGGGGAAACCAAACATGGAAGCATACTTGCACCAACAAAATTAGTGAACCAAGATAGCATAGTTGTAACATTAAAATGTAATTTTCATCTCTTTCAACTACTCCATTAAAACATGATGTTCATCTCTTTCAACTACTCCATCAAAACATAATGTTCATCTCTTTCAACCTTAATACTCCCAAAGGCCAAGAGGTCCTTGTGTTAAAGTTGAAAGAGATGAAAACTATGTGTTGAAATGGAGCACCCATGAATGAAGTGTTGTACATTGATGAAGAGTGTGGGAACCTTAGTGTTTATATATACAAATTCCTTAGCACCTGAAAAATTAGAAACCAATAACAAGGAATCATACTACCACCTGCCAATACATACCATGCTGCAAGACTACCATTAAATATTGTATGCGCCATTAAAGAACAAACAACGCAACATCTGTTTCTGAGAATCGATCCGCGATTGAATTTCAAAGCTTTGTAAGATATTTTATGAAGAAACAGAGTGATTCTGGTGTATATGTATATGTTGTGTTTGACTAGATGAATTGTTGTAACGAACTTTTGATTTCTTTACTGGGTATGTGAATTTCTAATTAAATGCCTGAAATTTATGCAAGTACTGTTTAACAATACAAATGCACAAAGAATATGTATCTAAATCATTTACAGAATTCACGGGTATAGTTTGATTGGGGATGAATTCCTGTTTAAATCCTAATAGATGCTCGAATAAGGTGATTTCAATAAGAAATGGGTAGAGGATTCATGTGCAGAGCGCAGAGGTCCATTGGATTTCCCCAGGGCCTGCATCACTATGTTTCCAGGGTTAATGGGCTTACCTAATTCATTGGGCCCTTTTTTATCCTCTGGACTGTCGCTGGATTGCCTCCCCTGGGAACACCGGTATCCTTTGGACTGGTATCCCTTGCTCCTCGATTTACCATTGCTCTGCTCATCAAATTACCAGTGCTCTGGATGTTGCTAATGAACTAGTGCGCGGGAGTGAACTTGTTCTTTTTTGTTTTGCTTTAGATGTTGCTAATGAGCTAGTGTGTGGGAGTCTTTTCCTTCTATGTTTTTTCGTATTTTTATTTGCATATTTATTTTTTTGTTTAGTTTATTTTGGGTTTTTTTTTATTTGCATATTTTACATTTTGTTGCATTTTAAATTAATTTGAGTTAATCATCTTCATCATCATCATCATATTCGTCTTCATCATCATCATCATCATCATCTTCATCGTCACAATTTTAGGGGGAGCCCAGTAAATGAAGACGTCTACATGATAGGGGGAGCAACCAGTTGAGTCAAAGATTAAGGATTGCTCCTAACACCCATTCCAAGGACTAATCTGACAATTCAATATGATTCGAGGAAGTAGTCCAAAAAAAAAACAACTTTTTGGGTCCTGTGAAGCCTCCCGTTCTTAGATTTGTGCACATGAAGAATCAAGACTTATGGTCCTAGTCCAGTGTCTTAAAAGAAGAAGATCCTAACTGAGCACTTTGGTAGTTCTATAAAGTGCATTCTTTATAGGAGTGAATAATCACTCATAACCATTCTATGATAATTTTGGCAAAGCTCATAAGACTTTAGTGAAGACCAAGGTAAATATCTTGTCATCACATCTTCATCATCATCATCATCATCTTCATCAACACCATCATCATCACCATCACCATCATCATCATCTTCATCATCATCATCATCATCGTCGTCCTCATCCTAATCATCTTCATGATAACCATGATCATCATCTTCATCATCCTCATCCTAGTCATCATCATCATCATCATTGTCATCCTCTTCATCTTCATCCTCATCATCATCGTCCTTATCCTCATCCTCATCATCATCATCGTCGTTTTCGTCATCACCACAACCATCATTGATCATCATCATCATCATCATCATCATCATCATCATCTTCATCTTCATCATCATCACCATCATCATCATCATCATTGTCATCTCCCTCTTCGACCTAACATTCAACATCTTGATCATCGTGATCATCATCATCTTTGACATCATCGCCATCATCATCATCATCTTCATCACCACCACCATCATCAATCATCATCTCCATCCTCATCATCATAATCAACATCTTCATCATCTCCATCCTCATCATCATCATCAACATCTTCATCATCCTCATCATCCTCATCCTCATCATCATCATCACCATCCATATGTGGTTCTTACAATCCAATCCAATGCCAAGATTTTCCTCCAAAATGTATACCAATGAAACATAGGACTCCTTTGTCTTCATAAAGAGTACATATTTCCCAAGCAACGTTGTCTCTAAGGAAGCATGAATTTTCCAAACAATTGAACATAGATATTTTTTCCTCATTTTCATCTCCATAAGAACCTTCTTAAAGCCATTTCCATTTTTTTATTATGATGATAAAGGTAAAAGGAAAAAATGGTTAGTTGATAGGTCCTATCCAAGATGCTAAGTTTACTTTCTAGAGATATATCTCCACATGATTCCTTTTGTAATTTACTTTCAATCTTACTTAATAATCTTTGTTGAACTAATGAGACAATGACACCCACAAGGATACTTAGGTATCTAATAGCTTTCCCTTGTTGGGTGATTTTTCATTATGTCGTCTCCCTCTTCCTAATCAACATCTTCATCATTGTCATCATCGTCATCTTCATCATCGCCATCATCATCATCTTCATCATGATCATCATCTTCATGATCACTTCCACCATCATCATCATCATTACCATGCCCTCTTCCTAATCAACATCTTCATCATCGTCATCATCATCATCTTCATTATCTTCATCATGATCATCATCTTCAAGATCACCACCACCACCACCACCACCACCATCATCATCATCTTCATCATCATCATCATCATCATAGATCTAGAAAAAGGTCGAGCTGGGTTGATCGATTCTCTGATCAATCAACAAAAATCATAGAGTTGCAGTCGACTCAATCAGTAGAGTTTGAACGGCTCAGATTAAATCGAACGGGGAGATCAACGATGGGGAAAGGATCCACAAAGTGAACGTACACAGGAGTTAACATTTTCGCAAGCCGACGTGAGGTGTTCCGCATCGATCATAGATCAACGGGCGAGATCAAAGGTGAACTTAGCTGGCTTTTAGCTAATTTTAGTGGTTCGATGTCAGAGAATCACAATACTTCATGGGGGAAGCGGGTTGGATTTGCTTCTGTCATTCCCACCTGCATTACTCATCCTCATCATCATCATCATCATCATCGTTTTCGTCGTCATCACCACCACCACCATCATCATAAAGATCTTCATCATCATCATCTCCATCATCTTCATCTTCATCATCATCATCATCATCATGCTGATGATGATGATGATGATGATGATGATGAAGATGAAGATGATGGAGATGATGATGATGATGATAAGGAAGAAGATGATCATTTTCATCATCATCATCATCATCATCATATTCTTCATCATGATCATCATTATTATCATCTTCTTCTTCGTCATCATCATCATCATCATCTTCGTCATCATCATCATCATCTTCTTCATCTCCATCATCATCATCATCTTCATCATCATCATCTTCATCATCTTCATCATCATCGTCATCATCATCATCCTCATGATTATCATCATCATCTTCTTCTTCTTCATCATCATCATCATCAATATCATCATCATCGTCCAATCCCGAACTCCCAGTGACTACTACTATGTGCCTGCGCATCGGTCTTCTACCATGCTGGTGCTTTGCTGTGCATCTCGAGGTCTACTCCAACCCCCAAGACACTCTTCCTATGTCCGCCGAATCCTCCAGATCCTGTAGACCTGCAATTGTCAGTGACCTATGTCATGCTGCACAATCTCTTCATGTGGTGACATCTGTCATGATCCCAAACACCATCAATAACTACTCATAACTTCCTTAACAACCCCGAACGACCACCAATTACTCGCCTTGACTTCTGCACTTATCTGACACTGCTACAATAGTCGGCCTATTGTTGTTGCCATATCACCCCCCCAAACTTTTGAAGAAACATTTGGGGCCCCTCCTTTATTTTGAAGAGAAAGCTTGCCTAGAAGTCTAAAGGACATCAGAACCTTTTCTTACTTATTGTTTCTAGAGAAAGTCCTTTTGTTTTTCTTCCTTTGAGTTTATTTTCACTATTTTGCCTAAGTAAAACTCAGGATTTTGAGCCGCAATGGAGGAAGTTTTAAGATAACTTTTCCGCAACGGCGGAGGATTTGGGCCAACTTTGCCAAAACAACAGGAAAAGAGGCTAAGCCACATATCGGCCGAACAAACTTGCAAGTTTTCCGAAATGGTGGAAGATTTAAGCTAACTCTGCCGAAACTGCGGAAAAAGGGGTAAGACAAACATTGGGGGAAGAACTTGCCGAGTTTCTCCACAATGGCGGAAAATCTCACGCAAAGCTTCCGCAACGGCCAAAGGAATGAACAAGTCGTATCTATGCGGAAGAACTCGAGTAACTTTTCCGAAACGGCGGATGTAAACCAACTAACTCATCCGAGCCGCGACTTCACACTTGTCTTTTGCGGAAGAACTCGGATAACTTCCCCGCAATGGAGGTACAAACTCGGATAACTTCCCTGCAACGGTCGAAAAAGTTAGCCAAAGTATCCCCGGTTCTGGCGGTCACTCTTAAATACCAAATGTGTCGATTTGACCCTTCCCGTATGCCCATTAACCCCATTTAAATTTTCACAACCACCCTATTGATGGCTCACGCGTGTCAAATTTCTATAAATAGGGCATAAACCCCATTGGTTTTCACTGCTCATTTTTGGTAGAGGCTTGTCTCCTTGTCCATTTGAAACTATGACCACCTACTCCAGGCTCGCCAGCTCCGCAACAGTGTCGACATCCCCATACATGATCATTTTCAAATAGGTTAGTACCTTTCATAACTTATATCTTCAATTGCAGTCGTTGATTCTCGTTGAAGTGAATTCCGTATCCATTGGTTCTTTTCATTTTATCCTGGTCATTGCAGAGATTTTCAGTCTAACTACGGCCCAGGTGGACCCATACCCCTACCCAACTAAATGCACCCAAGCCCATTTTCATATGAACATAGAATTCTTTTGGACCTTAATTACCCATCGTATGATCGTTAGGAGAATCCGCGGCACTCCTCTGCCTGTTATGGAAGCCATTAGCACTGTAAAGTTGAAACCAGTCCTGTCTACCCTTGCGAGAAGAACATTGGTGTCCCTATCTGGCTGCGAATGTTCATGCCATGAAACATATTATACTCAGAATCACTATGTTTTGTTCCGGATTGTTATTATGGGAATGCATTACTCTTATATTTCATAGTTGCAATGTAGCTCCACAGATCACTATGTGGTTCCCGTAGGATTATTCAATAACATGCGAAATAAATGTTTTAATCTGAGAGTGAAAGTAAAAGAGCCATAACAAGTTGAAAATTACATTTTGATGGTAGAAAAACAGGGTTAGAAGGGTTGGGTTGGTGTTTGAGCCTTAATGTTATGTGTAGAATGCTAGTTAGGTTGCTGAATTTGCGTTATATTTTATTATGTCTACCTATCTTTGGTTATTGAACAGGATTTTCAAAATGACTAAAGGTGGAAAAAGAAAGTTAAAGGCGACCAGGCTAGGATTGGCCGACACACGAGTAGAAACTCTGTTCAAAGACACTAAGTGCACTACAGGTGTGCACCTAGAAGTCAAATGGGGAGACGTATATCGTATGATAAGAGACTAGGACTTCCTTGAAGCTCTTCTTGAGGAAGAATGTCTATACTGGAACATCAGAACCTCCTGCATATCCAAAGCAGCCACACGTCCAGAGCTCTTCCCATGCTTAGAAGTAATTGGATGGATTCTACAGCATGCGAATACTGAGACAAGAGTTCTTTCGGACATCAAAGGGGAAGCTTTTGCATCATTTCATCCATCCTATATTTCAACGGCTTATAAGTTTCCCTGGGCTCAGCAACGGCTTGATGATGATTGGCTAGGACAGATCAAGATGGATAATCTAGAGATGGCTAGAAAGTTGCTAATTTCGGGCAAACAGATCAGAAAAAAGGATAGTGAGGAGTACGAGGTTCAGAATTTGAGGCCCCCTTTCAGATTGATCGCTCTCATGCTAAGCAGAATCTTTGGGAGGCCCGATGGGACTATCTTTATGCTCCAATGGGTCCCCATCATCAATTATGTGGCGTTCAAAGGAACAATTTTTAACTGGGCTGATATTCTCTCAGACAGCTTATCATCAGCTATAATTGCTGCAGAAGAAGGGTTAGTGGTGAAAAGGGCAGAATGTTACTTGTCATCCTACTTGATAGACTGTATTGTGGCGAAGTGTTCCTTTCCGAAGCTAGGATGCATATGGAATTCGGACAATACCTCGGTATTCATTGCTTACAAAATATTTTGGGCTAAGAATTACAAAAGGCACTACAAAATCATTTGTGAGGAATTTATCATACCTTTATACGAATTAATGTTCAATGAGGAACCCAACTGCTTATCTGAGAATGCCATGGAAGTTCTGGAGAACTATGGGGATTTCTATTTTTCATCAGAAGGCACCTACATAAGAATGTACGGAGGCTCCAAACCCCCTTATATCCTACCCAGGTATGCTATTGACTACATAGTCCACAAGGAGGCAGTGAGATAGGTTTTTATTGATGGAGTTGGTAGTACCTTGTACAAGGCAAAGAAGGCTTCTTTCCCACCTTTACCCTTTTATGTTGGGGCTTACAAGTTTTCAAAAATCGCAATGGTGGAAGATTTTATTACAGAGCTCAAGGGATTTCATTTTGGAGAAAGGATTTTCCAGAAAAATGATAGACGGGGCAAAGTTGCGGAACATTGCAAAGATATTCATTCCCCCTTTGAATGCGCTCACTATTATAATGAAGATGAGGAAGTATATAGAGGGGTTAGCAATATGAATGAGCTACAAATTTGCCGACTCAGCAAAGTCAGGGCCAGTTCTAGCACTGGTGTTGTTAAAAAAGCAGAACAACAACAAGGAAAAAAAACAACAAAAGCCGCGGAAGCTCTCTCTAGAGAAGAGCAAAGGCTCAAGAAAGAATCTGAGAGAATCCAAAGAGAAGTTATTGAAAGAGAAAACAAAGAAAAAGAGGATGAACTTTGGGAAGAAGAATCTTAGAAGGTCTAAGCAGCAGAAGATTGTGGAGTAAAGCTAAATGCTGTAGCCACCGCCACTCTTGAAAATAAGGTGCGAACCACCCAAGAGAATTTACAGATGATAATGCCTCAGAAGCTATAATACTTTCCGAACAAGACTCTTCGTTTGTCTGAGTTAAGGGTTAGGCTAAATACTGAAATAGACTATGTGAAGAAGATGGATGTATTGACCACATAAGATCTTCACCATTGGATTGGCCAAGCTACTATTCACACATATATTCTTGAAGAGAGCCTGCAAGTTGCAGCAACAGAGGTAATCAACCTTGAGTAAGATCTCGCCAAGCATGAGGTTTCCCTACAACTTACGCTCCCTCTTTTTGCAAACAGTGTCATCACGAAAACCGGTCTCTGGGTTAAATATATAGAAGAAGCTGACAGGGCAATGGCTGCAGAAGCACATCGAGTATCAACAGCATCAATAGCACAAGTTCCAGTAGAGACACCAACTGTAACAGAAGCGCTTGGGGAAGCAGGGGCGCCAGCCCAGGGATAATTTACCATTTATTGTATTTAATAATTAAAAAACAACACTCTCTTTTTTTCCTTTGTATATTTTAAGTATTAAAAGGACATCTGGATTTTCCTTCCCATCCCTCTCATGTACTATTTTTGGGATTTTCATTTCTTTTTGTAAATGGGCACAATAAGACAAATTAAAGGAATCTTGGGAGTTAGAAGATAGGTGGAAGCTCGTGAAACTTTTTGTAACGCTATATACAGGTGATTGGGGGAGAATAGAGGGGACTTTTGGCAGGTGAAAGAGATTCCTCTTGTATACATGAGCTATTTCTGCTACATGAATGGAAAATCGTTTGGCCTGTAGAAGCCTATGCAGTGTTTTGTTGGATATTATGATGGACTATTGCTGAACTATTTCTGCATGTTATCATCCATATTCTGTGAGATATTTCCTAGCTGTTGTGAATTAATTCTTTGCGACGAATGGTTTCATTTCCTGAGAAAAAGTTTTTCACTATATGAGTAATTGAATGTGTTAACTAAATCATAGTTATCTTTGATATTATTTATCTTCTGCTGAAATTACATTTAGATGATAAAATGGCTGTCTGTTGAGTCGTTAAATGTTTCTTTTAGTTTATTGCTCATTCTTTCAATTTCGCTCCTTGCAAGGATAGGTTAGATTAGCTTAGATAGTTTAAACCAGATTTGTTTTATCCGCATGTATTTAATTTAGAGCACTTGCATATCATTCTTTAATACAAAAATACATAAACGGTGGATCGGGCCATAACCGGTGAAAGCAAAAAAAAATTTACAACTTACACGGTAGCCAAGCCGTGAACCAGATGGATTCCCCACACCAAACAGTGAGCGATCTAATTGGGCTCGCTTACTAGGGAGAATTCCTTGTTGATTGATGCTCTGATTTTCGAGGCATCAACAGTTTTTGGCGCTAGAAGGAGGGCCACCAGTGCATGGCTGGCAGAAGAGACCCATCCGAAACAACTATCCCAGACATTTCAGATCTGGAATCGAGAAACCAAGAAAAACTTAATTCTAAGACAGAACAACTAGAAACATTGTATGCTGTCCCTTTTGAAGAAGTAAACCACTTCAGAAGACATACCCATTCCTACGTTCGAAGTATAGGAGGATTAACTACCATTCCTTTGCTTCCCAGAATAAGAGCTCCTAGGAAAAACCCTCAATGCACTAAAGATTCCATTCTATATCAGAGTCTAGAAGAATGATTGGATCTATCTCTAGAATAAATCACTGAACCTTTTGACGAGGCCAGACCTGAAACTCCCACAAATAAGAACAACCACACACTCCGAGGCACACTCCTCATAACTCACCGTCGTACGCACCACCACGTTCTCCACCAAGAGTCATGGTTGTGCCTAAATGGAGAGTAAGAGGAGCGTTGAATTTAGTTGGGTCATTCCATGATTTGCCCAAAAACCCAGAGAAGGTTTTGCCTAAATACGACCCTAGGAAAGGAATTTCTACAGAAGATCATCTTAAAAGTTTTTATTTAGCTCTGAGTCTTCTTAATGTAGAACATGAAGATGTAGTATTCCATCTTTTTCCTTATACTTTCGAACCCAAAGTGTCTTCTTGGTACTTCAGCCTACAGGCTAGCTCGATAGTAAGTTGGGAAGATTTTGAAAAATGTTTCTTAAAGAAGTATGGAAATCAAAAGACAGTGGCTTCTCTTATGAAAAAATTGTTATCCATGAGAATGGAAAAAAATGAGAAAGTTCAAGAGTTTAATCAAAGATTTACGACATTGTTAAATAACTTTAGTGATGCAACAAAGCCCGCTGAGGAATGCTTGGTAGAATATTATACAACAACTCTTAAACCCCCGTTAGCAATGTTTGTCAAAAGAATGAAGAAGACTACCTTGACAGAAAACTTTGAAGAAGCCAAGAAGGTAGAATAAGAGGCCGACAGCATTTCCAAACACGCTCTCGATCTGGAAGTAAAGCCGACAACCGTTAAAAAACCTTTTTTGTTAACTAGGGATAAAGAAGAACCTGCAGCAGATTTAGAAAATGTCATAAAAATGATGCAAAAACTCTCCAATAAAATTGTAGATCTAGAGAAAGATAAGGCAACTACCTCTTCAAGGCCACCTTTCAAGCCATTATATAAAAAGAAGGAGGAAAATACACAGCCAACCCCACCGGTAAATAATTCTGTTATGCTAAACTTAAATGAAATAGGCATGGACCACTTCTGTACCTTTCATCAAGAACAACACTCAGAAAAAAGATGTCCACAGTGGATTAACTCAATGAGTTTGGTGATGAATCAAATGTTAGATGCACAAATCTCTGAGCAAACAGATCCCCAGCAAGAATGAATTCCTGAGCGGGAAGAGTCTGTTCCAGACACCACAATGATCCTTTGGGACTAGACTCCTACCCAAGAAACGTCCTTTGAAGATCTTGTTGACGAAGTACAAGTTGCATCTATTAATGTTACTACTAGAAGTATAGGTCTGGTGCTGGATCAAATAGTAGATGTTCCTACAGCCAAATCGGAAAATCAAATACCAAAACGGCACATAACTGTCATCCCACCCCAGCCTAAGACAGTTCCAGTAGTAAACCCCATAGTGACAAAGGAATCAAACGCATAAATATCGAAGCAACCAAAAGCTTCTTCAGACAAAATAAAAAATCAACCTAAAGTTTCGAGAGAATGTGACATGGGCTATGACATAATCGAGGACATTAAGAGAGCGAAAGCTAATGTTTCTATCTTTGATATGTGTAGCCTGCCCCAACATAGGAAGAGGTTAATGGAAGATTTTGATCCACAAGCAATCATTTCATCATAAAACACTGATGAAAACCCAGAAATTAATGACGCCAACATTGGCGGAAAATCAAAATCTCATACTCTGCCTTTTCTCTTAACCTTTGAAATCTTTAATCATAACGTGCATAATTGTCTGGTAGACTCTGGTGCTAGTTCGAATGTCACGCCTTTATCCATCTGCAAGAAGATTAATGGACAGCCTATCCCATCCCCATCTCAAATCATTCAGTAAGATAGAACTGTTGTCAAAGTCATTGGTGAATTAAAAGATGTGCTTATTAGACTGTCAGCGTATTCGAGGGTGTGTCAATTTATTGATATAATGGTAGTCGACATTCCTGAAGCTTATGGTTTAATTTTGAGTAGGGACTAGTCTGCGAAACTAAATGGTTACTTTGCAACGGATTGGTCCCATTTATGGCTACCTTATTAGAATAGGAAAAATCAAATCAAAATATTAAGAGAACCTCACATGAGACAAAATGTTACTCAGTTGGAGGAGAAGAATGAAGCTGTAGCTTTCTCATCTTTAGTTTTGGGAAATTATTTTTTAGAAATCGAACCCGGAAATTATCAATCAGAAAATGTTAGCCATGATTCAGACAAACAGTCTGATCTCCTTCATTTTTCACGGACTGATGATATCGATTGTAACATAGTAAATTTAGTCACTGACTTAGATAGTAATAGCACTAACTTAGTTAAAGAAGAAAGAACTTTTTGGACTCTCTACTTCGATGGATCCAAAACTCAAGAAGGATCTGGAGCCGGTTGTGTTCTGTTTGACTCCAATAGAAGTAAACATTTTTTATCTTGTAGATTAGAATTCGAATGTACAAATAATACTGTTGAGTATGAAGCTCTGATCCATGGATTAAAAAAGGCCATTCGTTTGAATGTCAAATATTTGAAGGTCTTTGGTGATTCAGAAATAGTTGTCATGCAAATAAGGAATACACTTCATTGCCTTTCACCACACTTAAAAGGGTATCAGGTTGAGGTTTGGGATCTGATTTCATATTTTGATGCTTTCAATATTAATTCTATTCCTAGGTTGAAGAATGCTGCATCTGATTTGTTAGCAACTTCACTTCCATATTAGTGCCTACTAATAACAAATGTTCTATTGAATTAATTTTCAGGCCCTATGTCCCAGATAACATCACAAATCTTGGGGTATTTGATGATGATGATCAGATCATTAGTTTCTTAACAAATGAGGATGTTTTCCATGAGGCCGTAATAGACGAAGAACAACATGATTCAGATTTGCAAAATAAAGATGCTGTAAAGGGAAACTTCATGCCCAAAGGTGTGAGAACTCTTGAAGCGTTATTTGATTTATAGAGCAAGTTTAGAAGACCCGTAAATGCTAAAAATCACAGCTCATCCACGCACCATGAGTTAATAATGACTGGGCATGGAAGCTGAACTAAAATATATTAATCTTAGTAAGTGTTGTACACCAGGCGAGAGAAGTAAATTCATCAAACTGTTCCAGCAGTATAAAGATGTGTTTGCTTGGACCTACGGCGATCTGAAAACTTATGATACCCGCATTATTCAACACATAATACCAATGAAAGAAGGTGTCAAACCTTTTCAGCAACAATTAAGAAGGATGCATCCGACACTAGAGCCTTTAATTCAGAAAGAGTTAAAAAAATTATTGGATGCCAAGATTATTTATAAAGTTTGACATTCTGAATGGGTGGTTAATTTAGTTCCCATGCGGAAGAAATCGAGAGAAATCAGACTGTGTGTCGATTTCCGGAACTTAAATAAAGCTTCAAATAAAGACAACTATCCTGTGCCCCCAATGGAGCAAATTTTGCAGATGGTGTCCGGATCAGAACTATTCTCCCTACTAGATGGTTTCTCTGGTTATAACCAAGTGCTAGTAGTGGAAGAGGATCAGCTCAAAACCACTTTTCGTACAAAGTGGGGAACCTTTGCATAGCGAAGAATGCCTTTTGGCTTGATAAATGCGGGAGCTACTTTTCAGCGAGCCATGGAAATTGCCTTCCGAGGATTGGGCGGTCAATGTGTAGTAGTTTACTTAGATGATGTGAGAGTTTTCTCAAAGAAAAGGGAAGACCATATTTTCCATCTAAATCAAATCTTTGATCGCTGCAGGAAATATGGTATCTCTTTAAACCCTAAGAAAAGTATTTTCGTTGTTCTTGAGGGAAAATTTTTGGGTCATATCATTTCAAAGGAGGGAATCTCGATAGATCAAGAGAGAGTGCAAGCTATCATCAAGATTCCCATGCCCCATAGCAAGAAGTCTATGCAATCATTCATGGGCACCATAAATTTTGTTCGAAGATTCATACCCGACTTCGTTCAGATCGTTAAACCTTTGCAACAAATTGTCAAGCAAAGTGTGCAATTTAAGTGGAATAATGCAAAAAAAGTTGCATTTAAAGAAATCAATGCTGCCTTAGCCAAGGCACCTTCCTTAGGAAGCCCAGACTTCGCTAAAGATTTTCTTATGTACACCTTTGCTTCTAATAACTCTCTCGTAGCTGTGCTCACTCAAAACGAAGAATCAGGAGATGAATACCCAATTTATTTTATGAGCATTGGTCTGCAAGGCGCTGAACTGGATTACCCCGTAGTAGATAAGCAAGCATACGCAGTTTTCAAAGCAGTAAAGCAGTTCGGGCCATATATTCTAAAAAATAGAACTAAAGTCATAGTTCCTCATCCCGCTGTCAGATCTCTTTTTGTTCAGAAAGAATTGGGAGAAAGAAGAGGGAACTGGGTCACTGCTCTTCAAGAGTATGACTTAGAATTCAAACCAGCCACTATCATCAAAGGTCAAGGTTTATGCAAATTGCTTGTGGAAAATGTTGATGTATATGTAACTTTGGAATGTATTTCATCTATGTATTTCATATATATTTATTGTACCCTTATTAGAGATCTGTTATTCCTCTATAAGGAAGTGTCGTCATGTGGATTGACAAGTGTCGCAAGTGTGTGTACTTGCCGATGGGTGATTAGACCACCATGTGGGGTCAGCCCTTAAATATATATATTATATTGTGAATGTACCTAGCTAGACAAGTCGGCCCCATAAGGTCACTGGGAAAACAGGTTAGTATAAATAGAGATCAGGAGATCTCTATTTAGATCATTCAGAAAAGTACATCTCTCTCACTCAGAAAGTGGCGCACTAGTGAGGAGGAGGATCATCTGCTCTAGGAGACTATCTCAAGTGTATTTTGGTTGTACTTTGGTTGAGCCATTGCTCTCTCTATCTCTGAGGAAGTTGTGGGGTTTTTCACCTTAGGGTTTTCCCCATGAAAACTATGTGTCTCTTGTCTCTTATGCTTTTGATTCTTGTGATGCTTGTCATACTTATTGTGATTGTCATGCATTGATATACTGTATATGTTATTCTATCAGTAAATATCCTAGAGTATTGTGAATTAATGCTTAAAATTTAACATGGTATCAGAGCTAACCTGAGAAGAAGACATTTTGCAGTGACGGAAACTTGAGTTTCTTGTTTATTGGGTTTCTCTCCACAGATTTTGGAAAAGAAGTATAGTAGATTGACTCTACTCATCAAGGTGCATCTATCTGTCCAATCAGAATTCAATTCTGATCATTTTCAGATTTGGCCCTAAAAATTAGGGTTTCCACAAAAATAGGAATTTCTGAAATCTGAAGACATAACTGGAAGCTCCTTGCAAAAATCGAAGTTTAGAGCTTTGGATCGAGATTGTTGGCAGGGTAGATCTCTGGGAAACTCAAACCCTAATTCAGGGCTCTCCCCAGTGAACTTGGGAGGACAAAAAGGAAAATATGAAGGGTAAAGCTTTGCTGATCTCAAATTCTGAATACACCAGGCTGATCAGCACATCAAGGCACATCTTTCTATTCTTTCAGAAAATTGAAATTCACATTTTGAATTTTTAGGGTTTTTCTGACAAACCCTAATCCGGGACCAGATCCAGTATTCAGCATTTCAAGTGGTAAGACCTAAATCTTCTCTATTTCCATTTGAAGTACTCTTTAAGATGTCTCACCACACCAAGCTTGAGGATAAGCTTGAAGGGGTTGATAACTTCCGAGCTTGGAAGTATAGGATTGGGTTAATCCTAGAAGAGAATGAGTTGGACTCATATATAAAAGAAGACATCCCTATCCTAGAGGATGAAGAGGCTAAAGTATTGCATAAGAAGAACTTGGTCAAAGCAAAGAGAATCATTTCTGATTCTATCAAAGACCATCTCATACCCCATGTGTCTTCTCTAAAGACACCCAAAGAGATGTTTGACTCTTTGACCAAGCTATTTGAAGGGAAGAACATAAATCGAAAGATGACCCTGCGGAACCAATTAAAAGGAGTAAAGTTTAAGAATGGAGAAACCATTCAATATTATTTTTCAAGGGTCTCCCATATCAAGGAATAACTAGAAGCAGTGGATGAAATGGTGGAGAATGGTGAAGTTGTCATGACCACTCTGAATGGCTTACCTAGGTCATGGGAATCCTTCATTCAAGGAATCTGTGCAAGAAAGAAGTTGATTTCCTTCAGTAGACTATGGGAAGAATGCTCACAAGAAGAAGCAAGGCTTGTGGCACGAGAAGAAAAGATGGGGAATGAAGATCAAGCTCTCACAGCTCACACCAAGAAAGGGAAGTCCAAGAGAGAGCCATCTCACTCCAAGAAATATTCACATCACTTCAAAGAAAGAAGAATATGCTTCACCTGTAATGAGAAAGGACATATTGCCATAAATTGTCCCAAGAACAAGAAGGACAACAACAACTTCAACAAGAAGAAGAAGGGCAGCAAAAGAAGGTTTCATGCTCATGCTGCCGAGGATGATGAACCACCCAAAAAGGAGGCTAGGGCAGAAAGTGATGATAATAATGATAACTCATCAAGTGAAGAAGAGTATGTTCTGATCTTTGCTCTCACAGGTACCATATCCCATGGTTGTAATGATTGGTTGATTGATAGCGGGGCTTCCAAACACATGACTGGGTTTAAGGAATCTTTTGTGAATCTATCTGAACATGAATCACCCCATAAGGTGAAACTTGGGGATGATTATCAATACCCAATCAAAGGAAGTGGTGAAACCTCCTACAACCTAGATTCTGGAAAATGTTTGAAGATGAAAGAAGTCCTTTATGTACCTGGGCTTAAGAAGAACTTACTCTCCATCTCTGCATTGGATGCAAAAGGTATGAGGGTTGCATTTGTGGACGGCCAAGTCCTAATGTGGCCAAAGGAAAGAACATAGATGATGCAGTAGTGATTGGAGAGCAAGAGGGAGGTTTGTATAAATTGAAGGGACAACCTGAACATGCCATGGTACATGAATCCATGGAGCCAAGTGAACTTTGGCATAGAAGACTTGCTCATATGCACTATAGGGCACTTCCAATTGCAAGCAAGGCTATAGAGGGTCTTCCTGAAATCAAGACCAAACATGAAGGTGTTTGCAAAGGATGTGCAAAAGGTAAGAACATTAAGAAGGCTTTCCCAAGTAGTGAAAGCAAGGAAAAAGACATCCTGGAAATCATCCACTCAGATGTATGTGGTCCTATGTCATCCAGTTCTCTAAGTGGGTATGTTTACTATGTCTCATTTATTGATGACTTCTCTAGGAAGACTTGGGTATAATTCTTGAAGAACAAAGATGAGGTTTTTGATAAGTTTAAGGAATTTAAAACCTTGATGGAGAATCAAACTGACAAGAAGATCAAAACATTCAAATCTGACAATGGTGGAGAATTCACCTCAGGTGACTTCAAGAAGCTTTGTAGTGATTCATGGATTAAGATGGAGTTGATTGCTCCTTACAATCCACAACAGAATGGAGTTGTAGAAAGGAAGAACAGAACAATCATGGAAGCAGCAAGAGTAATGCTCCATGACCAGGATCTACCTATGCATCTATGGGCAGAAGCAGCTAGAACAACTGTATATGTGTAGAACAGAACACCCCACAAGATATTGAACAACAAGACACCAGAAGAGGTCTTTTTTGGTAAGAAACCTGAAGTCAGCCATCTCAGAATATTTGGTTGTCTAGTATTTACTGATGTCCCAAAGGAAAAGAGGACCAAACTAGATCCTTCAGGAAAGAAGGGTATCTTTGTGGGTTACAGTGAAAGCTCGAAGGCTTACAGAATATACTTTCCAGGGTTCAAGAAGATTGATGTCAGCAGGGATGTGACATTTGATGAAAACTCAACATTCATCAAATCAAGGAAGGCACCTATCGAAGTTTATGAAGAACCTAAGGAAACTAGATTTCAAGACACTACCATGACTAAAGCAGTTCCAGAAGTTGTTCGTGAGTTTGAAGATCCGCAAGAACCTGTAGATCCACCCCGTGAGGATAACTCTCACAAGAGGAAACTTGCATGGGCTAGAGAGCTCATTCAATATGCATAAAGATTTGGCATTCCAGAAGAAGAACAAAGAGAAAAGAAGAGAACCAGATCACATACCAGCTATGTTGCTTTACTCTGTGACATTATGAACAAAGAGCCTTCCAGTTATGAAGAAGCAGCGGAAAAGAAAGAATGGAAGGATGCAATGGTTGAGGAATACCAATCAATAATGAAGAATGATGTTTGGGATGTTATACCAAGACCTAAAGAGAAGTCTGTTGTGACTTCTAAATGGATCTACAAAATCAAGCATGCTACAGATGGAAGTGTAGAGAAATACAAAGCAAGATTCGTAGCTCGTGGCTTCTCTCAGAAAGAGGGAATAGATTATGAAGAAACTTTTGCACCTGTAGCCAGGTATACTTCCATCAGAACAGTACTTGCCCTGGCTGCAGCGATGAAATGGAAAATACACCTGATGGATGTCAAGACTGCTTTCTTGAATGGTGTAGTTGAAGAGGAAGTATATGTGGAGCAGCCACTCGGTTTCGAAATACATGACAGGGAGTCATATGTGTGCAGATTGAAGAAAGCCTTGTATGGCTTGAAACAAGCTCCCAGAACTTGGTATGGTAGGATGGACAGTTTCCTATCTAGTTTGGGATTTACCAAGAGTAAAGCGGATTCCAACCTTTACTACAAGGTTGAAGAAGGGAATCCTGTGGTTCTACTCCTGTATGTGGATGACTTATTTGTAATAGGAGATGACAGATTGATTGCAGATACGAAGAGGAAGCTTGCTGCTGAGTTTGATATGAAATATTTGGGAATGAGGAATTATTTCCTAGGTATGGAGGTGTGGCAGAGTGCAAGTGGGATCTTCCTTGGTCAAGGGAAGTACACAGTAGATATCCTGAAGAGATTCGGGATGATGGATTGCAAGGCCATGGCCACACCTATGGCATCGAATCTGAAGCTTCTATGTGATGCTTCATCTGAGCCGGTGGATGTCTCTATGTATCGTCAGATGATTGGGTCTTTGATGTACCTAACGAACACGAGGCCAGACGTTTGCTTTGCTGTGAACACATTGAGTTAGTTGCTGACAGATCCGAAGAATGTTCACCTGGTTGCTGTAAAGCATGTTCTGAGGTACCTGAAGGGTACAGTGGATTATGGGCTCAAGTATGAAGCGAATCAAAAGTTTAACCTGCAGGGTTATGATGATTCAGATTGGGCTGGCAGTGCTGCAGATAGGAAGAGCACATCTGGATGCTGCTTCAGTATGGGATTAGGTGTGATCTCTTGGTTTAGCAGGAAGCAGTCCTATGTAGCACTGAGTACAGCTGAGGCAGAGTATGTTGCAGCCTGTTCAGCTAGTTGTGAGGCAGTATGGCTACGGAAGCAACTGTCTGAGTTATTTGATCTCCCATTGGATGCTACTGGTATCTTCTGCGATAACCAGAGTTGTGTGAAGCTGTCTGAGAACCCAGTGTTTCATGACAGGTTGAAACACATAGAGATCAAATATCACTATATCAGGGATATGGGGCAGAGAGGAGCTATAAAGCTCCTGTATGTTGCGATGGACGAATAGATTGCAGATGTGCTGACGAAGCTACTAGCCAGGGTGAAGTTCAAGTACTTCAGGGAGAGGCTTGGTGTTCTTTAGATCGAGGACACTTCGAGGAAGAAGTGATGGACACATTTGCTGAAGCCATTCCAAGCATGTTGGAAGGAGGATCCTTCACATGGCTGTGGATGTAAGCGCTGGATGATGAGCATCAGGATGATGTTCTAGTTTCTGCTTTGTATGATCAGTTGGCTCATTTATATGTATATGTATGTACGCATCATGTTGGATGCTGGATATGATCAGTTGGATCATTTATATGTATGTACGCATCATGTTGGATGCTGGATATGATCGGTTGGATCATTTGTATGTATTTTGTATATGCATCATGTTGGATGCTTGGACCATGTATCTGTATATGTATCAGGTGGATACATTGTATGATTAGGTAGATCATGTATATTGATATGTATCAGGTATGATTAGGTAGATCATGTATGTTGATGGATACATTGTGTGGATCATGTATCTATGTATCAGGTGGATACACTGTGTATGGTGATATGTATCAAGTAGATACTTGGTATGCATAAGGTGGATGCATTGTATGATTAGGATGATCGTGGTTGACGAGCTTCTTCAGATGACATGCAGCAGGATGTTGCAGTGATGATGATCAGGATGATCATGTGTACATCAGGATGATGTATGGTGAGTATCAGATGATACTTTGTGGCCGTGGATCAGGTTGTGCAGATGAGCATGTCTGGGAGATCCTATAGGTCGGATTTGCGTACCCATAACAGCCCAGGATGCTCTTTCGAGACATTGCTCTGGGAGGACATGTAATTTGTGCCCTGGGAGATCTTCAGGTCGGAGTTGTGTACCTGTAAAATCCTGAGATGCTCTTGCGAGGTTTTGTCCTATGGCATGTAATTTGCTCCTGGGAGATCTGGACAGGATGAAAAAGGCCTCAGATGCTTCAGCCAGGTTTTTCCATGACCACATCTAATTTGCTCCTGGGAGATCTGGACAGGATGAAAAAGGCCTTAGATGCTTCAGCCAGGTTTTGTGGTGGAACACATGTAATGTGCTCCTGGGAGATCCGACAGGTAGAGCTGTGTGCTCGTAACAGCCTGGGATGCTTCAGCCAGGTTTTGTGGTGAGATCACATGTAACGTGCTCTTGGGAGATCCGACAAGTCGATCTGTGTGCTCGTAACAGCCTGGGATGCTTTATCCAGGTTTTGTGATGGGTCACATGTAATGTGCTCCTGGGAGATATGACAGGTAGAGCTGTGTGCTCGTAACAGCCTGGGATGCTACCGCCAGGTTTTGTGATGCACGTAATAAGTCCTGAGGATTCCACAGTATAGCCAGTGATGATGAAGACCTACAGGTGGTGGGCCTACATCCAGTATGAAAAAGGATTGGCTCTGTAGAACTTCCTATGATGAGTAGAGTCAGAGATTGGTTGAGATAGCAGCAGCAGTGATGATGATGATGATGATGATCCCGAGAAGAAGACTTGTCTAGCAAATATGTGTCAAGAAATACCTTCCTAGTTAAGAGGGAGTGTTGATGCATATGTAACTTTGGAATGTATTTAATCTATGTATTTCATATATATTTATTGTACCCTTATTAGAGATGTGTTATTCCTCTATAAGGAAGTGTCGTCATGTGGATTGACAAGTGTCGCAAGTGTGTGTACTTGCCGATGGGTTATTAGACCACCATGTGGGGTCGGCCCTGAAATATATATATTATATTGTGAATGTACCTAGCTAGACTAGTCAGCCCCATAAGGTCACTGGGAAAACAGGTTAGTATAAATAGAGATCAGGAGATCTCTATTTAGATCATTCAGAAAAGTACATCTATCTCACTCAAAAATTGGAGCACTAGTGAGGAGGAGGATAATCTACTCTAGGAGACTGTCTCAAGAGTATTTTGGTTTTACTTTGGTTGAGCCATTGCTCTCTCTATCTCTAAGGAAGTTGTGGGGTTTTTCACCTTAGTGTTTTCCCCACGGAAACTCTGTGTCTCTTGTCTCTTATGCTTTTGATTCTTGTGATGCTTGTCATACTTATTGTGATTTTCATGCATTGATATACTGTATATGTTATTCTCTCAGTAAAGATCCTAGAGTATTGTGAATTAATGCTCAAAATTTAACAGAAAATCCAGCTGGTGAAGAGGTAGATTGGAGGAATGAAGCTGAACTGAACATGATTGATGTATGTCCAATTTTCACAGCTCCAGAATCTTGGTACAGGGACCTAGTGCATTATTTACAGTCAGGCTACTTGCCGGAGCACTGGAGTCCGAAGCAAAGAAGAGCCCTCTGACTCAAATCAACAGCATACCAAATTATTGAAGGAGTGCTCTTTAGGAATAATTATGATGGCATTTTCCTCAGATGTTTGGAGAAAGAAGATGCGAGCGACGTGGTCAAAGAATTACATGATGGCCCTGCCGGGGGACATTACTTTGGAGATACTATAGTTCATAAAATCCTTAGGGCTGGGTACTATTGGCCCACTCTTTTCAAGGATGCTCACGCCTATGCTAGAAATTGTGACGTATGCCAAAGAAGCGCTGGAAAGTTACCAAAGGCAGCAGGACCCTTACAGCTAGTTATCATCTCTGAACCATTTGAGCAATGGGGCATAGATATTATCGGTGAAATAAACCCAAATTCCTTGCTGCAACACTGTTATATTCTGACAACTACATATTATTTTACAAGATGGGATGAGGCCGTTCCGCTACGTAAAGTCAATAAGGATGCAGTCATCAACTTCCTGGAGGAAAACATCATAACTAGGTTTGGGGTTCCAATTTCCCTAGTCTTTGATAATGCACCTTATTTTTCATCAATGAAAATTAATGAATTCATGTATGAGAAAGGAATTAAACTCCATTATTTAGCCAATTTCTATCCCCAAGGAAATGGATTAGCTGAATCTACCAATAAAAATCTCATCCGAATACTTAAGAAAACTGTGATTGAAAATCAGAGAAGTTGGCAAATTGCTCTCCCGAATTTGAGGCCCCCTTTCAGATTGATCGCTCTCATGCTGAGCAGTATATTTGGGAGGCCCGATGGGACTATCTTTATGCTCCAATGGGTCCCCATCATCCATTATGTGGCGTTCAACGGAACAATTTTTAACTCGGCTGATATTCGCTCAGACAGCTTATCATCAGCTATAATTGCTGCACAAGAAGGGTTAGTGGTGAAAAGGGCAGAATGTTACATGTCATCCTACTTGATAGACTATATTGTGGCGAAGTGTCCCTTTCCGAAGCTAGGATGCATATGGAACTCGACCGATACCTCGGTATTCATTGCTTACAAAATATTTTGGGCTCAGAATTACAAAAAGCACTACAAACTCATTTGTGAGGAATTTATCATACCTTTATACGAATTAATGTTCAATGAGGAACCCAATTGCTTATCTGAGAATGCCATGGAAGTCCTGGAGAACTAATGGGATTTCTATTTTTCATCAGAAGGAACCTACATAAGAATGTACAGAGGCTCCAAACCCCCTTATATCCTACCTAGGTATGCTACTGACTACATAGTCCACAAGGAGGTAGTGAGATAGGTTTTTATTGATGGAGTTGGTAGTACCTTGTACAAGGAAAAGAAGGCTTCTTTTGTGCCTTTACCCTTTTATGTTGGGGCTTACAAGTTTTCAAAAATCGCAATGGCAGAAGATTTTATTACAGAGCTCAAGGGCTTTCATTTTGGAGAAAGGATTCTCCAGAAAAATGATAGATGGGGCAAAGTTGTGGAACATTGCAAAGAGATTCATGCCCCCTTTGAATATGCTCACTATTATAATGAAGATGAGGAAGTATATATAGGGGTTAGCAATATGACTGAGCTACAAATTTTTCGACTCAACAAAGTCGGGGCTAGTTCTAGCTCTGGTGTTGTTAAAAAAGCAGAACAACAACAAGGAAAAGAAACAACAGAAGCTGCTGAAGCTCTCCCTAGAGAAGAGAAAAGGCTCAAGAAAGAAGCCAAGAGAATCCAAAGAGAATTTATTGAAAGAGAAAACAATGCAAAAGAGGATGAACTTCGGGAAGAAGAAGCTCAGAAGGTCCAAGCAGCAGAAGAAGAAGGTCGAAGAGCTCAAGAGGAAGAAAGAGTCAGATTGGAAGGGATTGCCAAACAGGAAGAAGATGAGAGACAAAGACAAACAACAGAAGAGGAAGCCTAGAGAAAAGCGGAGAAGGAAAACAGATTGGAGGAGGATGCTGAACCAAAAAGTCTGAACATGCAAGACATGGATGTGGACATCCCTGTAAGAGACCTCCCGCTTGTCCCTTGTACACCATCAAAGAGTAGTACGATATCCCAAGGGGGTAGGTTTGCTTATAACAAGAAAAGGAAATCCATTGTCAAAGAAATGGTGAACAGAATGAAGAGACCTTTTCAACAAGATATCGTCACCAAACATGTAACCACAGTCATGCAAGGCACTCAACATGCACACAAAACCATGGCATCTATTTCTGTGGCCTCTGTTCTAGCAACTGTAGACAATGTCAATATATTAGTAGATGAGTTAGAATCAGAAAAGGGGAGAACTCGCCATCTACAAGAAACTCTGGTCAAAGAACATAATTATTCAAATTTGATGATTGAGAAATGTGACACCCTTGTGTTAGAGAAGGGAGAACTAAACAGAATATTCTAGCATCTGGAAGCTGAAAAAAGAGCTTTGGTGATACAAATAAGGACCCTGGAAGCAGAAAATAATAATCTTGAAGGAAAGAACCTGCAACTAGAATCCAAAAAGTTTGATACTATTCAGCAGATTGAGGATATGAAAGAGAATTTGGAGAAGTTGGAGGATGGCAGGGACTTGCTGGAACAATAGTTGGAACACACAAATAGCAAGGTTGGTGATATGAGCCATTTCCATGAGCAAGCGTGTGAAATATTAAAAGGGACCCACAAGATTCAAGAGCTCATAACGGAAGAAGTTTGCAAGCTAAAAGCAGTAGTGGCCAGAACCAAAGAAATTAACGTTGAATCCACTAAGCGCAGTAGGAAATATGAACGCATTTGTGAAAACATTAAGAAACACATGGAATGGAGAGAAGGAAAGTCGGGATCCCCAGAAAACCTTCCTTGTAAATTAGTCGTTGGTTTTAAAGAAGATGTGCGCCTTTTTTTTTTTGCAAAGATTGTGGAGTAAAGCTAAATGCTGTAGCCATCACCACTCTTGAACAATGTGAAAGTTTGTATCTTAAGGTGCGAACCGCCCAAGAGAATTGCCAGATGACAATGCCTCGGAAGTTAGAAGACTTTCCAGAAAAGACTCTTCATTTGTTTGAGTTAAGCGTTAGGCTAAATGATGAAATAGACTATGTGAAGAAGATGGATGTATTGACCACAGAAGATCTTCACCATTGGATTGGCCAAGCTACTATTCACACATATCTTCTTGAAGAGAGCCTGCAAGTTGCAGCAACAGAGGTAATCAACCTTGAGGAAGATCTTGCCAATCATGACATTTCCCTACAACTTACGCTCCCTCTTTCTGCAAACAATGTCATCAGGGAAACCAGTCTCTGGGTAAAATATATAGAAGAAGCTGACAAGGCAATGGCTGCAGAAGCACATCGAGTATCAGTAGCATCAGTAGCACAAGTTCCAGTAGAGACACCAATTGTACCAGAAGCGCTTGGGGAAGCAGGGGTGCCAGCCCAGGGATAATTTACCATTTATTGTATTTAATAATTAAAAAACAACACTCTCTCTTTTTCCTTTGTATATTTTAAGTATTAAAAGGACATCTGGATTTTCCTTCCCGTCCCTTTCATGTACCATTTTTGGGATTTTCATTTCTTTTTGTAAATTGGGCACTACAAGACAAATTAAAGGAATCTTGGGAGTTAGAAGATAGGGGGCAGCTCCTGAAACGTTTTGTAACTCTATATATAGGTGATTGGGGGAGAATAAAGGGGACTTTTGGCAGGTGAAAGAGATTCCTCTTGTATACATGAACTATTTCTGCTACATGAATGGAAAATGGTTTGGCCTGTAGAAGCCTGTGCAGTGTTTTGTTGGATATTATGATGGACTATTGCTGAACTATTTCTGCATGTTATTGTTGGCTGCTTTTTGGACAGACCCAGGTTTTAATGAAGTGCAGCAACAAAACCCCTTGGCGCACTGGCCCTCTCAGCAACGAGCTGCGCAGCAGCTCGAGGTCTCACCCGAAGTGGCTATGGGGGGCTAAGGAATCAGGCTTCCTTAACCTAGGCGACGCGGAGACTGCTACCCTCTCCCTCTCTCCTGGGAGGATTTCTCCAAATCGGATGTCTTACTCTTCCACAGACCTCAGTGCGACAGCGCTGAAGTTTGAACTTACCAGCCTACCCGCGCGGTATCTCTGCTCCTGCGCACTAGGAAATTATCCTCTGCGTCGATACTCTATGTATCGTTTCTGCTTGCGCACCCAGCGCAGTGACGCATTCCTTATGCGCTGCGGCGGTAGTGCTCTTATCAACTCCTTCGATAGTGCGCGAGAATAACTTCTACGGGAGCTTCAAGGAATTGCTTTATATACTTAATCATAAAGAAAATGAAACATTCATGTAAACGCAGATAGTAAACTAAAACATGCATTCACGCAACACAGCATCATAACAACGAGAATTATGAAGTTCACTTCCACGGGGAAACCACGTCCACGGGAAGTGTATCTTATATTAATCTCAAAGATAGAATTACACAATATGTTGCGCACACAGCTGTATCCTTAGATCTTTCCAGGAAACTCCACGCACATAGCTGGGAGCCCTTCTCTTAGATCTATTCTCTTCCTCTACAGAGATTACAATGGTTCAGACGTCGACTCAGACTGTCTGCAACTCAGGGATTAGCCTCACAGCTATCCAGTCCTAACTCTTGTCTTCTAACAACACAATAGGAGACTAACTAGCTAGCTAACTTATCTCAAATAGCTAACTTACGTCTAACCCTCTTCCTTTACAATTACACATATATATAGGTGGCCATGACGGTCGCACCTTTACAAAATTGTGGGCCTTTCCCAGTAGTATTCCCCAAAAACCCTAACCACGGACATGGCTAGGTGTACTGTAGGCGCCGCTTGCAGTCACGTCGCCGTTTCCTGTAGGTTTCATGACTTTCGGTGCAGATCGCAGGTATGGGCGCCGCTTCATCATTCACTGTTCCTTGTCCTTCGCCTTCAATACTTTGGTCCGTTGCTCTTCCTTGATCAAAGCAACCATAACTTCTGTACTTAGCCTTAATGAGGGTAGCTGAGCCCTCTACTCCGTCGCTTCATTTATTGATGTAGCTGAGTTATCTACTCGGCCACATTCATTCTCCTTTGACGTGTGCGCGTGAGCTCCGCAATTTCCGGTCCGTAATCTACGCTGAGCTCGTCCATCTGGCACCGTACTGCGCACCGTTTACTTCTACCCAAAAATTGGTGCTTATTCAAAATTAGCACTTTCCCTTCACTTGTGCTTTTTCCTCAAAATTCGCAGCTTTACCATAGCTGCGGCCTAGGCTCCAACAGTTATCATCCATATTCTGTGAGATATTTCCTAGCTGTTGTGAATTAATTATTTGCGACGAATGGTTTCATTTCCTGTGAAAAATTTTTGCACTATATGAGTAATTGAATGTGTTAACTAAATCAGAGTTATCTTTGATATCATTTATCTTCTGCTGAAATTACATTTAGATGATAAAATGGCTATCTATTGAGTCTTAAATGTTTCTTTTAGTTTATTGCTCATTCTTTCAGTTTCGCTCCTTTCAAGGATAGGTTAGATTAGCTTAAATAGTTTAAATCAGATTTGTTTTATCCGCATGTATTTAGTTTAGAGCACTTGCATATCATTCTTTAATATACAAATACATAAATGGTGGATCGGGCCATAACCAGTGAAAGCAAAACAAATCTTTACAACTTACACGGTAGCCGGGCCGTGAACCGGACGGATTCCCCACACCAAACGGTGAGCGATCTAATTGGGCTCGCTTACCGGGGAGAATCCCTTGCTGATTGATGCTTTGATTTTCGAGGCATCAACATGGCCCTACGTCTCAACCATACCATCTTTCATCAGCCTTCAACTTATCCTTCAGCTTCACTTTGCTTCTAAGGCTTCGCCAGTCTGCCCCTTCCTCCTTGCTTGGCTTTCACCTCAAAACCTGTTGGTGTCGCGGTCTGACAACATGTCGACCTACTAGGCCTTCCGCTGCAACCTATTATCTGTTGACCTTGACATGTCGACTCTCGACCTTCTACTTCTTCTGTCGATTGCATATCGACTAATCCTGCTCGAATTATTGACTTCGACAACCAATCTTCTTGAGCACCAATGGTCGTCCGCACTCCCCCTGGTCGACTCCTCCTGTCGATCAACTTCGAATGATCTTCCTAGGCTACGATGCTCCTGCATCAAACTTCGAAATGAGGATGAGAGGATCACATCTTCCAAGTTGAACCCTTTCTATACAATGATGATAAACTTTCAGTTGTTGCATGGCACATATGTGGACCACATATCTTTGAGAGAGAGTGTTGTTACGTTATGTTATGCCGACTTTGTGGTTATCCCACTAGTTATGTTATGTTTATGGTTACCCCACTTGTTATGTTATGTTGAATTTTATATGTTGAGTTTGTTGTTATCCCTTTTGTTCTGTTATGTTTGTGGTTAGCCATGTTTGTGTGTTGACTTGTGGTTAGATTTTTTGTTGACCTTTCATTTAGCTTGATGGACACAATGGCACACCGAACCAAAGGCACCATATGCAAGAGTTTCTAGGACTCTTTCAAGGTTATCATATGACTTTCAATCAAGATGAATCTATATGTTTTCCATGGACTTCAAGCCCATCGTCAATTGGTAGCATGGACCATCACCAAGGGTTCCATGGCCCCATCAAACCACAAATGACCACAGAATGGGTCATTTGACCCATTTGGTGTTCCAATGCCCATATCAATCCATGCCATCAATATTTGTCACTTCTTGTCATATCATCATCCTTTATCTTACCTTCGTCATTGATGATTAGTCATCAATGACAACCTTTCTCATCAATCTCCCCCTTTGTCATTGATTGTGCAGCACAACAGAGGTCACTGACAATTGCAGGTCTGTAGGATTTGGAGGATTCGACGGACATAGGAAGAGTGTCTCGGGAGTTGGAGTAGAACTCGGGATGTGCAACATAGAACCAACAAGGTAGAAGACCGTTGTGTAGGAACATAGCAGCAGTCACTGTGAGTTCAAGAGTGGACGATGATGATGATGCTTGCGGAAATGTTAACTCTCGTGCACGTTCACTTTATGGATCCTTTCCTCGTTGTTGATATCCCTATTTGATTTGATCTGAGCCGTTCAAACTCTGCTGATTGAGTCAATTGCAACTCTACGATTTTTGTTGATTGATCAGAGAATCGATCAATCCAGCTCGACCTTCATCCGTATCTAATGTGAAACTAAACACAACAATAAATTACCTCTGTTACTTCATCATCATCATCATCATCATCATCATCTTCGTCATGATCATGATCATGATCATCTTCGTCATCATCATCATCATCTTCTTCATGCCATCATCCTCATCATCTTCATCATATTCATCATCGTCGTCATCATCATCATCATCATCCTCATCATTATCATCATCTTCTTCTTCGTCATCATGATTATGATCATCATCTTCGTCATCATCATCAGCATCTTCTTCATCTCCATCATCATCATCGTCTTCATCATCTTCATCGCCGTCGTTGTCGTCATCATCGTCATCATGATAATGATGATGACGGCGATGATGTTGATAAGGAAGATGATGATGATGATGATGATGATGATGATGATGATGATGATGATGATGATGATGATGTTGATGTTGATGATGATGATGATGATGAAGATGATGATGATGAGGATGATGAATTTGGAAATGACATAGTTGATGATGATCATGATGATAAGGAAGATAAAGATGATGATGAAGATGACGATGATCATTGTCGTCATCATCACCATCATTCTCATCACCACCACCACCATCATCATCATCATCATCATCATCCTCATCATTATCATCATCTTCTTCTTCGTCATCATCATCATCATCATCATCATCTTCGTCATCATCATCTTCATCTTCTTCATCTCCATCATCATCATCATCTTCATCACGATCATCATCATCGCCGTTGTCGTCATCATCGTCATCATCATCTTCATCACGATGATGATGACGGTGATGATGATGATAAGGAATAATCTCCGTCGTTGTCGTCATCATCGCCATCATCATCTTCATGATGATGATGACAATGATGATGATAAGGAAGATGATGATGATGATGACGACGATCATGTTGATGATGATGATGACAATGAAGATGATGATGATGAGGATGATGAAGTTGATGATGATGATCATGATCATGACGATAAGGAAGATGATGATGATGATGATGAATATGACGATGATCGTTGTCGTCATCATCACCATCATCATCATCATCATATAGCAGATATACAAGTTGGCATTGATGGCAAATAGTATGATGACAAAGCAGAGGGCGTTAATTGTTTGATCTGCTGACGTTGATGATATGATGCCACGATAGTATGCAGTTAAGCATTCTTTACATAGAGACTCTCTGGCTAGGCAAATTTCAGCCCAACGAGAATGCAGAAATGGAAATGAAGTAATAATAGGTTTGAGAGGTGTCCAGCGATAGTAGAAGAACATCACAACCTTCGTTACTACTTCCAATTAGAATTCCACTCATAAGAGGAGGGACTTCAAACAAAAAGAGATGGAGGTTTTGATCAAGGTTCTAGAATACAGTCTCGAGCGCTTGAAGAAATTGCCCATAAGAACACGCCAAGAGGCTCAATCCATTATGGAGAAAGGGAGGACCTTTGCTAAGAAATACAAGGCTGCCAAGAAAGATGTGATTGACAAATTGGGAGAGCTTAATCTGTCTGCATCAGACGAAGACCCTTGCATTGAGCACATCAAGTCCAGATTATGCGCTGTGGCTAATAATTTCAATGGTTCCGGCCAACAGAGTAAAAATGGAGGTGATTCAAGGAGGGAAAAGATTAACCTGAGCGTAGGTGATCAAAGGAATCAGGATCTAAGTCGATGTTTGTAACAAAAGGAATGGCAATAGCTCTTATTAAATCCCAACAAAATAATTCAATGCATGATTCAAATCTCAGTGGACAAAGATGAAGAATTTTAGGCAGAGACTCAGCAACCATCCAATCAAGTGATCGACGGTGGCAATTAATTCATCTTTGGGATTTATACCACATTGGCAGCATATTTGAGGTAATATGACTTTATATACACCATCCTCACTATGCTTATTCGACGCATAGTGCAAGGGTATGGTGGGGGATCTAGGTGCTTGGAATCCTCGAGAAGTCACCGGCCTAGAGCTCGGGATGACAAATCAGGCCCCTTACCTTTTGGAAGAAGTGACAACATCCATCGATTTTCCGAGGAGATGATCTCAACCGTTGGATTCTGTTGACACGATGGTCATATGGAGTGATCGAGGGATTCAACGGTCGTTGGATAAATATTTTTTATATATCAGTTGACTCGATGGTCATATGAGTGATCGAGGGCTTAAGTGTTAGTTGTTAAAAGTTGGCAATGATATTGTGTTAGTTTTATCAAAAATTTTGGGCATATTGCTAATTTTGGTGATGGAGTGCCACAAGTTAGTCCATTAAACCAGGCAGAACTGCTATATTTGGCTTGGTGCAATATTGAATCTTAATTGTTAATTATATGGTTGAAATGCTTCATCATAGGGTTGTTGTTCTTATCGAAGTTTGAGGCATAATGATAATTTGGAGGATCACATGAAGAATATAAGCAGAGGATATTAAAAATCCACCATAACTACCGAAATGGTTACATGTGCCATGTCCACATGATCACCAAATTCAGTAAAACCCTAGAAAAACACAAAGATAGTAACCTGCACGAAGACACAGTTAGATTGAATCTTAATTAGGAAGAACCAAGCTGAAGCTTATTGATGTGTCTACCTAAACATGGTCTCCCTTTGTCTTGAGAGTGTTTGAGAAGGAAGTTATAAGTCTTCCAAAATAGGGTTTCAGGCTGTTTTGCGCCAGATGGAGTAAAACTGCCTAAGTGGCCTGATCAGTAAAATGCCCTCCATAATTCATGGGTTAAGGAAAATGCCCGCTCCTTCCTACCAGGTTGTAGCTTGTTGAAAGGGATATCTAACCATGGTATAATTTATTCAAAAGAGTGCTTTATGAAAAAGTTACAGGTATGCCAAAACAGGGGTTCATAATAAACTTTGGAGAAATTGTGAAAAATGGCTAAGTGTTGGAAAATTGGTCCAAGTTGCCTTGGGGAAATTCCCGCCGTACATCACAGGAGAATGATAAAAAATATCTGGAAGCACCATTCTGAAGCTTGTTGACGTGTCTACCTAAACATGGTCTCCGTTTGTCTTGATATTGTCCGAGGAGGAAGTTATAAGTCTGCCAAAACAGGTTTTAGGCTGTTTTACACCAGATGGAGTAAAACTGCCTAAGTGTTCTGATCAGTAAAATGCCCTCCATAATTCATGGTTTAAGGAAAATTCCCGCTCCTTCCTGCTAGGCTGTAGCTTGTTGAAAGGGATATCTAACCATGGTCTCATTTATTCAAAAGAGTGCTTTATGACAAAGTTACAGGTATGCCAAAACAAGGGTTCAGAATAAACTTTGGAGTAATTCTGAAAAATGGCTAAGTGTTGGAAAATTTGTCCAAGTTGCCTTGGGGAAATGCCTGCTGTACATCACAGGAGAATGATAAAAAATATCTGGAAGCACCATTCTGAAGCTTGTTTATGTGTCTACCTAAACATGGTCTCAGTTTGTCTTGAGAGTGTCCGAGGAGGAAGTTATAAGTGTGCCAAAATAAGGTTTCAGGCTATTTTGCACTGGATGGAGTAAAACTGCCTAAGTGGCCTTAGTAAATTGCCCTCCATAATTCATGGGTTAAGGAAAATGCCGGCCCCATATGGCCAGGCTGTAGCTTATTGATTTGTTTACCTGACCATGGTCTCATTTTGTCTTGAGAGTGTCCGAGGAGGAAGTTATATGTCTGCCAAAACATGGTTTTAGGTAGTTTTGCACCAAGTTCAATAAAATGCCCACCTAGGGAAAATGAAGATGAGTCTGAGAGTGAAATCATCTTAGGTGTGCTCAATGAGGTGTACTACATCTAGTGGCATTGGTCCAGGATTTTGGTGAAATAAAAAATCCACCTTAGAAATTGCACAAATTGTCTAAGTATAAAATTACTGCTAAAAGTGCCTAAGTGGCCTTTGTAAAATGCCCGCCATTTTCCTAGTCTAGTCTTGAATGTGCACTACTTCCAATAGGTGTCCAAGTGTCTACTACAATTACAGATAAATTATAATCAAGGCATTAACATAAAACCATGTGAGTATCTCTCTTTAAGAATTTGAACCTTATAAAGTTGATATAACATTTTTTGAATTATTCTCATAGATTATGTCATTAAGGCATGACCAATATCCCATCAGTATTATTCAGGATGACAAATTTATTATGATATCGAGTAGTTCACTTAGCACTCATTGCATCGAGTGAGTTGCAAAAGCTTTATCTCAACAATAAATTTACAAATAACTTCTCTAAATCATCGTAATATTTATAAAACCTTCATACTCCAAAGTTTTGTGTGTGGCCAACATTTTCATTTTGAAAATTCCATGCTCACTACTTTCAAAGCATTCCCTCTTTGCTGTTTAGTCTTCCTCCTCAACATGTGTTTCTCAAAAATCATCTTAACCTAGAGAAACATGATCTCCACATTTTTTTACTAAGCAACTTATCTCAATCGATGTAAAATTTATCCTCTTCCTTGGAGCTATGCCCTTTCAATGTGTCTTCTCTACATGGAGATTCTAAGAAATGGCTCATATTGAATATTGATTGTTCTAATGAACTCAATTATTTTAAACATGCATCTCATATAACATTATTGCAATCGAATATCCATGTTAACAAAAAGGAGTACAAGTCTATAATCTAGGTAGTGAATATATAATCCCCTATTTATAAGTGTTAATTTGTTGATGAAACTTTCCGCAGGCATAATTTATGAGTTGGAAATTCAGTTTGTAGGCATAATTTGTAAGTTGGAAATTCAATCCATAGGCATAATTTGTGAGCTAGAAATTCAGTCCACAGGCATAATTTGTGAGCTGGAAATTCAGTCCGTGGGCATAATTTGTGAGCTAGAAATTAAGTCCGCGGGCATAATTTGTGAGCCTGAAATTCAGTCCATGGGCATAATTCGTGAGCCTGAAATACTTCACCTCACCTCACCTCCACTTCGAACCTAGATAACCATGACTGAACTTCAAATAGGGGATTCCTCTACCACGAGAGAAGTTGAAACACAGGCATCCTCCTCTGCAACCCCATTTGAAACACAGTCGTCCACAGATGATAGGGTAACAATAAAAAAATTCCAGGAGTGTTCTGATGCATGGAGAGATGCAAAGATGTGGTCACCATGTATGGAAACTATCCTGAGGAAAGCAGATGTTTTCGACTTTTTGTTTGGCATGTTCAGTTATGTTGATGAGGAGATAGATGAGGCAATAACACAATATGATGCTAGGAATACGGAACTCATAATTTTTGGGAGGCGGGTATACCTCGACCCTGATTTGGTTTCCCAAGCTACAAATATTCCACGTAGAGGGTGGGCGATTTTAAGCTCAAGGAAAACCCCCAAACGGGAGAGGAGCCAGATGGCCAGTACAATTTGTGGGCGAGAAGTAGATGTTCTGAGGAATGGTTTAAAAAAGCAATATGTCCCTCCCAGAATATACAAAACATTGATTCAGATTGTCCTTAGGACAATTTTGAATCATCACAGGGCTAACATTTCTGGTGAATGTACGTGGGTAGTGATAAATTGGCTGGAATATATCCCTGTAGATATTCCTTTTCTATTGGCTCAAAAATTCCACTCTGCCCTACAAGAGAGCCAATTAACGAAGGTTAAATTTAGTTTACTGGGCACACTTCAAAAAATTATTGATTTGTGTCGACCCCATGCTATTGAAATAGAGATTGCTGATATCAATCAGCATGAAAATATACCTTTGCCAAATCCAGTTGTTCATAAAACATACGTTACGAAACGTAATCACAGGGAACATAATGAGGAAGTGCTAGTACAGTCTCCTCAGCAGAACAAGGAATTAGTACAATCTCCTGAGCACCACGGGGAATTACCATTACACTCTCTTGAACATAACGAGGAATCGCCAGTACAAGGTCCTGAGCAACATGGAGAATTATGAGTATAGTATCCTGATTCTGTCGCAAATGATGTAGTTCGTGCTGCCACAACTCTGAAAGAGTTACAGGGACATGTAGATAGAGGTCATTGGGACTCAGAGACAGGAAACGAAATGGAACAAACTATTGCTCACTTTTCCATTCCTCAAGATATTCTTGATAGAATTCCTCCTCAACAGTTGGCAATTGAGTACGATGGTTCTTCCAAATATGAATCAAGGGCTTCCTCTATGCATTCCGACATTGTATCATATAAGTTTGGTAGTAGGTACGTGTTCTTCCTATATGATAAAATGGAGCATTTAAAGGAACAAAATTTTTATATCTGCAATTCGACGTCAAAAGAGTGCTTGATGTAGCTAGGGTTTTACCCCTAGCTTGTGCCAATGAGCACCTACTAAGGAGAATGGACTCCTTAGTAGCAGTTCAGTATATTAAACTAATTATGCAAAAAACAAAAAATTAAATTATTTCTAAGACAAGCATGAAGCATAAACACCAAAATGAAAGAATGACTTTGTATTGATGTTACCTTGAGTGTCAAGGTTGGTGAAGCCCTTTGCAGTGTCCAAGAGGATGCTCCAAGCTTCTGAATGCTCCTTCTCCTTCTCCAATGGTGGGGATGGGCCAAAGTGGCTCTCAAGGTGAAAATAGTTCAAATGATGAACTAGGGTTTCGAGAGAGATTTTGGCAGAGTAAGGGTGCTTGTGATTGTGGATATGGAATAAGGGATCTCCATCACCTATTTATAGTTTTTTGGTGGTGGAGTGCTGACCCATGGTTTTGGGAAACACATGGTTTTAGGCAGCTGTATAGGGGTTTTTTCCTCCTTTTCCTCATTATTTTACATTTTTTATTCCTTTTTAGGGGATTTTTTCTATTTTTGGAGGAAAAGGGGGTTTTTTAGCCTTTTTTAGGCTATTTTGATGGTTTTGTGGCCTTTTGGAGGCATTTTAGGCCTTTTGGAGGCTTTTTTAATGGGATTTTTTGGGATTTTAAGGGAAAAATGGTAGGAAAATGGACAAATGAGCCATATAATGTGGTAATGAGGTAGTGAACACTTTTTGGGTGTTAACAGATTGCCCCCTGATGTGCGAGGTCAGGAGCTAATCGTATGGCTGATGGACATCATAAGTCATGAATGGTTTTCCTGGGATGTGGAGAGAAGAGAAGAAACAAACTGGAGCCCGGAACAACGATCCCGAACAACTGCAAGGACTAAAAGTACATAACCTCAATAATGGATGAGGAATCATCTGATCAGATGGACGAGGCGGGCATTCCCATGCTCGTATCAGGATATAACATAATAACAACAATGGGGTCCAGAAAATGGGGACCTGAAATATACATGACCTCAAATACTGACTGAGGAATAATCTCAATATATGGACGAGGCGGGCATACCCATGCTCGTATCAAGATACATAAACATAACTGTAAGGCCCGAAAAAGGGGGACCTGTAAGGTACATGACCACTGTGTACATCATAAGAGTCCAGAGGGGACACAAATCTGGGACATACTGCTGAGCGGATCATGTGTGAACTGCAGAACTGGTGCACTGGAACAATCAACAGTGCTACTGAGTGTGGTACCAAAGGAACTGATGAGCTGCTGGAAATGACTGGGGTTAAACTCTCCATGGTACACTGAACTGGAACTGAAACTGGGTACTCAAGGAAGCGTGGAACTGGATGGCTTCCGAATACAAACGCCAACGCAGCCCGGACATCCACGGGAACATATAACGGGGTGTTCCAAAGTGACTCACCAATGTGCTAGAGTCGGGGGAAATCCGGGGTCTTCGACAAAAAACTGATGGGATATAATCCTACGCGATCCTCAACGATGCGATCAAGGTGCTGAAGTCGAGCATGTGAGGAACAACCACTCGGAGAGGCAATGATGTCTCCTCTCGGAATGATCCGTAGGCACCTACCACAGATGGTGATAAGTCCAAGGCGTAGGGACCTCTGGGCCTATCCTCTGGAATAGAGGAGCTGTCGTCGACAGAGGGAGACCTGCAACTATCAAGGCAATGATGTTTCCTTGACATAAGCGCGAGGTACAAGACCGAAATGTGATAGTGCTGATGGCAGGACTGATAAACTGTGGGGGGACAACTGGGCAAGTAGAGCGGGTGGACTCAAACTTCCTTTGTTCAGAGTATGATAATGGGAATGATCTGGCAGCATATGAAACTGACGAAGGGGAGAGGGATCATAGCTGTATGGGATCTGGGTAGGTTACTGGGCTGAGGGAGACTCGAGCTGGGGTACAATGGCAGGAGACTGCAGAATACTCTGAACAAAGGCGACCTGATTGGGGGTGCTGCCGAGATGATAGATCAAAGTGCCAAGAGGCACGGGGGAAAACTTCTTCATGGGTTAAGGAACTAGAAGAAGTGTGTGTAAAATGGTACTGTCGTGTGGATTTTACGAGCCCAGGACAGTTCATGCTCGTGGTTGCTTTCAATTTTAAGGAGTCTGAAAGCGATAAGAAGACTCTGAAATGATGGAAATGGTACTGTCGTGTGGATTTTCCGAGCCCAGGACAGTGCATGCTCGTGGTTGCTTTCAATTTTAGAGAGTCTGAAAGCAAGTAAGAAGACTCCAGGGGGTTGCTTTTTCGTAGATTTAGTCTCCAAGGCCCAAAGAAGCATAAAAGGATGCAATGAAGAACTCTTCTAGCCGGTGTGACTAGAGTATTCCTTTTTCGTAATTAGTCTACCAGGTCCGGAAAAGGGTTAAACTTATACCAGATAGACGCCCTTTCAGGTACTTTAACGAGCATGAAAGGAAGCAAGATTGCTCGGCGATCTTTTCATTCTTTTAGGAGTCAGAAAAGAGCTTAACAGAAACTCCCTAAGTGCCTTTTTCGTAAAGGACTTGTCCGGCCCGAAAAAGGGATAAAATTATACCGAACAAAAGGAATGGCCAGGCAAGGAGGAAGTGTTCAATCAAGGTTTAGTAATGATGACCAAGAACGAGGGTAGGTGGGAACACTGATGGACCTCCTTGCGGGGTAGATGAAATGGTGGCAAAATAACGAAACATTTGCAGTATGACAGGAGTGAATGGCTCATGTAAAAATGTGGAACAATCCGGTAGCGACCGATGTGGTACGCGAACCGAGGCAGCAAGGTGTTGGGACACAATGTTGAAATTGTACCAAGTGAGAGCGAGAAATGATCTCAAGCATCATCACGAGCTCGAAAAAATGAATCCGGCGATATAAAGGATGTCAAAAACGGGTGACGGCCGATGTGGCACGGAAACCGAGGTGACGGGGGCATTTTGAAAAATGCCCGGAAAAACTGGAGGTGAGAGCGAGAAATGATCTTAAGCATCATCACTAGCGCGGAAAAATGAATCCGGCAGTGCAAATGGTGCGAAAAACGGAGGTCATAAGGACTCCGGAATGGTCAAAGGAAAAAACTATGCATATCAAATCAAATCTACAAGTGATATGTGACCTCAAAAAATGGTTGAGATCACAAGTGGGAAAAAGTGAGCAGGGTTAATGATCTGCCCCCATGCTATGTGCATGGGGTTTGTGATTGTGGATCACAAATGTGTGGGTTTGAACAATGGGTTCATTGACGTGCTGAGATAGATGTGATGGGGTAGGGTCAAAATGATTGATCATGCCCCCTATCCCATGGTCGATGTAATCTATCATGCCCCTTGACGCAGAGGTGTTACTGTGGTGCTCTATGAGAGCGGGGTCAAGACCAGGCATTTCGGTATAAGACCAGGCAAAGACATCACGGAATTTTTTGAAAAGGTGTGTGTAGTCCTCAATCTCTTGTTTACTGCAGAATGCTCCTAAAGTAATGAGTTCAGGGGCACGACCTGGAGCAGCAATATCAACTTGGATGACAGGTGAGATGTTGGCCATGTTGCCCTCCTCAAAGGCATCAGGAGCAGGAATTGGGTCCTTGAACCAGTCGACCTTGGTGGGGAGGAAGTCTTTGGATTCGACCGCGTATTGGGTAGCGGTGCTAGAGGAAGACGCTTCTGGGATGAAATAGGAACGGTGGTGCATATCATCCCAAGGATAATCCGGGGCAGTTAGGGCCTCAAGAATCTCCTCCTCAGTACGGAAAGTCTGCGTCGTCAAATCGGTTGACGAGGGGGTAGTGGAAGTGTTGGTTGAAGAGATCATGTAGATGATATTAACCTCTTCAGAAGGGGGAGAGACCGGGGGGTAGATCTCCTCAATGGTAGGTGGTGCCGTCTCAAGGTCCAGATTGTTCATCTCATAAAGAGCTGCTCTGTAATCCGGGAGATCGGGACAATGATGTGAATAGTGCCCATAAATACCGCAGATGGCGCAGGAGTGGTTGGTACGTAGGGACTTATCTTTAGGCTTAGGAGTAGGGTTTAGTTCGACAGTTGGGATGTTAGGATCGTCGTCGAGCATTTGCATGTGCTTCTGCAATGCGGGTAACTGTGGGCATTGGTGGGTCGCATGGCCCAACTCGTCACACAGCGAGCATTTGGGAGGAGCACGAAACACTGGAGGGTTCTTGACTGTCTTTGGAGGTGGTACAGCAGTGTAAGGTTGAGGACCTCTGCCCCCAGTGGGTTTGGGAGTAGGAGGAGGTGTCGTGGAGGATGAAGGGGTAGAGACACCGGGAGGTGGCTGAGTGGTAGTAGCCATGGGTTGCACCGGCTGGAGGACGACATCAGGTGTCGGCGGGCGAACGGGAGGCGAAAGATACCATACAGGTAATCCCAAGGTTAACCCAGGGAGGCTAAGGGTAGCCATGACCGGGGCACTTACTGCTCCCGATGGAGGGACTAGGAAGGGGATCGTATGGATCGGTGTAACACCAATGTGGCTAGGTACCAATGGTGGTTTAGGCAACAAGGGTGGTTGAGTGTTAGGTGGTAGGTTGTCGTGGGACAAAGTACATAAGTCAGACATCTCGGGCGTAGATGACGGCGGAGGAATGGATTGAAAGGTGGAAGTCATCGGCGCGTCTGAGTAGACTCCAGGCCCCGAAGAGGAAACAAATGAGGTGGTGGCAGGAGAAACAGGTTGTTCAACCATGGGGAGAACATTTTTCGGTGCCGCCGGAGCACTGGGATCATAGTAGGTGAGCTGGTCAATCTTAACCACGCGTCCTTCATGGGGGAACATCATGGTGCGAAAGACAGAAGAGGCAACCGCCCGCATGGCATACATGTAGCTGCGGCCAAGTAGAAGGTTGTAATCCAATTGGGCATTGATTACCTCTATGTCAATAAGGACTGTTTTACCACCTAACTGGACGGGAACGTTGGGTAGAAGGCCTTGGGGATGGGGCCGAACGACCGTCGTAGGCACGTAACGCAGTGGTGGACTGCTGGAGAGGAGGGGATCCTAGCTTCTGCCATACAAATGTAGACATAACGCATGTGGAAGCACCCTCATCGATGATGCACCGATGGATAACAAGATTCCTAACGGAGACTGTAACTTGGAAGGCTAAGCTGGAAGGTAGGCGTGGTTCAGACTGGTCTAAATCAAATGCCATCAAATGCGAATCAGTTGGGTCAATCCCCCCGATGGCGGAAAGTAAAGTCTTGCGCTGGGAAGGGCAGTTCTTCAAGACTTCCAACGTAGACATGGCTGCGGGAGATTGGGCTAGGTCGTCTACGATGTTGTAGTTTGACGCAGCACGCGCGTTAGGGTTATTGTTGATTCGGCGAAGTGGAAAACGAGGTGCTTTCGCGGCGCCGTCTATGGGAGGCGGAGGTATACGTAACGCCTGATCGGTGGGATGAGCATTAGTGGTTTTGTCCGTGGGATTGGCTTCAGAGGTGGAGCCATATTGGTTCCGACGGGTCTGGAGGTTGACGTCAGCGGATGACATCATCAGTAAGTGGTGGGTACCTGAGTCGAACATGGGTTGATCAGGAGCAGCGTAGGTAATCTGTTGTGGTTGGGGTTGCACGTTAGCTTGAGTGGCCAACGGCTGAGTGTTCACCACGCCTTGAGTCGGTAAGGGGTTTTGCAGCACTAAAGGGGGTTGCTGAGGTTGGGGGGGGTTGGGCGGTGCTTGGGGAGCCGCATGCCCTTGGCGATGGGCCTCGTCAACCCAAAGCTGCCGAGCTCGCTCCAAGTGTGGGCAAGCATGGGTGTAGTGTCCATAGACTCCGCAAATAGAACAAGGGTGGTTTGTTCGCAGATTGGGGTTTTTGGCCTGCTTGGGCGGGCGATCAGGGTTTTGATTAGCGGGGGCCGCATTATTGTTGTCAGGGGGATTAGCCGGTTGACCAGCTTGGTCTGCAGGTTGGTTGTTTCCCCGATTACGGCCCTTGCCGCGGTTCTGTTGGCCCTGGTTACGTTGGTTATTCTGGTTTTGCTGCGGGTTGTGTTGGGCGTAAACTTGCCCTTGGGCAGCAGGTGGATTCTGAGGTTGCGCAGGTGCTGGAGCAGGCTGCGGAGGATGATATGCAGGTTGAGGCTGAGCAGGTGCAGCAACTTGAGGGTGTTGCTGATAGGACTGCGGAGCAGGTTGTGGATGTGCCGCAGGGGCTGCCTGGGGCGGATAATAAGCTGGTGGGGCTTGTGAAGGCGCAGGAGCCGGGGCAGTCTGCTGATGGTAGTAAGGCTGAGGGGCGACTGGAGGAGCATAAGCAGGAGTCGCATACCCAAAGCACTGAGGTGGACACGAAGGTCCATGGGAATGGTGATGTGTCATGGGAGCATATGAATTGGTTGCTCCAGACTGGGAGGTAGCCCTCGACAGGTCGGGGCCAGGGGTAGGTCGTGCTATAGAAAATGGTTGGGGATGCGAAGAAACACGGCCAATGATACCATCTGCAGCGTGGGATGCCCCCGGCGCATCATGATGGGGGGACTCGCCGCGAGGGGCGTCAGGTATAATGGTATAAAGGTAACCCGACTGGGCGTAAATGAGGTCGAACTGTTGTGCCTTAAGGATGGCCTCTTCTTCAGACTGGGGTCTTTCTGAAGCTACATCCTTAGCGATGACAGGAAGCAGGGACTTGAGGAACCAATCGAGGAAGATACGGTCATCTAGTTTAATCTTGCATAAGCTACGGCGTCTACGCCACTCATGGATGTGGTCCGTGATATGGGTAGCCGTGTTTTGTCTACAAGATAGAAGGATCTCAACGCCCGCGTCATAGCGGACTGGCAACTGGAAGAACTGCAGGAAGGTCGAGGCCAGGGAAGAAAAGGTGGCGTGGGTCCCATGAGGCTGCTCAATATACCACTTGGCTGCAGAGCCAGTGAAGGTGCGCTGTAAGAGACGGAGGCGAACAGAGTCATCCACAATGGAGTTAGAGGAACACCATAGGTGGAAAGACATGATGTGGTTCTGTGGGTCCTCACCGGCCTTACCCTCGAATTTAGGGATGTCAGAGGGTAGTTTGGTAGGCATATGAGGCCACATAGGGTCGTGTCGAATAGGATCGTTGGTCAATCTGGCCAGGTCAGGTAGGTTGAGGCTAGCCATGAATGGCAAACTGGAAGAGGGCTGTGACACAGTAGTGCTATGGACCAAGTTGGGGCCAGTGCCCCCAAGTGGAGGGACAAAATTAAGGGTGGTGCCCCCAAGTGGGGGAACTGAGGTAGTGGAGGATGGTCCAGCACCACCATGGGTAGTGTGAGCCACTGATGTAGTGGGCATAGGTATTCCCGCTGTGGGAATAGGTACCGTGAGGGGGACGGTAGATGGTTGCCCCATGGAGGGCATACCAAAAACAGGTGTAGTAACTGGTGTAGTGGTGGATGTACCACCAATGGTCCCTATGACAAACGGAGTGGAAGTCGTGCCAGCCATGGGGCTAGTAGGGGCAGTGTAAATAGGGTTCTCAGACTCTTCGTCAGAATCAGAGGTAAAGTAAGGTGCGTCACTATCTGGTGACGGAGACCTACGTCGCTGACGAGTGGAGTCAAGTGACAAGGCTCTAGATCTGTGATGAGTGGTATCAGCGGATAATGATCGGAATCTATGACGTGTGGTGTCAAGAGAACCGTGCTGTGGGGGCTCGCCCCTGAGGCGCCGAGAATGTCTCGGGGACTCAATGGTGACAGATGGTGTCTAATCTCTGTGGGTTGAGGTGAGTATGAAAACAGCTTCAAAAATCCTAATGCAACCGAATGTGCAGAAGGAGAGCTAAAAAAAAAAAAAGCAAGGCACTCAGGCCAACAACCAACTCAAAACACCCACTGCAACAGCTGTGCTACAATAGGTGGAGTAACAACAAAGATGGTCAGAATACCAACAAGCAGCAGGTTTCCTAAAAAAGAAAAATGGTGGACTCACTAGACCAAAGGGAGGTAAAGGAGCATGCAAACACCTAGCTAAAAGTATTCTGACTTAACTAAACATATCCTCTGCAAGGTGATGAAATCCAAGTTAGACAATATGAGTAGGAAAGCCAAGTGGCTATGATATCCCCCTACCGGGAGGGACACCGGGTAGTCAATCCTAGAAGAATGGCAACTAAGATACCCCGTTCATGACACGTCCAGAAAGGTGAATCTGCCGTTTAGTTCGTTGACCGCAATACCCCTATACAGGGATATCCCGCGAACCGCGAAAGGTAGCCCTTCGGTTACTGAATGGAGTGCGGTATTCCACTCAGGCCTCCGGAACCAGTCTCCCGACTTCAACCCTCCTAAGGGAGAGGCCCTCTGATAAACTGGTCGTGACCGTGCCAAAAAGTACTAGGGGATTTTGGTTCCCTATTTGGACAACAACTATGTCTCAAGTGAAATAACCAAGGGGTGTTATTGGAAGCCTATCCCCCTGATCCTACCTAACTACAATGATTCTTTTGTGTTCCCCAAGTGGGGTTAGAATGTTGGTTTAGTTAGGTACTTTTTAAGGCTCACTTGATTTAATGTGACAGAGTGTGTGCTCGTGAGGTGTTGAACCCAAAAACAGAAGTGCCACAAGGGAGGGCAACTTCCAATCTATCAATAATATGGAAATTGAAAGTTTAACTTTGCAAAATTTTCTGAAATAAAAATACTGAAATTTTAAAAAGATTCTGTAAAAGGAACAGAAATTATGTTGCAGAAAGGCTGTAAGGAAGTGGGCTGCAGGTGGGACAGAGGGCTGTCAAAATGCAGAAAATATTGCAGCAAGAGGGGCTGGGCTCAAAACAGGAAAAGAGCAGAAAACAGACCGCGGGTCTGTGGCGATTTGGAACAGGCCGACCGCGGGTTTTAGGGAAACAGCGGCGGTCCGGTCGCGGCTATCGGGCCAACAAATGCAGTCGGGACGCAGGAAATAGGGGAAAAGACACAGTCGGGTCGCGGCTATCGGGCCAACAGTGGCAGTCGGGACGCAGGAAAAATGGAAAAAGACACAGTCGGGTCGCGGCAAAAAGGCTAACAAACGCAGTCGGGACGCCCGGAAGGGGCAGAAAGCCGCAGTCGGGACGCGTGAAACAGGCCGATAGGCGCAGTCAGATCGCGGCTGATTAGCCACGGTCGGATCGCAGGTAACAGACTTGAATCCGTCGGCAGAGCGTCGGAAGCAGTCTGAGAGCCACGGTCGGATCGCGGGTAAAGGCCTGAAAGGCGCGGTCGGGACGCGACTGTAGAGGAAAAAGACGCGGTATGCAGTGGCCGAAAGGGACAGCCGAAAGAAAAAATTTAAAAACGGAAACCAGAAATTCGAAAACTAGGGGAGTCACCAAAAACTGTAGCTAGGGTTTTACCCCTAGCTTGTGCCAATGAGCACCTACTAAGGAGAATGGACTCCTTAGTAGCAGTTCAGTATATTAAACTAATTATGCAAAAAACAAAAAATTAAATTATTTCTAAGACAAGCATGAAGCATAAACACCAAAATGAAAGAATGACTTTGTATTGATGTTACCTTGAGTGTCAAGGTTGGTGAAGCCCTTTGCAGTGTCCAAGAGGATGCTCCAAGCTTCTGAATGCTCCTTCTCCTTCTCCAATGGTGGGGATGGGCCAAAGTGGCTCTCAAGGTGAAAATAGTTCAAATGATGAACTAGGGTTTCGAGAGAGATTTTGGCAGAGTAAGGGTGCTTGTGATTGTGGATATGGAATAAGGGATCTCCATCACCTATTTATAGTTTTTTGGTGGTGGAGTGCTGACCCATGGTTTTAGGCAGCTGTATAGGGGTTTTTTCCTCCTTTTCCTCATTATTTTACATTTTTTATTCCTTTTTAGGGGATTTTTTCTATTTTTGGAGGAAAAGGGGGTTTTTTTAGCCTTTTTTAGGCTATTTTGATGGTTTTGTGGCCTTTTGGAGGCATTTTAGGCCTTTTGGAGGCTTTTTTAATGGGATTTTTTGGGATTTTAAGGGAAAAATGGTAGGAAAATGGACAAATGAGCCATATAATGTGGTAATGAGGTAGTGAACACTTTTTGGGTGTTAACACTTGACAAAAGATGAAAATATTTTAGAATGCCTCAAACAAATACCAGTGTTGCAGAATATAGTTGTGGATAATCAATTCAAAGCGGACAACATTATAAAAGGGAAAGAAGAAATGGTAAAATTGTTATCCAAAGAAGTAAAAAAAATGTTTGATGATGTTGAAAATGAAATTGCGCCATTGAGGGTTGGGTATGAAGAGGCTTTGGAAAAAGCTAAAGCTGAAGCAAATGAACTCAAAGAAGAGTTGAAGAAAAGACCACCTATTCTCAATGTACCACCACTGAGGATAGAAATGGGTCCTTTACATGCGACAGAGAAGAAAATTAAAGAATATGAATAGGTAGTACAAGAATATGAGCTGAAGTTGAAAGAGTCAGAGGAAAGTCATGGAAAAAAAGTTGGAGATTTAGAATCAATAATTTACAAATTGAGAAAAAACATTTCTAAGCAAGCTGATAAGCTGATAGCCACAAGGTTTGGAAGGATCTCTGAATCTGTAAAACTTAAAAACCAAAGTAGAGGACAAAACATTTACAGTCAAGAAGGTGGTGAGGGTGAAGGTAAGGGTACCCAAGGAGACGAGGGTAAGGGTAGAAGGAAAAAAACACCTACAAGTACAATGTCCTTAGAAGATCGAGATAAGTCCACAGCAAATCGAGAGAAGATGCTACAAGAAAGCTTCTCAGCAAGCGTTGCACTAGGTGATTTGTATGGCCAATCACCATTACATACGGAAATGAAAGAGAAGATGGCTGGTAAAGATGAAAAAATAAGGGAGATGGAATCAAAACTCTTAGAAGGTAGAAAAGTTCAGCATTTGGGATGTGATATGGAAATTCAAAAACTTAAATCCACAATTGCTGATTTGGAGAAGGGTTCAAAAGGGATAGTTGTTGCGATGGTTGCAATTCCTATCCTTCCCAACACGACAAAGTCGAGGGAAAAAGAGCATGAGAAAGAAATAGAGAATCTGAAATGTGAATTGATTGAAGTTAAAGGTCAGTTGAAAAATACTAGACAAAAATTGGAGGAAAATGAAAAAGTGGGAAAAACGAAGTATAATAAAAATGTGGCAATGTTGAACAAGTTGATGAATGAAAAGACAGTTTTGCTTGAAAATTTAAGAAAATATACACAGAGAGTTAAAGAGCTTGAAAAGAAACCACAAAATGTGCTAACTTGTACATCTCCAGGACAATTACAGTCTTCTACGAAAGGCAAGAGAGACCATTCAGATTTGTCTTCTGCTCAAGAGGAGGGATTGCAACCATCTCAGAAACATGCTAGACATGTATAAATCAATGTATATATGTATTTATTGACAGTTAATAAAAACAAAAATTTTGTATGATGGAGTTTTGTATTTATCGGCATATAATGGAAAATGCTTTAATTAGTTGTCTTACTTTTTATGTCCAGGAGTTAGTGGTTCTACAGTCAATGCTAATTATGAAGTATGGTATTCATGTTTATTGAGTTCTAATCCATATGGTATTCATGTTTATGAAGTCCTCATTTTTGTATTGATATCTTCTTAATGTCCAGGAGTTAGTGGTTCTCTAGTCAATGCTTTGGTTTATACTTTATTGTGATGTGAGGCATGATTCTCAACAATTTCATAGTTACATTTTTGCACCTATGACCACTTTTTTTCGTCGCGCTAAGTGCTTCCTCACCTTCTTTGATGGAGTTTATATGCACATGAGGTCCATAGAATTTCCACACCTTCATTACGAATGTTTTGTTCTTCACCACTTTGCATACAATGTTGCGTTATGATCATTTTGGACTTTTCAACAAAACAAGTCTCTTAAGACATTAAGGCCATAAATATCACCAAAATATCAACAAAATAGGTCTCTTAATATATCAAGACCATATGAATGTCATTTCATTACGAATGTTATGTTCTTCACCACTTTGCATACAATGACGGTGGATAAAACTATTTGTCATGAATGAAATGATACCACCATTCAAACTAGATAATGTGATTAAATAACAACATTATTGGCCATAAATGACCCGTCTCTTCAAATCTATGTTCTTTTTAACATTTAATTAAGAATTCTGTTTATTATTTAATTGTTAATTAATTTAATTAATTAACCTTATTTGGTAAGCTACGAGCTTCTTCCATCTCAAGCCTGTGGGATTCTTCATCTGCGGGCTAGTCTGTATCTTTAGCCAGTAGGCTTCTCCTCTTTCACCTGCGGGCATACTCCAAACTTTTGCGGGCTTATCTCCCTTGGCCTGTGGGAATAGCCCATGCTTTCACGGGTTTCTACCTTATGCACCTTGTGGGCTTAATTTAAGCCCTTGCAGGCATCTTACAAGCCCTTGCGGGCATTTTTCAAACCCCTGTGGGCATCTTACAAGCCCTTGCAGGCATCTCTTTAGCCCTCATACATTAAGCCCCTTGTGGGAATACATAAGCCCCTGCGGGCATACATAAGATCTTGTGAATTTATTCATTAATCCCCTGTGGGAATAACCTTTAGCCCCTGCGGGAATTTTACAATCCCTTGCGGGCATTTTTACAAGCCCTTGCAGGCATATCATAAGGTGTCATTCAACCTTATTTTTCACAATTTTGGCAGGCCAAAATATTACACATGTGAGCCTCAAAGAGAGAACTCACACCACAGCTAGATGGCCATATCACCAGGGAATATGTCCATGCCATTTGGACAATTTATTAGCACAAGGACACTCTTTGGTGGGCATTTCCAAATTCCTCTTCAAACCTTATTTGGACATAAAAAAAACTTCTTCTCATTTTGGCAAGCATTTCTACCACACGTGTGAACTCCAGAGGCAAGTCTGATCCTATGGATAGATAGCCAGTTCATCAAGGAACAATTCTATGCCACATGATTAATTTTATCAGCACAAGGACACCCCCTTGCGGGCATTTCCAATTGGTCTCTTAGCCTTCCAAACTGCTGATTTGATAATTGGAAAAATGATCAAACCCTAGGTTGATAGTATGAAGAGATTTTTCTTTTCACCAAATTGGAAGTGTGAGACAACCAATGGATAGAGGCCAATGTGGCGATTCCATCCAGACCAATTTCACCTCTTGAAGCCTCTTTCTCTCTCCTCGGCGAGCATGTTACTGGAGTAGTGCAAATCAAGCTAGGATGCACTTTTGGAAGATTGATATATTCCTCCTTAGAGACTCTTAGGACAATCTGAGACCATGGTTGGATGCACTAAACAAAATTCTAGAGATCCATAGTCTCAAAATGATGTAAGACATCAACCACAAGAGATGGCAGGCATTTTACTGAGGTCACTTAGGCAGTTTGAGTGATTTTATACTCAGACATTTTTTGCACTTTCCTAGACTAGTCCAATCTGTCTGAAACCCTATTTTGGTAGATCCATAACTTCTTCCTCAGACATGTTTCGGACAGAATCCCCTAGTTGGCCCCTATCCAGTGGATGTCTCACAATTCAAAATTGATGAAAAGAAAAATCTCATTATATTAACCTAAGGTTTGATAATTTTGCCTAAGTGGCAAATTAACAGTTTGGAAGGCCACTTTCAAATGCTCAAGGAGCTGAGGTTAAGCCTGCAAGGGCTTACGGGATGCCAAGATGCCCGTAGGGGCTTAATTAAGCCCACAGGGGCCAAAAGTGCCTCGCAACTTGATTTGCACTACTTTGTTGGAATCTGGTCAATACTGAGAGGGGGGGGTGAATCAGTATTGATAACTTTTTACCATTTAAACCACTTATGTAAACTTTAATCAAAACATGAAATCAACAAGATACACAAATTAAACAAAGATCTTCCCATTTTGGAAGACTCCTATTTCACACGTGTGAACACCCAGAAGGAAACTGACTCCATGGCTGGATAGCTAGTTCATCAAAGAACAAGACCATGTAATTTGATGAATTTTATCATCAACAAAACCCCTCCTTGCGGGCATCTCCAAATGGTCTCTCAAACTCCTTTTCTTACACTTAACCAATTTTCTTCAAACCCTAGGTCACCAAGGTGATTTCATTTTTTCTTCAAACTTGGCAAATGAGATACCCAATGGGTAGAGGAAAACAAGATGAATCCAACAAGACCATTTTCAACCTCTGAGGCTACTTTCTGTCTCCTTGGCGGGCATTTTACTGAAGTAGTGCAAATCAAGCTAAGTAACACTTTTGGCAGATCCATATCTTCTTCCTCGGAGTCTCTTTGGACAAGATACTCATATGGTAAGATGCACCAAACAAAAATATAGAGATCCACGCTCTCAAAAGACTTTTCTCATCATCCTATGATATGTGGCGGGAATTTCCTTGAGGCCACTTAGACATATTTAACATTAATTCCATACTTGGGCAAATTTCTTAAGCTGGTCCAATCTGCCTAACACATTGTTTTGGTAGGTCCATAACTTCTTCCTCAGCCACTTCCAAGACAATCTGAAGACATGGTCAGGTAGGCCAAATACCAATCTACAAGATGCCCATATGGTGCAGGCATTTTCTTTAACCCACAATTTATGGCGGGCATTCTTTTAGACCCTCTTGGACTAGTTTTGACTATTTATTCCATACTTAGTCAAATTCTTGATTTTCACCAATTTGCCATATTTCTCCAGAATGATGTCATAGCGCAACAATGATTTCAAATTCATGCCATATCATCATCTTCGCCATGCCAAGTCATCATATCTTCCATATCATCATCCATACCATGTCATCACTTCCTTTGTCTTTCACTGAGCTCACTCTGCCATCATGACCTTAGTTATTCCTTTATCATTACTGAGATCCTTTGACATCAACGACAACCATATTCCATATTGCCAACATACTCCAGTAACATGCCTTCCGAGGAGAGAGAAAGAGGCTTCAAGAGGTGAAATTGGTTTAGATGAAGTGACCTTGTTGGCCTCTATCCATTGGGTGTCTCACACTTCAAAATTGGTGAAAAACAAATCTGATGTTACCCTAGGGTCTGATAATTTTTGTCTAAGTGTTGAATTAGCAGTATTAAAAGGCCATTTGGAAATGCCCGCAATGAGGTGTCTTTGTGCTAGTAAAATTCATAGGGTGACATAGATCTATTCCTTATTGAATTGGTTATCCTCCCATGCTTTCAGTTTTCCTTATGATGGTCACATGTGCAAGAAATCAATCTCCCAAAGTAGGAAATCATGTGCAAGAAATCAATACCATCCATTCTATTATTTTCTTAATGTTTTTAAACAATATTTTGTTTTTTTTTTCTTTTTTCTTTTTTCTTTTCTCTAATGCAATACAACTTTGTTTTTAGTTTTTTTTTTCCCTTTTATTTTTGGCTAAGAGAATAAAAGTATATTACAATACCTATGTTAGTAGTTAGAATACCTTGATGAGTATAGCTCTAAGGTGGATGTAATTTTGTATCTATGAAAGGCCGAAGGGTAATGAGAAGTATTCTCACTTCTCTACTGATGTAATGTTTTGTTGACACATCTTTTTCATTTAATAAAAGAATATTTTTTAGTTATGAAAAAAAAGTATACGTTCAAATCTTTATTTTTTCATTTTTGTTTATTTTTTACAATATTTTAAAGTCAAAATTTAATACTGCAAACATAACATACGATTGTAATATTTGAAATTCCAAAACACTTTAATGAGAAATATTATTATTTTTAAATGAAGAACATAAAAGTGGAGGTACAATGATTGAGTGGTATCTCACTCCAATGTTTTGTTGACACATCTTTTTCATTTAATAAAATGATGTTTTTTAGAACATAAAAGTGGAGGTACAATGATTGAGTGGTATCTCACTCCAATGTTTTGTTGACACATCTTTTTCATTTAATAAAAGAATGTTTTTTAGTTATGAAAAAAAAAGTATACACTGTCAAATATTTTTTTTTTACAATATTTTAAACTCAAAATTTAACACTGCAAACATAACATATTATTTTTTCATTTTTGTTTTTCTTACAATATTTTAAACTCAAAATTTAATACTGCAAACATAATATATGATTGTAATACTTGAAAGTCCAAAACACTTTAATGACAAATATTATTATTTTTAAATGAAGAACATAAAAGTGGAGGTACAATGATTGAGTGGTATCTCATTCCAATGAAAAGTTCTTTTGGTTTCTTCTTTCTTTCTTTAGTTCATATCATTACATAACATATTATTTTTTCATTTTTGTATTTTTTTACAATATTTTAAACTCAAAATTTAATACTGCAAACATAACATATGATTGTAATACTTGAAAGTCCAAAACACTTTAATGACAAGTATTATTATTTTTAAATGAAGAACATAAAAGTGGAGGTACAATGATTGAGTGGTATCTCACTCCAGTGAAAAATTCTTTTGGTTTCTTCTTTCTTTCTTTAGTTCATATCATTGACATCCATTTTGTTTGCACTAGAAATTGTACCTAGACTACAGAGAGGTACAAGCTAGAACATCCAAAGAAAAACTGAAGGAGAATGGTTTAATTTTTATAAGTTCTGAAGGTATCATTCATGGAAAAGGTAAGGAAATATAAATCACATATAATCACTAAATCAGAAAGATATTACAAAGATTTGAAATGAAGGAATCTGAAACATAGATGTAAACCATAAATATAAATATAAAGAATCCAGTTATGTCCACAAACTTAAAAGCATTTTCAGGATAATTTTTTTGATCAAGAAATGAAATAGTAAGAGAGGTGATCAAACCGATCATAAACATCAACCATAAAATAAGATCAACACATGGCTTATATAGTATATTTCAGTCCAAACATTCAGTCTTCAAAAAATTACATGAGAGTGTATCATATGTGTTTCGGTACAATAGCTTCAGTACTTCTAAACCTTTTCCAGAACAAAAAACCAACCCTGATCCCTCCTACCACTGCTATTTTTATAATTACATGAAGGAGGTTTAAGATCCATCTTTTGAGGATTCGAGTCCCATTCTAGAATTTATATACAAAAAGGAATCTCCAAAATTAGTATAACTAATTCTCAAAAGTAGGCATTCGTATCTACTCCAAAGACGTGTCATTTGGAGTTTGTTAGATAGCTGTAAGATGGATCATCTGGATCTTAGATTTCTCTAGTTTCCTCTGCCAAAATGGTCAATCCATCCAACGCTTGTGACCTCTTGAGGAGACGAACTTGCTCTGCTTCCATGGCCTGAACCTTGTTTGAAAACTCTTCATTTTGCGTGGTTAAGTCTCCATTTTGTTTGGTTAGCTCTTCGATTTGTCCCTATGCATTCCTTTTCCTTTTAAAGACCTCTTTAGCTACTGAAATGAGCTCTTGATAATGGTCATTCACCTCTTCCATATCCTCACTTAACCTTCTATTAGCTTGCATAAGCTTGTCATTCACATCATTGAAGTATTCATTTTGTGCTTTATACTGTTGCAATAATTTTTTGAGAATTTCAATCTTAGAATCTGTCAGAATTGTTTCTTGATGTACTGGATCTTTAACTGAGCTTGATGGAGTTTCTAGGTTTTTAATAATAATTTATTCTCGTGCTTCGTAGCCATTCTCTGACTCTTTTTTGTATATTTCTTCTGTTGAAACCTCCAAATGGAAATTTTTTGAGCTCCATCCAGGTTCAAAGCTTTGAATTGCTTCTTCCTCAAAAACTTCACAACACTTTTTCAATGGCTCTGTCAAACCCTGGTAATTCTGCTCTGTATCTTCAAAGAATTTTTGTGGATTTAACTCTACCATTTTAGCCTTCGATTCTTCATCACTTGAAGAATCCAACTCAAAAACTTCACAACACTTTTTCAATGGCTCTGTCAAACCCTGGTAATTCTGCTCTGTATCTTCAAAGAATTTCTGTGGATTTAGCTCTACCATTTTAGCCTGCGATTCTTCATCACTTGAAGAATCCAACTCAAAAACTTCACAATGCTTTTTCAATGGCTCTGTCAAACCCTGGTAATTCTTATCCGTATCTTCAAAGAATTTCTATGGATTTAACTCTACCATTTTAGCCTTCGATTCTTCATCACTTGAAGAATCCTGAATTGCAGTAAATGTTTCCTTTTGCAACTTAGGGTTTAGAGTTCTTTTCATATTCAATCTGAGCTTGTTGGATGCCCTAGTCTTAGGTCTCCAATTGGGCACTTCGGGCTCAACTATAGTCTGGATATCAGCATCAGTTTTGGGAGAAGGAAACATTCCTTCCTCTATAAGTCTCTCTTTGGTAAAAGAAGGAGTATTGTGGGCATGAGAAATCTCTTTATCATGTGAGGCCAAGGGTTCTTCCTCTGATATATGTTTTTGTTCCGCATCATTCAGATTTACAAACTTTTCCTGCAAACCACACTCTTCAGCTTGATGTACTTCTTCAACCATGTTCGTTTTAAACCGGTTTATGATGTTGGGTTGTCTTCTTGCCAAAGGCTTTCTTTCAGTTTCATTCTTCAACATGCTAACTAATCTTTCGGCTTCTTCCAGGTTCATGTTTTTATCTAGTTCAAACCCTGACCAAAATAAGAAATGCGTCCAACCATGATTTCTATTTTCTAGCTCCGTTAACACTATTAACTTAACTAGGTTATGATGGAAGAAATATTGGTTTGTATGATCCGAATGACCCTTTACCCTATTAGACATTTTTATGAGGCTTTTTAAAAGGTAGAAGGGTAAATTCATTTTTAATTGACCATTCAAATGCAATAGGAACCTGAAGTGGTACTTGTAAACTGTGGAAAACCTTCCCTCACAAGTGATGTAGCATTGCACAGTGAAAATGACCTCCCGCCATTCAGGTTTCACAGTACTGAGATGAAAGCCTTTGTTCCAGTCAAGAGATTCAAAGATGGGTAACAAAAATGAGCCTGGATCAAATTTGAATGGAATTTTCTTGAACCAATGCTCCCCCTCAATGGCTATACCAGTTGCCTCGGCTATTAATTCTTCTGTCAATTCAAACTTCAGGTTCTGAAAACTAACAAAAGAGTTCGAACAGTTATGAGCGAAAGAACGAGTGACCTCCATACTTTAACCTGTAACTTTCTCAAAAAATATGAACCAACCAGCCCTCCTGAACATTTCTGCGCACTCACAGAAATCATTTGTCCATTTAGTGTTTGCTGGTTCCAATCTACACAACTTGCCACTCTCTTCATGCTTGCTATGCTTGACACGAGCTCCTTCACTGGTGAAGAAATGAAGTGAAGGTGTAATAGAGATAGGGTTAACGTGTGGCCTCCTATGACGTTATCAAAACATTCGTGAAGGAATGATCACAACTGACAGATGTTACATCCTTCCTAAAAAAACCTCGGGGCAATCTCTCATCACAGCTAGTGCATAAACTTAGACAGGTGCCGATCATGCTCTTTAATGATTTCAAGATTCCGACAGCTCCCATGTGCATGAAGTTGAACGATTGCGCTGCCAGAATGTACTAAGTTACATTTCATAGTTGAAATGTTCACACAATCTCAACACAAAGGTTAGGAAAATATTAACTTATGTTTTGAAGACCAAAAGGAAGGTAAATTACTTATAAGCCAATGTTTAAATCACAAATAACAGTAAATAATAAGACTAAGGAGTAAATAATAAAACTAAAGTATATAACATTAAGCTAATGTTTGAATGATATAACAAAGTAAATAACATAATGAAACATAAAAAAGGAAAACAAGGAAGAGAAATTAGAATTGAGGTATAATTTTCAGCTCCAACACATTTCATCTTTTTTCTTTGGCTCATTATTTTTTCTTTAGGAGTAGCTTATATTTATTTTTCCAATGGTTGCATTACAATCTATGTTTTTGTGAGCATTTACTTTCAATGTTATCTATTCCATTATTTTCCTAATGTTTTTTTACAATATTTTAAATTCAAAATTTGGCATATGATTTTAGTATTTGAAACCCTGGAACATTTTGATTTTCAAAACATTTTAAATCAGAAATATTTTTTGAAATAAATAAATGTGAAGTGAAGGTACAATAATTGAGTGGAATCTCACTCTAATGAATAATTCTTTTTTTCTTCTTTCGTTTTTCTAGTCCAGTACAACTTTCATTGACATCTTTTCTTTCTTTTTTCCATTCCAGTAAAACTTTCATTGACATATTTTCCATCTTTTTCTTTAGCTTAGAGGTATTCAACTGGAACACGTTGTGAGAAATAAAACTCTACAATGTAAAAATTTTTATTGATAAACATCAAAAGTATTTATATACATACATAACCAAGAATAGGTAGTTATGTCTTTGTAACTTATTAACTAAATAAAATTGTTAACTAACTATAAATGAAATAACTAACCCCGAAAGATTAGTCAACATTACCCCCTTAAACTAAAGGCACACATGACATGCCAAGCTGCATTCTACATTTTTCAAATTTTCATGACCCAATGCTTTAGTAAATATATCTGCAATTTGATATGAAGTAGAACAATGTGTCAGATCAATGTTGTTGGACTCAACATGACGTCGAATCAAGTGATATTTAGTGTTGATGTGTTTGGTTCGATCATGGAATTTGGGATTCTTGGCCAATTGAATTGCAGAAGCATTGTCGACAAAGAGAGGCGTTGAAGGAAGTAATGACATGGCATGTATGATGAAGCTGGAAAGACACATGATGGTGTTCTGGTGCTATCATGAAGTCTATGTTACAATTTGACACCATTTTGGAAAAGTATGGCAAGTTTGTGAAACTTTGGAAATTGGCTATGGAAAAAGTAGTAAAAAATGCTCCAAGAGAATGCCCGCCATAATTCACTGTTTGAGAAAAATGCCCGTACCAGCATACCAGGCTATAACTTGTTGAAGTGGCTATCTATCCATGGTTTTAGATTTCCTTAAACATTTTTTAGGAGAAAGTTATAAGTCTTCCAAAATAGGGTTTCAGGATAAACCTTGGAGAAATTCTTGGAAATGGCTAAGTGTTGGAAAACTGGTCCAGGTGGCCTTGGGAAAATGCCCGCCGTACCTCATGGGAGAATGATAAAAATGATCTAGAACTATCATGCTCTAGCTTGTCAAAGAGGCTATCCAACCATGGACATAGTTTTCACAGAAGGTGTTTGATGACAAAAATAACAGCCTGCCAAAACAGGGTTTCAGGTTGCTTTTATACCAAAGTAGCAAAACTGCCTAAGTGGCCTAAGGGAAATGCCCGCCATAGTTTGTGGGTTGAAGAAAATGCCCGCACCATATGGTCAACTTGTAGGTTTTTGTTTTGTATACCTGACCATGTTCTCATATTGACTTAAAAGTGTCCGAGAAAGAAGTTATGGATCTGCCAAAACAGGGTTTCAGGTAGATTAGACCAAGTCTAGGAAAGTGCAAAATTGTCTAAGTGTAAAATCACTAAAACTGCCTAAGTGACCTCAGTAAAATGCCCGCCATGTCTTGAGTGTGATGTCTTAAATAATTTTGAGAGTATGGATCTCTAGAATGTTATTTGGTGCATGCAACCATGGTCTCAGATTGTCCTAAGAGTCTCTGAGGAGGAAGATATCAATCTGCCAAAAGTGCCTCCCAGCTTGATTTGCAATACTCCAGTAACATGCCCGCTGAGGAGAGAGAAAGAGGATTCAAGAGGTGAAATTGGTTTAGATGAAGTCACCTTGTTGGCCTCTATCCATTGGGTGTCTCAAATTGGTTTAAATGAAGTCACAAAGCTAAGGGGCCATTTGGAAATGCCCGCAAGGAAGTGTCCTTGTGCTGAGAAAATTCATCAGTTGGCATGGTCTTGTCCTTTGATGAACGGGTCATCTAGTCATGGGTTCAGATTCTCCTCTAGAGTTCAAACATGTGAAATAGAAGCCTTCCAAAATGAGAAAAAAGGTTGTTTTCTTGTTCAAATGTAGGTTGGTAATGCATTTGGAAATGCCTGCAAGGAGGTGTCTTTTTGTTGATAAAATTCATCAAATAGCATGGTCTTATTCCTTGATGAACTAGTTATCCATCCATGGAGTCAGATTCCTATTTGGTGCTCTCACGTGCGATATTTTGGCTTGCCAAAATAGGTGAAAAATATGGTTTAATAACACGTTATGATATGCCCGCAAGGGCTTATGGAATGCCCACAAGGGGCTTAAGGAATAAAAATCTCCCAAGATATTTATTATGACCACAGGGGCTAAAAGAATGGCCATAGGAGCTTAATTATGCTTGCAGGGGCTAAATAAATGACCACAAAGGCTTAAGGATGTCCATAGGGGCTAAGATTAAAGCTCGCAAAGGCTTAGAAATTCCCATAGGGGATTAGGAATGCATGCAAGAAGAAGCATATGCCCGCAAGGGCTAAAGATCATGCCCACAAGGAAGGATTGAACACTTATGCCCACAAGTAAGCAATGGAGGACTTCTATGCCCGCAAGTAAGCAATGGAGGGCTTCTATGCCCACAAGGAAGGGCTTGAGTGCCTATGCCCATAGGAAGAGGTGTATTCCCAAAAAGGAAGGGCTTATGCCCACGGGGCTTAAAGATATTCCTGCAGCTACTTGGAAATGCCCACAGGATATGCCCGTAGGCCATGCCCGTAGACTCACATGCCCGCAGGACTTATATGAGCTTGATGAGATCGAATTTATCTTGTTGATTCCGTGCGTTAATTAATTTAAAAAAGTGGTTTAAATTGTTAAAAAGATAACAATATTGATTCACCCCCCCCTCTCAGTATTGACTAATATTCCAACATGCCATTCGAAACCATGTCAAATTTCAGCTATATATGGTATACACCCCAATTTGGATCTTCTCTTGGTTTTGAGAATAGTTCATTCTCTACTAAACAGGGGAAACCACGTGAAGGTGGAAGCTCTAATTATGCCCCCCCCCTCACATCACTCTCAATTTTCCCATACCCAATTTGAAATATTAAAGAACATGCAACATACTCTATTATACAAAATAAAAACATATAAAGATCATCATGGTATAAAAGATATAAACACGTGCCTCTACTTTTCAACAATTAAATATCATTCATCTTCTTCTTCATCCAACTCAACATCTGAATCAGGTTCTGGTTCAGAATAGATATTGATGAAAGGCTCATTCACATCAACATCATCATCAATGTCATCTTCACTAATATAGTCATCGACATCGTCAATGAGATCATCGTATGCTACATTTGGATGATCAAACTCTTCAACTTCTTCATCTAAAACATCGACTGCAGCCACCTGCTCCTGATCTGAATCATCATCATCATCTTCTTCTTCGTGATTATCTTCATCATCTACATGATTATACTTTACTGGTCTTCCTCTTGGATCGTATCTAACAACGTATGACCAACCTGCTTTACCTGGTACCTCTGAGTAAAAGACTTGCTCGCATTGACTTGGAAGAACATAAGGCTCTGTACCCGATTCAAATGCCCTTGTATTAACCATGATAAATCCATTAGCATGCTCAATAACAGTTCTTTCAGGATCATGTTCATGCATCCGTAGTCTATACCACTTCACCTCAAACAAAACCATTTTAAAGGAATTAAAATCATACTCAATTATGTCGTCCAAAAGACCATAGTACCTATTCTCAGTTTCTTCTAGATGTCTGTCACTTCTGGAGGAAACATTGGTGACCTTAAACACTCTAGTTATCCCACAATCTGAGGTTTTCATCTTATCATCCAACATTTTGACACGAAATTTACAACAATTACACCACATAGCCTTGTGATGTTTCAACTGCAACATTGACAACAAGTAAAAAATACATTGTGAATTAATAAACATCATATAGGACTTACAAAATATATTTTAAAACTTAAACAAACCAAATACATTGAAAAAATGGGAAGTAACTAGAAAAATTTGGGTAAACAATTTACTTTCCTTTTTATCTTTTAAACCATAAGCTAAATCAACTTCCTTTTGTGACGTAAGATCAGGAAATTGATGTCGATGACAATGAGCTGTTTTAATCATCATACTGACCCCTTCCCATGATAACCTACCGAAGTGTTCTTAACAATCTTCTATCCAATGCGCCATCCAATCAAGGTTGTTTGCAATGTATAAATGTAAAGCATCCCACACTCGAGCAACTATATGAAAAAATAACAATTCAATATCATTAATTAGATATCATTAAAGGCATAGTTTAATATAGTTGAATATGCAGGATTAATAAGAAAATAAAAAATCAGTATGATAAAATAAAATTGGAAAAATACATTTGTAATATATTAATTCCACAAAATATAATAATTACCTTTCACGGTCCTCATTGTACCTTTCCCCAATAGGACCTCCCCTTTGAATTTGTTGATGGAGTCGAGATGCCAAATGCAGGGCACATTCATATTTTCTGCTAATTTAGGTAGATATTCACTAATATACACCATGCATTGATCTACCATATATCCCTCAACCATAGAACCCTCAGGACGTGCTCTTTGTCTAACAAAATCCTTCAATGAATTCAACTGCCTCTCCACCATCCACATCGACCTTGTGTGCACTAGTCCACATAATTCAATCTCCTCAACTTGGTGTATGACGTAGTGTTCTTGTGCATTGAAAAATGTTGGATGTAGATACTGTTGCATTTCACACATTAGTCGGGGAATTTCTCTCTTCCAATACCTTATATCTTCTTTATGGATTTATTTTGATGAGAGCCACCTACAAATGATGCAATAAAATAATATCAAGCCATATATAAAATTTGCGGGCAAAACATAATATGTCAATAAGTTCCGCCACAAATCACAGACCAAGTATATTTTCCATATAAAACATTATTTACCTGATGTATTTTCCAAGAACATAAATAATTTGTTTTATGTTGTTGTCAAATTCGTCTAGGAGAGACAAAGGTAGAACATATTGTATCAAAAAACACATAATTATTATTTATTTCCAAATAAGAAAATTAAATTAATAAAATAGTGCATACAAATAAGGAAATGTATTATAAACTCATAATTACCTTAATGAATGTATGCCAGTGATGTGTTTTAACCCCAACAAAATCACCTTCTTTCATTAAGATATTCTTTATGTTAGACGAAAACCCCATCAGAAACCTGATTTTTTTGATGACCTCTTTTACAATATTGCTCTGTTGCTCCATCAAGCACCAAGGAAGACTAATATTCCATTGAAGGCTATCACAATTAGAATTAATGATCACACTTTTCAATGCGTGATTAGCTTCTTGGATGTCACTACAAATCTTTCCAATTCTTTCTTTGTCAGTCCTTCCATCTAATATTTGCCATAACATTTATGTTATGTTCTTCCCGATATGCATTGTATCAAACAAATGAACTATTTGTAGGTGCTCGTAGTATGGCAACCTACTGAATTGCATCGTGTAACTTTTCATTCCTCGTGGAATCCCATTCATGCCTTAACAACATTCATGAAACATCAACAAAATCAAATTAACACTAATTAATCAATATAGGTACATACCGCGCTGAACATAATTGACTAAAAGAAACCAAATATTTATATAATATATGATACATGTTGAATGTGATTGTCATTGATGTCAAAGGAGTTCGGTGAATGACAAAAGGATAACCAAAGACATGATGGCAGGGACAACTCAGTGAAAGACAAAGGGATGACAAAGGAAGTAATGAGATGGCAAGTATGATGATGTGGCATGTATAATGAGGTTGGAAAGACACATGATGGTGTTCTGGTGCTATCAGGAATTCAGTGTTGTAATCTGACATTGTTCTGGAAAAATATTGCAAGTTTGTGAAACTTTGAAAATTGACTAAGTATGAAAAAGTAGTCAAAACTACTCTAAGAGAATGCTCGCCATAATTCATGGTTTGAATAAAATGCCCTCACCAGCATAGAAGACTATATCTTGTTGAAGTGGATATCTAGACATGGTCTTGGTTTGCATTAATCATTTCTGAGGAGAAAGTTATAGGTCTTCCAAAATAGGGTTTTAGGATAAACCTTGGAGAAATTATTGGAAATGGCTGTGTTGGAAAACTGGTCCAGGTGGCCTTGGGAAAATGCCCGCCATACCTCATGGGAGAATGATAAAAATTATCTGGAACTATCATGCTCTATCTTTTCAAAGAGGCTATCCAACCATGGACTTAGTTTTCATAGAAGGTGTTTGATGACAAAAATAATAGCCTGCCAAAACAAGGTTTTAGGTTTCTTTTACACCAAAGTAGCAAAACTGCCTAAGTGGCCTAAGGGAAATTCCCGCCATAGTTTGTGGGTTGAAGAAAATGCCTGCACCATATGGTCAACTTGTAGGTTGTTGTTTTTTCTACCTGACCATGTTCTCGTATTGACTTAAAAGTGTCTGAGCAAGAAGTTATGGATCTGCCAAAACAGGGTTTCAGGCATATTAGACCAAGTCTAGGAAAGTGCAAAATTGTCTAAGTGTAAAATCACTAAAACTGCCTAAGTGACCTCAGTAAAATGCTCGCCATGTCTTGAGTGTGATGTCTTCATTTTGAGAGTATGGATCTCTAGAATGTTGTTTGGTGCATCCAACCATGGTCTCATATTGTCCAAAGAGTCTATGAGGAGGAAGATATCAATCTGCCAAAAGTGCCTCCCAGCTTGATTTGCACTACTCCAGTAGCATGCCCGCCGAGGAGAGAGAAAGAGGCTTCAAGAGGTGAAATTGGTTTAGATGAAGTCACCTTGTTGACCTCTATCCATTGGGTGTCTCACACTTAAAAATTGGTGAAAAAAAATCTCATGCTACCCTAACGTTTGACAATTTTTGTCTAAGTGTTGAATTAGCAATATTAAAAGGCCATTTGGAAATGACCACAAGGAGGTGTCCTTGTGCTAATAAAATTCATAGGGTGACATAGATCTGTTCCTTGTTGAAGTGGTTATCCACCCATGCTTTCAGTTTTCCTTATGATGGTCACATGTGCAAGAAATCAATCTCCCAAAGTAGGAAAAATATTGTTTTGCATATTCAAAAATTTGGCTAAGTATTGACCAATATTCCAACAATACATAAATAATTTGGCATACCTTGACGATTTATATTATATTCCAACTTCCATAGGTGAGGTGTCATTCTTCGTGGTTTTTTCCCATTCTCTTCTTTACCATTGAATTCTGCTTGTCCGTAGTTCGATAACTAGGGTTCTTAGGCATAAAGTGTCTATACTCATCAAAGACTTCCTTTACTAAACTCCTTGAATGATGAGATTTTATCCTGGGACTGCAAAATGGACATGCAAATTTACCCTTTGTTTGAAGACCTATAAGATATATGAATTAGTGTAGCGAATTAGAATTACCATTTAAAATAATGAATGATATTGTCAATAGATATATATAATATTAAAGAACAAAAGAAAGTAACAATATACCACAAAAATGTGTTAACCCGGGAGCATCATGAATTGTAAATGCAAGTATTCCGTGGAATTGAAATCGTTTTTGCCCTATTGGTCTAGAGATGTCATACATAGTGACACCATCCCATAACTTCAACAACTCATCGATAAGAGGATCAATATATACGTTCATATCTTTAACCTGGTACTTACCTAATTGGTCCAACATACATGATTAATTATAGTTAACTATATGTCGTTATATATAAAAGACATAATTATCATGTACGAAACAAAGAAATGAAATATTTAGTGATTAGACTTTCAAGTAAAAAATACAAATTAATTAAATACTCAGAACAATCATTGCCAACATTGTGTTCTCTCTCTTGATCGATATCCAAGGAGGAAGGTTATTGCTTATAACAAAAACAGGCCACACTGAGTAGGTAGAACGAATCTCTCCAAATGGATTGACACCATTAGCTGCCAACGAAAGTTTAACATTACAAGGTTCTTCTTTGAAAATTGGCCACTTTTCTTCGATGTACCTCAATACAGAACCATCTGCAGGCATTCGAAGAACATCGTCTTGACTTCTGTTCTTTGCATGGAAATCCATAAACTGTGTTATACTTTGACACCTAAATAACCGCTGTAAATGTGGAATTATCGGAATATAACGAAGAACTTTGTGAGGCACCTTTTTTGTCACTTTATCGGTTCGATACCTACTTGTTTGACACTGTGGGCATTCGTTTTCTAATGCATATTGTCCATAGTATATGATATGATCATTAGGACATGCATCAATAGCTTGGTACTCCATTCCAAATTCTTTCATAATCACATATATCTCTCGATATGTGCGTGGTAAAATATTTGACGTTGGTAATAGAAATTCACCTAACAATCTACAAAAGTAAAAAGAGTAAGTCAATGTAAACAATATTAATCATCAATATCGCATCCATACTTTACAAATTAGATAACAATAGCAATATAGGAAAAATGCCAACCCTTTATGTACATGTGAACATGCAGACATAAATAATTAACAAATTACATACCTTAGTATTTGTGTGAGACAGGTGTTTGATAAACCATTCAAAACCTTCAAGTTCACTAACAACAATATAGTAGATAGAAGATTTGTTTTTGAGCCTTCATAAAGAGGTTGACGTGACTTCTCGAGTAGAGGATCAACATCATGACTATCATCATGGTTGTCCTCATCCATTGGTGGAAATGTGTCTTGGATCAATCTATGTATCTCATCTTCCTGAATTGTATCACTAACGTTATCTCCATCCATATCATCATTAAGAACTTGATTAGATTCAATATTCTGATCTAGATGTTCGTCACCCTATAAATGAGTATTTATGCTAGTACTTGGAAAATAAGTCCCTGGAGGGCGACATTTTGGGGGCATTGTCTATATATTTACGAACAACGTAGTAAAATTAGTGTGTATGGAACATATAATAAAACGATAAGACATTTTACTGAAATTCATGATAGGATGACTATTACAGAGAATACATTAAAAATTGAATAACCTCTTACCAAGGGACGATATTCATAACCCCCTTCGGCGTGCCCCTTCTCCCTACAATGTCTTTCAACTGTTGTTATTAAAAGTCTTCTTCTTTGCAAGCCCCTGCAATCAGAGCAAGGGCAATAAAATTTTCCATCTCCCCTCGCCTCTAATGCCGCTCTAAACTGAGCAAGCTTCCTTGCATTTTCATTCATAGTGACAAGTAATTGTCTTACCTACACCATACAAAACAATAACTTGTAAAATACATTAGATATAAGTATCTTTCTAAATACAATATATTATATACCAAATTCTATAAAGAAAAACATGAAGACTGAAGTTTTCATTGATGCCAACGAGTGTTGTGCAATGGCCTTTGATTTACTCACAAGGAGACCTTGATAGTTTGGGCATTGGAACACTAGGTGGCCCAAATGGTCCAAATGAAAGTTTTCCTTGATGCATGCTTACCTTTTATGAATTTACCAAATGATTGTTGAGTATGAGTGCTCTCTCTAGTTTTGGATATGGTTGATAAAGAAAGTATTTAGGAAACACTTGTTGTTGGTATCTGATTGTATGGCTTATATTATTGGACAAACATACAAGAGAAAAAAAAAGAACAAGGGCAGAAGAACCATGTGACACAGTTGAAGCTCACAGTTCAAGTGTTGAAGAATATTCCAAGGCAATCACAAGCATAACTGGAAGTTCTTGGATACTATTGAGGTGGTTTTCAATTCTAATTTCGGGTTTAATAGAATTATAGAAAAAAAGAGGTTTAATTAGTAATTCATATATAATCATCGTATGCAAATCCTATAAAAACATGTAAGTATAACTAATTAATCACACGAAATATATGTAACAATGCTAAATATAAAAAAAACAAAAAAATTAAATTTCGTTCAAACATGCAAAAAATCCTGAATTTTTTTCTTAACATATAGACAAAAAAATATAAAAATACTAACCTTGCAAGTTCAAAATCGGAGCAATGTAGAATATCCGAGCTCAAACAATCACCACAAAATTTGTCGCAAGTTGAAAATCCGAGCTCAATCAATCACTAGGAGCCTTGTCGCAACTATACTAGCAAATGTGTCGAAAATTTCCTTAAAGTATGTATTTACTGATTGACGGTCATCTCTATATCGACAAAAATGCATGAGTTGACCTGCGCGTAAAAAGCCAAGAGCCGTATTTGGAAAATGGCATTGGTTTGGTGGGTGTGCAAAGATGGAAATAGGTCGTCGATATAGAGATGTAAGTTCGTCAAAACGTAAAAAACATCGATATTGCCACGGTTTTTCCGCCATGATAAAAAAAAAATGAAAAGACATCTTAAATTTCATTGTATTTTTCCATGAATGTTCGAAATGTGGAAATATTTCGTGGAAAAATCCGCCCAAATGTACTAGTGAAAGCATTTTTATTCTCAATTCAAATGTGAATAGTGACAAAAACTCTCACCAATTTATCACTTAACCACAACTTTACCTATCACCAATTCAAAAAATTGTTTATAAGTGTGATTGATGATTTAAAATTTATAGGGAACACCTTCATCGACATAGATACTCAATGTCGAATATATTTGTACAATCTTTGCTTTTTATCACCGAGATGAAGGCTCGGTGTTGGATTTGCTTTGCAAGCCTAAATATTGGCTTGTTTGTTTGTGGTGCTTAAAACAAGGCTCAATTAATGAATTCAAAACCATTCCACATGGGAGCTCTAGATATGGGGCATACCAAAGCTTCATGTTTAGTGCAGGCACTTGAGTTCTGTTAGATGAAGCAGAGGTTGTCCAGACCATTGAAAAAGAGTTATGTACTCTAAAAGAAATCAGCACAAACCCAAAATCAAGAACCAATAGTTGTTCTGTTAAGACCTTGATAAAGAGAAATCGGTACTCTTGAAACCATGGTTGAATGGATACCTACTGTATGGATCCCAGGAAAAATCAAATTACATCCAGTAAACACACTAATTCACTTATTTTGCAAAGGAAAAAAATTCAAAGGATGCTTGGAAAACAAAATTGGAGCTTTTGGGAAGATAACAACGAAGGAATTAAAACTAATACGGACCTTGAACTTTGCATAAGGTGGATGACATTATCCCATACAAAATTTCGAAGTTCGTGTCAGGGTATATGCAAAATTCCAAAGTTGTTGATCTTGAAATCTCCAGTGAGTTGTAGATCTTGTACCTGTAGCTCATTTACTCTATGGTAGACATAACCGACTACAACTCTATCTTCAACATCTTGTACGAGTGGATCATCTTCAGCATCTTGTACGACTGTAGAAGGAAGGTACCGAGCTCCCCATTTCGCCCATCTGGAACTCCCAAGATCATGGTAGCATTCAACCCGGTTCAACACGGTTAAGAAGTGTGTGTGTGTGTGTGAATGGGCGATAGAATGCATGGATCACTGGCCATTCCCTTGGGGAAATCGTGGAAATTCTTGTGGCCATGTGGATAGCTGAAGAGGGACAGTTTCTGGAAGCCCATCTCTTTAACCCACCCTTCATCTTGGCTCCCATGGACAAAATATGCAACGACAACGTCAAGCACAACCTGCACATGTTGCCCACAGCTTGGTGGTGCTTCATCTCATTGTGGCGCTGAAGGATGAACACAACTGCATTGAATCACACAATGCATTCTTCGCCCTAAGCTGGTGGGTTCTGTGCTTCCTTTTTATAGCTACTTCTACAGAATAAGTATTTGAAATATTCAGACCCTATTTTTTTAACTTAATATGAAATTTATATTCTTCTTAGATCAGTTTACTAGAACAAAGCATGCACTCTCCTCTACTAGAAGGTTTTCACTGCATGATGATGAAGATATTTGCAGTCCGATAATTAAAGCCATATTTGTCCTGCCTTTTCTGACCCACAACATTAAGGAGAAAGGCTTGAGCATGAAAATCACAAAATGGATTGAAATGAAGTTTAGTTAAAATGTAATAAAAAATGTTTGAGTTACGCTACAAAATTTTATAGAATTTTATTCATATGCAAGACAAAAGATGCAGCAAATTGTTAGCCAGAAGTTGGAATTAACCAACCTGACTTATGCTATAGAATTGTATTCACATGCAATAAAAAAAGAGTTCAGACTATCGCATGTGACCAGCAGATTCTTAGCCAGAAGCTGGATATAAGGAGAGAGCTAAAATTATCAATTGCATTTCCTCCATCTAACTGCATTGCAGGTGCTGAGGAACTATCGTTGGTGTGGACAACATCATTTTAAGAATTGTATTAGCTTAAACTTGGATCTCATGAAAATTTTGTTGTATGCTTCTCTCCACATTGCAAATTAAAATTTACATGTTGCATTCCACGTTGCAAAATACTCTGGGAACTTACCTCCGGTCATGGCTTAGGGATCGTATACCCACGTTGTAGCTCAGGGCTGGTGTATCCACGTGGTAGAATAATTTGTGAACTTACCTTTAGGTTGTGGCTTAGGGTTGGTGTAAAGAGGAAACGGTTTAGTATTACCCTTTGAATCAATTGAACCTCCGATAGGTGGCTGGCTGGGGTGGTGCTTATTATACATGCAGCTTCTTAAAGGCCCGACGGAACACTGACTGCAATGATTGGCGCACTTGACAAGTATAAATTAACTAAAGATGCATTATTCTCACTTCAATGGGATGCACCGTCATGATCGAATCACCGAAATTAGACCCTCAATCCTCTCGGTTCAGAGATAGAAAAAGAGCGAAATCTTAAAATATGAAACATCTCGATGATGATTTTATGCGATGAATCCAAGTAAGTTATCGCTGGAGAATTGTGAATTCAGATTATAAACGATGCATGCTTGTGGTTTATGTGATGTATATAAGACTAAATGATGTATGTTATGCTTGTAGAAATAATATATGTAATGCTTGTCTAAATAATGCCTTTTATGTTAATGAATTGAATGAACCGATGATGCTTACTAATTCACCTAATGTGTTCCTCCCTAATGAATAGATAGTAGAAGCTTGCTAATTCCTCCTAATGAAACTCCTTATGAACCTAACTAATTCATATACCCTTTTCCCCAAAAATGCAAAAAACAAATATTACTTATCCAAATTTTTACAGTGTTAAACAATTGAGCACTCAATATCTACATGATAAAATGGTATCTTTTCAATAAAACCAAATTTGAACACATTAATTTTACAGTTCATTAAAATAACAACTATTTTGTTGTATTTTTATGGGTTAGACCACACTTCATTATACATAAAAACTACTTATACTATGCAATAACCATATTGGGGCTTTTGCATGATCTTATGCATAGTGTAGGATGTTGTAACTAGATATAGTATTAGAATAAAAACAGAACCATGAGAAAATTACTTACCGTTAACTATGTAAAAAAAGAATCCACTAAGCAAAAGAGGCTATAATAAACCTACAACCAAAATATACATATAAAACCAACCAAAACCTTAATTCAATCTAGAGAGAGGGAAACCATCCAAGCTTTAGAGATGTAAGAATGATGGGCATTAGGCCCGTAAGAAAAAATAATATATAGCTCAAAAAAACATTAAAAAAAAATTCCTCCATACCAAGCAAGTTAGAAATGCTATCATAGGGGCCTGGGCATCAAATTTTGTTGTTCAAACTTGTCGCAACAACATACAGGTATGGGATGGAGGAGAAATGAAATCAAGCCTAATTCAACTGGAGCCTTGCAACTCACTACATGTTTGAGTCTCGACAGTCTTCCTTTTAAATTGAACTAGAACAACAAAATAAGTTCGTTAATGGTTCGATTTGTGAAAACTATAGATACATGAGTAATTAAGAGATCGTTGAATTCATAGTCATGGGCATGAAATTTAAGTTATTTAATGAAAGAATTAATCTATCTACCTATATGTTGAAACTATTTTCCATGCTGATGTGGGCCACTGCCCTCCTTATTGTCTTACCAGAAGGCTTGAAAATTAGGAAGATGACTTAAAATTATGGACTTCACCATCAAAGAGGCCTTACAATCACATTGGTAAGGAGTCATAAGAAGATCACAACAATCCAATGCATCAAATCTCATATGAGAGTGCCAATTAAAGATTTATATGGTAAATTTAATATAAGAATTACTTATAGTTGTCTCCTACTCTTTTCGTCTTGATACATTTGATAATTTATGGTTGCCTCTGCCCCTTGACCCAATCGATATTATAAGGTGAGGATGTGCATGCATAATAATATTTAGTTATGACTATGCGATGAGGATTTAAATAGAAGAGGATGTAAAGACATGCAATTTTTATACGTATTTTGGTGGTGATTTTTGAAGATAAACGTGGTGAGAAACCACATATGTTTGGAAGGACGGAGGGAGATTACACGATAATGATCATGCCACCCATCAAATTGAAGGCAATTGATGAGCCAAAAATTGTTATTTTTAAAACTTTATTAATCACCATTGTGGTACTTTGGTCTAAATGTTTTTTCTAGCTCATTGTTTCTCCCTATTGTGTGCCCGGTGCCACCTATCTATATCGATGCATAAATCAACCTCTATTTGGTTTGTGGTTGATGAAGCATTCAATTAAATTCCCCACTGATTCAAAATATGTCCCGTATATATCTTTGTTTAAAATGAATCATATATTATAGTAGAAATCAATATGTAACAACAATGACACATCCAGGTGCCACAAAGCGGTTGATCCAGTTTCCCCCCTGCCTACATAAACAAGGAGAGAAAGCATATCTGACTCGGCTCCATCTCAGAAAGTATCGATATCTTTCCCAAAAGGTGTGCCCTCTGTCCGAAATTCAAATAGCCAAATCTGATCTGAATGTAGAAACTTTTGCCAGGTTGAATGACAGTCGACTCTTGAAAAATTGCATGGCAACAATTCTTCCATAAGGAGGCTCTGATTAGTCTGATCACATCCCACATACTTTTGCTAGCCTACTGAATTATCCACTCAATCCCAAACACAATCCATTACCAATGAAGTGGAGCGATAAAAAGGGTATTGTATTTGAAATTATTACAATCCCAAATCATCCTAGAATTCTTGCAATTCCACATCACAAGATTAATTGTTTCTAAGTTGTGATAGACTATACAACATCCATTTGTAAAACTAGCATGACAAATTCGATCCTTGTTTGAATTCCACATCACGGGCTTAATTGTTTCTGGGTTGTGGCATACTATACTACTCCATCCTCGTGTAACTTCAAAATTAACGTCTCCTCTATTTTAGGAAGTATTTGGGAAGCTTGGAAGAAGATAGTTATGACCCTTTCTTGGCATTGGAATGGTATTATAAGAGCATTAGATTTGGCCTGTCATTCGGTTTAGCTTTGAAAAGTGAAAACTTCACTTTAACCCATTTAAACATATTATTCCATGAGAAACTTTTTAATAAAGTGATTTATCTAAGGAAATGTCTCTATGATGAGGGTGCTAGGCTATTGATGTTGATGTATGTAACATCCCGAATTTTCATAAAAAATTAAAATTTTTGGAAACGACATTAAATACAAAATTTATAGATGCGGAAATAATAATTGTTTGATTACGACAATTTTAATTAAAAGTCGTTAGTACTAAATGTAAATTAAATTTTCTGTTTTAACAGCATGGTGATAAAGACAAACTTTAACACATTAATTACGACATGATTATGGTAATAGACGAACTAACAGGTCATTAATGTGATGTGATACTTTTTCTGGAAAAGATACTAACAGTTTGATTTTTGATGAACAAGGGTGTCCTACGAGGTACCCTGGAGTTTACTTAGCTGCGACGCTAATGCATTTGAATATTCTATGTGTAGACAATAGGTAAGAGGTTCGATAACTGCATAAATTATAAGTACGCGTGTAATTCAATTCAACGTCAAATAGATATGTTGTGAATTCTTTTTGCAAAAACAAGTATCTTCAGGTATGAATGTCTAGTGCTGCTTACTGGTCTTTCAATGCTGTCTTACAACTCCACTATGATTTCAATATGTTGTTTATTAACATCATCAGGCTGGTAGAATAGTCGCTGAAATCAGTGTCGTTGTAGTGGCTGGCTCTGTCGTCTTGAGATAACTAATACTTGTAAAGTATTAACGTCGTGATTGTATTGCTAACCGTCACATGCATTGTAATAAGAATGAGGGTATGAAGTTCATGACCATAGCATGGTTTTTATGCTAGTTATTAATCAATGGTCTTGTTGGAAATTCACAAGTGGAAACTCCTACATTATTATATTTTTATAAATAAAAAAAATAGAAACTATGGTTAATATATTAACAATGTCAATCTTATAGTTTGCTAACCTATATAATAGTTTTATATTTGCAAACTATTATAAAATATATGAAAGTTTACTATATTGAAATGATATGAAATCTATACTTCAAACATGGCTAAACTTTAGTCTTAATATTGAAATACTGTAACTCTAAGTTGAATCGTAATTATAGTGTGAGAACTAATGTCCACTATACGATTTTAACAATAAAGTTTTGAATTTCTAAAATCCAATTGTGAATTATATCGTTTATTTTTATTGCACTGACATGCATTTAACTCGACAGGGTGGCGAGTTGGTAGTCATTAAAATGACATGAACGTCGAGCTATTGTGAAGATCATGTCTTGATCTTGCATTAAAAGCTTGAGTCGAACGTCTAGCTGACAAGGATTTCCAGCGTTCCACGTAATATGAATTCGATGTAATAGTTTCTGCAAATGTCATTGTGTAATGGTTATGTGTTTTGAAACTCCTCCGAACTGAATGTTGATCGATCCTCCGTGTGCCCAAGTGGCATGGCTGTGCATGCAAAATGATAGAGCAATAAATGCAAGGGTTGTTCGACCCAATGCAACATCGCTGGCACTCTCATGAACGTTGGATGTGATGAATGTGGATCGTTAGATACAACCCTAACCCTTGTCGTTGTTTTGGTTTATGAGATTTGAATGATGTTTATTGTTCTATTGTTCCGGTCTGTGTGGCCGATAGGCTGCTGAATTCTAGGGTTAGCAAGCCTGTAAGAGGTTTCTACCTCGAGACTTGTAGCTTAGGGTTGAATTTGCAGGTCCTCTTTCACTGTAATGGCGTGGTGTTTAAAAGATTGAGTCTCTGGTTTGAGTTGTTATCGAGTTAATAGTTTAAGCCTTTCGTTTTAGAATTTGAGTGAAATGCACAATGCTTGCAAAAGGTAGAAGTACCCTGGTCTCGTCTACAACACAGATCTCATCCTTTTTTCTGGTGAATGCAAAGAACTTGGCCTCCAGTTGTGAAGGTAAACGATTCTCGAAAAAGGTAGTGATTCTTTTGTTGCATTTCGACTTTCAATTTAAAATGTAACAGTTGTTTTAATTCTGAGTTAATGTTTTGTCAGTTGCAGGGTTCGAAGACCGACTTGCAAGGGTTTGGAAAGGAAAAGCGAGCTTCCATTCCTGGTAAGCTTCGGGTCTCAAACCCTCGTAGGTGCCTTTCGACTTTGGTTGATTTTTTTTCAAGAGGATGAGTAATCAGTATTTCACCCTGCCTCAGCGTCGTCTGTTAGTTGAAAAACTTTGAAAACCCTTTGTTATTCAAAAGATGTTTGAACAGGGATACGACCTTCATTTGTTTGTATGATACTTGGTCTTAAACTTTTGATGATTAGCTTTGTCGAACTAGGAGTCAAGATACTCGTCAATGCAGAGGGTTTTTGGATTTGTTTAAAATGTTTAAATTTATGAATGAACCCTATGCGATTTTTGGTTTGGAAATATGTTGTAATCTTATGTTTTTCTGGAATCATTGGTTTCCCTTCCTGGAGTTGGAATTTGTATTGCTTAAAACCTTGAGCACGACCTGCTGGTTTATGTTATGAGAAAAGAGATAAAGGAAAAGAGCCGAAGCTCGTCTAACTGTAGATACCATGTTTTCTTCTCGGCAATGAAAAATATATATGCTAAATCATTCTGTGCTATTCGTCTATGTTATACGTTGAATTCTGTATGTTGGTATCGTGAATTTCGAGCTAGGTTAGAGTATATGGTTGTCGAATGATAACTCTGTAATGTGATGATGAAATGGTTTTTATTTCGTTTGTAAAGGAAACGAACAGGGCCATACCCTAGTTCGTGTTTGGTCTTTGAAAATGGATAAATGTTTAGAAAATGAAAAGAACAGGGCCATGCCCAGGTTCTAGTTTCGTCTTCGAAAATGGAAGATATTAATCATATATATCTTCAGATTAGCCCTTAAATGTAGCTAGGGTTTATACTATAATTTTAAATGTGGATATAATATGTTTTTTATAATACCATGGATAATGATAATGGATATCTAAAACAATGCGATCTTAGGTTTTACAGTTGATACGATGCTATGTGTTAGTACTATAAGCAGTTCGTAATATAGTAGAAAATACAACACTCAAATTAAATAATACATGCGAATTGTAAAGTAAAATGATAAGTGTAAACAATATAGGTTTTACATTCCTCTTGTTTACAGTTTTGATAATACTGATATGACTATAGGAAATTATTCTATCAATAAATTTGTGATGAATACTCCAGTTTGTGTGTGAACATGTATATTTCAGTGTAATTTGTAACTTACATTCCTAGTCAACACATTTATTTATTTGTAGCAATACTTATTTAAAATGCAGACATGATATGATGTATGGAAATTGAATTCCATCTACTTCCGATGTACACAATAGAGATAAGAAAAATAAATACAAAGTGTCTGTAAAGGAAATAATCAATATTTGTCTTCTTGAAACCATGAAGTATTCTAAAATATTTTTAAATACTATACTATAATTTCTACTGTTATTAACTATAGGACAGAAACTGATAACCATACAAATTACTATTTATCTATCGAATCAATGGCAAATTGCATATCTTTTCATCTATTCTTAATTTGTGTATCTCTACTAGAGTACGATGCATAAAAAAACATGTGGAAAAATGTAGATACTGGTTTATCAATTCAAATCATCCTCGAAACTTTAACATGCAGACTTTCAACAGAATCAAAAGACATTTCTTTTTCAAAACAGAGATTAATAAATGAATAAAAATAGGAGATAGTAAAACCTGGAATAGTTCTGTAGGGAAACAAACAACCCAAGAAGACTGTTCCACGCAACCAATTTCCTGAAGACAGTCAAGTACTTGCCTTAGGACCCCCGAGCCTATTCACTGAACCACCATGAGGAAGAAACTTAGGAATTTAGGATCTCTTCTTGCATTAGCATATAACTTGTAGAATCTTCAAGAGTTAGCGGTCCAAGGGACCTTCTCCAGCACCTCTGGTTCTCCTTAACAAATAATTTGCAGACTTATGATTTGCACTCACCACTAGCCTCCCTATTTGAATCTCTCAGTGATCACTTGATGCACATGAGAAAATATTCCTGCAGAAATATTGTGTAAGAGCTGCCTGCTCAATTCAAATTTGCCTTACTGGGTCATTAAATGAGCTGCCTGCCCACTCCCACCACCTGGGGGACAATGCCACATTTTTAGGGGTAGTTGTCCCATAACCAACAGCTAGTGGTGTGATGCAATTGCTGCCATTTGTCCCATACCTTCCAACAGCTTCCATTCCTCCTAGTGGGTCAATGAACACTCATTTAACAATCCCCCTGGGTGTTTGTCTCCTAATTAATTTATTTAAATAATAATAATTAGTAATTACATTCATCCTTGATTAAAATTGATCATAATTACAAAACTTTGTAATTAATTTTAACATGAAGTATTTTGCAAATAAAATAATAATTTTCAGAAATTTGGGTAGGTGACATACACCCCCCCTTAAGTCTCAACATCGTCCTCGATGTTGGTTAATCACTCCTTGAGTGTTCCTGAAACATATTTGGGTATGCTGCATGCATACTACTCTCCAACTCCCAGGTTGCCTCTTCTGGGATAAGGTGCTTCCATTGCACCTTCACTTGCCGAATGGTGCGACTCCGAAGAATAGTTTCCCTCCTTCCGATGATACAGTCCGGTTCCACCAGAAAATATCCGTCTTGTCCCACCTGTACATCATTCCAGTTTACAACATGAGTAGCATCATGTACATACTTCTTTAAAAATGATATATGAAAAAAATTATGTATTTTTAAGTTAGGTGGCAAAGCCAGTTGGTATGCCACTGCTCCAACCTTTGACAATATTTCAAAAGGACCACAATACCTAGGTGCCAACTTGGCACAACTTCCCAATTTCAATGAACTCTTTTTTGGTCTTACCTTGAGGAATACATGTTCACCAACCTGGAACTCTTTATGAGTCCTTTTTAAATCTGCTTGACTCTTTTTCCTATCATGGGAAGCTTTTAAATGTCCTTGTACCTGTTTCACAATTAGTTCTAATTCTTGCAATAATTCAGGTCCTAAAACAACTCTATTTACTGGATCATTCCACGAAACAAGTGTATCACATTTCCTACCATAAAGAATTTCAAAAGGACTAAGTCTGGCCGATGCATGATAATGATTATTATAAGCAAATTCTGCTAAGTGTAAGTAGTCTTCCCACTTACCAGGCTGATCCTTAACATACATTCTTAATAAATCTTCTAAAACTTGATTTACCCTTTCTGTCTGTCCATCCGTTTGTGGATGAAATGTTGTACTCAAATTTAAGGTTGTATTCAACCCCTTAAACAGTGACCTCCAGAAGTTTCTGGTAAACTTAGAGTCACGATCTAAAATTATTACTTTAGGTATCCCATGTAGTCGAAAAATCTATTTCATAAAGATTTCTGCAATGTTTGGAGCTTTAAGAGTAGTCTTCACAGGTATGAAATGTGCTGCTTTGCTGAGTTTGTCCACTACCACCATGATAGAATCATGTTGTTTCTGATTTTTAGGCAATCCAGTAATAAAGTCTATGTTGATCACTTCCCATTTCCAACTTGGTATCGGTTGCAACAATCCAGCAAGGTGTTGGTGTTCAACCTTCACTTTTTGACAATACAAACATTTAGCTATGTACTCTACTATTTCATCCTTCATTTTGGGCCAATAGTATTCTTTTCTTAGCATAGTATAGGTCTTTTGATAACCTGGATGACTAGAATAATGACTTTTAGGCATTTCATTTAATATCAGAAATTTTATTTTTGGTATGTCTGGTACATACAATCTGTTTTTATACAGTAATAGCCCATTTTCCTTCATGCTGTAATCTGCCATAAAATTTTCAGAATTGTTGTTTGCTGTCTTTTTCTTCATTTTTCTGTATTCTTCATCTGTTTCACTCTTTTCAAGAATTTGATTTTCCAAATCAATTGAATAAGTACTAATGGCTGAAATAAAATTCAGTTTTTCCTTACGACTCAAGGCATCTGCTACCTTGTTCTCCTTTCCTTTAATATGCTGAATTTCGAAATCATACTCACTTAAGAAAGTCAACCATCTAGCTTGTCTAGCGTTCAGGTTTGTCTAATCTAATAAATATTTTAGACCCATGTTATCTGTCAATAACGTAAATTTTCTGCCAATAAGGTGATGATGCCACATTTTAAGGCATGAATTACTGTCAATAACTCTAAATCATAGGTAGAGTAGTTCTTTTCATATACTTTCATCTTTCTAGATTTATATGCCACCGCATGCCCTTCCTGTGTCAGGATTCCACCGAGTCTGTCATTGCATGCGTCTGTATAAACTACAAAATCCTTGTTAGGGTCTGCTATCCTCAAGATAGGTGTTGTAGTCAATAATTCCTTTAATCTCTTGAAACTGTTGGAACATTTCTGATCCCAAACAAATTTCTTCCCCTTCTTCTACAAAGAAGTTATGGGGTTGGCAATCTTTGAAAAAATTTCTATAAATTTTCTGTAATATCCAGTAATGCCCATAAATGATCTTACATCCGACACATCCTTAGGAACCGGCCAGTCATTAATGGCCCTTATCTTATCGGGGTCAACTGAGATTCCTTCTTTTGAAATTATGTGTCCTAAATACTTAATTTTGTCTTTGTGAAAGTCACACTTGCTAAACTTAGCGTATAGTTGATGATCTCTCAGAACTTGTAGGATAATCCATAAATGTTCATCATGCTCTTCTTTACTTTTTGAATACACTAAAATGTCATCTATAAACACAACATCAAACTTGTCTAAGTATTTGTGCAAAATATTATTCATCAAACACATAAATACAACTAGGGCATTAGTCAAGCCAAATGGCATGACTACGAATTCGTAATGTCCATACTGAGTTCTGAAAGATATCTTAAAAATATCTTCATCCTTAACCCGTACTTGATGATATCCTGATCTTAGATCAATCTTTGAAAATATTGTTTCTCCACACAGCTGATCAAATAGATCATCTATGCAAGGCAATGGATACCTATTCTTGATTGTCATCTTGTTAAGCTGGCGATAATATATGCACAGTCTTAAGGTTCCATCTTTCTTCTTAACAAAGATGACAGGTGCTCCCCAAGGAGACATGCTGGGTCTTATATAATTCTTATCAATCAGTTCCTTCAACTGTGATTTTAATTCGTTTAGTTCCAGTATATTCATTCTGTATGGAGCTTCAGAATTTGGTACTGCTCCTAGTATTAACTCTATGGTAAAATTTGAATCTCTTTTAGGAGGTAATCCTGGAATTTCATCAGGAAATACATCCTTAAAATCCTTTAGGACAGGTATGTCCTCTAATTTCAGTTTATCCTCTTTACCAATAAACTCATCATTTACTAGGTTTACTGCAAACAACTGGCATCCTTTCCTAACTGCCTTCTTAACTTGCATGGTTGAAATCTATCTAAGGGTTACCTTCCTTGGGATGCCTTTAATTTGTACAATTTTTCTTTCATCATTTAAACATGTAAAACGTTTTCCGTAACAGTCCAGAATGACATGATGGGCTTCTAACCAGTCCATCCTAACTATAATATCATAAGATCCTAAAGGTAGAATATTCAACTTGATTTTTGTTTGTAAATGATTCATGGATAAAACACAACTTTCTATAAAATCTGATACTTTCCACTTTGTTCCAGTTGCTAGTCTTACTAACCAAGATTTACTAAACTTTTCTGTTTTCAATTTAAGACTTTCCACAATATCTGGTGATATATAACTTAAGCTCGCACCTGGGTCAATTAAAATAGTAACGGGATGATTTAGTATCATACATTCAATCTCTACCATAGAGATTTGATGATCTGCTTGCCTATTGTCGAGTGCTGCATTAATTCTGGGCATCTCCCTCGCCACGTCTCCAATAGTAGGTTCAGTCTGAATAGAGTTGATGTTGTTAGTCTTTCGCTTCCTCAAGGGACATTCTGATGCGTAATGAGGACCTTAGCATTAAAAACATTTGATAGGTGCCTTTTGCTCATTAGTCCTAGTATTATTAGGAGCATTTTTGGGTGCTGTAGAATTCTGCTGTTGATTGTTTCTGGAATTATTCCCTTGGAAATTTTGATTCTAAAAATTCTTCCTTTGGAGTCCGGAATTTCCACTGAATCTGAAATTTTTCTTTTTCTGCTCAAAGTTCCTGGGCTTATGACTCTTCTAGTTTGACATTCCTTCTCTTTTTTGATTAGTGTCATAACAGAAAACTGCCTTTCTCATAGCCTCTTCCAAAGTTTTAGGACTGTCGTACTCAATTATGTCCTTAATATTGAAAGGTAGGTAGCTCAGGTATCTTTGAATTTTTGGTTTTTCTTCTATGAAGTATGGCACATATCTCAGCAAGTTCAGAAATTTACTATTCATTTCCTTCATGTTCATACTTCCCAACTTCAAATCGTAGAAGTCTTTGGATTTTTCTTCATAGTACTGTTATGAGGAAGTTATTGGGGTTTTTCACCTTTATGGTTTTCCCCAAGTAAACTCCGTGTCTCTTGTGTGCTTGCATTATTGTGTCCATGATTGATATGCTATAGATATGTTGTACATGTTGTTCTCTCAGTTAAGATCCTAGATCAGATTGAAGTAAATTCTGAAAAACTAACATGGGATCAGAGCTAGCCTGAAAGAAGGCATGGTATGGCATGTATGACACTTGTTGCACTTGCGATGCTAGGGCTTGATATAGCAAAAAACAGTCATCGTAGCACTTTCGCTATAAATCCATTTTGGAGAATTTTTCGGAGATGACTTTTTTACAGGTCGAATATCAGATCCCATTGTACCTTGTGTCCAAAGGAAAACTTCTAATTCATTGTACTTTGTATTTTATGATCTGTACAATCTAGGGTTTCTGTCTCTTCCAGATCTGAGTCATAAACAAGTGACCTAGGAAAAAAGGTCATAACTTGGGCTAGGAAGCTCCAAATGAAATTTCGTAAAAAGTGACAGGTAGTGCACGGACTGCACTTTCTCAGGTAACTGTTTCAGAGGCTGAAACTAAACCAGTGACACGTGGAATTCCGTACAAGTTCCCTCTCCTATTTTATCCCATAAACAGGTCACGTTGCGACACTTGGAATAACTCTCTCTCAGAGAATCCATTTGAGGTCAGAACTATGGGGTTGGAAAGATGACAGGTAGAGATACCACATAAAATATTTTCAGACCCTGTGAATCAGAAAGTTCAGAGTTACACTAGAAACAATCAGGTGCATATTTCTGTCAAAACATAATTATGTTTTGAGCACCTTCATTCATGGCTCCGGGAATTAGGGTTTTGGAGAAAGTTGGTATTTTTGTAATCAAAGACCATGGCTGAATGCTACTCATAAAAATCGAAATTTGGAGACCAAGATAAAAAAATTTGGTTGGGTAGAAGGTCGGGCTTGATCAAGCCCTAGTTCGGGACTTTGATTGGAAAAGTGCAAAATTAGGGCTTTTGCAAAAATGGGAATTTTTTAAATATGTGACCACGGCTGGAAGCTCCTCAGAAAAATAGAAGCTCAGAGCTTTGGATCGAACATTTTGATTGGGAATAAGGGTGGGCTTTATCAAACCTTAGTTCGGGGTCATGTCCAGTGAATCCAGAAGTTTCAAAGGCAAATTTGAGGGGTGAATCTTTGCAGTTTTAAAATTCTGAGTATACCAGGTTGATCAGCTCATCAAGGCGCATATTTCTATCCTTTCAGAAGCTTGAAATTCAAAGTTTGAATTTTTAGGGTTTCTCTGACAAACCCTAATCCAGATCCAGATCCAGTTCCTGCAAATCAAGAGAATTGGGTTAATCCTAGAAGAGAACGGATTGGTCACCTGCATAAGTGAAGAAGTTCCTGTTTTAGAGGGAAATAAGGCTAAGGCCTTACATAAGAAGTTTACAAGCAATCTCGACAAGTATGACTTATCCAGGTATGTTTCGAGATTTGTTCATGATTAAGTTTATGGTATTTTTGTCTTCATATTATTACATTTAGTACAATCTTGATTAAATCTAGACTTGTTGTATCACCTTAATAAAATTATGAATGCATGATAGAAGATATTCATTGATTAGGGTGTTGACACTTATGATTGTACTAATGCATTATGGTGTTGTATGAGGTTTATGTTGTCCTCTAACATGAAAGGTACACCAAGAAAGACAAATCATGTTCTAGTTCAAGAACATATGATCATGGTGACATGAAGACAAAGATTCATCCATTGCCATGAATCACATAGAAGATCTACTTATGAGGTATGTATAACTTGATTCTATAATGGTTAACCTATGAGATATGCAGGTTACTAGCACAAGTCATTGAAGAGAACAAGAATACATCATGTGGGTATGTTAGACATAAATAGCTAACATACTAATCCAGGTATGTTTTTCCTATATCAAGTTAGAATTCTACCTTGTGATAGGATCTCTTATATAAGTATATATGGCATGATTGATAATGATTATTCATGAAGTCATAGGTTTGAATAATCATAGGTTTATGCATATTATGTCTCTTACCTTGATTGATGATATGACTAACCAGAAAAGTCTTTTGGTCAAATATGAATATGCATAAGTAAGAGAAGTCTTCCTTAAAACATTGAATTCTAATGCTTATTATCTATGTTTGAAATGATCATGACTATGCATGTTTAAGATTATTGTGTTTTGATAGTATTAAGATTATACTAATGAATGTGTGATTATGTATGAGACCTCGAGGATAACACAATGATGATACTAATAAGCATCCATAGTGATTAAGGATGGATATAAGTTCAAGGACAGGTAATCCAGGAAGCAAAGATCAAGAGGGAGCACACTCCAGTTGTTCCTGCAAGGAATCAAAGATCAAGAAGGAGCACACTTTAGTAGTTTATGCAAGGATGTAGATATTCAGAGGGAGTTGACCACTTCTCACAATCCACATCAGAATGGAGTTGCAGAAAAGAAGCAAAGAGAGAGAGGGAGTCAACCCAACAAACAAACAAAGATAAGTATTTGAATTATCATTCCTTGCATATTTTAGTGTTTAATGTATATACTGATGTTCCTAGAATTAGGTTGTGTATTATGCATATTAGAATAGTTGCATTGATGAACAATATACTACTAATATACATGGGTAAGTGGCCTATGGCACTGTACAACATTTCATTGCTACTTATCTAGAATGAAACCTCTTTGCTGACATGTTGGGAGTTGTGCACACTCTTAACAATGTTCTGGTAGAGATTGGAAGGCATCTAGAAAATTACGGGATATGGATAAATGCTATATTGAAGCATTGGCTAAGATAATTGCATGACTGTATGACATATTTCTTTATGTGTAAGAATTTGTTCTGACAACTATGAGATGTTTTCTAATCATGCAATTTAACTTGTTGTGTAGGAAAGATCGTATACCATCACCTACAAAAGAAGGACTACAACATTTGTTCAGCAACAAAGTTATCTATTGAAAATATTGAAGATATTGAAGTTCCCAGGATCTGGGAAGAATGCCATGATCGAGGAGTACCAGTTGATCATGAAGATGTTTGGGATGCAGTCCAAAGACCTGAAGGGGAGTCTGTAGTGACTTCCAAGAGGATCTACAAGATCAAGCATGCTACAGGTGGTAGCATAGAGACTTTTTCTCCTGTAGCTAGATACACTTCCATTAGATCAGTACTTGCTCTGGCTGCAGTGATGAAGTGGAAGATACACCAGATGGATTTCAAGACAGCTTTCTTGAATGGTGTAGTTGAAGAATAAGTGTATGTGGAGCAGCCACTTGGTTTTGAGACACATGACAGGGAGTCATATATGTGCAGAACTTGGTATGGTAGGATAGACAACTTTCTATCTAGTTTGGGCTTTACCAAGACTAAAGTGGATTCCAACCTTTACTACAAGGTTGAGGAAGGCAATCCAGTGATACTACTTTTGTATGTGGATGGCCTGTTTATTACAGGTGAAGATAGATTGATTGCCGACACGCAGTGGAAGCTTGCTTCCAAGTTCGAGATGAAGAACTCGGGGATGATGCACTATTTGTTTTTGGCATGGTGGTGTGGCAGAGTGCAGATGGAATCTTCCTTGGACAAGGGAATTATGCCGTAAAGATCCTGAAGAGGTTCGGGATGATGGACTGCAAGGACATGGCCACACCTATGGCATCGAACCTGAAGCTTCTTTGTGATGCTTCATCTGAGCCGGTTAATGTCAACATGTATCGTTAGATGATTGGGTCCTTGATGTACCTGATGAACACGAGACCAGATATCTGCTTTGTGGTGAACACATTGAGCTAGATCCTGATAGATCCCAGAGGTGTTCACCTAGTTGCTGTAAAGCATATTTTGAGGTACCTGAAGGGTATGGTTGACTATGGGATCAAGTATGATGCGAATCAAAAGTTTAACCTTCATGGTTATGTTGATTAGGACTGGGTAGGTAGTGCTGTAGATAGGAAGAGCACTTTTGGGTGCTGCTTCAGTATGGGATCAGGTGTGATCTCTTGGTTTAGCAGGAAGCATTCCTGCATAGCACTGAGTACAACCGAAGCAGAGTATGTTGCGACAGATGAGCACGTTGCAGATGTATTGACCAAGCCGTTGGCCAGAGTGCAGTTTGAGTACTTCAGAGAGAAGCTTGGTGCACTTCAGATCGAGGTTCCTTCCAAAGGGAAGTGATGAGTCTGGAAGATGCAGATGCACATGAGCTTTTCTGACATGGTTGATGTGTTCTCCCATGGTCATGATGTAATTGCTGAGCCATTCTCACATGGTGGTAGATGTGTTCTCCCATGGTGTATATGTGAGGGCTAAAGCCATTTTTCACATGGTGGTAGATGTGTTCTCCCATGGTGTATATGTAAGGGCTAAAGCCATTTTTCACATGGTGGTATATGTGTTTTCCCATGGTGAAAAAATAAGGGTTGGACCCTTCCTTGAATGGTGGTAGATGTGTTCTCCCATGTTAGTGGTGTAAGTGCTGGATTATGTGCATCTAGGCTGTGCTTCGTAGACGATGAGATGATCTGAAGAGGACGATGCTATGATGATCAGGAGGATCATGGATGATGAGCATCGAGACGATGCTCCAGTTACTGCTCTATATATGTATATGCATCATGTTGGATGCATGTTATGATGAGTCGGATCATTTATGTATGTATGCATCATGTTGGATGTTGGATATGATCAGTTGGATCATTTATGTATGTATGCATCATGTTGATGCTGGATATGATCAGTTGGATCATGTGTATGTATATGTATATGTATCAGGTGGATACATTGTATGATCAGGTGGATCATGTATTTGTATGTGTATCAGGTGGATACATTGTATGATCAAGTAGATCATGTATGATGATATGTATCAAGCAGATACTGTGTATGCATCATGTGGATGCATTGTATGATCAAGATGATCATGGATGACGGGCTTCAGGATGTTGCTTCAGATGACATGCATCAGGACGATGCAGTGATGATGATCAGGATGATCATGTGTACATTAGGATGATGTATGGTGAGTATCAAGTTGATACTCTATGGTCGTGGACAGGTTGTGTAGATGAGCATTTAATAGCGCCCTGGGAGATTTGCAGACACTCTTGCTAGGTTTTGCCGATGGCATATAATAGCTCCTTGGGAGGTCTGGAAAATGCTCTTGCTAGGTTTTGCTCAGAGGGACATATAATAGCGCCCTAGGAGATTTACAGATACTCTTGCTAGGTTTTGTCCATGGCATATAATAAATCCCTGAGAGATCTTGCAGGTTGTTCTGGACACGTAATTAGTACTGGGATGCTCTTGCTAGGTTTTTCCGATGACATATAATACCTCCCTGGGATATCTAGTAAATGCTCTTCCTAGGTTTTGTCCGTGGCATATAATAACTCCCTGGGAGATATTGCAGTTTGTGTTGGGCACGTAATCAGTCCTAAGATGCTCTTGCTAGGTTTTGCCAGTTGCATATAATTTCTCCCTGGGAGATTTGCAGATGCTCTTGCTAGGTTTTTCCTATGGCATATAATAGCTCCCTGGGAGATCTGACAAATGCTCTTGCTAGGTTTTGCTTGGTCACATGTAATAGCTCCCTGGGAGATCCTATAGGTTGAGCAGTATGCTCGTAATCAGTCCTTGGATGCTCTTGCTAGGTTTTGTTGATGCACATAATAAGTCTTAAGGATTCCACAGTATGGCCAGTGATGATGAAGACTTGTAGGTGGTGGGCCTACACCCAGTATGAAAAAGGACTGGCTCTATAGAACTTCCTATGACGAGTAGATTCAGAGATTGATTAAGATAGTAGCAGCAGTGACGATGACGATGATTTGAGGACGATGCATCGATGACGAAGATCCAGAGAAGAAGACTTGTGCTAGAAGACCTGTGTCGAGAAATACCTTCCTAGTTAAGAGGGAGTGTTGATGTATATGTAACTTCAGAATGTATTTCACAATTATGTATATTGTATTCCTATAGAGATGTTATTATTCCTCTATATGGAAGTGTTTGTATTCCTATAGAGATGTTATTATTCCTCTATACGGAAGTGTCGTCATTTATATTGTAAGTGTCGTAACTTATACTTGATGGGTTATTAGACCACCTTGTTGGGGTCGGCCCTGTATAAGTCACGTGGGTCGAAGGGTTATTAGACCACCCTATTGGGGGTCAGCCATGTGGGTTAAAGGGTTATTAGACCACCCTATTGGGTGTCAGCCTAGTCAGCATTGTGTTATGTGGTTAAGTTGAGGCCGACCTAGTAAAGGTTATTAGGAAAGTCAAGTCAAGTATAGATAGAGTGCGGGAGGCACTCTATTTGATCATTCTATTCTCACACACACTCTTTGGAGAGAGGCACACTTGTGGAGGAGGAGAAGCTGCTGCTAGGAGATGTCTATCTCTTATGCTTGGGTTGTATCATTGCTCTATCTATCTTTGAGGAAGTTATTGGGGTTTTTCACCTTTATGGTTTTCCCCAAGTAAACTCTGTGTCTCTTGTGTGCTTGCATTATTGTGTCCATGATTGATATGCTGTAGATATGCTGTACATGTTGTTCTCTTAGTTAAGATCCTAGATCAGATTGAAGTAAATTCTGAAAAACTAACAATTGAAAATATCACACTATCTTTCCTGTGAATATGGCTTTGATGTGAAATGGTAATTTGATCATTCAAAGTATTTAATAGATTATTCTAGCTAATGAGATAACATGTTTACTTTGAAGCGTATTTGGGAGAATGGAGGTGGAGGTATGAGAACCTTTTTAGATCTATAAGCCTAAATAGATTTATCTACATTTATAAATCACATCCTTTTCTAAGAGAAGTTGAATAAAAGACGAGGACTTTAATATGAGGAGGCTAAGTGGGTAAATCAAGGTTGCACGGTATGATACTCTAGGCTATCCTACATATAATGGATTCTTGTATGGATTCTTGTTTTCCAAAGCTTTCCTTTCAAGGAGTTCCTCTTGACGTTAGGTGTTAGGTTTCACTATTGATACTTAACAACTTTGTGATTAGGTCTTGAGACTCTATGTTGCCTATTTTGGAATTATTTTATTGCTCATGAGTGCCAAGGCTTTAAGTTTCGTATGGTTCTCTTGGTATCACATTCTTTTTAGTAAGATCCATTAGAAAGAGGTTTTTTTGCTAATGTATCATACATGTGTCATTTAACTTAAATAGGAGATTGAAACTTTATTGAAATTGTTGCTTTCTATGTTATTTGAAAAATTACTTAACAAGTATATTTAGTTATGGAATACTTTGGTTGAAAGTTTTGTATTCATATTTTAAATTAATAACACTTTCTTTTTCAAAAATATACATAAATATTTTTGACATCACTATTTATTTTAAATTTAAATAATTAAGCATATTTATTTATCACTTTTATTATTTATTTATATAAATAATATTTAAACAACAATAAATAATTAAAATCATTATTTATTCTATGTAATATATATAAACATTCAAAATTTATTAGGTATAAGATAATTAATATGATTATAAATATTATTATTATTATTATTATTATTATTTTATATATATAAAACAAACATGGTAGTTGGTATATCTATTGCAGAAAGAGTCGTGATTTTCAAAACATTGGATAATATAACTAGGTGTTTAAGTTTATAAAAGAATTAGTAGTACCAAAGCAATTATTAAGTGGTATATATATCCCTATATGCGTACACATTCAAAGGATAACTTACACCACAAAGGTATTGACGATTCCTTAAATATAATATAAAAAATATTCGAGATATATCAGTTTTTTTTAGGGTCACTATGGTTGCTACTTATTTTAAGCATGTTTCCTTCCCTAATTAAGGGTAAGGTTCTTTGTTTATTAATTTTATTGTCGGTTATACCATGTACTTTTGTTTTTTATGCATCACGACCTAATATGAGAATAAATTTAGTGTTCTATGATTCATACAAAGTTATGGTGAGAAGTCATTTCAAATCTAAATCTATTGAGTGGTTGTTAATTATAATACATATATAATAATAAAACTTGGATGTTTCATAAGTTTGAAATATGCTTTTGTAAATAAATGATAAAACATATTTTATGCAATGATGGTTGTTGTTTGTGATGAAGTGGAAGATTCTAGGAGGTTTATTTAGTGATTACTCATGTTAAAAGTGAATTAAAAGTGTCAATCCCTCTTGATGTATAAAAATTAAAGTGTCCATCCTTTTGATGTAGGCAATAGAAATGTCATTCTCATCTTTTTCCTGAACAGTTACAATAACTGTATTATGATATAATACCATAGTTACCTTTCTACTTTGCATAGAGGCTTCCTTTCTGCTTTGCATAGAGGCTTCTATCTATGCAAATAGCCCTAGATTGTTATGGCTATCGTAGGATTTAATGCTCAACCAACTGATTGCTCTTTTTAAAATTGAATTTGTCTTCTTGTTTACAGCGTAGTGGTATTCATTTCCTAGCTTTTGCATTAGCCTTTATAGCGATGGTTTCTGATACCGAAAGGAATCATACTTCACAACATTACGAGGTTCACAAAAAAACACATTCATTCTACATACCCATCCCAGATCCATTATAGGGACAAATTTATTTAGGGTATGTTTCCCAATTGATTGTTGTCTGAAACCAGAGCTAATACAACTATAGGCCATTCCAATATTCAAATGTGTTCCAAAAACTAGTGTTACATATCTCCTATTTGTATTTGATTCTCAGTTGCCTCACCTTGTTAGCTTTCAGGGTTACTTTGAAATTGTTTACATCATGTTTGGAGGTGCTTCTATCGGTTAGTCTAAGATTCATACTTAAATTGTGATTTTGTTTTCTGTTTCAATGACACCAGCATGACCTATTGCCCATAATCTGCCCAAACTAACTTTCTTTCCTTGTGCTCTTTTCCTCTCGGCATTCCTTTTGCCCCTCTTGGGGCAAATGCTAGTTTATTCTCATTTGTTTTTTTTTCACATGAAAAAGTACTTACTATTTATATTAAAACTAGTAAAATGAGTTACAAATGTTCCACGAACAAGACTCTCAAATAAATTTGGTAAATGTTGCATAAAATCCAACCAAAACCTATCCTGAATTTACCCCAAATAGAACTAGAGTTCCTCATGACAAGGATCATAAGACATAACACAAACATATGTCAAAACAAAGAAAGTAAGTATGCCAATAGTCCACTGAAATAAAATGGCCACTATAGGCCCAGAACATAGTGAACCCAAACTGGTATCAGAGCATGACCCTGTCAAAATACAACAAAAGACACAATAACATTCTACCCATAACTAGCACATATCCTATTTCATTAGTAACAATGCCAAAATATGTGTTTAAGATGCTTTCTTTGTAAAAAGATACTTTTTTTGATTGGTTAAAATTGTCCACATGGTTGAGAAAATAATATTTTTTATTGTGAAGACAGTGAGTGAGTCAACTAATTGCAAAAGTATGTGGCCAGAAAAATTTGAATGGGGACCATTTCTCGACAAATCGTGACATTTTCTGGAAAATAGAAGAGTTAACACAGGTTCAACATGAGTTAGGAAGCTATGAAGATGGGTGTAAGAGTCTTGAAACTCTAAATCGCATTCAATAACCAACATATTCAATGAGTGAAACCTGCAAGTAAAATAATTTTTAATTTGTAAGTATTTAAGAAAACGATGGTGCAATTATGTGATAGGAGTGATGAAGCATCCATTCCTGAGCATGATCTGACTGGTAATAAACAAAGAAACTTATCCTAAATTGAAATTGGTTGAGAATTCACATTTGATCACCCATTTGGCGGGAAACCGAAAAATAATCCAGGGAAGATATTAAACTGATAATGATTTTTTTTTTAAATCATGGAAGAAATAATATTGAGAATGTTTTTCGAAAATCATTTTTTTTGGCGATGATATTTGGCATGGTCATGAAATAACGAAAACATGCCACTGTATCCATCCTTACCTTTGGCCATCAAGACGACTCACATCAAAGACAATTCCTGAAAATTCATCGAAGCAAAAACTTCTTTTGAAAATTTCATTGGGTTGAAGGTATGTCGTGCAGGCTAGAAAATCCATCAGAATTTTGAATTTAACAGTGATTATATAAAATGATTGGTTCACTCTCTAAATTTCTAGAAATGTTGTTTTTATGAAATGCAATGACAATGGTAAAGTGCGTAAATCATCCACATGCAAGTTGATTCTTTCGTAAATTCTTTATCCCTCAGATGAGAGAATTTTTTTATCCCAAGTCTACTTGAGCCCTGTTTTTCAACATTGGCGAGCATTTTGGGCCTAGAAAGTGTAAAACAGGCCAAATTTATGTTTTGGGAAAAAAATATCTCCATTACCAGAGACTCTTTTTACAGAAGGAGTCAATGGTCAAGTGAATAAATCATCCACCTACAAACTTATGCGCCCAGAAAAATTTTGTCCCCAAAATATGAAAAATGGTGGGCATTTGCCTAAGGCCATTTTGGCCAGTTTTAGATGCAAAAGAGGCTGATTGGTTGTTTTGGAAGGCCAATATTATCTTCAGCATATAAATTTTTTAAAACCTGAGCCAATGGGAAAGTTCATAAATCATCCACCTACAAGACGATACTTTCCTAAAAAAATTATCCCTCACAGGTGAGAAATGGTGGGCACTTACCCAAGACTACTTAAGCCCTTTTTTTCAACAATTAACCAATTTTTCCAATGGCGAGCATTTTTCTGGGAGGGTGCAAAACAAACATAATGGTTGTTTTGGCAGGAAAATATCTCCTTTACTAGAGACTTTGTTTTAAAAATAAGTCAATTCTCAAGGGAATAAATCATCCACCTACCAGCTTATTCTTTGATAAATGTTTTATCCATCAAATGTGAGAAATGGCGGGCATTTTCCTAAGGCCAATTAGCCCAGTTTTAGATGCAAAACAGGCTGAGTGGCTGTTTTAGCAGGCCAATATTTTCTTTAGTAGAGACCATTTTTCAAAAATGAGTGTTAACACCCAAAAAGTGCACACTACCTCATCTACCACATTATATGGCTCATTTGTCCATTTTCCTACCATATTTCCCTTAAAATCCTAAAAAATCCCATTAAAAAGCCTCCAAAAGGCCACAAAACCACCAAAATAGTCTAAAAAAGGCTAAAAAACCCCCTTTTCCTCCAAAAATAGCAAAAATCCCCTAAAAAGGGAATAAAAAATATAAAATAATGAGGAAAAGGAGGAAAAAACCCTATACAGCTGCCCAAAACCATGTGTTTCCTAAAACCATGGGTCATCACTCCACCACCAAAAAACTATAAATAGGTGATGGAGATCCCTTATTCCATATCCACAATCACAAGCACCCTTACTCTGCCAAAATTTCTCTCGAAACCCTAGTTCACCATTGAACTACTTTCACCTTGAGAGCCACCTTTGGCCCATTCCCACCATTGGAGAAAGAGAAGGAGCATATTGGAGCTTGGAGCATCCTCTTGGACATTGCAAAGAGCTTCATCAAACCTTCACATTGAAGGTAATATCAATACAAAAACCATTCTTTAAATTTGTTGTTTATGTTTCATGCATGTTTTAGAAGTAATTTAATTTCTGTTTTAGTTTAATTATTTACATTTACTGAACTGCTACTAAGGAGTCCATTCTCCTTAGTAGGTGCTCATTTGCACAAGCTAGGGGTAAAACCCTAGCTACAGTTTTGGCGACTCCCCTAGATTTTGAATTTCTGGTTTCCGTTTTAAAAAAATTTCCCTTTCGACTGTCCCTTTCGGCCGCCGTACATCGCGTTTTTTCCCTCTGCAGTCGCGTCCCTACCGCGTCTTTCAGGCCTTTACCCGCGACCCGACCGCGGCTCTCAGACGGTTTCCGACGCCCTGCCGGCGGATTCAAGTCTGTTACCTGCGATCCGACCGTGGCTAACCAGCCTGTTTGCTGCGATCTGACTGCGCCTGTCGGCCATTTTCCCGCGTCCAGACTGCGGCTTTCAGCCTCTTTCCTGCGTCCCGACTGCGTCTGTTAGCCTTTTTACCGCGACCCGACTGCGTCTTTTTCCCCATTTACTGCGTCCCGACTGCCTCTGTTGGCCCGAAAGCCGCGACCCGACCGCGTCTGTTTCCCTTAAACCCGCGGTCTGCCTGTTCTGATTTGCCACAGACCCGCGGTCTGATTTCTGCATTTTTCCTGTTTTGAGCTCAGCCCCTTTTGCTGCAATATTTTCTGCATCTGAACAGCCCTCTGTCCTACCTGCATTCCCACTTCCTTACAGCCTTTCTGCAACATAATTTCTGTTCCCTTTACAGAATTCTTTTAAAATTTCAGCATTTTTAAATCAGAAAATTTTGCAAGTGAAAGTTTCAATTTCAGTATTATTGATAGTTGGAAGTTGCCCCCCCTTGTGGCACTTCTATTTTGGGTTCATCACCTCACGAGCACACACTCTGTCACATAATTCAAGTGAGCCTTAAAACGTACCTAATTAAACCAACATTCTAACCCCACTTGGGGAACACAAAAGAATCATTGTAGTTAGGTAGGATCGGGGGGATAGGCTTCCAATAACACCCCTCGGTTATTTCACTTGAGACATAGTTGTTGTCCAAATAGGGAACCAAAATCCCCTAGTACTTTTTGGCACGGTCACGACCAGTTTATCAGAGGGCCTCTCCCTTAGGAGGGTTGAAGTCAGGAGACTGGTTCCGGAGGCCTGAGTGGAATACCGCACTCCATTCAGTAACTGAAGGGCTACCTTTTGCGGTTCGCGGGATATCCCTGTATAGGGGTATTGCGGTCAATGAACTAAACGGCAGATTCACCTTTCTGGACGTGTCATGAACGGGGTATCTTAGTTGCCATTCTTCTAGGATTGACTACCCGGTGTCCCTCCCGGTAGGGGGATATCATAGCCACTTGGCTTTTATACTCATATTGTCTGACTTGGATTTCATCACCTTGCAGAGGATATGTTTAGTTGAGTCAGAATACTTTTAGTTAGGTGTTTGCATGCTCCTTTACCTCCCTTTGGTCTAGTGAGTCCACCATTTTTTCATTTTCTAGGAAACCTGCTGCTTGTTGGTATTCTGACCATCTTTGTTGATACTCCACCTATTGTAGCACAGCTGTTGCAGTGGGTGTTTTGAGTTGGTTGTTGGCCTGAGTGCCTTGTTTTTGAGCTCTCCTTCTGCATACTCGGTTGCATTAGGATTTTTTGAGCTGTTTTTATACTCACCTCAACCCACATAGATTTGACACCATCCGTCACCATTGAGTCCCCGAGACATTCTCGGCGCCTCAGGGGCGAGCCCCCACAGCACGGTTCTCTTGACACCACCCGTCATAGATTCCGATCATCATCCGTTGATACCACTCATCACAGATCTAGAGCCTTGTCACTTGACTCCACTCATCAGCGACATAGGACTCCGTCACCAGATATTGACGCTCCTTACTTTACCTCCGATTATGATGAAGAGTCTGAGAACCCCATTTACACTGCCCCTACTAGCCCCATGGCTGGCACGACTTCCACTCCTTTTGTTATAGGGACCATTGGTGGCACATCCACCACTACACCAGTTACTACACCTGTTTTGGGTATGCCCTCCATGGGACCCTCACCTACCGTTCCCCTCACGGTACCTATTCCCGCAGCGGGAATACCTATCCCCACTACATCAGTGGCTCACACTACCCATGGTGGTGCTGGACCCTCCTCCACCACCTTAGTTCCCCCACTTGGGGGCACCATCCCAAATCCTGTCCCTCCACTTGGGGGCATTGGCCCCAACTTGGTCCAACCCACTACTGGGTCACATCCTTCTTCCAGTTTGCCATTCATGGCTAGCCTCAACCTACCTGACCTGGCCAGATTAACCAACGATCCTATTCGACACGACCCTACGTGGCCTCATATGCCTACCAAGCCCCCCTCTGACATCCCTAAGTTCGAGGGCAAGGCCGGTGAGGACCCACAAAACCATATCATGTCTTTCCACCTATGGTGTTCCTCTAACTCCATAGTGGACGACTCTGTTCGCCATCGTCTCTTACAGCGCACCTTCACTGGCTCTGCAGCCAAGTGGTATATCGAGCAACCTCATGGGACCCACGCCACCTTTGCTTCCCTCGCCTCGACCTTCCTGCAGTTCTTCCAGTTGCCTGTCCGCTATGACGCGGGCGTTGAGATCCTCCTATCTTGTAGACAAAACACGGCTACCCATATCACAGACCACATCCATGAATGGCGTCGACGCCGTAGCTTATGCAAGATTAAACTAGACGACCGTATCTTCCTAGATTGGTTCCTCAAATCCCTTCTCCCTGTTATTGCTAAGGATGTGGCATCAGAAAGACCCCAGTCTGAAGAAGAATCCATCCTTAAGGCCCAACAGTTTGACCTCATTTACGCCTAGTCGGGTTACCTTTATACCATTATACCTGACGCCCCTCGCGGTGAGTCCTCCCAGCACGATGCGCTGGGGGCATCCCACGCTGCAGACGGTATCATTGGTCGTGTTTCTTCGCATCCCCAACCATTTTCTATAGCACGACCTACCCCTGGTCTCGACCTGTCGCGGGCTACCTCACAGTCTGGAGCAACCAACTCATATGCTCCCATGACACACCACCATTCCCATGGACCCTCATGTCCACCTCAATGCTTCGGTTATGCGACTCCTGCTTATGCTCCCCCAGTTGCACCTCAGCCTTACTACCATCAGCAGGCTACCCCAGCTCCTGCGCCTTCACAAGCCCAACCCGCTTGTTATCCGCCCCAAGCAGCCCCTGCGGCACACCCACAACCTGCTCCGCAGCCATATCAGCAACCCCCTCAAGTTGCTGCACCTGCTCAGCCTCAACCTGCATATCATCCTCCGCAGCCTGCTCCCGCACCTGCGCAACCTAAGAATCCACCTGCTGCCCAAGGGCAAGTTTACGCCCAGCAAAACCCGCAGCAAAACCAGAATAACCAACGAAACTAGGGCCAACAGAACCGCGGAAAAGGCCGTAATCGTGGGAACAACCAACCTGCAGACCAAGCTGGTCAACCGGCTAATCCCCCCGACAACAACAATGCGGCCCCCGCTAATCAAAACCCTGACCGCCCGCCCAAGCAGGCTAAAAACCCCAATTTGCGAACAAGCCACCCTTGCTCTATTTGCGGGGTCTATGGACACTACACACATGCTTGCCCACACTTAGAGCGAGCTCGGCAACTCTGGGTTGACGAGGCCCATCGCCAAGGGCATGCGGCTCCCCAAGCACCGCCCAACCCCCCCCAACCTCAACAACCCCCTTTGGTGCTGCAAAACCCCTTACCGACCCAAGGCGTAGTGAACACTCAGCCGTTGGCTCCCCCTCAAGCCAACGCGCCCCAACAACAACAGATCACTTACGCTGCTCCTGATCAACCCATGTTTGACTCAGGTACCCATCACTTGCTAATGATGTCATCTGCTGACGTCCACCTCCAGACCCGTCGGAACCATTATGGCTCCACCTCTGAAGCCCCTCCCACGGATAAACCTACTAACACTCATCCCACCGATCAGGCGTTATGTATACCTCCGCCTCCCATAGATGGCGCTGCAAAAGCCCCTCGTTTCCCACTTCGCCGTATCAACAATAACCCCAATGCGCGTGCTGCGTCAAACTACAGCATTGTAGATGACCTAGCCCAATCTCCCGCAGCCATGTCTGCGTTAGAAGTCTTGAAGAATTGCCCCTCCCAGCGCAAGACTTTACTTTCCGCCATTGGGGGGATTGACCCAAATGATTCGCATTTGATGGCATTTGATTTAGACCAGTCTGAACCACGCCTACCTTCCAGTTTACCATTCCAAGTTACTGTTTCCGTTAGGAATCTTGTCATCCATCGGTGCATCATCGATGAGGGTGCCTCCACATGCGTTATGTCTACATTCGTATGGCAGAAGCTGGGATCCCCTCCTCTCCAACAGTCCACCACTGCATTACGCGCCTACGACGGTCGTTCGGCTCAGCCCCAAGGCCTCCTAGCCAATGTCCCCGTCCAGTTAGGTGGCAAAACAGTACTCATTGACATTGAGGTAATCAATGCCCAATTGGATTATAACCTTTTACTTGGCCGCAGCTACATGTATGCCATGCGGGCAGTTGCCTCTTCCGTCTTTCGCACCATGATGTTCCCCCATGAGGGACGCGTGGTTAAGGTTGACCAGCTCACCTACTATGATCCCAGTGCTCCCGCGGCACCTGAAAATGTTCTCCCCATGGTTGAACAACCCATTTCTCGTGCCACCACCTCGTTTGTTTCCTCTACGGGGCCTGGAGTCTACTTAGACGCGCCGATGACCTCCACCTTTCAATCCATTCCTCCCCCGTCATCTACGCCCGAAGTGTCTAACTTATGCACCTTGTCCCACGACAACCAACCACCTAATACTCAACCACCCTTGTTGCCAAAACCACCATTGGTACCTAGCCACATTGGTGTTACACCCATCCATACGATCCCCTTCCTAGTCCCTCCATCGGGAGTAGTAAGCGCCCCAGTCATGGCTACCCTTAGCCTCCCTGGGTTAACCTTGGGATTACCTGTATGGTATCTTTCGCCTCCTGTTCGCCCGCCGACACCAGATGTCGTCCTCCAACCGGTGCAACCCATGGCTACTACCACTCATCCACCTCCCGGTGTCTCTACCCCTTCGTCCTCCACGACTCCCCCTCCTCCTCCCAAACCCACTGGGAGCAGAGGTCCACAACCTTACACTGCTGTACCACCTCCCAAGACAGTAAAAAACCCTCCCATGTTTCGTGCTCCTCCCAAATGCTCGCTGTGCGACGAGTTGGGCCATGCGACCCACCAATGCCCACAGTTACCAGCATTGCAGAAGCACATGGAAATGCTCGACGATGACCCCAACATCCCAACTGTCGAACTCAACTCCACTCCCAAGACTAAAGATAAGTCCCTACGTACCAACCACTCCTGCGCCATATGCGGTATTTACGGGCATTATTCACATCATTGTCCCGATCTCCCGGATTACAGAGCGGCTCTCTATGAGATGAACAATCTGGATCTTGAGACGGCACCACCTACCATTGAGGAGATTTACCCCCCGATCTCTCCCCCTTCTGAAGAGGTTAATATCATCTATATGATCTCTTCAACCACTACCCCCTCGTCAACCGATTTGACGAAGCAAACTTTCCGTACTGATGAGGAGATTCTCGAGGCCCTGACTGCCCCGGATTATCCCTGGGATGATATGCATCATCGTTCCTACTTCATCCCAGAAGAATCCTCCTCTAGCACCACTAACCAATTCACAGTTGAATCCAAAGAATTCCTCCCCACTAAGGTCGACTGGTTCAAGGACCCTATTCCTGCTCCTGATGCCTTCGAGGAAGGTAACATGGCCAGCATCTCACCTGTCATCCAAGTTGATATCGCTGCCTCAGGACGTGCCCCTGAACTCATCACTTTAGGAGCATTCTGCAGTAAACAAGAGATTGAGGAGTACCGAAAACTCTTCCAAGAATTCCGTGATGTCTTTGCCTGGTCCTATACCGAAGTGCCCGGTGTTGACCCCGCCATCATAGAGCACCACCTTGACACCTCTGATTCAAGGGGCATCATAGATTCCCTCGACCCTGGGATAGGGGGCATGATCAATCATTTTGAACATACCCCATCACATCTATCTCAGCACGTCAATGAACCCATTGTTCAAACCCACACATATGTGATTCATAATCAGAAACCCCATGCACATAGCATGAGGGCAGGTCATTGACCCTGCTCACTTTTTCACATTTGTGATCTCAACCATTTTTGAGGTCACATGTCACTTGTATAAATGATTTGAATCAATACACCTAGCATTATGCCCCCATAGGCCATCATGATACACCTAGTATTATGGCCTCCGTTTTTTGCACCATGTGCACTGCCGGATTCATTTTTTCCGTGCTCGTGATGATGCTTGAGATCATTTCTCGCTCTCACCAGAACCTTTATTGACATCGTGACATGACACCTTGTCCCCTCGGTTTGCGTGCCACATTGGTCGTAGCCCATTTTTTATATACCTTATATCATCGGATTCATTTTTCCGAGCTGGTGATGATGCTTGAGATCATTTCTCGCTCTCATCCCCCGATTTTTCGGGTATTTTTTCAAAACGCCCTCGTCACCTCGGTGTGCGTGCCACATTAGCCGTTACCTGTTTTTAACATCCTTTATATCGCCGGATTCATTTTTCCGAGCTCGTGATGATGCTTGAGATCATTTCTCGCTCTCACTTGGTACAATTTCAACATTGTGTCCCGACACCTTGCTGCCTCGGTTTGCGTGCCACATTGGCTGCTATCGGATTGTTCCACATTTTTACATGAGCCATTCACTCCTGTCATACTGCAAATGTTTCGTTATTTTGCCACCATTTCATCTACCCCGCAAGGAGGCCCACCAGTGTTCCCCCCTACCCTCGTTCTTGGTCATCATTATTGCTCCTTGATTGAACACTTCCTCCTTGCCTGGCCATTCCTTTTGTTCGGTATAATTTTATCCCTTTTTCAGGCCGGACAAGTCCTTTACGAAAAAGGCACTTAGGGAGTTTCCGTTAAGCTCTTTTCTGACTCCTAAAAGAATGAAAAGATCGCCGAGCAATCTTGCTTCCTTTCATGCTCGTTAAAGTACCTGAAAGGGCGTCTATCTGGTATAAGTTTAACTCTTTTCAGGACCTGGTAGACTAATTACGAAAAAGGAATACTCTAGTCACACCGGCTAGAAGAGTTCTTCATTGCATCCTTTTATGCTTCTTTGGGCCTTGGAGACTAAATCTACGAAAAAGCAACCCCCTGGAGTCTTCTTAATTGCTTTCAGACTCTCTAAAATTGAAAGCAACCACGAGCATGCACTGTCCTGGGCTCGTAAAATCCACACGACAGTACCATTCCATCACTTCAGAGTCTTCTTATCGCTTTCAGACTCCTTAAAATGGAAAGCAACCACGAGCATGAACTGTCCTGGGCTCGTAAAATCCACATGACAGTATCATTTTACACACACTTCTTCTAGTCCCTTAACCCATGAAGAAGTCTCCTCCCGTGCCTCCTGGCACTATGATCAATCATCTCGGCAGCACCCCCAATCAGGTCGCCTTTGTTCGGAGTATTCTGCAGTCTCCTGCCATTTTATATCAGCTTGAGTCTCCCTCAGCCCAGTCACCTCCCCAGAGCCAGTACAGTTATGATCCCTTTCCCCTTAGTCAGTTTCATATGCTGCCAGATCATTCCCATTATCATACTCTGAACAAAGGAAGTTTGAGTCCACCCACTCTACTTGCCCAGTTGTCCCCCCACAGTTTGTCAGTCCTGCCATCAGTACTATCACATTTCGGTTATTTACCTCACGCTCCTGTCAAGGAAACATCATTGCCTTGATAGTTGCAGGTCTCCCTCTGTCGACGACAGCTCCTCTATTCTAGAGGATAGGCCCAGAGGTCCCTACGCCTTGGACTTATCACCATCTGTGGTAAGTGCCTACGGATCATTCTGAGAGGAGTCATCATTGCCTCTCCGAGTGGTTGTTTCTCACATGCTCGACTTCAGCACCTCGATCGCATCGTTGAGGATCGCGTAGGATTATATCTCACCAGTTTTTAGTCGAAGATCCCGGATTTCCCCCGACTCTAGCACATTGGTGAGTCACTTCGGAACGCCCAGTTGTATGTTCCCGTGGATGTCCGGGCTGCGTTGGCGTTTGTATTCGGAAGCCATCCAGTTATATGCTTCCTCGAGTACCCGTTTCAGTCCCAGTTCAGTGTACCATTGAGAGTGTGACCCTTGTCACTCTGATCCAGCAGCACATCAGTTCCCTTGGTACCACATTCAGCAGCACTGTTGATCTTCCAGTGCACCAGTTCTTCAGTTCCGACATGGTCCGCCCAGTAGTATGTCCCAGATTTTGTGTCCCCTCTGGACTCTTATGATGTACACAGTGGCTATGTATATTACAGGTCCCCCTTTTCGGGCCTCACAGTTATGTTTATGTATCTTGATACGAGCATGGGTATGCCCGCCTCGTCCATATATTGAGATTATTCCTCAATCAGTATTTGAGGCCATGTATATTTCAGGTCCCCATTTTTTGGACCCCATTATTATTGTTATGTTATATCTGGATACGAGCATGGGAATGCCCGCCTCGTCCATATGATCAGATGATTCCTCATCCATTATTGAGGTTATGTACTTTTAGTTCTTGCAGTTGTTCGGGATCGTTGTTCCGGGATTCGGTTTGTTTCTTCTCGTCTCTCCACAACCCAGGAAAACCATTCATGACTTATGATGTCCATCGGCCATACGATGAGCTCCTGCCCTTGCACATCAGGGGGCAATCTGTTAACACCCAAAAAGTGCACACTACCTCATCTACCACATTATATGGCTCATTTGTCCATTTTCCTACCATATTTCCCTTAAAATCCTAAAAAATCCCATTAAAAAGCCTCCAAAAGGCCTAAAATGCCTCCAAAAGGCCACAAAACCACCAAAATAGCCTAAAAAAAGGCTAAAAAACCCCCTTTTCCTCCAAAAATAGCAAAAATCCCCTAAAAAGGGAATAAAAAATATAAAATAATGAGGAAAAGGAGGAAAAAACCCTATACAGCTGCCCAAAACCATGTGTTTCCTAAAACCATGGGTCAGCACTCCACCACCAAAAAACTATAAATAGGTGATGAAGATCCCTTATTCCATATCCACAATCACAAGCACCCTTACTCTGCCAAAATCTCTCTCGAAACCGTAGTTCACCATTGAACTACTTTCACCTTGAGAGCCACCTTTGGCCCATTCCCACCATTGGAGAAAGAGAAGGAGCATATTGGAGCTTGGAGCATCCTCTTGGACATTGCAAAGAGCTTCATCAAACCTTCACATTGAAGGTAATATCAATACAAAAACCATTCTTTAAATTTGTTGTTTATGTTTCATGCATGTTTTAGAAGTAATTTAATTTCTGTTTTAGTTTAATTATTTACATTTACTGAACTGCTACTAAGGAGTCCATTCTCCTTAGTAGGTGCTCATTTGCACAAGCTAGGGGTAAAACCCTAGCTACAATGAGCAAGTAGTCATGTTCATAAGTCATCCACCTGCAATTTGATGCTTTCCTAAAAAAATTATTCCTCACAGGTGGGAAATGGTGGGCATTTACCCATGGCTACTTAAGCCCATTTTTTCAACACAACCAATTTTTCCAATGACGATCATTTTTCTGGGAGGGTGCAAAAAAGGCTGAATGGCTATTTTGGAAGGAAAATATATCCAGGACCAAAGTCGTTTTTTGAAAAATGAGTCAATTTTAAATTGAATAAATCATCCACCAACAAACTTATGCTCTCAGAAAACTTTTATCCCATAAATATGAGAAATGGCGGGCATTTTTTTAAGGCCATTTAGGCTAGTTTTAGGTGCAAAATAGGCTGAGTGGTTGTTTTGGAAGGAAAATATTTTATTGACCATAGACTTTGTTTCAAACCTGATCCAGTGGTCAAGTTCATAAATCATCCACTTACAAGCTTATGCTTTCCTAAAAAAGCTTTCATTGACAGGTGAGAAATGGTGGGCATTTTCCCAATGCTACTTAAGCCCCCTTTATCAACACTTAACCAATTTTTCCAATGGTGAGCATTTTTCTTTGAGCGTGAAAAAAAAAAAGAATGGCCATTTTGGCAGGAGATTGGCAGGAAAATATCTCCATTACCAAAGTCTTTTTTTTTGCAAAATGAGCCAATTTTAAATTGAATAAATCATCCACCAACAAACTTATGCTCTCAGAAATTTTTTATCCCTTAAATATGATAAATGGTGGGCATTTTCCTAAGGCCATTTAGGCCAGTTTTAGGTGCAAAACAGGCTGAGTGGCTATTTTGGAAGGCTAATATTTTCTTGACCATAGACTTGTTTTCAAAACGGATCTAGTGGTCAAGTGCATAAATCGTTCACCTGCAAGTTGATGCTTTCCTAAAAAAAATTTCCCTCACAGATGAGAAATGGTGGGAATTTTCCCAATGCTATTCAAGCCATTTTTTTCAATACTTAACCAATTTTTCCAATGGCGAGCATTTTTCTTTGAGGGTGCAAAACAAGATGAATGGCCTTTTTGGCAGGAAAATATTCCCTTTACTAGATACTTTGTTTCAAAACTCAGACAATGGTAATGTGAATAAATCGTCCACCTACAAAATTATGCTCTCATAAAAAAATTATCCGTCAAAGGTGAAAAATGGCAGGCATTTTCCTAAGGCCATTTAGGTCAGTTTTAGGTGCAAAACATGATGAGTGGTTGTTTTGGGAGGCCAATATTTTCTTGACCATAGACTTGTTTTAAAAATTGATCCAATGGCTGTTAACACACAAAAAGTGCTCACTACCTCATCTACCACATTATATGGCTCATTTGTCCATTTTCCTACCATATTTCCCTTAAAATCCTAAAAAATCCCATTAAAAAGCCTCCAAAAGGCCTAAAATGCCTCCAAAAGGCCACAAAACCATCAAAATAGCCTAAAAAAGGCTAAAAAAACCCCCTTTTTCCTCTAAAAATAGCAAAATCCCCTAAAAAGGGAATAAAAAATATAAAATAATGAGGAAAAGGAGGGAAAAACCCTATACAGCTGCATAAAACCATGTGTTTCCCAAAACCATGGGTCAGCACTCCACCACCAAAAAACTATAAATAGGTGATGGAGATCCCTTATTCCATATCCACAATCACAAGCACCCTTACTCTGCCAAAATCTCTCTGGAAACCCTAGTTCACCTTTGAACTATTTTCACCTTGAGAGCCACCTTTTGGCCCATTCCCATCGTTGGAGAAGGAGAAGGAGCATCTTGAAGCTTGGAGCATCCTCTTGGACACTGCAAAGGGCTTCATCAAACCTTGACACTCAAGGTAACATTAATAGAAAAAGTCATTCTTTTCATTTGATGTTTATGTTTCATGGAATATTTTAGAAGTAATTTAATTGTTGTTTTAGCTTAATTAGTTTAATATACTGAACTGCTACTAAGGAGTCCATTCTCCTTAGTAGGTGCTCATTGGCACAAGCTAGGGGTAAAACCCTAGCTACAGTTTTGGCGACTCCCCTAGTTTTCGAATTTCTGGTTTCCGTTTTTTAAATTTTTTCCTTTCGGCTGTCCCTTTCGGCCGCCGCATACCGCGTTTTTTCCCTCTGCAGTCGCGTCCCGACCGCGCCTTTCAGGCCTTTACCTGCAATCCGACCGCGGCTCTCAGACTGCTTCCGACGCCCTGCCGGCGGATTCAAGTCTGTTACCTGCGATCCGACCGTGGCTAATCAGCCTGTTTGCCGCGATCTGACTGCGCCTGTCGGCCTTTTTCCCGCGTCGCGACTGCGGCTTTCTGCCTCTTTCGTGCGTCCCGACTGCGCCTGTTAGCCCTTCTGCCGCGACCCGACTGCGTCTTTTTCCTTGTTTCCTGCGTCCCGACTGCCTCTGTTGGCCCGATAGCCGCGACCTGACCGCCGCTGTTTCCCTTAAACCCGCGGTCGGCCTGTTCCAATTCGCCACAGACCCGCGGTCTGATTTCTGCTCTTTTCCTGTTTTGAGCCCAGCCCCTTTTGCTGCAATATTTTCTGCATCTGAACAGCCCCCTGTCCCACCTGCAGCCTCACTACCTTACCAGCCTTTCTGCAATATAATTTCTGTTCCCTTTACAGAATTCTTTTAAAAAATTTTAGTGTTTTTTAAATTCAGAAAATTTTGCAAGTTAACCTTTCAATTTCCATATTATTGATAGATTGGAAGTTGCCCCCCTTGTGGCACTTCTATTTTTGGGTTCAACACCTCACGAGCACACACTCTGTCACATAAAATCAAGTGAGCCTTAAAAAGTACCTAACTAAACCAACATTCTAACCCCACTTGGGGAACACAAAAGAATCATTGTAGTTAGGTAGGATCAGGGGGATAGGCTTCCAATAACACCCCTTGGTTATTTCACTTGAGACATAGTTGTTGTCCAAATAGGGAACCAAAATCCCCTAGTACTTTTTGGCACGGTCACGACCAGTTTATCAGAGGGCCTCTCCCTTAGGAGGGTTGAAGTCGGGAGACTGGTTCCGGAGGCCTGAGTGGAATACAGCACTCCATTCAGTAACCGAAGGGCTACCTTTCGCGGTTCGCGGGATATCCCTGTATAGGGGTATTGCGGTCAACGAACTAAACGGCAGATTCACCTTTCTGGACGTGTCATGAATGGGGTATCTTAGTTGCCATTCTTCTAGGATTGACTACCCGGTATCCCTCCCGGTAGGGGGATATCATAGCCACTTGGCTTTCCTACTCATATTGTCTGACTTGGATTTCATCACCTTGCAGAGGATATGTTTAGTTGAGTCAGAATACTTTTAGTTAGGTGTTTGCATGCTCCTTTACCTCCCTTTGGTCTAGTGAGTCCACCATTTTTTCTTTTTAGGAAACCTGCTGCTTGTTGGTATTCTGACCATCTTTGTTGTTACTCCACCTATTGTAGCACAACTGTTGCAGTGGGTGTTTTGAGTTGGTTGTTGGCCTGAGTGCCTTGCTTTTTAAGCTCTCCTTCTGCACACACGATTGCATTAGGATTTTTTGAGCTGTTTTCATACTCACCTCAACCCACAGAGATTAGACACCATCTGTCACCATTGAGTCCCCGAGACATTCTCGGCGCCTCATGGGCGAGCCCCCATAGCACGGTTCTCTCGACACCACACGTCATAGATTTCGATCATTGTCCGTTGATACCACTCATTACAGATCTAGAGCCTTGTCACTTGACTCCACTCGTCAGCGACGTAGGACTCCGTCACCACATAGTGACGCCCCTTACTTTACCTCCGATTCTGACGAAGAGTCTGAAAACCCTATTTACACTGCCCCTACTAGCCCCATGGCTGGCACGACTTCCACCCCGTTTGTCATAGGGACCATTGGTGGCACATCCACCACTACACCAGTTACTACACCTGTTTTGGGTATGCCCTCCATGGGGAACCCATCTACTGTACCCCTCACGGTACCTATTCCCGTAGCGGGAATACCTATCCCCACTACATCAGTGGCTCACACTACCCATGGTGGTGCTGGACCATCCTCCACTACCTCAGTTCCCCCACTTGGGGGCACCACCCTAAATCTTGTCCCTCCACTTGGGGGCACTGGCCCCAACTTGGTCCATAGCACTACGGTGTCACAGCCTTCTTCCAGTTTGCCATTCATGGCTAGCCTTAACCTACCTGACCTGGCCAGATTGACCAACGATCCTATTCGACATGACCCCACGTGGCCTCATATGCCTACCAAGCTCCCCTCGGACATCCCTAAGTTCGAGGGCAAGGCTGGTGAGGACCCACAAAACCATATCATGTCTTTCCACCTATGGTGTTCCTCTAACTCCATCGTGGACGACTCTGTTCGCCTCCGTCTCTTACAGCGCACCTTTACTGGCTCTGCAGCCAAATGGTATATTGAGCAACCACATGGGACCCACGCCACCTTTGCCTCCCTTGCCTCTACCTTCCTGCAGTTCTTCCAGTTGCCTGTCCGCTATGACGCTGGCGTTGAGATCCTCCTATCTTGCAGACAAAACACGGCTACCCATATCACGGACCATATCCAAGAGTGGCGTCGACGCCGTAGCTTATGCAAGATCAAACTAGACGACCGTATCTTCCTCGATTGGTTCCTCAAGTCCCTGCTTCCTGTTATTGCTAAGGATGTAGCTTCAGAAAGACCCCAGTCTGAAGAAGAGGCCATCCTTAAGGCACAGCAGTTCGACCTCATTTACGCCCAGTCGGGTTACCTTTAAACCATTATACCTGACGCCCCTCGCGGCGAGTCCTCCCAGCATGATGCGCCGGGGGCATCCCATGCTGCAGATGGTATCATTGGCCGTGTTTCTTCGCATCCCCAACCATTTTCTATAGAACGTCCTACCCCTGGCCCCGACCTGTCGCGGGCTACTTCACAGTCGGGAGCAACCAACTCGTATGCTCCCATGACACATCACCATTCCCATGGACCCTCATGTCCACCTCAGTGCTTCGGGTATGCGACTCCTGCTTATGCTCCTCCAGTCGCCCCTCAGCCTTACTACCATCAGCAAGCTGCCTCAGCTCCTGTGCCTTCACAAGCCCCACCAGCTTATTATCCGCCACAGGAAGCCCCTGCGGCACATCCACAACCTGCTCCGCAGTCCTATCAGCAACCCCCTCAAGTTGCTGCACCTGCTCAGCCTCAACCTACATATCATCCTCCGCAGCCTGCTCCAGCACCTGCGCAACCTCAAAATCCACCTACTGCCCAAGGGCAAGTTTACGCCCAACAGAACCCGCAGCAAAACCAGAATAACCAACGAAACTAGGGCCAACAGAACCGCGGCAAGGGCCGTAATCGGGGGAACAACCAACCTGCAGACCAAGCTGGGCAACCGGTGAATCCCCCCGACAACAACAACGCGGCCCCCGCTAATCAAAACCCTGATCGCCCGCCCAAGTAGGCTAAAAACCCCAATTTGCGAACAAACCACCCTTGTTCTATTTGCGGGGTCTATGGACACTATACCCATGCTTGCCCACACTTGGAGCGAGCTCGCCAACTCTGGGTTGACGAGGCCCATCGCCAAGGGCATGCGGCCCCCCAAGCACCACCCAACCCCCCCCAACCTCAACAACCCCCTTTGGTGCTGCAAAACCCATTACCGACCCAAGGCGTAGTGAACACTCAGCCGTTCGCTCCCCATCAAGCCAATGCGCCCCAACAACAACAGATCACTTACGCTGCTCCTGATCAACCCATGTCTGACTCAGGTACCCACCACTTGCTAATGATGTCATCTGCTGACGTCAACCTACAGACCCGTCGGAACCAATATGGCTCCACCTCTGAAGCCACTCCCACGGATAAACCTACTAACGCCCATCCCACCGATCAGGCGTTACGTATACCTCCGCCTCCCATAGACGGCGCTGCGAAAGCAGCTCGTTTCCCACTTCGCCGAATCAATAATAACCCTAATGCGCACGCTGCGTCAAACTACAACATCGTAGACGACCTAGCCCAATCTCCCGCAGCCATGTCTGCATTAGAAGTCTTGAAGAACTGCCCTTCCCAGCGCAAGACTTTACTTTCCGCCATTGGGGGGATTGACCCAACTGATTCGCACTTGATGGCATTTGATTTAGACCAGTCTGAACCACGCCTACCTTCCAGCTTAGCATTCCAAGTTACTGTCTCCGTTCGGAATCTTGTCATCCATCGGTGCATCATCGATGAGGGTGCCTCCACATGCGTTATGTCTACATTCGTATGGCAGAAGCTGGGATCCCCTCCTCTCCAGCAGTCCACCACTGCATTACGTGCCTACGACGGTCGTTCGGCCCAGCCCCAAGGCCTTCTACCCAACGTTCCAGTCCAGTTAGGTGGTAAAACAGTCCTTATTGACATAGAGGTAATCAATGCCCAATTGGATTACAACCTTCTACTTGGCCGCAGCTACATGTATGCCATGCGGGCGGTTGCCTCTTCTGTCTTTCACACCATGATGTTCCCCCATGAAGGACGCGTGGTTAAGATTGACCAGCTCACCTACTATGATCCCAGTGCTCCGGCGGCACCGGAAAATGTTCTCCCCATGGTTGAACAACCTGTTTCTCCTGCCACCACCTCGTTTGTTTCCTCTACGGGGCCTGGAGTCTACTTAGACGCGCCGATGACCTCCACCTTTCAACCCATTCCTCCGCCGTCATCTACGCCCGAAATGTCTGACTTATGTACCTTGTCCCACGACAACCTCCCACCTAATACTCAACCACCCTTGTTGCCTAAACCACCATTGGTACCTAGCCACATTGGTGTTACACCGATCCATACCATCCCCTTTCTAGTCCCTCCATCGGGAGTAGTAAGCGCCCCGGTCATGGCTACCCTTAGCCTCCCTGGGTTAACCTTGGGATTACCTGTATGGTATCTTTCGCCTCCCGTTCGCCCGCCGACACCAGATGTCGTCCTCCAGCCGGTGCAACCCATGGCTACTACCACTCAGCCACCTCCCGGTGTCTCTACCCCTTCGTCCTCCACGACACCTCCTCCTACTCCCAAACCCACTGGGGGCAGAGGTCCCCAACCTTACACTGCCGTACCACCTCCAAAGACAGTCAAGAACCCTCCAGTGTTTCGTGCTCCTCCCAAATGCTTGCTGTGTGACGAGTTGGGCCATGCGACCCACCAATGCCCACAGTTACCCGCATTACAGAAGCACATGCAAATGCTCGATGATGACCCCAACATCCCAACTGTCGAACTAAACCCCACTCATAAGCCTAAAGATAAGTCCCTACGTACCAACCACTCCTGCGCCATCTGCGGTATTTACGGGCACTATTCACATCATTGTCCCGATCTCCCGGATTACAGAGCGGCTCTCTATGAGATGAACAATCTGGATCTTGAGACGGCACCACCTACCATTGAGGATATCTACCCCCCAGACTCTTCACCTTCCGGAGAGGTTAATACCATCTATATGATCTCTTCCACCACTACCCCCTCGTCAACCGATTTGACGACGCAAACTTTCCGTACTGATGAGTAGATTCTTGAGGCCCTTACTGCCCCGGATTATCCTTGGGATGATATGCACCACCGTTCCTATTTTATCCCCGACGAATCCTCCTCTAGCACCGCTACCCAATACGCGGTTGAATCCAAAGACTTCCTCCCCACCAAGGTCGACTGGTTCAAGGACCCTATTCCTGCTCCTGAGGCCTTTGAGGAAGGTAACATGGCCAACATCTCACCTGTCATCCAAGTTGATATTGCTGCTCCAGGACATGCCCCTGAACTCATTACTTTAGGAGCATTCTGCATTAAACAAGAGATTGAGGACTACATACACCTTTTTAAAGAGTTCCGTGATGTCTTTACCTGGTCCTATACCGAGATGCCTGGTCTTGACCCCGCCATTATAGAGCACCACCTTGACACCTCTAAGTCAAGGGGCATAATAAATCACCTCGACCCTGGGATAGGGGGCACGATCAATCACTTTGAACATTCCCCATCACATCTATCTCAGCACGTCAATGAACCCATTGTTCAAACCCACACATATGTGATCCATAATCACAAACCCCATGCACATAGCATGGGGGCAAGTCCTTAACCCTGCTCATTTTTTCATACTTGTGATCTCAACCATTTTTGAGGTCACATATTACTTGTAGATTTGATTTGCTTTGATACACCTAGTATTCTTCCCCCACGGGTCATCATTTCTCCCCACCACTGCATCCTTGGCTTGGTGGGCTCACTTTTTACCATTCCGGAGTCTTTATGACCTCCGTTTTTCGCACCATTTGCACCGCGGGATTCATATTTCCGTGCCCGTGACGATGCTTGAGATCATTTCTCGCTCTCACTAGGACCAATATCAACATTGTGTCCAGACACCACTAGTCGCCTCGGTTTGCGTGCCACATCGGTCGTTCTCCATTTTTCACATGTTTTATATCATCGGATTCATTTTTCCGAGCTAGTGATGATGCTTGAGATCATTTCTCGCTCTCACCTCCAGATTTTCTGGGCATTTTTCCAAAGTACCCCCGTCGCCTCGGTTTGCGTGCCACATCGGCCGTTACCCATTTTTGACATCCTTTATATCGCCGGATTCATTTTTCCGAGCTCGTGATGATGCTTGAGATCATTTCTCGCTCTCACTAGGTCCAATTTCAACATTGTGTCCCAACACCTTGCTGCCTCGGTTTGCGTGCCACATCGGCTGCCATCGGATTGTTCCACATTTTTACATGAGCCATTCACTCCTGTCATACTGCAAATGTTTCGTTATTTTGCCACCATTTCATCTACCCCGCAAGGAGGTCCATCAGTGTTCCCACCTACCCTCGTTCTTGGTCATCATTACTAAACCTTGATTGAACACTTCCTCCTTGCCTGGCCATTCCTTTTGTTCGGTATAATTTTATCCCTTTTTCGGGCCGGACAAGTCCTTTACGAAAAAGGCACTTAGGGAGTTTCCGTTAAGCTCTTTTCTGACTCCTAAAAGAATGAAAAGATCGCCGAGCAATCTTGCTTCCTTTCATGCTCGCTAAAGTACCTGAAAGGGCGTCTACCTGGTATAAGTTTAACCCTTTTCCGGACCTGGTAGACTAATTACGAAAAAGGAATACTCTAGTCACACCGGCTAGAAGAGTTCTTCATTGCATCCTTTTATGCTTCTTTGGGCCTTGGAGACTAAATCTACGAAGAAGCAACCCCCTGGAGTCTTCTTACTTGCTTTCAGACTCTCTAAAATTGAAAGCAACCACGAGCATGCACTGTCCTGGGCTCGGAAAATCCACACGACAGTACCATTCCATCACTTCAGAGTTTTCTTATCGCTTTCAGACTCCTTAAAATTGAAAGCCACCACGAGCATGAACTGTCCTGGGCTCGTAAAATCCACACGACAGTATCATTTTATCCACTCACTTCTTCTAGTTCCTCAACCCATGAAGAAGTATCCTCCCGTGCCTCATGGCACTGTGATCGATCATCTCGGCAGCACCCTCAATCAGGTCGCCTTTGTTCAGAGTATTCTGCAGTCTCCTGCCATTGTACACCAACTTGAGTCTCCCTCAGCCAGTTATCCTCCCAGATCCATTACAGCTATGATCCCTTTCCCCTCAGTCAGTTTCATATGCTGCCAGATCATTCCCATTATCATACTCTGAACAAAGGAAGTTTGAGTCCACCTACTCTACTTGCCCAGTTTTCCCCCCACAGTTTGGTCAGTCCTGCCATCAGTACTATTCCATTTCGGTTCTGAACCTCGCGCTCCTGTCAAGGAAACATCATTGCCTTGATAGCTGCAGGTCTCCCTCTGTCGACGATAGCTCCTCTATTCCAGAGGATAGGCCCAGAGGTCCCTACGCCTTGGACTTATCACCATCTGTGGTAAGTGCCTACGGATCATTCTGAGAGGAGTCATCATTGCCTCTCCGAGTGGTTGTTCCTCACATGCTCGACTTCAGCACCTTGATCGCATCGTTGAGGATCGCGTAGGATTATATCCCATCATTTTTTTGTCGAAGACCCCGGATTTCCCCCGACTCTAGCACATTGGTGAGTCACTTCGGAACGGCCAGTTATATGTTCCTGTGGATGTCCGGGCTGCGTTGGCGTTTGTATTCGGAAGCCATCCAGTTACATGCTTCCTTGAGTACCCAGTTTCATTTACAGTTCAGTGTACCATTGAGAGTGTACCTCTTGTCACTCTGATCCAGCAGCTCATCAGCCCCTTTGGTACCACATTCAGCAGCACTGTTGATATTCCGGTGCACCAGTTCTTCAGTTACCTCATGATCAGCTCAGCAGTATGTCCCAGATTTTGTGTCCCCTCTGGACTCTTATGATGTACACAGTGGTCATGTATCTTACAGGTCCCCCTTTTCGGGCTCACAGTTATGTTTATGTATCTTGATACGAGCATGGGTATGCCCGCCTCGTCCATATATTGAGATTATTCCTCATTCAGTATTTGAGGTCATGTATATTTCAGGTCCCCATTTTTTGGACCCCATTGTTATTATGTTATATTCTGATACGAGCATGGGAATGCCCGCCTCGTCCATATGATCAGATGATTCCTCATCCATTATTGAGGTTATGTACTTTTAGTTCTTGCAGTTGTTCGGGATCGTTGTTCCGGGCTCCAGTTTGTTTCTTCTCTTCTCTCCACATCCCAGGAAAACCATTCATGACTTATGATGTCCATCGGCCATACGATGAGCTCCTGCCCTCGCACATCAGGGGGCAATCTGTTAACACCCAAAAAGTGCTCACTACCTCATCTACCACATTATATGGCTCATTTGTCCATTTTCCTACCATATTTCCCTTAAAATCCTAAAAAATCCCATTAAAAAGCCTCCAAAAGGCCTAAAATGCCTCCAAAAGGCCACAAAACCATCAAAATAGCCTAAAAAGGGTTAAAAAACCCCCTTTTTCCTCTAAAAATAGCAAAATCCCCTAAAAAGGGAATAAAAAATATAAAATAATGAGGAAAAGGAGGGAAAAACCCTATACAGCTGCATAAAACCATGTGTTTCCCAAAACCATGGGTCAGCACTCCACCACCAAAAAACTATAAATAGGTGATGGAGATCCTTTATTCCATATCCACAATCACAAGCACCCTTACTCTGCCAAAATCTCTCTGGAAACCCTAGTTCACCTTTGAACTATTTTCACCTTGAGAGCCACCTTTTGGCCCATTCCCATCGTTGGAGAAGGAGAAGGAGCATCTTGAAGCTTGGAGCATCCTCTTGGACACTGCAAAGGGCTTCATCAAACCTTGACACTCAAGGTAACATTAATAGAAAAAGTCATTCTTTTCATTTGATGTTTATGTTTCATGCAATATTTTAGAAGTAATTTAATTGTTGTTTTAGCTTAATTAGTTTAATATACTGAACTGCTACTAAGGAGTCCATTCTCCTTAGTAGGTGCTCATTGGCACAAGCTAGGGGTAAAACCCTAGCTACAATGGCCAACTTCATAAATCATCCACCTGCAAGATGATGCTTTCCTAAAAAACATTTCCCTCACATATGAGAAATGGTGGGCATTTTCGCAATGCTACTCAAGACATTTTTTTCAATACTTAACCAATTTTGCCAATGGTGAGCATTTTTCTTTGAGGGTGCAAAACAAGATGAATGACCGTTTTGGCAGGAAAATATCTCCTTGACCAGAGACTTTGTTTAAAAAATTAGCCAATGGTAAATTTAATAAATCATCCACGTACAAAATTATGCTCTCATAAAAAATTTATCCCTCAAAGGTGAAAAATGGTGGGCATCTTCCTAAGGCCATTTAATAGGCCATTTTTGGGTGCAAAACAGGATGAATGTTTGTTTTGGAAGGCCAATATTTTATTGACCATAGACTTTGTTTCAAAACTGATCCAGTGGTCAAGTGCATAAATCATCCAACTGCAAGATGATGCTTTCCTAAAAATCATTTCTCTCACAGATGAGAAATGGTGGGCATTTTCCCAACGCTACTCAAGTCATTTTTTTCAATACTTAACCAATTTTTCCAATGGTAAGCATTTTTCTTCGAGGGTGCAAAACAAGATGAATGGATGTTTTGGTAGGAAAATATCTTCTTTACCAGAGACTTTGTTTCAAAAATAAGTCAATGATCAAGGGATAAATCATCCACCTACCAGCTTATTCTCTCAGAAATTTTTTATCCACCAAATGTGATAAATGACGGGAATTTTCCTAAGGCCATTTAGGCCAGTTTTAGATGCAAAATAGGATGAGTGGTTGTTTTGGAAGGCCAATATTTTCTTTACAAGAGACCATTTTTAAAAAATGATCCATTGGTCATGTTCATAAGTAATCCACCTACAATCTAATGCTTTCCTAAATCAATTATCCCTCACGGGTGGGAAATGGTGGGAATTTTTCCAAGCCTACTCGAGCCATTTTTTCAATACTTTACAATTTTTCCAATGGCAAGCATGGTTCTTTTAGGGTGCAAAACAAGATGAATGGTTGTTTTGAAAGGAATATATTTTCTTTACCAGAGACTTTGTTTCAAAAATAAGTCAATGATCAAGGGAATCAATCATCCACCTACCAACTTATTCTCTCAGAAATGTTTTATCCACCAAATGTGAGAAATGGCAGGCATTTTCCTAAGGCCATTTAGGCCAGTTTTAGATGAAAAATAGATTGAGTGGTTGTTTTGGCAGGCCAATATTTTCTTTACCAGAGACCCTTTTTAAACAATGATCTAGTGGTCATGTTCATAAGTCATCCACCTGCAATCTGATGCTATCCTAAAAAAATTATCCCTCATAGGTGGGAAATGGTGGGCATTTTCCCAAGCCTACTTAAGCCATTTTTTCAATACTTAGCCAATTTTTCCAATGGTGAGCATTTTTATGGGAGGTTGAAAAACAGGTTGAATGGTTGTTTTGGATGGAAAATATCTCCTTGACCAGAGACTGTCTCAAAAATTAGTCAATGGTAGAGTGAACTGATTTTCTGGCAGGGTGCAAAATGGCATAAATTTGAATTTTTGTTGCACAACATTACGTTACTTAGAGTGTCAAATTACAATTAAAATTTGAGTGTAAAATTACAAGTTAAATCTGAGTGTAAAATTACATTTTTTTATTTTTTTATTTTTTATTTTTTTTTATTTTTATTTTTTTATTTTTTATTTTTATTTTTTTTTGCGAAAAAAATCGTAATTTTATTTCATCCGATGAGAACAAACTTACATTCTGTAGATACAATTGGTAAGGACTGTTTTTATGATATTTCTTGCCTTTTGGATAGACTTGTAGTCTTCTTTTATGATTTTGATGCATTTAGCATTTTACATTTCTGATACTGATCCTTGAAAACACTATCTACTTGTTTAACATACATAATAACATATTATGAAAAAATTGTCCTCTGAGAAGGGACTCTGAGTTCTAAAAAAAGAGCCAAAAACTGGGTGAGACAAAATTCTCTGAAATAACAAAAAGGGCAAAAAAGGAAAGATCCTGAAGTTGTTGAAGAGCCTCTGTCATATTTGATCATTCTATGAATGGTCTGTGGTAAAATTCTTAAACTTCACCATTGATATTTTCCTTTATCTTTTATATGCCCAAAGCCATGTCCACCTCTTAGTGTAAAATTACATTTATGATATATTTCAGTTTTTTTTTAATTAGAGAAATTGTGTCTGAAATCTAATGCCAAAATTGATTGTTTTTGTTTATTTTGCATAGTATCTCATCAATGGATCATTGAAATGAGCCATCTCAACAAAATATTCCTCGAAAAAGAGGTCAACGCAAGGGTCTAGATTACTCAAAACTTCCATCTTTGGAACCACATTACATTGTCCTTTAATTCACTAGTGGTAGATGTAAAAAGACAACGCAATGTGTTGCTCATGGACAATGTCAAGAATTTCAAGACCAGAACTCCATACCATAGAATTAGTCCACAAGTCTCCCTCAAACAACAAGCAATCATCCAACCATTCTTCAAACTCAATGTTCTCAATGTTCTCAATGTAAACAACCAATGACAAACAACAATGTCGCTAGACAACAGAGGAAACCTTTGTCTCCAATTGTAGTTGAAGGGAATGTTAATGCACAAAGTTGAAATATTTATGAAAGAATGAACTCCGTTCCAGAGAATGTGAGGGTCTCATTACATGGTGCCATTACATTGAACACTGAGTTGAAAAATAAAAATCTATACCAAAGAATGAACCTAGTTTTGTAGAATGAGGCCCTACTTTCCCCTCAAAGATCAGTGATTGATGCTACTGTTGTCACAAATCACTCTAAGAAAAGTGCAGGTTGTGTTGCTCAACAACCTAGGGAGCCTTTGCCTGCATTTACTGATGAAGGGAATCAAAGTGTAGAGCCCAATGGGAACAATTGGAAAATGAACCTCTTATGAACTTGGATGCAAGTGGAAGACATGAAACAACTGAAATAATTGCATTTCATGAACAAATGGACATAAATGCAACTACAAAAAAACAAAATTCTACAATTGGTCAAGCTGTAGCGAAAATTCCAGAAGGGTTTTTAGCTAATGAAACTACAAATGCTAAGAGAAGGTCACGAGGAAACTGCTTAAGGACATCCTTATTGCATATTAAGAAGCGGTCGAGATGGTATAACCACAGACTAAATGAGGGGAAGACAAAATTTAAAGAAATTGGGAGATGGTTTTATTGAAAATCACTTGAAGATGTAGATGAGAATGACATTATTGCTAGAATTAGGTACTTCATGTGAAAAAACTATAATGAAGAATCTAAAATTGAGGATGTTCTTGAACATCTAGATGGATTCCTTGATAAACTTCGATCAATTGTTGCGGCGGAGATTCATAAGGATTTTATGCCAAGGAACATGGCTTCAGTATTTATCAAATCAAGCATGACTCATAAGGATTTTTGCAATGTCTTAAGAGAATTGATGCTCATGGTGTACTAAAGGGGGTTAATCCAACATCAGTTTGTAGCGAAATGAAAAAGTGGAGCAAAGAAGCTGAGGATATTGATATGGGTTGGGAGAGAACTGATGGTTTCACATATGGAGTTAGGGTCACGCAAGTAAGGTCATATGCCTCATTTATGGTTGAATCGTTTGAAAAGCGGTTTAGAACTATAATCAACGAAGTTTCTTTCAAACTTGGTAATGATTCTCGTATACATTATGATCGAGGTGGGCATGTGTGTGAGATATTATTCGAGTTACTAGAATACAATGGCTTGATGTCTCGTGTAAGCCTTGGAAAATGGGATGGAATAGAAGAATATAGACAAGTTTAGCTCATGTTGCTGATCCTAAAAATGAGGAGAACTTAATGAAACAGATAAATAAGCTTTCAGAAGATGGCATCACTATGGTAGATGGAAGGGTTGTGAAAATTAATTCATTTGAGTGTCATGATCTAGTGACCATATGTAGTTTAGTATGCAATAATAGTGTTTCTCCAATGGGAAATAATTTGTGTCCTTGGTGCACACGCCATAAAAAAGTGATACACATGGTTACAGATGAAATCAACATTGGAGAAGGAGATACTATCCCTAGTGTTTATGAATGTTATGCAATGTCAACATAATTGCTCCTTGTAAGCTATGCAAATTTATTAGAAGTTTTGAAATTAATGTTTATATCTTTCCAAAACATTCCTAATCTAACTATGTTCTTGAACTTTACTATAGGAGTTGAATCTCGGTTTGGAACCAAGCAAAGGATGGGAAGAAAAGTTAGATGAGCATATTACAGGCATTCAACCAACCTTATCTGGTAGAAAGATGACTATTGTGAAGAACGATCCCATTGATAGAAGAAATGATGAAAGGCACACACTTTCATGATTGGCTCTTGACTAGAAATTAATCTTCTTAGTATTCCAATAATTCTTAACCTCAAAAACTGTTGGTGCCAATTACAGTTGAGTCCTGGCTCAATGGCCAAGCTTGTATATTGTTCTCGCTATGTTGGGATCAAAACAATTTTGAAGATGTTTCATCAAATTCAAATAATTGTACAAGATTATGACAAGGTACATCCAACTAGAGGCGTGGAGAAAACAAAATTTGTTCAAATTTGTGAGGAGATCGAGAAAATTGGTGTTCCATGTAAGCCAAGAGAACCATACCATCATAAAATCCAACAATAAAATGATCTTAACTATGGGAAATCAAATGGATCGGTATCAGACAAGATCCTCATTCGACATGAGGGAATTTTAAAGGTTTAATAATTATGTTGGCATATCAATTAATTTTTATGTGGGCCTCGACTAACAATAAATCATGTTGTTATTACGTTTTGACTATTGTTGAATGGCTCTCAGTGTTATTTAATTTAAAAATAATGTTGGGACAATTATTTATGTTGAAAATTATGTTGTCCTTATTTATTAGCACAAGGAGAATTTATGGCGGGCATTTCCAAATGCCTCTCAACATTCATTTAGACAAGAAGACAAACTTTTTCTCAATTTGGCAGGATTTTATTTCACACGTGTAAACTCCAAAGGGAAATCCGATCCCATGACTAGATGACCAGATCATCAAAGAACAAGCCCATGCCAACTGTTGAATTTATCACCATCAGGATAGTTTCTGGCAGACATTTCCAAATAGCCCCTTAACCTTGTGATCTTAACACAACAAAATTTCATTTGTTCTTAATATGAAAAACAAGAGTTTTCTTAACTTTGGCAGGTTGATAAATTGCACTTGTGACCATCATAAGGAAAATTGAAAACATGATTGGATAACCACTTCAACAATGAACATATCCATGTCACCTTTTGAATTTGTTGTTACACACACATCATCCGGCAGACATTTGAAACTAGATTTTTAAACTACCAATTCAACACTTAGACAAAATTGTCCACCCCTATGTCAACATGAGGAGATTTTTATTTTCATCAAATTGGAAGCGTGAGACATCCACTGGATAGAGGCCAACAAGGTGATTCCATCTAGACCAATTTCATCCTTTGAAACCTCTTTCTCTCTCCTCAGCAGGCATTTTTCTGGAGAAGTGCAAATCAAGCTAGGAGGCACTTTTGGGAGATCAATATCTTCACCTACAGAGACTTTTGGACAAACCAATGATATGGTTGGATGCACAAATCAATAGTCTAGAGACCCATACCCTCAAAATACTTTAAGGCATCAACCACAGGAAATGGAATACATTTTAATAGGGTCACTTAGGCATGTTTACCAGTATTTTTATACTTAGACAATTTGTGCAATCTTCAGGCTGGATTTTCATATCATCATATCCTTGCTTTTTAAACTACCAATTCAACACTTAAACAAAATTGTCCACCCTAGGTCAACATGAGAAGTTTTTTATTTTCATCAAATTGGAAGTATGAGACATCCACTGGATAGAGGCCAACAAGATGATTCCATCCAGACCAATTTCATCCTTTGAAACCTCTTTCTCTCTCCTCGACAGACATTTTTATGGAGAAGTGCAAATCAAGCTAGGAGGCACTTTTGGAAAATCAATATCTTCACCTACAGAGACTTTTTGGACAAACCAATGATATGTTTGGATGCACAAATCATCATTTTAGAGACCCATACCCTAAAAATACTTTAATACATAAACCACAGGAAATGGCAGACATTTTACTAGGGTCACTTAGGAATTTTTACCAGTATTTTTATACTTAGATAATTTGTGCAATCTCTAGGGTGGATTCTTTTATTTCACCAAAATCCTGAACCCATAATACCAGATGATGTAATACATCTTACCGATCACAACCATACTGATTTCATCTTCAAACTCATCTTCCTCTGACCTAGGTGGGCATTTACTGAACTGGTGCAAAACTGTCTAAAACCTTGTTTTGGCAGACCTATAACTTCCTCCTCGGACACTCTCGGGACAACCTGAGACCATGGTCAGGTAGACAGATTAAAAGCTACATCCCCATGTTTTCATATAATTTTTATCATTATCCTGTGAGGTATGATGGACATTTTACTGAGGCCACTTGGATCAATTTTCCAACACTTTGCCATTTTCAAAATTTCTCCAAACTGACAAATCTCTATATAATTAGGTCAAATTGTAATAATGATATCATGAAGGTACTAGAATATAATTAGGTGGATTTTCATCTTCATCAACCATGCCACATCACCATATATTTCATGTCATCATATCCTTTGTCTTTATTTCCTTGTCATTACTGAACTCCTTTGACATCAATGACAACCACATTCAACAAATAAAACTTAGTATTTATTCATATGCATTGAAACTTATGTATTGTTTCTAGGTTATTGAAGGCCTACTAGATGAAGAGAAGAATAAAAATTGGGAGAGGATGTGGAAGTGTTATAAATAATTCCACATGTTGCAACTCCAAGGGTGTAGGGGGGATGATGTATATGCATATGAGAAAAGGTATGTCGGTTTCATCATATTATCTAGTTTGAATGGTGGTATCATTTCATTCATGACAAACAATTTTATCCATTGTCTTTGCAGGTTTGGCTTCCTTGCAAGTGAGTTGATGTGGTTGTGTTCTTGTTGTTTAGGAGATGAGATGGTTCCTTATATGCATGTCCAAGGGGCACATTCTCTTGAGATGACACATTCTATTCATCCTTATACGTTGGGACGTTTAAGGAATGAAGTAATGGAGCATAAGCATAGAGAAATGCAAAATTTGAATAGCAACTGAGGAGGAGGAAGAGGAGTCCATAAGGACAATAGAGGCACATTTGAATATGATAGAATGTGTCTTGTAAATGAGATGAGAGCACAATTTTTCAAGCTTGTTATGAGATCAGGAGACACTTTCCAAAAGTTTAGACAAAGAATATTCTTGCCTTCAAATATTAGAAGTCAACTTCATGTTGAATATGATAAGGAATCAATCGTATAAGGAAACTGCAGCACAATTAGCATCACATTTCCCTAATGTCTCTTGTAAACAAGTGGAACAACTATTTAAATCATGGGAAAAACAGCCTTAAGGAATCACTGATTGCAACAACAACACTAAGTTTTTCCTAATTTTATATGTTATCTCGTTTGATTTTCACTTTATAGTGTGAGGACTCATAATGTGTGTGTTTAATTATTAATATGTCCCCCTAGTTCAATAATTATCTTCCGAGATCAAAACTAATCAGCAAATATAGAGAAGAGGCTAGTTGTGAATCACATCGCTTTGGAAAGAAGAAGGCAAAACATGTTGTTAAAACAAAACAAAAACAACCTATCTTTCCCTCCAATAGTGAGTATCAGAGTTAGTTCAATTCATTACATATCAACATGTCTATATCAAACTAGTTGATTTGTGGTTGAATTTACAACTTTTTCTTGAACTCTGACTTTGTCCACCTCGCTGATAGTAGGAAATGAGCCAATCCGGTGTGATCAAACACAAAAAATTCAAGGGGAACTGCTTCTTTGAGGTCTGAATCGTGCACAAATTGCCCATAATTCACCCAGAAATGCCTCTCAATGCTATTAGGAGGTTAGGAATAGGTCTGAGAATTGATTTTAAAACCCAGAATGTGCCCAAATTTGAGAAAATGTTGCTTACTATCATTCTATGGACTTGTGCATATAAAATCCATCAAAGGTGGTGAGGAAGCACTTGGATCCACAAAAAAAAGTGGTCATAGGTGCAAAAATGTCACTATGAAATTGTTGATAATCATGCCTCACATCATAATAAAGTATCAACCAAAGCATTGACTGTAGAATGACTAGCTCCTAGACATAAAGAAGATCTCAATAAAAAACGAGGACTTCATAAACATGAATACCATACGAATGAGAGTTGAATAAACATGAATACCATACTTCATAAGCATTGATTGTAGAACCACTAACTCCTGGACATAAAAAGTAAGACAACTAAAAAGCATTTTTCATTATATTCCGATAAATACAAAAGTCCATCTTACAAAAATTCATTTTTCCTTATCTATCGATAAATACAAGACTCCATCACACAAAAATGTATTTTTCATTGTCTGTCGATAAATACAAAACACCATCATAAAGAAATGGGTTTTCCTTTATCTACCGATAAATACATATATACATTGATTTATACATGTCTAGCATGTTTCTGAGATGGCTGCAATCCCTCCTCTTGAGCAGAAGACAAATCTGAATGGTCTCTCTTTCCTTTCATAGAAGACTGTAATTGGTATGGAGCTGTACAAGGCACGTTTTGCAATTTGTTTTCAAGCTCTTTAACTCTCTGTGTATTTTTTTTTAAATTTCCAAGAAAAATATGTTTTTCCTCCATCAGTTTGTTCAACATTTCCACATTTTTCTTATACTTCGTTGATTCCTGTTTTTCCTTGACCTCCAATTGATGTCTAGTATTTTTCAATTGATCTTTAACTTCAGTCAATTCACATTTCAGATTCTATATTTATTTCTCGTTCTCTTTTGCTCTCAACTTTGTGTCGTTGGGAAAGACAGGAATTGCCATTATCGCAGTAGCTGGACCTTGTAATTCCTTTTGCAAATCAACAATTGTGGATTTAAGTTTTTGAATTTCCATATCACATCCCAAATGCTGAACTTTTCGGCCGTCGGAGAGCTTTGATTCCAACTCTCTTATTTTTGCATCTTTTCCAGAAATATTCTCGTTCATTTCTTTATATAATGGTGATGAGCCAAACAAATCACCTAGTGCAATGCTTGTTGAGAAGCATTCTTGTAGCATCTTCTCTCGATTTGCTAAGGACTTATCTCGCTCTTCTAAATACATTGTACATGTATGTCTTTTTTTCCTTCTACCCTTACCCTCATCTCCTTTGGTACCCTTACCTTCACCCTCACCACCTTCTTCACTGTAATTTTGTTTTCCTCTCCTTTGGTTTTTAAGTTCCATAGATTCAGAGATCCTTTTGAACCTTTTTCCTCTCAGCTTATTAGCTTGCTTAGAAATGGTTTTTCTCAAACTGGAAATTAATGATTCTAATTCTACAGCTTTTTGACCATTGCTTCCCTCCCACTCTTTCATCTTCAACTGATATTCTTATATTAACTGTTCATTTTCTTTAATTTTCTTTTCCAATACCTGTAAAGGACCCATTTTTGTCCTTATTGGTGGTATGTTGAAAACATGTGGTCTTTTTTTCAACTCTTCTTTGAGTTCACTCACTTCAGCATTAGTTTTTTCAAAATCCTCTTTATACACAACCCTCACTGACTCAATTTCATTTTCAGCTTCATCAGTGATTTTGTCTATTTCTTTGGATAATAGTTCAACCATTTCTTCTTTCCCTTTTATAATTTGGTTCACTTTGAATTGATTATACACAACTGACTTTTGCAACACTGCTATCTGTTTGAGGCATTCTATAATATTATTATCTTTTATCAAGCCCTCTTCTGCACAATTGCATATATAGGAAGCTTGCTCCTTGGAATGCTCCATTTTATCATATAGGATGAACACGTATCTACTATCAAAATTATATGATGGAATGTCTAAATGCATAGCGGAAGCCCTTGAATAAGATTTGGAAGAACAATCATACTCAATTGCCAATTGTTTAGAAGGAATTCTATCAAGAACCTCTTGAGGAATGGAAAAGTGAGAAGTAGTTTGTTCCATTTCGTTGCCTGTCACCTCCTCCCAATGACCTCTATCTACATGTCCATGTAACTCTTTCAAATTTGTGGCAGTATGGACTACATCAATTGTGACAAAATCAGGAGACTTTACTCGTAATTTGTCATGGTGCTCTGGACTTTGTACTAGTGAATCCTTGTTTTGTTCAGGAGGCTATAATGGTAATTCCCCATGGTTCTCAGGAGATTGTACTAATTCTTCGTTCTACTGAGGAGACTGTACTGGAAATTCCTCATTGTGTTCCTTGCTATTACATTTCCTAACGTATGTTTTATGAACAAGTGGTTTTGGAAAAGATATATTTTCATGCTAGTTGATATCACCGATCTCTGTTTCCGTAGCATGGGGTCGACATAAATCAATAATTTTTTGAAGTGTTCCCGGGAAACTAAATTTAACCTTCCTTAATTGGATCTCTTGCAGGGCAGAGTGGATTTTCTTAGACAATAGATAAGGAATATCTAGAGATATATCTTCCACCCAATGTATCACTACCCGCATACATTCACCCGTAATGTCCTTCTTGTGATGATTCAGAATCGTCCTAAGGAAAATCTGAATCAATGTTTTGTATATTCCGGGAGGGACATCTCGCATTCTTAAACCATTCTTCAGAACATATATTTCTTGCCCACAAATTTTATTAACCATATGGTTCTTCTCCTGTCTTGCGGTTTCCAAGAGATAAAAATCGCTCCCCCTCTGCGTGGAATACTTGTAACTCGGGAAACCAAATCAGAGTGGAGGTTTACCCGCTTCCCAAAAATTCTGAGTTCCATATTCCCAGTATCATATTTCGAAATTGCCTCATCTATCTCCTCATCAACATAATTGAACATTCCAAACAAAAAGTTGAAAACTTCTGCTTTCCTCAAGATATTTTCCATACCTGGTGGCCAAATCTTTGCATCTCTCCATGCATCATAATACTCCTGGGATTTTATTATTGTTACCCTTCCATCCGTGGACGCCTGTGTTTGAACTGTGGTTGCAGAGGAGGATGTTTGCGTTTCAATTGCGCCTATGGTAGAGGATGCCCCTATTTCAAGTTTGGTCATGGTTGTCTAGGTTCGAAGCAGAGGTGAGGTGATGCACGCAGACTATATTTCAGGCTCACAAATTATTCCCACAAAGAGTATTTCAGCAACAAAATTCTTTGCTTGAGTGTATTCCCAGGGCATAATTCATGACTTGGGCATGCACTTTTCCCTATGCTGACATCCAACTCTTAATAATTTTGCAGGCCTTGTTATTGTAAAATTAGTCACAGCAGATCTAATGAACAAGTAAATCAATCACAACAGATGAACATAGAAAATATGGTGCAAAACTGTGCAAAACATGCAGCAGTGCTCTCTATCCCAGAAAGGGTGAATGAATTACAATACAAACTGTCACAATGAACAGAGCAATTCGAATTGCCTAAGGAGGTCATTCGAATCACTGAATGGAGTAGCTTGACTCAATCTAGGAGTCCTCATCAATCATCGGTGTTGCTCATCAATCACAACAACCAGTCATCCAGGTGTCAAGCTGAGTCTAACTGATCATAATAAATGTAACTGAAGTGTGTAGCACTGATATAGGATCTGGAGGCTCAGTGGGGGCGCATGGGAGGCTAACTGGAGTCAGAGCAAGTCACCTAATCGAACTGGAGGTCAATCGGAGGTGAAACAGTCAGTCAGGAGTGAAATCGGAGTGAAATCAATCAGAATCGGAGCTAACTGAATGTAACTGGAGTGAATCTGCAGTGGTAGGTGAACAAGTGCGCCCTTCTCTGTCAGTAGGTGAGAAGAGGGCGCCTTTCAGCTTAGGAGGGCTAAAACTCTGTGGAAAGTGGCTCCCGGGTGCTAGAAGAAGGTGGATAAGGTGCTGGAGGCATCAAACTGGTGACTGGACTGCATATCCTGAAATAGATCATGCAAGATCCTGAAGTAGATATGTATCCTGAAATAGATGATCCTGAAATAGATATGTATCCCGAAATAGATGATGGATATCCGAACAGTTATCGGAGGGAATTTTATAAATTGGTTGTACTTTGACATAAAAAAGTGCACAAACATAAGCTTTCATTTTTTATAAATGGGTTGTACTTTGGAATTTTATAAATTGGTTGTACTTTGACATAAAAAAGCACATAAACATAAGCCATCACTTTTCAGTACTTTCCCATTTTTGCCAAAGGGGAGAATTATCTAGCATGGTGCAAATTAGGTTGATTGGTTGTTTTGGAAGGCCATTATCTTCTTGGACAATGAATTTTTATCATGAATGATTTGATGGTCAAGTGCATAAATCAACCACCTGAAATATTATGCTATTTGATTTTTCCTATCCTTCAAAGGTGAGAAATTGCTGGCATTTTCTTGAGTCCATTTAGGCCAGTTTTAAGTGCAAAAATGTCCAAGTGGTTGTTTTGGTAGGCCAATATATTCTTCACCAAATACTTTTTCCAAGACTGAGACTATATTTAGGTGCATTAGTCATCCACCTACATGATGGTTCCATTAGAATAGTTTTCTCTCTCTCTCTGAGGAAATGGCGATCATTTTCCCAAAGCCACTTGAGCCATATTTTCAGTACTTAGCCATTTTTTCCAAAGGGGGGCATAATATGGGAGGGTGCAAAAAATGTTGATTGGCTATTTTGGCAGCCATTATCTTCTTGGCCATAGACCTTTTATAGTGAATGAGTTAATGGTAAAGTGTGTAAATCCTTCAACTGAAAGCTTATATTGTCAGAATTTAATCCCTCACTGGTGAGAACTGGTGGGAATTTTCTTGAGGTCATTTAGGCTAGTTTTAAGTGCAAAAAAGGCTGAGTGGTTGTTTTGGCAGGTCAATATTTTCTTCACCAGAGACTTTCTTCCTTGACTGATACTATATTCAGGTGCATTATTAATCGACCTACAGGATGGCACCCTCCAAATAGTTCTCTCTCTCTCTCTCTCTCTCTCTCTGAGGAAATGGTGGTCATTTACCCAAAGCCACTTGAGCCATATTTTTAGTACTTAGCCATTTTTTCCCATGGAGGGCATTTTCTGGAATGGTGCAAAAAAGGTTGATTGGTTGTTTTGGAAGGCCATTATCTTCTTGGACATAGACCTTTTATTGAGAAAGAGTAAATGGTCAAGTGTGTAAATCCTCCACCTGAAAGATTATGTTAGAAAAAATTAATCCCTCGCTGGTGAGAACTAGTGGGCATTTGCTTGAGGCCATTTAGACCAGTTTTAAGTGCAAAAAAGGCTGAGTGGTTGTTTTGGCAGGCCAATATTTTCTTCACCAGAGACGTTTTTCCTTGACTAAGACTATATTCAGGTTCATTAGTCATCCACCTAGAGTATGGTGCCCTCCAAATAATTTTTTTTTCTGTCTCTCTCTCACTTTGTGAGGAAATGGCGGTCATTTTCCCAAATCCACTTGAGCCAAATTTTCATTACTTAGCCATTTTTTTCCATGGCGAGCATTTTCTGGAATGGTGCAAAAATGTTGAAATATTGTAACTTCTAAGAATATTATATTTGTACTTTATTATTCCGTAGGTGTTTCATTCCTCCTTGAAGACCTTATTGTATATCCAGAGATGTTTATTCCTCTGTCGGAATGTGGTAACTTGGGTTATTAGACTTCCCTAGTGGGGGTTGGACCTGTATGTGTTATGTGGGTCAAAGGGTTATTAGACCACCCTAGAGGGGTTTTCCCAGTCAGTTGTAATGGGGTGTTTAACCCAGTGGTTAAGTTGGGGCCAACCTAGTTAATATAAAATACAAGTCAGAGTTGTGTATAAATAGAGGAGGTGTGTTCCTCATTTAACACACATTGCACTCACTTGTGAATGGAAAATAAGTGAGAGAAATATATTTTCTATGGAGGAGAAAGAACTCATGCTTGTGTATTACATATCTGTATTGTTGGTCATCCATATTGAGGAAGCTTTGCTAGGTTTTCTTCCCCATGAGGGTTTCCCAAGATAAATCTGTGTCTCTTGTGTTTATGCTGTGCTTGTTGTTCTTTCAGTGATCCTGTATATGCTATTGTTGTGAAATGGAATGTAATGCTGATATTTTTTATCTTAGCATATTGAATCTTAACATGGTATCAGAGCTAACCTGAAGGAAAGCAATGTATGGCGCTTATGACACTTACTTCACTTGCGACAATTTGAAGGTTAGGGTTTTGTATAGAAAAAAAATGTCATCGTGGAACTTTCGCAATAAATCCATTTTGGAAACGGTTTGGGATATGAAACCTTTACAAGTCGTAGATAACATCCCCATGTACCTTGTGTCCAAAGGACACCCTCAGATTCATTGTACGTTGTGAGTTATGATCAATACAAGTTAGGGTTTCTGCCTTTTCCAGATCTCAGTCATAATCAGGTGACCTAGGAAACAAGGTCATAACTTGGGCTAGGAAGCTCCAAATGAAATTTTGTAAAAAGTGACAGGTAGTGCACAGACTGTAATATCCTAGGTAACTTTTGTAGAAGCCAAAGTTGAACCAGTGACACGTGGCACACCATACAAGTTCTCTCTCTTGTTTTATCCCATAAACAGGTCACCTTGCGACACTTGGCATAACTCTCTCTCAGAGAATCCAATTGAGGTCAGACCTATGGGGTTGGAAAGAGGACAGGTCGGGATACTACAGGAAAAACTTTAAGATTCTGTGGATTCGTAATTTCGGATTTACACTAGAAACAATCAGGTGCATATTTCTGTCAAAACAGATTTGGATTTGGAGCACCTTCATTCTTGAATCGTCACTACTATGGAAAATTAGGGTTTCGAAGAAAGTTGGAATTTTTGGAATCGGAGTCCACAGCTGAATGCTACTCAGAAAAATCAAAATTTAGAGACCAATATCGAATTTTTTGGTTGGTCAAAAGGGTGGGCTTGATCAAACCCTAGTTCGGGACCTTGATCAGAAAGGTGGAAAATTAGGGCTTCTGCAAAAGTTGGAATTTTTGAAGTCTGTGACCACGGCTAGAAGCTACTCAGAAAAATAGAAGTTTAGAGATTTGGATCGAACCTTTTGATTGGGCAGAAGGGTGGGTTTCATCAAACCCTAGTTCGGGATCCTGTAGCTAGGCAATTTTGAGGGGTCAAATTTTGGAGATTTCAAAATTGAAGTATGCTAGCTTGATCAGCTCAGCAAGGCACATCTTTCCATCCATTTAGAAGTGTGAAAGTCAAAATTTGAATTTTTAGGGTTTCTCTGACAAACCCTAATTGAGCTCCAGATCCAGTTTCAGGGGGAGATGAGGCTAAGGCCTTACCTAAGAAGACTACAAGAATTCCCTGACAGGTATGACTTGAGGAGATACAGGTATGTGTTGAAATCTGTTCATGATTAAGTTTATAATATGCTTGTCTTCATATTATTGAGGTTAGTACAATCTTGATTAATCTTAGAATTGTCTTATCACCCTAGTAAAAGTATGAATGCATGTGAATGATAGAAGACATTCTTTGATCAAGGTTATATGATTGTACTAATACACCTATGGTGTTGTATGAGGATGATGTTGTTTGCTAACAAAAGACAGGTACATCAAGAAAGACAAATCAAGTTCTATGACCATGATGACATAAAGACAAAAGACTTATCCATAGATTTAGAAGCTCTACTTACGAAGTATGTATGATTTATTTCTACTATGCTTAACTTATGAGGTATGCAAGTTACTAGCACAAGGTCTCTAAATCATTGAAGAGAATAAAGATATTGTTTGGGTATGTTAGACATAACTAAGCATGTATACTAATCCAGGTATGTTTTCCTATGTCAAGTTAGAATCCTACTTTGTGCCAGGATCTTAGTATACCCATGTATCGAATGATCATGACCATACATATTCAAGATTACTTAGAATCATAATGTTGTGATAATATTGAGTTTATACTAATGAATGTATGATTATTTATGAGATCATGATGATGACACTAGTGCACACTTAAGCATGCATAGTGGTCAAGGATGGATAGAAGCTCATGACATGGAAGGGAAGTCGAGACCAAGAAGGATGCAACCTCACAAGACATAAAAAGATAAGTATTTGAATTGTTATTTGAATTACTGAATAGTCTATGATATTGCTCGTAATAGTTGTATGCATATTTATTCCTAGAATATATCATGCTAAGTGTAAGCATTCATATAGCATTGAATAGTATACTACTAATATGCATATGATTGGTAAGTTGGACAAACATTCCATTGTTGATTATCTAGAATGAAATCTCTTTGTTGACATGTTGAGAGCTGTGCATGCTCTCGATAGTATGTTCTGGTAGAGATGGAAGGCATCTAGATAGCCACTATATGCATACAGGATATGGAAAAGTGTTGTGCCAAAGTATTGGTCAAGATAGTAGCATAACTATGTAAATCATATATGTATGCATAATAGGTTATCATGTCAACATTATTTGATGATTATGAAGTATTACTAATCATGTACTTAATTTTGATTTGTAGGAAAGATCATGAAGAATGATGAACATTTAACAAGTGATGGATGTTCAAGAAGAAGTTTTACAAATCAAACATACTATAGATGGCTTGTGGCTAGAATATTCTCTTAGAAAGAGGAAGAGGATCATGACGAGATGTTTGCTCCAAGTAGCTAGATAAATACTGTTCTCTCAATGGTGTGATTGAAGAAGAAGTGCGAATCAAGAAAACTCCCAGGATTCAATTAAAGAAAGCTCTGTACGGGTACCCAGGATCGATAGTCATTTGATGAGCTTAATGATCACCATGGGTGATGCAGATTTCAACCTTTGCTACAAGGTTGAATATGGTATCTACATATACAGAAGGAACTCACCACGTAGTTCGAATGATCTTGAGGTGCATATCAGTAGACCCATCTAACGAGAGATGGCACAGATAGATATGCAGAAGATCACTCAATGCAGAGTGTGAATAATGTTCAGTCATAGAGGGAGAATTGACAGTTTCTTGACAAGCTTGGGATTTACCAGAAATCATGGAAAGCAAGAAGAAGCTAGCTACAGAGTTTGAAATAAATGATCTCGGATTGATGCATTATCTCCTAGGACTGGAAGCATGAAAAGGATCAGAAGGAATCTTTCTCAACCAGGGAAAGTATGCTGAGAAATCTTGAAAAGATTTGATGTGTTGGAATGACCACTCTCATGGATTCCAACTTGAAGCTGTTAATGGATGACTCATCAGAGTTAGTGGATGTAACTTTGTACATACATAATATTGGGTCACTGATGTATCTGATGAACACTAGGCTAGATATATGCTTTGCTGTGAAACACCTTGAGATGGTATCTAGTGGAACCTAGGCATTTTCACCTGATAGCTGCAAAGCATGTGATGAGGTACCTAAAGGGTACGATAGACTTTGGTCTATGTTATCTTGGAGATCATGACTTCAGATTATATGGCTACATAGATGCTGACCATGCAGGAACTATATCAGACAGGAAGAGCACATTGGGTGGATGTTATTGTCTGGGATCTGCCATGATCTTGTGGCTTAGAAGGAAACAGTATAGTGTGGCTCTTAGCACAGTTGAAGCGGAATATATAGTTGCTTTCTCTGCTAGTTGTGAAGCAGTATGGCTTCAGAAGTTGTTATCAGGATTGTTGGACTTAGAATTGGACCCCACTGTGATCCTGTGTGACAACCAAAGTTGTATCAAGATGTCTCCGAGAGTAAGAGGATTGTATCATCCGTGGACTTCAGTCCTAAAGTGATCCGTAGACAGATGTCTCCGAGAGTGAGGGGATTGTATCATCCTTGGACTTCAGTCCTAAAGTGAGCCATAGACATATGTCACCGAGAGTGGGAATTGTATCATCCTTGGACTTCAGTCTTAAAGTGAGCCGCAGACAGATGTCATCGAGAGTGGGGATTGTATCATCCTTGGACTTAAGTCCTAAAGTGAGCCGCAGACAGATGTCACCGAGAGTGGGGATTGTATCATCCTTGGAATTCAGTCCTAAAGTGAGCCGTAGACAGATGTCACCGAGAGTGGGGATTGTATCATCCTTGGAATTCAGTCCTAAAGTGAGCCGCAAAAAGATGTCTCCGAGAGTGGGGATTGTATCATCCCTGGACTTCAGTCCTAAACCTATCCGCAGACAGATGTATCTGAGAGTGAGGGGATTGTATCATCCCCGGACTTCAGTCCCTGAATTGATCCGTAGACATATGTCTCCGAGAAGTGGTCCTTAGACTTTGTCTAAATTGACGAGTGGACTGCATCATCCCTATACATGATATGGTGTCTTAAATAGATCATGTGTTTTGCAGGGTATGCTGCTCTGATGATCGTGTGATGACGATGCTGATGATCATGTGATGACGATGCTGATGATCGTGTGATGACAATGCTAATGATTGTGTGATGACGATGTTGATGATTGTGTGATGATGATGTTGATGTTGCTGTAGCTATTCGAGTGCTGCAGAATATGAAGACTCAGTACTGAAGATGTTGATGTTCCAGTAACTGTTTGAGTTACTGATGATGTTGAGAAAGCTTCCAATGATTTATAGATGTATCATGTATGATGTTGATGACTCCTTGCTCGTGCAGATGTTGTTATAATATCCTTCTCGTTAAGGGGGAGTGTTGAAATATTGTAACTTCTAAGAATATTATATTTGTACTTTATTATTCCGGAGATGTTTCATTCCTCCGTGAAGACCTTATTGTATATCCGGAGATGTTTATTCCTCTATCGGAATGTGGTAACTTGGGTTATTAGATTTCCCTAGTGGGGGTCGGCACTATATGTGTTATGTGGGTCAAAGGGTTATTAGACCACCCTAGAGGGGTCGGCCCAGTCAGTTGTAATGGGGTGTTTAACCCAGTGGTTAAGTTGGGGCTGACCTAGTTAATATAAAATACAAGTCAGAGTTGTGTATAAATAGAGGAGGTGTGTTCCTCATTTAACACACATTGCACTCACTTGTGAATGGCTCATAAGTGAGAGAAAGAGATCTGCTATGGAGGAGAAGGAGCTCATGCTTGTGGATTACATCTATGTATTGTTGGTCATCTATATTGAGGAAGCTTTGCTGGGTTTTCTTCCCCATGAGGGTTTCCCAGGATAAATCTGTGTCTCTTGTGTTTATGCTGTGCTTGTTGTTATTTCAGTGATCTTGTATATGCTATTGTTGTGAAATGGAATGTAATGCTAATATTTTCTGTCTTAGCATATTGAATCTTAACAAAAACAAGTTGATTGGGTGTTTTTGCAGGCCATTATCTTCTTGGCCATAGACCATTTATCAAGAAGTAGTAAATGGTCAAGTGTGTACATCCTCCACCTGAAATCTTATGTTAGATAAATTTAATCCCTCACTGGTGAAAACTGGTGGGAATTTTCTTGAGGCCATTTAGGGTAGTTTTAAGTGGAAAAAAGGCTGAGTGGATGTTTTGGCAGGACAATATATTCTTCACCAGAGACTTTTTTCCAAGACTGAGACTATATTCAGGTGCATTAGTCATCCACCTACAGGATGGTACCATCAAAATAGTTTTCTCTCTCTCTCTGAGGAAATGGCGGACATTTTCCCAAAGCCACTTGAGCCATATTTTCAGTACTGTAATATCCCCATTCTTGACCCTTATGATATTTGGGCTGTAATGTAAATAATGTATGCATATTATGTATGATTCCTAGCGTGGAGCTCAAGACCAAGGCCCTGCTAGTGAACGCTCGATCTAGAAGAGGCAAGTATTTGATATTATGCTATCCATGTGCTAGTGAACCATGGGAATTGTAAATATGCATTTTAATATAAAAGCCCACAACTAGCTATGCAATGCAACAAGATATGTGGGCATGATATTGTAAGGAATTGGGAGGGAAATATTCAAACCCTTGAGCCAATCGAGTCAAGCCAAGTGTCAATGAGAGAACCCATGAACCATCAACAACCCATGTTGATTTTGGTGCCCAATCATTTAATTCTTCCAAGAATTGGTTGAGACAGTTAATGCCTTGGGATGGGGGAGGTATGGCTGTCCAAATTCGAGTATGGGCAAGCCACCCTCATGGAAAATCGTGTTTTTCCTTCTTGGGCAAGAAAACACCCACGGATTGCCTTCCCAAGCCATTATTCAGGGTCAGACTTCACTCTCTCACGTTTGGAGAGCTTGTTGGGCATTTTGAAGCTTGCTGGGAAATGTGCATTTTATTTTGGAGCTTGCTGGGCGTTTAGAGCTTGCTGGGTGTTTTGAAGCTTGCTGGGCATTTTATTTTGGAGCTTGCTGGGCGTTTAGAGCTTGCTGGGCATTTTGAAGCTTGCTGGGCATTTTTGGGAGCTTGCTAGGCATTTTTGACTTTGCTGGGAACTCGATTTTGTATTGCAGACCTGTTGGGAAGGAGAGAGCACGATTTGGGGGTTTGTAGAGACCATTGCTGCTCGTTGAATGCCCATGGACATTTTCTGAAAATGAAACTGCCTTTCTAGGGTTGTTTTCCCATTTCTCATTTTGTTTTTGGGTTGCCCACGTTTTCCCTTCATACCCAACACTTGGGATTTTGTTGTTATGTGTATCCTTTCCCAGTTTATGAGTTTTCTGTGTGTAGGAGATTGTTGGGGTTGAAATGGGTTTTCATTGTTTGGCTTGAACTTGAGTGGAAGAATCCACAATTGAAGAGGGTTCAGATTTAGCCTGATAAACCCAGCAGTGGTCTAGCTTGGCTTATATCCAAAGGATTATTTTGCTATTTGGCTGTGTATGGGCTTAAAATTCCCTTTTCCTTGTAGATATCATGCCCATCTCGGGGGTGGCCTTCGGACGGACTCAGTATATGCCGTCGAAGAGCCTACGGTTGGGTGGAACATTGCAGCGACATAGCTAGTTGCTTGGGACAATTGTGAAAGGAATATAAGTGTACTTTGTCTCTGTATTTTACTTCTGCAATGTCTAATTTGATGTTTATATTGATATGCTGTATGCATATAAAATGTGTGTGGATGATTTGTTTATTTCCGCTGTGCATATTGCCTAATTTGTATCTGCACACCACTGTTTTATTCATTTGATGATAATGATTGGGCTGAGTTTTATGAAAAGCCCCACAGATTGTTATCATCTTCCCTCTCTTATTGGGTCGGTAGGTGGGTACATTACAGTTTGGTATTAGAGCTGTTGGTTGTAGCATTGGGCCTTCATGGGCTTCCTATCTCAGTGGCAGAGGTAAGTATTCCTCCTGCTCAAACTGATCCTTAAGAAAATTCAGAAAAAAAAAATTGAAAAATTGAAATTTTTCTAAGTATTTTTGAGCTTTCTACTAAGACTATATCGGTGGCGAGACTCGGCGAGTTCATCCGCAAAGGTGGAAGGAACTTGCAAGTATTTTCCAAAACGGCAGAAAGGTTGACAAGTTTGTCCATAACGGTGGCGAGACTCGGCGAGTTCATCCGCAACAGCGGAAGGAACTTGCGAGCGTTTTTCGAAACAATGGAAAAGTTATGAGTTTTGCTCCGCAACGGCAGAAGAGATGGGCAAGTTGCTCCGCAACAGATCGCCCAAAAAATTTGTCCAAGTCTGAAACGATGGCAAAACCTAGTGAGTCGGTCCAAATTTGCGAAAGGATTTGGTGAGTCTCTGCCGTAGCCCCGGAAGAACTCGGTGAATTCATCTGCAATGTCGAAGGAAGCCAGCGAGCTTGCGCGGAAACGAAAGAAAAGTTGGTGAGTCCCGCTGCAGCACCGGAAGAAACTCAGAGAGTTCATCCAAAATGACGGAAGAGATCGGCGTGTTCGTCTGTAGCGGCGGAAGAAGTTGGCCAGTTTTCGCCGAAGTGGCGGAAAGAACTGTCGAGTTGCACTGAAGTCGCCGAAATGATCGAACGTAAGAGATGGATAAGTTCGTCCGCAGCACCGGAAGAACTCGACGACTTCGTCCGTAATGTCAAAGGAAGTTGGCGAGTTTCCACCACCGAGTCAGAAGGAAAAGATGAGTTTTCGACTGGAAGAACTTGGCGAGTTCGTCCGCAGTGGTTGGAAGAGAATTGCCAAGTTTGCCGAAACAAGAAATTTCAGTGGCTTTCTAGGGTGAAATTCAGGCGCTAAAAGCTGAAAATTGCCATGGAACTTAAGCGCCAAATTGCGCGAAATCGTGGAAAGTGTAATATGCACTATGGAGGATTAAAGAGAGAAATTCCTCACCTTAAAATTATTTTTGTTTATAGCATAAGAATTGCATATTTGGAAAATAGAAAGAATGAAGGATTACACACATGTATATGTTGAATTGTTAATACATGAGAATATCATAGCTAATGATTGCTTATATGCTTGGTAGGGAAGCCAAGGAAAGGATTATCTATGATGTGGATGAGGAACTCCATGTCAGAATGAGGAATTGGGAAGAATTCCTTAGTTCCTCTCTTGCTATTGTATTTATATATTGAAAATTATGGCATAAGGATGCTGGAAATGCAAGAGAGTAATAGATTAAATATAAATTAGTGGGCATGATTAAATAGTCATTGCATAGCGCATGTGAAATTGCTTATGGGTAAAGGTAGTGAAAGTTACACATGCAATAGCCCATTAATGGTATTGCCTATGGTTGATCAACAGTAATGTTGTTGATAATGGTTGTACGAATCCGATCATAGAAGCATGACTGAAAATGCAAGAGATTAGACAGATGAGATGAATATGCACTAGATGGCATATAAATAAACATTGCACGGTGCATGTGAAAATGTTTGTGCATGTATATGATATTGCATCTTGGTAAAATAGTGAGGTTTTACATATGCAATGAGCCACTTAAAATAGTCATTGTGGATGCCAATAAGTAGTTATGTTCGCATTGGTTGTAGGATCAAATACAACTGAAGCATGGCTAAAGATGTGGATGATGATTGTTGCATATGACCAACAACCTTATGAAGAAAGGATGGTGCAACAAATATATGACCGTAAAGTTGGAAAAAGGACTTCGAAGCCTTGGTAAAAGGCCAACTGATCAGGTAACATCAAGCGATGTTAATAACAGCCATGCAGGTAAGGGTTAACTGTGCTTAATTGCACGAATGATGAAAAAGGATTTCGTAAGATCCCTTCAAACTATGTTTAAACTATGTTGATTTGGGTGAGTGAAGGCAAGGACCCTTACACCCTATAGTTGCTTAGAAATCTCAATGCATTCATATGAAAATTATATCATACCATTTGTCTATGATGGTTGTGAGTTTAACAACCAAAACAAGTGATGACTTATGGTCTTGTTATAAGTATATGCCATATGAAATAGACATGGTTAGGCCATAATATGTTTGAATGCATAATACTCATGAATTGATGCAGGGTTGCATTGAGGAGATGTGCATTAAAATATTATGTACAATCTTGTGGGTATGCATTAAGTGAACACACATTAAAAGATTATGTGAGAGATGTGAATGTGCATGCATAGATATAGGTGCACATGTTGAGATGCATTGTGTGAATGCATGATTGTGATATATGTTCAATGCAATTAGATAATCGATGAAATGGTGAACCATTGTTAATATTGAGAGAATTTCATGAGCTGCTATGAATGCAGGAGAAATATTGCATGAAGAAAGTAGACATGTGATGAGCTACTAGAGCGCTATGTTGGAAGGACAAAGTTGCATGGAATATGAAGTAATGAGTATTTACATTTTATTTAAATTGCATGGATAGTGTGATTGTGTCTTGCAATTTTATTGTGACAATGATGCATACATAGAAATGTATATATTTCATTGAATTTCAAATGTTAACAGCTGAAGATGTTTGAATTATTGAGTGTTATAATTCTGAGATCACTTCAGTGATTGTTGTGGCAATGAAAGGATTATATGCATAGATACTCACCACATGTTTGGCTGATTGAAGTTTCAGTTCTCAGGTAGAAAAGTCCTGTGTATGGAAATGAGAATAAGTGCATAGTAAGGGCCGAGATCTACCATGTGCAGAAGCCAAAGGTTATGAGAAGGTTCTCATGGTTGTAATTTATGCATGAAACAAATCTGAAAATTGTCTAGTTTAAGTTTATGAGAATAGTCTCATGGTTGCAAATCTAATTTCTGTAGGAAAACAAATTTACAAATTACAGATTTGAGAATTTGCTTATAATTGCTAATGACTGTTTGGATTATATAGAATTGTGTCAGGAAGACATGTTGTAGGTGGATGTTCATGTATGGTAGCAAGAGTGAAACCATAATGGAAAGAGTAATACCACTTACGAGAGCCAAACAATATTAGGATAGCCTCATTGCTAAGCAAATCAATTTCTGTAGGAGACAGAATTGTAAATTCATGTTGAATTTAATTACTAATGCCATTAATTGGTTATGGAACAATCATATTTGAAGCTTATTGCTAAATGTTGCTGACTGTTTGGGCTATTTGATGAAGTGTGCCAGGATGACACATTGCAGGAAGACCATGTGTGATGGCCTGCAGAAGCCAAACTAGATGGGAAGGATCCCATGATTTGGAAATGGGTTTCGGGTGAAACGCCATTGATAATGTCTCATCCAAACCGCATGTCGGTAAACCATGAGAGTGAGATGGTAAAGCTATGCCAAGAAGGAATGTGAGATACATCTGCAAAATGAATGAGTATTCTGTGACCCTAGACCAGAACATGCATGTCCAAATTATTAGGGTTAATATGAAGAGCATGCTCTATTTTGTTTATATCATTGTAGACTGCCTGAGTATGATTAAGGCCTACATGGCGCACATCGGAAAGGGGGTGCACACCTTTTCTGGTGCTGGGTCATGATAGAGTTTCCAATATTGATTACACCCTAAGGGAATGGATGCATTTCTGGTGTTTCAATACTTGATAGTGAATGCTATGGTTATGGTTACAATTTTTGAATAACAACGCTGACAATTTTTCCTATACTACTTGTGTTATCACCTTAAACAGATGCAATTTGGTGCTACACACTAAAGAGGAAAAGTAAAAGGTTGTTGTGAGGGGTTGTGGTGGAAGGGTTAATGTGTATGAAAGGATGTTGTGGGGATTATGATGAAGCGTTGTGACGGTGTTGATGAAAGGGCTATTATATGCCTATGGCTCCATAGTAGAGCCTTGACCTAAAAATGGTCGTTGGTGAAGTTTCCTTCCAAGTCGACGTGAAGGTGTACTGGTTGGACATTAATTATTTGATGATTTGGATCAGCCTATGTGCTGGCCAAACATCCAAGTCCATAGGCAATCCCAAGGCTTGCAAAGCGAATCAGGATCCTGTGGACCAGAGGGGAAATGCACAATACAGATAAGTATTCGTTTACATTTATGTCTTGTTTGAATTAATGAAGATTTCATGTATAAATATTTTAACAGCTAAGATGATACACTATTGTTTCTTTGTTGGAAACCTTGGTCATTGCAGGAAGAAAGACTCTAAAAGAACTATAAATTTTTGGTAAAACTAGAGAGTAACTAGTTGTGCACTATAAATTCTTGGTAAACCAAAGAGTAACTGGTTGTGCACTATAAATTCTTGGTAAAACCAGAGAGTAACTGGTTGTGCACTATAAATTCTTGGTAAACTAGAGAGTAACTGGTTGCGCACTATAAATTCTTGGTAAATCCAAAGAGTAATTAATGCTCGATAAATTCATAGAATAGTTGGTGGGAGCATTAACCACTTGATGTTGTGGAGCAGCCAGCGTGCTGGCCAAACATTCCTTAATTAATTGATAAAAACCAGTCGACGTACTAGCCTGGAATTGCCTATTCGAATGGCTGTGGAATAGCCTGCTTGCTGTCCCAACATTCAGAATTGTGTCCACGGAAATCCAAGGCTCGTAAAGCAAAGAAGGATCCCGTGGGATAAAGTGAAGACATCCAATACATATAAGTATTTAGTTATCTTGCATCTTGCAACTTCTTGCTTATGAATATATGTGTGTATATAATTTGGTTATGATTTCTCAAACTCTTGTTTAGAGAAAAACCTTATGAAATGAACTAAACATGTGAATTGATTCAATGTTTGAGTGTAGGTATTGCTAGAAGCAAGGACCAGGAAGGCATCCTAGAGATGCATGTGGACATGTAACCATCCTAAAGAGCTCAATATGAGCACTAATAAAAGATGGTGCTAGCGGATATGAGTGGTTCCTAGCAACCAAAGGTTCTGTAAGAAACAATGGGAAGGAGTACCCAAGTTGAAAAGCTTTAGACAGACCTTAGACACTAAGTGTCATAGCCAATAAAGGGCAATTCAAGCATTCACATTAAAGTGAAAGAGACTAAGGAGCATGAAACCACAATGATGGCATAGCTCCGTAATAAAACAAGACTAAGAGGGAGAAACTCTTACTCTTCTCTTTCCTTTTTATTGATGCATTTATAAAACAAAGAATTATTGAATGCATGTCATGACTAGAAGAAGAATGTGTTTATTTGCTTGAATTAAATTGTGAATGCTAAAATAGTTATTTTCCTGTGAAAGGATGAATATGAATGAGTTCATGTGTATGTTGGGCAAGCATGAAACGTGTGGAAGTCGCATGAGTAAAGCATGGACATTCCATGTCAAATGGGCAAATAATTGACTAATTTTAATATTGTGCTATGTTTGTCCTAACAGGAATTGCCATGATAAGTTTCATAGGTGAGACATTGAGAGCCATCTGTTGCAGCTATTACTAGCCAAGTGTTGCTAGTGAGCAAAGTGTGGGCCAGTTGTGCATATTGATCATGGAAGCAGACCAAAAGCTATTTGTTTCGGCTAAAAATCTTCCTCATATAATTGTCAGGACAGCAAGAAAGATGGCATCCATGAAATTCCAGACTTTTAGATCAGCTGGAAGGGTAATAAAGGACAAGGGATTGCTTTCGAGCAATGCCCACCTGCAGATATGGAAGATCAAAGCCAGCAGGAGTAGCTTGAGGAAGCCAAAGGACTTGATCCTGAAAGGTCAAAGTAAAGAGATGGAAAGCAGAACAGACATGCCACATTTTTTGTGAATTTTGGACATGTATAAAGTGTGTATGAATTCCTAGGTATTGGAACACCGGGGACGGTGTTACTCCAAGGGGGAGGGGAATGTAATATCCCCATTCTTGACCCTTATGATATTTGGGCTGTAATGTAAATAATGTATGCATATTATGTATGATTCCTAGTGTGGAGCTCAAGGCCAAGGCCCCACTAGTGAACGCTCTATTTAGAAGAGACAAGTATTTGATATTATGCTACCCATGTGCTAGTGAACCATGGGAATTGTAAATATGCATTTTAATATAAAAGCCCACAACTAGCTATCCAATGCAACAAGAGATGTGGGCATGATATTGCAAGGAATTGGGAGGGAAATATTCAAACCCTTGAGCCAATCGAGTCAAGCCAAGTGTCAATGAGAGAACCCATGAAATATCAACAACCCATGTTGATTTTGGTGCCCAATCATTTAATTCTTCCAAGAATTGGTCGAGACAGTTAATGCCTTGGGATGGGGGAGGTATGGCTGTCCAAATTCGAGTATGGGCAAGCGACCCTCATGGAAAATTGTGTTTTTCCTTCTTGGGCAAGAAAACACCCACGAATTGCCTTCCCAAGCCATTATTCAGGGTCAGACTTCACTCTCTCACGTTTGGAGAGCTTGTTGGGCATTTTATTTTGGAGCTTACTGGGCATTTAGAGCTTGCTGGGCGTTTTGAAGCTTGTTGGACGTTTTACTTTGGAGCTTGCTAGGCGTCTAGAGCTTGATGGGCATTTTTGGGAGCTTGCTGGGAGTTTTTGACTTTGCTAGGAAATCAATTTTGTATTGCAGACCTGTTGGGAAGGAAAGAGCACAATTTGGGGGTTTGTAGAGACCATTGCTGCTCATTGAATGCCCATGGACATTTTTTGAAAATGAAATTGCCTTTCCAGGGTTGTTTTCCCATTTCTCATTTCGTTTTTGGGTTGCCCACGTTTTCCCTTCATACCCAACACTTGGGATTTTGTTGTTATGTGTATCCTTTCCCAGTTTATAAGTTTTCTATGTGTAGGAGATTGTTGGGGTTGAAATGGGTTTTCATTGTTTGGCTTGAACTTGAGTGGAAGCATCCACAATTGAAGAGGGTTCAGATTTAGCCTGATAAACCTAGCAGTGGTCTGGCTTGGCTTAGATCCAAAGGATTATTTAGCTGTTTGGCTGTGTATGGGCTTAAAATTCCATTTTCCTTGTAGATATCATGCCCAGCTCGAAGGTGGCCTTCGGATGGACTCAGTATATGCCGTCGAAGAGCCTACGGTTGGGTGGAACATTGCAGCGACATAGCTAGTTGCTTGGGACAATTGCAAAAGGAAGATAAGTGTACTCTATCTCTGTATTTTACTTCTGCAATGTCTAATTTGATGTTTATATTGATATGTTGTATGCATATAAAATGTGTGTGGATGATTTGTTTTATTTCCGCTGTGCATATTGCCTGATTTGTATCTGCACACCAATGCTTTATTCATATGATGATAATGACTAAGCTGAGTTTTATGAAAAACCCCACAAATTGTTATAATCTTCCCTCTCTTATTGGATCAGCAGGTGGGTACATTACAAGTACTTAGCCACTATTAGGGGAAATTTGAGGTAAAAAATGGGTCTCCAAACAAAATAAGTACTATCAAAATCAACTTTATAAGAACCAATCAAATTATAGAGAATGACATCATGTCATATGGTTGAGGTGACATTGCTTGAGTTAAAATTACTTGCTTGTCAAATTCTAAATGGTGGATGAAAATCCATGGTTAACCATACTCATAATGGAAAAAAGTACTCATCAATTACTTTTAAATATAATATTTATATATTAGTATTCTTAAAGTACTTTCACTTTGAAGTACTTTTACTTTTGAATATAAAAATACAATAGTATTCAAAAGTCAAACATAAATTTAAAAATAGAATCTTGGTTTAGTACTTTTAGATGTGATGTTAGTAAATAAGTTATATTATAGATATGATATTTTTATTTAAAATTGTTATAACATATATTATTTAAAATTTTATATTATATAAATTATTATATTATATAATATAAGTTACATATATTATATATTATAATATAATATATATTATATTATATAAAAAGTATTATATATATAATAATTAGATTTATTATATTTCATATAATATATTATGTTATATTATATATTTTAAAATAAATAATCATTAATGTGAATCATTTTATATAAATATGATTTAGAATTTATGTAAAAAAGTTTAATTTAGGTTTAAAATTCAAAACAAAAGTATTTTGCTTTATTTTATTTTATGAGCACTCTATTTTAGTACATCTATGTATTCAAAAGTACTTATGCTTCTAGTCATATCAAATGATATTTTTTATTAATTTTAGTTGTACACATCTTTTCACTTTTACTTAACCATAGTTACATGAATAGTAGTGCAAAGGGTGAGTTTTAAATATACCTTCCTCACAAAATTACAAAATCACAATATTTTATTATATCTCTTATGAGGCCCATTTTAGACCTCAAAATTCTCCTAATAAGTTTTTTTCAATGGCGAGCATTTTTTGGAATGGTGCAAAAGAGGTTGATTGGATGTTTTGGCAGGCCATTATCTTCTTGGCCATAGACCTTTTATCGAGAAGGAGTAAATGTTCAAGTGTGTAAATCCTCTAACTGAAAGCTTATGTTGTTAGAAAAATTTAATCCCTCACTAGTGATAACTGGTGGGCATTTTCCTAGGGCCATTTAGGCCAGTTCTAGGCGCAAAATTGTCCGAGTGGCTATTTTGGCAGGCCAATATATTCTTGACTAGAGACTTTTTTCCAAGACTGATACTATATTCAGGTGCATTAGTTATCCACCTATAGGATGGTGCCCTACAAATAGTTATCTCTCTCTCTCTGAGGAAATGGAGGTCATTTTCCCAAAGCCACTTGAACCATATTTTCAATACTTAGCCATTTTTGCCAATGGCGAGCATTTTCTGGAATGGTGCAAAAGAGGTTGATTGGATGTTTTGGCATACCATTATCTTCTTGGACATAGACCTTTTATCGAGAATGAGTAAATGGTCAAGTGTGTAAATCCTCCACCTGAAAGCTTATGTTGTCAGAAAAAATTAATCCCTCACTGGTGAGAACTGGTTGGTAGTTTCCTAGGGCCATTTAGGCCATTTTTAGGCGCAAAACTGTCTGAGTGGTTGTTTTGGCAAGCCAATATTTTCTTCAGCAGAGAATATTTTCCAAGACTGAGGCTATATTCAAGTGCATTAGTCATCCACCTATAGGATGGTGCCCTCCAAATAGTTCTCTCTCTCTCTCTCTGAGGAAATCGAGGTCATTTTCCAAAGCCACTTGAGCCATATATTCAATACTTAGCCATTTTTTCCAAAGGGGGGCATAATATGGGAGGGTGCAAAAAAGGTTGATTGGTTGTTTTGGAAGGCCATTATCTTCTTGGCCATAAACATTTTATCACGAATGCGTCAATGGTCAAGTGTGTAAATCCTCCACCTGAAATCTTATGTTGTCAAAAAAATTTAATCCCTCACTAGTGAGAACTGGTGGGCATTTTCCCAGGGCTATTTACGCCAGTTTTAGGTGCAAAACTGTCTCAGTGGCTTTTTTGGTAGGCCAATATTTTCTTCACAGGAGACTTTTTTCTAAGATTGAGACTATATTCAAGTGCATTAGTCAACCACCTACAGGATGGTTCCCTCCAAATATTTATCTCTCTCTCTCTGAGGAAATGGTGGTCATTTTCCCAAAGCCACTTGAGCCATATTTTCAGTACTTAGCCATTTTTTTCAAAGGGGGGCATAATATGGGAGGGTGCAAAAAAGATTGATTGGTTGTTTTGGAAGGCCATTATCTTCCTGGCCATATAAATTTTATTGCGAATGAGTCAATGGTCAAGTGTGTAAATCCTCCACCTGAAATCTTATGTTGTCAGAAAAATTTAATCCCTCACTGGTGAGAACTGGTGGGCATTTTCCTAGGGCCATTTAGGCCAGTTTTAAGTGGAAAAAAGGATGAGTGGATGTTTTGGCAGGCCAATATATTCTTCACCAAAGACTTTTTTCCAAGACTAAGACTATATTCAGGCACATTATTCATCCACCTATAGGATGGAACCCTCCAAATAGTTATCTCTCTCCCTGTGAGGAAATGGCGGTCATTTTCCCAAAGTCACTTGAGCCATATTTTTAGTACTTGGCCATTGTTTTCAATGACAATAACTCAACAAAATTCCTTGGTATTTTCAAATATGAAACTGTAAAAAAATAGAGAATAATAAAACTCACATTTTCCAATTTGAATCACTCAAATAGACCAAAAAATAACCCTATTTTCAGGGATGATTTTCAGTATTTTTACACAATAGCAATTTTTAGGATAAAATTGAAAATATTGAATAGTGTATTGGTGACTGTTAATACACATCATGTTCAACTAGTATCATTCAATTTGACTAATATGTAACGTTCTTACTAGCACATAAATAATGTTTTTATTTCCGTGTTAGATGAAATAATATGAATTTATTCCTTGGATAAAAAAGGTAAAACACCACTCATTTTTTCCTCACAAATAAGCCTATTAAATTTCAAGCCAAAATATAGTACATTATTCAACAATCTGTAAATTGTTATATCAAAAGACCCCAAGCTTCTTCAGCAAACTAAAAGTCCAAAATGATCAACACATCTAATCCTGAAGCAACTACTATAGAACCAGAGTGCATGTACATATAAAACAATTTAATGCAAAAAATAAATAATTCATATATATTAAATAATATAATTCACCATACATATTACACCAAATAGTATAAAAATTTATTAATGAAAGGAAAAATGTTTACAAATCCAAATAGGGTACAACAGTCCTCATCCCTAATCCATAACACTAATGGACAGTGTCTCATTGGTGTGAATCCCATGAAAAGTGTACTTGTACACGAGGTTGTAGGCTATTATCAGGGTATTTTTTAAGGATTCTAATAGTATACTTAAGTGTAGTATTCTAGGCGATTATTTTGGATTGGAAAAAACATATATGTAGATAGCTAGGCGAATATTAAATACGAACCATACAATTTACTACTAAAAAGATAAATTTTGGCAAATATTATGATAAAAAAACATATTTTATGTAAATATAGGCGATATTAGAGACTAAAAATGACCAAATAGCGAATATATTTTTTGAAAAAATACCCAAAAAATAGCTAATTGGCGAAATTTCGCCCCTAAAAATTACCCTGGCTATTATACAAATAGTGAAATCTAAATTTTGGTCCCACTCTCCATTTACCAAGAGGATGAGTCTGATCACTTGAGCATGAAGCTAGTTGATATCTATCACGAAAGTTGGCCATATATATAAAACTACCTCCTTAAGATTCTCATAGCCTTCTATGCTGAACTCTAGTGAATTATTCTTCTTTACAATCTCGAGAGGTACCGAATGCATTGCAATTAGTTCAAAAGTAACCATGAAACTTTCATCTGAACAAGGAATTTCCACATAAGATTCACTACGTATAATGTGTCGAGACCTTATGTGATTAAAAAAATTGTAGGAAAGAAGATGAATATTGTGACAATGTACTTGATTGGGCTGCAATACTCCGATATATGATGGAAATGCATGTGTGTTCCATATTCTGTAGATGAAGCTAATCTAACAGTCACAACTTCATTGTCACCTTTTGTGGCAAGAAGTTGAAAATTGGTGTGCTTATCATCATTTGTAGCAATAAACTGACAAAAAAAAAATTATCCTTTTCGACTGCTAGTGCCCCACCTTTTAATAGAGTTCACAGTAAAAAAACATCAACAATGGCTACAACATAACATAATATAGCATTAGATACTATAACTAAATTTTTCATATATGAGTTGAAGAATATATATTAAAAGATACACATGTATACTCACCATCAATTATTTCAGTTGGTATCAACAAAGCTTGTTTTGTATAAAACACCTCACGTGGATGCAAATTCATGCCTTCAAGAATATAGTGGCCTCTACCAAAAACATCTACATGATTTTCAAATATTCTTACTGAAAAAAATGTTCCACCAGTTGAAACATCTACTAGACAATCCAACACTTCGACAGGATATGGAATTTTCAAAGACTCATCTTCAAACATGCCAAGCAATTTTTAATAATAAATATGGACATACATGCCTATCTTTATGGTAAAATCAAATGGATTTGTGTTGCGCACCAATAGCCCATCTATTTTAATGAATTTCTGTCTACCAATCTTCACAAAATGACCCTTTTGAGTCAATAGGGGAGTCACATCTGAACAAGATCCCATATAAAACCCTCGCTTGATGATTGCAGTGGAATGTTTTTTATGATTTTCATCTGGCCCACTTGAAGATAATTGTGATTTTATTTCAAAAATTGAAGGATGTTGCAACGTAATCTTTCCACTTTCATCTGCATACACCATTTGAACAGGCAGAATATCTGTGAAAATCCTCACAGCAGATCTAAGAGATGATGTATACCTCACAAGAGTAATTATGATTAAGCAGGAAAATAGAAGAAGAGTGAACAATACAGTATAATGAGCAACAGAATAATATGGTACAGTAGAACTCAGATAGAAGCAATAATACTTCACACACACTAGATTATTAATCACAAATGGACATATAAATAATACAATGCATGAGTAATTCGAATGCCTAAGGTGACAATTCGAATTATCCTTCATGGAGTGATCAAAGGATCACTGGAGTGTCATCGGAACACAACTAGGTATCCTCATGATCATCAGAGTGCAATTGGAAGTCTTCATCATCATCAGTGGAGTCATCAATGCTCAAGTAATTGTCAACCATCAGTCAAACTAACTCTGGTAGGTGTAACTGAGTGTAACTCAATATAACTGAGTGTAAATCAATGTAACTAAGTGTAACTGAGTGTAACTGAGTGTAGCTGAGTGTAACTGAGTGTAACTAAGTGTAACTGAGTGACAACTAGACTGGTAGGTGAAGAAGGGCGAGTTGCTCCCTAAAATCAAGGAAGAAGGGTGCATTAAGCAACTGGAGGGCTAAAAATGAATAGTGAGAAGCTCATGGGGGCTGGCTAACTGAGGGCTAGGTGCTGGACTGATGACTGGGATGCATTCAATATGCATGCAAAGCCTAGAATGCATGCAAACCTTAAAGGTGCATGCATGACTGAAAATGTAAAGGATCAAAATACTGGTGGGACTAGGATGGAGTATAGGAATATCCTAACAACATCATCCATAGCATGTGTCCATGTGTCATTGGTACTATCAGTGTAAAGAATTGGATCACCACCACAAGGATCCAACATTGTCAACTCTACATTTCTTGTTGTGACTCATCTATAAATTTGCACATAATGATTTCTTCTAAACCATTTTCTCCTTTAAGAAAAACAACTGTATCAAAGTTTGGAGTCTTTCCCTTAACATACTGCAGATTTGAACGACATCGGAGTTGATAAGGTATATCCCTATCATTAGGTTGGTTCTCAACATCATTACCATTGGATACATCATCATCACTCCAACAACCAGTTTTTGCAAGTCTATATAATTTCCGTGACTTTTGTCGCTGCATAGACAATTGTTGCTTCATGTTTTGTCTATTTTCTCGTTCAATATCCTCTTCAGCAAGTATTCGAAAAGTTTCTGCCACAACCTCTGGAGGAAATGACTTTCGTTCTTTATGTGGAAACGAATAAGGGTCTATATTGAACATGATCAAATTTATAAGAAGAAAAATTCTGCAATCACGACAAGGAGCCAAAATGGCCTACACAGGTTACGCATGATCTCTTAATTGGAAAGCAAGAGTTAAAAACAAAGTATTTATAAAGGCATAATATTAATAATACATAAATTCTAACCTTTTGGTAAAAACCTTCTATTTATTTCGCGTCTAGATGGTCCAAACTGATATCTGCATCAAATAATAAAGGGTGAATTTAATTACTCTACATATACAGTATCTGATAAATCATTTTATAGTCTTCTTAAATACAAAAATTGTAGGGTAACAATGTAAATTATTTTAAGCAGAAGAAACTGAAAAAAAAAAATTTCTTACCAGTCATATCACTATCAGTCGGATTTGGTTTGATCAGATAGCTAATGGGTTTAAGAAATTGGCTGGTAAAAAGTCCATCACTACACCAGTGGATCAACATAAAAAGAAAAAAAAAGTATTGTCATACGGTCACTAAACCATCAATTTTTTCACCAGATTTCAAAGCAATCAATTTTGGTTTGATCACAGACCTGTTGTTGGGTTCGTATATTTTGTTCAAGCAGGGTAAGAATGTAAAAAAATTTAAGCACAAAAAACTGAAATACAAAAATACTTACCAATTGTATCACCACACAATCGATTTTGCACAGACGATATCAACATGGTACGATTTGGTTTGATCTAAGAGATGGTGCATTGATGGTTCGAGCAGGGTTAGATCTAAAAAAAGGCACTAGTTTGAATATTTTGATAAGGGTAAGATATAAAAAAAAAAAGTAATTGTTGTAAGCAATAGATGGTTCCTCTGCAATGCATATTCTGTAAGCAATAGAATGTTCCTCTTTACTTATGATAGGCTCTGAAAAAAAAAATATCTACGAAAATATACAACCTAGGGCACAAAAAACTGGAAAAAGCATACTCTTATCAATTAATCACGATAGCATAACTTTTCTTCAAATGGTTTCAACACGATCCGGCTTGGTTTGATCATAGACTGAGTGTGTTGACATGCGCATGGATTTTTTTCAAGTAGGGTAGATTCAATACAAACGCAGATTTGGTTTCAGAACATATTTTGGGTCTGGGTAAACAGGATATCTTGGGGAAAATTGAAAAAAAATAAATTGGAGGGATTTTTCCATTGACACCCAGTTTCAAATTTTTTGAATTAACACCACATCGTATCATGTGCCAAAATCCACATTGTTTCATGTGCAACCGTAAAACATTTCAGGGGAAATAGGGGTTTGACTAAATACTTGATTAGTGGTGTTAATTAACTTTTAATTATTTTTTAATCAATTTCTTATTTAGGATATATTTTGGGGGTGGTAATATCTTATGAATGTCCTCCCAATAATTACCACACCCAAAAAAGAATTGACGGCCAATCCTAGGCTCAGCAAGAAAAGATCCAGAAGTTGTCCATAGCTTCATCAAAAGATATAACGAGAAATCGAAACAAGTCACCCTGCAAAATGGATGACTAAAGACTTGCAATGTTGTAAGAGGATGAGCAGCTGCAGGAGCAAAAAACCAACTCCAAGAAAAGAAAAAACATGAAAAATACAACCACTGACTCATAAGTAATTAAAGTGGTATGAGAACATAAAAGGTTATCACACCAATACTCCAAGAAAATAGTTCCCTCTGGAACGGATAATGCCCTATTTGAGAGCTCGTCAGCCAACAAATTATATTCCCTGAATACATGAACAAAGGAAACCTTCCCAAAACAATTGGTGAGTCTTCTGGTGTCCCTCAACTAGAAATCAAGATGTAAGACACTAAGACTGCAAATGTTTTGTGCACAATTTATGATCACACTGCAATCCCCCCTGATTTGTAGCAGAGAGATACTATGGCCATGGCCCACATAAAGTAGCATCCAAAGAGCAATAAGTTTACTCAGAGTGTTTGAATACTTGCCACAATTCATCCACACTTTGATCATATGATTACCGGCTAAGTAAACCACCGCACTAGCCCCACTAATAAAAGCACCAGATTGTGATGCCCCATCAAAATCTCCCTTAGGAAAAACATCCTCAGCCTCCGAAGCCAGGAAAACACCACCACCAGGATTATTAAGACAAGTAGAAGAGAGACCATTAAATTCAATAAAGGAGGTCACCACTCGGCAACAAATCCAATTAATTTTGGATGAATCCCTTCAAAGATGACGAGGTTGCAAGCCTTCCACACCTCCCACGCCATACAACATGGAAGCAATAAAAACTGGGCATCTCCTTTTAACCATGCCCGTAAGTTCTCCTTAAAAGAATTAAAATTCCATCTGATTTTTTTCCCAAACCTCAAACAGACCTCCCTCCAAACGAGGCGAAATAAGCAGCAGCTGAAAAATAAATGGTTGATTGATTCCTCGCTAGATCTACATAAACCACATCTGTTTGGACCGCAACCTCCGCATTTTAAGATATTATCCCATGTCAGGATCTTGTTGTCTAAAACAAGCCACGGAAAGCATATCAATTTTAATGGTAGATTCAGTGACCAAACCTCCTGATGCTTCCACTGCAAAGAGTAATCCATCAAAAGGAACAATGAGTCATGTGCCAATCGAGCAGTGCCTACCCTAGAGACTGTATTCCATGACCAAGCCAGGGTATCCGATCCATCCCCCAGTTGCATGTTTTCTCTCTTTAAACACCAAACATAACCCTCCCATTCCTCTACCATACGACCATATAAGCCCAATTGTTGCGCACTAATCCAGGAATGGTTATTTCCTCTCAAAGGATTTGTCGTCATCAATTGGTTGAGAGTAAAATATCCCTTAGCCTTAAAAAAAATGAAGCTTAGAGGATAGTATGAAGCAAAGAGGACCCTCGAGGATAGGATCCTCCCCAGTCTAATATCTTGACCTTTCCCTGGTACCCAGGAAAGCCAAGAGGCAATAATTTTGAAAGAACCAAGGAGTCCCTTCCAGATATTAGAAACTCCATTGGTGTTTAACTAACATTTTCGAAACCATTGAGTCATCGAGCTCTTTTTGTGGTATTTGTATCTAATTATCACACCCCATAATGAATCAGAAAACAGAGCCCTCCAACGACATTTTTCGTTAAGTGCATTTGCAAATAGGTCCATATTCTTTAATTCCCATCCACCATATTGAGTAGGCTGAGCCAATTTCTTCCAACCCGCCAGATGGTATCTCCACTTCCTGTTTCACCAGGACATCGAATCCTGAGTTCAAAGTATAATTTTAATTTAAAATGTATCTGGCAGGTCTCACTTTCCATACATTTTTTTCATTATTAAAGCTTTATAAATTAAAATTGCATTATTTCAAATAATGTAAATTTAATTTAAAACAAAATTAAAATTGCATTATTTTAAATAATGCAAATTTAAATTATAAAACTTTAGTAATGAAAAAAATGCAGAACATTAACAAAATGAAAAGTGGGACCTCCGAGATACATTTTAATTAAATGGTTTTACAAATAAAAATTTATGGTCTTTTCTCGGCAGCCAGAGCAAATTCCTACAGTTCGGTGGTGAATTTCTTATTTGCAATTAGTTTGGTCGAATAATTCTTTGGGATTATCTCTATTCTTATGTGGGTTATCCATATTTTGTAATCCTATCATTTAGTTCCTTTTTTCAATAAGAAAAAAACAGTAATTTGATATTCATCTTGGAATTAAAGTTACAAAATGTCTATGTTAGCATGACTTATTGCTATGTCTGCTCACATTTCAATCCTATCTTCCATATACTTACAAAATGTTCTCCCATAATCATGACTACTAAACTAGGAAGATACATCAATAGTCTATAAATGCCTTCATTACATATCAGATAAAAAAAAAAAGACAAATGTCAACCAAAACAGGAAAATAGGCTCAAATAAGTAAAAGACATTTGATTTAAAAGAGAAAGATAGAATCAACATCTATAAGCTGGTTTTTGATTAATTCTTAAAAGAAGAGAGTGCCATTCAATGACCCATATCCAAATTCGAAAGACGATCATCCTACATATTTGCTTCACTATAAATATGCTCAATGACAATATTATCAAAATCTTCCATTAATGCATGTATTATAATTCTTAAAAGAAGAGAGTGCCATTCAATGACCCATATCCAAATTCGAAAGACAATCAGCCTACATATTTGCTTCTCTATAAATATGCTCAATGACAATATTATCAAAATCTTCCATTAATGCATGTATTATGGCCAGCCATTGCTCCAATTGAATATTGTTCAATTTGATTTATTTGTTTTCCCAATCAATGGCAACTATTGAATCACCATAAATTTTAATTCTAAAGATACCTCTATACCTGACAAACCACATAAGACCCCATAGAGCAACGAGTTCATCTTTTGCATTGCTTCCATTTCCCACACCCATTCTCAAATGAATTTGATGATCTTTTTTTATAAAGATAATCATCCCTGCCCCACATAAACCATCTTTTGTAGCACCATAAAAATATCCAGAGGATCATCCTTCAATATGGCAAGGTACTTTGATAATTCACTCCGAGTTTTTAGTATTAATAGAAGAAAAATCTAATAATGAGAATACAAATTTGGAGCATATGTATGTAATGGAAGGCTTGATATTGTCAAAGATATATCTATTGCGAGATTCCAAATCTCCGAAGAAATGAAGAAGGGAAGGTCCTTAAATTTGGTCTTGGAATGTAACCATTTTGTCATATTATCAATAAAATGCATGATGTCCCAATCCTCCTCATGTTTGAGATCAATTTTTAGTTGTTTCCACACCATTTTGAAGAAAGAGAAACCATAGAAAATATGAGATATAGTTTCAGCCTCAGAGAAACAGAAAATACATTTGTTTGGCCCTTCAAAACCATGCTTTACAAGATTATCCCACATTAGAATTTTGTTTTCTAACGATAGCCAAATACAACATCTAATTTTGAGCGGTATTTTTATTTTGCATAACTTGAGCGACCACCAATTCAGGTTATTTTGTGATTCAGTTGCAACAATTCTTTCATAAGCATTTTTTGCAGTCAGCTTACCACCCGTATTGTCCCCTAGCCACAATAATGTATCATGAGAATGAGAAAGAGATATACCAGCTTTGTAGAGTCTAGCAATGAACTTATTCCATTCCAGCATTACCTCATCAGACAAAGCAAGGTCTTGGGCATCAAGCCATCTTCCATTCCTTTTAGTAAAAACATGATCGAGAACATAAATGCTCCTCTTGTGAAGTTGTGCAAAAAGTGGGTTTGAGAACCCATAGTCAGTAGAGATACCCACGAAAGGATCGATACCTAGAGTTATAATATTACCATTACCAACAAGCCATCCCAATTGTCATGTCCCCAATTTTGGATAATTCAGTGACCAGGGGTAAAAGGGGACAAAATAACCCCTAGGTAAATAATTTAATTTCATTAGGTGTGCATAGGATTAAATTTAGCCTAAGTGAAATGGAGGAATTATTTTTATTAATCTTAATTAATTTTTGTAATTAATTAGCTAAATAATGGAGCAAGTGGGCCAAGAGGGAGCCCCCATGGAGATAAGGTTTCCAAATTGGATCTAGAGACAAGAAAATAGAAATATCGCTAAAGCAATTTGTGGATTTACAAAAAGAACAAAAGAAGGAAAGGTGTAAGAGTTGCTAAAAGAAAGAAAATGGAAACAACCAGAAAAAGCATAAGGAGGGTGAAGTTTCCAAGAAGGAGGCCAGTTTGAAAATCAAGCAACTTTTACAAAGTAGCAAACATATGGAGGCAAAGGGGGGCACAATTTCTAAAGGAGAAAAGTTTTTAAGGAAAAAGAAAGGAAAGTATGTTCACTCATGGGTGACCTATTCTCACAGGTCACCAAGATCTTCAACTTGCTCAACAAGTCACCCTCAATTCTATAAAAGAAGTATTCCAACTCCATTTCACAACTTTTGTCATTGTGAAGTTTGTATGAGAGCTTTGAAGCTCCTCTAGGTTTGGTGATGCACCCAAGCCACTCTATGGGTGATGTGCCCCTTTCATTCTCCCTCTTCTGCTATGATCCCGTTCTTCCCCTTTCAGCCATGAAGACCCTTCTTGAAGGTATTGAAGACTATTATGCAGCCACTGAATATCATATTGCATCCATTAAAGTTTGAACTTCATGCTTCTATCATCCCTCTACAAGGAATAATTCGAGCTCCTCAATTATGTGTTGAGATCTAGTCCAATCGGAGCCAAATTGTGAAGAGTTTTCTAGTGAAGAGAAGGATATCAAAGGATACACCTATCATAGAAGAATATCATATATTTTTTGTTGTTCATGAGATTCTCAAGGCTCATCCTCTCTCTCTAGTATTGAAGACATCCATCCATGAAGATCAGTGCTTTTGCAGAGAGAAGCACCCAAGTTGAAGTTGTGAAGGAATTCATGTAAGATCCATTCAAGTCAGAGGCTTTTGTGCTATTGGTGGAGTTTTAAGAGATCAATCTGATACATATACATCTTCTGTGATCCATTTCATAGCCATTTCTCTCCTTAAATTATGATTATAGTGCGCCACTATCTTCTTATGATCTTCTTGAAGAAATGGTTTAATGTATTGTAAGGATGCACATCAAATCTTGAGTTCTTATGTGCAAAACTAGAATTTTGATGTTAGTAGCTATTATATATGTATTAACGAGGATTTTGTTGTTATAATAGCCATATATCAGTATGCAAATAATGTAATGAATGTCACAAAGGTCGCCATAATTCTCCTCAAGCAATTACTACACTAGTAGAAAATGAGAGATAAATGACAAAAAAACAACCAAAATCCGCATATAAATGACCACTTTTGAGTTGGTGACCAGTGGTAGCAAATTAGTGGTCATTTATCACGTGACCAAAAATGTGGTCATATTTAGCTTGGTCATTTATAGCTTATCATGTGGTCATATATTTGGTTGTATATATGGTCATTAATTTGGTCATATATTTGGTCATTAATTGTCAGAATTAATGACCACATTTTTTTCACGTGATAAATGACCGCTAATTTGCTACTAGCGATCGCCAACTCAAAAGTGGTCATTTATATGAATATTTTGGTCATTTTTTTGGTCGCTTTTCTCTCATGTTGTAATGGTGGTCGTTTATATGCAAATTTTGGTCATTTTTTAGTCATTTATCTCTTTTTAGTGGTTTCATAATATATATAGGGCACGGAGGAATTGAACCACCAACCTCCTGCCTATAAGGCAGGTGCTCTACCATTGAGCTAGCACCCTTAAATAGAATTCCTTATGGATTGATATGAGAATAAAATTTCCAACAGTTAACACTATCTTTCCAAATTCTTGAAAAGGGTCACATACCTAGGTAAGAAACAAAGATTACCCAATAGTCACCAAAAAGGGTCATGTTAATGATAACCTTCTTTTTCCAAAATCTCTCAAAAATCAAGAATGTAGTTGTATTGTCAAATTTTTCTCCGAGTGGTACCAAATCAAGAATCACAATTGTCTTTCCCTGATCTTGGGCATCTACATTTTCTCCCATTATCCTTACTTGGATTTGTTTCAAGAAAGTTCCTGCTGCTATCTATGCAGCCACCACTGAAACCAATGGGGAAAAAGCATAAAGTGCCACCCCAAGCTCAAGCTCCACTTGCATTGGATATACACAGCCACATGGTGCACCAGGAGGAGTAGAAAACAATCATGTTATTCATGAGTAGTGTTATAGTCAGTCAATCGTTTCAATGCAACCTTTATGTTATCTCCAAGTACTCCCTTGTACACTTTACCAAAACCTCCTTTCCCGAGCACATTCTTCTCACTAAAATTATCAGTTGCTATTTGCATTTCACGCTAGGAAAACCTCTTCAACTGTCCAAAAGAAATATTTCTATCATCTTCACCTGCATACATGTATGTACATATACAACACTCAGACAAATAAAAATGCAGAAAAGGGAAGAGAAATATGCATGAGACCAAGTCATCATGTTTTTTTATAATCCTTGAGACTTTGTTTGTTTTTAATTGAAGAAAATCTTCTTATTGTGGTCAAAATCCCAATGATTTGAAAAAACAGAGTTTGATTACTGATAATATTAAAGAGATGGATGAACTTGAGTTAATCTAAACGCATGTCCTATGCTGCTCTAGTCATTCCATGATGTCCCAGTATCATATTACAGCTCCAACGTACTCTTATGAACTGTTAAATATATATCATCTGAAACCTTTATTTATAAATTGTTTCATCCTATGTTTTTCCCTTTTTTCTTTTCTTTTTTTTCCAATATATTTTCCTTGTTTTACTTTTTGTCATTTGAATGTTTTGATCATATTTCTTGTGCTACTTTATCTACTGAATACATACAATACATGCTAGTCGAGTTTACCCTAAAGAAAAAAATAGCTAATTGGTTGCATAATGCACATAGAGGGAAATAAAGTTAGAGAAAGATATAGTCATAGAGAAAGAAAGAGACCAGAAACATCAACAAAAACATCTTGCCCATAGTGCCACCACTGGCCCTTCCATAGAAGGAAGAGAAAGAATGACAATATGAAAACAGTCACTCCAAGGACACCAATCAGAACTCCAATTTTTTACTTGGCGTAACCTAGAAATTAAAAAAGGTTATATTATGGGGCCAGGCCACAAAAGTAGGTTTCTAAATAGAATCACAAACCAGAGCCATGACATTGCATAGTGAAAAAAAGTACAAACCTGATTTTGAAGATATAGTAGAGGCACATGAGTGTTGTAAGCTTGAACCGCAATTAAGATTATTACCAGTGAAACTGCATGCATGACACTACAATCATGTTAACTGCTACAAGAGCAATGTGAAATGAAAATGTAAGATACTATTTTAGCATTAGTCCAATTCAAAGTGAATTTCACTACAAGCATAACACTACAATCATGTTAACTGCTAAAGTATCAATGTGAAATGAAAATATAAGATACTATTTTAGTTCTAGCTCAATTCAAAGTAAATTTCCTTTGAATGCATTCTAACCAAGATATATGTTGTTCATACAACCACATCTAGCCACCCTTTACACCAGGAAATTTGTAGATTTTACCATCAATATCTCAACAACGCTATACTCATTAAATTTTATATTGTAGCATGTGTAAGACAGTGATAAATCACCTAAATTGTACCTTTATGCAAGGTTGACCATATCAGAATCATGATGGTTGCTTAATATAAAATTGATGACGCATTAAAGCGTGCTATTAGCCAAGTTTTCATGACACAGTAAGGAATCTGATCCGATGAAAATTAACTACACTTATCTAACTTGCTAAAAAAAAAGATGCCTTCTCACTTGTATTTAGCTACTTTAAATATAGCTTCCAGAATATTTCCAGTGAGATCATTTGAGGATACATCCCTAAACACCAAGCAGGTTCCAGTGTCAACAAATCCAAACAACATTTCTATAGCTCAAAATCCAAGATATTACTAAAGAGAACATAGTTATACAACTAAATTTCCAAAAATGAAATGAACCCCTGTTAAAATGCAGTAACCAACTCTTACAGTTCTATCAAATTTGGAGTCGCTGCTAATGAAGGCGGGATCTCTCGACCAAGTTTATTGTTTCTTATCACCATGTTTCTTAGTCAAAGGGGATAAGTATGTGAAGAAAAGTAAGGTATAGATGCTTACATTAAGTGCACGACAAATCGAAAACATATAGATGGCAAGAAACATGAAACTCAATATTACAATTGACATTTTCCTTAATATTCCCAAAGTTATCCCCAAGTAAAATGCTATAGTATGTTGAAATCGGTACAATTAAATTTTGTGAAAATCCATATATCATTCCCTTACAGATATTGAAGATTACGAAGCTGGCCCAAAGAACCGGGAATATCCCCAGTGAGATTGTTGTTTTCCAGATTCAAGTTCCGTAAACTTGGTATGTTACCTAGTTCACTTGGTAGCGTGCCAAAGATAGACTTCAATCATGTTATTCATGAGTAGTGTTTATTTTCTAACTTGCAACATCAATTTGCATGCCCAACAGAGCAGACAAAGTCAGACCACAGAAAATAGCAAAAATGTTGTACATGGTGCTTACTCAAGGATTAAAATGATTATGGGTGACATTTTCTCTGATGGTAAGTTGTTTTCAGTCTACTGATCTCTTACAAAGCCATTTCATTTATATTCTCAAAATAAGGTTAAGTTTGTTATGGTCACGGTATCAATTTATTAAATATCTTTCAGGAAATAAGAGGCAGACTCATCACTCTCTTAAAGTTTACTGATTTGGCATTTGTCTTGTAGCTAGTTGCCAAAGGCATCAAGAGATTTTTACAAAATTCTTGCTGATGTCAAATGTATCGAAAACAAATGATTCTAAGATTTCAAAGGTATCTTCATCTTCCTGCAACTTCCTAACCTATTGATAATAGAAATTGACAAACAGAAGAGTAAAATGACAGATCGTTATGAGATTGCTATTGACCTGTGTTCCAATGCAAAATCCATTACTAAGCTTTCCAATATTATGATCCAAAATAGAAAGAGGAAAATCAAGGTCATTCTAAACATGGGAAAGAAACAAAATTAATCTGCCCACAATGTACATACCAGAATCTCGTGGCTTCCAAATTCCCCTTGTAGCCCCAGTCATTATGTAACATAACGGTGTGCATCACAACTCCATAAACAAACATTCAGATTGTTGACTTTAGATCAATGGTGAAAGTCGATCTTGTCTAGATCGGAGACTGTCAAATCATTTTCCAACTCATTATGCCAGTGATTTATCTCGCAAAGCCTCCAGCTGGGTAGAGAATTCTGCGTGCCTTTTGAGAACAAGGATTAAAATCCAAACACAGATCCAGAATACAGATTGTGATCACTGGCGGTCTCAAACAAAGCTTATGGAACTCATACATGAACTTGTGCTAATTTGCAACGACCCCGACATCAAAATGCTTCTATGTTTTCTCAACAATAGTGGATCTACGTTGGAGGGAATGGATCAATTGCCTGATAACACCATCAGTATTTGTACCATTAGGATCGAGGAAAGAATAAGAAATACTAAATGTAGAGCTATGTAGAGCCCAGGTCGCGAGTAGGTTGTAAGGATTATCAAACTAAGAAAACCCTAATATCATTTTTCTGACACCGATATGTTTGTAGATAAAACTAAAAGCAATAATAATAATGTTATCCCATAAACCACATTGCAAAAATGAGGGTTACAAAGTATATCTTACCAAGGAAAGTGATTCCATTGCTCCCAGCTTGCATTCTGGACTAAATTGCAAACCCAGCGTGAGTATAAGTCAACCCCTCTAGACAAACCCTGCACAAAAAGTGAACATAATTAAATAAAGGGATCAATATAATTAACTCCAAGGGAGAAGCAAGTGCTTAAATATGCTTGCGTAATCAAATAGAGAGCAGAGTGAAGGTCTATTTTTTCCTTACTTCCAAGGGAGTCCCACTAGGTGACCAAAGGACCATCCAATGTCTAGTTTTCCACTCATGTTAATAGCGGAGATGAGTATAGAAACCCTTGTCACCCTCGTGAACCAATAGTGAACTAGAATAATAGTGATATCACGATGTCAAAGGGCATGGAAGCCTCCGCGGGATAACTCATTCCCTTATTCCAAAGTCTATGTTTCCCTCAAGTTTGTTCAAGTCCCGTAATTATGTTTTGTTAAGGGCATAGTTCTCATATTTTTATGGTGACAGATCCATGAAGGAATCTCAGCGGGTAATTAAATAATAGTCTATCCTTATCCTTCCAGATAGTTTCCATGTGGGTCAAACAACAATGGATATTAGGTGCTTCTCCCTTTGGTCGCTTGCACGTTATCCTAGTTCCTTAGCTGCCTTTGATTACAATACTATATTTTGGTGTGTGGTTTTCTTTTTGGTCAACAAGAATGGATATTATGTCTTGAATAAAGAGAGCCCGTGATCTGTCCAGTTAAAACACTTTTGTTAGGGTGAATGCAAAACTTCTCTCCTAAAAATACCGGACAAGATAGAGATATTGCTAAGGATTCCTGGTTATGCCGTCTAAACAAAATACAACTTCCCAGAATGCCAAATCAAATCAGAAATCCATTCTAATTTGACAAGGCCATAGCTGAATATTAACTGGGATATGAATCGTTTCATACCTGATAGGTTGGTAATAGCATTAGACAAGGCCATAGCTGAATAGACACCCTTCTTTATTTTTTTGTTTCCTCATTCAAAGAAGCAGCACTTGTTGTTGCTTGTAACTTGCATCCAAGGCGGTGGCGGTGAAGATCCATAACTTATTAATGAGCAAGACCCATACCCCTACTCTTCCCTTCCTATGGTTACAGCTCCATATGCTTCGACGACAGCATCATCATAATAATAAAGGGAGAGACAGTTGCAGTTCAACCTAGCTTACGTAAAAGGAGGTGCAATCTACCTTACAGTATTAATGGCAATCATCAGATCTGCAATGTATGTAACCCCTATCACTAATTGAAGAAATAGAGTAAGGATGGCAAGTTCCCACGGATTGTTATCTATTTGGGTCAAATCCCGATGTACAAAGATGAATGAATCCTAAAAGCAAAATTTCTTTAGTATAACATAAAATATGTGTGAAGCAACCCAAAAACCTGAAGTACCTTTGCTGTTGAAGATTGCAGGAAAGGCTGTAACTGGGATCTTATCCAAGCATGAATTGAGCCTCTTCCGGGGATCAATCAAGGAAGGATCGTCTTTCTATTCCTCCTGTACATCCAACAGGACTTACAGTTTTATCCCTTGCTCCCTCTCTGCATCCTCGTCCAACGGGTTCCTTGGGCTACAGATTAGATTGTTGGCCTTCTCCATCCTCACATTACACCAACAAGAAAAAACATTGACATGAAAAGAAAAATAACAACAGCAACTATTTTTGCAGCAGTCTATAATGCAACTCCTCTAATTTATAAAATCAATAACATGGAAGCCTGTGGTTTATTCATACGAAGAGTTTGAGGAAGCGCGCATGGCCAACACGTTGCAACTAGTGTGTGTTTTTGGTAACCAATTAGGGGCATCGTTCATGGTACTAACAGAAAACGAAGGGCTTTTGGCTTCATTCACTCCATGGGTGAGTTCTAAAGATGCACAAAGATCCACCAAGCATCTTCCATACAAACCCATATAAATGTTGCCTCCCTAACATACTATGTAAGTTCAATTTAAAATTATTATAATATAATTTTAGTAGCATTTATTTATAGTGCAGGTTACCCCTAAAACCCATGGAGGATCCTTATATTTTATGCTATAGAATTAGTAACATGGGTGATAGGGAAGGTAGACTTAACAGTGTGTATCCTAGTGCCGTGTGCCATACATGTGTTGTGTGTTGTGTCGAGGCTGATTCGAGGCCATCTCTTGTCAACTTGGAATGGATGTAGGATTTAAAGAGAACCTCCCTATAAATTATTCCAGCAAGCAATCATCCCGCCCGGGAGCCAAGCAAAGTGTGTGAAGCCAGCCTCCAAGTGAAGGAGCCAAGCGATCATCCTTCATTTTTCTCTCTCAGTCACATGGTATTTTTTTTTGCCAATTTTCCAAGTGGGTGCATAATTTGAAATCAGCTCCATTATCCCTTCATGTCTCTTCTGCCATCTCTGTGTATGAGAGCATGCGACCTCCGCTGCCTGATTCACGCATCTTGAGAGTGCATTAAGGTTTTCATTGTCTCTTTTTTATTTTATGATGAGAGTGTGTATGGTTTTGGGTAACAAATGGGAATTTAAAGGTTAAGAATTCCGGGAAGGGTATTGTAAAAAGGAATTAGAATAATAAAAATAAAAATTATTATTATTATTATTATTTTTAAATGGATAAAAAAGGGTGACAAAGGGGTCTTAAAAGTTAAGTTAAATTTTGGAAAGGGTATTGTGAAAAGGAGGGAAAATGAATTAGAAATAATAAAAATATTGTTTATTATTATTATTTTGTTTTTGAAATGGATAAAAAAGGAAATTGTTATTTTTTAATAAAATGGATATTGGATTAATTAGGGAACAAAAGGGAATGAGAAGGTTTTAAGGAGGGGAAAATAAAAGGGAAAAATAAAATTTAATCAAAGGGATTAGGCTAGAGGGAAAAATGAATGGGATAAAATACGACAAAATATTTTTATTATGATTAAGAAATTGAAAGGAAAAATGGGTTTTTCAAATAGCTTTAGTTTATGAATTCCAACAGAATTTTTTTGAGTAAAACGAAGGAGGAAGGGAGGTCTTTTTAATTTTAAAATGGACATTAGAATTTTCTTATGAAGGGAACACGAGGGGGGTTTTTTTATATTTTTCTAGACACATATGTGAGGAGAAAAAAGACCAATGGATGTATTTGGTGAATTAATGGAGGACCCAAACTTTAGCTATCATGATGCAAAAAAGACAGTCAAAAGGGTCAAACATAATCGGAATTTGGAAAATAAAATAAAGCATGATTTGTAAGACGAGTTGAACACACCAATGTTGATTACTTGACATGATGATGCCCAGGGGGAGAATAAAAAAATCTCGAAGACATGACACCGACATGGAAACACTTAAGACACAACTTGGAAAGTAAATCGTAGGGGTCACAAGGAAGCGGAAATTACCAAATGAGATATGGAAACGATAAACACTTCGACCATGGATATGATGGTGTAGGTGGAATAACCATGAGAAAAAGTTTAATTTGTTCATCCTAGTCATCATGTTCCAACACTTCGAAACATGTTGATGTTGAGCATCAGCATCTAGCTAAGGGAGCTCTAAATGAATCTGTAGTGTTAAAATTTAGTAAAATGTACAAATTCATTGTCAAAATTGTAATTTTCCATTTCCAGGGTGACACAACTAAAACTCGCTAACATAAACAATTAATTCATATTCTTAGTCATTGTTAGCTAGTCATATTTGTATTCTTATGTCTAAATTAGTCATTTACATTAGTCATTTTTATGTTAGACGTCACTTTGTATCGAGTTGTATATTTTATCATGTGACTAAATTAGTCATTTCCCTTAGTCATTTTTAGTTGGCTTACTTAAATTCTCTGAATTTTGGTCGTTTATCTCTTGAAAATGTTGCAGTGACTGGATTTTTTAGTCGCATGGTCACTTATTTCTCATTTTGTACTAGTGCAATATCACACATGCACAGTACTGCAAATGGATATTAACATCACTCATGTCTCTCAATCCATCTACAATTTTACCATTTACTATGGGGTCTCTGAATCCATCTGCAGTGTTAAAATTTACTAAATTATACAAATTCATTGTCAAGATTGTAATTTTCCATTGTCGAAGTGACACAACTAAAAATGACCAACTAAATGACTAATTCATATTCTTAATGTTATTGCTATGTGGTCATTTTTATTTTAGTTACTTGTTATCTGGTCATATATTTTAGCATGTGACCAAATTGGTCATTTATATTGGTCATTTTTAGTTGGCTTACTCAATTTTGGTCATTTATCCATTCAAAAAACTATGGTGACCAATTTGTTTGGTCGCCTGGTCATTTATCTCTCATTTTGTACTGGTGCTAGCTAGTTTGCATAGGGATTTTCACTAGTTTAGTATGAAATTGTTGATGAAGATCCAATGGAGGGTTATAGACTGCCACATTATTTAATTCAAGTATGAATACTGATATAAATCTCATATCAAACATAAACACTCAGAAATTAATCCATTTTTGGCTGAATGAAAACTATGTCCCGGAGGCTGTCTCTCCTTGCTTGTTTTTTTACTAGGTTTGCCAAATTTGCTATAAACTGAGTTGTGAGCGTCAGGTTTTTGTTCTGCAAGTTGATTCTGTCCATAGACAGACCCTTGAACCACATACAACCTTCAGAAGTCAAATTTGGGAGGTTCGTACACCATTTGGGAAGCAAGGCCTAAAAATCAGCATAACAATCCAACTACACCCAACTCCTCACCAAATCTCAAACCAATGCCAAAATGATGTTTTATAATGTCCATATGTCTTGTTGAAACACATACATCATCCTGATTCACCTTCTTCCCTACTCTATCTAGTTCATATAGGCGGATGCACCCAGAAGTATTGCGGTAGGCTTCAACAGTAGCTGATGTCCGAAACATAAATGGTCTACGTGCTTTGTATGAAGGATCTACTTTACTCCACTGCTGAAATATGCTGCTGCACACCTCCCCATACAAATTCCAGAATTAAAAATGCTTCCCATCATACTTGGGTTGGGTGTTAGTGTCCGAAGTAATTGTCTTGCAGGCCACAAAAAATGAAAAATTTACTAAGTTAAAATATGCATTAAAAATTACATGTTTTGAGTTGAAATTTCCAGTCAATTTGATTGGGAATATTATAGTGGTATCAGATCACTTTCCTCCACCCCTTTGGAAATAAACAAGCTCACTGTTGAAGGAATTTTGAATATCTTCTCCTAGTTGTAAAATGAGGCTCCTACCAGTCACTGAAGAAGAAGAATTTGATTTTGATCCATATGAAGAGGAGGAGATGACCTATGTTGGAGATTGTTATTTGCAAAGAGTTGAAGATGATTACCTTGTTGAACAGATGTTTGAAGAGGACATCAGAACTGATATACCTATGTCTAAATGGGATTATGGAAGAATACTCAGTGGAAGGAATCCAAAGAAATCCTATGAGTACTTCATGGAGTACTATGCTTTGAAGAAGGGGATTCAGAAGCTCCTAACCTTTAGAGAGTATTGTAATTTGGAGATAAAGAGGTTGTTCAAATACCCCTACAGTAGAGATAACAAAGGAATGATTGCATGTATGGTTTATAGTGTGTGCAAAGAAGTGGAGGAAATATTTTTTCCCCTAGGAGCTAAGATGGAAGGGAAGGACAAGGATGTGTCCTCACAACCATGCAAAATCAATGAAGGAAACCAAGGGCCACTTGGTTCTTCATGTGGAGAAGGAGGAAAAAGTGAAGATGAAGTTTCAGCCCTGCATGTGTTTCCATCCCAATATCATGGATAAGTGAAGCATAAGGAAGACAAACTTACATATGTGAGTTTTCATGGAGACTCCAAGGAAGAAAAACATGCCTATGCAAATTTGCCACTTGGAGAGGATGAAAAGGAGCCACAAAAATGCAATCAAAATTCTGATTTTGACAATAGCCACTCTTCATTTCAGCCCTTAGAAGGACCCTCCACCATATATCATGAGGAAAATTTTGAATTGTTGCATCCATCAAAAGAGCAATGCAGTAGAGAAGATCGAGCAACATTCAGTGAATTTGTTGGCAGCAAGGAAGGTGAATGTACCTCCAATTTATTTGTTGGTGATTCCAAGATCAGTACAGAAGATATTGGCTCTGTTGAAAGTGGTGAGTCATCTTTTGTATCAGATCCAAAATAAGAGCATAGATCATATTTACAATCACCCCTTGACCTTCACAAGGAAGCAAAAGACAAGCACACATCAGTGGGATGTGAATCAAAAAATTTGGTGGAGGAAAAAGCCACCATAATTCCACTACATAAGGAGGAGAAAAAAACACATGACAAATTATTCAAATCTGACTTTTATGTGCCCATGTTTCAATTTGATGTGGCAGCCACTTCTGGTGAGAATATTGTCTTGGTTGAGCCCTCAGGTGTTGGGGTTCATGAATTGGAGAATGATGAATTTTTGGGAGAAGGTTTTTCTGGGGCACCAAGGGTGAATGAGCACCCAAGTTGCAGCCTAAGTCATATTTTTGATGATATAAAATAGGTATATTTTTCAGCAGTAAGAGATTGATCAGCTTTCAAAACTTTGAATGAACTGCATGAATTTGATCATGTGATTGAAAGTGAAGAGGAGTTACATCTGCGAGAACCTCATTTTCTTGCAGGGGAATTGAAGATGGATGAAAGGAAGATTCAAGAGGCACTGAAGATTCTCCATGAAACGCATGCTTCAATTTCAAAGATGTGTTGGAAAGCTACTTTAATGGAATACCAATATTCCTTTCAAGCAATGGAGAAGATCCAAAAATAAATGCCAACAATCAAAGGTAATTTTTAACAATTTCTTTCTGACAAAAATGATATATTTGAGCTTGTTGAGTTGTTGTGGGAAGCATCACTACAAGATGAAGAAATGATTTGTAATTATGAAGAAGAGAACCAAAATCTCAAATATGAGATGATTTCCACCCAAGATTCTTTGAGATGCACTCAAAGTGCCCTCTTAGTATCCCAGATGAAGATAGAGCAACTCCAAGAAGAGTTGCAAAGATTTATTGAATCCTCCTTCTTTCCTGAGAGTCATTCCTCTTGGGTAAATGACATACAAAATTCCATGGGGGATCCTCATGATTTGGTGGGTCATGAGGTACAGGTTGACACACATGTGCTTGGAAATTTCTCTTATGTAAATGATGAATCCTTGGTACATGATTTATTTCCGAAGGAAGTTGAGCTCTCACATGAAGAAGTACATCCCTGCATTGAAGAATCATAAGAGATCCTTGAGGTTGGACCAATTTTTGATGGAAATGATGCATCCATTATATCAATTAAAGGAAGTTGTGGTGAGACAATATTGGTTCAACTTTCATCATCCTACACTCATAAGGATGAAAATTGGGTAAAGGGATTCTTCCTTTTTGTGCCACATGAGGAGCAGGGGGGTCCTATAATTGATGCAGGTGATATGTTCCCTTCCCAACAGTAGTTGAGGCAGCCCCTGCCTATTTTTGCAGCCTCTTTTGAAAAGAAGGAAACAGATCTAGAATTATATTCAAGGTGTGTGTCAATTGATGGAGTCTTGCACCCTTGGATCATTGGCAGAGGGTTGAGCCATTGGATGAAGAGGGAAGCACCTGTTGAGTTCCATAGAGATCATCAGATCTCTTTATTTTAGGAAGACATACATATGGATAATCACATTCCATATGGTTCAGCAAATAAAAGTGCTTATTCATCCATTGGTTGGATGGGTAGAGGCATCATTGCAATGAAGACCTTGGGAGGTAAAAGGTTTTCTTGTTTCTGCAATAATTTTTGTGTTATAACTGACATTGTAATGAATTGTGAGCAACAACAAAGATATATTTTTCAGCCATTAGATATCTCCAGTACACATGCACCAGAGATGCATTCTGATTTGCATGCTCTCAAAAATTTCTATGTTTGGTGGAGAAGTCTCACAACTATTCAGTTTTGCCTTGGGAGTGGAACACTTCCAGCATGGTGGATGGATCCTGGCATACGTTGGAGTGACAATTTGTCACAAGTAATAGTGATGATGGATGGTATTCATCAGGGACCATGGGATCCAGGCATTCCTTGGAGTAACAACTTTACAAAGGTGGCAGAAAAAATTGGGTCCTTATAGAGGACGTAGTGGGATCTAGGCATTCTACGCAGTTATCCTAACTGGGCTGAAAATTTTTGCTAAAGAAGAGTTATTCATTTTGAGAATGACTATAATCAGATTGGAGCATTAGAAACATGATGGAACCTTGGTATTTCAGCTTGGAATGGAGGATTCCAATTCTAGATAGTCAACAACATATTTTGAGGAGTGAAGTCATTGGTTGGCTTTTGAGTTGGTTGGAGTTGGTTTCTTGCTTGAGGACAAGCAATTTTGGGAGGGAGGACTATCATGTCCCCAATTTTGTCTAATTTAGTGACCATGGGTAAAAGGGGACAAAATAACCCCTAGGTAAATAATTTAATTTCATTAGGTGTGCATAGGATTAAATTTAGCATAAGTGATTATTTTTAATAGTCTTAATTAATTTTTGTAATTAATTTCCTAAATAATGGAGCAAGTGGGCCAAGAGGGTTCCCTCATGGAGATAAGGTTTCCAAATTGGATCTAGATACAAGAAAATAGAAATATGGCTAAAGCAATTTGTGGATTTACAAAAAGAACAAAAGAAGGAAAGGTGTAAGAGTTGTTAAAAGCAAGAAAATGGAAACAACTAGAAAAGGCGGAAGGAGGGCCCAATTTCCAAAAAGGAGGCCATTTTGAAAATCAAGCAACTTTTACAAATTAGGAAACATATGTAAACAAAGGGGGGCACAGTTTCTAAAGGAGAAAATTTTGTAAGGAAAACGCAAGGAAAGTATGTCCACTCATCACAAGTAACCAAGCTCTTCAACTTGCTTAGCATGTCACCCTCAATTATATAAAATAAGTATTCCAACTCCATTTCACAACTTTTGTCATTGTCAAGTTTGTAGTAGATATTTGAAGCTCCTCTAGGTTTGGTGATGCGCCCAAGCCACTCTGTGGGTGATGTGCCCCATTCTCTCATTCTTCCTCTTCTGCTATGATCCCCTTCTTCCCCTTTCAAACATGAAGAATCTTCTTGAAGGCATTGAAGACTATTGTGCAGCCACTGAAGATCATATTGCAGCCATTAAAGTCTGAACTTCATGCTTCTATCATCCCTCTACAAGGAAGAATTCAAGCTCCTCAACTTTGTGTTGAGATCTAGTCTAATCAGAGCCAAATTGTGAAGATTTTTCTAGTGAAGAGAAGGATATCAAAGGAGACACCTCTCATAGAATAACATCATATATTTGTTGTTTTTCATGAGCTTCTCAAGGATCATCCTCTCTCTCTAGTGATGAAGACATCCATCCATGAAGATTAGTGCTTTTGTAGAGAGAAGCACCCAAGTTAAAGTTGTGAAGGAATTCATGTAAGATCAATTCAAGTCATAGGATTTTGTGCTATTGGTGGAGTTTTAAGAGATAAATATGATGCATATACATATTATGTGAGCCATTTCATATACATTTCTCTCCTTAAAGTCTGATTATAGTGCGCCACTATCTTCTTATGATCGTCTTGAAGAAATGTTTAATGTATTGTAAGGATGCACATCAAATCTTGAGTTCTTCTGTGCAAAACTAGAATTTTCATGTTAGTAGTTGTTATATATGTATTAATGAGTATTTTTTGTTACAATATCCCTAAATCAGTCTGCAAATAATGTAATGAAAGTCGCAGAGGTTTCCATGATTCTCCTCAAGCAATTACCAGCTAGTTTGCATAGGAATTTCACTAATTTAGTATGAAATTGTTGATGAAGAAGCAATGGAGGGTTATATTCTGTCACATTATTTAATTCAGGTATGCATACAGATATAAATCTCATATAAAACATAAACACTCATAAATTAAAAAAAAAATGTCTGAATGAAAACTATGTCTCGGAGGCTGTCTCTCCTTGCTTGTTTTTTTTACTAGTTTTGCTAAATTTGCTATAAACTGAGTTGTCAGCGTCAGTTGTTTGTTCTGTAAGTTGATTCTTTCCATATATAGACTCTTGAACCAAATCCAACCTTCATAATTTGAATTTGGGAGGGTTGTACACCATTTGGGAATCCAGGCCCAAAAATCAGCATAGCAGACCAACTACTACCAACTACTCACCAACTCTCAAACCAATTCCAAATTGATGTTTTATAATGTCCATATGTCCCATTGAACCAAATACATCAGCCTTATTCACCTTCATCCCTACTCTATCTAGTTCATATAGGAGGATGCACCCAGAAGTATTCTCGTAGGCTTCGGCGGTAGCTGATGTCCGGAGCATAAATGGTCTCCGTGCTTTGTATGAAGGATATCCTTTATCCCACTGCTGAAATATGATGCTGCACACCTCCCAATAAAAACTCCAGAACCAAAAAGGCTTCCCATCATACTTGGGTTGGGTGTCAGTGTTCGAAGTAATTGTCTTGCAAGCCACAAAAATTGTAAAAGTTTACTAAGTTAAAATCTGCATTAAAAATTACATGTTTTGAGTTGAAATTTCTAGTCAATTTGATTGGGAATATTACACCAGCCACCTACCAAGTATTGGAAAATATTTAAGAAGGACACTCCAAATGATAGAAGAATTGTTTCACTTTAAATTGGGAGCAGATCCATTGGAGAATTGGGATATTTTTTAGATATTTAGCCTTCAACAATATACTCCACAATCCCCGATCAAAAATACCACACTAAAAAATTTTAGCCCGAAGGGAAAGGTTGAACCAGTCTAACCTTTTGATACCCCATCAAATATCATATTTAGGCAACGATGGAGCTTCCCATGAGGCTAAGTGATATTTTTGAATTATGTGATGTCCAAACCATAAAAATTGGAATTTTGTTTTGTCTTATATAGTTTATCATTGATTTAGGAACTTGTATTAAAGAAAAGCATAATACTAGAATGCTTTGAAGAACAAAGGTGACAAGGACAAGCCTTCCGCCTAATCATAACTATTTGTACATCCAATGTTTCAATATTCTGAATGATCCAATTCCAGTTTTCGATTATGTAGTAGTTTGGATTTACTCTATAGCCAAGGTATTTAAATCCTTGATCTAGAGACACAATTCTATAAGGAATCATACTTTTGATATGATCACCTAGTGAATCTTCATGATAGTTTTGCAAGAACACATAAGTTTCTTTTGTTGACCATCATACTGGTTTCCTTACAAAAAATGTCTATCAAAGACTTATAAATTTTCTATTCTCCAATGCATCCAGCCCCAAAAGCAGGACATAATCGACAAAGAGAAGATGAGTGATGGAAAGAGTTCTGGATATTTTTATATCTTTGATCCTTTTTTCCTCCTTCGCCTGCCCGATCAGCCCGTTGATTCCTTGAATAACCAAAATAAATAACAAGGGAGATAACATGAAACCTTTCCTTATACCTCTGCTACCATTGAAGAAGTGTGTTGGGGGTCCATTAATCAACACAATGAATGTTGCAGAACAAACAGAAGCCATGATCCAATTTACTAGATCAACTGGAAGTTCGATTTGGATCAAAACAGACCTGATGAAAGACCAACTCACATGGTCATAAGATTTAATGAGATCATTTTTCAGGACAAAATCATGCAAATGCTTCATTTTCATAGTATGTAGACACTCCTGTGCAATACCCACTTCATATAGAATTCGACGATTGGAAAGAAAACTGAATTGTTCAAGAGAGATATGTTTCTCTAAAACCGGTTTAATTTTGTTTGAGATGAATTTGGTTATGATTTTATAGATCAAATTAAAAAGAGATATAGGTCTATAACGTTGAAAGAATCAGGACTATCCTTTTTGGGTATTAAAGCGATGAAGGTAGAATTCAATTCTTTTGGAATACGATGTTTTTTCTGAGATTCCTCAATGGGAAGATATAATTCTTGACCAATCAAGTAAAAAAAGTGTAGGAAGAACTCAACAGTCTAGCCATAAGGCCTTGTACTTTTGTCTTTCATGAATTTTTTCAGAACCTCTTTGATTTCCTCCAACTCGATTACCTTCCCAACATCATGACCTTCCTGAGAACTGAAAAAATATGGGGTATAACTTGATCACCTTCAGCTGATTTTCCAGATTGTTTGAGTTGTCTTCATTATAAATGTTTCTAAAATGAGATCCAACCTTTTCTCTAAGGTTATTTTGATCATTAATGAGGGTTCCATCACTTCTCTTCAAATCCCAAATATTGTTTATGTTTCTTCTATGCGATGCATATCTTTGGAAAATTTTACTATTTATGTTTCCCTGGCTGATCCATAATGCCCTCCTCTTGACTCTCCAGGTGGATTCAATTTGGTTTATGATCTTGGATATTTGTTGTTCTAGCTTCAATAAATATGTCCAGTGAGAAAAGTTGATCATTGACTTTATTGCTCAAAGCCATAATATCACTTTCAATGCATATAAAATTATTTTCATTTGATTTATTCTTATTCCTATTCCAAAAGCCACCCCCTTTTTCATAATTCTGAGTTTCTTGGATAAAATAAAAAGGGAGATAAATAATTAAACTTAGATAAGGAGATCCAAAATTTTCTCACATGCTCATTGAAATATGGATCTAATAACCATGTTCCGTTAAACTTAAAAAGAAATGGGAGAAATTTATTCTTGAAATCCACTTGTAAGGAAATGGCTTTGTGGTGAGATACCCCAATGGGAATTGACCAAGACCAGAATCTACCCCAAGTTGTGCCCAACTGTTTATAAATCATGTATGTTAGGATATATCATCATTCAGTATGTACTTTGCATGCATTGCATGCACCCGCATGCATCCCAGTCACTAGTTTGATACCTCCAACACCTAGTCCCTAGTCTACCAGCACCCCGGAGCTTGTTTCCATTCAGATTTAGCCCTCCTAGCTAGGGAGGTGCCCACTTCTCACCTTCCACTTGAGAAGGGCGCCTTTTCTCACCTACCACTCCAGTTCACTTCAGTTAGCTACTTGTATTTCCTTGATTTAAGGCTAGACTGACTCCTAACTGCTGTTATCACTCCGATGGACCTACGATGAGACTAGACTGCCTATTCTGACTCCAGTTAGCTCCTGATGCACCCTCCACTGAGCCTCCTTCCCTACATTAGTGCCATTACCATCATTTACACTTATTACACTCAGTTAGACTCAGTTTGACACCTGGATGATAGTTACTTGTGCATTGATGACCACCATTGATTGATGATGAGGACTCCTAGGTGGAGCCAAGCTATTCCATGCAATATATTTGAATGACCTCCTTGGCTAATTCGAATTGCTCACTCATTGTGATAGTATTGTATTGTAATTCTACTATTCTGGATTATAGAGCACTGATGCATCTCTCTTACACAGTTTTTACTCCAATTTGTTTTACATCATTGTGATTGATATTCTTGTTCAATAAATCTGTTGTGACTAATTTTACATGGTATCAGAGCCATGGAAGGGACAATATCTCTCTTCTACAGGTGTTCTACATGAAGTTTTGAGTGAATTTGTTCAAAAATACTGTAGTTTTGGCATGCAAAACTCCTCTTGCATTCGCTAATGCTGAAATTTTCTCTCCAATACCACTCCAGAAGCTTGAGTTTTCCACATAATTCCTGGATTTGATACATTGGATCTTCAAGATTGCTTGATCTCCAATCCTAGGTGTGATGTAACTCTAAAAGGGTGGATTGTTTGACCTTACAGTTCTTGTTTTGATTGTGATTTGTAAGTTAAACTTCTCCATCAATTGCATTCGCTATCTTGTGATTTGTAGGTTCTTCTCCATGAATTGCACTCATTTTCATTGAGATGGACTCTTCTTCTTCAAAGCTACTCACTCCCTTCAATTATTTTGAATGGAAGAATGACATGGATATTATGTTGCGTTCAAAAGGGTACTACAGAGTCACCATGGGCCTCGAAGTTGAGCCAAATACTCTCATTGAAAAATCCAAGCACTTCAACAAACTGGATGAAGAATATGGTCTTCTTTGCCTCAATATTTCCAAGGATATTCACTTTCACCTTAGTGGATTGACTACTCCAAAGGAAGTATTGGAGCAACTTGAAAAGCTTTTTGGGAAGCAAGATGACATGCGGTCTTTTCAATTGGAAAATGAATTGATTGCCTTGAATCCTGAGAATTTCGAGACCATCAATGATTTTTTCACAAGATTCAAGCACTTGGCTTTGCAATTGAAGAACAGTGGAGTTATCAAAGAGGATAAACAATTGATCCACTCCATTCTTTCAAAGCTTGGTAAATATTTCTCGGTATTTGTCTCTACTTTCAATTCCAGTCGGCTAACTACCCCGAATTGGAAGATGCCTACCTTGAATGCCTTCATTGAGTCCGTTACCAAAGAGCTTGATAAGTTGATTCAAATGGGGTCCATAAGTTCCAAAGATTCAACCCTCTTTGTTGGAGGATCCAAGAATTCGAATGGCAAAGGGAAGAAAAAGAAAGAGAAGCCCAAATTCGAACCATCCAAGCAAAGAGAGAAAATAAAATCATCGGATGCACCATCTGGTTCAAGGAACAAGCAAAAGGGTAAAGAGGGTAAAGAAAAATCTAAATGTTCTTATTGCAACCGTGGATTTCATCCTGAAAGTTCATGCATGAAGAAAACAATAGATCAAATGGTGTTATAGGTCAAACTTGCACCTCTCCGTCCGTGATCACCTTGAGCTGCTGATCACACAAAAGGACAACTTGGATAGAGGAGCATGTTGACCTTGGATGATACTTTGACTCACTCCATTTCCTGACATTAATGGAAAACCCCAAAAAATATCATTTTAAGATATGAGCGCTACTCTACTCAAAGAGACTAGCGCCCATACGCTACTCCAGTGTATAATAGTAGCGCCCATATCCAAGTATACGCTACTCCTTCTCAGCATAGTAGCGCTCACAATTTAAAATCGAATGAGCGCTAGTTGTTAAACACTAGGGTAGCGCCCTATACGCTACTCCACTGAACAAGAGTCGCGTACATCTTAAAAGATGATTAAAAAATAAATTAATTCCTCGAGGAGGATTAGTTGCTGGTAGTTGCCTAACTCCCCCAACTTCCTCCATCAACCAGAACTACTTCTCTAATCTTATAAATACAAAGAAGATTAAAGGAGAAGGGTTAGAAATGATAGCTAGAGAACCTAGATGTTGAGATGAATTAATGGAGAAACTTTAAGACATTGGAGGAGTTGATGCTGAAGACATCCAAGCCAGAGAAGAGCAAGAACCCAGAATCAAGTTGCAGGAGCCTGTTTCATGATCAGGTATACTTGTACATCATTCTACTTTTGACAAATAAAGGTTGAAGTGTCTTTCTTGTTCCAATTTAAATGTGTTATGAAATGGCATCTTAATTTGGATCTGTTTTGGTCAATGTTGAATGTTAAACATTGTTTTTGTTTCTTTCAAGCTTTATATATTGCCCAAAATGTTTTGAGAAAGGTATTGTTATTGCAGGTTTACTGAAGGGAAGGTGGATTTGAAAGTTGAACACGAGATCAAGTCAAGGCTAGGATCAAACTTCGATTGAAAGGTGTGTTCCCAAGATCTACAACTTATTTCTTTTTGTAAATGTCTCTGTAATAGCATCAATACACTTACCTGTCACCCTGACCAAGTTGATAGCATTAGTTTCCTTGCTATAGGGTAGATTTTCCCGCCAACAGACTGGCGACTCCGCTGGGGAATAAGAGTTTTTGGCTCTAGGAAACCTTGTTCTTGTTTGTCTTCTTAGATTGTTTTGACTTCTTTGATGTGTTGAGAAACTTTATAGGTATCCCTTGCCTATTTCTTGTCTGCTTTCATCAGTTTTTGATACCTTCCAAAGTCATTTTTTAAGCCTTTGAGATATGAGCGCTACTCTGCTATATATACAATAGCACCCATACGCTACTGTGCTATATATACAGTAGTGCCCGTTTCAGTACGGGCGCGAGTTTCCCTACTACACAGTAGGGTACACTTTCTGAAGCATTCTATTTTTGGTTTGCTTGTGTTTTAGCCCTTTGGTGATTTGCTGACTTTGTTGTAGGATCCCTTTGATGGTTGCATGAGGTTTTTAACTTTTGGTTAAGTCATAGAACCTTTTCTTAAATTTTTTCCATCTTTTGAACCGCTTGTTAACCCTTGGAATTTTGGACTGTTTATTGACTTTTTGGAAGACTAGGGAGTGTTTGGTGTTGAGCACTTCCACTTTTTTAGACCCTGACTACCTGTTGCTAGCTTACAAACCTGCATACTCTTGTATCTGCTGTTTGTGGTGACATTTGTCTGCTCTCTACTACTCTCATCCTTTGTTTTAGGGTTGGGTCCTTGGTAAAGCCTCTAGGGTGTCTTCTATTTTGGTCGAGTTTCATTCTTCCTGGACTTCTTGTCTTTTTGCTGGTTGCAAGTGCTTTTAAACAGCTGTAGGCTAGTTCATTTCTCAGTTTCTTTGTGTTAGTAAGGCAGCTTGCTTGTCTACTTGTGCTTGGCATAGTGGTCTTGCTAGGGCTAGATACTTTAGGTCAGTCCTTTTGTGTCTTTCTCCTTTGTTTTCTCCCACTTTGTTCTCAAGTTTATAGGCTTTTTCTTTGCAAAAAACCTGTAGATCAAGTCTTTTTCGAGCTAGGGTTTCGACAGCTATAAGCCTAAGAACTTTTTAGCCATACTTACACACTTTGCATATAAAGTTTTATTTTTCTTCCCATTTTTATATAGTTCTTTTTCGTTTATTGAAAAAGCAAAAAAAAAATGGTATTTTAAGTAAATAGAACTTGTTTTTGTAGTTACAAGATAACTTAGGATATTTTGTATAATTTCAAAAAAGAAAACAAAAATTTTAAGTAGGTTTGCTTAGATTTTCAGTTTTGGAAAGAAGTAAATGGAAAAATGAAAAGAGCTTTGTTGTAGAAAGTTTTTATTGCACTTTTGTTTTCTTGTTATAACCACGCCACACAAAAGCACTACCATTTTTGAGTAATAACAACCCTAAAATTTGTTAATAAAATGAACTAGAAACATTTTTTCTTTTTTAGGGTACACTACCCCAACTAGTTTTGGTTAGGATCTTGGGTTTAAATCACCTTAAACCACCCAAGATCACACATTGCGCAAAAATCGTAGTGAGACTATCATAGGTAAACCCACCTCACTCAAAATTTGCCTGGGATCTATGCAGTAGGTCATTGCGAGATCAATTTGTGGGAATACTCCTCCTACTTTCTGTTCGAGCATACGCCAGGATCGGATTGCGTATTGGGGACTCTTTCGAGTTTCGGGCTTAGCTACCCTGCCCACGCTTTCTGATTCGACCGGTGACTGTTCCCCCAGGAGTTTTCGGTGTTGTGGTATCCCTAGTATCTGACTCTAGGTTCATACACAGGTGACAGCAGAGGGTATATCTGCTGTACCTAAGACAGATGTGTGAGGAAACCCCTTGCAGGTCTTTGGGAGGGAGGTTGGGTGATTCCAGCACTTGCACCCTTAGTCATTGTATTGTGGACCCCGGGTAACTATCTTTCTTCCTTCGTTGATCTGTTCTGGGCCCTCATCATCCCAGACTCTTCTCCGGAAGGCATCTTTGTTTGCCTGGTTTGTATACTTAGGATTTTTTTAGTTGGCGTGCTATTTGCCCCCTAGTTGTAGTGGCCACTAGGTTCTAGTCTGTTATTTTATATTCATAATTATGGAGAATCAACAACTTCGTAGATCAAGAAAGCTTCAAAACCTTCCACCAGTTAGAGCAGAACCTTTACAACCGGCCAGACGACAGTGGGTAAACCCCGGTATTTCTTCAGAAATTACTTCTGAAATAGAATTGCCTGAAGAAATTCTTGTAACAGAAAATCTTCAAATAGAGGTTCCTGAGGAACCACTACCAGGTACCACAGATCAGCAACACTTTAGTACAGTTGAGGTGGAAGATCTTACTTCCGCGGAGTATAGCACTCCTTTCAATCCTCCTTTAACCAATACTAGAATACTGCTTCTGTCACCTGTTGGTTTCCAACAGCCCCTTTTCAGTGCAGATCATTCCTTTCCCGGACATCTGATGTCTAACTTAGGAGGTGAACAGGGGGTTCCCCAAACTCCCACTTTAGGTATGAACACCAACACAGTTAACCCTTCTTTTACTGCTACACCAAGTCAGGCACAAACCACATATGTGCCTAATCCATCTTTTAGTTTCAACACTAGTACATTAGGTATGCCTAGTTCTACAACGATGGCATCTATTCCTACACCTACTGTTGGACCTAGCAGTATGGCCAACTGTGCAACACCTTCTACTTCTCAACCGTTATATCAGATTCCTAGTACTTGGGTTTCCACACCTGTAATAGGACCAAGTGCTTCTGCAAACATGCCAGTCATGGGTACCATGACTGCACCGTCCACATTAGCTTCTACTGGTTTCAATACCTTTGTAGGCCCTAACATGAACCAATGTAGTATGCCTGCAAGTAATGCCCCTTTTTCCTTATTCTCAGGGGGAGGGGGTAATATCTTTAACCAGCAATATGGCGGGGCTAATACCCAGCCACAGTGGACGAACCCGCAAAGCACTAATCCACTCTCGTATGGGTGGGGAAATTTTAATAACTCTTTCGTACAACAACAGATGGCAGGGGGCAACCCCTACCAACAGTTAACTAGGGGAAACCCCTATCAACAGATGGTAGGTGGTAACTCCTATCAGCACATGGCCGTGGGCAACCCTTATCACCAGATGGCTAGGGGAAACCCCTACCAACAATTCATGGGTCAAACGATGGGTGGTTCCCCTTATCAAGTACCGTCCTACCGACCTCGTCTACCATTTCTGGCAACTTTAAATTTGCCAGACCTTTCTAAACTGACAAATGATCCTGTGTGTCATAATGCCACATGGCCATCAGTTCCCACCAAGTTGCCTTCGGACATTCCAAAGTTCGAAGCAAAACAAGTGAAGACCTTGGTGACCATGTCACTACCTTTCACTTATGGTGTTCTTCCAATTCGTTAAACGAGGATTCCATCGGATTAAGATTGTTCCAAAGGACCTTAACTGGTCCTGCAGCCAAGTGGTACATTGAGTTACCTGCGGCTACTTTCTCTAGTTTTGGGGATCTAGCAACCGTCTTTTTGAATCACTTCCAGCTTCCTGTTCGGTATGATGCCGGAACAGAAATTTTGTCTACTTTTAGACAAAATAAAGCCACTCACTTATCTGACCACATTCAAGAGTGGTGAATACGGAAGAGGCTCATTAAGGCCAACATACCTCCGGAGTTCCTTCTTGAGTGGTACTTGAAATCACTCCTTCCTTATATTTCTAAGGAAGTAGCGACATCTGGAGTATCCAATGAAGAAGAAGCCATCTTAAGGACTCAACAATTAGACCTTGTTTATGCACAATCTGGTTTACTGTACGAGATTATACCTGACGCACCGAGATCAAACACTGATCTGAGTAGACCCAAACCTGGACCACATGCTAACGGCATAGTGGGTTCAGTTGACTCTGCAGCCTTCGAAGCACTGACCAAACAGTTCCATGCCTTAGCTGTCAAACATTCGACTGCAGATATTTCTTCCATCACAACCTCTCCTTCTACTTCTGAGCCTGTCAACCAGGTCCAGAACAATCAAAAGGGCCCTCGGTAGCCCAACAATAAAAAGAAGGGCAAGAAAGGAGAGGGGAACCAACAAAAGCCCAAAAAAGATAATTCTGAAGAGGGTAACAAAGAGGAAAAGAAGGTTAAGTTCCCTTGTAAACTTTGCAAGTAGAACCACCTTACTCACCAGTGCCCTCTGCTTGAAGAAGCCCAGAAGCTCTTAAGAGAAAAGAAGCCTGTCGTCCTGAAAGATCCATTTCCTAAAGGGCAAGGCTCAACTTCTGGCACCTCTAAAACTAGGGGCACTTCGCATGCTTCGGTTGATCAAATGTTTATAAACATGGTTAATTCGGATGCACTTTTGCAAACTAGAGCCAGGAACTATACCTCGGAAGCGCAAAAAAAGGATAAGGACTTTCCTGAATCCTCCACTCCACTCCACATACCTGTGGACCCAATGCCCAAGATTTCGAAAGGTGTCTTGAAGAGGGAATCGCACAATCCCAACACACGGGCTGCTTCTAACTACAATGTGGTTGAAGATTTAGCCTAGACCCCTTGTGCCATGTCTACTCTAGAAGTCCTGCAGAGTTGTCCTTTACAACGAAATGCACTTCTGGAAGCTATTGGGAGTATGGAATCCTCCAACATGTATACGCGATTTGATATGACTGATGTCAAATACCGGTTGCCCTATCATGTTGCCCTTCAGATTGAGGTCATTCATGGTCCAATGACCATCAGACGAGCTGTAGTAGATGAGGGAGTGTCGACTTGCGTAATGCCAATTTCCTGTTGGAAAGCTTTAGGTTCTCCTGAGTTATCCCCTTCCAACACACTGCTTACTGCATTTGATGGCAGAAATTTCCGTCCACATGGAGTTTTTCCATCATTTGATGTCACTTTGGCCGGTAAGACAGTTGTTGTTGAAGTAGAAGTTCTGGATGCTCCGCTCGATTACAATATGTTATTGGGTAGGAGTTGGACATATGCCATGCGATCTATTGCATTGGCAGTTTTTCGAGTGGTCATGTTCCCATTTGAAGGTAAGATCGTTACAGTCGATCAACTTTCTTTCACTCAGAGAAACAACTAGACTTCTTCGGAAACCACAGTTCCTTTGATCGATCAAACCACCTTGGTTGGTGAGAGTTTAGGAGAAGGACTTTACGGGTCACTAATCGGCACTTTTGACCTACCGGCTCCTACCTTATTCGTTGGGATTGAGGGATGTTCATCGTCTGAAACTTCCATGGTTAGTTTAACAACTGATTCTGAGTTTCCCTTAACGAATACAAACCCCTCCGAGCCCACCCCTGTTGTAGAAGTTACCCACTTGGATTTTCATCAAACTACAACAGGACATATGTCAACTCCATTGGTGTCTGTCAAGTCAAACATAGATTGTGCCACTACTCAGACACCAGACCCGATCCATTCTCTCGACAGTTCAGAAATTACTTTACCTTCTGATGAGGAAATGTTAGAAGCCTTGAACGACCCGGACCATCCTCGTGAACATATAGATCGCACGTCTTTCTTGTTTCCTTTTCTTAACTTGTTAGAGAGAGGTGAATTTTGTTCACCACCCAATGAAAATACTGACTTCACTCCTTCACAAGTTGGTATTGTTGAAGCAAATAGATTACATACCTCACTGGTGAACATTTTCACTGGGGTCAACGGAAACATTTTCTTTGAAACGGGATGTTATCTCGATGAGATCATTCCGTATACCAATCTTTTCCGTGATTTCCATAACACCTTTTCCCGGACTCACGAGGAGGATCCAGGCATTGACCCTACCTGAAGAAGTACTACGCCTAGGCTGAAATACTTTTTCTTGTTACATAGTTGTATATTTTTGTAAAGCTAGTTTTGTTATACTCGTTAGGTAATCTTATGTGTGTTTCTCGTTTCGTGTACCAGATGTCAATCGAACATTTCCTAGGATTTGCTGATGGTGCCAGTCGCCACACCTGTCAGTTGGCTGCAGCAGCTTGGGTCATTTATTCACCCGCTGACCAACTTGTCTCTTCGGGGGGGTTTTGTTTGGGACCTACCACGAATAATGTGGCTGAATACAGTGCAGTTATAGAACTTCTCCGAGATGCTCTCAGTCATGGCATTTCATACCTGGAGGTAAGGCTTGACTCACAATTAATTGTATTTCAGTTAACAGGTGTCTATTAGATTAGAGATCCAGGATTGCTACGTCAGTTTCTACGATTTAGACTATTGGAAAGACAATTTCATTCTATCAGATATGAACACGTTCCAAGAAGTTTAAACACTTTAGCTGATTCATTAGCAAACTATGTGTTAGACTGGCATTTGCATCATACATTGTCATAAACAACATTACACACGTGAAATTTAAACGCATACACATGTAAATAACCGATACTGTATATAGCCGGTACCGTATCAAAAAATATGAGTTTCGAGTCACAAGTTTATCAAGTCAAGTCATAAAAGTACAAAAGCTGGGCATAGTAGCCTCAAAAATATATACATAGAATGTTTTCTTCTCCTATGGAGAAGGAGGGACCTCATCATCATCTACCGCATTGTGATAGCATATGACTAGCCTAGCAACCCTCCGCAACACCCTAAGCCATGTTGGGGGCACCCCAACAACATCTTCCTGCATATCAATAGGTATCTGATCCATACGGCATACAGGAATCTCATGAGTCAACCGACTCATTTTTCTCTCCAGGGTTCCCAACATAGCATCTGCTACGGTAATATCAGCTGGCCTCACATAGATGGTAGGATGTCCCTCAGGACGAATAGGCCCAACATCTGCATATGACACTTGATTAGAACTTCAAAACTCATTTCATAAAAATCAAATACTTGAAAAAGTTTGAAAAAATTAAATAAATTCTCAAAATTTAAACATACCAATATCTCCCCAGGCTCCACCTGGAGGAAGCACCAGCTCTGGATCATGACAGAAATCCAATCCAGCATAGGGAAACTGCTCGAAAGCGGGCACCTGCCTCTCCCACCACCCCCAGAAATCATCAGTATGATAACAGTAGTGACTTTCCCCACCACCTTGGCGGAGGAATATGTCACCCCAACAACCTAGTCTGCGCTCACGGGGGTTAACCTGTGGTAGAGGCATCCCCAAACTAATAGCAGGCATCCTCTCGAAGAAGAAAGTACACAAAATGCTACCGTACCCAAAATTCTTCATTGAGCCGGATTTGCAACCTGTCAATTGAGATTTCATGTTTTCCAGTAAACTAGTACTCCAATCATAAACATGACCGTGCAAGCATTGTACACCAATATGCATAGAATGCCTGGAAGCTAAGTGTTGTGATGCACTACCGGCTACTCAGTTGATCATGCTCACTATCACTTTCAAAGGGAGACCATCAATAGTTGAAATCAAGACTTAGCTTCCCGATTTTTCTGCTCCGGCAACACAGTATGTATTCACATATTCCTGCACTGATCGTGCACCCAAACGAGAAGACCCTTTCAGATTGATTACATCTCCTCTCCTTGAGAGACCAGTAATAAATTATATGTCATCAACAGTAAGCTCCAATGTTTTCCCACGGATGACAAAAGTATTGGTATCCACATCCCAATACTGAATCAGTCTTCGAAACAGTTTGTTTAAAGCCCTCATGTTTACGGTTCGGTAAAACTTCAACAAACCGCATCTTCGGAGAGCGTGGAGGGTGGCCGGATCTTGCATGGCCAACCTATCCATGTCCTCATGCTCCCCCTCCCTCCATTGAAGGACCATCCTGCACAAAAAACCAAAATTTTTTGAGTCTCGGCACTTGTATATAAGCTTTCAAGTATGTACGCTACTGTGTATACTACACAGTTGCATGTAGGCGCTACTCTGCTTGAGCAAAGTAGCGCCCATCGAGTTTATATGCTACTGCTTTGTTTACACAGTAGCGCCCGCGCATAAACGCTTATGAGCATTGCGTTGCAAGCTATTTTTGCTCAAAAATTTAAAAAATAAACCATGAATTTGCAAGTTGGATGAGTTTCAACTTACTTGGTGGAGGAAGTTTGATGTTTGGATGCTCGGTTCGATCGCAATGGAGATTTGAAATTTGCAAAAGATTGCCCAATCCTTGCCCTACAAAACAAAATTGAAAATTGATTTTTAAACAATGAAATTATATATAAATTGGATTTTGATGTTTACCCATAATTGTTAGTTTTCTATAGTTTCAAAATTTTCAAAAAATCCCTAATTAATTAATTGAAACACACAATACAGTATAACACTGATCCAATCTCAATTTTCACTTAATTTTTGTCGGATTCGTCTCCTAAGCTCAAACTTCTTGATGATAGACCTTGTCAATTAGCTAAATATTCCAAATTCATATATCATTCGAGATTTTTGCCGCATCGACTAATATTTTGTTGAAGACCTAGTTTTGGCAGGGTATTAAGCTATGATCCTAGAAGCTGACCTTTAAGTCATTGTAAGCTCTTGTTTGGACTATTTAAACCTAAAAAAGATTTCCGAGCAAGCTTGTCCTCTTCGAGCTCGTTAAAGTAATCGAAGGCTCATCCACTCAGGTATAGAATTACCCCTTTTCTAGGCCTAAGTGGATAATTTACGGAAAAGGTATACTCTAGGTATACTCTTGTATGCGCTAAAAGAGTTCTCCTTTCATTGTTTTATATTTTTTCGGGGGAGGAGACTAACTGCACGAAAAAGGACCTTTTGGAGTCTCTCTTTAGGGTTTTCAGACTCTCTAAACATGAAAATACCAAGCGAGCATTCACCTACTCGGGCTCGATGTGAAATCCACGAGAGGGTATGTAGAGGACTGTTTAAGTTTTTCAACTCTATAAACAAGAAAACACCGCCGAGCACAGACCAATCCGGGCTCGATATAAAATCCACGGATAGGTGAAAAGAGTATTGTTTAAGTTTTTCAGACTCTATAAACAGGAAAACACCGGCAAGCATTAATCTGTTTGGGCTCGATACTAAAATCCACGAGCAGATATATGGATTTATTGTTTAAGTTTTTCAGACTCCTTAAAATTTAAAACACCGGCGAGCAAGAACAGATCTCGGCTCGATATTGAAATCCAGAGATCAGTAAATATAGACTAATATTCTATTTCTTCTTTGAACTCTATAAATTATGAAGAAGGTCCTGAGTCTTCCTCCCATGGGCTCGTTAAACTTTTTACATGGTTGGATCTATTGAGTTTTCATTCTTTCTTGGACTCATTAAAATAACAAGAAGGGTATTCTTTTATCTAAAAAGAATAAGGAACGGGAAAGACATATCATATCTTCATTGTCAACGGCAGTTTCAGTCAAGTTCTATCCTTGAACATAGCACCTACTTGAGTCTATCTTATCGGTTGGGTTTAGTTTTTGACCTCAGGGTGAACCTTTCCTCCAAGTTATTTACTCCCCCGGTTGGTTATTCTTCCAACCATAAGGAGGGTTTGCTAATGTCTCTTACATTTCAGACTTATGATTTACCCCACTATGTCAGAAACTGCCTGAGTCACTTTGTGTCGTGCTCAATGTTCAAGGATATACCCTGTGTCGGCCATTCTGCAATTTATCTTGACCTCATGTGTCGGCCTTCTTAATGTCAGTTTTTTTACACATTATTCCATATCAGCTCTTACCAGTTGAGTGTTCCTCGCGTTGAATGATGGAGGATGCCTTAAGGCCTCCCTTCCAACGGACTTCTTCCCATCGACATCAACTCATTATTCTGGGATTGAAGTTTAGAGTTTCGGTTAGTACCTTGGAGATTGCAGTCACCAGTGGCAATTTTCCTCGCTGTTGAACGATGAGAATACATCAATGTCTCTTCTTCGACAGGATTCCCAAGTGTTCGACTCCAAGTCCATCTATTCACATTTGGCGAATCGTACTTGGTACCTTGGACCCCATCATCATTATCGGTGGAATTCCTCGCGTTTGTTAATGGTATACATCAATGAGCGGTAATCAAACGATACCCCCCATGTTCGACTATCAGCTCATCTATTCACATGGTTAGGGTTTGTACCTAGGGTTGTTTTGGGATGAAGACCTTGGGATCTTGGATGACATTACCTCATTTTGTTATCACCCAAGTTGCGCAAGACTGAGCCTCACTTATATTCAGCTCTCCATGAGACATAGATCCAGTTTGTTGTTATGGCTATGATCTCTCAGTTTGACATGGATCCACGCTTGTATTTCAAGTGGTCATTCTTTATATACATCTCCTTGTTATGTATTGGAGATCATGTTGTATCACTCTGTACATCTATATGATGTCATCACTGTAATTGCTCGCTGACCTTGATCTTTGTTGCATGCTTCTTGTGACTTGTGTTCTGTAGATCTTTGCTCCTCCTCTGGTTTTGGATTGTAATGTATTTCGGCCATCGTTTCTCTCTGACCTCACACATTAGGGGGCATCTGTTATAGGTCAAACTTGCACCTCTCCGTCCGTGATCACCTTGAGCTGCTGATCACACAAAAGGAAAACTTGGATAGAGGAGCATGTTGACCTTGGATGATACTTTGACTCACTCCATTTCCTGACATTACTGGAAAACCCCAAAAAATATCATTTTAAGATATGAGCGCTACTCTACTCAAAGAGACTAGCGCCCATACGCTACTCCAGTGTATAACATAACTCTTCCCGACGGTGCACGGAAGAAGGATAGAAATGATGATCATGAAAGAGGTTAATCACTCATGGCAATTGTTTCGAAACCCACCACTCTACTGATAGATTCTGGTGCCTCGAATCATATGGCTGCAAATATTGACTCCTTTTCTTCATTTGATCCAAACAACTCCATCCCCATCCATTTGGGAGATGACTCAAAAATTTCATCAAAGGGTAATGGTATGTGCCTTCCTTGGCTTCAAATCTACTTTTTGTGTATCAAATGACACACACTAGTGCACCGAAGCAAGTTACATTCAGCCCTAAAAAAATTGAAATTTATGATATTGAAAGTGAAAGACTTATTTCAGTTGGAAAGGAAAATCATACTGCAAAAGACTATGAGTTTTCACACTTTGTGCCGCTTGAAAAGTCCACTGCTCTTCTCACTCATGGAAATGAGGTTAGTAGGCTTTGGAATGAAAGGTTTGGACACCTTAATTACAATTATTTTCTGCTGTTACAAAACAAATCCATGGTTGATGTTCTTCCACACCTCCGTTCCTCGAAGGGAATTTTCCCAGGTTGCATCATTGGGAAGCACCCCGAGCACAAGTTCGACCGCGGCAAAGCTAGCAGAGCTTCTACTATTTTGGGTCTCATACATTTTGATATAAGTGGTCCACTTTCAAATATGTCCATGAATGGTTCAAGGTATGTTTTGACATTCATCGATGACTTCTCCTGTTTTACTTGGGTCTTCTTTCTCAAAAACAAGTCAGAAGTGCTTGGAAAATTCAAGGATTTTAAGGCTTCTGTTGAGACTGCCACGGAGAGCAAGATCAAAGCTCCTAGATCTGATAATGGTGGAGAATATATCAAGAATGAGTTGCTTCCACTTTGTTCTTAAAGTGGAATTCATATCCAACATACAGTTCCCTACACACCCCAGCAGAATGGTGTAGCGGAAAGGAAGAATCGGTCACTGAAAGAGATGGCTAACTGTATGCTTGAGTCAAAAGGTTTGGATACAAATATTTGGGCTGAAGCCATGAATGTTGCTACATACATTTAGAACCAAGTTCCACATTCATCTATGAAAGGTAAAACTCATTTCGAAGCATTCACTGGTCACAAACCAAATGTGTCCAGTTTGATGGTTTTTGGCTCCACTGCATGGGCTAGAATTCCTTCTGAAAAGAGAAAAGCTTTGGATCCACAAAGTACTGAATGCATCCTAATAGGATATGGAGAATAATAAAAATCATATAAACTCATGAATATTAGATCCAAAAATATATTCATAGAGCGAAGTGTGAAGTTGGAAGAACCGCTTCCAGATCTGAAACTAGTCGAGGAAAACACTGTCGATCTGCAGACTCTACAAGAAGAAGTTTCAAGAGAAGATGAAGAAAGAATTGGATCTGATATCTCTGATATTTTATCATACTTTGATGGCCATGAAATATCAAGTTCAGAATCTGACCATAATGATCCTCCTCAGTTACCAAAGTGGGCCCAAAACACTCTACAATCTGCTACTCCAAACATTGGAAATCCTGTTGATCCAAGGAGAACACGAGCAAAATTTCAAAGAGAAGGTATGGCTCTTTCATTTTCTGATCCATTATTATCTGAGAAATTTTATTTGATGACTGGTTCAGATCCCAAATCATACTATCATTCCCACCAAGACCCAAGATGGAAAACCGCCATGGATGAAGAGTACAGTTCTCTTCAAAAGAACAATACATGGGAGCTAGTTTCTCTTCCACCTGGAAGAAAATTAGTCCAATGTAAGTGGGTCTACCGCACGAAATTTTCTGCTGATGGCTCTATCAACAAATAAAAATCTAGGCTGGTGTAAAAAGGTTTCTCCCAAATCCAAGGAGTGGACTACACTGAGACCTTTGCACCGGTTGCAAAGATGGATTCCATCTGCCTAGTTTTGGCCATTTCCGCATCCAAGCACTGGGAAGTGCACGATATGGATGTGAAGAGTGCTTTTATACATGGAGATATCGTTGAATAATTATATATGAAGCATCCAGAAGGATACATATCAGATCCATCATTAGTTTGCAGATTGAAGAAATCTATGTATGGATTGAAACAGGCTCCAAGAGCTTGGTACACAAAGATGGACTCCTTCATTCTTTCTCAGAATTTCAAAAGATGAAAATCTGATCCGAATGTGTACCTACAACAAGTTAAAGGTAATTTTTTTATTGTTTTTCTTTATGTTGATGATCTTCTCATTACTGGTAGCACTCTCCTTACAATCAACAAGCTAAAAACTACCTTAAATCTAGCTTTTGACATGAGCGATTTGGGCTTGCTTAAGCAATTTTTGGGCTTGGAGATAGCTCAAAATTTTGATGGGATCACATTATCTCTGCAAAAGTATGCTTCAGAACTGTTATTAAATTTTAATATGGCAGAATGTAAGGCTTCTCTGTTTCCATTCCTCTCAGGAATCAGTCTTGAGGAGGGAAATTCTACACCGCTTGCAGATTGCACTATGTATCGATGGTTGATTGGTTCACTACTCTACTTGACACACTCAAGGACCGATATTTCTTATGCCATGAGTGCTGTATCAAGGTATATCCATCAGCCCCATGAGCTTCATTGGCGGGAAGCCAAGCGGATCTTGCAATATGTGCAAGGTACAAGACATTTTGGCATACACTATGCTGCAGATTTTGAGCTAGATTTCATTGGTTTTACTGATTCAGATTGGGTGGGTGATAGCATAGATCGGAAGTCCACTTCCGGATATGTTTTAATGATTGGACATGGCCCTATTTTTTGGTCAAGCAAAAAGCAGGCAGCCATTGCACTTTCTTCAGCAGAGGTAGAGTATCGAGGGGCAGTCAATGCCTGCATTCAGGCACTTTGGTTGCAGGGTATTCTTTCTGAGTTTGATTTTGGTAGCACTACTTCGACTGTCATATTTTGTGACAATCAAAGTGATATTAATATCTCCACAGATTCAGTTCAGCGATAGAGGACCAAGCACATTGATATTCATATGCATTACATCCGAGAGTTGAACATGATCTCACCATCATTCTGCAATATTGCCCTACTAATGAGCAAATTGCAGACATCTTCACGAAGAGCTTCACTGAGAAGAAGTTCTCTTACCTCGTTCACTGTTGGGGGTGAGTTCCATCAGGGTGGAGACAGATTAGATCCATTTTGTGTTTAGCTTGAGGGGGGGCTTTCTTCCCACTGGGTTTTCCTTTTTTCTTCACTTAGCTTATTTTCAGTATTTTGGGATTATTGTATTGGGGTGACCTTTGGTCTCAATAACCAGGGCCCTACATTTTATTTTTTACATCATAGTATATCTTGAGGGGGGGTGTTAGGATATCTCATCATTCAGTATGTACTTTGCATGCATGCATCTTAGTCACCATTTTGATACCTCCAGCACCTAGTCCCTAGTCTTCCAACACCCGAGAGCTTGTTTCCATTCATATTTATCCCTCCTAGCCAGGGAGGTGCCCACTTCTCACATTCCACTTGAGAAGGACGCCTTTTCTCACCTGCCACTCCAGTTCACTTCAGTTAGCTACTTGTCTTTCCTTGATTTAAGGCAAGACTGACTCCTAACTGTTGTTATCACTCCAATGGACCTTCGATGAGACTAGACTTCCTATTCTGACTCCAGTTAGCTCCTTATGCACACTCCACTGATCCTCCTTCCCTACATTAGTGCCATTACCATCAGTTACACTTATTACATTCATTTGGACTTAGTTTGACACCTGGTTGGCAGTTACTTGTGCATTGATGACCACCACTGATTGATGATGAGGACTCCTAGTTGGAGCCAAGCTATTCCATGCAATATATTCGAATGACCTCCTTGGCTAATTTGAATTGCTCACTCATTGTGACAGTATTGTATTGTAATTCTACTATTATGGATTATAGAGCATTGATGCATCTCTCTTGCACAGTTTTTACTCCAATTTGTTTTACATCATTGTGATTTATATTCTTGTTCAATAGATCTGCTGTGACTAATTTTATGACTAATTTTACAATGTATCTATCCAATATTTTACCTATACCATCATTGCCAAAATGACGATTAGTCTAGGTAGGAGAAAGGACAATCGGGGAAGCATCAATAATACTTTCTCTTTCGAAGATCTCATTGAAATACTGAGCTAATGGATCAATAACACACCTAGAACCCCAAATCTCATTCAATGAAAATGTGAGGTTTAAGTCCCTAGCCATAATTAAAGAGGTATCACTTAATAAACTAGATTCCACTATGCTATCCCAAAAAGGATTTATGTTGCAGTAAGGGCCATAAACATATAAGATATTGATAGGATACCCCAATCCCCTTACCTTCAATCTTTATACTTTTAATACTTTAAAAAGGGGTGAAATCATCCAAGGTGAGGTTCCATGCCACAAGTAGGCTACTGGAATGCCCCAAAGAGTCAACCCCACAACACTTCCAGTTAGGTTTAATTCTAAGAAAGAACTCACACGCATCAACAGCAGTAGACATAGTTTCTTGTAATAGGACAATATGAGGGTTATGAATATTTAACAGTCTCCTTAGGGAATTTCTTTTGGGAGAGATTCCAATCCCCCTTATGTTGAAGGAAATAAGTATCATTGAGGAACACCATTATGGGGCATATTTTCTATAATATCCCCAGTTTCAGAATGAGAAGGAGGACCACCAGATAAAGCTGAAGAGATAGAAAAATAGAGGAAATCCTAGTGTTAACAAATTTTTCTGATGCTATAAGACTTATCTTCTTATTTTTATTTTTCCTTACAATAACATTTAGATGTCTAATCAACCCAATATTTATAGAATCAACATCGCCTATTATTTTTATATCAATAACTTCACCACTGTATGTTGCGAGGGGAACTTTACCCGTTGTTTGTAAAGGAAAAGTAACTTGATTGGAGGGAGATTGGGTCGAATCCCCATCTAATGGTGATGAAGAGATGTTGATATCCAACATTTAAGTATTCTGACAATTTGAAACGAGTAGAGTCTTATGAGGAAATGTTGATTCAAGATCAATAGGATCCACTACCACCTTGTGATTTCCCCCTCGGTTATTTTCAACAACATCGTTCCCTTACAAAACATTTGCAACTGGGCTATGGTTCAAAGGTTCCATAAGTAAAGAAAGATCATTTATTCCAGAGTTAGGCAAGTTTGTAGGCGTATCATCATAAGAATTGAACAAACATATTTGTGCAGCAATTTATTGGAAAAACCATCTATATTTGTTGTCAATTCTAGTGCACCTAGAATTTCATCAACTGGGAGGAATTTCAATAATAATGGGAGAAAGGATTGAAACTTACCCATGAATTGGTGTGCTCAGAGCAGAAAGCATATACAACGAACTAGGTATCAGAGTGTTTATATGTGGGGAATAAAAACTGCCCGGCGTGATAGCCAATGTGGGAGTGTGTGGAACTCCCGATCCATCCCCTATATTGTCCATGCTAAGTCCAAATGTAAACCTATATACACTTAACTCAGGTAATCATATGGAAACAACTCTTTCTAACAAAGGATCGTTAGGTCCTGTTAAAGGAGGATTGAAGTGTCTTTCAAAGCCTTCTGTTGTTAAATATTCAACCTCGATGCCCTATGGGACCGATGAAGTTTGATAAATGATTTGAGGTTCCCTAGGGGGTTCAGTCGTGCTTGTTGGTTCAAAAGAACCACTTGAATTTGTTCTATGTCGCTGAGATTACAGTGGAGGCTCCACAGTGAGTGGAGGAATGTTTCTCAACCTTCTTGACGTACAAGGAGGTTGGTCCTCCACATTTACAACAAAAATATTCTATGTGATTAATCTAGGGCCAACTAGAACAATAATAAAGACACAGCACACCGCTACAAAAATTCCTCTAGTAATCCAAACCAGGAAAGCAAATGATCTTTCAAAGGAAATTGTGGGATGATGAGGGCCCAGAACAGACCCGTGAAGTAATGAAGAATAGTTATCTAGGGTCCACGGTACAGTCACGATGGGGACAATTTCTGGAATCACCCAACCACCTTCCCAAAGAGCTGTAGAGGATTTCATCCCAAATCTGTCCTAGGTGAAGTGACAATATCCTTTCACTATCACCTGTGTAGAGATCTAACGTCAGGATACTAAGGCTACCAACAATGTAGAAAGAGTCTCGGGGGACAGTCATAGGTCGAACCAACACACATGGGCAGGGTAACTGATCCCGAAATCCAAAAGCACCAGAAGGTAATAGTGGATCCTCGTACACGTATTCATCCCGGTAGATGTTGGATTGAAAAGTGGAGGGGTATCTCCAACTAATCAACCTCACACAACCTCGTGCTTAACTCCGATGTGAACGGAGCTTCCCAGTGCACCTTCCATAAAGGTGGATTTACCTAGTGATAGTCCACTACGATTTGAGTTTAAATGGTTTTGGATAGTTAAATAACCTAGTCCAAAACCCTAGCCTAAGCTAATTGGTGTATGTTCCCTAGAAAAAAATTTACTATTCAATTTTAACTTTAATGTTATTTTTAGGGATGTTGTTTACTCACAAGGATTGAGTGTGTGTGTAAGATGGTTATGACTAAAAAGTAAAGTGTATAAGAAAAATTCAAGTTCCTTTCACTTCTTTTATTTTTCGCTTATATCTTTCAAAATCAAAAGTTTGCAAAGTAAACCTAAAATAAACTTGAAAATTTCTTTTTTCTTTTTCAAAAAATTAGTATATGCAACTAATATCTATTTTGAAAAACAATGCTCTTGCTAAGGAAAATTACTTGTTCTTTTGCAATTTTTCTTTTAAATGATATAAATAAAAACTAAATATGAACAAGACAAGAACACTCAAGAATGCAAGTGTAAGATAGTTGTACCTAAACCTATCAAAATCATAAATCTACCCTCAATAAAGTCTGAAAATAACAAATCCAAGAAGTTTCTTCAATCCAAGTAAAGAAGTAACTACATTTGGTATAAAGACACCATGAAACCAACTGACACAAAGAAGAAAACAAGGATTCAATCAAGACACCAAACTACTCTTCAACATGGTAGTGATCATAAAGAAATATTCCAAGTGCCAATCAAACGAACTTTGGACTTGAAAGACCTAGGTACCCTCAACAAGCAAGTGAAAACCAAGCAAATTCTCATAAAAGAGAAAAAATACTCAATCAAAACCTACAAACATGTCCAAATGATCCAACTACAAGAAGAGAAACTCTTCCAAAATCAAAGCAGAGACCCAAAGTTTAAACCCTAGGAGGAAATCAAACCCTACAAAAATACCCGTGACTGTAACTACAACAGGCTGCGGGTGACTCGCGGGTGCAACATAGGAAACTCACGGGTATGGTCTACTTAAAAAAATAAAAATAAAGAAGAAAATATAAAGGAAATATCAAACCTAAGTCTTAAGCAAGGGTTAAGACACACCGTAAACTCTTCTAGGGAACTAAATGATTAATGTAACTGAAGAAAAACTACCCTAGGACTCCTAGAGCAATAGAAAGAACTCCCCAGCGGAGTCACCAGTTCTGTTGTTCGATAAATCAACCTATGATTGGGAAGTTCAAAGAGATCATCAACATACTGGTAATAAGGTAAAAAATCTAATTGATAAAAAAGTATAGCATATAATGTTTCTTTAATCATGAAAAGCTAGGGTTAAAATCCAAAAGAACATACCTTGGATGACTGAAGTCTGATCCAAGCTTTAAGCTTTCGTCTCCAATCCACAACCCCAAATGAATAACCTGCAAAAACAAGACACCTTCCTTAAATATTTTGACTATATAAGCATGAATAACCTAGTTTGAAACTCATATATAAAAGGATATGACTTGATTCAAAATACTAGATTCATAAAATAGACAAATTATCTTATGGGAAATAAAATATTTTGCATTATTATCATCAAATGGTAACAAGCTATACTTGATCTGTAACTTGCACTGTTGAAACTTGATCCTGGGCTCCTTGCTCCTCTTCCTTCAATGGATATTTCTCCAGCATTTCCTTATACAAAATGGTTCTCCCCTTTATCAAGGCGTTCTCCTTGTATTTAAAGCAAGGTTGAGAGGATAGGATCGAAAGGTAAATAGTTAGGGAAGTTATGGTGTTTAGGGTACCTACCATAACTATCCCTAATTCGATATTTTAATATATTTTTTCATTATTTTAAGGGATACCCGCGAGTATAATACTTGGAAACAAGTGAGTGAATCGTAAGTTTTGTATCTCACAACTAGCGGGTGCAAATTTTTAGTAAAAACCACGGGTTTTCAAGGGATCTCCAACAGGTGACCCGCGAGTTGATAGTTATGAGAGTCGCGGTTAAGTCTTAAAATAATTTACAAAAAATAAATAAACTGGAGATGATATTGTAACGTTAATATAAAATGAATCTATAGTCAATGAGGCTCTTCAATCCATAAGGTCCTTTTGTGTGACCAACAATGCATTGTGGTCACGGACGGAGAAGTGCGAATCTTACTAATAACAAATGCCCCCTAATTCATTAGGTTAGAAGGGTAATGATGGACTAAATGAATTACAAACCAAGAACTAGAGGAGCGTGAGAGCCATAGGAACAAAGTCTCAAATAGTACCTGAAACAAAACAAGGTCAGCATGCAAGTACAAGCTTGATGTAAGGAGATGTTCAGAATGCTAGAACATGATCTCCAATACTTATGTAGAAAAATATGTATATAGCATGGGCACTGAAATACAAGTGTGGATCCATTTCAAAAGGAGATCATAGCCATAACAACAAACTGGATCTATGTCTCATGAGGAGCCAATATAAGTGGGCCTCGGTCTTGCACAGGTTGGGCGATAATAAAGGAATTGTATCAAAGGCCCAAGGTCTTCAAACCAACCATCAATAAATGATACAAACCCTAAACCATGTGAATAAAGGAGTGAAAGTCGAACATGGAGGATTTCGTTTGATTACCGGTCAATGATAAGAACCGTTAACAAACGAGAGGGCACCCACCAATGGTGATAATGGGGTCCAAGGTACTTAGTACATTCTTACAAGTGTGAATAAGGGGTTTTGAAGTCTAACACTTGAAGAATCTGTCAAATAAGGGACATTGATGTATTCCCATAACTCAACAACAAGAGGATATGCCACTGATGACTGCAAATCTCAAGGTACTAACCAGGAACTCTAAGTCTACTTCCTAGAGCAAAATGTGTTGATGTCGATAGGAAGAGACCCGTGAGAAGGAAGACATTAAGGTATCATTCATCATCTCACACAAGGAACACTGAGAGATTGAGGTTAAACAAGACTGAGATAAGGGATGGCCGACATGAGAGGTCAAGATGAAATATAGAGTCGCCGAAATAGGGATAATCCTTGAACATTGAGCACTATAGGAAAGTGACTTAGGCAGCTTGGACAAACATGAAACATGATATAATTTTTCCATGTAGGAGACATAACAAACTTTCCATATGATTGGAAGAGTAACCAATCGAAGGAGTACACAACTCTGGAATCAGGTTAAATCCTAAAGCCAAAAATAATACCCATTGACTTAACATAAGTGTTATGTTGAAGGATGGATTAGACTTGCTACCATATGATGAATGAATGACGTATATTCTCTTTCCCTTCTCTTGTTGAGTGTCTCTTCATTTTTTAACGAGCATGAAAAGATTGAAAAGGAAGCTTAATAGTATCTCTCTTGTTAAATTTTAATGAGTCTAAGAAAGTAAACTGAAAAGACCTTGTTCATTTTGAACAAGCTCGAAGAAGAGAGAGAAGAATGCTTGATAAGGGTCCAACCATGTGTAATTTAGAGAGTCCATGGGAGGAAAACTCAAGACTTTCTTCATTTTTTAACGAGTTTGAAGAATAGATAGACTCAGTACTCGATAGGTTACGGATCCGTGGATTTTAATATCGAGCCCAGATCTGTTCGTGCTCGCTGGTGTTTTCATATTTAATGAGTTTGAAAATCTTAAACAAGGACTCCATACACCTACTCGTGCTTTTTAATATTGAGCCCGAGTTGGTATGTGCTCGCCGGTGTTTTCATATTTAAGGAGTCTGAAAACCTTAAACAAGCACTCCATAATGTACTTTTTCGTAAAGTTAGCAACCTCGCCCCAAAAAGTGTAAAAGTACATGAGAGAGGACTCTTCTATTTAAAAGAACTAGAGTATACATTTCTTCGTAAATAATCCACTAAGATCTAGAAAAGGGGTAAACTTATATCTAATTGAGTCCTTTAACGAGTTTGAACAAGACAAGTATACTCAGAAATCTTGTCAATTTTAAGGATTCTAACAAGAGCATGAAAAAAATCCATAGGGATGGGAACTTGATATGAGTAACAAAATGATGCATGATGAGTGACAAGTTCCCAAATGGAAAGCAACAACATGGTCACCAATATGACATAGTTTCCTATCTACAGTGACCCATGTTAAGGAAGGTCCTAACCATGGAAGAACAACGACAATGGAAGGTAAAAATGAGGGTTCAAATCGCAGTCCATGGTGAAAAAGGAGGTCCTAAGGCAAAGAAATGACAAGGTATAGATGCAATGCAATGATCTAATCGACATGCCATGGGAATCTAGACCTTTTATATAACACCAGTGTGGACACAGTTGTGAAAACATGCATTCTTTTACCTTTACCTAGTCAAAATAACTTCATTAGTCATTTATATTAAGAAAAATAACAAAAAGGGGTTTGAAACTATATAAAGTGGGTAAAAAATAAAAAAAAAATTCTATAAATAGTAACAAAACAAAAATGACCCATATTTACCATTTTTACTATTGGGTAAGAGGAAAAACCTACAACTTTTCCGCATTGCATACGATCGATCTGGAGGACTATTTTGGAATTTGTCGCATGGAGGTAACAAATATCCCTTTTCTTTGCATATTTAATAGTTTTTGAAACGTTTTTAATGGTGTTTTGAAGCTTTATTTTTTATTGAAAATTTAGTTCGCATACCTACGAGTAGGCTCTGTTGAATCACCATAAATATTAATCCTAAAGATACTTCTATACCTAGCAAACCACATAAGACCCCATAGATAAATGAGTTAATCTTTTGCATTGCTTCCATTTCCCACGCCCATTCTCAAATGAATTTGATGATATTTTTTGGTAAAGACAATCATCCGTGCCCCACATACACCATCTTTTGTAGCACCATAAAAATATCCATAGGAGCATCCTTCAATATGGAAAGGTACTTTGATAATTCACTACGATTTTTGAGTATTAATACAAGAAAATTCTAATAATGAGCATATAAATGTGGAGCATATGTATGTAATGGAAGGCTTGATATTTCAAAGATATATCTATTGCGATATTCCAAATCTCCCAAGAAATGAAGAAGGGAAGGCCCTTAAAGTTGGTCTTGGGATGTAACCGATTTGTGATATTATCAATAAAATGCATGTTGTCCCAATCCTCCTCATGTTTGAGATTTATTTTTAGTTTCCCCCACACCATTTTGAAGAAAGAGAAACCACATAAAATATGAGATACAGTTTCATCCTCAGAGAAACATAAAATACATTTGTTTGGCGATTCAAAACCATGCTTTACAATATTATCCAACATTAGAATTTTGTTTTCTAACGATAGCCAAATAAAACATCTAATTCTGAGGGGTATTTTTCTTTTCCATAACTTGAGAAACCAACAATTCGGATTATTTTGTGATTCCTTTACAACAATTCTTTCATAAGCATTTTTTGCAGTCAGCTTACCACACGAATTGTCCCCTAGCCACAATAATGTATCCTGAGAATGAGAAAGAGATATATCAGCGTTGTAGAGTCTAGCAATGAAAATATTCCATTCCAGCATTACCTCATCAGACATAGCAAGGTCTTGGGAATCAATCCATCTACCATTCATTTTATTAAAAACATGAGCCAAAACATAAATGTTCCTGTTGTGAAGTTGTGTAATAAGTGGTTTTGAGATCCCATAGTCAGTAGAGATACCCACGAAGGGATCAATACCCAGAGTTATAATATTACCATTACCAACAAGCCATCCCAACCACCTACTGAGTTGTTGAAAATATTTAAGAAGGCCGCTCCAAATGATGGAAGAATTGTTTCACTTTAAATTGGGAGAGAAGATCCATTGGAGAATTGGTATATTTTTCAGATATTTATCCTTTAATAGTATACTCAACACTCCCCAATCAAAAGACCACGCCACAAAATTTTAGACTGAAGGGAAAGGTTGATCCAATCTAACCTTTTGATACCCCAACCACTAGAATATTTAGGAAATGATATAGCTTTCCATGAGTCTAAGTAATGTTTGTGAATTCCGTGATGTCCAGACCATAAAAATTGGAATTTTTTTGTCTTATACAATTGATCAATGATTTAGGCACTTGTGTTAAAGAAAACCATCATAGTGGAATGCTTTGAAGAATAGAGGTGACAAGAATGAGCCTTTCGCCTAATGCTAACCATCTGTGTATCCAATGTTTCAATTTTTTGAATGATCCAATTCCAGTCTTCGATCCTGTAGCATTTTGGATTTAATATATAACCAAGGTATTTAAATCCTTGATCCAGAGATGAAATTATATAAGGAAGCATACTTTTGATATGATCACCCAGAGAGTCTTCATGATAGTTGTGCAAGAACACAGACTTTTCTTTTGTTAACCATCATACTGGTTTCCTTACAAAAAATGTCTAGCAGAGACTTATAATTTTCCTTTCCCCGATGCATCCATCCCCAAAATGAAGGACATCATTGACAAAGAGAGGATGAGTGATGGCAAGAGTTCTGGATATTTTTATACCTTTAATCCTTTTTTCCTCCTTCGCCTACCCGATTAGCCTGCTAAGTCCTTCAATAACCAAAATAAATAACAAGGGAGATAACAGGAAACCTTTCCTTATACCTATGCTACCATTGAAGAAGTGTGTTGGGGATCCATTAATCAACACACCGAATGTTGTAGAAAAAACACAAGCCATGATCCAATTTACTAGATAAGATGGAAGTCCTATTGGATCAAAACAAACCTAATGAAATACCAACTCACATGGTCATAAGATTTAATGAGATCAATTTTCAGGACAAAATCATGCAAATGCTTCATTTTCATAATATGTAGACACTCCTGTGCAATACCCACTACATCTAGAATTCAACGATTAGAAAGAAAACCGAATTGTTCAAGAGATATATGTTTTTCTAAAACCGGTTTAATTTTGTTTGAGATGATTTTGGTTATGATTTTATAGATCAAATTACAGAGAGATATAGGTTTGTAATGTTGAAAGAATCAAGACAATCCTTTTTGGGTATTAAAGCGATGAAGGTAGAATTCAATTCTTTGGGAATAATATGTTTTTCCTGAGATTCCTCAATGGAAAGATATAATTCTTGACCAATCAGGTCAAAAAAGTGTAGGAAGAAGTCGACAGTCTAGCCATCAGGCCTTGTAATTATGTCTTTCATGAATTTTTTCAAAACCTCAGTTTGATTTCCTCCAACTCGATTGCCTTGCCAACATCATGACCTTCCTGAGAACTGGAAAATATGGGGTATAACTTGATCACCTTCAATTGGTCTTCCATATTGTTCAAGTTATCTTCATTATAAATGTTTCTAAAATGAGATACAACCTCCTCTCTAAGGTTATTTTGATCATTAATGAGGGTTCCATCACTTCTCTTCAAATCCCAAATAGTGTTTATGTTTCTTCTATGCGATGCGTATCTTTGGAAAAATTAACTATTTATGTATCCTTGGCTAATCCATAATGCCCTTCTCTTGAGTCTCCAGGTGGATTCAATTTGGTTTAAGATCTTGGATCTCTATTGTTATAGCTTCAATAAATTTTCCTTTCTTTCCAGTGAGAAAAGTTGATCATTGAATTTATTGCTCAAACCCATAATATCACTTTCAATGTGTATCAAATTGTTTTCATTTGATTTCTTTGTATTCCTGTTCCAAATAGCCACCTCCTTTTTAAAAATTATGAGTTTCTTGGATAAACTAAAAAGGGGAGATAAATCATTAAACACAGATAAGGAGATCCAACATTTTCTCACATGCTCATTGAAATCTGTATCCGATAACCACGTTCTGTTAAACTTAAAAAGATATGGGAGGAATTTATTCTTGAAATCCACTTGTAAGGCAATGGCTTTGTAGTCAGATACCCCAGTGGGAATTGACCAAGACCAGAATCTACCCCAAGTTGTGCCCAACTATTTATAAATCATGTATCTATCCAATCTTTTACCTATACCATCCTTGCCAGAACGACCATTAGTCCAGGTAGGAGAAAGGACAGTTGGGGAAGCATCAATAAGACCTTCTCTTTCAGATATCTCATTGAAATACTGAGTCAATGGATCAATAACACACCTAGAACCCCAAATCTCATCCAACGAAAGTGTGAGGTTTAAGTCCCTAGCCAGAATTAAAGAGGTATCACTTAAAAAACCAGATTCCTCTATGATATCGCAAAAAGGATTTATGTTGCAGTAAGGGCCATAAACATTCAAGATATTGATAGGATACCCCAATCCCCTTATCTTACCTTCAATAGTTATACTTGCAATCGTTTGAAAAGGGGTGAAATCAGCCAAGGTGGGGTTCGATTCCACAAGCAGGCCACCATAATTCCCCAAAGAGTCAACCCCATAACACTTCTAGTTAGGTTTAAATATAAGAAAAAATTCACATGCATCAACATCAATAGACATAGTTTCTTGTAATAGGACAATATGAGGGTTATGAGTATTTAAAATTCTCCTTAGGGAAGTTATTTTGGGAGAGATTTCAATCCCCCTTATGTTGAAGGAAATAAGTATCATTGAGGAACACCATTATGGGGCATAGTTTCTCTAAGATCCCCAGTTTCAGAATGAGAAGGAAGACCACCTAATAAAACTGAAGAGCCAAAAAAAATGGAGGAAGCCCTAGGGTTAACAAATTTTTCCGACCCTATAAGACATTTCTTCTTATTTTTCTTTATCCTTACAATAACATTTAGATGTCTAATTGACCCAATATTTATAGAATCAACATCACCTGTGCTTTTTATATCAATAACTTCACCACTGTATGTTCTGAGGGCAACTTTTCCCATTGTTTGTAAAGGAAAAGTAACTTGATTGGAGGGTGATTGGGTCGAATACCCATCTAATGTTGATGGAGAGATGTTGATATCCAACATTTGAGGATTCTGACAATTTGAAACGGGAAGAGTCTTATGAGGAAATGCCGAGTCAAGATCAATAGGATCCACTACCACCTTGTGATTTTCTCCTAGGTTATTTTCAAACAACATCATACCCTTCCAAAACATGTGCAACCAGGATATTGTTCAAAGGATTCATAAGTAAAGAAATATCATGTATTCCATAGTTAGGCAAGTTTGTATCCATATCATCAGAAGAATTTTGAGCAAAATCTTTGTGCAACAGATTTATTAGAAAATCCATCTACACTTGTAGTCAATTCCAGCACACCCAGAATTTCATCAGCTGAGAGGGATTTCAATAATAAGGGGAGAAAGGATAAAAAATTACCCATGAATTGGTGTGTGGATATGCTATCCATTGGAAGAGGGAAAGAAATGGAATCCTCCAGGTCGTCCCCAGGCTCAAGATCTATTGCCCCATCAACTTCAACCCTAGTTGCGAATTTACAAGAATAGCTCATATGTATTGTACGATGACATTTGAAGCACCTAAAAGGATGTTTCCAGTATTCAAGTTGTTGTGGGAAGACCCCCACATCCTATTGAACAACAATTTCTTGCATCACATCTATCTCGACTAGAATCCTTGGCATTTTCCTATCATTTGATAGCAATGTAGCTTCTTCCACCATAATAAAAGTACCAATGGGATTACCCAACTCCATAAAATCCCTATAATTCCAACATTGGAGAGGCCAACCTAGTAATAGTACCCATAAATTCCTTTTTTCATTTTCTCCTTCCATGGATCGAAAGCTACATGCCATTTGATAAGAACTAAAGAACCAATGTCGACCACCCAAAATATTTTAGCTATCAACTACAGGATTTCCTCTGATAGGAAATGAAAATAAACACAACCATTTATAAGCATTACGACCTTGGGTACATAGTTTATAATTGGCTTCCAAACCCTAGTAATCCATTCAATAATCTCAGAATGATTCATCTTGATGTACTCGAACTTTCCAAGCAAAGCTCTTGAAGAGAAACCATGCACCATTTCCATAGTAATATCTTTTCCAAGGACATATAAAGCTTTGATTTTATTAGCCTTCTCCAACTTTATCCTGTTCCATTTACGGACATAATCTCCATTCAAATGCTCAGTAGAATCAGGTACAGGTAGGGGATTACTGTCCTGAGCCAATTGTCTAGAGATAGGGTGAGAAAAATCACCCACTTTCAAAAGGGAAGATGAATAAGAAACAAGGTTTGTGTCGATTGGAGTACTTTTACAACTTCCAACAGCATGTTTGACATAAGAAAATACAACATCTGTATTAGGGTATTTCCAAACCCTAATATCCTTTCGTGAGAAAGGAAGGGATCCGAGGCTAGAACCCCATCTGAATTCAATAGATCGATTCTTGAAACTTGTGACAAATTTCCTATGATATTTGACAGGTGTTCCCATCAAGGGAAAGTACAATACTAAAAAGTTCACCACAATACCAGTGGAAAAAATTGTAGGGCCCCACTCAGCCAATAAAAAAAGAGATAACCACTAAAACAAAACAGTGTAGGAAAAAAAGTAGATAGAAACCAGATTTGGCAAGAAAGACCCTTGAGTGATTTGATGAAAAATACCAAAAAAAATTAAAAAAGTTCCCACTTTATTTACATGGTTGGTACTAGGCTATTCTGAGGGGAATAACTTAACTTCAAGTCTGCCATTTTTCATGTCCAAAAAGCTATGCCGAGATTTTCAGTCCTCCAACCTAGGTTTTTCAGTCCTGAAGCATCCATCCCTAAATTTCAAATCCAGTTCCCTTGAAATATGTATCTTAAATATAATTTTTGTTAAAGAACTGGTGTTAAATGATCATATTTTTTTTTATAATCATGTTCATAAACTTTATTGGAAAATTATTATGATTTTATTCATGCAATGTATTCTAACTTTGGCTTTGCATATGAAATATAAGATGTCATTTTTCATGTCCCAAACAATTTCATGACACTATGGTGCTCAATTTTTACCATAGAATTGTTCTTTTGATATCCAATTCAATTTTCATTAGCTAGTTGTAAAATTTAACAGTGGAAGCAAAACTACATTAGCTCAACTATTCAATTTTAATAATAAACATGAATGTTGGTCTACCATGCTTTCATCCATATTTATGATGATTAAACCTATATGCATGGAATTGAAAAAAGTGTAAAATAAATAAATACAAAATATAAATATAAAACCACAACATTCCATAATGCATTCAAAATACTTATCTTTTTTAGAAATAATCCTCCCACTAGTTACAAATGAAGGATGTTATTCCCTGTCATACTTAATCTCTCCACAACAGAGGCCACCTGCAATATGAGGCTATCAATCAATAGGTTGAATTTTCTAAGGTATAACTCTAAGTCATACTCATCCCACAATTCAGAAAACTCCCTGGTTCCAACAATCCCTCTATAATTATCCCAATCAACTAGCAATCTCCTCCCTCAACTAAAATAACACTAAGAATGAGATCCCCTTATTTGAAAGAAGTCACTTAGACTATTCCAATACCCTTCTAGTGCTCTAATGTAGGTTTTCCAAGGAATATCACTAGTGGGATTCCAAGGATTCTCAATCATTGGCCATCTTTCCTATCATAATAGAACAATAATAATTAACAACAATTGCATTGGCAGTGGCATAACCCTGCATGAATGTACAACCCTTAGTTCATTAAAAATTTTGTGTAATGTCCTCATTCTAGTAGCACCATGGTAAAACCACTAACCCATTCAATTCCCATGGGTCCTAGTGAATAAATTAAATTAATTAATAAGGGAGTTAAATTTTGGCCAAAGTTACCTTATGTAATTAAATAAATTATGGTGGATCACAATTTTGTTATAATTAATATTTCTAAAAAATATTTATGAGTTTTCAATGACCTAGGTGGCTCAAGAGGGCACATAGGATAACGATAAAGGATGTGATTTGTCCTCAGAAAAATTTGGAAAGAAAGCAACCAAAATCAGAAACAACAGCCAAAACCAGGAAAAGCAGTAGAAAAGCAAAGAGGACAGAAGTTTCCTGATTTTGGAAGATAAGGTTCAAGAAAGATTCGTAAAAGTAGGAAAGAAAGAAAAATGCTTCATGAAAGCTACAAAGGCTAATTTTATCCACTGAGGGCACACTCATGGAGGCAAGTGGGTCCTATGCTAGTTCAAATTACCAAATAATCATCCAAGCCACTTATAGTTTGAATTGAAGAAGGCAAGCTCTAGAAGGAAGGAGAAAAAGCTAGCAGAGGTTAATAAAAGGAGGATGATCACTCCTATTCACATATTTTGGTCATTTTTATGTTGTATTGGAGAGATTCATGCTTCTCACAACATGGGAGATGTGCCCCTGTTTCGCATTGGGAGATGTTCCCATTTGCATACAATAACCAATTGGAGTGTTTGCTAGCATTCCAATTGGTGATTGAGGAGAAGGACATCAAGTCCTCTTCATTGAGTTTAAAGAAACATATTAGCGGAGTATGTAGTGAGTCTGAATGTTTGTTCTTGGGAATACATATGACTATAATATATTTTTAGTATCTATTTAATGATCCTCTAGGGTCTATTTGCATATTTGAGGTCAAAATCCCTTTAAGAGAGTAAAGTTTTGTAAGGCAGAATTCCACTACTTTGGAGTTAGTTGCATATCTCTCTCTTTGTACTTTCTGGGCTATTGAACATTAGATTTATTAGAATTTTGCAGCTGAAAATGCAGCCCTGTACCATCTCAATATATCCGTCCTACAGTAATAAAATTACAGCTTGATTCTCTCGTGTCTGGTCAAATTTATGGTGTATGTTTATCTCTTGTATAAATCATCTTTAATAGTTAACTAGTTTTGATTTCTAAGTTGTGTAATTTACATAGGTGTTTCGAGAAACCAAATTGTGGGTCATGTTACACTGTTAGGGTTTGTTAGGGTATAAATACCCATCCCTAAAATAAATTCGAACATGTTTGTTTGTGTTTGGAAGGCCTGGGAAAAGCAGTGCCTTGTATCCAACTTGTGATAGTTTGAGCACCTGATTTTAATTCTATTTGAGGCTTTCTCTGTTATGAGTCTATAAACTATATAGATGCTTTCAGATTTGATTTATAGGCCTTACTTCTTCTAGTTTCTTCTATAATTTCACCAAAATACATTGGGTTCGACATAAGTTTTGGGGCCATTATATTGAAGCCTTTGGTTTAGCCAAAGGAGTCTACCTAGGCATGATGTACCCAAAAAAAGTGCAACTATTGAAGAAAGGAGTTCAATTAATATTTTGAACTTAGTATGTAGTGATTTGTTTGTCAAGAGTCTGTGGATGCTTCTGAACCCCTATATAGAAAACATAGTGAAGGTCTAGTGGTGTTTGGGATAAAAATGAATATTCTAGTAAAAAAATAGCCACCTTCGAGTTAGTGTCCTAAATCTTGTTTGGGTACATTACAGTGGTGTCATAGCATGGTTCTATGCACCTGTGAGTATAAATACCAAGATCCATTATTCATTTGAAAGAAGAATTGCAGTCATGTCCTTGTTCAGATAAGAATATTTTGATTGGGATGAGAAAGAAGAGATAATCTATATTGATGGAGGTCTTCCCCTAGATGAGGATGGTTACTTTTGTGACCAAATGTACAATCAAGATAGCAAGGTTGAACCACCAATGGAAAATCCTAAGAAGGATTTAGCAAAGATGATAGCAGCAAGTGAAAACTTGCCCCACCACTGCCAAGAGTATCTTTCTTTATGGGAAGAGGCTTGTAAGGCCATTTCTTTCAAAGATTATTTTTATTGCAGGTTTGGATTTTAGCCAAAGTGTGCCATTGAGGTTTATCTCAATAACAATAGACCAACAAGAGAGGAACCAAGTATCTCTACCACTCAGAGCAAAGAAGAATACTGCAATAAGACAAACTGCCAAGCTATACCAAAACCATCCATATATGGGAGTTTTATGAGATCATTTGGTTTTTCTTTGAGCAGAGTCTCCACAAATGATGAAGCATCAAGTTGTATGGAGGAGAATAGAAACAAAGAAAAAGGAACCCATACACAAGTTGGGAGCGAACTAGAAAGTTGGTGGAAGTGCATGTCCTCATAAATATGCCACATGAGAAGACAGAGGTGTCACAAAGGTATTGTTACAATTTTGATTTTTGTATTCCTTTGTTTCATCTTGAGATGGAATCCATTTCCGGTGAGAAGATTGGCATAGTAGAGCCTTCTAATATTGAGATTCAAAATTTTGAGAAGGATAAATTGTTAGAAGAAAAAGCCATGGATTTGGAGCAACTTCATATGGGATTGGGAGGATCACAGTCCCTTCCCAAAATCACATGTGATTGGATGTGTGTGGTGAATTGTGTACATGATATTTTGGATCAGCCTCATGTGCAAGGTGAACATGAGGAAAATTCAGATTTTCAAGTTCTTGTGAAGAGCAAAGATGTATAATATTTTGGCCAAGCACTTGTTGATATGCAAAAGGACATAGAGGAGGACTTAGCTATGATAGAGATAGTTGAGTACATACCATTTGAGTCTTCAAGTAATGGTATTTATTTATCCAAGAATTGGTTAGAAAATTACATCATTGATATGGAGGTTCAAGGATGCACTAGTCTTTCTTGCATCAGTAGGAGATTTTTTGACATGCATGCATTGAAGGAGAAACCTCATGAGTTTCCTTTATGGGAGGTATATTTCTCTCTAGAAGATGTGGCTGATCACATTCCACATGGATAAACAAACAAAAGTATTTATTCATCCATTAATTGGGTGGATATATGCATGACAAATATGGTAATACAAGGAGGTGATGGGATTCCAATTTGGTTATGGGATCATGGAATCAATTGGAATGATACATTGTTCTAGATGATCAAGATGTTTGGTTGAACGCTGCATAAACCATGGGATATTGGAATTTATTGGAGTGATAGTTTGTTCCTGGTGGCATTAGAGTTTGGGAGAATGAATCATATTCAGTGGAATCTAGTAGGGCGAGCTAGACATCATTTCCAGAAGTCTATCCATGTGGAACAGTGATATAGTTTCCTACATGGGAAACCATATGATGGATGGACTTACCGTGTTCCTACTTGGTGGTTTGGAATTCATCATGAGGCTCTTTATGTAAACACTGAGTAGTGTAGAGGAGGAAGTAGAAGACACTTCCCCATTCTCATGTTCATTTGGGATCCAAGAATCATTCTTGGCATCAACTATTTTAGCTGGAAGATTCATGTAGCAGTATGTGGGACAGAGAGATCTCTTAAGAGGGATGAGATGCATAAGGTCAAGTACCTTCCCAATATTGACCTCCATTATTTGATCAGCATCATCAGGTTCAGTTGGAAGTAGAAATTATGCAAAATACATCTCCTTGTGTCCAATGTGCCTATTTGGGATTTTCATGCATGAGCATTGGATTGGCTAATGCACCTATGGCTTCACCCCCTTACATGAGCAAAACATACATCAAGCAATTTGGTAAGTTTGTGTTGGTTCCTTTTGAATACATTCTTGTTCATGGTAGGATGTTGGAGAAGAATTCACATAAATTGGAAGTTATGTAAAGGACTTGGGTAGAGCCATCATTTCATATCAATTTGTTTGAATGTGCAATGTGAAGGGTTGAGATATTTTATGTTGACTCTATGGTTGAGCATGGTAAAATTGGTGCTTACATGATGAGGATTCAATCCATATATATTTGGATCAATTCCAAAGAGATGAACAAGTGGGAGAATGGTACACCATGTAGAGGATCTTTCCAATTCATAACACATGTGGCTTCCCAAGGAAGGAAATAAGTTTCTTGTGGGGATGAGAGTTTTGGGAGAGTTTTCAAAGGGATGAAGAAAGTGACGGGATATTTTTCAATGCTGGCCACACTTAGTTTCACTCCATCATTTTTTCTTAGAGGAGATGCTTCCAAAGAAGGCATAGGAGTATTTTTGTTGCAATAATGCCACCCTAGTTTCCTGAAGATTCAAAGATGGGTGAGTGAGAGGCTTGCATGAAATTTCGTCAAGAATGAAGGATTGAGGTATGTGAAGGGGTGCAACACATATCAAATTTATGTTTCAAGAAATATTAGTGTAGCATCCCTTAAGCAAGAACATATCTTATTGCTCATGGGAATAGAATTTTTCCAATGCATAATCATTCCTATTCCAATTTCTACAGAAAAATATTGGCCATTTTGCATGCCTTGGTCAAATTCAATCAACATATTGCAACACAATTAGCCATGGAGAGTTACAAAAGCATGATCATTATTGAGTTGATGGAAAAGGATAGCCAATGCAATATTATCCAAGGGGTTATCTATGTTGGAGATGATATTCAAATGGTTTTGAATCATTCTTTCAAAGTATTGTGAGAAGGTGTAGAGGTTATTCATCGACCATATTTTCACTTGTTTGAGGACAAGTAAATTTTGGGAGGGGAGGACTGTAATGTCCCCATTCTGGTAGCATCATGTTCAAACCACTAACCCATTCAATTCCCATGGGTCCTAGTGGAGAAATTATATTAATTAATAAGGGATTTAAATTTTGTCCAAAGTTACTTTATGTAATTAAATAAATTATGGTGGATAACAATTTTTTTATAATTAATATTTCTAATAAATGTTTATGAGTTTTCAATGGCCTAGGTGAATCAAGAGGGCGCATAGGATAATGATAAAGCGTGTGATTTTTCCTCCTCAGAAAAATATGAAAAGAAAGAATCCAAAAGCAGAAACAATAGCCAAAAGCAGGAAAAGCAACAGAAAAGCAAAGATGACAGAAGTTTCTTGATTTTGGAAGATAAGGTTCAAGAAAGCAAGCAAAAGGATTCAAGAAAGATATAGAGGCTAATTTTATCCATTGGGGGCTCATTCATGGAGGAAAGTGGGTCCTCTGCTAGTTCAACTTACCAAAGAAGCATGCAAGCAACCTATGGCTCGAATTTCCAAGAAGGAAAGTTCTAGAGGGAAGGAGAAAAATCTAGAAAGGGTTAATAAAAGGTAGATGATCATTCCTATTCACATATTTGGGTCTTTTTTTATTTTTATTAGAGAGATTCATGCTTCTCACAACTTGGGAGATGTGCCCCTGGTTCGCATTAGGAAATGTGCCCCTTTCAAATACAGTAACCAGTTGGAGTGTTTGCTAGCATTCAAATTGGTGATTGAGGAGAAGGACATCTGGTCCTTTTAATTGAGTTTTAAGAAGTATATTAGCTGAGTATCCAATTAGGTTTAAGTTCCAGTTGTTTTTTGGTGTGACAAGTAGCTTTAGGATTCAGTCTATGGAGTTTCAGCTGATTGATCTCATGCCTATGCTAATGTGTGGAAGGATTGCGCTCCTATGAGTCTACATGGTTGTTTCTGGGCATACATTTGACTGTAATATATTTGTAGTATATAATTAACTCTCCTATAGATTCTATTTGAATATCTGAGGTAGAAATCCCTTTAGGAGAGTAAAGTTTAGTAAGGCAGAAATCCACTACTTTGGAGTTAGTTGCATATCTCTCTCTTTGTACTTTCTAGGTTATTGAACATAATATTTGTAAAAATTTGAAGATGCAAATGCATCCTTGTACCTTCTCAAGATATCCATACTACAGTAATGAAATTACAGTCTGATTCTCTCATGTGTCTGATCAAATTTATGGTGTATTTTTATATCTTGTAGAAATCATCTTTAATAGTTAACTAGTTTTGATTTATGAGTTGTGTAATTTACATAGGTGTTTCTAGAAACCAAAATGCGGGTCATATTACACTGTTAGCGTGTGTTAGGGTTTAAATACACATCCCTAGAAGAAACTCAAACCTGTTTGGTTTTGTTTAGAAGGCCTGGGAAAAACAGTTCCTTGTATCCAACTTGTGGTAGTTTTAGCACCCGATCTTAATTCTATTTGAGGCTTTCTCTATTATGAGTCTATAAACTGTATAGGTGCTTTCAGATATCATTTATAGACCTTAGTACTGTTATTTGATTCCAAAATTTCACCAAAATGCATTGGGTTCCACATAAGTCCTGGGACCATTGCCTTGAATCCTTTGATTTATCCAAATGAGTCTACCTAGGCGTGATGTACCCAGAAAAAGTGCAATTGTTGAATCAAAGAATTGAATTAATCCTATGAACTTACTGTATAGTGATATGGTTGTCGAGAATTTTTGGATGCTCCTTAATCCCTATATAGAAAAATTAGTGAAGGTCTAGTGTTGTTTGGGACAAAACTAAAAATTCTAGTCCCAAACTAGTCACCTTCGAGTTAGTGTGCCTAAATCCTATTTGGGTACATTACATTTTTTCCTTTCCTCTCCTTTTCGCCACGTGGTCCTCATGAGAAGCTCACATTTTCCATTGTAATCCCAACATTAATTTAATGTAAAACAAGGTTAATTGAATCAATTCTCCTAATCATGGGTTTAGGGTTTTTAGAGTATGGTTATACCTATGGTTTACAAGTAATTTTAAAGACTTGTCTTAAGTTTACTAAGGTCCTCTCTCCTTAGCTCCTTTTCACTTCCTCCATTGGTGGAGTCATATATCCCCCATCTCCTTTCCATCCTTTTACATTTGTAGTTGTTTGGGATTTTTATATTATAAGTCAATGCACGTAATGACAATATATTTTGTTGAATACTATACCTTATGTGTTCATATTCTATCCACTTGATCATTCTATGTACTATTTACATTCTAGAGTAAAATATGGGGCATTGCATCCGCCACCAAAAAACATTGCACCATCTTTTGTGCATGTAAGCACTATATACAAAGGTTATATAAAAATTTCAAAATAGATACATGTATGCCTCCTGTATGACATCATCTAGGTCCCACATTTTTTCTTCAAATTTGTAATGGGTTTATTGGACCTTTGCATTCCCTATTTCCCTACTTTGGAGCAATGTGACCTTCTTGTGAAGGATGTGTATTTTTTGTACCTGCATATCTTCTTTTGGTTACACATTAATTAAAGCTGAATCGATGACCTGATTTGATCCAGGAGGATCTCAAAAGGACAAAACTTCTAAGTCCTCATCTCTAATCAAAAGTGACTTCATTGCGAAGAGATCGACAAGATAATTCCAATGCAATTTGAAGCACATCAAACAAAGTTCGTATGCAAAAGATATGCAGTTGGAAAGTTTCCCCGCATCAGGTAAAAAGTGATGACGTGGCAACACATGGAAGTGGATGACGTCAGAAGGATGAGTTGGAATCCTACATGGCAGCTAATGTAATAAGTGAAAGTGATGTGGACCAATTGGAAGAGGACATGTGTCATATGATGTGATAGCCTGTGTGGAAGCTTCGTATGGTACCATGTGGCATGTTGATGTGGCACTGATGATGTGTTGCTAGTGATATGGAAGGTGATTTGGAACCCAATTGACACATGGAGCAGGAACAAGATGACAAATGGTCTAATTAAAATCCAACAAATGGCATTAAGTGAGGTTTGAATATTATAAGAAAAAATTAACATTTTAATGGTTAATGGCATAACCATATAATTCCACCCATGTTCTTTTGAAAAGTTATGTGGTTATTATTATAATGTGGCCTATTTATTATATGGTCATGGCTATAACCATACATGCCATATTCCAAGTTTGTCGCACAAAATCATAACAAAGTTTGGGAAGTTTCTTTGTAACCACATGCCATGTGTCACCACCATGTGCTGCCACACCATCACTTTTTTGTCTGATGTAGGGAAACTTCTCAACTGCATATCTTTTGCATAGGAACTCTATTTGACGGGATTCAAATTACATTGGAATTGTCTTGTCAAGCTATTCACAATGAATTCACTTTGCCTGAGATATGAGGACTTCGAATTTTTGTCCTTTTGAGATCCTCCTATATCATCCCTCCCCACTAGGAAGGCTTTTGGTCACCAAAAGCTACATACAAAAATGAAAAATCATTTTTTATCCTTCGTGGAGCTTACTAGCATGATCTGCTTCCTCATTTTCTTCCTGCTTCACCGGTTCACATTATAATATCCACAACTTGTAACACTTGTCAACCTTCTCTAATACCACTTGATCTAATCCTGGGATGAGCTTGAAAACAACTTGAAACTCACTTACACAAAAGGGATCAATTTAGGATCATTTTTCTGACATTAAGTTGCATGTGAACATGAGCATAACATTAAGTGTGCATCACAAAATCAACGACACCAAATGCAATAAATTTCAAGCACATAATGAACATGATATGATAATGGAATTCACCAGGACCACACTGGCTACGTCTCCAAGCCTACTCCAAAAAGAGCGATCGATCCATTAAAAATGATGCTCATATACATAAAATATACATCATAATGCATTCATTTGCAGAAAGTATTCACCAATTGTCCACCTCTCCTACTGCATGAAAACTGCTACACCAAAATATCGTCATCATGAGTCATGTGTCATCTATATTCCCTGATCCCTGAAGTCCTTGAGCTGAAGCAGTGAAAGAGAAGTTGTTTTCTTCCCCTTTAACCTTTTTTTGTCACTCCGACATGTCCTTGTAACATCCCACTATTTTCATAAAAATTTAAAATTTATAAATCGTCATTAAATACTAATAATTATAAAATGCGGAAATAATAAATGTTTAATTAAAATAGTAATTAATAAATTCGTCCTTTGGTCAAAACAATTTCAACTGCTGTGTATTTTTGCTTTTCTGATGGTGTACTGTGCCGGCGACACCTCATGAATCCAATTAATAATTATGACATTTATTTATATGCTTCAATGGATAAATTTTTGATATACTTTGAAAACAGAATTCTCCTCGACAAGTACTGGTAGTTTAATTTTTCTGGATGATGATGAAAGGGGTCCCACAAGGTGCCCCGAGGCTTACTTAGCTGCTCAGCTAAAGCATTGTACTCCTCCTTTATGCACAGATTCGCAGGTAATAGATAGCGATAAAATTCAGAGTATTTAATAACTGTGATATAAATAAAAACTGCTTATGGTTTCGACGATACAGGTATGGTCTTCTTCCAATTTTGTAAGATGAACTTGACTAGCTTAAAAACTACAGAAATCGTCAATCTCAGAGTGTGATTGTTATGAATGTCCTCCATTAGGAGTTTATGACTTCATTTGTTGTCATTTCATGAATGACTTGCGGCTGTTAAAACATTTCTTTTATAAATTTCGACTGTGACCAATTTAAGACAAGGACACATGGTCCTAAGCACACTATAGTGAGAGTAATAAGGTGATTCTAAGTTTTCTATGACCTGGGAAATTATAATGGTGATGTAATATGCCTTAATGCCCTACCATGCAGTTTATACGATGGTTCCTTGGGTGGCAACTATACCCTAAGGGTGTAACCTCGTGAATTTTTGAAATGGCAAAGTTTGATGAACTATATGAACTTTATAATGAATTTTATATTAAGTTGGGGCGAAGTCAATCCATACCTTAGGATCGAATACGACCTAGGTGGGTGTTTTATACTATGAGTGTACTTATGTCGATTTAAATGGAGCTACCGAATATATGTTCTAACCTTAGCATGAATGATATAGTTGATGTCATAATCGTTGAACTGATGGTTGGCAGGTGGAATGATGGCGTTGTATAAATCCTGCCTACGAATTCAAGGGTGTCGTAAATGATTGGGTTTGTAATCAATATGCCTGGCCGCCATGTTAATGGTAATATTACGTGCATGTCGTGATGGATGTTCGGCATGTGAGAAGGTTTGGCAATGTTGAGTTGTAACGGGCCTCCTGCCCTGGTGTCAACAGAGTTGGCAACTTTGCGGCTTGGGAGATGGAGGGGTGAGTTAATGCTGCATCTACCACCCTCCATCGTGGCTTAATGAAATTAGATCTTCGTCGGTGATCGTTGTGCATTGGGATTGTGATGAACCCTAACGTAACTTACAGGATGTTGTCACATTTTCTTGGTCATTGTTTCGGTGGCAGGGTTTGGGGGTGAGGCCAACCAACCAAGAGGCACTTAGGGTTTTGATGTTTTTAGCCTCCCTTGGGCTTGATCCTGAGACCGACAGCAACCTCCAAACTGTAAGTGAATGCTATAAATGGAGGCTGAGTTTGGATTTGAATAGTGTGGAAATCCACAGGTTGGATGAGTGCGTCTGTTGGGGTGTTGTCATGACTTGAAGGTCTGGGGTTTCAATCGGGTTGTAAGTTTCAAAAGGTATCACATAGTGTGGCCTTCGAGTTGGGTGCTTCTCCTTCGCAGTGGATGGATGGATGGCTTCATCAATCTTCTGTCACGACTCAGTTACAGTAAAGTTGCAAAAGTTTAAATTTTTCTTATTGCATGCATCATTATTTCATGATTGATATTTAACTCTGGGCATGGTCATTTGGCAGGTAGCTCTCGGCGATCAGCAGTGTGCTGGGAAGGTTGACGGGGAGAAGAAATGTAGCAAACCCACCGGTAAGCTTCGGTGGTATCCTTACCTCGTGGTTCTCCTGGAATCGGACTTGATGAGCAGGGTGTTGGAAGTATGTCTTCTCGGCAGTGGCTTTTGTCTCTCCTGCAGTATTGGGAAACGTTACTATTTAAGTTTTGTTTGTTAGTGTAGACGATGTGAATATTTCTTAAAATGTATGGCCGGCCATCCCTTTGCTCGGCGAGCTTGATAGGGTTGAACCCTCGTTGTTGCAAGGGATTTCACAGTATTAAAAGTTTTATGTTATCGTTTTGCACTTCTAAATTGATGGAAGAAACATGTGTGGAACTATAGGGAAAAGTAATGTCGACTATGGTTTTGTTTTGGCATTAGCTGTGTAGTGTAAAAAGTGGGTGTTGAATGAAAACCTTAGTAAACGAATGAGGCGATCTGTAGGATGCTGCCATCGTAATTTTAAATGGAAATGTTAATTGTTTAGGGTTTTAATGTTTACGTATGGTGTTTTTGAACTCTCATTTCGAATTGTTCCTGAAAGCTTGTCTAAGATGTTTATTTAAAGAGTGGCTATAAGCCGATAATGATCTACCAGGCTTGCATTGCATCTGTGCATACTCGAGTTAAGATGATAATAAAGAGGTATTAGTTTTTGATTTGAATACAAATGTGCTGATGTTAAACCCTAGCTTGTCGATGATAATGAAACCTGTTGGGCTGTAAATGATGTTTAAAATGCAAGAATAACGGATCTTGTTTCTATAGTTAGGATATCTGTAATAATGAAAACACTTGATTTTGCAGCTGTTAAAAGTTTGTAAAAATTAGTATGATGAGAACAGATCAACCTTGGTTTGAGTGTAGAGATGTTGTATCTTACTTTGTCAATTAAATAATGCTATTCTTTTCTTTGCTTTTAATAACATGCTACTCTGTGATGTAAATTTTGCCATATACAGTTGATAATATAGAATCAAAGAAAGTGCAGTGTTTTCATCAGTTAGTTTAATTTGCCTATTAATACAACAGTTTGTCTACTTTAATTCTATCTCCCTATATTTGTCCAATTTGGACCTCTAGAGAAAATTCAAAAGAACAATACAGTACTCCTTTTTTTTGCAAAAAATAATACAGTGATGACAATAATTTCTATAAAGATCAGTCAGATACAAATAACAAATAAAAGAATGGGTATATGGTTAAATAGAATGCATGATCTTGGTTTCTTTTGAAGAAATAACTGATGATCAGTAAACCCTAGTTGTTAACACCATGTCCACCTTCAGAAGTCAAAAAATAAATTACTGCTATAACTAGTTTTCTGGTACGTTGTTTCAGCATACAGATTTGAACAGTAAAAACAATGCATGTAGAGATCTAATCTACAGCTGCTAAAATATAAGATGCATGGGGAACATAAGTCTGTGCATGGGTGGTCTCTTGGGTTTATGTATTTAGATGCATGCTAGGTTTTACTTTTAAATGAACAGATTTAATGCTACCTCTCTGTTCTAGAGTACGATGCAGCTTCACGCATGCGGAAAAATGCAGAGGAGTCATTTTATCAATTCAGCAAATTTAAATAAATCAGGATCTAACATTTTACTGCTACTGGTCATTAATAACATTTCTAATCCATTTTCTGAGAGCATTCATATGATTGGAAACCAAAAAAAATAAAAGAATAGAACCTGAGTGTGATAGGAGGAACAAATCACTCAAGAAACCTGTTCCACCCAACCTGCTCCTAAGAAGCTAAGATGTCTGCCTTAGGACCCTCGAGCCTATCCACTAATCCACCAGGAGGAAGGAAGTTCAAAAGCTTAGGGTCTCTACTTGCAGCAGCAAGAAAATATATATATCTAGCCTGACAGGCTTAGTAATCAATGGGACCAGCACCAGCACCTCTGGTCTATCCTTCTCATAACATTTGCAGACTTATACTTGCACTATCCACAACCTCCCTATTCGAATCTCTTAGCCATCACCTAATGCACATGAGGAATGTTTTTGCCGAAAACATTGTAAGAGCTCCCTGCTCAATTCGAATTGCCTTTTATAGGCTGCCTAGGTCTTTTTGTAATTAACTGGTCATTAGTGAGGTACCTACTCACCTCCCTCCACCTGGAGGGGGAAATGCCACAAAATTAGGGGGAGTTGTCCAATACCAACAACTAATGGTAGAGTGCAAATGTTGCCATCTATACCAATCCTTCCAGCAGCTTCCATTCCTCCTAGTGGGCTAGTGGACACTCTTATAACAACTTTCTTGAGTGTTTGTCTCCCATTTTTATTTATTAAATAATAATAATGAGTCATTACATTCATCTTTTACCTAATTGGCCATAATTACAAAAATTGTAATTATAATTTAACACAAAGTATTTTTCAAAAAAGATAATAGTAGAAAATAATTATTCTCAAAAATTGGGTAGGTGACATACGCCCCCCCTTAAGCCTCAACATTGTCCTCGATGTTGCTTTATTCACTCCTTGAGTGTTCCTGGAATAGAGTTGGGTATGCAGCCCGCATACTACTCTCCAAATCCCAGGTATCCTCTACTGGGCTAAAGTGCTTCCATTGCACTTTTACTTGGCCAACCGTGCGGTTCCGGAGTAGAGTTTATTTCCTTGCGAGAATACAATCTGGTTCCACCGGAAAATCGCCGCCTTGTTCCACCTGAACATTATTCCAATTTACAACATGAGTACGATCATGCACATATTTCTTTAAAAATGAAATGTGAAAAACATTATGGACTTTGAGGTTTGAAGGTAAGGCTAATTGATATGCCACAGGTCCAACTCTGGACAAGATTTCGAAATGACCACAATACCTGGGTGCCAGTTTGGCACATCTTCCCAATTTTAACGAACTCTTTTTCGGCCTTACCTTAAGAAAAACATGTTCACCAACCTGGAACTCTTTATGAGTTCCTTTAAGGTCTGCTTGACTTTTTTGTCTATCCTGGGAAGCTTTAAGATTTCCTTGTACTTGCTTCACTATTAGTTCTAATTCCTGCAACAATTCGGGCCCTAAGGTGACTCTGCTAACCAGATCACTCCATGACACCGGTGTGTTACACTTTATACCGTAAAGGATCTCAAATGGGTTAAGTTTGGCTGAAGCATGGTAGTGATTGTTATACACAAACTCTGCTAAATGCAAGTAGTCTTCCCACTTACCAGGCTGATCCTTAACATACATTCTGAGCATCTCTTCCAATATCTGGTTCACCCTTTCAGTCTGTCCGTCTGTTTGTGGATGAAACGCAGTGCTAAAATTTAGGGTGGTGTTTAACCCTTTGAACAAGGACCTCCAAAAGTTACCTATGAACTTTGAATCTCGGTCTGAAACTATTACCTTGGGTATCCCATGCAGTCGGAAAACCTGCTTCATAAAAATTTCTGCGATATCAGGAGCTTTATGGGTAGTTTTGACAGGGATAAAATGGGAAGCCTTGCTAAGTTTGTCTATCACCACCATGATGGAGTCGTGCTGTTTTTTATTCTTTGGTAACCCAGTGATGAAATCTATACTTACGACTTCCCATTTCGAGCTGGGTATAGGCAAGGTCTGCAGCAATCCAGCAGGATGCTGATATTCCACCTTCACTTTTTGACAGTCAAAATACTTAGCTATATATTCTGCTACTTCATCCTTCATTCTGGGCCAATAATACTCCTTCCTTAGCATTGTGATGGTTTTCTGGTAACCTGGATGGCAAGAATAGTGGCTTTTGTGCACCTCATCCAAAATCGGAATTTTTACTGTTGGTACGTTTGGTACGTACAATCTGTTTTTGTACAACAGTAAGCCATTTTCCTTCAAACTGAAACCTTGCATAGAATTTTCAGAATTGTTTTCTGCTGTCTTTTCCTGCAATTTTCTGTATTCCTCATCCTCTTTAATTCCTTCAAAAATCTGTTTCTCCAAATCTGTTGCGTATGTGCTGATGGCTGAAATAAAATGTATCCTTGCATTACGACTTAACGCGTCGGCAACTTTATTCTCCTTCCCCTTAATGTGTTGAATTTCAAAATCATACTCACTCAGAAAAGTTAGCCATCTGGCTTGCCTGGAATTCAAATTTGTTTGATCTAACAAATATTTCAGCCCCATATTATCCATCATTAAGGTAAGTTTTCTGCCAATAAGGTGGTGACGCCACATTTTCAAGGCATGAATCATTGCTACCCATTCTAGATCGTAGGTGGAATAGTTCTTCTCATGTATTTTCAGTTTTCTTTATTCATATGCTATAGCATGTCCCTCCTGTGTTAGGACTCCTCCCAGTCCATCATTGCACGCGTCTGTGCATACTACAAAATCTTTATTAGGATCTGCAATCCTCAAAATAGGCGCTGAAGTCAGCAACTCTTTTAAGTTTACAAAAATGTCCGCACACTTTTGATCCCAGACAAACTTATTTCCCTTTTTCTGTAGCGACGTTATGGGGTTTGCAATCCTGGAAAACCCTTCAATGAATTTTCTATAATAACCAGTGATGCCCATAAACGATCGTACATCCGTCACATCTTTGGGAACCGGCCATTCATTAATGGCCTTTATCTTGGTGGGGTCAACCGAAATCCCTTCCTCAGAGATTATGTGTCCTAAGTACTGAATCTTGTCTTTGTAAAAATCACATTTGCTGAACTTAGCATACAGCTGGTGCTCCCTCAGAACTTACAGAATGATACGTAGATGTTCATCATGCTCCTCCTTGTTCTTAGAATATACTAAAATGTCATCGATCAACACAACTGCAAACTTATCTAAGTACTTGTGTAGAATTTTTTCCATTAAACACATAAATATAGCAGGTGCATTAGTTAATCCAAATGGCATGACAACGAACTCATAATGCCCATAACGTGTTCTAAAGGCTATTTTGAAAATGTCCTCATCCTTCACACGAACCTGATGATATTCTGATCGTAAATCGATCTTTGAGAATATTGTTGCTCCGCGTAGCAAGTCAAAAAGATCGTCAATGCGGGGCAGCGGGTACCTATTCTTGATCATCATTTTGTTCAGTTGACGATAGTCTATGCAAAGTCTCAGGGTACCATCCTTCTTCTTAACAAAAATGACCGGTGCTCCCCAAGGAGACACACTGGGTCTTGTGTATTTTTTATCGATCAGCTCCTTCAGCTGAGATTTTAACTCATTTAACTCTAGTATATTCATCCATTATGGAGCTTTAGAACTTGGTACTGCACCAGGTATTAATTCAATAGTAAAATCCAGGTCCCTTTTGGGAGGTAATTCTGGGATCTCTTCAGGAAAAATATCTTGGAAATCCTGTAAGACAGGTATGTCCTCTATTTTCATTTTGTCCTCCTTAGTACTTATCTCATCATGCACCGCATTTACTGCAAACATATGACACCCTTTTCTAATTTCCCTTTTTACTTGCATGGCTGAAATCTGCCGAACGGATGTTTTTCTAGGGATGCCTTTTACCTTTGCTGTCTTTCCTTCATCATCCAGGAAAATAAAAAAAAATTCATAGCAATTCAGAATGACACGATGGGTTTCTAACCAGTCCATACCGATTAGGATGTCATATGAACCCAATGCTAGAATATTTAACTTAACTTGTGTTGTTAGTTGATTCATAGATAAAACACAATTTTCCACAAAATCAGTAACCTTTCTTTTTGTTCCTGTTGCTAATCTAACTAACCAGGATTTATCGAATTTCTCTGTTTTCAAGTTGAGTCTTTCTACAACAACTGGTGATATATAACTTAGACTAGCACCGGGGTCAATTAAAATAGAAACTGGGTCGTTTTGCAGCATACCTTCGACCTCCACCATTGAGACTCGGTGTTCTGCTTGCCAGTTGTCCAATGCTGGACTAATTCCAGGCACTTCTCTTGCCACATCTCCTACAGTAGCTTCAGACTGTATGGAGTGAATATGGTTGGCCGCCCGTTTCTTGAGGGGACAGTCTGAGGCATAATGGGGCCCTTGGAACTCAAAGAATTTTATAGGAGGCTTTTGTTCATTGGTTCTGGAAACATTGGGGACATTTCTGGGTGCTATAAATTTCTGCTGCTGATTATTTCTATTTTGCTGAAATTTTTATTCTAAAAATTTCTCTTCTGGAAACCGGAATTGCCACCATATCCAAAATTTTTCCTTTTCTGTTCAAAATTACTGGGTTTTGGGTTTTTTCCAACTAGGTACCCCTTCCCTTTTCTTATTTTGGTCAAAGCAAAAAGTGGCTTTCCTCATGGCTTCTTCTAGTGTCTTAGGGTTATCGTACTCTATCCTGTCCTTGATGTGGAAAGGTACACAACTTAGGTACCTCTGGACCTTTGGTTTTTCTTCCACCATATATGGCACATACCTTAGCAAACTTAAAAACTTGTTGTTCAGTTCTTTCATGTTCATCATTCCCAGTTTCATATCATAGAATTCTTTGGATTTCTCTTCATAATACTGCTCAGATAAGAATTTTTTCTTAAAGTGTCTTTTAAAAGTACTCCAACTCACATCTCGATCTTTTATACCTTTTACCCTTTTAAGGTCTTGCCACCAAATATCTGCCTTCCCGGTGAGATTATAAATTGCCATCTTTTCCTTTAAGGATTCCGAATAGTCGTAGATCTGAAAATACTTTTTCATGCCGGACAACCATGCTTCCGCTGTCTCTCCTTTCTCTGTTTCACCATTGAAAGTTGGGGGTTTGATTTTCTTGAATTCACCAGATATCTGTTCGTACTGTTTATTCCTTTTTCTTTTTGGCTTAAAGTCTCCTTCACTGTTGTCACTAGAGTAGTTATGCTTCTTTTTACGTGGATGTTTGGCAGTTCTTGATGATGTTGAGTTGTTATTTCCCTCAGCTATTTCTGTTTGTTTATCCTTGCCTTCATGAGATAGCTCTTTAGTTTCGGAAGTATGTTCAAGGTTCTGTTCATATTTTGGATATTGGTCGAACAGTGCTTGCTTCAACTCCTCCTGTGTCCTCAGGATTCTTTCATTGTCATGTTTTACTGATTGGATCTCTGCCTTCAATTCTAGAAAAGCACGCAAAAATTCTGACGAATCGTTACCCCGGTTGCCCTGGAATTGTTGTTCATACTTGGGCTGTTTGGCGGAAATCTGCCCCTTATGTGTTCAGCTGATCCTTCCATATCTGTAAATCAAATAAAATTTTCTGTATATGACAAAATAATTTAAACTTGAGTTAGCGAAAAATTTCACAGTCATAAATTTTACGTTTGCGTGTTTCTTGGACCATCTTTAGGCCTAGAGTTCTAACATGAGCTTTGATACCACATGTAACATCCCACTATTTTCATAAAAATTTAAAATTTCTAAATCGTCATTAAATACTAATAATTATAAAATGCGGAAATAATAAATGTTTAATTAAAATAGTAATTAATAAATTCGTCCTTTCGTCTGAACAATTTTAACTGCTGTGTCGTTTTGTTTTTCTGATGGTGTACTGTGCCGGCGACACATCATGAATCCAATTAATAATTATGACATTTATTTATATGCTTCAATGGATAAATTTTCGATATACTTTGAAAACAGAATTCTCCTCGACAAGTATTGACAGTTTAATTTTTCTGGATGATGATGAAAGGGGTCCCACGAGGTGCCCCGAGGCTTACTTAGCTTCTCAGCTAAAGCATTGCACTCGTCCTTCATGCGCAGATTCGCAGGTAATAGATAGCGATAAAATTCAGAGTATTTAATAACCGTGATATAAATAAAAACTACCTATGGTTTTGACGCTATAGGTATGGTCTTCTTCCAATTTTGTAACATGAACTTGACTAGCTTAAAAACTACAGAAATCGTCAATCTCAGAGTGTGATTTTTATGAATGTCCTTCATTAGGAGTTTATGACTTCACTTGTTATCATTTCATGAATGACTTGCGGCTGTTAAAACAATTCATTTATAAATTTCGACTGTGACCAATTTAAGACAAGGACACATGGTCCTAAGCACACTATAGTGAGAGTAATAAGGTGATTCTAAGTTTTCTATGACCTGGGCAATTATAATGGTGATGTAAAATGCCTTAATGCCCTACCATGTAGTTTATACGATGGTTCCTTGGGTGGCAACTATACCCTAAGGGTGTAACCTCGTGAATTTTTGCAATGGCAAAGTTGATGAATTATATGAACTTTATAATGAATTTTATATTAAGTTGGGGTGGAGTCAATCCATACCTTAGGATCGAATGCGACCTAGGTGGGTGTTTTATACTATGAGTGTACTTATGTCGATTTAAATGTAGCAACCGAATATATGTTCTAACCTTAGCATGAATCATATAGTTGATGCCGTAATCGTTGAACTGATGGTTGGCAGGTGGAATGATGGCGTTGTATAAAGCCTATGTACGAATTCAACGGTGTCATAAATGATTGGGTTTGTAATCAATATGCCTAGCCACCGTGTTAATGGTAATATTATGTGCACGTCGTGATGGATGTTCGGCATATGAGAAGGTTTGGAAATGTTGAGTTGTAACAGGCCTCCTACCCTGGTGTCAACAGAGTTGGCAACTTCGTGGCTTGGGAGATGGAGGGGTGAGTTAATGCTGCATCTACCACCCTCCATCGTGGATTAATGAAATTAGATCTCCATCGTTGATCGTTGTTCGTTGGGATTGTGATGAACACTAACGTAACTTACAGGATCTTGTAACGTTTTCTTGGTCATTGTTTTGGTGGTAGGGTTTGGGGGTGAGGCTAATCGGCCGAGAGGCACTTAGGGTTTTGATGTTTTTAGCCTCCCTCGGGTTCGATACTGAGACCGACAGCAACCTCCAAACTTTAAGTGAATGCTATCAATGGAGGCCGAGTCTGGAGTTGAATAGTGTGGCAATCCACAGGTTGGATGAGTGCGTATGTTGGGGCGTTGTAGTGACTTGAAGGTCTGGGGTTTCAATCGGGTTGTAAGTTTCAAAAGGTATCACACAGTGTGGCCTTCGAGTTGGGTGCTTCTCCTTCGCAGTGGATGGATGGCTGGCTTCATCAATCTTCTGTCACGACTCAGGTACAGTAAAGTTGCAAAAGTTTAAATTTTTCTTGTTGCATGCATCATTATTTCACGATTGATATTTAACTCTGGGCATGGTCGTTTGGTAGGTAGCTCTCCGCGATGAGCAGTGTGCCAGGAAGGTTGACGTGGAGAAGAAATGTAGCGAACCCACCGGTAAGCTTCAGTGGTATCCCTACCTCGTGGTTCTCCTGGAATTGGACTTGATGAGCAGGGTGTTGGAAGTATGTCTTCTCGGCAGTGGCTTTTGTCTCTCCTGCAGTATTGGGAAACGTTATTGTTTAAGTTTTGTTTGTTAGTGTAGATGATGTGAACATTTCTTAAAATGTATGGTCGGCCATCCCTTGGCTCGACGATCCTGATAGGGTTGAACCCTCGTTGTTGCAAGGGATTTCACAGTATTAAAAGTTTTATGTTATCGTTCTGCACTTCTAAATCGATGGAAGAAACATGTGTGGAACCCCCAAGGCCCAGACACCTCCTGCTCCGTTGAACCCAGTCGTCACCGTTGGTCCCTTTTGTAAGTGGGCCATCGACTTCATGGAATGTAGACCCCCATCTTCCAATGGCCACAAGTACATCATTGTCGCCGTCGATTACTTCACCAAATGGGCCAAAGCCATGCCTACCTTCAATTGTACCGCGGACACAGCTGCCCGTTTCTTTTTTAACCATGTTATCACTCGATTCGGGGTTCCTAAACAGTTGGTCTCCGACCATGGTTTACACTTCGAAGATTCCGTTTGGCGTGAGTTATCCACCCTACTCAAGTTCGAACATCAGTTTTCCTCTGCTTACTACCCCTAAGGGAACGGCCAAGTAGAGGCCATTAACAAAATCTTAAAGACCATCCTCCAACGCACTGTTGACCGGCATAAGTCCAATTGGCACCATATGCTCTTCTCCGCCTTATGGGCTTACCGTACATCCACTAAGACCGCCACTGGTTTTACCCCGTTTCACTTAGTTCACGGCGTCGATTCTGTCCTCCCTATCGAATGTCAGATACCTACCTTACATATCGTCGTTGAGCTTCTCCCCGATACCTCCGCACTTGAGAAACGTCTGCTATCCCTTGAACAAGCCGATGAAGACCGTCGTGCCGCTCTCCAGACCATTGAAGCTACCAAGAACCGCTCCAAAGCTGGTTACGACAAACATGTACACCCTCGAACTTTCCACGAAGAGGACCTCGTCCTCGCCTATGACAAAGCCCATGACAAAACTGGAAAAGGGAAGTTCGAATCCATGTGGCAAGGCCCTCACATCGTGCAGACTTGTCTCGGCAAGGGGGCATACATTTTAGCCGACTCCGAAGGTCACCCTTTGCGCAACCCTCGTAATGGGTTGTATCTCAAACGCTTTTATCCCTAAATCACTTGCGGCCTCATTGGTCTGCATTGTACAGTTTGCTCTCTTTTTGTTTTTCACCTTTTTTACCACGATCTTACATTCCTCATTTTTTGCATGACCACAGATGGACCATCTTCCACCTCACTATACTGGCTTCGCCAATGGAGCAAGCCGCTGGTCTCCCAACCTGGCTTCTGCAGCGTGGGTCCTATATTCCCCTTCCCATGAAATGATTCACCTTGACGGAATCTGTAGAGGCGCTGCTACCAATAACCAGGCGGAGTATGATGCTGTGACCGGTCTCCTGATTGCTGCCCTCCAGATGGGCATACATCACCTTCATGTGTTCCTTGACTCACAGCTGCTTGTCTCCCAGCTCAACAACTACTACCAGGTGCGTGATCCCTGCCTCTTTAGAAAATTCCTACGCACAAAACAACTCAGCCGACAGTTTGAATCCATAACATTCACCCATATCCCAAGAGCTCAAAACAGTGTCGCAGATCAAATGGCCAACAACATCCTAGATTGGCACATCAATCACACCATGTAAAAACCTCCATCATGCATTGCATCTCATAAAAATATATAAAAAACCCAAAATGATTGCAAGGGGCACCCGCGTGCCTGTCATCACATAACCATTTGCATCCATGTGCAATAAAAATACAAACACATTCGTATACAGGGGCATCCACGTGCCTAGTCCTACATACCTAGTGTTGCATCCATGTGCAATACATCACATAACATACACAAGGGGCATCCATGCACCCAACATCCTATACTACTTGCATCCACGTGCAATGTAAAACATATCACAAATCACAAAGCGCATCCACGTGCGTACAACTAAAACAATATCACAAAAAGGTGCATCCACGTGCATATATATAAATATCAAAAAATACATGTCACAGTGCTATACATGTCCTGAGTACCCCTGTACTTAGCTATACAAAAAATGGCTATACATCCCTAAAGCCTCATAAAATACATGCCGTAGCTACAAAACTCGGGGGGAGTCCCCTGCACTCCCTAATGAGAGTCGTACCCTGCATCACTGCTTGCATCTGCGGCCTCTGAGTCCTCCCCTCGCTCCTCCTCCGGTAAGTCCTCATCCCCTGCGGGCTCCTGTGCCCGTGCCCTGTCCGCCAAGATAGCCACCCAGATCGCAATGGATCTGAACTCTCAAGGTGCCCTCGTGCAATCCTGAACTACATCGGGGTCCACATCCCGCCATCCCTCGTCGGTTACTCCAACTAGTAACCGATCCAGCAACACTCGAATGGACTCCAAAGCCCCCTCCGCGTCCCTCCGACGCACCTCGCCTCGGCCAGGTAAGGCTGGTGCCGCCACATGTCTCCTACGTTCCACATGTCCTGGCGGCGGTCTCGGACCCACATCTGTAGATCACACATCAGTCAGTAACAGTATATATCATACCACGCATCATATATAAAACTTGACATCCATAACATGCAAGTAAAACAATACGTACCGTCTAGTCCCCATGCCTGTCCTGGTGCTCGCGGCGCCTCTGGGTCTCCCGTGTAGTCCATATCCCTATACGGATAGTCGTCCAGTGGCAGTGGCATCTGTAGCCACTGCAGGTATAACTCATGGGTAAAGTACCTACCCACCTCCCCGCCACCCCGGCAGCGCATCATTTCTCCCCACCGCACCATCCGCGGCTCCCTCAAACCTCCTTCCCTGATCGGTACCCATGGCCACAGGGTGGGTACCCTCTCCATGAAAAATGCACATAGGAAGGTACCATAGCAAAACCCCTTGCCAGATTCCTTCACCGCTGTCAGCTGTCGCTGTACACAGGTAAGGAACATCTGGCCCCATGCATAGTAGACCCCGTCTAGTACGCGCTCCACAAGCTGCATCTGGCCACCAAACACCTTCTCCGGTGACTGGGACCCCAACACACGTACCACGCATGCTGCAATCGCCTGTATCGTCGGCTCCTGTAGGTCTAGCAGCCGGAGTGCATTCCTATGCACCCTAGCCTCTGGAGAATAGTATCGCTCCAGCATGTCCTCCATATCCACATCGGCGGATACTCTCGGCTGCGTATCCGCCACTCTACCCAGATAGGGAAACCCTGTCAGGAAATATACATCAGTCAGGGTAAGGTCCACCCTCTCACCCTGCACCATGAAAGCCTGTATGTCTGGCTCCCAGAAACTCACTAGTCGGTTCAGCAGTAACCCTGCTGAACGCATCATGGGTACCTACGCGAACTTCAGTAGTCCGCACATCCCTAACACCGCCCACACATGACCATCATCCCGGATGTAATCCACTATCCCATCTGGGATCTCCCGCTCTCTCCATAGTACCAGCGGCATCCTGTCAGACACGCAAGGCAAACTCATCAAACGCACGTCAAAGAAATAAACCTTGCCCCCCCCCCCCCGGAAATTCCTAACAGCTCGATCCAAATTGCGGCTTTAGGCCCCCTTTCCGTGGTTTTCGACCGCTGCTGTTTGGCCCACAGTCGCGGTCCACAACCGCGACTGTCAGTCCCGAACACGCGGTCCCAATTTGCGTGTTCATCCTCGGAACAGACGGTCCCAGACCGTGTGTTCCACATCGGACCCCACGGTCTCCATGCGCGTCATTCGCCGTGGAACCCACGGTCTCCGACCATGGCTCCCCCTACAAAACCCATGGTCCACCCCACGTGGACCGTACAAATAAGCCCTGGGACCCACTACCCACCCCCCGAAACCAAAAAACGTGCAGGTATGAGTTTGACGGAATACCTGTATCTCCTGGATCTGAAATCGGCCGGTCGTATTGTCTAGAAACGCCACCTCACCTCTAGTCCACTCTGATCACTAGTCAAAGTCAAACAAGTACAAATGACACTTGTCATGTTGGACCCACTCACTATTTATAGTCCGTTGACTTTTTCTTGTTTTGGCCATTCTGAACCCATACGGAGTCCATTTTTCGAACTGTTTCCACCATTGGAATCAGCACAACGAGACCGTCCTGATGGTCACCTTATTGCATTACTTTGTCCCTGTCATTTTTACACATTTTTCAGACGCCACTAGTCACCTCGGTTTGCGTGCCACATCGGTCGTTCTCCATTTTTCGCATGTTTTATACCATCGGATTCATTTTTTTGAGCCGGTGATGATGCTCAAGATCATTTCTCGCTCTCAACCCTAGATTTTTTGGGTCTTTTTTCCAAAATGCCCCCCACCTCAGTTTGCGTGCCACATCGGCCGTTCTCCGTTTTTAGACAATCTTTATATCGCCGGATTCAATTTTTTGAGCTCGTGATGATGCTTGAGATCATTTCTCGCTCTCAGCCGGTACAGTTTCAACATTATGTCCCGACACCTTTTTGCCTCGGTTTGCGTGCCACCTCAGCCGCAATCGGATTGTTCCACACTTTTACATGAGCCATTCACTCCTGTCATACTGCAAATGTTTCGCTATTTTGCCACCATTTCATTTACCCCGCAAGGAGGCCCACCAGTGTTCCCCCCCACCCTCGTTCTTGGTCAACATATATGTTCCTTGATTGAACACTTCCTCCTTGCATGGCCATTCCTTTTGTTCGGTATAATTTTATCCCTTTTTCGGGCCGGACAAGTCCTTTACGAAAAAGGCCCTTAGGGAGTTTCCGTTAAGCTCTTTTCTGACTCCTAAAACAATGAAAAGATCGCCGAGCAATCTTGCTTCCTTTCATGCTCGTTAAAGTATCTGAAAGGGCGTCTATCTGGTATAAGTTTAACCCTTTTCCGGACCTGGTAGACTAATTACGAAAAAGGAATACTCTAGTCACACCGGCTAGAAGAGTTCTTCATTGCATCATTTTATGCTTCTTTGGGCCTTGGAGACTAACACATGAAAAAGCAACCCCCTGGAGTCTTCTTATCGCTTTCAGACTCTCTAAAATTGAAAGCAACCACGAGCATCAACTGTCCTGGGCTCGTAAAATCCACACGACAGTACCATTCCATCATTTCAGAGTCTTCTTATCACTTTCAGACTCCTTAAAATTGAAAGCAATCACGAGCATGAACTATCCTGGGCTCGTATAAATCCACATGACAGTACCAATTTACACACACTTCTTCTAGTTCCTTAACCCATGAAGAAGTCCCCCCCCGTGCCTCCTGGCACTCTGATCGATCATCTCGGCCGCACCCCCAATCAGGTCGCCTTTGTTCAGAGTATTCTGCAGTCTCCTGCCATTTTACCCCAGCTTGAGTCTCCCTCAGCCCAGTCCCCCTCCTAGATCCAATACAGCTATGATCCCTTTCCCATCAGTTAGTTTCATATGTTTCCCGATCATCCTCGTTATCATACTCTGAACAAAGGAAGTTTGAGTCCACCCACTCTACTTGCTCAGTTATTCCCCCCAGTTTGTCAGTCCTGCCATCAATACTATCACATTTCGGTTCTCCACCTCGCGCTCCTGTTAAGGAAACATCATTGCCTTGATAGTTGCAGGTCTCCCTCTGTCGACGATAGCCCCTCTATTCCAGAGGATAGACCCAGAGGCCCCTGCGCCTTGGACCCATCACCATTTATGGTGAGTGCCTACGGGCCATTTTGAGAGGAGTCATCATTGCCTCTCCGAATGGTTGTTTCTCACATGCTCGACTTCAGCACCTTGATCGCATCGTTGAGAATCGTGCAGGATTTACATACCTACCATTATTTGTCGAAGACCCTGGATTTCCCCCAACTCTAGCACATTGGTGAGTCACTGCGGAACACCCAGTTGTATGTTCCCGTGGATGTCCGAGCTGTGTTGGTGATTGTATTCGGAAGCCATCCAATTATATGCTTCCTCGAGTACCCAGTTCAGTCCCAGATCAGTTCTAGTTCAGTGTACCATTGCGAGTGTACCCCTTGTCACTCTGATCCAGCAGCTCATCAGTTCCTTTGGTACCACACTCAGTAGCACTGTTGATTGTTCCAGTGTATCAGTTCTTCAGCTCAGACATGGTCATCCCAGTAGTATGTCCCAGATTTGTGTCCCCTCTGGACCCTTATGATGTACACAGTGGTTCTCTATGTATCTTTCAGGTCCCTCTTTTTGGGCCTCACAGTTATGTTTATGTATCTTGATACGAGCATGGGTATGCCCGCCTCGTCCATATATTGAGATTCTTCCTCATTCAGTATTTGAGGCCATGTATATGTCAGGTCCCCATTCTTGGACCCCTTTGTTATTATTATGTTATATCCTGCTACGAGCATGGGAATGCCCGCCTCGTCCATATGATCAGATGATTCCTCATCCATCATTGAGGTTATGTACTTTTAGTTCTTACAGTTTGTTTGGGATCATTGTTCCGGGCTTTAGTTTGTTTCTTCTCTTCTCCATACCCCAGGAAAACCATATATGACTTATGATGTCCATCGGCCATACGATGAGCTCCTGCCCTCACACATCAGGGGGCAATCTGTTAACACCCAAAAAGTGTTCACTAACTGATCTACTCCATTACATGACTCATTTGTCCATTTTCCTACCATATTTCCCTTAAAAACCCTAAAAATCCCACTAAAAAGCCTCCAAAAGGCCACAAAACCATCAAAAAAGCCTCAAAAAGGCTAAAAAACCCCTTTTTCCTCCAAAAATATCCAAAATTCCTCTAAAATAGCAAAATCCCTCTAAAAAGAAAATAAAAAAATACAAAATAATGAGGAAAATGAGTAAAAAACCCTATACAGCTGCCCTAAACCATATGGTTCCCAAAACCATGGGCCAGCACTCCACCACCAAGAAACTATAAATAGGTGATGGAGATCCCTCATTCCATATCCACAATCAAGTATACCCTTACTCTGCCAAAATTTTTCTTGAAACCCTAGCTCACCATTGAGCCACTTTCACCTTGAGAGCCCCTTTTGGCCCATTCCCACCATTGGAGAAAGAGAAGGAGCAAGTTGGAGCTTGGAGCAACCCTCTTGGACATTGCAAGAGCTTCACCAACCTTCACATTGGAGGTAAAATTAATACAAAAACCATTATTTACATTTTGTTGTTTATATTTCATGCACTTGTTTTAGAGTAGTTTACATTTCTGTTTTAGCATTTTAATTTCCATTTACTGAACTGCTACTAAGGAGTCCATTCTCCTTAGTAGGTGCTCATTTGCACAAGCTAAGGGTAAAACCCTAGCTACAGCAACTATACCCTAAGGGTGTAACCTCGTGAATTTTTGCAATGGCAAAGTTTGATGAACTATATGAACTTTATAATGAATTTTATATTAAGTTGGGGCGGAGTCAATCCATACCTTAGGATCGAATACGACCTAGGTGGGTGTTTTATACTATGAGTGTACTTATGTCGATTTAAATGGAGCTACCGAATATATGTTCTAACCTTAGCATGAATCATATACTTGATGTCGTAATCGTTGAACTGATGGTTGGCAGGTGGAATGATGGCGTTGTATAAATCCTGCCTACGAATTCAAGGGTGTCGTAAATGATTGGGTTTGTAATCAATATGCCTGGCCGCCATGTTAATGGTAATATTACGTGCACGTCGTGATGGATGTTCGGCATGTGAGAGGTTTGGCAATGTTGAGTTGTAACGGGCCTCCTGCCCTGGTGTCAACAGAGTTGGCAACTTTGCGGCTTGGGAGATGGAGGGGTGAGTTAATGTTGCATCTACCACCCTCCATTGTGGCTTAATGAAATTAGATCTCCGTCGGTGATCGTTGTGCATTGGGATTGTGATGAACCCTAACGTAACTTACAGGATGTTGTAACGTTTTCTTGGTCATTGTTTCGGTGCCAGGGTTTGGGGGTGAGGCCAACCAGCCAAGAGGCACTTAGGGTTTTGATGTTTTTAGCCTCCCTCGGGCTTGATCTTGAGACCGACAGCAACCTCCAAACTGTAAGTGAATGCTATCAATGGAGGCTGAGTTTGGATTTGAATAGTGTGGCAATCCACAGGTTGGATGAGTGCGTCTGTTGGGGTGTTGTCATGACTTGAAGGTCTGGGGTTTCAATCGGGTTGTAAGTTTCAAAAGGTATCACACAGTCTGGCCTTCGAGTTGGGTGCTTCTCCTTCGCAGTGGATGGATGGATGGCTTCATCAATCTTCTGTCACGACTCAGTTACAGTAAAGTTGCAAAAGTTTAAATTTTTCTTATTGCATGCATCATTATTTCATGATTGATATTTAACTCTGGGCATGGTCGTTTGGCAGGTAGCTCTCGGCGATCAGCAATGTGCTGGGAAGGTTGACGGGGAGAAGAAATGTAGCAAACCCACTGGTAAGCTTCGGTGGTATCCTTACCTCGTGGTTCTCCTGGAATCGGACTTGATGAGCAGGGTGTTGGAAGTATGTCTTCTCGGCAACGGCTTTTGTCTCGCCTGCAATATTGGGAAACGTTACTATTTAAGTTTTGTTTGTTAGTGTAGATGATGTGAATATTTCTTAAAATGTATGGCCAGCCATCCCTTGGCTCGGCGAGCTTTATAGGGTTGAACCCTCGTTGTTGCAAGGGATTTCACAATATTAAAAGTTTTTTATGTTATCGTTTTGAACTTCTAAATCGATGGAAGAAACATCTGTGGAACTATAGGGAAAAGTAATGTCGACTATGGTTTTGTTTCGGCATTAGCTGTGTAGTGTAAAAAGTGGGTGTTGAGTGAAAACCTCAGTAAACGAATGAGGCGATCTGTAGGATGCTGCCATCATAATTTTAAATGGAAATATTAATTGTTTAGGGTTTTAATGTTTACGTATGGTGTTTTTGAACTCTCATTTCGAATTGTTCCTGAAAGCTTGTCTAAGATGTTTATTTAAAGAGTGGCTATAAGCCGATAATGATCTACCAGGCTTGCATTGCATCTGTGCATACTCGAGTTAAGATGATAATAAAGAGGTATTAGTTTTTTATTTGAATACAAATGTGCTGATGTTAAACCCTAGCCTGTCGATGATAATGAAACCTGTTGGGCTGTAAATGATGTTTAAAATGCAAGAATAACGGATCTTGTTTCTATAGTTAGGATATTGTAATAATGAAAACACTTGATTTTGCAGCTGTTAAAAGTTTGTAAAAATTAGTATGATGAGAACAGATCAACCTTGGTTTGAGTGTAGAGATGTTGTATCTTACTTTGTCAATTAAATAATGCTATTATTTTCTTTGCTTTTAATAACATGCTACTCTGTGATGTAAATTCTGCCATATACAGTTGATAATACAGAATCAAAGAAAGTGCAGTGTTTTCATCAGTTAGTTTAATTTGCCTATTAATACAACAGTTTTTCTACTTTAATTCTATCTCCCTGTATTTGTCCAATTTAGACCTCTAGAGAAAATTCAAAAGAACAATACAGTACTCCTTTTTTTTGCAAAAAATAATACAGTGATGACAATAATTTCTATAAAGATCAGTCAGATACAAATAACAAATAAAAGAATGGGTATATGGTTAAATAGAATGCATGATCTTGGTTTCTTTTGAAGAAATAACTGATGATCAGTAAACCCTCGTTGTTAACACCATGTCCACCTTCAGAAGTCAAAAAAGAAATTACTGCTATAACTAGTTTTCTGGTACGTTGTTTCAGCATACAGATTTGAACAGTAAAAACAATGCATGCATAGATCTAATCTACAGCTGCTAAAATATAAGATGCATGGGGAACATAAGTCTGTGCATGGGTGGTCTCTTGGGTTTATGTATTTAGATGCATGCTAGGTTTTACTTTTAAATGAACAGATTTAATGCTACCTCTCTGTTCTAGAGTACGATGCAGCTTCACGCATGGGGAAAAATGCAGAGGAGTCATTTTATCAATTCAGCAAATTTAAATAAATCAGGATCTAACATTTTACTGCTACTGGTCATTAATAACATTTCTAAGCCATTTTCTGAGAGCATTCATATGATTGGAAACCAAAAAAAATAAAAGAATAGAACCTGAGTGTGATAGGAGGAACAAATCACTCAAGAAGCCTGTTCCACCCAACCTGCTCCTAAGCAGTTAAGATGTCTGCCTTAGGACCCTCGAGCCTATCCACTGATCCACCAGGAGGAAGGAAGTTCAAAATCTTAGGGTCTCTACTTGCAGCAGCAAGAAAATATATATATCTAGCCTGACAGGCTTAGTAATCAATGGGACCAGCACCAGCACCTCTGGTCTATCGTTCTCATAACATTTGCAGACTTATACTTGCACTATCCACAGCCTCCCTATTCGAATCTCTCAGCCATCACCTAATGCACATGAGGAATGTTTTTGCCGAAAACATTGTAAGAGCTCCCTGCTCAATTCGAATTGCCTTTTATAGGCTGCCTAGGTCTTTTTGTAATTAACTGGTCATTAGTGAGCTACCTGCTCACCTCCCTCCACCTGGAGGGGAAAATGCCACAAAATTAGGGGGAGTTGTCCAATACAAACAGCTAATGGTAGAGTGCAAATGTTGCCATCTATCCCAATCCTTCCAGTAGCTTCCATTCCTCCTAGTGGGCTAGTGGACACTCTTATAACAACTTTCTTGAGTGTTTGTCTCCCATTTTTATTTATTAAATAATAATAATGAGTCATTACATTCATCTTTTACCTAATTGGCCATAATTACAAAACTTGTAATTATAACTTAACACAAAGTATTTTTCAAAAAAGATAATAGTAGAAAATAATTATTCTCAAAAATTGGGTAGGTGACATACGCCCCCCCTTAAGCCTCAACATTGTCCTCGATGTTGCTTTATTCACTCCTTGAGTGTTCCTGGAATAGAGTTGGGTATGCAGCCTGCATACTACTCTCCAACTCCCAGGTATCCTCTACTGGGATAAAGTGCTTCCATTGCACTTTTACTTGGCCAACCGTGCGGTTCCGGAGTAGAGTTTCTTTCCTTGCGAGAATACAGTCTGGTTCCACCGAAAAATCGCCGCCTTGTTCCACCTGAACATTATTCCAATTTACAACATGAGTAGGATCATGCACATATTTCTTTAAAAATGAAATGTGAAAAACATTATGGACTTTGAGGTTTGAACGTAAGGCTAATTGATATGCCACAGGTCCAACTCTGGACAAGATTTCGAAATGACCACAATACCTGGGTGCCAGTTTGACACATCTTCCCAATTTTAACGAACTCTTTTTCGGCCTTACCTTAAGAAAAACATGTTCACCAACCTGGAACTCTTTATGAGTTCCTTTAAGGTCTGCTTGACTTTTTTTTCTATCCTGGGAAGCCTTAAGATTTCCTTGTACTTGCTTCACGATTAGTTCTAATTCCTGCAACAATTCGGGCCCTAAGGTGACTCTGCTAACCAGATCACTCCATGACACCGGTGTGTTACACTTTATACCGTAAAGGATCTCAAATGAGCTAAGTTTGGCTGAAGCATGGTAGTGATTGTTATACGCAAACTCTGCTAAATGCAAGTAGTCTTCCCACTTACCAGGCTGATCCTTAACATACATTCTGAGGATATCTTCCAATATCTGGTTCACCCTTTCAGTCTATCCGTCTGTTTGTGGATGAAACGCAGTGCTAAAATTTAGGGTGGTGTTTAACCCTTTGAACAAGGACCTCCAAAAGTTACCTGTGAACTTTGAATCTCGGTCTGAAACTATTACCTTGGGTATCCCATGCAATCGAAAAACCTGCTTCATAAAATTTTCTGCGATATCAGGAGCTTTATGGGTAGTTTTGACAGGGATAAAATGGGATGCCTTGCTAAGTTTGTCTACTACCACCATGATGGAGTCGTGCTGTTTTTTATTCTTTGGTGACCCAGTGATGAAATCTATACTTACGACTTCCCATTTCGAGCTGGGTATAGGCAAGGGCTGCAGCAATCCAGCAGGATGTTGATGTTCCACCTTCACTTTTTGACAGTCAAAATACTTAGCTATATATTCTGCTACTTCATCCTTCATTCTGGGCCAATAATACTCCTTCCTTAGCATTGTGATGGTTTTCTGGCAACCTGGATGGCAAGAATAGTGGCTTTTGTGCACCTCATCCAAAATCGGAATTTTTACTGTTGGTACGTTTGGTACGTACAATCTGTTTTTGTACAACAGTAAGCCATTTTCCTTCAAACTGAAACCTGTCATAGAATTTTCAGAATTGTTTTCTGCTGTCTTTTCCTGCAATTTTCTGTATTCCTCATCCTCTTTAATTCCTTCAAAAATCTGTTTCTCCAAATTTATTGCATATGTGCTGATGGCTGAAATAAAATGTATCCTTGCATTACGACTTAACGCGTCGGCAACTTTATTCTCCTTCCCCTTAATGTGCTAAATTTCAAAATCATACTCACTCAGAAAAGTTAGCCATCTCGCTTGCCTGGCATTCAAATTTGTTTGATCTAACAAATATTTCAGCCCCATATTATCCATCATTAAGGTAAGTTTTCTGCCAATAAGGTGGTGACGCCACATTTTCAAGGCATGAATCATTGCTAACCATTCTAGATCGTAGGTGGAATAGTTCTTCTCATGTATTTTCAGTTTTCTTGATTCATATGCTACAGCATGTCCCTCCTGTGTTAGGAATCCTCCCAGTCCATCATTGCACGCGTCTGTGCATACTACAAAATCTTTATTAGGATCTGCAATCCTCAAAATAGGCGCTGAATTCAGCGACTATTTTAACTTTACAAAACTGTCCGCACACTTTTGATCCCAAACAAACTTCTTTCCCTTTTTCTGTAGCGACGTTATGGGGTTTGCAATCCTGGAAAACCCTTCAATGATTTTTCTATAATAACCAGTGATGCCCATAAACGATCGCACATCTGTCACATCTTTAGGAACCAGCCATTCATTAATGGCCTTTATCTTGGTGGGGTCACCTGAAATCCCTTCCTCAGAGATTATGTGTCCTAAGTACTGAATCTTGTCTTTGTAAAAACCACATTTGCTGAACTTACCATACAGCTGGTGCTCCCTCAGAACTTACAGAATGATACGTAGATGTTCATCATGCTCCTCCTTGTTCTTAGAATATACTAAAATGTCATCGATAAACACAACTGCAAATTTATCTAAGTACTTGTGTAGAATTTTTTCCATTAAACACATAAATATAGCAGGTGCATTAGTTAATCCAAACGACATGACAACGAACTCATAATGCCCATAACAAGTTCTAAAGGCTGTTTTTAAAATGTCCTCATCCTTCACATGAACCTGATGATATCCTGATCGTAAATCGATCTTCGAGAATATTGTTGCTCCGTGTAGCTAGTCAAAAAGATCGTCAATGCGGGGGAGCGGGTACCTATTCTTGATCATCATTTTATTCAGTTGACGATAGTCTATGCAAAGTCTCAGGGTACCATCCTTCTTCTTAACAGAAATGACCGGTGCTCCCCAAGGAGACACACTGGGTCTTATGTATTTTTTATCGATCAGCTCCTTCAGCTGAGATTTTAACTCATTTAACTCTAGTATATTCATCCGGTATGGAGCTTTAGAACTTGGTACTGCACCAGGTATTAATTCAATAGTAAAATCCAGGTCCCTTTTGAGAGGTAATTCTGGGATCTCTTCAGGAAAAATATCTTGGAAATCCTGTAAGACAGGTATGTCCTCTATTTTCAGTTTGTCCTCCTTAGTACTTATCTCATCATGCACCGCATTTACTGCAAACATCTGACACCCTTTTCTAATTGCCCTTTTTACTTGCATGGCTGAAATCTGCCGAACGGATGTTTTTCTAGGGATGCCTTTTACCTTTGCTGTATTTCCTTCATCATCCAGGAAAATAAAAAAAAATTCATAGCAATTCAGAATGACACGATGGGTTTCTAACCAGTCCATACCGATTAGGATGTCATATGAACCCAATGCTAGAATATTTAACTTAACTTGTGTTGTTAGTTGATTCATAGATAAAACACAATTTTCCACAAAATCAGTAACCTTTCTTTTTGTTCCTGTTGCTAATCTAACTAACCAGGATTTATCGAATTTCTCTGTTTTCAAATCGAGTCTTTCTACAACAACTGGTGATATATAACTTAGACTAGCACTGGGGTCAATTAAAATAGAAACTGGGTGGTTTTGCATCATACCTTCAACCTCCACCATTGAGACTTGGTGTTCTGCTTGCCAGTTGTCCAATGCTGCACTAATTCCGGGCACTTCTCTTGCCACATCTCCTACAGTAGCTTCAGACTGTATGGAGTGATATGGTTGGCCGCCCGTTTCTTGAGGGGACAGTCCGAGGCATAATGGGGCCCTTGGAACTCAAAGAATTTTATAGGTGGCTTCTGTTCATTGGTCCTGGAAACATTGGGGACATTTCTGGGTGCTGTAAATTTCTGCTGCTGATTATTTCTATTTTGCTGAAATTTTTATTCTAAAAATTTCTCTTCTGGAAACCGGAATTGCCACCATATCTAAAAATTTTCCTTTTCTGTTCAAAATTACTGGGTTTTGGGTTTTTTCCAACTAGGTACCCCTTCCCTTTTCTTATTCTGGTCAAAGCAAAAAGTGGCTTTCCTCATGGCTTCTTCTAGTGTCTTAGGGTTATTGTACTCTATCCTGTCCTTGATGTGGAAAGGTACACAACTTAGGTACCTCTGGACCTTTGGTTTTTCTTCCACCATATATGGCACATACCTTAGCAAACTTAAAAACTTGTTGTTCAATTCTTTCATGTTCATCATTCCCAGTTTCATATCATAGAGTTCTTTGGATTTCTCTTCATAATACTGCTCAGATAAGAATTTTTTCTTAAAGTGTCTTTTAAAAGTACTCCAACTCACATCTCGATCTTTTATACCTTTTACCCTTTTAACGTCTTGCCACCAAATATCTGCCTTCCCGGTCAAATTATAAATTGCCATCTTTGCCTTTAAGGATTCTGAATAGTCGTAGATATGAAATTACTTTTTCATGCCGGACAACCATGCTTCCGCTGTCTCTCCTTTCTCTGTTTCACCATTGAAAGTTGGGGGTTTGATTTTCTTGAATTCACCAGATATCTGTTCGTACTGTTTATTCCTTTTTCTTTTTGGCTTAAAGTCTCCTTCACTGCTGTCACTAGAGTAGTTATGCTTCTTTTTACGTGGATGTTTGGCAGTTCTTGATGATGTTGAGTTGTTATTTCCCTCAGCTATTTCTGTTTGTTTATCCTTGCCTTCATGAGATAGCTCTTTAGTTTCGGAAGCATGTTCAAGGTTCTGTTCATATTTTGGATATTGGTCGAACAGTGCTTGCTTCAACTCCTCCTGTGTCCTCAGGATTCTTTCGTTGTCATGTTTTAGTGATTGGATCTCTGCCTTCAATTCTTGAAAAGCATGCAAAAATTCTGACGAATCGTTACCCTGGTTGCCCTGGAATTGTTGTTCCATACTTGGGTTGTTTGGCGGAAATCTGCCCCTTATGTGTTCAGCTGATCCTTCCATATCTGTAAATCAAATAAAATTTTCTGTATACGACAAAATAATTTAAACTTGAGTTAGCGAAAAATTTCACAGTCATAAATTTTATGTTTGCGTGTTTCCTGGACCATCTTTAGGCCTAGAGTTCGAACATGAGCTTTGATACCACATGTAACATCCCACTATTTTCATCAAAATTTAAAATTTCTAAATTGTCATTAAATACTAATAATTATAAAATGCGGAAATAATAAATGTTTAATTAAAATAGTAATTAATAAATTCGTCCTTTGGTCTGAACAATTTTAACTGCTGTGTCTTTTTGTTTTTCTGATGGTGTACTATGCCGGCGACACGTCATGAATCCAATTAATAATTATGACATTTATTTATATGCTTCAATGGATAAATTTTCGATATACTTTGAAAACAGAATTCTCCTCGACAAGTATTGACAGTTTAATTTTTCTGGATGATGATGAAAGGGGTCCCACGAGGTGCCCCGAGGCTTACTTAGCTTCTCAGCTAAAGCATTGCACTCGTCCTTCATGCGCATATTCGCAGGTAATAGATAGTGATAAAATTCAGAGTATTTAATAACCGTGATATAAATAAAAACTACCTATGGTTTTGACGCTACAGGTATGGTCTTCTTCCAATTTTGTAAGATGAACTTGACTAGCTTAAAAACTACAGAAATCGTCAATCTCAGAGTGTGATTGTTATGAATGTCCTTCATTAGGAGTTTATGACTTCACTTGTTATCATTTCATGAATGACTTGCGGCTGTTAAAACAATTCATTTATAAATTTCGACTATGACCAATTTAAGACAAGGACACATGGTCCTAAGCATACTATAGTGAGAGTAATAAGGTGATTCTAAGTTTTCTATGACCTGGGCAATTATAATGGTGATGTAATATGCCTTAATGCCCTACCATGTAGTTTATACGATGGTTCCTTGGGTGGCAACTATACCCTAAGGGTGTAACCTCGTGAATTTTTGCAATGGCAAAGTTGATGAATTATATGAACTTTATAATGAATTTTATATTAAGTTGGGGTGGATTCAATCCATACCTTAGGATCGAATGCGACCTAGGTGGGTGTTTTATACTATGAGTGTACTTATGTCGATTTAAATGGAGCAACCGAATATATGTTCTAACCTTAGCATGAATCATATAGTTGATGCCGTAATCGTTGAACTGATGGTTGGCAGGTGGAATGATGGCGTTGTATAAAGCCTATGTACGAATTCAACGGTGTCATAAATGATTGGGTTTGTAATCAATACGCCTAGCCACTGTGTTAATGGTAATATTACGTGCACGTCGTGATGGATGTTCGGCATGTGAGAAGGTTTGGAAATGTTGAGTTGTAACAGGCCTCCTGCCCTGGTGTCAACAGAGTTGGCAACTTCATGGCTTGGGAGATGGAGGGGTGAGTTAATGCTGCATCTACCACCCTCCATCGTGGCTTAATGAAATTAGATCTCCATCGTTGATCGTTGTGCGTTGGGATTGTGATGAACACTAATGTAAGTTACAGGATCTTGTAACGTTTTCTTGGTCATTGTTTCGGTGGTAGGGTTTGGGGGTGAGGCTAATTGGCCGAGAGGAACTTAGGGTTTTGATGTTTTTAGCCTCCCTCGGGTTCGATACTGAGACCGGCAGCAACCTCCAAACTTTAAGTGAATTCTATCAATGGAGGCCGAGTCTGGAGTTGAATAGTGTGGCAATCCACAAGTTGGATGAGTGCGTATGTTGGGGCGTTGTAGTGACTTGAAGGTCTGGGGTTTCAATCGGGTTGTAAGGTTCAAAAGGTATCACACAGTGTGGCCTTCGACTTGGGTGCTTCTCCTTCACAGTGGATGGATGGCTGGCTTCGTCAATCTTCTGTCACGACTCAGGTACAGTAAAGTTGCAAAAGTTTAAATTTTTCTTGTTGCATGCATCATTATTTCACGATTGATATTTAACTCTGGGCATGGTCGTTTGGCAGGTAGCTCTCGGCGATCAGCAGTGTGCCAGGAAGGTTGACTGGGAGAAGAAATGTAGCGAACCCACCGGTAAGCTTCAATGGTATCCCTACCTCGTGGTTCTCCTGGAATTGGACTTGATGAGCAGGGTGTTGGAAGTATGTCTTCTCGGCAGTGGATTTTGTCTCTCCTGCAGTATTGGGAAACGTTATTGTTTAAGTTTTGTTTGTTAGTGTAGATGATGTGAACATTTCTTAAAATGTATGGTCGGCCATCCCTTGGCTTGACGAGCCTGATAGGGTTGAACCCTCGTTGTTGCAAGGTATTTCACAGTATTAAAAGTTTTATGTTATCGTTCTGCACTTCTAAATCGATGGAAGAAACATGTGTGGAACTATAGGGAAAAGTAATGTCGACTATGGTTTTGTTTCGGCATTAGTTGTGTAGTGTAAAAAGTGGGTGTTGAATGAAACCCTCAGTAAACGAATGAGGCGATATGTAGGATGCTGCCATCATAATTTTAAATGGAAATGTTAATTGTTTAGGGTTTTAATGTTTACATATGGTGCTTTCGAACTCTCATTTTGAATGTTCCTGAAATCCTGTCTAAGATGTTTATTTAAAGAGTGGCTATAAGCCGATAATGATCTACCAGGCTTGCATTGCATCTGTGCATACTCGAGTTAAGCTGATGATAAAGAGGTATTAGTTTTTTATTTGAATACAACTGTGCTGATGTTAAACCCTAGCCTGTCGATGATAATGAAACCTGTTGGGCTGTAAATGATGTTTAAAATGCAAGAATATCGGATCTTGTTTCTATAGTTAGGATATCTATGATAATGAAAACACTTGATTTTGCAGCTGTTAAAAGCTTGTAAAAATTAGTATGATGAGAACATATCAACCTTGGTTTGGGTGTAGAGATGCTGTATCTTACTCTGTCAATTAAATAATGCTATTCTTTTCTTTGCTTTTAATAACATGCTACTCTGTGATGTAAATTCTACCATATACAGTTGATAATACAGAATCAAAGAAAGTGCAGTGTATTCATCAGTTAGTTTAATTTGCCTATTAATACAACAGTTTGTCTACTTTAATTCTATCTCCCTGTATTTGTCCAATTTGGACCTCTGGAGAAAATGAAAGATCAATACAGTACTCCTTTTTTTTGCACAAAATAATACAGTGATGACAATAATTTCTATAAAGATCAGTCAGATGCAAATAACAAATAAAAGAATGGGTATGTGGTTAAATAGAATGCATGATATTGGTTTCTTTTGAAGAAATAACTTATGATCAGTAAACCCTAGATGTTAACACCATGTCCACCTTCAGAAGTCAGAAAAGAAATTACTACTATAACTAGTTTTATGGTACGTTGTTTTAGCATACAGATTTGAACAGTAAAAACAATGCATGCAGAGATCTAATCTACAGCTGCTAAAATATAAGATGAATGGTGAACATAAGTATGTGCATGGGTGGTCTCTTGGGTTTATGTATTTAGATGCATGCTAGGTTTCACTTTTAAACGAACGGATTTAATGCTACCTCTCTATTTTGGAGTACGATGCAGCTTCAGGCATGGGGAAAAATGTAGAGGAGTCATTTTATCAGTTCAGCAAATTTAAATAAATCAGGATCTAACATTTTACTGCTACTAGTCATTAATAACATTTCTAAGCCATTTTCTGAGAGCATTCATATGATTGGAAACCAAAAAAAATAAAAGAATAGAACCTAAGTGTGATAAGAGGAACGAATCACTCAAGAAGCCTGTTCCACCCAACCTGCTCCTGAGCAGCCAAGATGTCTACCTTAGGACACCCGAGCCTATCCACTGATCCACCAGGAGGAAGGAAGTTGAGAAGCTTAGGGTCTCTACTTACAGCAGCAAGAAAATATATATATCTAGCCTAACAGGCTTAGTAATCAATGGGACCAGCACCAACACCTCTGGTCTGTCCTTCTCATAACATTTGCAGACTTATATTTGCATTATCCACAGCCTCCCTATTCGAATCTCTCAGCCATCACCTGATGTACATGAGGAATGTTTCTGCTGAAAACATTGTAAGAGATCCCTGCTCAATTCGAATTGCCTTTTATAGGCTGCCTAGGTCTTTTTGTAGTTAACTAGTCATTAGTGAGCTACCTGCTCACCTCCCTTCACCTGGAGGGGGAAATGCCACAAAATTAGGGGGGTTTTCCCATACCAATAGCTAATGGTAGAGTGCAAATGCTGCCATCTATCCCAATCCTTCCAACAGCTTCCATTCCTCCTAGTGGGCCAGTGGACACTCTTGTAACAGCTTTCTTGAGTGTTTGTCTCCAATTTTTATTTATTAAATAATAATAATGAGTCATTACATTCATCTTTGACCTAATTGGCCATAATTACAAAACTTGTAATTATAATTTAACACAAAGTATTTTTCAAAAAGGATAATAGTAGAAAATAATTATTCTCAGAAATTGGGTAGGTGACAGTCCTGCTGTCTAGCAAGGTGTGGCAGGTCCAAGGTGACGCGCTCTGGAACTTAGCGGAGCACATCGGTGATGCAGTCTTCTCTTGTACAAGGTGCGTTGATAACTCTCTAGCGCATGTTTCTCTTGTGCAAGGTGCGTTGCAGTTGGTTAAAATGGAAAACTCGAAGCTTGGATGGCATGGAAACTTATCGCTACTTAACTGGAAAGGTGGTAGTCGATCCCCTTACCTAGTGGGATGATCCTTTAAGCCTCTCCCCTAAATCCTCAACCTCTCTTATCCCTTTAGATCTATATATATGAACCCCCTCTCCATTGTCAAAAGAGGAAGGATAGAGTACTCTTATGCTAGTGTAATTTCTCTAGGTGATCCTCTTCATCCATTAGGAGGTTAAGCATTCAATATTGGAGGCTAGGATTGTTGGAAGGAGGTTATGATGTCAAAGCATCAGTCGTAACATCTCTCCCTTTGTACTTCTTACTATTACATTTAATACAAGTTATTTCCATAAATATTATTGTGTTAATGATGTTTAGGATTTTCCTCTTTGACTGTTAATCTATATCAGTTGGCATCCATGTGCTTTTATAACTTGTTTGTTTCCACGTGATTTATTTGGTTTTGCAGCTAAAGATCTGATTTATTTATTTGGTTTTGGAACTAAAGATCTGAAAGAGCAACAAGGAGAGAGGAATTGCATAATTGAGGTAAGCCATCTCTTTATTTCTCTTGCATTTCAATTGATCTAGGAAAGATACTCATGTTATGTACTCATTTGTTCTAGATCTAAACCATTCATACTAGGGAGATCTATTTGATTCCGCTCATCCAGATTGCCCATAAACAAATTTGGCGACTGTACTGGGGATAGTAGCCCGTGTTTTTTATTTCATTGCATTTTGGTTTATTTGATTTCTTTCCAATTACCCTCTAGCCTCGAAGTTGCTTTTTCTTTTTGGATCTGACCATCAGAGAGTCTTTGGGATATCCAGACTCTGTTTGGGATCTTTATTGGGCCTTCTACCTTTTTATTCTTAGAGAATTTTTACTTTTGTTGCTTATACCTCGCCCAACGCACCTGGGCCATTCATCACCCGCGTCACTGTATTTCTGTCGCACTTAGCCAGTTTGCAGACTGTGTCGCTGACGCTTTTTGCTAGTTTGCATCCTGCGTCACTGACACAATTACCCAGTTTGCAGAGCACGTTGTTGGGTTTCCCAACACTCTGGTGCACCTTTGTAGGGCGTGTCGGCCTTCATTACTTTGCACTCATTGTTGAAAATTCTCGAAGTTGGTTTTTGGCTTAGTTTTTTAGTTCTGTATGTTTTCATTGACTGCTACAAAACCTCCTAGACCCAGCATACTTCATCATTGGCTTACTTTTTAAGTTTGAGTATTGATTTGAGTCCTAGCTAGTCAAGTGGGTGCATCCCTCGTTGTAAGAAATATCAATCCCCCATGAGCACACTCAGTCTTGTGACTCCTTATCAGGCCATTTGATCTATTCGATATGACTTCTAAGCCTTCCGATATTGGATTGTTGTCATTTTTCTCAATTTTGTGTGTTTTTGAGATTTTGGGAGATTATGTTTCTTTGAGAGTTTCCAATCAATCAAGTTTTGCAGTAGTATATTCCCTGATTTTTCTGAATAATAGGTCTGGAAAGTGGCATCATTCTCCATTGAGTGCATTTGAGTAGGAAATCAAAATTGTTGATTATCTTCATTTCAAGCTTGTTTCTTGGAATTGTTGTAGAGAACTTTCATGCTTTGGAACAAGTATTAAAAAGATCTTTGAAAAGTTTAAAGGATCAGTATTCACTTGCATTTTCTTAGGTTTGAAACATTTATTCATTATTTCCTTGAAAATTCTAAGTACATCTGAACTTTTGCAAAGCATTCCAAAGATAGTGAAAATTCTTGCATTCTTGATTTTCTTCCCACTTTTGATCATTATTTATGAAAATAGGAGTTATTGCATTCGAAAGGAAATTATTCTTTTCATTTTTTCTTAGATTCGCTTAACTTGAAAAGAGAAAAAGAAAAAACATTTGGATTTGGTGTATTATTCATTTTTGTTGGATTAGTGAAAGAGTCCTTTTGATTCTTTTGGTTTATTTTGAAAGAATAGAGGTACTTGTTCGTTTCATTATCGAAAACAAAGAAAACTTCTCCTTACCATAGCTAGTTTTCATCGAAAAGAAAAAGAAAATATTTGCATTTTGCATGTAGTTAAGATTTGCATCTTTTTAAATTCATGTCTTCACCTCGTGCATTCACTTAACCATCAAGATAAAATTTAATGGTAGCATTAGGTTAAAACTATATAGAAAATTTTGTGTTAAGTTAGAGATGTGTTCTGGCGTTTTTAAGCGTGGCAGTTGTCATTATTTTCCTGCACTGCATCCCAAGGGCTTGTAGTTCTTCCATGTACCAATCGGTATATCGAACGACCTTTCATGTACCTTTGGGTATATAGAAAGGTACTTCACAGCACCACTACAGATTTGAGATCCCACGTACATTGAGTATATCAGGATACCCTACTAGGATTCATGTAACCATTCGAGTTAACCTATTGGTCATCTTGGCATGGAAATACACCAAGAACATCACTCAGGGAGCTACTACACACATGCTGTCAGGTAGTCGATTTATACGGTCATGGGTAGGGTCCTAATCCTCCCTGGTTAGTGCTCTGAAATATTGGGCCGAGTATAACTGTTGGACCTTGTGGTATATTACGAGTTGCACTGCCTTGATAATCCCATGAGGTTCCAGACCATTAAATCCACACCTACCACATAAGTTTGCTTGCATCTTTAGCTTGTGTAGATTTTGGATTGTATTTTTACTTTTTGTATATAAAACCCTTAGGAGAAATTTTGGTTCAGTCATTCTAGTTGATCAACCTTTAAGAAGATCCCGCAGGATTTTGAACTTGCCACCTAAATATCCCCTTAATTAGGAGGAGAAATCGAGCACAAATATGGATCAACCTACCACATATGTGTCACATGAAGAAGATACTTCTACCATGGAGTCAGGGATGAACTATTCACCTCCCGCAAATCCACCTATCACTGATCCTATGGGTATGTTGATTGTGGAACAACCTATTTCACATGGTACATCTTTTCATCATTCGATGGAAGGACATCCTGGAGCCACAGAATGGATTTTCAGTCAATGCCAGGACAATACGGTATCAACATATTTTAGTCCAACTGCATCATTTTGGGACACTTGTTTAGGGCATCATGTTTCCGATTTTGAGTCACTTCCAATGGTGGAAACTCCATTTCATAGGATTCCTCCATGGATCCCCAATGATGTCTTTCTCCAACCTATTTATGAGACTATCGATCATTTACGAACGTTCGGTAACGAACTTAGACGACAGAGTTTCCCACCTAGGCATAATTCGGAAGTGTCATCTATTGAACAACATTCCCCTATCCATTCTTTATCTTTTTCTTCACTAGGAATATCTACACCTACCTTGACCACTTATGAACCTGGTCAACCATCATTCCCGACAAGTACACCTCAAAGTCAAGCGACCGGTTCAACACCTCATTTGACCCCAACCAATGGAGGGCGACCTTCAGCCACTATGAACTACGTTACTAAAACATTACCTCCACCACCCCCAACTCAAAATTTAAGGGGATTTTATAATCTACATATTAGTCTACAGTTTAGTAGAGGTCATCCCTTAGTATTCAACAATTAGTTACAGTTCAACCTACCATTAGTGGTAAACATTCGGTTACTAGGCACACTCCAATAAGTGGACAATTTTCAACTGGGGGGAAACCCCTAGCTAGTGGACCTAATCTAACTAGGGGACATAACCTAGTTAGTGGACATAACATGAGTGAAGGACATGCTTCACATTTGTACTATAGTATGGTTGGCATTTCTCTCCCAACCATGGGACAACCTATGTAGACACATCACATGGGGGGACCATCTATTTGGACTCAACCCCCATGGGGACACATCTATCCAGGCCATCATAATATTGTTATAGGACAAAATTACCCAGGAAACCTCTTTCCTAGATTACCCTATCCCAGAAACATGAACACCCCATGAGGGCATCATAATGTTCCACCACCAGGACCTCCAGCCGATGGACCACCCCCATCACCTCCACCAGCTGTCTCACCACCTCCCCCACCATTCGTTCCACCACCACCACCTTACTCTCGAGGAGGAGGACCCCCGCATTCTGGAGTAGGAAAACCTTATTTTGGAGGAGGAGGACCCCCACATTCTGGCGGAGGACCAGCTTATTCTAGAGGAGGAGGACCCCCACCTTTTGGTGAAGGACCCCCACCTTTTGGCGAAGGACCCCCACTTTTTGGCGAAGTACCACCTTATTCTGAAGGATGAGGACCCCCACCTTCTGATGGAGGACCACCTTATTTTGGAGGAGGAGGACCCCCTTCAGTTCCACCTCCCAACCCAGGAGGCCCAACCCCATATGTCCAATTTCCTACGGGAGGCCCTTATGATCAATTGATCCATGGTCCTACTGGTACACCAATGCCTTATCAATATTACCAGTATCCACAATTGAACCAACAATTACCATTTATGGCTACACTTGATCTGCCATTTTTGTCGCGTCTGACTAAAAATCCTATTTATCATGGCATAAATTGGCCTACGATTCCTATAAAGTTACCATCAGATATTTTGAAGTTTGACAGCAAACCCGGTGAGGACCCTAAAAACAACGTTTTGACTTATCATTTGTGGTGTTCATCCAATTCCTTAATGGATGATTCCATCCGTTTGAGGTTATTTCAAAGAACCCTTACTAGTACTTCCGCAAAGTGCTACATTGCGTTGCCACCACATTCCTTTCCTGACTTTCGTGTAATGTCCCCATTCAATTAAGGTTATAATAGGAAAATTCCATCAATCCTACTAGTTCCCTAGGTTGGATGGAGACATTGGGATTTTCAATAAGGGAGCTATTAAATGATGTTTATACATTAGAGTGGAATAAATATTTACTAAAGGAGCTAATTAAATAAATGCAAGAGAAAAATAAAGTGGCAATTGATCATGAAGACACATGGAGGTTGTGGGGCCAACACAAGCTAGAAATTCAGTGCCACATGGCATCCTCCTCTTGCAATTACGAATCCATAGAAGCCTAATTTTCTTGGGATGAGTTAGGAGGCTCATACACTTGTACATATGCATCATAGGTCAAATTTGTATGGGAGTGTAACTCCTAAGGAGAAGGAAGAGTCAAATGAAGAGTTATTGGACACTTGGACTAGATTCCCTAACCTATATGACAATAATGATGAAGATGCTATGACACTTATGACAAATTTCAGATATGATTGCTGAAATCTGACCATTATGACATGTCAGGCCTAAATATAGCATCGAAGAAGGTGCTCATGGGATTTGGGGAAGCGCAATGGGTTCCTATTCGAATTGGTGAAAGGTGGAAGGCTTGGAAAGGGAGGACACATGGCAAATCTTGAGCCCCCACCCTAATTCGAATTGGCTTGGAGTTATGGATGGATTGGGAACCTTAGAAGGATAAGGATGTTTATAAAATACAGGTATCAACCAAGAGAAGGGATTTTGATCATTTTGAGAATTTGCATTTGTGAAGAGAGCTAGTGGAATACTAGTCTACTTGCCTTAGCCAATTTCGAGGGTGAAAGATTACCATCCTAGTTGGTGTGTGGAAATTCCATTCAGAAATTTCATGAGAGATTTAATGGATTTTTTATTTTCAGGTGTAAGCTATAGGGAAGCTCATGGTTTCTTCTAGTGTAGCTCACTCCTTCAACCATTTCCAATTTTCTTTGCATATTCTTCATCCTTGAGGAAATGTGCCTTTGGTGAGATAATGTACTCTTTGTGGGAGATTCTCATGCCCAAATTATTTTGTAATATGAAGTATATTCTCTGTTCTTCATCTTCAGAAAGTTTCAGGTCAAGAGTCCAAGTGTATATATGTAAAATTGAGGCATTAATGAGCAAATAGTGACCATTTCCCCACTATATTGATGTATACCAATGAAATTGTGATGAATTCGAATGGAAGAGTATTTATCTAATGTATTTATGATTAATGGACTGTAATCAATGAGATGCACAAGTTCCATGTTCAGTACTTAAGAATTTGGAGTCATTTTGATCAGTTTTATACCATTTGAAGAAGATTTAATGCCATTTCCCCCAAGGTCGAAACTAGTGATTTTATAGTTGTTGGGAGAGGGTTATAACAGAATTCACAAAATGAATAATGATGCACATGAGACCTTAATATTTTCCCTTAGACATACCCTACCTCTTTTCAGAAATTCAAGTGGTTTTAGAAGCATTTGGAGAGCCATATTCAGCATTTACCCTGGGGGGATTTGAACCTCAAATTGTTAGTTAAATTCCATACTTTGGTCAGATTCTTAAAGGGGTTTGCAGAAGTATTTTGGTGGTCATATATCATCCCTGAACATCATAATCAATTCCTAACATCATTTATACACCTTCTCTGAATATTTGGGAGCATTTGGAGCAATTTGGAGACCTAGACATCAAAACTAGTCAAAGGTCGAACTAGGGAAAAAGTTGAAAATTTCACTATTTTAATAAAAAAAAAAATGGACATTACAAGTGGTATTGGAGCATGATCTTGGCACCTGATGGTATTAACAAGGAGCCAAAGAAACAATCCACCACCCTTAGAACCTGAAGTTGAAGAGGCTTTTGTTGAAGAGGAAGTAGTAGGAGAAGAAGATTATATTGTTGAAACCATGACTAAGAATGGAAAGGAAACCTCAGAACGGGAGGAATTTATTACAATCATACAACCTTTTTTTAAAGACCTTTCAAGTGGCATCAGAGACATGAAAAAACAAATGATGAAAGGATTTGAATTTATGGCTAGCCAACTTGGAGGCAAAGGAGTAATGGGAGGCAGCATGTTCGGGTTCACAGGGTACTCCCAAAAGACCAAACACCTCGAGCAACCACTTCACACAAACAGATCATAGATCGATACACCGATGTTTTGACGTGGTTTAAACCCTCGAGAGGGAAACACTCCACGACCCCATCCAAATAGCTATGATGGAGCAGTTTATTATGCAAAAGAAAGAAAGTTACAAATGAGCTTCTCATAATCGATCCACTAGACAATGACCCTCCATGCTCTTTAAATAGAGATCATGGACCAATCGGGTGTTAAGCCACGGATCAAGGGTAGGTATGATCTAAGAGAAGTTGAGCCGTCGGATCACTCCATGTCTAGAACATATCGTGATCGTCGGATTAAATATTTACAAATTCATACTAATGCATACTAAAGAAACACACTTTCCCCAACTGATATATTACACAAGTTGATCTTAACTAACTCCTAAGTGTCTAAATATCCTAACACAGCAGTAGTTCACATTCAGAAGAAAAGAAGACCATGGGTGGGCATATTTTCTCAAGCACAGGACCCCATAATAGACCTAATGAATTTCAGAGCACACCGAGGCCTACTGCACCTAAATTTCTTGTGCCCAAAGAAGATCCTAACACCCCATTTGACATGGATGGATTGGTAAAAGAATGGGAAAAGTTGAGTGAGGATTGTAGAAGGACTCTACCATTTGACCAATACTCTACTGTCTCAAACAAACTCAAGAAGAGGGAGGATAATAGGGATCTATTCCAAAACACAGAATTAAATTGTGCCATTGGTAAAATTCTACTTCCTAATTTTTATGGTTCCTCTCAAAGTTCTGCTAACACTTGGGTGCAAAAACTAGATGTGTATTTTCAGCTGAATCCAATGGTGGAAGAGGATGCCTTAAAAATGGAAATTTTACATCTAGAAGGAGATGCCAAGGAATGGTGGTTCCATGGTCTAAAAACTTTGGGACATGATCAGGTTACTAGCTATGGAGAATTTGTTGACAAGGTGTTAGAGAGATTTGAACAAAAAGACCCAGAATTACCTTTCAAAGAACTAGCCCAATTGAAGCAAGTGGGAACTCCTGCTGATTACATGTTATAATTTCAAAAGTTATCAGTCAAGGTGGCTGATGTATCCATGGGAAGGTTAGTATTGTTTTTCACTGAAGTTTTGGCTAAACCCTTAAAAGGTTTAGTTAAATCCCACAAACCAACTACATTGAAGGATGATATGATCTTGACTAGAGACCTCCAAAACGTGTTTCCTAGAACTAGGCTTCTTCAGATTTGAAAAGAAGCCTTGGCAAAGAGATGCATTTGAAAAGAAGCCTTGGAAAAGAGATACATTTGAAAAGAATAAGAAAGATGGATTGAACAGGGAAGAACTTAGAAGAAAAAAATTGTGCTACACATGCTTTCAGCCATGGGCACTGGGGCACAAATGTACTAAGGGAAAGTCTCAATACATTGAAGTATTTTTTGATAATGATGAATATGAAGGGGGTATGGATGAATAAGGACATATTTCAGATCAAGAAGAGGGATATGATACAGCACAAGAAGGGAAACAAGAAGAAATCCATCCCTTACCTGACAAAGTAAGAATGGCACCTAACAAAGTAAGAATGGCAGTAGTTTCAGCAGTGCCTCATTATCACACTATTCGATGCAAGGGTGTGGTACTAGGACAAAGAGCTTTAGTTTTTGTATATGGAGGATCCACACATAAATTCGTTGATGCAGACATGGTGGAGAGAAGAAATATACCTATTGAACCATTCGATCGCTTCACAGTTTTCATTCAAGGTCATAACACAATGGAGTGCAAAACATGGGTTCCAAAGCTGCAAGTCACCATAGGTAACTATACTTTTGTTGATAGCTTTTATGTGGTTGATTTTGATGATACTAATGTGGTTTTGGTAGTGCAATGGTTGTACTCTATAGGGGAGCATACAGTAAACTATCAAATTCCTGAGATGAAATTTCAAGATTCGAAAGGAATACTAAGGGTTGTGAGAGGGCAGCACACCTACCCAAATCAAGTAGTGACTTCCAATAGTATGAGATCTATATTGAGTCATGGAGACATAGAATGGGCTGTTGAATGTCATATCACATATCCCAAGCCAAACATAAAGGTTGTTGAACACCCAAAGGAGATAGAGAAACTATTGCAAAAGTATGAAAAAGTTTTTAGAGATCTTCCACATGGTAGACCACCTGATAGGGGGGTTGAGCACAACATTGTTTTGGAGGAGGGTAAATCACCCATTCAAATAGCACCCTATAGACATCCAAAAAAAATCAGATATGAAATTGAAAAGGCCATCCAAGACCTCCTAGATTTGGGACTCATTAGACCAATCTCTAGCCCTTATGCTTCTTCAGTAGTGTTGGTAAAGAAAAAAGATGGAACCTTGAGGATGTGCATAGACTTTAGAGCCTTGAACAAGAAGACAATCAAGAATAGGTATCCTATTCCTAGGATTAATGATCTCATGGATGAGCTATTTGGGGCCAATTTTTTTTCCAAATGTGACCTTAGATCATATTATCATCAAATTCGAATGAAGGAAGAAGATGTGCAAAAGACTGCTTTTAGATGTCATTATGGCCACTTTGAGTTTCTTGTTATGCCTTTTGGATTAACTAATGCTCTAGACACATTTCAAGCATGTATGAATAGGATCTTTTGCAAGCAGCTTAGAAGGTTTGTTTTCGTTTTCTTTGATGACATTCTCATTTACACTCAAACTTGGGAAGAGCATTTGCAACATTTAGAGATTGTGTTGAAAAATTTGCAAGAACAGTCCTTGTTTGATAAGATATCTAAATGTGAATTTGGGATGAATGAACTATTGTATCTTGGGCACATTATTGGGCAAGAAGGAGTGAAAGTACACATGGAAAAAATTAGGGCTATTTTTGAATGGCCATCACCAAAAAACATCACAGAATTAAGAGGCTCCATTGGAATATGCACCTATTATAGAAAGTTTGTGAAAGGGTTCTCCAAATTGACTTCTCCACTCATTGATTTGAATAAGAAGGATGCTTTCAAGTGGGATTAACAGGCTGAAAATTCCTTCCAAAAAATGAAAGAGGTAATGAGTAGTTGTCCCATACTTGCATTACCTGATTTTTCTAAACCTTTTGTTGTGGAATGTGATGCTTCGGGTGGAGGAATAGGGGTTGTCCTAAAGCAAGGCCAACACCCTATATCCTTTGAGAGCAGAAAGTTGCAGCCTCGTGAAAAGGTTTACTCCATCTATGACAAAGAAATGTTGGCCATCATGCATGCATTGGCCAAGTTAGGACAATACTTGGTGGGAAACAAGTTTGTGGTGAAAACTGACCACAATAGTCTAAGGCACTTCCTCACCCAAAAGGATCTAAATGAAAGAGAACAAAAGTGGGTAAGCAAGATTCAAGCTTATGATTTTTATATTGAATATGTGAAAGCAAAGAATAACATTGTAGCAGATGCATTATCTAGAAGACCTTCCTTTTCTTTCATGGAAGTTGCCAAGGATTGGAAAAACATGTTATTAGTTTAATATGCCAAAGATAAATTTGCTTGTGATGTATTAGATCGAATCAAAGGGGATGATAACTACAGGATTTTTAATGGGATAATATACTATAAGGGAAGAATTTAGTTGGTTCAAGATTCAAAACTCAAGTACAAAATTTTGTAAGAAGCACATGATTCCCCACTAGCTAGCCATCTAGGGATCTTCAAAACTTATAGGAAATGAAGGAAAAGGTTTTTTTGGAAGGGGATGAAGGAAGATGTTCATAAATATGTGAATGAATGTAAGGTATGTCAGAAAAACAAATCTGAACTTACATGCCCAGCTAGATTATTGCAACCATTTCCCATCCCGAAGCAAAAATGGGACAGTATCTCAATGGACTTCATTTCCGATTTGCCCAAATATTTGGGTAAGGATTACATATATGTGGTAGTGGATAGGTTGACAAAAGTTGCTCTTTTTTTGTTGTTACATCATCTTTTAGTGCTGCACAAGTGGCTGATATTTTTTTCAAAGAAATCTTTAGATTGCATGGGCTCCCCAAGAGCATTGTAAGTGATAGAGATAGTAGATTCATGGGTGCTTTTTGGAAAGAAATTTTCAGATTGGTGGGCACTCAGTTGACTCCAATTACAAGCTTTCATCCACAAACTGATGGATAAACAGAGAGGGTAAATCAATGGTTGGAAGGGTGCCTAAGAAACTATGCGGGAGAGAAGCAAAAAGAATGGTTAAAATGGCTACACTTGGGCGAGTTTTGCTACAACACCACTTTTCATATGTCAATAGGGATGTCTCGTTTCAAAGAATTATATGGATATGATGCACTCACCTTTATTGAAATTATTTTTGGTGATAGTAGATCCCCAAAAGCTAAAGATTGGGTGGAAGAGAGCCAAGAAATTTTAAAGCTTTTGAAAGACAATTTGCTGGTTGCCCAAAATCAGCAAAAAAAATATGCAGATAGACATAGAGAAGAAAGGAACTTTCAGATTAATGATTTAGTATATTTGAGGTTTCATCCATATAAACAAACATCTCTAAAAAAGAATAGAGCAAAAAAGATAAAACCAAGATACTATGGCCGGTACAAGGTAGTTCGGAAGATTGGGAAAGTAGCATATGAATTAGAACTTCCGGAAGGAAGTAAAATCCACAATGTATTTCATGTTTCTTGTTTCAAGAAATATCTTGGTCAGCAAATTGTCACTTCAGAAATACTTCCTCCTTTGGATGATGAAGTTCAGCTCATACTTGTTCCTGAAAAGGTTTTGAATACAAGGGAAAGGAGATTGAGGAGAAGAACTATCAAAGAATGCTTAGTACAATGGAAGGATCTACCAAGTGAAGATGCCACATGGGAAGAGGAGAAGATTTTGAAGCATCCAAATATGAAATTGCTTGAGGACAAGCAATCTTGGGTGGGGAGGACTGTAATTTCCCCATTCAATTAAGGTTATAACAGGAAAATTCCATCAATCCTACTAGTTCCCTAGGCTGGATGAAGACATTGGGATTTGCAATAAGGGAGCTATTAAATGATGTTTAGACATTAGAGTGGAATAAATATTTAATAAAGGAGCTAATTAAATAAATTAAAGAGAAAAACAAAGTGGCAATTGATCATGAATACACATGGAGGTTGTGGGCCCCACATAAGCTAGAAATTATGTGCCACATGGCATCCTCCTCTTGCAATTTCGAATCCATGGGAAACCTAATGTTCTTGGGATGAGTTGGGAGGCTCATACACTTGGCCATATGCATCATAGGTCCAATTTGGATGGAAGTGTAACTCCTAAGGAGAAGGAATAGTCAAATGAGGAGTTATTGGACACTTGGAATAGATTCCCTAACCTATATGACAATAATGATGAAGATGCTATGACACTTATGAAAAATTGCAGATTTGATTGTTGACATCTGACCATTATGACATTTCATGCCTAAATATAGCATCCAAGAAGGCATTGATGGGAGTTAGGGAAGCTCATTGGGTTCCTATTTGAATTGGTGAAAGGTGGAAGGCTTGGAAAGGGAGGACACATGGCAAATCTTGAGCCCCCACCCTAATTCGAATTGGATTAGAGTTATGGATGGATCGGGAACCTTAGAAGGCTAAGGAAATTTACAAGATATAGGGATCAACCAAGAGAAGGGATTTTGATCATTTTGAGAATTTGCATTTGTGAAGAGAGCTAGTGGAATACTAGTCTGCTTGCCTTAGCCAATTTTGAGGGTGAAAGATTCCCATCCTAGTTGGTGTGTGGAAAGGAAATTCATACCTTTCATGAGAGATTTAATGGAGTATTTATTTGTAGGTGTAAGCTACAAAGCATCTCGTGGTTTCTTCTAGTGCAACTCACTCCTTCAACCATTTCCAGTTTTCTTTGCATATTCTTCATCCTTGAGGAAAGGCGCCTTTGGTGAGATATTGTACCCTTTGGGGGAGCTTCTCATGCCCCATTTATTTTTTAATATGAATTATATTCTATTTTATTCATCTTCATAAAGTTTCAGGTTGATATTCCAAGTGGATATATGTAAAATTGATCATTAATGAGCAAATAATGACCATTTCCCCACTAGATTGATGTATACCAATGAAATGTTGATGAATTTGAATGGAAGAGTATTTCTCTGATTTATTTATGATTAATGTACTGTAATTAATGAGATGCACAAGTTTCTTTTTCAGCACTTAATCATTTGGAGTCATTTTGATCAATTTTATACCATTTGAAGAAGATTTAATGCCATTTCCCCCAAGGTAGAAACTAGTGATTTTGTAGCTGTTGGGAGAGGGTTATAACAGACTTCACAAACTGAAAAATGATGCAAATGAGACCTTAATATTTTACCTTAGACAGCCCCTACCTCTTTTCAGAAATTCTAGTGGGTTTGGAAGCATTTGGAGAGCCATATTAAACATTTACCCTAGGGGGATTTGAACCTCAAATTGCTAGTTAAATTCCATACTTTGGCCAGAATCTTAAAGGGGTTTGAAGAAGTCTTTTGGTGGTCATATATCATCCCTGAAAATCATAATCAATTCCTAATATCATTCATACACCTTCTCCGAATATTTGGGAGCATTTGGAGCAATATGGAGACCTAGACATCAAAACTAGTCAAAGGTCAAACTAGGGAAAAAGTTGAAAATTTCACTGTTTTAATAAAAAAAAAAAGGGACATTACATTTATCTCTTTGGCTATGTCATTTTTGACTCCCTTTCAGCTACTGATCCGCTACAAAACCGGCACATATCTTTTGACTTCTCTCCGTCAAACTACTGCCACTCACATTTCTGATCATATTCATGAGTGGAGGAGGAGACGACGTCTTATTAAAGACCCCATTCTATATCAACTCCTTGCATATTGGTTCACAAATTCACTGCTTCCTATCATAGCTAAGGACGTATCTATGGGAGGGACCGTTACGGAGGAACAAGCTATATCTCGTGCTCAGTATTTAGACCTTGTCTATGCTCAATATGGCACCTTATATGATATCATTCCTGACGCCCCCCGCCCTATGTATGATCCATCAAAACCACCTATGGGGACTCATGGAGATGGCATCACTAGTTCCGTTCATAGCCAACCTACTACAAAATCCAGTGTATCACAAATCCATCATAGCTCGACCCCACCCGCGACACGGGATGGAAATCACCTAGCCCTGCTTCCACTGAGGAAGTGAATTCAGTTCAATATGCTTCACCTCAAAACTCCGGTGGTAAAAAGAAGAACAAAGGAAAATCTAAAAATTCTTCTAACCAGTAGGAACCAATACACAATCCTGAAGACAATTAAAAAAAGAGGAAGGTAAAATATCCTTGTTTCCTGTGCGGTGATGATCACTTCACCAAAGAATTCCCACATTGGGAGGAAGTGCAACAGTTCCTTAAAGGGAACCCCACACCTGCAGTATTAACTGATCCCTTCCCCACACAACAACAAAATATGATTGCACAACCACAATCTCCTTCTCAAAGATAAACGTCCACCACACTCATGTTCTCATGATGCGGAGCGAAACAGTCAACTTAAATACTCGATCATGATCATATGACTCTCCTTCTACAAAGGAATCTAACGGGGGTAATCCTGAAAAATCCCCTGCGTCTACATATAGCATACATTCACCTCAAGGTCCTCTCGAAATTGAGAAACCTTTATCGGATTCAGTATTGCGTCCACCCAAGAGCACGATTCAAAAATCCATTTTCAATCCAAATGCCTGGGCTGCTCAAAAATATAATATAGTAGAGAATTTAGTGCAAGCTCCTTGTGTTATGTCAACGTTAGAAGTCTTACAAAACTGTCCCATTTAGTGTAAGACCTTGTTATCCATGATTGGAGCTGTAGATCCAGATTTCTCCAACACCACCATGTTCAAGCTAGAGTATTTCAAGCTGAGGATTTCCCACCAACTTGCGTTCCAAATCGTTACTAATGTTTCTGGGAAAAGCATCCATCATATTGACTTAGATGAACGAGCCTCTACCTCGGTTATGTCACTATCCTATTGGTGAGCCATTGTCTCTCCCGATTTGAACCATTCCCCTACCACATTGAAATCCTTTGATGGACGTAGCTTTCAACCCCACGGGATATTACAATCTTTAACTGTTGAGTTGGGAGGTAAGAGAGTTTCAATTCACGTGGAAGTCGTTGCTTCCCCGTTGGATTACAACATATTACTTAGTCGAAACTAGTTCTATGCCATGACCACAGTTGCATCATCCCTCTTCTACATTGTGAAATTTCCCCACCAAGGGGATATTGTCACTATAAACCAATTTTATTTCTGTACACCCGACACCACTACTCATTCCACGTACAATGTCCCTCTTTTAGGACACTCGACGAAGATATATGAGAGTGTGGGGGTATTACTGCTTAAAGATTCATCCCTCATGGGAGTCTTTCCAACGTCAGATCCCCCTACCCATGTTTCCACGATGAACATGATTTTTTCCTCTCATTACTCAATGGACCAATGGATTGTTCTTGATCTAGACCATTTGGATTCGATTGGAGATGTGATGCCTCTCAGACCCGTAGAAGCTACATACAAGGCCATCCAATCAGCCCCTGATTTACCAGATGTCCACTCTATCATGGAATATACCTCACACTCCCTGCCATTACAGCAGACCTCATCCCTACCTGATCCTCTACTCCAGAATTTTTGTTATGACGAGTCAATCATGGATATCATGAGCATTGATGAACCCCCATGGTAATACCTCCACCATATATCTCCTTTCATCCGCCACTAGATTCGTTAGAGAACGCCATTGAAACAATTGTTTCACTGGATGTCTTTCCTTACCCTCAATCTCATATCATGACATTTGATACAGTAATTGAGGGAAACCTAGCTAACTTCACGCCTACCTTTCCGATCGACATCTCGGTAAAACCTGGAGTCGTGGAACAAATTGATCTAGGCCAAACTTGTTCTCCGGAAGAAGTCACCACTTTCACGGCTTTGTTTAAACAATTCTGCAACGTCTTTGCATGGAGCTACGATGAAATGCCCGAGATTGATCCTGCTATTGTTATGCACTAGATTCAAACATATCCCGATGCAATACCAATCCAACAAAAACTCTGCCCTGTGCACCCTAGGAAAACTACGTCTATCAAGACAGAGATAGAAAATCTATTGAAGGATGGGTTCATTTATCATGTTCCCTTAACAGATTGGGTCTCTAATGTCATCCCCGTTACTAAAAAACAAGGCACCATTAGGGTTTGTGTTGATTACAGGGATTTTAATAAGGCTTGTCCCAAGGACAATTACCCTACCCCATTCATTGACCAAATCATCGACAACTGTGCCAGAAGCATCATATTCTCATTCATGGATGCCTTTTCTGGCTATAATCAGATAGAGATCCATCTTGCCAATCAACATAAGACGGATTTCATCTTCCCATCGGGTACGTTCGTGTATCGAAAACTCCCTTTTGGCCTTAAAAATGCTGGTGCTACATTCTAGCAGGCCATGTCGTATGCTTTCCACGACGTGAAGTATTTTGTGCAAACTTATTTAGACAATATCCCTAATCATTTGAATCATCGAGATTTCCACATTGATCATCTGACAGCTGTATTCCTCAGGTTTCGACGGTATAACATCCGTCTAAATCCTCACAAGTGCATTTTTTTGTCGAGTCCAGACGCTTGTTAGGCTTCATCATTTCAAAGGATGGGATCCGTATCGATCCCATCAACGTGGAAGCCATTGTTTCTCTACCACCACCTATGGATATTCCAAAACTTAAAATTTTGCGGGGGAAGGAAAAATACCTATGGCGTTTCGTGTGCAATTTCGCAGAAAATACACAGGGATACATGTGGTTGCTCAAGAAGGATGTCCCATTCATTTGGGATGATTATGCTCAACAATCCTTCGACAACCTGAAACATGCTATCACCCATGCACCTGTGTTACAACCGCCAAATTACACCAAGAATTATATCCTTTATCTTGGTGCTTCCACTTCCACCATCACCATGGTTTTGGTACAGGAATATAGTAACGCCCACGATCACGTGATATACTACCTTAGTAAAGATCTCATTGACTCTAAAACTCGGTATTCACATGTTGCGAAACTAGCTCTCGCAGCATTCATTGTTGTCCAGAAGTTCCGTCATGACATCCTCCTCCGCACTACCACCATCATCACCGACTCGAACCCCATGTACCATGTTATTACGCGCCAAGTACTAGGGGAAAATATTCACATTGGATTGTGATTCTTTAGGAATTCAACCTCCAGTTTGAGAGGGCCAAATCAAAGAAGTCTTTGGTTTTTGCAGAACTTATCTGCGATCTTCCCCATACTGATCACGAAAATAATCCCATGGACTCTCTCCCCGATGAGTCCTTGTTTCTTATCAATACTTATGACCCATGGTATGGAGATATCACATTGTATCTTCGAACCCAACGCCTAGGTCCTCAACTATATCGTGACGAACGTCGTCGTGTGTGTCACCACGAAAGTATTTCCTCATCATTGGTGACACATTGTATCGTCATGGTGTCGATTCTATCCTCTGACGCTGCTTAACTCATGAGGAGGCTGAGCATGTACTGAATGATTGTCCCTCAAAGGCATGTGGCGGTTATATTTCTGGTATGTCTACAACCCAGAAAATCCTATGCGTTGGATGTTATTTTCCTTCCATCTTCAAATATTGTATTGAAGCAGTCAAGAAGTGACCTCCTTGCCAGCTTTTTCATCATAAAAAGTGCTCACATCCCACCCCATTATATCTAGTTATCATCGTCGGTCCCTTTTCCAAATGGGGCATCAAATTCATGCACTGTAAGCCTACCTCGGCCCGGGGGAATGGTTATGTTATTGTCGCAGTAGACTACCTCACCAAGTGGGCCGAGGCTATGCCTACGTACAAAGAAGATGGCGCAACTGCCTAACTCTTTATGTTCAATCATATCATTTCGCGATTTGGAGTCCCTAAATCTATCGTCATTGACCATGGATCACATTTCTAAAACAAGATGGTGGATGAGCTAAGTGTCAAGGTGGTTTTCGACATGAGAACTCAACTCCCTACTACCCTCATTCAAATGGACAAGTAGAGGCCATTAACGAGGTCTTGAAAACCATAATTCAGCGTATGTTAGGGACACATAAGTCCAACTGGCATACCATGATTTTTTCAGCCCTATAGGAATATAGGACTTCTGTCAAAACTGCCAATTGATTTACACCTTTCCAATTAGTCTAAGGACTAGAGGCAGTACTACCTATTGGGTAGGAGATTCTGTCATTGAAACTCGCTGTTGAACTCTTACCCAACACCACCGCCGAGGAAGAACATTTTCTATACTTGGAAAAACTCGATGAAACCCGTCGTGATGCAGCTCTAGCTAATGAAGCTCATAAGAAGCGCATCAAGGCCTAGTATGACAAGTCAGTCAAACCTTGTATCTTAAACAAGGGATATTTGGTCCTCACTTACGACCAAAAACATGATAAACTAGGGGCAGGTAAACTGGAGTCCATGTGGCACGGTCCATATGTGGTTAAACGTGTGTTGGAAAAAGGAGCATACGAACTTGAGGATTACGACGAGATATCTTTGGGGGAGCCTCGCAATGGGATCTACCTAAAGCAATACTATGCCTAAAATCATTTACGCACTAGTAGTTTGTATATATTGTACATGACATGTGTTTTTCTTGGTGTGACACTTTATTTTTAGTGTGCTAGGATCTTATCATTCCGCTTATACAATGTTCTTCCTAGATGTGCAGATGGAAATGTGTTTTGGATTCGCAGAGGGTGCTAGCCGGAACACCCGTAACCTTGCATCGACAGCTTGGGTACTCTATTCCCCTATCGACAAACTGATTAGTTCAATAGGAAATTGATTAGGGTTTGCAACCAACAATGCCACTGATTATCACACGGTAATTGGATAATTGAACGACACTTGTTCCTTGGGTGTATACCATCTTGTTTTCTACCTTGATTCACAACTAGTGGTCTCCCATCTTATCCGAGTCTACGCTATCCGCGATCCCATGTTACTCCGCCTATTCCAGTGAGTACGTCTCTTGGAGAGGTCCTTTGAGTCAATTCAATACCTGCACATTCTGAGAGACATGAACATTGTTGTTGATTCCCTAGCTAATTTTATATTGGATTGGTACATTGCACATTCATAAACATTTTCATCAAAGAAGCATAAAATGACACAACATGTAAACTATTCATAATGTGTAAGAAAACATCCATAAGATCCTCAATCATCATAGAACACATAATGTATAAAACCGCAACATAGTGTTTTTTATAAATATATCATCATGTACAAAAATGTGGTACTGATACAAAATATGAAGCACGTAAGCTTTTAGTAGGCCCTAGCTACAAAAATCTGAATCCTATGGCTTTCAGTACATATACATCACACAATGAGCTATCCCCGTGGATTCTCATGATAACAGATAATGGCCCTATCTACTTTACGGAGAAATGGACCAAAGCGTGCCGAGACTCCAGATGTCTGATGCTAGTAGCAACAAGGTAGGTCATCTATAGATACATTCGGTATGTCCAACCTCAATCTCTGGAGGTTCTCCTCCAGCTCTCTCAACTCCTTTATTGCATCCTGATGAGTAGTCGCTATATCTCGTACCACCTCCCTTCTCTTGATCGGAGAAGCACCTATCAAGCGAGATGAACCAACGTCTGCATCAAACATATGTGAGCCATCAGTACTACACAAAAATCATTATAAAATGAAAAAACACACTGCAAGAGTTTCGTTCTTACCTAGGTCTCCTCACTGCTCACCCTCGGGAAGGGCCAAGTATGGGTCTCCCATGAAATCTGTACCCACATAAGCATAATCCTCAATCATGAGGAGCTTCCCGTGTAACCACCTGAAGAAGTTGGGACCAAAAATGATGATGGGAAATCCAACTCCATGGCGGGCCATGACCTCAGACCACCTAACCAAGTGAGGATCTCATGGATCGAGATCATCTAGCTCAACCTGTGGCCTCATCAATGGGACCCGTTCCAAGAAGAACGAGACCACGATGGATCTATATCCAAATTGTTTCATCTCACCCCTACGGCATTTGGTGAGTTGTTCCTTGACATTGGTGAGGATCCCATCACACCAGTTGAATACAGTAGGTTCCATGCACTCGATCGCGTAAAGCATATGGGCCTTGGTGGCTTGATGAGTATCCCTACTTCTCGCCACCCGCTCTATGGTGAAGATCACACTACGTAGGGGCCGATCTCTGACTTTATTGATGGGAATTTTCCCAGCAAGCATTTGCGTCCCCTATGTGCAAAACTGAGCAACCAAGATATCATTAGACTAGTCACTACCCCGCGGACCGGATAGTGAAACTGGGGCTCCCCTCCTGGACAACCCCATCAGAAAATAGACATCCTACACATCCAAAGTGAGAATGTGGGCACTGACATGGAAGTGTTGCTGATCTGGATCCCATAATCCGATCAGATAATCCAGTAACTATACTTGGGCTCTCATGCCCTATACGTGAAATAAATTCAACAAGCCACATCTTTGCAATGCATTCTTTGAATTTGGATCATTTCCCCTTGGGAATATTCCATTTCATGCCATCATTCCTTCCATTGGACCATGGTTCAAGCCAAAGACCTACATAACATCAAATAGATGCATATTAGAACCTTTCTCAAGCATTGGATTGGGATTCTTTGGCCCCATTTTTTATTTTTCCATGTGGATCTGCGTCGATGCACCCTGCCTTTGCAGACAGTGCGTCAGCAACACACTTTCTCCATGTGAGAAGCGCATCCAAAAGCCCTCGACGCACTACCTGCAAGGGGAAAGCGCGTTGCCTAGGGTGTGTGCAATCCCCTCCTTAACAAGCCAAAAAACCCAAAAAATCAACATTAAACATAAAATTAATCCACTAGAAAGGTAATAAGAAAGGTTAAGGCCTACTTGTCGCTAACGTGGCGAGAAATAGCTGACCGTATCTTCCGCAATCGACGTTTGAAAATCGACTCCAAAGTGGTGTTTTTACTTTTACAACTTGGTAAAAAAACAATTGGTAACTATTTCTTACTATTTGAGTTTTATATAAAAGAAAATGGAATATTCCCTTTTTAATATTTCTTTTATGGGTCATTTTTGTTGTAGTTGGTAATCTTTTACATCTAAACACCTTATTGTCCTTTCTGACTTAGCTTTTGGAGTTTGCAGATAAAGTAAAGCAGTGTTCTAACATTATTGGAGACCATCGTTGACGTTTCATACTTTTTATCAAGTGTGAGTAAGTAGTCAAGCATTTTTTGTGCTATTATGTTGCTCATTAAAATCAAATGTTAATGGCATCGAGCTTACTTTTGTCCTTTCTCGTGCTCGTAAAACTATGAGAATAAGTCACCATGTTACATTTATCACTTTTTCGGGCTCGTAAAACTCCCACGAAAAAGGAACCCCTCAAAGTTCCTCTTTAAGACCTTTTCAGACTCCCTAAATATGAAAATCTCACCAAGCAAACTTGATTCTTTCACGCTTGTAAAAGTATTTGAAAGCCCATCTTTCTGGTGATAATTTACCCCTTTTTTGAACCAGGAGGACTATTTACGAAAAAAGAGCGCTCTGGTTAATCATGACTGGAAGAGTTCTCTCTCATGTTGTTTTATCCTTTTTGGGATGAGAAGACTAAGTTTTATAAAAAAGAACCCTTTGGAGTCTTCTTTAGTTCTTTTCAAACTCTCTAAACATGAAATGACGTCAAGTTTTCCTTTTCTAGACTCATTAAAATATGACATTGAAGGGCCTGTTTTGGGATGAACCCCTCCTATCTCAGGTTCATAAAACATATGAGATTGGACTCGTCCGAAGGATGAGCTATACCGAGCGTCTGTTACCCTCCTCAAGCTCGTTAAAAAACAAAAGAGGTACTCATCGATCATGATGGGGATAAGAAAAGAGTTTGTATTTCATTGTAATTATGGCAGTACTTAGTTACTCTTGAACATGGAACTTGTTTGCATATGCATTCAAACACTTGGATAATCTTCTTGTCTTTGAGTCCCACCAATTCCATGATTCATTACACTCCTTTGAGTCATTCAAATAATGCTTCGATCATCAGTTGCATTAGGGGTCGATGTAATTATCGTCATGTCAATGCTGTCAAGTCATGTCATTCCCATGTTCAAGATAGGTCTGTTCGTCAAATTCAATCTCTGCAGTCATTCTACCTTCTATTATGTCAATCATTCCTGAGTCAATCTCAAGTGTCGCTCTTCAGTCTGAACTACTCCAAAACATTTTCGATCGTGTTTCATGTCGATGATGGGGGAAATATCATGTCCCTCCTTCGACCAGTTTATCCTTGCCGAATTCAACACATCATCCAAGGATTAAACCTAGAAACCATTCAAGTACCTTGGGCCTACATGCCTCAATGGCAAGTTACCTTGCTTTCAACAGTAAGTTCACATCATTTGACTTCTGATTCAAATATTCCACTGAGTGTTTGACCTCAGATCATTGATTCACATTCAATGGTATGTACTATGATACCTTGCCGATCATTGACATCAATGGTGATTTCCCTCGCGCTTGTTAACGGTATACATCAATGACCAGTAATCAAGTCGTTTCTACCATGTTCGAATTCAAGACATTGTAATCACATGGTTAGATTCGTATCATTGTGGGTTCAGCTTGAAGATCTTTGGTTAAGTCATAAATATCACCCAGGTCACGATGGAGATTGTTTGAGTCATATTACACGGATCCACTTTTGTATTGGTCGTGGCTTTGTTATCATCTCATCATGGATCTACGATTGTGTCTAGTATCCATGATTGTGTTCAGTCGGTCTTTACTCCCATGGATCTCCAATGTATTGGTCGGTAGCCATGTTATGAGTTAGTTTGAGACATTTATCTCAGAGTTGATTGTACTACAGAAGATATTTGTTCGTCACTCCAACCGATAATCCTTACTTCAATTTTTTCCCTATTAAAAACCATTTCACCTACCTTATTTTTCCAACTTCATGCTTTGGGGGTGTTGACTAATTCGCTTAATGCATAGTGAGTCGAACTTTCCCCCTGCTCGTGTATTTATAGCTTCAGTTTCTCTCTTCTTGTCCATCTTGTCGATATTAGACAATGATTTCCAAATCCTGCATCGATTTATCGAATCCTCCGTTGATTTGTCGAATCATGCGCATGCATTGGTCATTAAATGAACCTTCGTCCACTTGCACCATCACACGTAGCGTCTTAACTCCTACATTTATGAATGGATTTGACCTGTTTTCACTTTGCCGAACGTCAACAAGCCTCAAACCTTGTCTATATTCTTTTACTTCTTCATTGTTCCGTTGACAAATATAGTGCTATTGACAGATTCCCAAACTTCACAATGTACTTAGTTTTTTTTTTCACTTTGTCGACTCAATTTCTCTTCCAGTCGCTATGCGCCTGGCTATCCCGATAGGGATTTAGCCAGCTCCCATTCACTATATTTGTCAACAGTGTCCCATCTAGATTTTGTAGCTGCACCGCACCTCTGTCAGTAATAAAATTGATTATGTATCGACCCATGTGTTTTGCGAAATTACTGTCATAAAGGAGAACCATGTCTCCACACCGGAAATGCTTTGCCTTTACATGGTGATTCTGTCAGGCCTTCTGTTGAGCCTTTTGTACCTACTGATGAAATCCTTTGATGAAGTGATCCTCATCGAGCTGTAACAACTGCGCCAACCGTTATTCATTGGATCCATCGTCACTCATTCCTGTCACTGCTGCGATGCATAGACTCGGGACAATATATTCAATCGACATCACTAATTCTTGTTTGTATAGTAACTTGAAAGGATTCTGGCCTGTCAACCTTTTACATGTTGTTCTGTAGGCCCATAATACTGCGGAAATATTCAAATCCTAGTCGTCACAGTTTTTGTTACACACCTTGGTGAGCGCATGCTCCAATATCTTATTCAACGCCTCCACTGCACCATTCTCCTGCGGATGATATGGGGTAGTCCTTTGATGATGCATTTGAAATTAGGGTCGTCATGGCCTTGATAGCTTGATTGACGAAGTGAGTGCCTTGATCGCTCATCAGTATCTTTGGGAACCTAAATCTTGTGACCACATTGTCGAATAGAAACCTTCTTGTGTTCGCAGTTGTGCAATCCTTTACCGATGTTGCTTCATCCCATCTCGTCAAGTAATCATTCGTAGTAATTATGTATCATGAACCTGTTCTTCTTCCTAGCGGGTTGATGGGTCTCATGAATTCAACTGCCCATTTTTCGAAGGCTTGTAACGTAAATTGAGGTACTAGTGGAATTTCATTCCTCGGTGACGGATTCCCTGTTCTTTGACATATGTCAGACCTCTTAGCATAGTCTGCGGCATCACCATGTTCTATGTATCAATATATAGAACAATAATAACAATGGGGTCCAAAATATGGGGACCTGAAAGATACATAGAGAACCATTGTGTACATCATAAGGGTCTGGAGGAGACACAAATCTGGGACATACTGCTGGGCTGACCATGTCTGAGCGGAAGAACTAATACACTGGAATAACAAGAGTGTTGTTGAGTGTGGGACCAGAGGAACTGATGAGCTGCTGGATCATAGTGACGGGGAGTCATACCCTCAATGGTACACTGAACTGGAACTAAACTGGGTACTCAAGGAAGCATATAACTGGATGGATTCCGAATACTATCGCCTAACGCAACCCGGACATCCACGGGAACATATAACTGGGTGTTCCAAAGTGACTCACCAATGTGCTAGAGTCGGGGGAAATCTGGGGTCTTTGACCAATAACTGAAGGGATATAAACCCTACACGATTCTCAACGATGCAATCAAGGTGTTGAAGTCGAGCATGTGAGAAACAACCACTCGGAGAGGCAATGATGACTCTTCTCAAAGTGGTCCGTAAGCACTCACCATAAATGGTGATGAGTCCAAGGCGCAGGGACCTCTGGGTCTATCCTCTGGAATAGAGGGGTTGTCGTCGACAGAGGGAGACCTGCAACTAGTAAGGCAATGATGTTTCCTTAATAGGAGCATGAGGTGGAGAACCAAAGTGTGAGAGTACTGATGGAAGGACTGACATACTGTGGGGGATAACTGGGCAAGTAGAGTGGGTGGACTCAAACTTCATTTGTTCAGAGTATGATGGCAGGGTTGACCTGGCAGCATAGGGAACTGACTTGTAGGTGCGGGGATCATAGCTTTTAAGGACTGAAGGGTATGTATTAACTCTGGGGAGGGACGAGCTGATGGGTACTGTCGAGGGATTCTCAGGGTGACATACTGCAGAATACTCTAAAAAAAGGCGACCAAAATGGGGAAGCTGCCATATGAGTAGACGTGATCTGTTGTGGCGCTGAGGAGCACCATTGGGTCCTTCTTCGTGGTTTTAATGAGCTCCAAGAAGGGATAAAAGTGTGCTCTGAAATGGTACTGTCCTGTGGATTTTTTGAGCCCTGGACTGTTCGTGCTCATGGGTGCTTTCATTTTTAAGGAGTCTGAAAACAATAAGAAGACTCTGTAGTGGTTATGAGTACTGTACTGTGGGTTTTTACGAGCCCAGGATGGTGATTGCTCGTGGTCGCTTTCATGTTTAGAGAGTCTGACAGCGGTAAGTGAACTCCATTGGTGTTCTTTTTCGTAAGTTAGTCTCCAAGGCCCGAAAAAGTATAAAATGATGCAGATGGAGAACTATTCTAGCCGGTGTGACTAGAGTATTCCTTTTTCGTAATTAGTCTACAAGGTCCGGAAAAGGGGTAAACTTATACCATGTAGATGCCCTTTTCAGATACGTTTAGCGAGCATGAAAGGAAGCAAGATTGCTCGACGATATTTTCATTGTTTTAGGAGTCAGAAAAGAGCTTAACAGAAACTCCCTAAGTGCCTTTTTCGTAAAAGAGATTGCTCGGCCCGAAAAAGGGGTAAAACTATACCGAACAAAAAGGGATTGATGAGAGCGAGAAAAGGTTTCAAGCATCGTCATGAGTGCGGAATACTGAATCTGGTGACATAGAGATTGTAAAAAAGGGGCAACAACCAATGTGGCATGCAAACCGAGGTGATGAGTGGCATTTTGAAAAAATGCTCGAAAATTATGGGGTGAGAGCGAGAAATGATCTCAAGCATCATCACGAGTGCGGAAAACTGAATCTGACGATATCAAACCTGTCAAAAACGGACGACGGCCGATGTGGCACGCAAATCGAGGTGATGAGGGGGCATAGGAAAAAATGCCCAAAAATTCTGGGCATGAGAGCGAGAAATGGTCTCAAGCGTCATCACGAGAGCAGAAAACTGAATCCGGTGATATAAGACTTGTTAAAATCGGAGAATGACTGATGTGGCATGCAAATCGAGGCGACGAGGGGGCATAGGAAAAAAAATGCCCGAAAGATCTGGGCGTGAGAGCGAGAAATGATCTAAAGCATCATCACGAGCGCAGAAAACTAAATCCGGCGATATAAGACTCGTCAAAAATGAAGAACGGCCGATGTGGCATGCAAACCAAGGCAACGAGGGCGTGAAAAAATGGTCAGAAAATGGACCTGGTGAAAACAGGAAAAGGAAAGAACTATCATGAAGTTCTCGCTGTGCTGATTCCAACGGTTTGAGGAATGGACGTCGTATGATACCGCAATGGTTGTTTGAAAAATGGTGAAATTTCTATAAATAGGGTGTGGGGCCCATATGACGTGTCATTGTTACATGTGAGTTTAGCAAAGCAATCAGAGCTCTTTCTTGATTTCCAGGAGATTTGTCCATTGGTTTTCGATTCCACGAGTTTCAGGTAACCCTATTCGCCTTAGCCTTTTTAATTATGTCTTTTTTGGTTAGCGGCAGGCCCCCGAAGGCCGCGAAATTCCATGTTGGCCTTCCAACGTGGAATATCACGAGTTTCGCGTCTTTTTTCGCGATGAAAATCACGGGTTCGGGGCTGACAGTCGCGATGTTCATCACGGCTATCGGGCTGAAATTCGTGATGTTCATCGCGACTGTGTGGTCAATACTTGCGATGTTCATCGCGGGTTCTTGGATGAAAGCCGCGATGGGATTTTTTGAAAAAATTTCTCCGGTTCTAAAAAATTTCTTTGTTTCTTGGCAGGATGTTGAGGAGACCATTGGTTTCATGGCGGGAGCGAGAGATGGAGGAGGATTTGATGATTCGGATCCGGACCGATCAGGTGGTCCGGCAGGCTCTGGCTGTGAGTGGGATCCTGAAGTTCGCTCAGATTCCATCGATGCGTTCAATAGGACCGCTACTGAACAAATTGGTGAGTCTGTGGGTCCCTGCAGAGGGTGTCTTTATTGTTGGGGGTGAGAGGTTAGAGATCACCCTTACTGATGTATATTTTCTTACCGGGTTACCTCGCTTAGGGGAGGTGGGGGATCTTCTACCGAGGATCCCGGCAGGTGTGGACATGGAGAATCTCCTGGAGACCTTCTGTGTTACTGGGGCGATTGTGCAGAACAGCGCTTTGAGCCCGATATCGTTGCAGGAGTAGGACATGCGGGTTGTTGGGGCTTGTGTTCTGTGGGTGTTGGGTGCCGCGGCGCCACATCGTTTGTCGGGGGGACAAACGATGATGGTGGATTCTGTGCTGAGGGGGACCTACTATGCATGGGGTCAGATGTTTTTGGCTAGTGTCCGGAGAGATCTGGACAAGGTCAATCGGGAGGGGGGAGAGTTTTGCTATGCCTCCTTTTTGTGTTATTTTTTCTTTGAGCGGGTACCGAATTTGCAGCCACAGGTGTCGGTTCCAGAGGGTTTGGTGAGTGAGCCGCGCATGGTGCGGTGGGAGCAGATAATGCCCCGCGGTGGTGGTGGTGTCCGTGGGTTGTTTTCACAGGATATGTATGAGCAGTGGGAGCAGATCCCCCTGCTGATTGATGACTATCCATATGCTGGTATGGATTATTGAGGAGATCCGGAGATGCCTCGAGCCCAGGGACAGGCCTGGGGTTTAGATGGTATGTCATTTATGTTTGGTTCTCTACTATATCATGTGTTTTTATATGTTTTTGTTGTGAGTATAGTTAGAGATATTTATATAATATTGACTTGGTTCACTTGCATGATTGTGCAGATGTTGGTCCAGTACCACCGGCTGATCATGTGGGCCGTAGGGGACGAGCAATGGTGGTCGTTCCTCCTCCTATAGCGGTACCACCTCCTCGTGCTTGAGGATTTGGGGGTCATGCTCAAGGATTTGAGCCTCGAGATGATGTAGTTGAGGGCGTACGAGAGACACTGGACATGATCCTGGCAGGAGCGCCAGAGGAGGGGTGGAGGGACTTGGATCGGGACATTGTCGAGCATTGTTTCGATGCACCTCGTGAGTGGCGTTTTATCCTTCTTAGAGCAGTAGTGGTGATGGCTGAGAGGAGGGTTGGTGCTCGGCATGATCCGGCGGGGCCGGCGGAGGGGAGGATCCATGTGCGGCATGATCCAACGGGGCCAGTGGAGAGGAGGGTTCGGGCTCGACATGATTTGGTGGGGCCTGCAGAGGTGGCGTCGGAGGAGCCCAAAGAGTATGATGATTAGATGATCTTGCATGTGCCCCCAAATGCTTGTGAGCATATGGGGATGTACCTTTTTGTACGGCTTATGTATTTTTTGTATATTGGGTGCTGAGGGCACCTATGACATGTTGACTATCATGATTATATATATATATATATATGTATACATATGTTTGGATATATAGTTGTGTATGCACGTGGATGCACATCTTGTCTTTTTGCTTGCCCGTGGAGGCATGTTTGATTTTCTGTATGCCCGTGGAGGCACATGTTATGCACGTGGATGCATTTTTGTTTAAGCCTGTGGGGGTACATTTTTGTTTACTATATGGTTTGATTGGTGTGCCAGTCAAGAATGTTGTTGGCCATATGGTCTGCTACACTGTTAAGATTCCTTGGGACATGTGTGAATGAAATGGATTCAAACGGTCGAACCATTTGTTTAGTGCGCAAGAATTTTCTGAAAAGACAGGGATCGCGTACCTGGTAATCGTTCTTGAACTGGGAAACAAGGAGTTGTGAGTCCAAGAAAATGTTAAGGTGAGTTATGTTCATTTGGAGAGCTACGGCCAGGGGACCGGTCACGGCATCGTATTCAGCTTGGTTGTTGGTGGCGGCACCTATGCACACTCCGTCGATGTGGATCAACTCATGTGAAGGGGAATTTATTACCCAAGCTGCGGAGGCCAGATTGGGGGACCAACGGCTTGCACCATCAGCAAAACCGACGTAGCAGAGTGGAACGAGATCCATCTTTGGTCATGCAGAGAAAACAAATATTTAGGTTTTTTGAAGTTTTTGTGAAAAAAAAATAAGACTGTACAATAATGGACGGTGTTGTCCATCTGATTTACTATGGGAGGACGGATTCGACACCGTGAACTAAATGGAAAGGGGCAAAACTGGTGGCGGTTTTGGTTGACGTGCGGTATGCCCATAGTGCCGGGAAGAGCATGTGGTGCCAATTTGATTTGTGATTGTCTACAGTGAGCTGGAAGATGGTTTTCAAAATTTTTAATCGCTTCGACTTGGCCGTTTCCTTGGGGGTAGTAGGCGGAGGAGAAATGGTGTTCAAATTTCAGTAAGGTTGATAATTCTCTCCAGACGACATCTTCAAAGTGAGAGTCGTGGTCTGAGACGAGTTGCTTTGGCACTCCAAAACGAGCGATAACATGGTTGAGGAAAAAATGTGCTGCGGTGTCGGCCTTGCAATTGTAAGTTGGCATGGCTTCCTCCCACTTGGTGAAATAATCTACGGCCACAATAATGTGTTTATGACCGTCGGTTGACGTGGGATTGCAATCGAGGAAGTCGATGGCCCATTTGCAGAATGGTCCAACAGTGACAGCTAGATGAAGGGGGGCAGGTGGGGTTCTTGCCTTGGAGGCAAAAATTTGGCAGTTTTGACAATGTTTGACTGTGATGATGCAATCAGTAAATAATGAAGGCCAAAAGTAACCTGCGCGGATGATCTTTTGGGCGGTGGCCATGCCGAAGAAGTGGCCTCCGCAGGCACCGCTATGGCAGTCATTAAGGACTTGTTCTGCCTCATCATGAGATAGGTAGCGTCGTAAGCTGGTATCGACGCCGCTTCGATAAAGGACATCGCCTAATAGGAGGTATCGGGGGGCATGATGTCGTATACGACGGCGTCCGTCACGATCGATGTGAGGTCGAAATTTTTGTGTGCAGAGGTAGATTAAGATGTCGCCGTACCATGGGTCATCAGAAGAAATGATGAAAATGTGATCATCAATGAGATCCGTTTGGATAGCAGGTGATGACGAAGAGGATGGGAGATTTATGATGAGTTGAGCGAGTGCTAAGGCCTTGGTGCTCTTTGGTGGCGACGCGTCAAGAGGTAAACCATAGGATTGGAATTGGCTACAACTGTGGTGTGGCTCAGGAGAATGTAATGTCGCAGCTTTTGTACTGAAAAGACGACGACGAGGGCCATCTTTTCTTCATGTGGGTGGCGGAGGGGTGGGCCGGACAAGGTCTGGCTCACATAGTATATGACATGCTCTTGGCGAGCAGTATTTTCTTGTACAAGAACTCCAGATACGGCATGTTCGGATGCTGAAACATACAGGGTGAAATCTTTTGTGAAATCTGGAGGAGAAATCAACGGGGCATTTGTGAGTGCTTTCTTTAAGTCGGTGAAAGTTGTCTCTGCTTTTTGGTCCCATATGAAACGGGTATGCAGACGTAGTAGTCGTAGGAAACCGTGGACCGTTGTGGCATAGTCAGGGACAAAGCGGCGGAGGAAGTTGGACCTCCCTTGAAGGCTTTGAAGTTGTCTTAATGTACGAGGTGATGGTAATTCTATAATGGCTTGGACTTTTAAGGGGTCTACAGTGATGCCTTTTTATGAGATAACAAACCCCAGCAGGCGACCTGATGTAATGCAAAAGACACACTTGAGAGGGTTCAAGCGGATGTTGTATTTTCGACAACGCAAGAAAACTTGTCGAAGGTCGTCTAAATGGTCAGATCGCTTCTTGGATCAAGCGGTGAGGTCATCCAGATAAAATTTTATGATCCTGTGTAGATCGTGGAAGCAATAAGTCATGGTGCGTTGGAAAGTGGATCCAACATTCTTGAGACCAAAAGGCATGATGCGATAGGCGAAGGTGCCCCATGGGGTAGTGAAAGATGTCTTGTATTGATCTTCTTTACGGATTTTTATTTGGTTATATTCGGAGAAACCGTCCATAAAATAAAGGACCTCATGTTTCGCATATTCATCGATTAGTTGGTCAATGAAAGGTGTGGGGAAGTTGTCTTTGGGACAAGCGAGGTTGAGGTCTCGGAAATCAATACAAACGCGTATGGTGCCCACTTTTTTGTTTACTGGCACTGGGTTTGAAACCCAGGTGGTGTAGGCAATAGGATATATGAATCCTACTTTTTGTAGTTTTTCAATCTCAGCTTTAACCGCTGGGAGCTTGGACGAGTGATTTGGTCGTTGTTTCTGTCGGACAGGAGGCACATTGGGCCAAGTGTCGATGTGATGTTCCACAATTTTGGGATCGAGGCCAGGCATCTTGGTGCAAGACCAGGCGAAGACATCACGAAACTCTTGGAAGAGCTTCTTATATGCCTGAGTTTCCGCTTGAGTGCATGATGCGCCTAGCGAGATGAGCTCAGGTTTTCCAGGTGTGGTGGAAATGTCAATTTGTATAATAGGGGAAATGTTGGACATGTTCCCTTCTTCGAAGGCATATGGTGCTAGGATGGGGTCTTTGAACCAATCAACTTTAGTTGGTAGGAAATCTTTCGATTCGACTGATAGCTGGTTTTCTGCGGTGGATGTAGACGCCTCAGGGAGGAAGTATGAGCGATGATGCATATCGTCCCAAGGGTAGTCCGGTGTAGTGAGTGTTTCTAAAATGTGCTCATCAGTATGAAAGTAATCAGACCATAAATCAATGGGTTCTGGTTTGTATGTGGTTGAAATCATATAGATGGTATTGATTTCTTCCGAATAAGATGATTTCGGAGGGTAGATCTCCTCGATGAGGGGAGGGGATATCTCTAAGTCAACATTGTTCATCTCGTACAAGGCTGCTCTATAATCTGGGAGATTAGGGTAGTGGTGTGAATAATGGCCATAAATGCCGCATATCGCACAAGGGTGGTTAGTGCGGAGCGTTTTGTCGCGAGGGTGAGGAGGTGGCTCAAGTCTTACCACTGGAATTCCAGTGTCGTCATCCAACATATTCATGTGTTCTTGGAGTGTCGGTAATTGTGGACATTAATGAGTGGCATGGTCTATGTCGTCACACAACGAGCACTTAGGGGGAATGCGAATAGTTGGGGGCTTTTTAGCTACCTTGGGGGTTGCTGGGGGGGTGCGAGTTATGAGCCCATTGTTATAAGTTGTTGGGCCTCTGCCCCCTGTGTTCCATAACGGAGGTGAGGCATTTTTGGATGTTGATGTCGTAGTCACTATTGGGGGTGGTCTGTTTTGCAGATGAGTGACCGGAGGGGGTGGGTGGCTGGTAGTAGGGATAGGTTGTACCGATTGTAAAATAACAGTCGGAGTTGGTAGGGGGCTCGGAGCAGGTAAGTACCATACAGGTAGCCCTAATGTTAAGCTAGGAAGGTTGAGTGTAGCCATTACTAGCGAACTAACAACTTCGAAAAATGGGAACAAGAACGGGATAGTGTGAATTGGCATTGTGCCAATATGAGTAGGCACTGTGGGTGTTTGTGGTAGTGACGAAGGCTGCTGTGTGGTGTGCGATAGGGCGCACAAATCCGATGTTTTTGTTATTGGTGAAGGTGGTGAGATCGATGGAAATGTGGAAGTCATAGGTGACTCGGTGTAGATTCCAGGACCAATTGACGACACGAATGATGTAGGTGTGTTTTGAATGGTTTGTTCAATCATTGGTAGCACATTTTGAGGAGTTGCGGGGGCGTTAGGATCATAATATGTGAGTTGATCGATCTTGATAACGCGTCCTTCATGTGGGAACATCATGAGGCGAAAAACAGATGAAGCCACTGCTTTCATTTTGTACATATAGCTACGTCCAAGAAGGAGGTTGTAGTCGAGCTGGGCATTGATCACTTCGATGTCGATAAGAACTAATTTGCCGCCTAGTTCTATGGGTACATTCGCTAAGTGTCCTTGTGGTTGAGCTGAGCGTCCGTCGTAAGCTCGTAATGCTATGGTTGATGGTTGTAAAGCGGGGGAGCCAAGTTTCTGCCACACAAGGGTGGACATAACGCAGGTTGAAGCTCCTTCATCGATGATGCATCGATGCACAACAAGGTTTCGAATGTTTACGGATACTTGGAAATCCAAATTTGATGGCAATCGAGGTTCGGCTTGGTCTAAGTCGAAAGCCATCATGTGTGTGTCGTCAGGGTCTACTCCTCCGATGGCGGATAGTAGTATTTTTCGTTGTGCAGGGCATGTTTTTAGTACCTCTAAAGCAGACATAGCAGCGGGGGATTGTGCTAGGTCTTCCACGACGTTATAATTGGATGTTGCGCGAGCATTAGGATTGTTGTTAATCCTTTGCAAAGGGATGCGAGGGATTTTAGGTCCTCCTTCCAATGGCATATTTGGTATGCGTAGTGGTTGATTTGGTGGAAGGGAGGTGGATGCGTCAGTGGGAGTAGTTTCTGGGGGTGGGCCATACTGATTCCTGCGAGTTTGGAGGTTGATGTCATTGGATGACATCATTAATAAATGGTGTGTGCCTGGATCCGTATGCTGATAATCAGTTGCGGCATAGGTGATTTGCTGCTGGGGTGCAGCAGATCCTTGTGGGGGATCTATAGGGCGAGTATTTACTACTCCATGGTTTGGAAATGGGTTTTGTAATATCATGGGTTGCGGTTGATTAAGTGGAGCTGGCTGTCCAGCGTGGCCCTGGAGTTGGGCATCGTTAGCCCAAATTTTACGTGCTTTCTCTAAATGGGGGCAGTTATGAGTGTAGTGTCCATAGACTCCACATATAGAACATGGATGGTTTGTTCTCAGGTTATTATTTTTGGGCTGCTTGGGATGACGATCAGGATTCTGGTTGGGAGGAGCAGCATTGTTATTATTTGGAGGATTGGGAGGTGGTGGACCTTGATTATGTTGTTGGTTGTTTCCGCGGTTACGTCCTCTTCCACGGTTTTGTTGTCCACCCTGGATGCGTTGGTTGTTTTGATGTTAGGGTTGATTGTGTTGTGTGTACACTTTCCCTTGAGTAGTGGGAGGATTTTGGGGTTCCGCAGGTGCGGGAGCAGGTTGCGGTGGATAATAACTTGGTGGGGCTGGAGGTGGTCCAGTTGCCTGTTGGGGTTGTTGGTAACCCTAAGCTATTGGATGTGTTGGGTTAGCTAGTGTAGCTTGCTGTGGGTAATACATTGGTTGTGCCGGTAAATGAATTGGGTTCTAGGTGGTTGGTTGGTTATAGTATGTGGGTGGTACATATGTCAATGGCACTTGCCCATAGTAATGTTGTGGACAAGAGGGTCCATGAGTGTGATGAGTTTGATTCATTGGAGCGTATGAAGTTGTCGCTCTAGAATTAGATGTAGCCCTAGAGAGGTCTGGGGCATTTATGGTGCTCACCATGCTAAAAGGTTTAATTTGCGCCGTGACTCGGCCGATAATACCATCAGCGGCATGTGATGCCCCCGGAGCGTCACCGCGTGAAGAATCGCCTTGTGGGGCGTCTGGTATGATTGTGTAGAGATAGCCTCACTGGGCATAAATCAGGTCGAATTGATGAGCTTTTAAGATAGCTTCTTCCTCTGACTAGGGTCGTTCGGAAGCTACATCTTTGGCTATGAGGGGTAGGAGTGATTTAAGAAACCAGTCCAAAAATATACGATCATCCAGTTTTATCTTACAGAGGCTACGACGCTTGCGCCACTCATGGATATGGTGGGTGATGTGGGTAGCTGTGTTTTGTCTGCAAGACAACAGTATTTCAACTCCTGCATCATAGCATACAAGTAGCTGAAAAAACTGAAGGAAAGTGGAGGCGAGAGACGTAAATGTATGGTGGGTCCCATGTGGTTGTTTGATGTACCACTTGGCTGCAGAGCCAGTGAACGTTCGTTGCAACAGTCTCAGTCGAATGGAGTCATCCACTATGGAGTTAGATGAACACCATAGGTTAAATGACATTATCTGGTTTTGGGGATCCTCCCCAGGTTTTCCTTCAAACTTGGGGATGTCCGAGGGGAGCTTTGTAGGCATGGGTGGCCATGTGGGGTTGTTCCTAATAGGATCGTTGGTTATCCTGGCTAGGTTTGGTAAGTTCAGACTAGCCATGTAAGGTAAACTAGCAGATGGGTGTGGCATAGTGATTGGGACATAACTATTAATGGTGGCATTATGTAGTGGTCCAGTAGCCCCTAAGGGTATGCTAGGTATTGAAGGTATGTGTCCTCCAACCGTTGTGGTTTGGTATGGGTCAGCATTCCCAAGTGCAACCTGGGTTACACCGGGGTTAGGAATAGTGCCAGGAATTCCTGGGATCTGGGTTGTGGTAATGAGAGGTGGTGTGATTCCTATGTTTGGCATACCCATAATAGGAGGTAGTCCTGTGTTGGGCATACCTAAAGGTGGAGCGTCCCCTATATTAGGAATGCCTAAAGGGGTTGTTGTTACCATGGATGGCACAGTAGTAGAAGGGTTTGTGGATGTATCTCCAATAGTACTGGTGAAAAGTGGGTCGTATTGTGATCCAGCCATGAGGTTGGTTAATGATATTTCAGTAGGGTTTTCGGATTTAGCCTCAGGATCAGATGTGAAGTGAGGCGTGTTAGAATCGGATGACTGTGTGTTTGGTCGATGACGTGTTGAGTCAAGGGATAAGGCTCTACGTCAGTGACGTGTAGAGCCAAGTATACCGAACTGAGGGGGTTCACCCTAAAGACGACGAGATCGTCTTAAATTCTCAATGGTGAGAAATATTTTTTTAAGAATTTCAGTGTAAGGTGGTGATGTAAAAAACTCGAAACCCTAATGCAACAATGAGTACAAAAGGGGAGTGAAAAAAATAAAGGCTCTCAAGCCAACAATCAACCTCAAAAATCACTTATTATAGCAGCTGTACTATAATAAGTGGAGGGATGCAACAAAATTGGTCAGAATACCAAATGTCAAACAGTTTCTAGAAAAAAGGGGTGTTACTAGACCAAAGGTGGGTAATGTATCATGCAAACACCTAACTAGAAGTATTGTGAGTCAACAAATGATATCCTCTGCAAGGTGATGAAATCCAAGTCAGACAATATAGAGTGTTGAATCAACGGCTAGATATCCCCCTACCGAGAGGGACACCGGGTAGACAATCCTAAAGAGTGGCAACTAGGATACCCCGTTCATGACACGTTAGGTTGGGCGAATCTGCGGTTTGGTTCTATCGCCGCTGTACACCCTCTTGGGTGTACACCGAGAACTTCGAAAGGTATCCTTCGGTTACTGAATGGATTGCGGTATTCCACTCAGACTTCTGGAACCAGTCTGGCTACTTCAACCCTCCTAAGGGAGAGGCCTTCTCGATAAATTGGTTGATAACCGTGTCAAAATTATAAGAGATTTTGGTACCGTAGAGGACAACCACTATGTCTCAAATATAATAATTGAGGGGTGTTATTGGAACACCTATCCCCTCAATTCTACCTAACTACAAAATTATTTTAAGTGCTCCCCAAGTGGGGTTAAAAGTTTGTTGAGTTTAAGGTAAATTTTAAGGCTCAGTTTAAATTATGTGGCACAGAGTGGGTGCAAGTGTGGTATTTAAACTGAAATTGATTTGCCTCGCTTGGGCGATTGATTACAAATGAAAGAAAAGACGCTTCCAGTTTTGCAAAAAATAAAGGCGTTTTGAAATGTAAATGCTTAGAAAAACTATTCAAAAATAATGGATCTTTGAAATAATTTAAAGGAAAGCAAATAACATAAATATTTCAAGAAATAAATGGATCTCTTAAAAAAAAAATTGGGCAAAGTATTGAGCAAATAAACAGTAAAACCTTGATCTAAATAAAATGCAGAAAATCTATCTTTCAATTACTGAAAATTTTTAAAAAGACTTTTAATGGAGCATTCTAAATAGTAAAAGATTTAATGTGGCTGTAAAAATACAGAAAAATTAATGCTGTAAAATATGCTAAATGGGCAGAAAATACAGCAAAAATAATTTTCAAAAAATTGGCCGAATTAAAAAAATTGCATTGCGGGTTTTGGGAAAACAGCCGCGATATGCAGCGCGGGTTTCGGCCGCGCAGTCGCGATGTGCAGCGCGGCAAATGGCCGCAAAGCCGCAATGTGCAGCACGTAAAATGGTCGAGAAGCCGCGGCGTGGCGCGCCATGCGGAAAAAAGCCGCGAGGTCGCGATGAGCCGCGCGACTGTCGGATGAAAATCCGCGAGGCGAAAGCCAAAAAACGGAAGCCGAAAAACGAACCCGAAAATGGAAATTTCAGGTTGTTAATGGCAATAGAAAGGGGCAAGATCTAGAACAGCAATGGATCTGCTGTCTAGGATGGTAGATCTATGAATTAAAATGATTAAAACTAAGAAAAACTAAGATCTAAAGCAAACAACTGAGATCTAAGAATTCGAAGCCAGCGGAGTCACCAAAAACTGTTGCTTGAGATTTCTCCCAAGCATGTGCAATGGTGCACCTGCTAACTAGTAGCAGCAGTCTCAATAGAAGTAAATAACAAACTACTTTAAACTAAATTAATCATGGATCTATGTGAAATAGATAAGCAAACAATGGAAATATTACTGAAAGCAAAACAATTGACAATATGTAAAAAAAATGATTTTGTATTAAGAATAGGGGCAAGCAAGTGCTTGCAATGGTGATACCTCCAAGTGGTGAAGATTGTTGAGTAGCTCCAAAGGTGAGCAGCTCCAGTATCCAAGAGGTCTCTCCTTCTCCAATGCTTCCTGGTTTGTGCAAAGCTCAAAAAGGTGGGCAAGGCTCAAGAGGGATTTTGACAGCATGAGGATGGGATGATGGATGGATGGAAAGTGAGGAGCCCCTACCACATTTTTATAGTTTTTGGTGGTGGGGAATACCATTATGGTTTTGAGGAAACCAATGGTATTGACCAACATGGTTTAGGTACCTTTTCCCTCCTTTTTCCTTTTTTGAATATTTTGAATATTTTTATTCCCTTTTAATATTTTGAGAATTCTGGACCCTTTTTTAGGGTTGTTTATGCTTTTTGAGGAAAAATATTCATTTTGAGGGGGAAAAGGGGTGTATTATGGTCTTTTGGTGACTTTTTGGTGGCTTTAGAGGCTCAAATGGTGAAAAAGTGGACAAATGGGTCATGTGAATAAGGAAATGAGCTAGTGAGCACTTTTTGGGTGTTAACAATAGTCCTACCCTAAGTATATGGTAGTTTTTCGCCCTCCATAATGACCTCTTGAGATCCCATCATGAGCTTCTGCCAATAATATTTCTTGTTCATGCATAAGGACGCATTGATGAAGGAATTCATCTGGCCCCATCTTGTAGATTTGTCCTGTGATTAGTTGAAAATCAGCAGCCCTAACGACCAGCTGCTTCTTCTGACTGGTAGTGAATTCCTCCGGTGCTCTTCCTGTAGCCAAGAACTGAATAATTGTTTGTAATGGTCATCAACCATTCCAATCCTGAATAGCTGCGCATCCAGAAATCCATCATCGATGCTCCTTGGTCCTTCGCGTGATTCAATCATTAATAGGTGATAAAGTCCTGCATTCAATCGCCTTGGTTTCACAATGATTTTGAAATCAAACTCCTTGAATAGAAGCAACCATCGACATATATTCCCCCCCAACACGGGCTTATTGACTAAGTATTTTAATGCGGGGTGGTCAGTAAACATTTTAAAATTCCATCCAAGTAGGTAGCGTCGGAATTTCTACAGCGCATATCCCATTGCTAGTCCTTCTCTCTTTGCATTGTAGATCTATCCTACGATTAGTTGAAAATCAGTAGCCCTAACAACTAGCTGCTTCTTCTTACTGGTAGTGAATTCCTCTGGTGCTCTTCCTGTAGCAAAGAACTGAATAATTTGTTTGTAATGGTCATCAACCATTCCAATCATGAATAGCTACACATTGGGAAAGCCATCATCGATGCTCCTTGGTTCTTCACCTGATTCAATCCTTGATAGGTGATAAAGTCCTGCATTCAATCGCCTTAGCTTCACAATGATTTCGAAATCAAACTCCTGGAAGAGAAGCAACCATCGACAGATATTCCCCCCCATCATAGGCTTATTGACTAAGTATTTTAATGCGGGGTGGTCAATAAAAATTTTAAAATTCCCTCCAAGTAGGTAGCGTCGGAATTTCTGCAGCGCATATACCATTGCTAGTCCTTCTCTCTTCGTCATCGTCTAATTCTTCTCCACGGTGTACAACTTCCTGCTCGCAAATGCGATCGGGTGATCAATCAATCCTTCTTTTGGCTGGGCCAGTATCACTCCCAGCGCTATTGATGATGCATCCACATGAAAGTGGAATTATTTCATCCAATCGGGGAAGACTAATATCGGTATTGTGACCATCTTCGCCTTTAGTATGTCGAGGCTCTTCTGGCACTCGTTTTTCCACTCAAACTTTGCATCCTTATTTAGTAGCTTCTCCATCGATGTAGTAATCGCTGCATATCCTCTGATGAAATTCCTATAATATCCAGTGTGTCCCAACATCACCCTTATTTTCTTCACTGTCATTGGTGGTGGTAAGTCGACGATGATTGCAATATTCGTTGGGTCGAACAACATCACCTCCTTGCATACAATGTGGCCCAGCAGGATTCCAAATGGTGCGCAGAAAATACACTTCTTTAAGTTTAGTGAAATCTAATGTTGTCGACACCTTTCCAACATCAACCTTAGAGTTGCAACGTGGTCCTTAACCAGCCCATATACGGTCTAGTTGTCCATATACACTGCGAGAAACTTATGAATTAAATCCTTAAATGCAGTGACAACCAGCCTCGAAAAAATCGTAGGGGCATTTTTAAGACCAAACTGCATCACTATGTATTGAAAGCAACCCCATTCTGCAAGAAAGTTGTTTTATGTCGATCTTCCTTCGCGATCTTTATCTGGTGGTAACCTAAAAATCCATTTGTAAACGAATATATCTCCTGGCCTCCAACACCTTCCAATACTTCATTAGTGAATGGTGTAGGGAATGGATCGTGAATACATGCATCGTTCAGTTTCCTTAAATCAACACAAATCTAGATTTCACTGGTATTCTGATCTTGGACAACCATTGGGATGATCCATTCTGATTCTTCGATAGGTTCTATGATTCATTCATCCATCATTTGCTCTATTTCATCTTTTACTCACTCCTTGTACCTAGGATTCAATCTATATGGTCACTTCTTTATTGGCTTCGCATCAAGTTTCAACGAAATCTTCATTTCGCCCAAGTCCCCAAAAATTCCCTTCATTTCTGAAAATTTTGTGGAGAACAAGTCTTGGAACTCATGTAGTAGATCAGTAACTTTTCCAATTATCGAATCATCCCAATAATCTCCAATACTAACGAACTTGGGATTTTCCTCCAACCCAATATTAACCTTCTTTATTTTCAGTGTCTCTTGGAATTTGTCGAATGACATCTCTGGTGCTTCGACATCACGGCTTCCCTCCGACTTCAGGACATAAATAGCTTTAGGTTCATCCTCCTCGTCAGGTCCTCCCGACACATTATAGCACTCCATCATCATTTTCGATGTCGCAGTGCACTGTAATCCCATTGGTTGTTCCATTGGAACTGCTTCAAGTACCTTTTCGTGGATCTCATGCAATACACTATGGATGAAAGGGTTCTCATCAGAGAAGCTAAAAGTCTGTCTGAAACTAATGGTTAACTCTTCCCATTTAGTTGTTATGTGTCGCAGTTCTGCTACGATGTACCAGCTCCGCGGTACTTCATCTAGCGTATGGATTAACGCATGAACCCATTCCTGATTTGGTTCATTGCCCATGCGCTTTGACACTCTTCCAGATGATCCCTTGGAGCACACCTTCCATTGTATTTATTTCCATAGTACCCTTTAGTGTCCCCAAACCTGACTTCCATTAGTTGTCGACATAGTTTCCAACTCATTGTCACCGCCGAATTGTGCGCAGCCCACCATCCCAGTGGAGTAGCCTTCAATGCTTCTTATAACGCCAACAGTCGATGTGGTTCTGATACCTTCTCTTCGAATTCAGCAATGAAGATCGAAAGATTAGGTAACCCCTCATATGTTGGAATATCATATACTTTTGTCGCTACCCATCTCAATGACTAAGTGATTCATGCGCACCTTCTGAATGACACTTCATGCAATCAATTCTGCCAGTTTTCTAGTGCCTCATCGGATTTTGACAACACCGAACTAACACTTTGCCACCCAATTCTCTGTCAGCGATGGGATTCATATAATCCTCTGAGACGTTGTAGACATTGTCCCATCCTTCTGTAAACTCATCCCTCGTTGGTTCGACATACCTTTTCCCTTCTATTGGATCAAGTGGGGCGACTACCCTCATGTCGCGGTTTTCAAAAGACATTGTCCTCTTCTTGAAGTTGATAACATCCTGATTCTCCATTTCCCGGTCTATTCCTAGCAACATCGGATAGGGGCTTGTGTTGTCAACTATTTCTATGACGTCAAAGTCTACGTAAGTCTTCAATCCTTCTATTTCAATAAGGAGATGAGATAATCGACCAATTGGAGTGACCTTGCTCTGATTTTCTAATCGAAGCTGCACAGGGTACCATACCAGCTGCAGTTTCCCTATCATCTCCCATGTTTTCTTAGTCAATATGTTGACGTATGATCCTAGGTCCAAAATGATAGAATCGACATCGTATGCACCAATCTATATGTTCATCCTCATTTCTCTTCCTGTCTTCTTCTTGTGCACTCGGTTCTTTGGCCGATCCTGTCGTCCTTCCTCTTATCGATACAATAAACTAGCTATATCTACTAGTGCATCATGATCCTTCACCAACGTCAAACAACTTTCCAAGAAATTCCTCAGGCAGTTGACCTTCCCTGGTGACCTCTGCGAATTTGTTGTATCAAATATCGGAGGCATCTCATAGACAGGTTCCTTCTGTCTTATAGGTGGAAAATTAGTATTTCTCATTGCATTGCGCACTTCCAAAAAGGTTTCCTTCTCTGTTTCCGCATCAAATTGAGAATGTTTCTTTGTTGTAGTCCGAACACTAGGTAGTGGCCTATCTTCTCCTATCGCAGCTCCCCCTCTGGTTACCACTGCGACATTCACGGGTCGAATTCTTATCTCTGCTGAGATATTCTGCATGTTTGGATTAGGGTTCTGATTCTGATTTACATTCGAATTCGGTTGTGTCTGTGGCGGATTCTTATTTTTCCACTCCACAATCAATTGGGCACACTCCTCGACACTGTGTTTCGCTGCATTGCACTAGGTACACTACGGAGTTGGATTCAGACAATCCCTCTGATAATTTCCAATCTAGCCACAATTATAGCATGTAACCGGCCCTCGACCTCGACCAAAAGTTCCTCTGCGACCAAATCCTCCACTACAAACTCCTATGAATCCTCCTCGCGACTGATTGTATTGTTGTTGGTTATATTGCGTTTTTTAATACTACGGTTGGTTGTACTGCAGCGGTGGTTGGTTATACTGAGGTTGTTGTTGATTATAATGTGGTTTCGGCTGGTTATACTATGGCGGCTGTTGACTATACTGATGTTGCAGTTGTACAGGAGGCTATTCCTCTCATTTCATAAAAAAATGTATCTGCAGTTCTCTCTTAGAGCAAATCATATGCTCTACAATCCTTCTCCTCATGAACGACCGATGGACAGAAATTACAAAAAAGGTTGGCTGGCTTCGACACAATATTCCGAAGTACAGATACTCTTATGATCGAAATCCCCTCGTCTGAAAAATTCAACACCAGGGAATTCCTCCTTGGCTGAGTGGGTTTGGTGCGCTAGACTGTAAGTATTCGCACAATTATGGGCATTGATCCTTATGGTGTCCTTCAGACTTACATCGAATGCACCATATTTCTTTGTGAACTTCCTTTGCCTTCTTGATATCTTGTAGTTGGATCGTCAAGTTCGCTAACTATGCTTGGATCTAGTTCATTCCAATCCTTGTTTCTCCTTCTAGTGAAGGCTGGAGTTTCATCGCAATTTCCAGTGCCTCCGCCTGGGATAAAATATTTCGCTGCATTAGTGGCATCCGAATGTGCGGTATTAATCCCGCAATGAACCATTCTTTATGCTGCATGTCACTCATTCCAAAACCTACTTTGGCCATCAGATTTTTGTACCTCTAATCAAATTCCCATACTGATTCATTAGGAAATTTATTTATTTCCTTCAACTCTGTGATATACTGCGACTCTTATTTTGGTTTCCTAAATTCATCGATCAATCCTGCTCTGATTTGTTCCAAAGTTTTCTCCGTATTCCCTGTAGGTACCTGTACAAACTTCATAAACCAATCCAACGCACAAACCCTAAAGGTCGTCGCTAATTGTCCCTTCTTAATATCATCATCTTGGACTTGTTTCACTGTCCACACCACTTCCCATAAAAACCAGTATTGTTCGAGATCCTTGGTCCCGTTACCATGAAAAAGAGGCATATTTACATCGTCGCCTGCCATCCTTGGTTTCCTAGTGGTGTTCGCAGATCCACTACTCTTACCACTGTTCTGACACGCATGAAAACCCTGCGAAGAGTTTATATTTCTTCCTCCAAATTTTGGCGCACTTCTAAGGGTTGTGGGTACGTTGTAGCTTTGGTTCTGTCCTTTCGAAGGTTTACAGGTAGCCTGGTCATTCTCTTCGTCACAGTAAGGTCTCTTAGTCCCTTGTGGTCCCGTTTCGCAGTTCTCTATTCCAGTCGCCCTAGGAGACTCTCTCTCTCTCTCTCTATCTCATTCCTCCTCTTCTTCTCCGACCGAAACCTCACCCCACTTCGTAGGGTACCACAATATTCCTCAGCTTCCCTAAAAATTTCGTCGTATCTCATATCCATCTACCTCGTGTCATTATACTAGACCCGCCTCCGCACGGTACCCACAGCCTCTGCACACCCGAGATTTACTCATCAGAGTTCATCTTTAATATGCCCTTTTGGAAAATAAGCATCTTAATCGACAGTTTTAGCGACAATAGATACCTTCCTCTGGGTCCCTTTAAAATTTTCCTTTTTGTGTCGATGTATGACTTAATAGTGTCGACAATAAATTCAGTGATGTATCCTTCCAAAATAGTGTCTACCCAAACCTTGGCAGTTCTTGACTCTTTGTTGTTTCACCCGTTTCAATTGTTGGATCAGTTCTGGTGTCCAATGTTCAGGCTCACCTCCTTGGATATTCTTCTTTTAAAAAGTCAATTGTGCCAACCATTCATGTAGCAGTATGGGAAATTCACAGAAGAATAATTCTTGGATATTATATTAGATAAACTTCTACACCAATCGGTTGTCGACCATCCAGGGTTCCGATTCTCTTCCTCAACAAATTCTCGCGTCTTCTTATAGAACCACTCCTCGATCTTCGGATTTGTCGGATGCCACAGCATGTCCTCTCTCCTTTCGCACTAGGGTCTCGACAACATAACCATTTGTTGACACAGTCCTGTCGACAAGGGTTCACTTCACACTGTTGTCAACAAACATCGACACAGAGTCCCTTAAACATCGCCCCAAAAAGGTTTTACCCTTTCCATCAACACTCGCAGAGCAAGTGAAGTCTCACTTGAGATGTCCAAGGGGGCTGCAGGAACCAAGTTTCCGCAATTGTGAGAAGACATGTAGTGTCTCACACTCATCCGCAACATAAGCCAGATATTTTCATTCACATCAGAACATCACATTATCAACCTATTAACCATTATTCTCATTCACATCAACACATTATCATCTCATAGTTAACGAATTAAACAAATCATCAAAACATGCTTAAGGAATCTGTGGTACATAACATAACTGTGGAAACATCAATTGTGATCTCAAAGAAACATCAAACACTGCGATACTCAAACAAGACAAAGAGACAAAGACATATATCAATCATTCCCATTATTTATCAACTTGTCTCATAGATCGCAGAACCATTACAAACTCATAACAGTCGTTGCGATCGAATAGACCAAAACAGGATAGATGCTCCAATAGATCGATAAAAAAGATTAGAACAAAGATAGATGCGACTATCCAAAGATGCACTTAGGATTACAATCATAATCCTATTTATAGGCTCATTTGGCCGTTACAAAATGGTCCAAATGACCTATTACTAACTAACTCAACCAAATACTCTGCATATATCGGCTCTTTTATACTTCGCGACCAGTCCTTTGTTCCTGTCGATGACCCTTTCGTCGCTTGGAGGTTCCGCAGTTGTGCGCTTTGGACCCATGCCAACAAGGGGGTATTTTGTGTTAGTTTTTCACAATTTAATTCAATATGATCTAGGATCTTATCTGAGAGAACAACATGCACAAGATATCAAACATAAGAGACAATAGACACAAAGCATTTCACCGGGGAAACCATAAAGGAGAAAAACCCGCAACATCCTCAGAGATAGAATGAGCAATAATACAAAACCCCAAAACAAGAAGATGGTCTCCAGTAGCTTCCTCCTCCTCCACTTGTGCGAACTTATCTCTTGCTCACTTGTACGAATGAGTGAGTGAGTGAATGAATAAATGAGAGAGTCACACTCTCTATTTATACTTTACTTAACTTTCCTTTTACCCTAACTGGGCCGACTTTTCCTAGGAGAGTCTAATAACCCATTATAATTCAATTCAGGGCCGACCCCACTAGGGAAATCTAATAACCCTAACAAATACAATGATAGCCTTCCCGATCGGAGGAATGAAACCTCTCCGTCAGAAGTACAATGACATATGAATACAATATAAGATATACAAGTGAAATACATTCCGAAGTTACAAATACATCAACATTTCGTTACACCAAAATATCGTCATCATGAGTCATGTGTCATTTGTATTCCCCGATCCTTGAAGTCCTTGAGCTGAAGCAGTGAAATAGAAGTTGTTGTCTTCCCTTTAACCTTTTGTTGTCACTCCGACACGTTCTGTTGTCCAGCAAGGTGTGTTAGGTCCAAGGTGACACGCTCTGCAACTTGGCAGAGCGCATCGTTGATGCAGTATGCTCTTGTACAAGGTGTGTTGATCACTCTTTTGGTGCATGTTTCCCTTGTGCAAGGTGTGTCACAGTTGGTTAAAATGGAAAAATACAAGCTTCGAGCGACTTCTCGAAGCTTGGATGGCGCAGATACTTATCCCTACTTACATGGAAAGGTGCCAATCGATCCCCTTACCTAGTGGGATGATCCCTTAAGCCTCTCCCCTAAATCCTCAACCTCTCTTATCCCTTTATCTCTATATATATGAACCCCCTCTCCATTGTCAAGGGAGGAAGGATAGAGTACTCTTATGCTAGTGGAATTTCTCTAGGTGATCCTCTTCATCCATTAGGAGGTTAAGCATTCAATCTTGGAGGCTAGGATTGTTGGAAGGAGGTTATGACGCCAAAGCATCGGTCGTAACATCTCTCCCTTTGTACTTCTTACTATTACATTTAATACAAGTTCTTTCCATAAATATTATTGTGTTAATGATGTTTAGGATTTTCCTCTTTGACTGTTAATCTAGATCAATTCACATCCATGTGCTTTTATCACTTGTTTGTTTCCACATGCTTTGTTTGGTTTTGCAGCTAAAGATCTGAAGACTTGAAGCTTGGAGAAGCAAGGAGAGAGAAATTGCATAATTGAGGTAAGCCATCTCTTTATTTGTCTTGCATTTCAATTGATCTAGGAAAGATACTCGTGTTATGTACTCATTTGCTCTAGATCTGAACCATTCAGACTAGGGAGATCTATTTGAGTCCATTCATATAGATTATCCATAAACAACAACTACCTCTGAAATGTCACACCCTCATCAGATCCTTCACCTTTGTACTTCGGATCGAGAGTGTCAAAGACCGAGAATTGCATTAGTGTACAAGTTGTAGCAGATCATCCTCTGGTTACAAGACCGCAGAAATCAAGCAAGTGCATGCTTGCCTCCTTTGTCCCAAAGAGATGATAAAACCTGGACATGAAGTTACAATACAACTAGCCATACTCTCTCAATAGCTTCTACGAGCTTTGAGTCTCAAGCAAAGCCACATGATTCACTAGAAGAAATGAATATGCTTCATAATGCAACTATCCATACTCTCTCAACAGCTTCTATGAGCTATGAGCCTTGAGCAAAGCCACATGATTCATCAGCAGAAATGAAGATGCTTCATAATGAAGCTATCCATACTCTCTCAACAACTTCTATGAGCTCCGAGCCTCGAGCAAAGCCACATGATTCACAGGTAGAAATGAAGATGCTTCATAATGCAGCTATCCATACTCTCTCAACAACTTCTACAAGCTATGAGCCTCGAGCAAAGCCACATCCTCTAAGCATCGTCTCGAACATGATCTTCAAAAACATGGATTCAAATGGATAACCCACATCCATCCTCCAAGACTCCAACAAGATCCATGGAGCTCTCAAGAATCCTCCATCAACAATGAGAAGAATGAACTCTCTCCAAACATGGCTCTCCAAATGCTTGCTTTCACCAAATGGATGATGCCTCAACAATGGGTCTCAACAATCTCTCCATTGCCCATTCCAAATGCTAATCCCCTCCACAATGCACATAGCAAGAGATTAAATAGTTAAAGCCACCCTTGGTGGCATGTAAGATGTGAATCTCCCAAATTAAGACTTAGTTACAACTTGTTTGGCTTTTAATAACATAAACCAAAATATGGTTTTTATCATATTAAAAATGGGCTATTCAATTTCCACATAATTGAAGTTTCACATGTTCTTACTCCCCTCACTCTGGCATTACAACTTGGCATACCTACCATGTGAATAAAACAAAGTTCCAAACTTATGCCATATTAGTTCGCTTACAACTTGAATAAGAACCCACCATATGATCACCTCATCCAATTCCGTGGCATTAAAAGGACATATCCAAACAAATATTCAAAACCCACTTTGAAAACTTTATCCAAAGTTTGGTAACACCCACGTGGTATATACCCCTTTTGTTCCATACCCAAAAGAAAGTATGGTTACAACCTTATAATAAAACATTCGTTGGCATTTGTCCATGGCATAAAAACCCACCTTTTAAACTATATTCCAAAGTTGGTTATCATCATGTGCTAAATAGGTGGCAAGCCCGAACTCGTGGCATGTGGTTATAAAGAAACCCATTTTAAAACTTCCCAAAGTCTCTTATGATTTCGTGCTCCAAACTTGGCATATGGCATGTATGGTTATACCACTAACCATATAATAAATAGGCCACATTATGGGGATGAGGGCAGGGAGCAACGGTGAGGTTTGATGGCTGTCTTGACAGAAGTCCAGTTTCGATTCCTGCGGAGAAGGTGCGGCGGGCATATGCTCCTTCAGAAAACTGCACCCCAGAAAAAGCTCGTAAGAGGAGAGAAGAAGGATCACATCCATGGCCAACAGGATAAGGCCTTAAGTTCCCAACAGATGAAAGAGAAAGAGAAGGACCTATTCCATTATACCCGACAGAAAACCATACCACCGGACGGGACCATGTGCTGTTAACCGTGGTGGCTTATTTGCATGTAGTTTAGGGATGCCTTTGTGCAGTCTGTAAATGGCTTTCTGTGAACGGCTTCGATGCGCTGTTTGTAAATAGCTTCTATGTGCTGTTAATGCCGCGTGTTAATGTTTCCGCCGGAAGATAGAAAACAGTTGACTCCAGACAAGTGAGAATACCCATTGTGAATCCGTGATAACACCTAAAGTACGCGGTTATGACCACCTATCTGCTGATCGATCGAACTTTTTGTTGCTTGCCGAAGGAAGAAGGAGGTATCTTTATTGATCTTGCTATTCAACTTGTCAACGTTTACTTGCTTTCTCATTGCCCGCCGCATCACTTGCTGATAGAAAGGAGAAGAAGGTACCACCGACTTAGAATTCAAGCCATAATAAGTACTACTAATGACTAGCCATACTGACTCTCAGTCTCCCGGTACTAGAACTTTAGACACTTGCTTAGAGTCCCACGTACAAAGCTCCAGGGAGGTAAGGCCTTAGAGACGGCCTTAAGTCCATGATGCGGAGCCTGGGGATTAGAGCAGTAGTGGCACCCCTATCATAAGACTGTCCTTCAATCAATCAACAATTAATCAGTCATCAGTGCACTCACAAACATCCTCGCAGTGTAAGCAACACCCTGCCAGTGTTCCTAGATGGGCCGTTGTGTAGATCTATCAGTCGGTTCTTGGGACTCCTGGAATCGGTTGGATCAATGGGAAATGGAGCATAATATTTATGTTGGGAATAATAAATACTCCCGGCATAGGACCCATGGTGAGCACAGTACTGGTGGGCATAATCCCAAGGCACAATACTTATAATCCAGCTCCTCAAAATTGATTGGACTTACTCTGCTCCTCTCATTGTGAATCAGCGCGTGTGAAAGACTGCGTGTCTGTAGAGTAAGTTTGTCTCATACAGTAACTATGTATAGTTGTAGTCTGATTAGCCTTAGTAAGTTATTTTATAAGGTACTACTAGCCGGTTGTGTCTATCCATTATGAGAAATAAAAAGAAATACTTATTTAATAGCGCAGCAGCTGAGTAGGCCATCGGATCCCGGTATCTGAGCCCAAGTACAAAGCTGAGTAGCCGAGGATAAAAACAGAGTATCCGAGCCCAGCAACAGAGCCGGGGAGCCAAGCGAAGTAACCGATTCGACTAGCCAAGCTGAGTAAAAAAAGGTATCCTACCCAATCCAAGTATCCCAGCCGAGCATCCCCTTAGCCCAGCCTAAAAGCCAAGCCAAGCCAAGCCAACTAAAGCAGCCCTGCTGAGTATCTAAGCGCAGCTCTGACTGCATTGATTCTTGGGGTCTACTACCTACCGGTATCGTTACCTGACATCGAAACTTGGATCGAGTGGATCAAAACCTGTCAATTATAGGGAAACGATCCGAAAGGGTACATTTAACTAAAAAAAAAAAAATTAAATTGGTCTTATTAAGGGGACGAACCTCTAAAAAAAGGAGATTTTAGTGGAATCTTTTGCTTTGAGCTTGCGACCCTCTCGATTGCAGTCCATCGAGATTGCTTCCCGCCTGAGAGATCTTGATTACCTGGACGTCGATATACATCCTACCTGGATATTGATTGATAATAACTGGAGACAATGAGCTTTGCTTTACAGCGGGCTTTAAGAACACGGACACACGGATGCCGGTCGATTCAAACCGAACGGGAAAGGAAAGAGAGAAAAAACCAACCGGTGGGTGGGATGCTTTTACTTACTTGATTATTACTTGATAGAGTTTAAACCCGGCTGCGGCTTAACGACGCTCAGATCGAAAAGAGCACCAATTAATTTAGAGATTGAGAGATGGCCTGCCGCTAATGGTGGTGCTTTAAAAGGTAGGCATAAGCGGATCCACTGGAATGCGAAGCGGTACATATCTCCTCTGGTGGGTAGGACATCTTTTCATTCTCTCCGGTCAGTCAGAACTAACTGAATGGTTTTTCCTTATAACATGCTTTCTTCTTTATGTAAGCTGATCTCGCTTCTAGTGCATAGAACTTATGTATATACATGATTAGTATTACTGCATTACTAATAAGGCAAAAGTTTTTCTCTGTACTGAGTATGAAAACTAGGAGAAACATTAGTACTAAGTGATTACATATGCATATGTTATAACTATGGTTATATCATTGGTTTCATTATGGATAGCACGTTAAGAATAAGTGACAACCGCAGTAACAAGGGTTGTACTAGCCCTGAGCCCAGCATCTTTGTAGTCCAGTCTCGAGTATCCCGCCAAGCCGAGTAAGCAAGCCAAGTCACGTATCGCAGCAGCCATCCATTCTGAGTAGCATAGCCAACCAAGTAGCGTAGTAGTAAAGTTGAGTAAAGGTAAGTAATAGCCTTAGATACTGTAATTTTATTCAGCTTTAGTTATTACTAAGTTAAACTAGAGATGTATGGATTTAATAGATATATAGATTGGTACTGTACTTTATGGAATTAACCCATGTGTCTTTCGAAGATCCTGAGGTGCATAGTAAGTAAGGCCGTTGTATGTGGTGGATTAGTACTTATTCTGAGAGAACCGTGTTTCTTCCCATACATTCAGGTGCATAAGAAATAGAAGGTTCTATCTAGTTTGTTGGTGGTATTATATATTTAACTCATACTAGACATGATATTTAATTTGTGGTCAGCTTGGTCTCCAGGTTATTGTGGGATCCGAAGGAGAGACATATTAAAGAAACCTTTTAAAAATAAAAGACACATTGTCAATTTTTCTCTTGTTGGATGACTCACTCTCCTACTTGGACCTGTTCCTTGAGAATCGTTTTTATCCGTTATTGGATTCCATCTCCTCATGCATAGCTTCTATCCTAGCTCTTGCCATCTTTGTGAAAGCTAATTGTGATTTCTTTGTAAACCACTAGAAGATGAGTTCATGTTTGAACAATACATTTTTGACTAAAAATGATGTCCATATTGTATTCTTGAATTTTGTTTAAAGAAAGAATATGTTAGGTGATGTCCAGTAGCTAAGAGATTGGTACCGTATAAATGTTGGGTAATGTTCTTCTCTATCCGGTATAAAGTCCAATATGAAAAGGCACATCCTCCAAGATTCATAGGAAAGTCCCAGCTGTATGTAGACAAGGAACAATGATTCAACAAGAAGTAATCTTCCCATTGCCATCTCTTCTCTTGCAACAACTAATAATTCCACCATGGTATTACATAACCATAACCTCTCGTATTTTCTATACTTACCATTTTATCTAGGGTCTAAAGAAAGAATCTCTAGTGGTCGGGTGGTGATCTTCATAGTGGTGTATAAAAGCCAAAGTGTAAGGTTTAGAATGGTTTGTGTAGGGCGGTGGTCATTCGGTATGGTCAATTTAGGACATGTGGTCATCTGGTCACCACTCGTAACTAACATGGGTCTCTGGCTGTCTTGTAACGTGCACAAATGACCAACTAGGGTAAGATCTGCTTCCTAAGAGCCGGTAAGTCCTGTGATCACCTTTTCCCATACATAAAAGGGTGGACCCCATAAAACATGACAGGGTGGAAGGCCCGGTGGCCCAAAGGCATAACAGGGTTAATACGACGGAGTGTTAGGTAGGTAACTCGTACAAAGATCAACCAGTGTGGCCTCTCTTCTTGTCTTAGCGGACTGATTGATTGGTGCACCTGCCGAGTAAGTAACCACAAGGATAAGCAGTCTGCATCTTAGTGAGTTATATATCCAATTTGCTATTATATCTTATAGTAATATATAAACATAATATACATAATAAATCCTAATGCTCTTCTCATAAAGGAAGTCATGTTGTTCTATCAAGCATACAAATTAACGTCTTCTTGTTGTTTCTACTTCCACAACTTAAGATACAAGTAGAAATAAAGAGAAATCCCACCAGCTTAAGATACAAGTATAATAGAGATAAAGATAAGATTATAAATCCTGTACTCTATTATAGTTCCAACATTTCTACAACTCCACATCTTAAATCATAAAGATACCCAAGGCTTAATACTATACATAAAGAGAGTAACAAGTATTAATGCTCAAATAGGTTAATGTAGCCCCTAGTCTTAGATGACAAGGAAGGGTTTCATAGACTGTTCTAAATGTGACACAAGTCGAAGAGTTCTTTAGATCCTCTAGTAGCTCAATTCTATATTCAAAATAAGACTTTATTATTGTAAAACAATAGCTATAAAGTAAACCCTAATAATATTTAATGAAGTAGAAAATAAGAAACCAATATTCGTTAACTTAGTAATTTGCAATTTGGCATTTACATTTAAATCTTTATTTTAGTACTTTTTGCTCAAGGTTGTTACGGGAAAGCTACTTCGTTCCTTCCCCGCTGCGGGAAAGTCACTTAACGTACCTTCATTTACTTATTAACTATTTGATTGATTAGACTTCCTATTGTTCCTTCTGTACCATAGAGTTATAGGTTCCTTCTATATCTTTATAATAGAGCTAATATAGTGAGAGATTGGATAACTAAGGAGTGAACTAATGGTATATATTACAAGGAAGAGATTACTTGATTGAGAATAGTAAGAGATTCCAAGTAGTTAACTGAAGGTCTAGATTTACAAATGATATGATAAGTTATATCTCGAGTGAACTAAGCATAAGTTGAGGGATAGCCTTTGTGTTCGTAGTTCCTAATAATAATAGCAGAGTAGAGTGTTTATCCTTTCCTTTGATATTAATTTATAGGAATCATTATTTATCTTTTTGACTAACTACCAGGGATTGTTTATGAACTATAAAGTCTTGTCATCGAACAATAGGTATAGTTTCATTACTAAAGGAACCAGCCATTCTATTTTTACTGCAAGATCAACTACAACAGCCAGATCCTTAAATTTAAGGCTCCAACATATGGATACCACTTACAGAACCTCCCTTACTTGCCCTACCAGCAACAGCAGCACAGTGTACCCTAAGTGACACGTAGAATGTTGCCTCGTACAATTAGATGTCCCTGCACCTACCACTGTATCATGACAGAAGAGGTTAAATCGAATGGAGGCCAGACAATAATTCACAAGGGTTCCCCCGTATCACGGATTTTTCTATCCTAAGTTAGAATTGAAATGATGGTGCAAAATTATGTCAGAAAGAGCTTGCAAAAGGTGTGGGATAACTGGCACTCAAATCGCCTCGCTTTTCAGGCGATTTGTTCCTTAGATCCAGTTATAAAAATCAGCGGAATTGTAGTTCCACTTCATTTACTACGGAACTATGCCATGGAACTGTGCTTCTATGGGTTTTGTCCCATTTTAAGACGACCCAGATTGAAATTCCAAAAAAAAACCAAAAAGGGTGGAATTGTGCCTCGCCGAAAAATTTTCCGTCGTTGATCGTCGGAATACCGGGGCGATTTGAGTACCAGTTATCACACGCCTTTACAAAAACCCCGTCAAGCCTGGAATTTCAGATATTTTCTGTCTGTCAAATTTTTTTTATGACGGTTTCGTTTTTTACATAGCTGTCATTTTACGTTTTCTTCCTATTTATGAGTGTCAAATTTTTTTATCTGCAGATCCTCTGCTCGGTTTACATACCACTAGAGCGAGTTGTAACTTCATATATACCAATCAGTTTGTTCACCCATTACGTGGTTCTAGCTCAAAGCCGCTCATATTTGCCGCAGGAAAATATAATGGTAAACTGTCATTTAGAAATATAATCTGAAAACAACCGCATAACATATAGCAGTAATCTTAACATTGCAGAAATCAACTCTCATTTAAACGTACAATTAAATTACCAAAATTGTATCAAGCAAAACTGCTCCGAAAGAAAAACAAAAACAACAACAAAGATAGTAAAATGTAATCTAAATTCCATTTTCTTTGTGACAATAGTTATAAGTTCCATTTTCACTTTGTGCTCATGCATTGTTCTATTTCCATGTAGAGGAGTGGTGAGTACATTGCCAAAAAAAACCTATTTGGTTTTTATTCACCTAAATTCTTCTATCATTCAAGCCTCTTATGCAAATTGGTGCATCGTCTTGCAGTGAATTGGTCTAGAATTAGAACGTGAAACACATTTCTCCTCATGCAATGCTTTTGTGGCACTAAAAGTGGGCCATTTCTGGACACAACATTTGCTAACCTGGTATTGAAGATTTTTATGTTGGACTTGCTATTTTGCACCCCTTTCAAGCATTTCCAAGAAAGACTTCTGCTTCTCCAGCCTCAATTGTTAATAGGATTTAGCTATGAATTTCTCAGCCTGCCTGTCGACTTGATGGTCACCGGGTGAGCTCGATATTGTTGGACATAGAGGAGACAACAACGGCCTAAGATTTTGAATTAGGAAAGGTAGATAATTATGATCAACGCAATCCTCCTTTTTCTCTTCCTTGTCATCTTCAACTCGACTTGGACGAGTACATGGAAAACGTAGATGTTTTCTGTTGGGCTGCATGTGGAAGGCTTACGATGATAGTGTGGATTTTTCTGTTGAGCTGAGTGACATCCCCATTCGATGTTGCATCGTTGTTTCTCTTCGTGTTTTCCCAGAGCCTCAGCATACGATCCTTTTGTCCATTGGAGATCAAGAGGATTAACCTTGTAAAACATTGGAAATTTGGAAGAAAGAACGAGGTCTTGCAGGCACCAGGTCGATTTCCACGTAGCGTGTAGAGAAAATAGCTACTTGGACAGAGGCAACTTTAATATCCTAAGTTATTTGAAATCTAATTTGGTTTCCATCCTGCAATTCCTTCCGTCTTGTCAATAACTGCTTGCAACCCCGATCTAGGTCTATGGTAGAGATAGCCGGTAAGGCTTACAACAATTGCTGACTCGGAATTGATGATGAGACAAGCTATGCCACCAGTGTCTTGCAGCCGGCATGGCTATTAGAAATCATGACGGTTTATGGAAGTTGTTAGACGTCAAATGGACGTTTTAAAAAATAAAACACCGGTAGAAGTTGACGTGTTTAGTTTGTGGCTGGGTGTCGAATACGTTCTACGGAAGGAAATACGTCCTACCCGCCGTGAAATTCCAGGCCCCCCGTGAGTTACCACTCGAAAGTCGAAACCCTCAGGTTTCTAACCCCTGTCATCATGACGCAGGAACGGAGGAGGTCATCAACTTTTCTTAAATGACCGTATGATGAAATGGCACCCCCACCTAGTTCTGTGCAGTATTAAATATGTAAGGGGGCGGGCATGTGATTGAATAAAATTCGCATGATCAGGATCCATTTTAGTACGACACCCTGTATCACATAATTACGCCGTAAGGCGTTTCAACAAGTGGGAGTCCGACTCCCCGAAATTTTTTTTTATTGATTTTTAACCGTTAGATCTTTCGTCTGACGATTGGGAGACTCTGGACTCTCCGATTTATGATTTGGCAGGTTTTTGACCGTCGGACGATTCAGAACAGCTGATCCGTCGATATATGGTTCGTTTGCCACTTCAGCCAGCTGTTTGTCCACCAACTTCTAGCAACCTGCATTCAATTCCCCCACTCCTATCTGCATTCAATTGACTGCAAATGTACTTGAGGCGGTCATACAAGTTTAACCAGACAGCACGAAGAGTCTTTGAGTTTGGAGGAGTTGTGTGCAGACGTATGTGTGAAGCTGAAGAGCATCGGGTGGTGGGCGCAGTGCTCTGAGCCAGAAGAACTACCCAGAATGGAAACATTGCTGTATAAATCCTCTGGGTGTTACGGGAAACCGAATCCACAATCTCAGCTGCTGCTCATGCCGCTACCTCTGTCGAATACATTTGTTGTTGAAGTTAAGCTAGGGTTTAGTGTTTCTGCTGATATGATACTTTCTTTAGAATCTGACGGAGATGAATACTTTCTTTAGAATTTGACGGAGATGGAGATGAAGATATATATTCCAGAAGATGCACTTGAGTCTGGAGAAATTTCACGTATTTAGAGGGTTCCTCCAGCATTCAAGCTCTGGCAGCGATTCGAAGCTGGGGCGCTGATGCTGCATCACTTAGTCTGGATGCCAGAGCGGTTTGCGGAGCACGAGAGCAGCTGGATAATCAAAACCCTCATCATGTCGAGGTAAGCAGGAATACCCTAAGCTTGCCTTTTTATAATTAGCTACAAGATTTTCTTGAAGTAGATGAATCGCATCCATGGGAAGCTCATAGATATTTGCCACATATTTGCAGGCTTCCGCTATAATTTCCGCTAGGCTATAAATTTATCGTTCCATTCAGATCAACAACTCGGGTCATTAAGAATTTCGTGATATATTCAGCTTTATATCCCTTAGGGTCATCTTGACTGAGCATCGAGTCTAAGAAGTATACACAGCAAACATAGATCAACAACCTTCAAAGAAGACTTAAAGGAAGCCCGAATGTAAAAACAAGTTGAAAACTTTTGTTGGCACAGTTAAACAAGCTAGGCGGTTACGATTCAGTCTTATTTGAAGTGGCTCTGAGAACAGAAAAAATGTGGATGGCGGTTTGGGAGAAACCATGGACAATTTATCACCGTCACTCCAATTCATTTTTTTGTTTCTTCATTGAATCTTTGTTGTTTCTACAGGTTATGCTTTTATATACATGGAAGATGAGCGTGATGCAGAGGATGCAATCCGAGGGCTTGACAATACGGAATTTGGCAGGCAAAGACGCCGGCTTACTGTAGAGGGGACAAAGGTTGTCTTCATATATATATATATATATATTACTAGATTGTAAATTTGAATCTATGAGGATTTAATTTCATGTCTTCGGATACAAGAACTGAGCCAATTGATATTTTACTACTATTCTAATATGAGATATAAATATTCCTACAGCATGGCAATCGAGGCTTTCGCCAATCTTGGCAAGAGGTCTGATACAGGTTTGAAGCCATCAAAGACTCTATTTGTGATAAGAGTCAGGGATCTTGAAAGGCATTTTGAGCCTTATGGTAAGCTGCTAGATGTAAAGATTAGAAGGAATTTTGCATTTGTCCAGTACGAATCACAAGAAGAAGCAACGAAAGCTCTGGACTCCACCCATATGAGGTTAGTTAAAATTGTCTCATCTTAAAAATGCTTGTGTAATTTTTTTGTCCAAATGCAATTGCAGAAGCTGTTTGCCTAGTATCTTTGATTACATTTTACTATTTAGAATTGCGTATGTGGGGTGGGTTAGTAACTTAGTGGATTGCATTTTAACTTACTGTATGAAAAATTATTCTTGACTCTTAACTTGTCATTTGTATTTTCTGGTTATTTAGGTAAACATTAAAGAGACGAAGTTTTGTTTTGAATGTTGCTAATCTTTGGTTCATTTTTTTATTTGGCATATTCAGCAAAATGTTCGATAGGGTCATCACAGTGGAATATGCTCAACGTGAGGATCGTGATAGAAGAGGTGGATATTATAGTCCGATTCGAGGTGGTCGGTATGGTAGAGCGGAGAGGTTCATGACCGTGATCGATCTGCAAGTCCTATATATGGTAGACGTGCAGTGAGGGACAGTCCTGACTATGGCAGGGCTCCAAATCCTATCTATGCAAGGCGCCCAGAGAGACGCAGTCTTGACTATAGTAGGGCCCAAGTCCTATTTATGCAAGACATCTTGAGAAGCGCAGTCATGATTATGGCAGGGCTGCAAGTCCTGTTTATGCTAGGCGGCCATGAAGACATAGTCCAGATTATAGCCCTGCTCATGAACGGTCCCGCAGGTGTGTATAGAATACATGTATATTTGTAAGGTTTACTCTAATCATTCATCCAAGGATTTAACTTATTTTTTAAAATTTGTTCTCAGTCGATCACCGGTTAGGCATTGAAGATTACATGCAGAATTAATCAGATGGAGTTACCAGGATGCTGTGAATATTACGTGCAGAATTAATCGAATGAAGTATATCTGATGCTCAAGCATTTTTTAGAAATTTACACCAAATATTTTGGTGGTTAACTGTATAGTGTGATTTGGCTACTAAGGCTGACAAGCCTAGATTATATTTTTGCAGTATCTTGAAATTAATACTGCAAATGTTTGTTGCTTAACTTATAAATCATTATTTTTGGTCCTAAGATTGACCAGACCTTCACTATTGTTAAAATTCAATATGCTAAGACAGAAAATAGCAGCATTACATTCCATTTCACAATAATAGCATATACAGGATCACTGAAGAAACAACAAGCATAGCATAAACACAAGAGACAGAGATTTATCCTGGGAAACCATCATGGGGTAGAAAACCTAGCAAAGCTTCCTCAATATAGATGACCAGAAATATACAAAGATGAAACCCCGAGACATGATCTCCTCCTCCACAATAGTAGACCTCTCCTCCACAAGTGCGCTATCCTCAAGTGAGTGAAATGTGTGTATAATGAGGAACACACCTCCTCTATTTATACACTTCTCTGATATATCTTTTACACAAGTACACGTAGGCTCGTATTTAACCAATGGGTTAAATACCCCACTACAACTGACTGGGCCGACCCCTCTAGGGTGGTCTAATAACCCTTTGACCCACATAACACATTTAGGGCCGACCCCTGCTAGGGAAGTCTAATAACCCAAGTTACCACATTCCGACGGAGGAATAAACATCTCCGGATATACAATAAGATATTCACGGAGGAATGAAACATCTCCGGAATGATAAAGTACAAATATAATATTCTTTGAAGTTACAATATCTCAACACTCCCCCTTAACGAGAAGGATATTATAACAACATCTGCACGAGCAGGGAGTCATCAACATCATACATGATACATCTATAAATCATTGGAAGCTTTCTTCAATTTGTCTTCATCAGTAACTCAAACAGTTACTGGTACATCAATGTCAACATCAACATCAACATTACGATCATCAGCATCGTAATCACACGATCAGCAGCATCGTCATCACACGATCAGCAGCATCGTCATCACATGATCAGTAATATAAGTATCCTACCGATACAAGTAACCACATCATCAATACAAGTATCCTACCGATACGAGTAACCACATCATCAATACAAGTATCCTACCGATACAAGTAACCACATCATCAATACAAGTATCCTACCGATACAAGTAACCACATCATCAATAAAATCACTTTCTCGGATTCTTCTACGGATCAATTCAGGGACCGAAGTCCGAGGATGATACAATCCCCATCACGTACATTTTGAACTAGTAGTTCCGGGATGACGCAATCCCCATCACGTACATTTTGAACTAGCAGTTCCGGGATGATGCAATCCCCATCACGTACATTTTGAACTAGCAGTTCCGGGATGATGCAATCCCCATCACGTACATTTTGAACTAGCAGTTCCGGGATGATGCAATCCCCATCACGTACATTTTGAACTAGCAGTTCCGGGATGATGCAATCCCCATCACTTTATTCTCGGAGACCTCACGTCTACGGCTCTCTTTAGGACTGAAAGTCCAGGGATGATCCAATCCCCTCAACTGTCCTCTAAGGACTTCATTCTCGGAGACCTCACATCTACGGCTCTCTTTAGGACTGAAAGTCCAAGGATGATCCAATCCCCTCAACTGTCCACTAAGGACTTCATTCTCGGAGACCTCACGTCTACGGCTCTCTTTAGGACTGAAAGTCCAGGGATGATCCAATCCCCTCAACTGTCCACTAAGGACTTCATTCTCGGAGACCTCACGTCTACGGCTCTCTTTAGGACTGAAAGTCCAGGGATGATCCAATCCCCTCAACTGTCCACTATGGACTTCATTCTCGGAGACCTCACGTCTACGGCTCTCTTTAGGACTGAAAGTCCAGGGATTATCCAATCCCCTCAACTGTCCTCTAAGGACTTCATTCTCGGAGACCTCACGTCTACGACTCTCTTTAGGATTGAAAGTCCAGGGATGATCCAATCCCCTCAACTGTCCACTAAGGACTTCATTCTCGGAGACCTCACGTCTACGGCTCTCTTTAGGACTGAAAGTCCAGGGATGATCCAATCCCCTCAACTGTCCACTATGGACTTCATTCTCGGAGACCTCACGTCTACGGCTCTCTTTAGGACTGAAAGTCCAGGGATGATCCAATCCCCTCAACTGTCCACTATGGACTTCATTCTCGGAGACCTCACGTCTACGGCTCTCTTTAGGACTGAAAGTCCAGGGATGATCCAATCCCCTCAACTGTCCACTATGGACTTCATTCTCGGAGACCTCACGTCTACGGCTCACTTTAGAACATGTGTTCAAGGATGATACAATCCCCACATGTATTCTCATCAATACATCTATCATCAAGAGCATGTATTCTTACCAATACATCTATCATCAAAAGCATGTATTCTTACTAATACATCTAATATCAAAAGCATGTAAAAGTAAAACTAAGTATTCTAAGTATAAGAGTCCTAAATCTAAATATTTCTAAGTAACTGGGTGTAGAGAACAGGTTACCTCATCATCGACCTTCTTGTTCGATGAGACAATCTCATCAGCAGTGACTATACTACTCCCCCTTTCGAGGAGGGTCCTTTTGAACTACACCAAGCTTGTCTCGGAAGTATTCAAATTTCACTCGAGACAGAGGTTTGGTTGGTAACTTCTTCACTTGACGTAGAGGTTTGGTTAGTACAACGGTAACCTATTACAAATTCAAACTTTTAGAGTTCCTTTCTACGTCATATCTTGTCAGTTCCCTATGTTCTTTGACTTATCATGGAACACTAGATTCTATGTCATCTTGATACAACTCTAATTATCACATAGGATCTCAGTTGGTTCTATCTCTAAGTCAAACAATCCTAAAGCCAAACTTCTTCACAACTAGCAGAGCAAGCAGCCATATATTCCGCTTGTGCTGAGAGCCACACTAGACTGCTTCCAGCTAAACCACGAGATCATGGCTAATCCCAGACAATAACATCCTCTCGATGTGTTCTTCCTGTCTGATACACTTCCTGCCCAATCAGAATCTGAATAACCATCTGAAGTCATGATCTTCAAGATAGCATAGATCAAATTCTATCGTGTCCTTTATGTGCCTCATCACATGCTTTGCAACTATCAGGTAAACACATCTAGTTTCCACTAGATACTGACTCAAGGTGTTCATAACAAAGCATATATCTAACCTAGTATATGTTAGATACATCAATGACCCAATAATTTGACTGTACAGAGTTATATCCACTAACTCTGATGAGTCATCCCCTAACAGCTTCAAGTTGGAATCCATAAGAGTGGCCATTCCAACACCTCAAGTCCTTTTAATATTTCTCATTATACTTTCCCTGGTTGAGAAAGATTCCTTTTGAGCCTTTCCATACTTCCAGACTTAGGAAGTAATGCATCAATCTGAGATCTTTCATTTTTCATTTCTGCAGCCATCTTCTTCTTTCTTTTCATGATCTGTTTCTCATTCCCTATAAGAAAGATATCATAATAATAGTATGATCCATAGCCTTAAGGTAAAGGTTAGGAACAACTTTACTTTTGGTAAAGCCCAAGCTTATTAAGAAACTGTCAATTCTCCCTTTGTGACTGAACATCATTCACACTCTACATTGAATGATTTTCTGCATATCTATCTGTGCCATCTCTCGATAGATGGGTCTACTGATATGAGCCTCAATATTATTCGAACTCTGTGGTGAGTTCCTTCTTGCATCCATGTCATCTATGTATAAAAACCATATTCAAGCTTGTAGCAAAGGTTGAGATCCACATCACTCGTGGTGATCATTAAGCTCATCAATTGATTATCGATCCTGGGTACCCATACAGAACCTAAATTACACTTCTTCTTTGATTACACCATTAAGAGAATGGTTTTATCTATCCAATTTGAACAAACATCTCATCATGATTCTCTTTCTCTTTTCTAAGAGAATCTTCTAGCCACAAGCCTTCTATCATTTGATTTGTAAATCTTTTGTTGAACATCCATTGCTTGTTCAGTGTTCATCATTCATCATGATCTTTCCTACAAATCAAAATTAAGTACAGGATTAGTAATACTTCATAATCATCAAATCATATTGACATGATAACCTATTATGCAGACAGATATCATTTACATAGTTATGCAACTATCTTTTCCAATACTTTGGCACAACACTTTCCCATATCCTGTATGCATACAGTGGCTATCTAGATGCCTTCCATCTCCACCAGAACATACTATCGAGAGTGTGCACAACTCTCAGCATGTCAGCAAAGAGGTTTCATTCTAGACAAGCAACAATGGAATGTTTGTACAACTTACCAATCATATGCATATTAGTAGTATACTGTTCAATGTTCTATGAATATTTACACTCAGCATGATACATTATAGGAATACAAATATGCATACAACCTATTACAGGCAATATCATTTACTATTTCAAATAACAACTCAAAAACTTATCTTTTATGTTTGTGTGGTTGCCTCCCGCTTGATCTTCTGTATGTCTTTTGAACTTCTATTCATTCTGTACCACTATGCATGTTCAAGTGTCATCCTCATGATCTCATACACAAACATACACCCATTAGTATGTTCTAAATGTTATCAAAACATTATAGTTCTAAATAATCTTGAAAATGTATAGTCATGATTATAGTTAATAAACATTAGTATTCAAGATTTCAGGGAAGTCTTATTTTACTCATGCATATCATCAATCAAGATAAAAGACATAATATGCATAATCCCTTGATTACTAACTTTATGAATAAGCATAACCAATCATACCAAGTATACTTATAGGAAAACATACCTGGATTAGCATACCTGCTTAGTTATGTACAACATACCTAAACAATCTCTTCAATGATTTAGAGATCCTGAGCTAGAACCTGCATGTCTCATAGGTTAAGCATAATATAATAAAGTCATACATACCTTGTAAGTAGAACAAAGATTATGGATGAGTCTTTGTCTTCATGATGTCATGGTCATGGAACTTGATTTGTCTTTTGTGATGTACCTATATCTTGTTAGCATACAGCATCGACCTCACACAACACCATAATGCATTAGTACAATCATATAGCCCTAATCAATGAATGTCTTTGATCATTCACATGCATTCATATTGTTACTAGGGTGATAACACAATTCTAACATTAATCAAGATTGTACTAGTAAATAATATGAAGACAAACACATCATGAACTTAATCAAGAATTAGATTTCAAGACATACCTGAACCTCCTTAAGTCATACCTGTCGAGACTTCTTGTAGTCTTCTTATGTAGGGCCTTAGCCTCAACTCCCCCTGAAACTTGATCTGGAGCTTGATTAGGGTTTGCTAGAGAAACCCTAAAGATTCAAACTTTGACTTTCACACTTCTGAATGGATGAAAGAATATGTCTTGCTGAGCTGATCAAACTGGCATACTTCAATTTTGGAATCTCCAAAATTTGACCCTCAAAATTGCCTTTGAAACTTCTGGATCTTCTGGACAGGATCCCGAACTAGGGTTTGATGAAGCCCACCCTTCTGCCCAAACAAAAGGTTCGATCCAAGGCTCTAAACTCTTATTTTTCTTAGGAGCTTCTAGCCGTGGTTACAGACTTCAAAAATTCCAACTTTTGCTGAAGCCCTAATTTTCCATCTTTCCGATCAAAATCCCGAACTGGGGTTTGATCAAGCCCGGTCTTCCACCCAACCAAAAAATTCGATCTTGGTCTCTAAATTTCGATTTTCTTGAGTAGCATTCAGCCGTGGACTCTGATTCCAAAAATTCTAACTTTCTTCGAAACCCTAAATTCCAGAAGCCATGAATAAAGGTGCTCCAAAAATAATTTTGTTTTGATAGAAATATGCACCTGATTGTTTCTGCTATAAATCTGAAATTTTTGCTCCACAGGGTCTGAAACCCTTTTTCTGCAGTAGCCTGACCTTTCATCTTTCCATCCTGACAGGTCTGACCTCAATTGGGTTTTCTGAGAGAAAGTTATGCCAAGTGTCGCAACGTGACCTGTTTATGGGATAAAACAGGAGAGCGAACTTGTACAGCATGCCACGTGTCACTGTTTGAGCTTCGGCCTCTGAAAATTTTTCCTGAGATAGCTCGACCTGTTATCTTTCCATCCTGACAGGTCTGACCTCAATTGGACTCTCTGAGAGAGAGTTATTCCAAGTGTCGTAACGTGACCTGTTTATGGGATAAAACAGGAGAGCGCACTTGTACGGCGTGCCACGTGTCACTGGTTCACCTTCGGCCTCGAAAAACGTTTTCTGAGATAGTACAGTCTGTGTACTACCTGTCACTTTTTACGAAATTTCATTTGGATCTTCCTAGCCCAAGTTATGACCTTTTTGCCAAGGTCACCTGATTTTGACTGAGATCTGGAAGAGGCAGAAACCCCAACTTGTACTGATCATAACTCATAAAGTACAACGAATATGAGGGTGCCCTTTGGACACAAGGTACCTGGGGATGTTATCTTCGACCTGTAAACTTTTTAGATCCGAAAACTTCGCCAAAACGGATTTATAGCGAAAGTTCTACGATGACTGGTTTTTGCTATGTAAAACCCTAACCTTCAAATTGTCGTAAGTAAAGCAAGTGTCGTTAGTGCCATACCTTGTCTTCCTTCAGGTTAGCTCTGATACCATGTTAAAATTCAATATGCTAAGACAGAAAATAGCAGCATTACATTCCATTTCACAATAATAGCATATACAGGATCACTGAAGAAACAACAAGCATAGCATAAACACAAGAGACAGAGATTTATCCTGGGAAACCCTCATGGGGTAGAAAACCCAGCAAAGCTTCCTCAATTTAGATGACCAGAAATATACAAAGATGAAACCCTGAGACATGATCTCCTCCTCCACAATAGCAGACCTCTCCTCCACAAGTGCGCTATCCTCAAGTGAGTGAAATGTGTGTATAATGAGGAACACACCTCCTCTATTTATACACTTCTCTGATATATCTTTTACACAAGTACACGTAGGCTCGTATTTAACCAATGGATTAAATACCCCACTACAACTGACTGGGCCAACCCCTCTAGGGTGGTCTAATAACCCTTTGACCCACATAACACATTTAGGGCCGACCCCTACTAGGGAAGTCTAATAACCCGAGTTACCACATTCCGACGGAGGAATAAACATCTCCGGGTATACAATAAGATATTCACGGAGGAATGAAACATCTCCAGAATGATAAAGTACAAATATAATATTCTTTGAAGTTACAATATCTCAACAACTATATCGCCAGTTTGTTAAGCAATTGTAAAAGAGCATGCATGGTATTAATGGCTAGAAGGTTGATATGTGGACACAGGTCATGCATTGTGTGACTGGCTAATCTATGATATAGAGATCATGCGCTGTGCCACTGGTTTACAAAACGGGAGTTTGATTAGCAATGCCCATATTTGAATCTATGTCATTTTTGTTCATTGTTGCTAAATATAAATATTTGCATCTAGGTCTTGTATGTTCGATAGGATTTCACATTCATAAAATTATATTGGGCCCGTACTCTATAATTGTTAAAAACAAATTATATATATTAATAACACTAAAATAGATTTATTTTTAAACATGGATCATACTTTTATTTTTAAACATGGATCTATTAAGTATTAAGTAAGTATGGGAGAGATTAAGAGGGATTCAAAAAGTGAAATTTTTTAATCTTAAATCTTTTACACATGATCCAAGTTTAAGAGAATATCTGTTTTGATGCTTACTTAGGATGTACTGTTTTTACATTCATAATTTAATAGATGGGCATGATATGGGTAACATGCAAGCAAGATTTTTCTTATTTAAAGGATTTAATAGATGGGCATGATATGGGTAACATGCAAGCAAGATTTTTCTTATTTAAAGGATATATTTCAGTGTAAATGACTGCTTGAGATGTATGCCCTTTCCCAATACAGCTGTGTACAGATGCGAGAATAGTTTGACTATCGGAACCACACTTGCATTGTCAGTATTCTGTGGCAATTTATATCTGTTCTTTTGGCTTACAAACACTTTAGAATACTCTACATCATGTATAAGGTTGTTAGCGTGTGTGTTTAAGGTTGTGGATGGATGTAAAAGCAGGTTTTTGAGAAGCTTGGGCCAAGCTTATATGATTTTCTACGGAAAAACAATTACAGCCCATTTCCAATTGATCTTGTCCGGGAGGTTGGAAGGCAACTGTTGGAATCTGTTGCATGTGTGTAATTATTTTATAAATGCTTTTGTCTGTATCCCTTCGCTAGATTACTTAATTAGTTGGTTTTTTATAGTTCTGCTCCATTTGTTGAAAGTTGCCAGCTTTTTTAAACTACTCCTTAGGTGATCTTTGGCCTCAAGTTATTTAATAAGATTGTCATGGCCTTTGAAAATTTGTTTTATTATACGATGCTTTGCCAATTCAATCCGGATCAAATGCATCTACCCTTGCTCCCGCTGCTACTACCTCCTCTGCTGCCAACGAGGGGTCACCATAAGATAAAAAAATGTTATCCTCTGCAGTAAAGATACTGTTAACGCAGTGATCTCGCCGTAGAGCTCTTTCCCCAAATAAGTGCTCTTTAGCTGAGCATGTTACGTAGATCCTGTTAAACTGGCCAGCAAAATAGTGATACCCAAGAAAATGAAACAACAAAAGATTAACCAATCCCATTAAATAAATACTGAATTTATCGCAGTAACATCAACGCAACTCAGCCCTCATCTCTAGTGCATCAAGAGGTGGATTGGATGGGCAATGTTTAGGTCAATAAAAATTAATGTCAAAATATTAAAAAAAATAAAAAAATAAAATAAAGAATAATATAAAAATATCATTTATTCTTAAAAAATCTGAAAATAACAAGAAATAAAAGCAATACAATTTTATAATCAAGGAAGCAATACAATATTGTGATACAATATCGTAATCAAAGGAAAATAAACCATTATAAATGGAGTGCTTTTGAAATGGTTTAAAGCATGTCCAGTTTTACTCAATAATATTATTAAAATCTGGAAACAACCAAAAAAACTTATAAGTAGGAAAACCAAATATTTTAAATTTTAACATATTTTAATTTAAATGGAAGGTTACCTTTCTCATATATGAGTGGAAGTTTGGATAGTAATTTCATGTGGTAAAAGTTTTCTTTATTTCAGAGTTCATTTCTATATATATGTTAATTTTATTTTTGTTTTATTGAATGGCTGTATATACTGTAATGAATCTAGCATTCCAAGCTATTTGACGAATACTCATTAATAAAGCAAAACTGAGGTTGTATCAAAGCAAAGCTGGGGTTGTATCAAAGTGTTGTTGTCCTTGAAAAAATATTTATACAGCCGCTTTAACCATCCATCTTATACCCTCTGCAAATAAGATGCACCACAATATAGAGAGTAGTCGCATTATTCTAGTAGCCAAAACACTATAGTAAATCAAAATCTCGTCTTACAGTAGAATACAAGTGCTTACGAAACTAACGAATCTCCCAGGGCTGTTGTTAAGAGCTGCCATTATACTCCCCATCATTGTCGACCGAGTTGAGTGGAGCTTTGCAAAATATGTGCACAGTTTGCAGGAAATTCCAGGAGTCAAAGGCGTTTGAAAGCTTAAAGATGCTGAAAAAATGTACAGTTTTGAGGAATTTCAAAATGCTCTTGGCTTTGACCATCTTGAATGAGATTAGGCTCTTAGTTTTGCAAGTTTGTACCTCACTCGTGCAAGTGAAGATCGCAACCTCAAAGAAGTAGAGAATACTTGAGTAACTTCATTTCAGATCAGCTCAATAAATATACAGCTCTTTCATTTCACATCACATCAGATGAATAAATATACCTCTAAGCCTGTTCGATTTTTGTGTTAGAAGTGCGGGTCTGAAAAAGTCTGTTGGATTTTTTGTGTTACTATTGTTTGCTTCCATTTTTAAGAGATGCATGCTCACTCCACCCCATAATAAAACGGATGACCATTAGAATACAGTGAAATAAAGATACCTGAGCTGAGCTGAGCTGAGCTATATTAGTTAATTGGAAAATAATAAAATATATACAGTGAAATAGAGATGCATGAGCTGATTTTCTGTTAGCAATTTAAAAGCATTGTTACATCAGATCCTTTTTTGTTTTTAATTAATTCTAAACTCCCCTACTTTATTTGTGTTGCATTCAATTGTAATTGCCAACTCCCAAGTGAGGTTGTGCCAAGCCTCTAGATCCAAACATTCTAACCAAGCCTCTAGACCGCTGGACCACAGCCTTCACTTTCTTCATCTCACGCTTTCCTTGCAATACGGCGTTCTTTTATTGCACCCCAAGGTGCAATTGCTAGTTTATCCTATAAGGTGTGGGAGAATGAAGAGTAAAACATTTATCATTTTTCACATATCCAAACCTTTTCAACCTGGAGGCCACGATCCAGAATCTCCACTCCACTACTTCGCTTCCTTGAGCTTATGAGGGATAAACCAAAGGCTGCCACTTATCTTTATTCGATTAACTGCCAAATAAAGGCAAACACTTAGTTAGCTACAGCACCGGGATCCTTTCCCTTCCTGAATAAAGCAGGCACTGGGCACTTTCCCGAATAAAGGCAACAAGCACTTTTCCACCTCCCCCCCTCTTATCAGGTGAAGTACCCCCACCAAGGTATGATCCTTTCTTTCTTTTGCCCGAGCAGACTCTGGTGATGAATTTCGATCTCGAACTGAAAGATATGCTACTATTCCTCCTGCCCTTCTCGCTGCTGCCTTTACTTATATTCCTGCTAGCTGTGGCTCTAATGGAGGGATCCCAGGCGAGGTTCTGGTTCTAGGCTACGCGCCATTGCCCTTGCAACAGGATTGGCTACTTCCGCTCCTTGATGTTAAGGTGAGCACGTCTAAGATCACCTATTTGGGGGTTTTCCGGGGCAAGTGAGGCAGATGGATAAATTATTTCTACACGAAGGAAAGAGGCCCGCGGTTTAAGTGATGTATTCAGTTTTAAAGAAAAGAGGCGGGGACATAAGCCTTAAATACTACTATCGGGTTGGAGCAACTGAAAAGCAATTCTCTTGGTGAAAAGGCGGGGAAAAAAACCCAAACTCCTGTTATTGGTAATATCCTCAGGGTTACCCTAAATAATCATGTGCCTTACCAACCAGTATTTCACGCACGAAAAGCCAAATACTGGTGGAAGCCATTCCCTAGAACTCCCGGAACACCCAAATCCCGAAGCAAAGATATATCGCGGAAGACCTCAGCTTGCAAAACATTTCTCTATTGCCTATCTCAGTATGCTACCTACCGCTATTAAGTCTTACTCCCCCGGATACACCGCTCATCCCCAAACAGGCATACTCGCAACACAAAGAACCCATTCACTCTACAAGCCCAAACCTCTCTCTCTTCAGAAAACATACCCGAAAGAAAGGATCATGCTACCAGAAGGGAAGGGTTAGCTACCCCAAATGCTAGCATTATGCAAAAGGAAGCTTCTCGCAATTGCTCCATCATTGCTTAAGCTTATAACAGACATAGCACACGAACATTATTTTATTTTGCTATTTCTTCGGCATTCATTGAGCCCATTAAGCCATGCTTCAGTTACTACTGCGCTTTAGTTACGCATCCTTTCTTGAGTTACTCATGGGCAAAAGGAAACTATATATTTTATGGCCCATCCCTTTATCCTAAGTATATTAACTAAAGTTTGTGTTTTTCTTATAATTCACCAAACTTTAGAGAGCTATCCCAAAGAGAGATATGTGGGCTTCTCTCATGAGAGCACACGGTCTCTTATTAAAATGAAAATATAACATAGGTCTTTTGGGGAATGCAAGGGGGGATTTTTAAATTCTATCTTCCATCAGCCTTCTCTTGTGTTTTGGGCTCTCCATGGTTACCAAGATACCATACTTGAATTGTTATGCATTTTGTGTATTGCTTCCATAAACCTGATAAAATCCTTGTTTCCCAACATTTCAGCACCCACATTTGACTAACAGCTCCACCACATATTTTCAGTCATTCTCTTCCGACAGCAAGCAGGGAACACCACCCCTGACATCATTGAATCCATTCATCACCCCATACATATGCAAGGACAACCATAATCAAAATCTTACACTACACTTATAGTTTTACCAGCAGCGACATTCCTTAACTCATACCTAGGGACCACTAGAGCAAATTCACTAGCAACAACTTACAGGAAGGGAAGAACTGACAGGGAAGGTTCTATTGAACATATTAAAACCAGCTCTACCCACCTCTTCTATTTGACTGATCGGCCTAACAAAAACCAGGGACCCAACCATTCCTCATGAAATCACACTGCTAACTTAGCTCCAAGACCAATCACAACAAAAAGACAATAGCATCATTCTCATGTGTTACTCCCCAGCCAGATCTTCTTTATCTTCCATGCCCCTGACCTGTTACTATATGATTTCTATTAGCGCTTTCCCTAACCCTGTTGCGGTTACTGGAATTACTCTTATTGTCGCCCCATCAAAGACTCTAAACCCAGTCGATAGTCTCTTCTCTCCTTATGACTATCCAAACTATAGGATGTCACTAGCCATTTATCTCTTTGCTAACAGATCACCCCAAAGGAGCTAAGTCATCAAACTCAGAAAGCCCCTACTTGTTTTAATGAATATTTCACTTTGCATACTAGAAGCCACTAGCTAACTCACTAAGGTGCTCACGAAATAAATTACTACAGGATTCGTTACCCATGTTAATAAAGGAAGCCCTTGAGTAAAAGCCTTATTTACTTCCTTATCAGAATAAAGTTATCAAGTTGACCCATAACAATCCCACCTCAGATGTGCCCTGCTATTACCACCTTAAACACCCATTCCAAAGGCCTTTAAGATCACTTAAACATAGTCAAACCACCAGGAACCCGAATAGATTGAGAGAGCATATTTACTTAGATAACCAAACACTCCACCCGGAAACACATGGTAACTACGGGCCCATTTTAGGCCCTTTATGCAACAACATGCATCACAGCAATGTACCTAATACGCCTTGGGAAACACTATAAGCCAAGTGCTTACAATTTCCCATCTTTAACATCCCCCATTTCAGCACATTTGACAAATACTCCAACCACCCATACAACACCTAGACCTACTCTATAGCTTCATTGTACTTATAGAGGCCATCCCATTTGAATCTCCATCCATCCATAACTTTATCACTATGCAGCAGTCAGCTTTAACAGAGCAAAGCTACAACTAGTCTTCCAACAGCAACAGCAGCTGCAACACCAAGAGTCATTTATTTAGTATTAAAGGAACTCTTATCAGCGTTTGGAAAAATAATAGAAGCTCCTGCTGCAGAAACAGTTTCAAGTGAGCTAATAATCACTCAACAATCTAAACATACCCTGTCCCCAACCTCAAAGGCAGCTCCTACCCTCATACCTCATCTTTCATTCATAGTTGATCCCCTACTTACCATATCCAAAAATACACATCTTCCCCTCAACAAGCAAAACCCTGAAACAACCACTATATCTAAAGGGGTTAATGAAGAACAACCCATGAGAGAGAGGATCTCTTTTTAGTTGCTTATGAGAAATAAGCCACTGAACTAATATAAAACCCACGAGACGAGGGTACCCTGCTATCCCACAACATTTACAAGATTATACTTGCCTTTTAGCCACTATTTGAACCATAAACCCACCTGGGAACCAAACCCACAAATCCCAATTTAATCATCCAGGAAGACAACCCCATCAATTAGTTACTCCCGCTATCTTTGAATGATGAATCATACAACTAGGATTACTACAACTATCTAAAACCGTGAGTTAAGTTATCAACAATTGCTACGATATCTCCTCTACGAGAGGAGCTTAGCTAATATCTTCTCTTTAGTATTTTATAAAATAAGAATAAGAAGTATCTTTATCAGTATTAATGTTGAAGAATAGAAATTAAGATCTTTATTTTGTATTATTTGATTGAAGAGATTAGGACCTTCCTTATAGAGTTTAGGGTCTTATTAAGATATTTGTACTCCATATTATAGTAGAGAGACATTCTTTATCAGATTAGGAAGTATGTATTTTATGTCATGTTTACTAATATAAAGAGCTCCTTCTTCAGATTATAGAACTTTCTTGAGTAGGAATTACATTAGATATATTAATAGGTCTTATTCTTAAAGTATTAAGAGTAGGAACTTTATATTATATGTATTTGTAGCTAAATATAAAAAGGATATAGATAGTCTTAGTAATGTATTCTTAGTCTCAGAAGTATAAATTATATTATATTTGTTTCTCCCTCTTTTTATTGGCTTAGGAAATAGATATTGAAAGCCGTAAATAGATACTTTATTATTTCTTTTAGAGATAGGAGAGATAGAATACTTTTATCTTTAGTTGGTTTTAGGATAGATAGGTATTAGGATTAAGAGTTGGCTAGATAGGTATTTTACTTTATGAAGAGGAGTATGTTGAGGGATTATATAAGTAGGAATTATGTATAATTCAAGTAAAGGGTCATCTCTATATAATTGTAGGAAAGTAGGATTTATCCTTCACTTCACTACTAAAGCAAAGAAATTAAATATAAAAATAAATAGGAAAAAAGAGCTCGCTTGACCTCTCTCTCTTAATAAAATAGTCGGGCGAGGAAAAAGAAAAGACTTTATTAAACTCCAAAATCCTACACAATCCTTCACTCTGCTATAAATGAATCAATTTGTCTCTCCATAGTATCTCTTGCTGGATTAAATTCCATAGTATCTCTTGTTGGTATGACTTGCTTATTATACGATGCACCTCACTCGTCATTTAAATCCATTTTACCGCCAATCGATATCTGTCTACCTGCATTGTAATATAAAGTAAGTGATCTAGACAGAGAAAGAATTGAGAAGCAAACCCATACGATGTTTCCCAGACTCTTGGTAAATTGCAATCCAACTATATAGGACACTTAGCGTTTGGTATCCGTGCTCCCATCACATGAAACATCTCTACATACCAGCCTTGGAATACATAATACATAGATGATGTTATTGAACAATGCATGCTTCCACTTTTTAATGATCTCAGCTCTCTACATATAATCTATCTAGCTAATCTAAATAATAATAATCTGTATAAGTACCTACCTCTTAGATCTGTATAAGTATCCACCTCATATATTTAGTTTTTGTTGTTACAACGCGAGCCTGAAGTGAGTACCTCGACCATAGGGAGAAAGCTTGAGCCCACCTTAGACTGAAGGGAAAGCTCTTTCTTTTTCTTCCATCAGAAAGAAGTAATAAATATATAGTTTGCATATGTGAATAATTATGTGTTTTCATGACTGATCGGTGAAGTAAACATTGATAGTTCATTCCCTTCTCTTGCTCTCTGATTTCATATCTAATTGATTACCGTAGTTTGTGTTAGCACTATTATCATCAGCAGGAGTAGTCGCGGGAAACCCAGTTGCACCGCAAGAGATGCCGCCATCACTGAGCATAAAATGCTATATGATGGACGGACTCTCCCTCATGAAACTGCACCAGCTGGCGGGTCTCCCGAAAAAGCCAAAGGGAAATCATCGACGACCGAGATCTAGTCAAGATGTGGAAAGAGTTCGGGGTTTAACATCCTTGAAGCGCCCCTGATGGAAAACCGTTGGTGACAGGTGCCAGCTCTGTAATCACTCAGGGGGAGAAAAATGGTTTTCCCAATCCATTTTTTCGATCCCCTGAAACCACAGAAGGCGGCCACAGTGGTTTCCCTAATCGTGAACCGCTGGGTAGTTGATCGACGACGAGATTGGGCTCCACATGCAAAAGGTGTACCGACAAGCATGCCCATCCCGAGGAGTTCAACGTGCAGGATCAATGGCAGGCATTCAAGATGCCCAAACTGTTCGAACTTTAGCTCTTTGAAGTCACTCCTAAATGAAGACTGCTATCTACACGTGGCAGTCTTTTGTGGAGTCAGGACCTTGAAAGCGGTTTCCTTAAACCACTCTAGTTGGACCCTGAAACCACCTCTGTTTACAGCTCACTGCATTCCGATGCATCGTGTTCTTGTCCCCTTGCATTAACTTAAACCGTACTTAAATGGTCATTACCACCGTCATTTGCGAGTAAGCGCTCCAGCTTTTAAGAGGCCATCTACCCCTGAACCTGCAAGCTAATCCCAGCTCTCCACGTAGTTCCTGCATTTATTTCTAGATTTTTCAAGCTTTTCCCTATAAATACATTCCCAGAGGATCCATTTACGCACTCTTCTTCCAACTCTGATGCTCTCCAGTCATTATCCTTTGCACTTGTCTGCTCCGCGGCTCTCGAAGCATTTCATAGTTTGCATCCTCTCCATACCCCTGTGTTAACATGGCATCTGAGCCCGTCCTTGAGGTCGCTTCCACGTCATTGACCAGCAGTCCAGACGATCACCTTGTCGACGAGTTCTTTGATGTTCACGACCCTTTCTCCTCCTTCCACAACCTACAGCAGCTAGCCCTTGATGCCAGAGAGCAAGCAAAAAGAGGAGATGATCTTTTTAATGCATCAGCTTCCGGGCTGGCTAAAATGATTCTCTCGGTAACCAGTGTGTTGGAGAAAACTTCCAATGGCTTGGGGTAAACCACAACAAACAGTTGACTACCAAAAATTAACTCAATTCTCAATACTCTGCTACATAAATGACAATGCTAAGATAATGAAGAATATAACTGTTGATGTATATGTAACTTTGGAATGTATTTCATATATATTTATTGTACCCTTATTAGAGATGTGTTATTCCTCTATAATGAAGTGTCGTCATGTGGATTGACAAGTGTCGCAAGTGTGTGTACTTGCCGATGGGTTATTAGACCACCATGTGTGGGGTCGGCCCTGAAATATATATTATATTGTGGATGTACCTAGCTAGACAAGTCGGCCCCATAAGGTCACTAGGCAAACAGGTTAGTATAAATAGAGATCAGGAGATCTCTATTTAGATAATTCGGAAAGTCATCTCTCTCTCACTCAGAAAGTGGCGCACTAGTGAGGAGGAGGATCATCTGCTTCTAGGAGACTATCTCAAGTGTATTTTGGTTGTACTTTGGTTGAGCCATTGCTCTCTCTATCTTTGAGGAAGTTGTGGGGTTTTTCACCTTAGGGTTTTCCCCACGGAAATTCTGTGTCTCTTGTCTCTCATGATTTTGATTCTTGTGATGCTTGTGATGCTTATTGTGATTGTTATGCATTGATATACTGTATATGTTATTCTCTCAGTGAAGATCCTAGAGTATTGTGAATTAATGCTCAAAATTTAACATGGTATCAGAGCTAACCTGAGAAGACATTTTGCAGTGATGGAAACTTGAGTTTCTTGTTTATTGGGTTTCTCTCCACAGATTTTGGAAAAGCAGTATAGTAGATTGACTCTACTCATCAAGGAGAATCTATCTGTCCAATCAGAATTCAATTCTAAGCATTTTCAGATTTGGCCCTAAAAATTATGGTTTTCACAAAAATAGGAATTTCTGAAATCTGAAGACATAGCTGGAAGCTCCTTGCAAAAATCGAAGTTTAGAGCTTTGGATCGAGATTTTTGGCTGGGTAGATCTCAAGGAAACTCAAACCCTAATTTAGGGCTCTCCCTAGTGAACCCGGGAGGACAAAAAGGAAAATCTGAAGGGTAAAGCTTTGCTGATCTCAAATTCTGAATACCCCAGGCTGATCAGCTCATCAAGACGCATATTTCTATCCTTTCAGAAAATTGAAATTCACATTTTGAATTTTTAGGGTTTTTCCGACAAACCCTAATCCGGGACCAGATCCAGTTTTTAGCATTTCAAGTGGTAAGACCTAAATCTTTTTTATTTCCATTTGAAGTACTCTTTAAGATGTCTCACCACACCAAGCTTGAGGATAAGCTTGAAGGAGCTGATAACTTCCAAGCTTGGAAGTATAGGATTGGGTTAATCCTGGAAGAGAATGAGTTGGACTCATATGTAAAAGAAGACATCCCTATCCCAGAGGATGAAGAGGCTAAGGTATTGCATAAGAAAAACTTGGTCAAGGAAAAGAGAATCATTGCTAATTCTATCAAAGACCATCTCATACCCCATGTGTCTTCTCTAAAGACACCCAAGGAGATGTTTGACTCTTTGACCAAGCTATTTGAAGGGAAGAACATAAATCGGAAGATGACTTTGCGGAACCAATTGAAAGGAGTAAAGTTTCAGAATGGAGAAACCATTCAATCTTATTTTTCAAGTGTCTCCTAGATCAAGGAACAACTAGAAGCAGTGGATGAAATGGTGGATAATGGTGAAGTGGTAATGACCACTCTAAATGGCCTACCCAGGTCATGGGATTCTTTATTCAAGGAATTTGTGCAAGGAAGAAGTTGATCTCCTTCAACAGATTGCGGGAAGAATGCTCTCAAGAAGAAGCTAGGCTTGTGGCCCGAGAAGAAAAGATGGGAAATGAAGATCAAGCTCTCACAGCACATGCCAAGAAAGGCAAGTCCAAGAAGGAATCATCTCATAACAGGAAATTCTCACACCACCATTATCATAAAGATAAGAAAGATCTCAGATGCTTCAATTGCAATGAGAAGGGACACTTTGCTTTAGATTGTCCCAAGAAGAAGAAAGACAACAACAACAACTTCAATAAGAAGAAGAAGAATAACAAAAGAAGATATCATGCTCATGCTGCCGAAGATGATGAACCCCCAAAGAAGAAGGATAGGGCAGAAAGTGACAGTGATGATGACTCATCAAGTGAAGAAGAATATGTTCTAATTTCTGCTCTCACAGGTACTATCTCCCATGGTTGTAATGATTGGTTGATTGATAGTGGGGCTTCCAAACACATGACTGGGTTTAAGGAATCTTTTATGAATCTATCTGAATATGAATCACCCCATAAGGTGAAACTTGGGGATGATTATCAATACCCAATCAAAGGAAGTGGTGAAGCCTCCTACAACCTAGATTCTGGAAAATCTTTGAATATGAAAGAAGTCCTTTATGTACCTAGGCTCAAGAAGAACTTACTCTCCATCTCTACATTGGATGCAAAAGGTATGAGGGTTGCATTTGTGGATGGCCAAGTCCTAATGTGGCCAAAGGGAAAGAACATAGATGATGCAGTAGTGATTGGAGAGCAAGAGGGAGGTTTGTATAAATTGAAGGGACAACCTGAACATGCCATGGTACATGAATCCATGGAGCCAAGTGAACTTTGGCATAGAAGACTTGCTCATATGCACTATAGGGCACTTCCAATTGCAAGCAAGGCTGTAGAGGGTCTTCCTGAAATCAAGACCAAACATGAAGGTGTTTGCCAAGGATTTGCAAAAGGTAAGAACATTAAGAAGGCTTTCCCAAGCAGTGAAAGCAAGGCAAAAGACATCCTGGAAATCATCCACTCAGATGTATGTGGTCCTATGTCATCCAGTTATCTGAGTGGGTATGTTTACTATGTCTCATTTATTGATGACTTCTCCAGGAAGACTTAGGTATACTTCTTGAAGAGCAAAGATGAGGTGTTTGATAAATTCAAGGAATTCAAAACCTTGATGGAGAATCAAACTGACAAGAAGATCAAAACATTTAGATCCGACAATGGTGAAGAATTCACCTCAGGTGACTTCAAGAAGCTTTGTAGTGATTCAGGGATTAAGAGGGAGTTGAATGCTCCTTATAATCCTCAACAGAATGGAGTTGCAGAAAGGAAGAACAGAACAATCATGGAAGCAGCAAGGGCAATGCTGCATGACCAGGATCTACCAATGCATCTATGGGCAGAAGCAGCTAGAACAACTGTATATGTGGAGAACAGAACAACCCACAAGATATTGGATAACAAGACACCAGAAGAGGTCTTTTCTGGTAAGAAACCTGAAGTCAGTCATCTCAGAATATTTGGTTGTCTAGTATACACTCATGTCCCAAAGGAAAAGAGGACTAAACTATATCCTTCAGGAAAGAAGGGTATCTTTGTGGGTTATAGTGAAAGATTGAAGGCTTACAGAATATACTTTCCAGGGTTCAAGAAGATTGATGTCAGCAGGGATGTAACATTTGATGAAAACTCAGCATTCATCAAATCAAGGAAGGCACCTATCGAAGTTTATGAAGAACCTAAGGAAACTAGATTTCAAGACACTACCACGACTGAAGCAGTTCCAGAAGTTGTTCGTGAGTTTGAAGATCCGCAAGAACCTGTAGATCCACCCCGTGAGGATAACTATCACAAGAGGAAACCTGCATGGGCTAGAGAGCTCATTCAAGATGCAGAAAGATTTGGCATTCCAGAAGAAGAACACGGAGCAAAGAAGAGAATCAGATCACATACCAGCTATGTTTCTTTACTCTGTGACATTATGAACAAAGAGCCTTCCAGTTATGAAGAAGCAGCGGAAAAGAAAGAATGGAAGGATGCCATGGTTGAGGAATACCAATCAATAATGAAGAATGATGTTTGAGATGTTGTACCAAGACCTAAAGAGAAGTCTGTTGTGACTTCTAAATGGATCTACAAAATCAAGCATGCTGCAGATGGCAGTGTAGAGAAATACAAAGCAAGATTCATAGCTCGTGGCTTCTCTCAGAAAGAGGGAATAGATTATGAAGAAACTTTTGCACCTGTAGCCATGTATACTTCCATCAGAATAGTACTTGCCCTAGCTGCAGCGATGAAATGGAAAATACACCAGATGGATGTCAAGACTGCTTTCTTGAATGGTTTAGTTGAAGAAGAAGTATATGTGGAGCAGCCACTCGGTTTCGAAATACATGACAGGGAGTCATATGTGTGCAGATTGAAGAAAGCCTTGTATGGCTTGAAACAAGCTCCCGGAACTTGGTATGATAGGATGGATAGTTTCCTATCTAGTTTGGGATTTACCAAGAGTAAAGCGGATTCCAACCTTTATTACAAGGTTGAGGAAGGGAATCCTGTGATTCTACTCCTGTATGTGGATGACTTATTTGTAACAGGAGATGACAGATTGATTGCAGATACTAAGAGAAAGCTTGCTGTTGAGTTCGATATGAAAGATTTGGGAATGATGCATTATTTCCTAGGTATGGAGGTGTGGCAGAGTACAGGTGGGATCTTCCTTGGTCAAGGGAAGTACACAGTATATATCCTGAAGAGATTCGGGATGATGGATTGCAAGGCCATGGCCACACCTATGGCATCGAATCTGAAGCTTCTATGTGATGCTTCATCTGAGCCGGTTGATGTCTCTATGTATCGTCAGATGATTGGGTCCTTGATGTACCTGACGAACACGAGACCAGATATTTGCTTTGTGGTGAACACATTGAGTCAGTTCCTGACAGATCCGAGGAGTGTTCATCTGGTTGCTGTAAAGCATGTTCTGAGGTACCTGAAGGGTACAATGGATTATGGGCTCAAGTATGAGGTGAATCAAAAGTTTAACCTGCAGGATGTTGATTCAGATTGGGTTGGCAGTACTGCAGATAGGAAGAGCACATCTGGGTGCTGCTTCAGTATGGGATCAGGTGTGATCTCTTGGTTTAGCAGGAAGCAGTCCTGTGTAGCACTCAGTACAGCTGAGGCAGAGTATGTTGCAGCCTGTTCAGCTAGTTGTGAGGCAGTATGGCTACGGAAGCTATTGTCTGAATTATTTGATCTCCCGTTGGATGCCACTGGTATCTTCTGTGATAACCAGAGTTGTGTGAAGCTGTCTGAGAACCCAGTGTTTCATGACAGGTCGAAACACATAGAGATCAAATATCACTATATCAGGGATATGGTGCAGAGAGGAGTTGTGAAGCTCCTGTATGTTGCGACGGACGAGCATATTGCAGATGTGCTAACGAAGCCACTAGCCAGGGTGAAGTTTGAGTACTTCAGAGAGAGGCTTAGTGTTCTTCGGATTGATGACACGTCGAGGAAGAAGTGATGGAAAAATTTGCTGAAGCCATTCTAAGCATGTTGGAAGGAGGATCCTTCACATGGCTGTGGATGTAAGCGCTGGATGATGAACATCAGGATGATATTCTGGTTTCTGCTTTGTATGATCAGTTGGATCATTTTTATATGTATGTATGTATGCATCATGTTGGATGCTAGATATGATCAGTTGGATCATTTATATGTATGTACGCATCATGTTGGATGCTGGATATGATCAGTTGGATCATTTATATGTATGTACGCATCATGTTGGATGCTGGATATGATCGGTTGGATCATGTGTATGTATTTTGTATAAGCATTATGTTGGATGCTTGGACCATGTATCTGTATATGTATCAGGTGGATACATTGTATGATCAGGTAGATCATGTATGTTGATATGTATCATGTATTTATATTTGTATCAAGTGGATACACTGTGTGATCAGGTGGATCATGTATGATGATATGTATCAGGTAGATACTTGGTATGCATCAGGTAGATGCATTGTATGATCATGGATGATGAGCTTCAGGATGTTGCTCCAGATGACATGCAACAGGATGCTGCAGTGATGATGATCAGGATGATCATGTGTACATCAGGATGATGTATGGTGAGTATCAGGTTGATACTCTATGGCCGTGGAGCAGGTTGTGCAGATAAGCATGTAATTTGTGCCCTGGGATATTTGCAGATAGTCTTTTGAGGTTTTGCCTATGGCATGTAATTTGTACCCTGGGATATCTGGCAAATGCTCTTTCGAGGTTTTGCTTGGGAGGACATATAATTTGTGCCCTAGGAGATCTGCAGATAGTCTTTCGAGTTTTTTCCTATGGCATGTAATTTATTCCCTGGGATATCTGGCAGATGCTCTTTCGAGGTTTTGTCCTATGGCATGTAATTTGTGCCCTGGGAGATCCGATAGGTTGAGCCGTGTGTTCGTAATCAGTCCTGGGATGCTCTTTCGAGGTTTTGCCATGACCACATGTAATTTGTACCGTGGGAGATCCGATAGGTTGAGCCTTGTGCTCATAATCAGTCCTGGGATGCTCTTTCGAGGTTTTGTGGTGACCACATGTAATTTGTGCCCTGGGAGATCCGATAGGTTAAGCCTTGTGCTCGTAATCAGTCCTGGGATTCTCTTTCGAGGTTTTGTGGTGGGGTCACATGTAATAAGTCCTGGAGATCTGGAAAGGATGAAAAAGGCCTCAGATGCTCTTTAGGGTTCTTGCTAGTCAAGAGACTCTTTTAAGGTTTTGTGACGCACGTAATAAGTCCTGAGATTTCCACAGTATGGCCAGTGATGATGAAGACCTGCAGGTGGTGGGCCTACATCCAGTATGAAAAATGACTGGCTCTGTAGAACTTCCTATGACAAGTAGAGTCAGAGATTGGTTGAGATAGCAGCAGCAGTGACGATGATGTGACAATGCATCGATGACGATGATCCTGAGAAGAAGACTTTTCTAGTAGATCTGTGTCGAGAAATACCTTCCTAGTTAAGAGGGAGTGTTGATGTATATGTAACTTCGGAATGTATTTCATATATATTTATTGTACCCTTATTAGAGATGTGTTATTCCTCTATAAGGAAGTGTCGTCATGTGGATTGACAAGTGTCGCAAGTGTGTGTACTTGCCAATGGGTTATTAGACCACCATGTGTGGGGTCGGCCCTGAAATATATATTATATTGTGGATGTACCTAGCTAGACAAGTCGGCCCCATAAGGTCACTGGGAAAACAGGTTAGTATAAATAGAGATCAAGAGATCTCTATTTAGATCATTCGGAAAGTCATCTCTCTCTCACTCAGAAAGTGGCGCACTAGTGAGGAGGAGGATCATCTGCTTTTAGGAGACTATCTCAAGTGTATTTTGGTTGTACTTTGGTTGAGCCATTGCTCTCTCTATATCTGAGGAAGTTGTGGGGTTTTTCACCTTAGGGTTTTCCCCACGAAAACTCTGTGTCTCTTGTCTCTCATGCTTTTGATTCTTGTGATGCTTATTGTGATTGTTATGCATTGATATACTGTATATGTTATTCTTTCAGTGAAGATCCTAGAGTATTGTGAATTAATGCTCAAAATTTAACAATAACCAACCTCAATCCAAACGTTTGATGTAGATCCCCGTTGGAGCTTTCAATCCATGCACTTGAACCTGCAAATTATTCTTGATAGCCAATATACAACAAATGAATATAATGTATAAATAGAATTAACATCATCAATAGCAATGGTCCATGATATTATAAGTAAATGCAACCCAATGTAATATAAACAACATTCACAACATTAATGGATGAGAATATGAGTATTTCTATTAATAAATAACAAGAAGTACAATGAGATATGACCTCTTACTGACAACCAATCTGAACCAAGATCTGGATCAATCCACTTGTGCCTCCACCACTTCAATCCTCCATGGAATGGAAAACTCAAACTATGATAGGAGTTTGAAAGGTGAACATAAAGGGTTCACTACTACAAGGATCAATGAGTGTAGACTCAAGATAGGGCAAAAATCCACTAGAGTTCTCTTGCTCTTCTTCTCTCCTCCCGTCCATAAGCCATATGTGCTCAATATATAGTCCTCCCAAAGGTAAGTGAAAGGACACATCGAGGCGTTTCGGGGCAAATGGAGGGCCAAAGGTCACCCTATGACCACTTTTTGGGAGTAAAAAGTAATTAACTAGTGGTTTTTACCATTTTACATACTACCCGCGGGCTATAGTGATGCAACTCGCGGGTACGCCCACTGTAGTGATGCAGCTAGCATACAGAGGAAAACAATTAGGGAAAATAGTGTGTCTGAAGGATATAAAGTGGATATGAGTCAGTAAAATGGATCGTGCAGGCCAAAGAGTGCTGATGCTCACAAGGTGGAAAATTACGTTGTAACAGATGCCCCCTAATGTGTGAGGTCAGAGAATGATGCTACGATGGCCGGAATACATTATAAATCTCAGAAGTGGAGTGAGGGAGACACAAGTGGAAGGAACAGCTCACTCGTCATAATACAATAGTATCCCTGAATACATATCGGTATAGTACAACAATCTGATACAATGGCCATGAGTAGGCAGTACATAGTGAATACATGTCATAAGTGATCATAGCCATGGTCTCTCTACAGTAAGATATGGTCTCTTGCTGAAAAGGAAACAACTGGTGCAAACTGGAGGTACAAACTGTTGATATCTGAGAGGTGATATCTCAGATGTAAAGTCATAATCTTCAGTAGCATATTGAATGCCACTATCGCCTGGGGTCTTCTACACAAGTCTTCGACGGTGCAAGTCCCATCAAGTGAATAAAGGAGTTGGGGTCGAACCTAATGTGACATAATCTAATTACCAGTCAATGATGTATACCGTTAACAGATGCGAGATAACCCACCAATAATGAAAATGGGCATCAAGGCACAGAGTACAATCATCAGAGTGTGAATAGATGTGTTGAAGTCGAACACTAAGATGAATCCATCGATCAGGGGACATTGATGTATTCCCAAAACTGTCGATGGCGAGAGAACCTGCCACTAATGACTGCAAGCCTAAAGGTACTCAACCGAACTCTAAGCCTCAAGTCCAGGAACAAATGGGTTGAATTCAACAGAACAAGACTTGCTGGAAGGAGGGCATTAAGGCATCCCCCATCAACCAGCATGAGGTACCAGCTATGCTGAAAGATTTGGAAGATCTCAGGTGAAATGGACTGACTCAATAAGGATGGCCGACATGCAATAGTCAAGATATCTGAGGAGTGGTTGACTCTGGTTTCAGGACTTCCTTTGAACAAGAGCATGAGCATATGGATAGACTGAGGCATCATAGACTCGATATAGACTATGCAACGCAGGAGGCATCACAAAGGGCTCCATAATGACTGGAGTAAACTGAGAAATGAGTACAGCTCCTAAGGTCCAACTATAGTCCCGACTCATAATGTATGGAGTGGAATGAATGCTCTGTTCAAAGGCGACACAACAGATGCCAACTAGAACTAGTAACCATAATCCCATCCGGATTTTTGGAATATTTGATTTTTTTTTAGTCTTTTTCATATTTGGGAAAGCTTGAAAAATAATAAAATTTCTTATAGTACAACAAGTGAGGGAACAAGTGTCAAATAGCGAGCATACTAGTCCCAAGTAGTGGAACATACCTATGATCAATGCAAGGAAGTGTGTGCAAGATGTGGACACTCGGGGGGTTGTTCCCTCAGGGTCAAAAGGTCATCAAACTGCAAAAGATAAACTAAGGCTCTGCTTGGCTCGGAGGGTAAAGTGCTCAGGCACATGGCTAATAGTTGATTAAACGGGAGTCGACACAAGGCTCAAGCGGAAAGTAGGATAATGCAATGCAATCACAACTCGACATAAAAGGGGAGTCCTTTTTCATAAAGTTAGTCTCCTCACCTGAAAAAGTGTAAAACAATGAGAGAGGAACTCTTCTAGTCACGTATGACTAGAGTATACCTTTTTCATAATTAATCCACAAAGGTCTGGAAAAGGGGTAAACTTATACCTAAGTGGATGTCGCTTCAAATCCTTTGACGAGTCTGAAGTGACAAGTATACTTGGCAATCTTGTTTGATTTGAAAAAGTCTAACAAGGGCTTAAAAAGACTTTATAGAAATCTTTTCCATAAAGGTTTAACGAGCCCTAAAAAGTAAACTTGTGACCTCCTTATTGTTTTTAACGAGCTCAAAGGAGAGATGGAAGAATGCTCGTAATGGGGACAGACGAGTTTCAGGGACATGCGAGACTAGTTCCAAGCGTATGGAACAAAGCTATACATAATGCAAGGAACATGAGCAAGATAAGGACACTCAGAGGGTGTCTGCGAATTCAGATGACAAAAGGTTCAAATGCATCATAATAATGGGGAGGCCTAAACCTATATGCAAGGTTCCGAATATGCCTACCATGACCGAAGCAAATGTCGAAAAGGACCAATAAACAAGTATAAGTCTAGCTAAGAATCCTGTCTCCAAGAAACATAAGTACCAAGATCATCTCTAAAAAGTATGTAAAGAAAAATCTGATACAGGTCACTGTGGTAGAAAAATTTTCAACTTCACTATTATCACCCTCAGACATAATGCAGGGAGATCTAACCACTGAAGGTGCCATAGTACCAACACCCGAGGGATGAAAATGATCAGCTTCGGAATGAAGAGCAAAGCTGAAGGACATGGAGGAATCTGCAGTGGAAAATTCATCATCACGGGAGTTGAAAATTCTAGAAGTAGAATCGAACTCAGCAGGATCACCGATTTGCGGATCTATAGGAGAGTCTAAAGACTCATCACTAGGGAGATAATACTTTAATGTCAAACCGGGGCTAGACAAAACTATGCCTGGATCAAAATCCAAATGCATGGCAGGTTGTACTCAAGGCTCATCTTGTTCAATAATATCAAGGGTAGGAAGGAAATAAAACTGATGATGAGGATCCTCCCAAGGCTTGTCATTACCATTCATGGCCTTGAGAAAAATTTCATCTGAGGGTAAAATATCATCTAGGCAATCATGTGAACAAGATGGGTTGACTGCCTGCGCAGGCAACATAACAGGATCTCCCTCCACTATCCATGAAGAAGAGAGATCCGAATATGCAATGTCTTGTTGAATATCTTGAGAAGCAAGCTCTGCTGTAGACAAGGGCATATCCATCCATCCCAATGTGCGAAACGTCTCCAGACGGGGAACTCATGGAAGGTAGATTCCACGGGTCACTGAAATACGATGTCGGGAAAGCTACATGATTTAACGAGGAAGGAGCATCATTATAGATGGTTCCTACAAAGGATATCGGTGCAGGAAAGTCGACAGATCCCATCAAAGAAGGGTACAATCCTACACCAATAGCCCCAATTCCACAGCATCCACGGGAATTGTTGTTCCCCAAGTCAAAGATTCTCAGCCGACATCTGTTACAACGTAATCTTCCACCTTGTGAGCATCAGCACTCTATTATGAAAATAATAATAATAATAATTAATAATGTCTTTCCCAAAAGACATGACTATTAATGAAAGGGTATTTCCGCCAAAATATAAATAGTGGGCCCTCAATTGTAATTCATACAATATCTTATTTATCATCTTTTATATAAATTCATATTTATGGATTATTTGTCATTTATGAAGTGGAAGCTCGAGTAAATGAGATTTTCTCATTACAGTGGTATCAGAGCTTTGCTCGATCCAGGCTTGTAGCCACCATTTTAGGGTTTCCCTAAAATCTAAGATCTTGTCCAAAAACCAGGCCCTTGGCCCAAAAAAGTAAAAAAAAGAAGAAGAAGAAGAAGAAGAAGAAGAAAGAAAGAAAAAGGAAAAAGTAAAAGAAAAGAAAAAGAAGCAAAGAAGAAGTAAAATAAGTAAAAAAGAAAAGAGAATATAGAAAGAAAAACAAAGAAGTGAAAAAAGTAAAAAAAAAAGAAAAAGTAAAAAAAGAAGTAAAAATAAAAAAGAATATATAAAGAAAAAGAATATATAAAGAAAAAGAAAAGAAAAAACAAAGAAGTAAAAAGAAGAGAAAAAATAAAAACAAAGAAGTAAAAAGAAATGAAAAAGTAAAAACAAAGAATTACGTGGTTTCTTAAAAAGAGTACATGGTTTAGTCACCATTTTTATTATCCTTCCACTCCAAAACAATTATTATAATTAATAATAATTATTATTATATTATATTTATTAATAATATTATAATTATTAACTTTTAATAATTATTATTATTATTTGGAAAAAAAATGGAGTCTCACGGGGACAAAAGAGGAAGATTCCACAAGACCCACTCAAAGGTAGTCGTTGACATACTAAAACTTGAAGGGATTATTGAAAGAAATCCTATTAGCATTGTTATTTGCCCAACTATCGAGGAAAATCACATTAACGTCAACTTGGTAAATCAATTATTCGTCCCAGAACTAAGTATAATCGAAAAGAAAGATAAATGGGGTGAGAAGAAATATGCAATTAGGGACTTACAACTGGAAATTGATGAATATAAGTTCACATCCCAATTCAATGTTATGACTATTTATCTAAATGAAGTTGACATCATTCTCGGCTTATCTTGGATGGAAACATTGGAGACAATTATCTTAAATATGAAAAAAAAGTTTTTAACGTTTTCGTATAAGAAGAAGCAAGTCACACTACAGGATGTTAGAATGAAGTTAGATTCCAAAGTCATGGCATCTAAAGACTTCAAGGATATCGCCATGGTCATTTCGCAAGAAAATCAAAAGTTGCAGTTAGAATTCGACAAAATCGTCACAGATAAAGAAGAAGAGATCTCTCGTTTAAGAGATCATAATCAGAAATTGCTTCTTCAAATAAAAAAGATGAAGGATAAATCACAACAAAATCAAAAGCTAAAAGAGGAGAATCGAGATCTTCAGAAGAAACTATTAGAAAACATTGACGAAAATGGTCACCTCAAGAAGCACAAACAAGATTTAATGGATCAAATTCAGAAGCTTAAAGATGATAAGAATGCGCAAGAAGAAATGACCCGAAATCTTAAAAAAGAAAGAGACTTGTTAGACAATAAGTTGGAGAAAATTCAAAAGAGGACATCAAAACCCTTAGACTAAAAAATCTACATTGAGAAAAATGAAGCAAATACAATTTTAGTCCTCATCACAGTTCAGAAAGAAGACAATCTGGTAAGAAAACAAACAACAATAACTCCCTATCGACATCCCAACCATATAAACCAGTATCCTAAAAAGTGAGAATTGTCGAAAGATAATAGTACTAATGTGCTCAAAGCTCCTAACAACAAATCAATAGAGAATCCCAACAGTCAGCAACAAATCAATTTTGGATGGATTGATCCATCAACATATTGGAAGTTATGCCTTACACTTAGAAGTTCGTATCAACATGTTTCGTCAGCTACGATGTCACAAGGAATGATGTGACAACATTATAAGGCTTTGAGGACAAAGACTTTCTAAGAGAGAGGTAATGTTATGAAAATAATAATAATAATAATAATAAACATCAACATATATATATATAATAAATAATGATAAATAACAATAACAATAATAATAATTAATAATGTCTTTTCCAAAAGACATGACTATTAGTGAAAGGGTATTTCCGCCAAAATATAAATAGTGGGCCCTCAATTGTAATTCATACAATATCTTATTTATCATCTTTTATATAAATTCATATTTATGGATTATTTGTCATTTATGAAGTGGAAGTTCGAGTAAATGAGATTTTCTCATTACACACTCTTTGGCCTGCAGGATCCATTTTACTGACTTAGATCCACTTTATATCTTTCAGACACACTATTTTCCCTATTTGTTTTACCACCAGGTTGTTGGTTACCCGATGGGTTTGTCGTTTACATAGTGTGTACATCAGATGGTGGGGTGGAAGGTGAACCTGTCCGGGAGTAGACTGGTTTAACGACAAATTTTTCATTTGATTAGCCACCAAATCTATAGGGCGAGTGCTTGCGGATCCCACAATGCCATCGATATGCGGTCCAGGAACTGACTTGGGCTCATGTCGTGTTCGCGGTGCGTCAGGAATAATGTCATACAAAATTCCAGACTGAGAGTATAGTAAATCTAACTGCTGGACTTTTAAGATGGCTTGTTCCTCAGTCATAATACCAGACATTGAAACATCCTTAGCAATATATGGGAGTAGAGACTTGAGGAACCATTCCAATAGAAACTCTCAGGGAATGTTGGCTTTCACTAATCGCTTCCGTCGACGCCACTCTTAAACGTGGTCAGAAATATGTGTGGCCTTATTCTGATGGAAGGTAGACAAAAGTTCAGTACCAGTATCGTAATGAACTGACAAATGGAAATAATACAAGAAAACCAAAGCGATCTCATTGAATCCCCTATAAGTGTTCCCAGGCAACTCAACATACCACTTCGCGGTTGCCCCTGTGAGGGTGCATTGAAATAGTCGTAATCTAATGGAATCGTGATTCAACGAGTTGGAAGAACACCAAAGGTGAAACATTGTGACATGATCACCCGGATCCTCACCACCTTTCCCCTCAAACTTAGGAATGTCCCAAGGGAGCTTGGTAGGGACTGGAGGCCAATTAGGGTCGTGACACACTGGATCATTCGTGAGCTTCAAAAGATCCCGTAGATTCAACCGTGCAAGGAACGGGAGTTGCGGCTGGAAATCTTGATTATAAGCCCCCATAAAAGGTTGGTTGTACGGAACCGAATTATAAGAAGGACCAAATGCTTGACCATGAGCATTAAACTATTGATTATACGGACCTGACGAACCATAAGCTTGACCATGGCCATAAGGTTGATAACCTCCTCCGACTTGACCCCTGTGAGAGTAAGCAAGTATATAAGTGTTTTGGGAACCATATTGAGGTGGGTTGTACTGGTGGCCAGCACCGATTGTGTTGTAGTAAGGGTTGCCACCATAAGTATGGGGCATATACGTACTATTCGTAGCGGGAACCATGTTGTAATGACCATAATGGTAAGGTATGTTCCCACCCCCAGCGTAAGAATTAGGATTATTGTGGGCAGTCGTATGGTGACCATGAGTATGAGATGTATTCCCAACCCCAACATTGGTGTTACTAGTAGCAGGAATGGTGGCGTTGTGACCATGAGGATGAGGTATATTCCCACCTCCTACATTAGCATTACCAGTAGTGGCAGTGGATGCAAAAGTATGCGGTATATGTCCACCCTCGTGGTTGGGAGGAGCAGTAACATTTGCGAAAGTGGTCGTAGGTTGACGGGTAGCGACATGTGTATTAGGTGGTGGATGGCGAGTCAGATTACGAATAGTGTTCCTATTAGGTTTGGTAGTCCTAGGAGGCGACCGTCTTCCAACATTAGCATGGTTAGGAGAAACGTGACCGGTCTCTATACTATGTGTGTGAGTGGACAACGTGGTGCCCCCGACGAGGGTATTGCCCCCAGTGGGTGCAGTGTTGCTAACACCATGACTAGTGCTAGCATGGCCACCAAACACAACGGAAGGATCAACTGTGTTGTAATTAGGCATACCATATGAGAACGCGGTAGGGTTGATCGTAGGACCTGTGTCATCATGTAACTCTGGAATCTTGTATAAATAATTATGTGGATATGAAGGATTGAACGGGTTGTCCTCGGGTGGATCCAAACCAAACAAACTAGGTCGAGTCTTGGGTGGATCCAGACTAAACAAACTAGGTTGGGTCAAAAGTGGATCACCCCCCCACGCCTCACGAGGAGTAGGGGTTTCTGAAGTGTGCTCGACTCTACCCGATGGAGTCGTAGGGATTTCTCCTGTGTCAGAGTGTGTAGCAATCATGACATCTAAGACGTATGTCTCGTAAGAATCCGAAGACTCAGAGGGAGCCCGCCGGCGTCCCTTAGCAACACGGCATGAAAGCTCGGTCGGTTTTAAACCAGACAACTGACGGGATCGACGGAGAGTAGGACTTCACGCCATGATATATCCAGAGAGAAAATAAAATCACAACGTCTCCTAACGGCCAACTATCGATCAAAAACAGTAAATCAAAAGCACACACCTAGAGAAACTACAGCCAAGAGCAGACAAACAGAGTGGCTAAATGAGCTCTCGACACTAGAGCCGGTATGTCTCTCCTAGGAGAGGCTTGAGACTCCCAAACTATAGCCGGAGGTAACAGAATCAGTTATAAAGGCCCCCAGACTTCACTGCGTTCATAGGGTCAAGTCCCTATACAACAGGAAATTGTATTGTTCGACCTCTATCTAACTCAAGACACCCGCAGTATAACCACTACGAAAACCCTGTGCGATACCTAGGTAAGAAAACTATGGTCACCACGATATAACCGATGCTCAGGGGGACAGTCGCAGGTGGGATCCATCGTATGGGAAGGGTAACTAAGCCTGAAGCACAATAGGACGAACCTCCGGTACCCCCAGATATGAACAAATCCTGGATATATCTCCCACGTTCAACCAGTATCGGAGGGATATCTCCTCAACCAACCTCCCGTGACCTCATGCTTAACTCTGGTCTGAGTAGAGCTTACTGAGAACACCGATGTATACAATGGATTTCACTACTCCCTGGTTAGACACATAATGTTCCGTCTAGTAGTCTTGGATTGTTTACTCATAATGATCTATTCCAAGACTCTAAACCTATGCTAGTTGGTGTACCCTATAAATAAAATCGGTCTAATCAATTTTAAGATTAAGTGTTAATTTTAATGGCTGTGGTTACTCAAAGGATATGGTTGTGAAACTAGTGATGTATATGACTCAATAGTATGCAAAATCGTTAAACTCTAGACTCATCTATCCATTAAAAATGATGCCACTAGCATGCAAAATCAATCCAACGGTTTCAAAATAAAAATGAAACTCTTTTATATTTTCAATGCACAAGCAAAACCTAAATGAAAGCAGCAAACACTCAATGCAAAATGCAGTACATAAAAGTTTTTTTTTTTTGTATTTTCACTTTTAAGCAAAAGGAAAATGAAAAACTATTTTTTTTTGTATTTTTCAATATAATAAAATGAAAAATGCAAGCAAAATCCTACTATTTAGTCACTGAAATGCCGAGGAGATTACTAAGACAACCCAACAGATCCCAAATAGTAAGATCCAGCCAACGGAATGAGCTAGACAGGAAAAAACCAACAAGGATAAATCCAAGGATGGGTAAAAAACCAATAAGCCTCAACTAAGAGAAGAGAAGAGTTCTGGTCACAAACTAGGCATGGAATAGTCAAGAATCAGGCCAATAAAGACTCAGGATCATCCAAAACCAACCCAGCAACAACCAAAGGCCATAAACAAATCACCCCCGGAGTTGTATGCTACTGTCAAAGGAATAACAATGGGTACCCGCAGGCAGTAGTGTAAATAGAGGCAGGTAGATGCGGGCAGAGCTAAGCTCACCCGCGGGTAGGGAAAAGCAAATGGGAAAACAAAGAGTTCAATGGCTCAGAAAAAACTAGATTTCTATAGTGTATCTCAACGGCCAATTAATGAAACAGAGCTTTGACAAACAACAACTCTAAATAAGGACTAATGCCTACAAATCCCCAAAAATGGATGTCATCCACAGCAGAGTCACCATTTCTGTGTTGGAGAAAACTTCCTATGGCTTGGGGTGAACCATAACAGACAGTTGACTACCAGAAATTAACTCAATTCTCAATACTCTGCTACATAAATGACAATGCTAAGATAATGAAGAATATAACCAACCTCGATCCAAACGTTTGATGTAGATCCCCGTTGGAGCTTTCAATCCGTGCACTTGAACCTGCAAATTAGTCTTGACAGCCAATATACAACAAGCGAATATAATATATAAATGGAATAAACATCATCAATAGCAATGGTCCATGATATTATAAGTAAATGCAACCCAATGTAATATAAACAACATTCACAACATTAATGGACGAGAATATGAGTATTTCTATTAATAAATAACAAGAAGTACAATGAGATATGACCTCTTGCCGACAAACAATCTGAAGAAAGATCTGGATCAATCCACTTGTGCCTCCACCACTTCAATACTTCATGGAATGGAAAACTCAAACTATGATAGGAGTTTGGAAGGTGAACATAAAGGGTTCACTACTACAAGGATCAATGAGTGTAGACTCAAGATAGGGCAAAAATCCACTAGAGTTCTCTTGCTCTTCTTCTCTCCTCCTGTCCATAAGCCATATGTGCTCAATATATAGTCCTCCCAAAGGTAAGTGAAAGGACACATCGAGGCGTTTCAGGGCAAATGGAGGGACAAAGGTCACCCTATGACCGCTTTTTGGGAGTAAAAAGTAATTAACTAGTGGTTTTTACCATTTTATATGCTACCCGTGGGCTATAGTGATGCAACTCGCGGGTACACCCACTGTAGTGATGCAGCTAGTGTACAGAGGAAAACAAATAGGAAAAATAGTGTGTCTGAAGGATATAAAGTGGATCCGAGTTAGTAAAATGGATCCTGCAGGCCAAAGAGTGCTGATGCTCACAAGGTGCAAAATTACGTTGTAACAACCAGACCTTTTCGCGAAGTGATACAGTAGTGTGCGGAGTGCTATGTACCGAAGAGGAAGGCCATTGTTTCCCGACTAGGAAACGTAGTCTTCCCTATAAGCAGGGAGCTCATCATGGAAGTAACCAGCACCGGCGAAGACGCCTCAGGTTTTCAGTTTGATGAGGAGGTATTAATAAACAAGATGCGGGAGCTCCCCACGGAAGGTAGGGATGCCTTCATCTAGTTGTTGTTGCCACCTGGGGATAGCTTTCCAGACAACGATTCTTTGTGTTGCTTGGAGGCGTTTGCATATCCTACTAAGCCGATACTGTCAATGATATGTGTTCTCCCGGGATACGACAGTGACATTGTGATAGATGATGTTGTGTTCGGCTTACTTTTTATGATGAACCTTTCATAGCAGGAGACTCCTGTCAAGCTGGATTGGTCAGCCTGTCTAGCTCAGTCAATTCATCTCCAGTTGAAAATATTTCATCAAAAACGTTGTTTCGATTCTACTCTTTCCTTTTGTACATGATTATCTTCAACAACAAAACTATTTTAGCAAAGATGATCTCGATAGGGCTGTACTGACGGCTCCCCTATATAATGATTTTTCCCTATTTGTGGATACAGTGGTTGCTAGTGTTTATACTTTTACTCTTTGATGTTTCCCCACCAAGAATATTTCGAGAAAGAAAACAACTACTCCAGCTAAATCCTAATGAGTTGGTGGGTGATTGGTTTTGTTTCGAAAAACATACAGAAATTCGAGTGTACCCCAGAGAAGGATTACCTCTCCCTAATGGCAGAGGCACGAAACACTGAAATCCGTTTGACGGATACCCTGCAGGAGCTCAATGGAAAGGAGGTTGTAGACAGGATACATTCCAATTTTGAGATACTTAACCGCCTCTAGGTTATTTTCAAGGGTCTACCTAAGGTCTCTTTTGAGCGTTGCACCGAGTTGGATTCAGCTCTGAGAGAGCTCAAGTTCTATAGCTTCCCTATAGGTAAGAATTGGAAGGCTATCTCCAGGTTTATCACAATCAAGCAGTCGGAGCAGTTTACCAGGGATCAAGCAAAAGTCGCAACTTTGACCCAACAGCCTGCAACAGAAGCATCTTCAAGTCGGCATGGTATCCCTCTTCAGCAAGCGAGTGGGTCCCAATCCCAGAAGCATACTAGTCGACCTTAGTCCTTAAGGTTGTTTCTTTTGTAACATATTTTTGTTGAGAATCATAAACATAATTTCATAAGCCGTTGGGCTGTAATAAATTTTTGTAATATCTCATTTTTGTACATGCCCGGAAGGCTATCAATAGTAGAATTGGAAATAGCCAAAGGGTCGGCTCTCTTTTGTAAGAAGTATTACTTCTAATATTTGATAGTTCGATCAATACAGAAAGAAGAATAGCATTTTCTTGATCTTGAAGCTTTTATGGATTCAAAACTTTAATGTGTACAGTTAGTATTTTCTCCTGTTATTCATCTCTTTCATATTGTGTATGATTCATAAATCTGTTCTGAGTTTTATATGAGTGCAGCTCCTTAAATTATTTCTTCTAAGATGGTTAACACATGAAGTTTTCATTTTAATTTGTCTGAAGGTGATATCCTCGTATTATCTAGTGGTGGTTTTATGATCATTTTGTTAAGATTGTTGAATTCCTCTCCTAGGCTCAACACGTCATTCTTTAACATAAAATAAAGATTTACTCTCTATAGTACCTTTAATTTATGCCATTTCATTTTCCATTGATACTCAAAGTTTGGTTTCTGGCACATTGAAATGCTGCCCATATATTTCAAGATTGGATATCTACATTATTTTCTGTCAATTGTGATTTTGATTCAGTGAAGATTTCAAAATATATTATTGATGTCGAGGCACAGTTCTAAAGACAGCCTTAGAACGTCTTTGGAACTAACATCTTTTTTGGCGCCGTTGCCGAGGATACGCAATCAAGAAGATAAATCTTCCCAAGGGAATGCGACAAAATTATACGCTCCCAGTTTCATAGTGGATGAAATTGGGTTGTAGGCTGTAATCCACTTGGTGACTCCACAGTAGAAAACCTAGCATTTGGTCGAAGACATACCCACCAAAACCCAAGCCACGAAGATTCACTTTCTTGGAGACATAGACGTGGGAGATACCAGTCTACTTCACCAAACTATCAATGAAGTTTCTCCACCCCTTTGTTTGGACCTCAATTCTATCAGTCTGAATTTATTGTCTGAACCCTTAAAAAGGAACCTTCTCCTCAGGATCCTCACACTCCTTGTGATTTTCCTAGTTTGCAGCTCATAGAAATCCACCCAAGTATTTCATTACCTCACAGGAAGAGAATTTAGACACTAGCCACCTCATGTGAGGAGGAGGAGGCAGAGGAGCACCACCACCACCACCCAGAACACCAAGATGGGTGGCGAGACGACATGGACCTCTGCAATTACCCACGCCCTTGAATGATATGCCTACCCACTACTTGGAGCTCCTACCAAAGTATTATGGAAGCAAAGGAACGTCTACCGGAGATCATGTAGACCGGTTCCAAGATTTGACTGACAATATCCTAATCAAACAGGATGATGTGTTCATGCGAGTTTTTGCTCAGTCATTAGAAGGAGTGTTTATCAGACAATCCACTCAAGAGGACACAAGCAGGATCTCCCTAGCTCATTGCGAGTCTAGAACAAATAGAATAGACTACAAATGGATTTCCTAGATCTACTTAAGGATCAAGTGCTAGATGTCTTACCTTTTACTTCGCAATCCTTTTTCCTGAATGTTACTCGACGTCTAGAGATCGTTAGATCAAAGCTGCAAGACCTGTTAAGACACGAAGAACAACATAACACGAGTAAAGAGCATCTATACAATAAGAGATCTAAGTAAACAGTTAAGCAGGTAAACTACTCAATATCATCACACATCAACAATATTGGTCGAAAGCATTTGTATTACTGTAAATAGGGAAATACATTGTAGAGACATAGAACTACAACCGAAGCTTAACGCTGTAGCCCTTTTCCATCCAAGCCATTTGCCATATCCTTGCAAGGAAGTATGAGTCCTCCAATAGGTGAGTGGAGATTTTCCAAGGGTGATTTCACCAGCATGTAGATACCATAGACTTCCTCTCCTTGAATGGGAGTGACCTTCATTTAAATAGGACTAAGTGGATAGGATATGGATAGGATAGGTTGAGATATGATAGGAGAGACTTAAGGGATTTCTACAAGGTGTTAGGAACCGAGTGCCAACTCCTCCAAGAGGTCAGGGATAGGGTCCCAAGTCAGCAAGCTTCAAGAAGGAACTCGAAGAAGCTATTTTTTCCATCTAACTGACTTTGTCGTACCCTGTAATGAGGCAAGGTGCGACGTCGCATGTTGCTTATGTGCAGCCTGTGACGACCTCTCAAAACCTAGTACAAATGAGTGCAAATCCTTCCATGTCAATCACTCAATCAGGGTAAGTTCAGGGATGTATACACTGAATCTGATGATGAGGAGATTTTAGGTGTAACAGAATGCCCCCCAAAGCATGAAGTTGTTTAAAGATTGGATAGGTGAAGTGCTTTGATAGAAGGAATGGCAATGGACTTGTCGGACGAAGGACACTGTTGCAGTACAACTGACTCTGAACTAACAATCGCACATGGCTGCCGACCAATACAATGCATATCCATGGTAGTAATGACCGACTGAACACAATCAAGGCTACTAGAAACAAGCATAGATCCATGATGAGATGATAACATAGCCACGACCAATACAAATGTGGATCCGTGCAATATGACTCAATACAAACTCCATCGCAGCCTGGGTAAAACATGATTCCCTAGGGTCTTCAAGCTGAACCCGCAATGATACGAATCTATCCATGTGATTACAAATGTCTTGATGTCGAACATGGCAGAAACCATTTGATTACCGGTCATTGATGTAAACCATTAACAAGTGCGAGGGAGATCACCATTGATGTCAATGATTCCCAAGGTATCACAGTACATATCATCAAGCGTGAATAAATGAGTTGAAGTCGAACACAAGATGAAATATTTCAATCAAGAGTTAATGATGTAAACTCATGTTGAAAGCAAGGTAACCTGCCATTGAGGCATGCAGGACCAAGGTACTTGATTGGTTTCTAGATTCAGTCCTTGGATGATGAGTTGAAGTCGACAAGGATGAATCCGTCGAAGGAGGGCCATGATGAATCCCCCATCAATCAACACGAAACACGACAAAAGATGTGTAGAGTAGATCGGATGGTACAGTAGCATGCAAGACTGACTCAAAGTAGACCGACATGATGACGGGTGTACTGACTGTAGATGATAAATGACGGACATATTCTTGAACATGAGCATGGCATGACTTGGTAGTATTGACATAACGAGTATGACACAAATTTCCAATGCGACTGATGATGGAAGCTTTCTTTGAATGTTTCAAAGGAGTAACAAGACTCAGGAAGTAAGTGGAGCTCGAGGACAAACAGATGATCCAAGTACTTGTATGCAAATGTAGATGAGTGCCATGTTCAAGAACGACTATGTACTGCCACTAACAAAGTACGAAACCCCAAAAACTGTCCTTTTTCCCCATCAAGAACGATGAGTGCCTCATGTTTTTTTTACAAGCTTGATGAGGGTAACCAGATGCTCGGTGTAGCTCATCTCATAGATGAGTCCAATCCCAAATATTTTTTGAACCTAGGATAGGAGGGGTTCGTCCCATGGCGGGCCCTTCAATTTAAGAGTTTAACGAGTCCATAGAAGGTAAACTCGGTCGTCATTTCATGTTTAGAGAGTTTGAAAAGATCTAAAGAAGACTCCAACGGTCCTTTTTCGTAAAGTTAGCCTCATCGCCCGAAAAAGGGTAAAACAACGCGGGAGAGGACTCTTCCAGTCATGATTGACTGGAGTATACATTTTTCGTAATTCGTGCCCCCTGGTCTGAAAAAGGGGTAAACTCTCACTAGGAAGACGACCATTCAAATTCTTTTACAAGCGTGAACGCGACAAGTTTGCTTGGCAATCTTTTCATATTTTGAGAGCCTGAAAAGAGCTTAAAGATAGACTCCAGGGGGTTCCTTTTCTGTAGGAGTTTAATGAGCCCGGAAAAGTGATAAATCGTAACTCGGTAACGTATTCTCATATTTTCAAGAGCATGAGGAAGAACAAAGAGTAAGCTCATTAATTCCAAATCTATGAAAAAATGGGTAAACAACAAAAACTCACAAGGGGTGTTCATACCTGAGATGACCGTTCCAATATGAAAATGGCATAGAAAGACAATTCACAACTCCTGCACACTCGGAAACTAGGTCAAATAGTCAACTGAACATTCAAATACAATAAAACTGATCCAAACTATAGCAAATAGCATAACCGCATCAAATATTTGAAAAAGGAATATTCCATTTTGTTTATAAATAGAAACAAAAACCAAATATAGTCACCATTGTTTTTATTTGCCAAATTTGGGAGGAATAGTGCCATTTGCTGCCAGATCTTCACTTGTCGATTTCGGGAGCTACGATCAGCCGTTTCACCTGCCGTCAGGAACAGGTAACCCTAAACTTCAACCAACAAGTTTGGAGTGGTTTACAATTTTGATTTTTAGTCAATTTTTTGGGTTTTGGCTTGATTTGGGAAGGGACATTACGCCCTCGGCTCGTCGCAATTCACCTTTTCGGAAACTGCGACGAGACCTAGTTGTCGCAAAGGACCTATACATGGACCATGATGATGTCGCCCTGTTTACAAAAACGGGGTGCGACGACGGCGACGTCCATCCACAAACTCAAACAAAACTCAACAGAAGGACTTCCAGTGGCTGAAGCAAGTTCTAACATTGTTAAAAACTTCTTGTTGATAGGTTCCAAGCATCACAGTGGTTTTGGAATGGCGGGAAAGGGAACATGAACTTGATGATGAACAAGCTGCAAATGATCCACATTGTGTGGAAGCATTGAGGAACTGTGGGCTCCTCAAGTTCTTCCGCATTCAGGGGATGAGATCCCAACTTCCACTGCTGACCCACATGCTCCAATGTTGGGATGCAGCCCAGCAGTACTTCATGGTTGGTGAGCATGAGCTTCACATAGGTGTCGAGGACATCTATTTCTTGATTGGTTTGTCCCGAAGGGGGGACAATGTGACACTCACTGGATCACGTGGGAGTGATCGAACCGTGGAAGATTTGATCCAACAGCATTATGGTCCCGACGCCCGTGCATCTAGCGAGAATATTTTCATTAAAGATGTATGGGAGCACCCATTGTGGGCCATTTTATTCACCATTACGAGGATGGCGGGGAGTCAAGCTCCTCACTTAGCCACCAGGGCACATATGCTTTATGCGGAGGACTGCTTGTCTCCAAAGATCTTCAACTGGTGCGAGGGGGTCCTCGCAAACGTGCGAGCTCAACTGACAAAATGTTGGTGGGGAGAGCTCAAACCGTTTGGCTATGGATCTATAGTGATCTCGTTCTTGCTAGAACGGGTTCCTCATTTACGTCCTCAGGTACCACTGGAGGATAGGGACCTCAGGGATCCACACATGGTCAAGTGGACCGATGTGATGACTCGACATGGGGGAGGTCCTATCATCGGATTCCCTCCTGATTTCTTCACTTGGCTAGAGGGCCAGTTACTGATGGTGGAGGACTTTCCATATAGTGGCACTGACTTCACAGATGACCCAGACTTGCCGCTGCCTGAGGGAGCAGCATGGGGAGACCTCGGTAAGAACAAATGACCCTTGAACTTTTTAAGTTTTGTGCATTTATGATTTTTTTGATATAGTGCTGACAGGTGAATGACATGTGTGTGTAGATGTGGGGCCTATATGACCAGTGGGGATCTCTCTTCTAGCTAGGAGAGAGAGAGGAGAGGGAGCGATGGTGGATCCAGATATGCATGCTGCCATCGTGGAGATGGACAAAGTCTACGTCAACCTGAGTAGGTTGACACTGGCTGTTCCTGAGCCGACAGTAGATGAGGTGTCACGGCCCATGCAGGTGCACACGATTGGAGCGACTGGGCGCTTCAATGCACTGCTTCGCAGGGTTGCGAGAGCAGTGTACTATTTCTAGACTCAGCCGGCTAGGGCTGCTAGACCACCTAGGGTTGTACGGACCAGGAAATAGGCCACATGTTGTCATTGTGTGTGTACCGAGAGCTTAGAGGCCTCAGATTTTGTACTACTGAAAGCTACGGAGCTTCAGATTTTGTAGAGACTTATTGAAAGCTATCGTGCTTCAGACTTTTGTATCAGCACTACCTTTTTGAGATTATATTTATATACAGACAGTCTAACGATTTATACATTATGTGTTTCAAAAAATAATCATGTGATCTTGTTTGTATGCTTGCTTCTATATAGTGCATTATTTACATGTTGTGAGTATCATGTGTGTGCGATGTACCAATATAGAATGAAGTTTGCCATCGAGTCAGCAACTGTGCTTAACTCTCATGTTATGTGCAGGTATTGAATGGTTTCAAATGACCTTTCCAAGAGACGAACCCATCTAAAGAGATGGAGTAGGGTAGGATCACGGATAACGTAAACTCGATTAAGATGGGAAACCACCAGTTGAGAATCCATGTGGATGGCAACGTGGTTCATACCCAAGGAAATTGCATCGGTTAAGGTTCCAACTACTGCCAGATACTCTGCGGCATTATTGGTTGCGAATCCAAGGCAACTTCCTCCTAAGCTGATGAGCTCAACTATTGGGGAATACAGTACCCAGGCTGCCAAGGCAAGGTTACGGGTATGCCAGCTGGAGCCGTCCGCGAATCCATAGCATGTTGCCACCTGCACACGTAGACAGAACATGGTATGATAAGCGAAAACAAGATCTAAAGACACTCAAAAAACAAGTGTGTCACACCACACAAAAAACACACAAGCACGCCATGTACAGTATATATAAGAAAATCTATGCATGAGAGGATCAGGCATAGTACCTCTTCAGGTAAATCCCATTACGGGGTTCACCCAATTCCGTCATAATCTTCAAGCTCGTAGGCTCCCTTTTCCAAAACACGTTTGACAATGTAAGGTCCGTTCCACATGGACTCGAACTTTCCTGCTCCTAGTTTGTCATGCTTCTGGTCGTATGTGAGGACCAGGTCACCCTCATTGAAGATACGGGGTTCAAATGACTTGTCGTATTGAGATTTGATGCGTTTCTTGTGTGCTTTATTAGCAAGAGCAGCATCTCGGCGAGACTCGTCAAGTTTTGCTAAGTACAGGAAACGTTCTTCCTCGGCGGTAGTGTTAGGAAGAAGTTCGACAGCGAGTTGCAGAGACGGAATTCCGCACTCTATAGGCAGGACAGCTTCCAATCCATACACCAATTGGAAAGGAGTGAAACCTATGGCGGTTTTAACGGAGGTTCTGTAGGCCCATAATGCTGAAAAGAGAATATTGTGCCATTTGGACTTGCGCATACCTACCATCCGTTGGACCATAGTTTTCAAGACCTTGTTAATGGCCTCGACCTGTCCATTGGACTGCGGGTAGTAAGGTGTTGAGTTTTCATGCTGAAAACCCAATCTATTGCTCAGTTCATCAACCATATGGTTCTGAAAGTGAGAACCGTGATCGGTAACTATAGCCTGCGGAACTCCAAACCACGCTATTACATGATTAAACATGAAGAGTGCGGCGGTTCTGCCATCGTTTTGGTATGTAGGCATTTCATCGGCCCACTTTGTGAAGTATTCCACAGCTATGATGATGTAACTATGCCCCCCAGCTGAGGTAGGCTTACAATGCATAAAATCGACGCCCCGTTTTGCAAAGGGGCCCACGGCAATAACTGGGTGTAATGAGGCGGGATGGGTGTGCTTCTTCGTATGGAAGTGTTGGCATGGAGGACATCTTTTCACGGCCTCAATACAATCTTTGAATATAGTAGGCCGATAATATCCTGCGCGCAAAAGATTCTGGGCTGTAGCCATCCCAGAGAGGTGACCGCCACACGCCCCAGTGTGACAATCATTCAAAACGAATTCAGCCTCATCGTGAGTTAGACAACGTCGAAGAATGGAATCGATGCCACGACGGTACAAAGTATCACTGATGATCAGATAATACTTTGCATGGTGACGAATCCAACGACGATTATCGCGAGAGAGTTGAGGGTTGAAGCGTTGGGTTTGAAGATATAAAGAAATATCTCCATACCATGGATCGATCGTACTGATGAGAAACAATGACTCATCTGGAAAGGAGTCATTGTGCTCAATTTCTACATCAGCATGAGGAAAGTCACAAATCAGCTCAGCAAACAACAAGGATTTTTTGGACTTGGCTTTCTCAAAAAGAAGATCGAATTCTTGCAGTATCACGATCCAGTGTGAATACTTGCCCCCAAGCACCTGACGTGTCAGTACGTGGTACATGGGGTTCAAGTTTGCAATGATGGTGGTAGTGCGGAGCAGGATGTAGTGTTGGAACTTTTGGACGGCAATGACCGCCACGAAAGAAAGTTTTTCGACATGTGAATATCTAGTTTCAGTGTCAGTGAGACCCTTACTTGCATAGTATATTACATGTTCCTAGGCGTTTTGATCCTCCTGTACTAGAACCATGGCGATAGTGGTAGTAGAAGCAGCGAGATATAAGATGTAATCTCGAAAATAATTCGGCGGTTGGATTATGGGGGCATGCGTGATGGCATGTTTGATTCCATCGAAGGATTTTTGAGCTTGATCGTCCCAAATGGACGGGATGTCCTTCTTGAGCAACCTCATGTACCCCTTAGTCTTTTCCGCGAAATTACAAACAAAGCATCTTAAATAAGTCACCTTCCCTTGGAGACTTTGATTTTCCGTCACAGAGGTGGGAGGTGGGAGGTTGATAATGGCCTCCACCTTTAAGGGATCGATGCAGATCCCATCCTTCGAGATGATAAATCCTAAGAGGCGTCCAGACTCAATGCAAAAGATACACTTATGAGGATTCATATGGATATTATAGCGTCTGCATCTGAGGAAAATGGCCATCAGATGATCCATGTAGAACTCACGCTACTTTGAATGAGCAGGGAGATCATCCATGTAAGGTTCCACAAAGTCCTTAATATCATGGAAGGAATACGACATGGCTCGCTGGAATGTGGTGCCAGTGTTCTTAAGGCCAAACGGGAGTTTGTGATATGCAAAGGTTCCCCAAGGACAGATGAAAGCTGTCTTATGTTGGTCGGCTGGGTTGATCTCAATCTGGTTGTAACCAGAAAAGCCATCCATAAATGAAAAGATGACGCTTCCGGCACAGTTGTCGATAATGTGGTCAATGAACGGGGTCAGGTAGTTGTCCTTTGGACAAGCCTTGTTAAGGTCCCGATAATCAACACAGACACGAATGGTACCCTACTTTTTATTCACAGGGATGACATTTGAGACCCAATCCGTCAACGGGATAGGATAAATAAAGCCATCCTTTAAGAGCTTTTCAATTTCTGCCTTGATCGCTGCAGTCTTCCGGGGGTGTACTAGTCGCAACCTTTGACGTACAGGTTTGATGTCGAGATATGTTTTTATTTCATGAGAAATAATTGAGGGGTCTATCCCAGTCATCTCCTCATAGGACCAAGCGAATACATCTCGAAATCGCTTGAATAAGGCCGTACCAATAGCTATTTCTTCAGGGGAACACTTTTGGTCTATGCGAATGTGTTCCACTACACCAGGTTTTACCGATAGGTCTACTGGGGTGGTAGGCTCAATGTTGGCCAAGTTACCCTTTGTGTCTGAAAGACATGTAAGTATGGGAGAATGAGGGAATGGGTAGATATCTGGAGAAAAGATGGTGTGAATGTTGTTCTTTATGTACTCCAAAGGTGGAAGAAAAGATGACCTATGGTGAAGGTCATCCCACGGGCTATCATCAATATTAAAAACTTCCATGATGGACTCATCTAAATGAAAATTCCAAAGTAAGAGGTCAGGTAGGGATGATGCCTGTTGCAGAGAACAAGATGGGGAGGCCATGGTGAGGTGGTCCTCCGGTGCTGATTGGATAGCCTCGTAAATACGTTCAGCGGGTGAAAAAGGCATGGTGTCTCCAATCAGGTGTGTTATGGCTTCGTCCGGTACAAGCCAAGTATCAATAGAGTGAGACGAAATCTCTACCGAGATCATGTTTACCGATGCAACATGATTAGGGGGGTCCGAAATGGGAAAAATGCCCATGAGAGATTAATCTTTCAAAAGGCCAACCACTATACTCTCATACTGTTTTGACGTTTGTCCAATGGAAGGAACATGGTCACCAGGATGAGTAGTAGTGTCTGGCATGCAACAATCTAATTGGTCGATGGTAACAATTCGTCCTTGGTGGGGGAATTGCACCATGCGAAAGACTGAGGAAGCTACCGCCTGCATGGCGTAAAACCAATTGCGACCAAGCAAGAGATTATAGTCTATTGGGGTGGAGACCACTTCCACATTGATGGTTACGGTCTTTCCGCCTAGCTCAACTGCGAGATCTTGTAGGAACCCATGGGGTTGAAAGACACGCCCGTCGAATGCTTTCAATGTGGTAGGAGAACGATTCAATTCGGGAGAGCCAATGTCTCTCCAGCAAGCGATCGACATGACAGAGGTAGAGGCACCTTCGTCCAAAAGGGTACGATGGACAATTTTCCCAACGAGGCTTGCAGCTACTTGAAATGCGAGCTGATGGGAAAGCCTCGGCTTGAAATGGTCAAGTTGGAACATGATGGTATTCGAAGAATTAGGGTCAATGGCATCGATTGCTGCGAGGAAAGTTTTGCGTTGATTGGGACAATTCTACAAAACTTCCAGCGTGGACATGGCGCAAGGGGCTTGTGTCAAGTCTTCTACGATATTGTAATTCTGCGCTGTCCTAGCATTAGGATAAAAAACAGCTTTTCTAATCATGCCCTTGGGCAGCCGCAATATAGAATCGAAGGATGGCTTCTCAATGGTGAGAGACACGGGTGGTACAGTGACATTAGGTAGGGAGTTGGAAGCTTTTTCAGCATTACTCCCAACAGGTTCTTTCGAAGGGATCGTGTCGTATGATCGCGAGCGAGTGTTCAAATTGATCATCTCATTTCACACCATGAGAACATGCGCGGTATTGGATGACTCCCCTTGGGCTGGGGGAGGTTGAGCAATCATCTGCTGGTTTTGAGATGGAAACGGATCGTTGAGGACTGCGGGAGACGGTTTACCCCTAAGAAACTTTTGGACTTCGTCTCTATGGGGACACTCTTTGGAAAAGTGATCATCTCCACATAGTAAACAATGATACTTCAGTTTCCATTTCTGTTTGGTGTCATCGGGAGTGCTCTTTTGGTCTTGCTGGGCAGAAGATTTCTTAGGTTTTCCCTTATTTTTCTTCTTACTACCAGACTTCTGAGGTGAAGCTGATGAAATAAAATTCACCTCTTCAGTAGCAGCAGGGGTGGATGACTTGGTGGTGTTTAGACCGGCCCACATTGGTGATGGGGACGAACCTTGGGGGTTCGAAGAACCAACAGTCTGATGAGGAGGCTGGGTGTGAAGGGATCCAATGATGCCATCGGCTTGGGGTCCCTTGAGTGGTTTCGCAGGGTCGTTAGTGTCACCGGGTGCGTCAGGAAGAATATAAAACAAAGTGTCAAATTGAGTGTAGACTAGGTCTAATACATGGGCACTCGCTATGGCTTGTTCTTCGGTGACAACACCTCGCATGGAAACATCTCTTGCAATGATAGGGATGAGGGACTTCGTAAACCAGTCTGCTAGGAGTTGATCTAGAATGGGAGCTTTGATGAGATGACGTCTCCTTCGCCACTCCTGGATATGACCAGAAATATGAGTGGCGGTATTCTGACGGAGTGAGGTTAAAAGATTGGTACCAGTTTCATACCATATGGGAAGCTGGAAATGAGTCAAAAAGTTCATGGCAAGAGAACCAAAATCAGGAAAAGAATGGGGTGGTAACTCGATGTACCATTTGGCAGCCGAACCAGTGAGAGTCCTTTGAAACAACCTAACACGGATCGAGTCATCCATTAAGGAATTAGATGAACACCATAAGTGGTATGTCATCACGTGGTTTTTAGGATCTTCACCCAGCTTGCCATCAAATTTGGGGATATCAGATGGAAGTTTCACCGGAATCGATGGCCAATTAGATCCGTGGTAAATAGGATCATTGGTTAAACAGGATAGATCGGGTAGGTCCAGTGGCCAGGAAAGGCAGCTACGGATTCGGCTGCACGTACTGATAGTACGGATAGGGCATGTATGGACCAAACTGACCATAAGGTGTACCAGGAGGAAACTGACCATAGGGGGGCATGCCTCCCGGACCAAAAGAGGGTCCGCCACCATAGGGTGGTCCATTCCAAAAGGTGGGGGTCCACCTCCACCACCGGGAGGGGGTGGAGGTTCGCCGCCACCGCCAAGGGGAGGTGGAGGTCCACCGCCACTGCTAGGAGGAGGTGGAGGTCCATAACCATAATAGGGTGGTCCATGACCGACTCCGCCAGGAGGAGGGGGTGGGCCACTTCCGTCGTTAGAAGGGTGGTTACCCCCACCACCTCCGCTGCGGAGGGATGAGGGTGTCCACCACCTCCACCACCATAATAATTAGATCCGCCACCACCTCCACCTGGAGGAGGTGGTGGACCACCTCCGTCGCCCGAAGGGAAATATCCTCCTCCACCATAATAGGATGATCCTCCACCGCCTCCGTCAGGAGGGGGTGGTGGACCATTCCCGCCACCACCGGAAGGGTGGGAGCCGTTGTTGGTAAAATGAGTTGGACCTCCACCAGAGTTAGGTAGGGGCCTTCCACCTCCAGGAGGAGGTGGGGGAGGAAAGATCGGGGGTGGTGGTGCTTGAGGGATAGTCGGTTGGGGTCCATGTTGCAACACGAGCTATTTCCCCCATAGAGTGTATGGATTCCCGAGATAAGGTATCCCGTATGGTGTGTTTCCGGGATTGGATTGACTCGGCGCAGGGTTAACAGAACTTGGATACGCTTGACTCCATGAGGGTTGAGTTACATTGGATGGGCCCCCAACATGAGATAATCCCATGGTGGATGGTCTAGCGGGTTGGGAAGTTCCAACAGAAGGACCGTTGGGGACTTCGCCCCCTATGTTATGATTAGGAAACAGGGGTTTCCCCCCAGCCACAATAGGTTGACCACTAAGCAAAGGTTGCACCAATGTAGGTTGTTGATTAGTTACCGTAGTAATAACATTACCAATAAGATAATCCATGGGAATGGAATATCCTCCCCTCGAATTTTGAGGTGGGGGAGGAATTGGTAAAGTGACCGTGGTAGTGACTGGAGTGTTGGACTATTGTCCTTTAACTGGTTGATTCACTTGAAGTGCAGAATTGGACTCTTGCGAGGGTTGACCAGTCTCATTAATGGTCGTGTGCTGGGAAGATTTTTTCGACGATCCAAAGGATATCGGATGAACTGGGGTGTCTCTATACCCAGGTCATTGTTCGAGACTTTGTCTTCGAAGGTCATCACCCCTAAGACGTAATTGTTCCAAACGTTAACGGATAGGGCCGAAAATTTCGGTGGGGTTAGACCTGTAGTAGGGTCTAGAGGGCTCTGGAGTAGTCCAGTTGGGTGGTGATGCAATGGCAAAATGAGCCACTGGTTGGCCTATAGAAGAGGTCCAATAAGATGCTGAAGGACCAACAACTACTGTGGGGCCGTCCTGGGGTCAATTTATCCATTCCAACGATCTAGGTTCTCCCGATAAAATGAGAGACAAGCCTTGCGAAGTGGGGATTTGTGCTTCTTCATCCTGTGGGGGATGAGAAGCAGGTGAATCCGGAGGAGTTTGTGGAAACAAATGCCCTTCAATATTCAGAGTGGGGTTCTCCACTTCAGTAACTGCGCCTGTATTATGCTGATCCATTCTTACCCTCGAAATAACCTCTGGGTTAAGGGGATATTCGGGTGATAAGTTTAAGATCCTACGGGACCTTCTCCAGGGAAAATCCACCAGAGCGTCAGGAAAATCAGCCAGGATGGCTGAAACAACGTTTCTCCTAAGGGTGTACTAAAAGAAAAGCAGTCCAGAAAAAACTACTCAAACTAAGGCAACAAGCAGACTTGTGTGACAGAGTGGATTCAAAGTCTGGAACCTCATGGGATTATCAAGGCATTGCAAATCGCGATATACTGCAGGGACCAACAATATGATGCGACAAGGAGGATTGGGACCGTACCCTTGCCTGCATACCCGATTACTTGGACAGTACGTGCGTGCTAATCTCCCCGAGTGCTGTTCTCGGTGTATTGCTTTTCCAAGACGGCCAAATGGTTAACTTGGTTGGTTTCAGGAATCCTAGTGGTGTCTCCCGTTATACGCAAGGTACATGGGAGCTCAAATCCGTAGTGGTGCTGTCTAATGCACAACCATTCGGCAAGAGACCTTCCGATATACTACCGAGTATGTGATACACCCTTCGATATACGCCAAGTATGAATTATGGTACTTGGTGGGTACGTGAAGGAGCTCGATATACCGATAAGTACGTGGAAGACTACAATACCCCCGGGATACAGTGCTAGCCAATAAAGACAGCTGCCACGCTTAACGATGCTGGAACACGTCTCTAACTTACACACAAGTTGCTAAAAATTTTACCCTAGGTCTACCGTTGATTTTATCTTGGACGGTTAGGTGAATGCATGGAGTGAGTACATAATCGGAAGCATAATGCAAGTCCTAGCTACATGCACGAAATATTCTTTCCTTTTGATGAATTCTACCTATGGGAAAGAGAAATCTTTTTCTTTCCGATGAGATTGCCAAAACCACACAATGCAACAATTCCCAATTCAAACAAGTTTGACTATGAAAACATTCTTTTCGTTTTCACGAAACAAAAAATCGCAACACTACTAATCCAAATTGTAACATTTTTCTTTTTCTTTTCAAAATGAAAATGATACTAGGTAATGAAAAGAGAGAATTCTAAGATGGAGTATGCAAGATTTTCAATTTCACTTTCAATGGCCCAAAAGCAACAAAAATTAGAAATGCATCTATCTTTCCTTAGCATGGAATCAATTTCGCAAAAACCGAAGCGTACTTTGAGTCTTTCAAAAAGATGAGCGATTCATAATTCAGGAAAAACACAATTGATCACACATTCATTCAATTTTTCCAAAACACGAATGAAAACATTCCAATGCACAACAATTTTCTTCAATAATGCTTGAGAAATGATGGGAAAGAAGCGCTTTTAACTTTTCAATGGATGCATCAAAACAGTAATTTGATAACAGCTATGCTTTCAGGTGTAAATGACTGAAAAGAAAACACTACTTGCAGCACTCAGTACACTCAGAAAACTCAAGAAAAGACAAGCACTCAATCAAGCTGAAAGACACAGTTAACTCAAAATCAAGCAGTAGCAAGCAAACAGAGCAAGCAAAGTTCAAAAGGTAAATGTAAATTGTAATACCCCAATTTTGACCCTTGTGATTTATTGGCTTTTATGTAAATATTGTATACATGCGATGTATGTTTCCCTAGCGTGGAGCTCAAGGCCAAGGCCCCGCTAGTGTATGTTCGTATTTTATTTAAAATGGACAAGCATTTGACATTTTGTTACCCATGTGCTATTAAGCCATGGGATATTGTAAATTGATGTAAATATTTAATATTGTAATGAAATACCAAAAACTGGCTATGGGAGCAACGAATGAGAAGGGGCCATGTGTATCCACTAGGGAGTGGTGAGGGGGCTGTGGGGATGAACCATATGTTTCCAAATGTCATTGCAAGAACCCATTTGACTTTTCTTGATGACATTTATTTCTGTTGTAAGGGAGTAGTTGAAGATTTCAGCCCATGGCTTCAATGGAGCATGGGCAACCCAGAAATTCGTATTTGTAGGTATAGGATCTGTTTTCTTGTACCACAAGTCACTCTACCTCATGGGGATTGCTTCTTCCTCATCCCCATTCCATTGTGGAAGTTACCAGCATCATTTTTCATCCAAAAATGAATTGCCAGCAGAGAGAAAAACCATAAATCGCAACTTTGCAAGAACCCACGTTTTGAAGTGCCCAAAACGCCTAGATTTGGTATTGGACAGTAAAATCCAATGGGGGATCCATAGATATGAACCTTGGGGCGAATTTGAGAGTATTAGATACCCCAAAATCCATTGGAAAACCCAGTTTTTATAGCCCAGAAAACCAGTGACGGGATTGAGTTATTTGATGAACAAAATTGTGAGAAATCCAATTGTGAATGACTGAGCAGAGATTGGGTTTGCTTGATAAACCCAGTGAAGGCTAGAATCTCAAAAATTAGCAGATGGACCTGTTATCACACCATAGTAGCAGGGCTACTATTCTTGTACAGCAGATATCTGCACATTCCAGAGCTTCTTTTATTCCAGAGCATGGCTATATATATATTTTGGATCACTCATGATCAGAGCAGTACATTATTCAGATTTTATGACCTTGTGTCAAGGCTGAGCCTTGAGAGTTCAGATTTGATGACTGATGTGACCACTTATCCCATTACAGTTTCAGTTCAGTGCCTAGAGATATATTGCAGCAGTGTTTCAGATGATGCATGATGATGATTATTATGATGATGTTGTATGATCTATGGATATGTTCTCACTGACTGTGGATTATTATCTTGTTGATTTAGTCATGATCATGGCATGTGCTTGGTATATTATTCCTGATGTGGCAAACTATTTAAAATGAACTGTAAATCATAAAATGGACAATTGCTTGCACTTTTAGGTCATTTAACAAAACTTACTGGTATTTCACCTTACATAGACATGGTCTTTCCCGACACTGGTTGTCTGCTAGTGTAGGCTCCATATTCACTTGTCTCCATCCATACATGACCTTCCTGTTTGACTTTAAACCCTGACTTGTCTCATTTGACTTTCTGATACCGAGGACTTCCCCATTTTTCTACCTCTGTGTTTGGACCGCATCCCTGTTTATTCAGTGTCTCGGCTCTGAGTTGGTGACAGAACTTGCCTTTGGTGAGTTGGATTGTAGGCCTAAATCATTCTGGTCGGTTGTCCCGATGTTTGGCATTGGCTCGAACTCCCCCTAGTCACTTGAGATGTTGTTGGCTAAAACTGAAAGCTCATGTTCTACCTATGGAAACTTGAGAAATTCGCCCATGGAAACAAAAAGGGCAAGAGCAATGAAAAGCTAAAAAATACTCCTCGAAGAGTATAAAGAAAGGTCCAAAAAGCAATAGTTCTTAAAAGCTATATCTAAACAATTGCTGACCTTGTGAATATATAAAAAAAAATGCCCTGGATGCAAGCTGCAACTAGTTGTGCTTCTCAGCACATCTGAAATCTGAAGGGTTATGTAGGCCAAAAAGGCCATGGAAATAAATTGAATGATCCTAATGAACTTGGATCAACTTGATGTAGACATGGTGCCTAAAGTTGAATAAGCACTCTCTAAACAACTTATCCATTTGTGAGGCACAGCCATCCCCCGTGTTCTTTTGTCCAGCACAGAGTTTGTAGCTTCCCCCTTCTCCCAGTCCAAAGTATTTTTGAGTTAAGTTAGACAAGTCAAACCCTTGGCCCAACCTTGCTCCTAGCCTTCATCCTTCACTAGCAGTTTGACCATGTCCAATGGGTAAGTTTGTCATTTGAACTAGGGTGCAAGTAATTTTATATTATCACGGAATATGTTAACTTAATTAATGCCACTGAATGGAATTTATACTTTGACCTTAGCTATGAAGTGATTAAAGAAGCATTGTCTTAGTCTACTGATGTGGTTTATCCTTGATTATATATATTCTTGGGATCCGTGATGATGTGGACCATGTATGATGATTATTGGTGATGATTTATGGTCCCACATGTTTGATGATGATGTCATATGATGGACATATGATACAGATGATGTTTGATCCAGTTCAGCAGGTTATTATTATTACAGATCAGCAGATTATACATTGTCCATATATGGTGGACCCTACAGCTGGCCCATTAGGGCAACCCAGGGTGTATGAGTACTCATTCCTAGTGGATTTGGGTCTTCTGGATCCATTGAGACACTTATCTTTCAGTTCCGGGCACTTCTGGCAGTGATTGATGCAGTTTTACACTTGTTGACCAGATTTGGGGCTGATTTCCTAGCCTGAGCAGCAGGGGCCCCGAGAGGCCAGTTCACCTAGGGCGCTGATGATGGAGGGGGTGGTCCAGCCACTTGTTATTACCATTTATCCCCCCTCCCGGAGAGCCTGGTGGGATCAGATGGACAGCGCTAGCACCCTAGGAGGCAGTTTTGGCACTTTCACAGTTCCCGAGGCAGTTAAAAAATGGGATAAAGTGGTCACTGAGGAAATCGATTTGGGCAATTGAGGCAAGGTTTTGGCATTTGGTTTTCACAGAGGTCTTCTAGGTTGATCTCACTATCTTCCAGTCATTTTTCACCATGTGGGTATCTCCAGATTGATCACAGGAGGACATTTACTGCTCGACTGTCATGGATTCTGAGGACAGTTTTGGTCATTATTATTATATTGGACATATTTTTATTATTTCATTGTGCCTTGGGGTGAGCTAGCAAGGATTTATACCTCCTAGCCCCACCATGTGCTTATTTTATCATGTCCTAGTCATCATGAGGTGGATTATTGTACTTTATACCCCTCTTGTGGGATGACGTCACCCTCTATTGTACCATTTATTGAGGGCGCTATTGTTATGTTGAGTGATCCATGTGATATTATGTTATGGATTCATCTTAGCCATTGATTATGTTGTGAGATCTTTTAATCTCAACCACTCATTTCAAAAAGTGGTTTTGAGATCTAGGGTTTTGGTCTTTATTATCCTATATAAGGAGGAGACCCCCTCATTGTAAAATCATCTAGAGATTTTTGGCTCTTGGCTCTTGGAATAAAATTTCTATCTTTTGGAGTACATGCTTGGATTGGAGTGGATGTTGGCTGTTTCGATTGTAAATGCTATTGTCCATTGCACTGGAGGATCTATTGTAGCTATCTTGCGTATTTGCCATACTTTATTTGTAGGTTGAGAGGGCGACTTTGACAAGTGCGAATTGGTGGGGAGGCTTGCCCTTCAAGCTTGGAAGAAGTCGTTTTGGGTTTGACAGGGAGTGGTTTTGCCTTTGTGTCAACTATTCTATGTTTTTCTCTCTCTTGCTTGCATCTACCTTCAATTTGTTAAACTAATTGATGCTTTGCTCCTTGGCTTGACAGGTTAGAAGGAATCACATGTGGCTTGGAAAAATCGATTTGGCAAGAGGGCTTCAACAATTCTCCATTTGATCTTTGGCAAAGTAATCCTCGTCTCAACTAGCATTCATCTCTTCATCCAGGTATGTCCCAAGAGGTATGATCTTCTCTTCCTTGAATCTTCCATAATTTCTAGATCACAAAAACCCTAATCAAATTAAAACCCTTGTTTTTGGTATTTCTTAGATGTACTTAGATCTAGCCCTAAATTTGAAAAGATATTGAAAACCCACCTCTATAGCATCCACCCCTAGTTGGATCTATAGTTTGGTGGTGATTGGCTAAGAATTGACCCATATTCTAAGACAAAAAGCTCTCCTTGACCTAAAGCGCACTTCCTTGAGAGAGGCTTGTTGGGATAGATCTAGCACATGGGTATGTGAGATCCCGCTTGATTTGAAAACTAGACACTTGATAACACATACCCATATCCTTACTTTGGTGAAAACTACCTTGTGGACATCTCTCCATGTTTTGAGGGGTTGAAACCCCCCTTTGACCTTCTTGGCACCTTAAAACCTAGATCTACCAAGATCTACCCATTGGATTCATTTGAAACTTTGAAGGAACATAGATCGGGGTACTAGCACCCCGGATCTACATTTTGGTGGCCATTGGACTTGGCATGGTCCACCAAACCCACTTTTTGCCTCTCCTTGAGAAAGTCGCACCCCTTGGGAGTTTTGAGTTGGACCACTTCTAGGAAGTGGGTGTTGGAGATTTTCGTAGATTTGGAATGCCCATGCCTTGAAACCTAGGTCTAGACTATCCTTTTGCCCCGATCTACCTTGGGGATTGCATTCCTTGTTTCAAGGAATTGTGGTCCACTTTTGGTCATCATTCAAAAACCTAGATCTAGTAAAACCTAACCATTGGATCACATCCATTTCACTTGACTTGGCTTCTAGGTGTCCCGATCTACACTTTGACATCTTTCTTGACTCCATTAGCCCACTAAACAAGGCACTAGTCCTTCTCCAAGCAAGGCGCACTTCTTGGGATTAGTGTCCAACCCTAGATCTAGCACATGGGTAATCCTAGAACCAACTCTAACTTGTAGAGCTAACTTAGATCTAGCCTATAGTACCATCTTCACACTCAACTTCACCTTGTGGACCAATCTAGAAACATTTCACACTTCCCAAGGCAACAAGATCCACTTGTATAAACACATGGTACTATACTTAATAATCATACCCCATCAAGTAGCCTAAACCATACATAGGTTGAAACACTTATTATCCATCACACCACCTTCAACCATACCTTAACCTTTAGGTCCACTTAGCCTTGCATTGGTTTCCGTAACTCATCATTTACCTATCCTTAGAAACCTTTGTTTGGGACCAATCAACTGTGATTGGGGTATAGGGTCTCCCCCTTGGTCTAGTCATACCTTGACCTAAAGCGAAGAGTGCCTCGGTTGACGTGACTCCCACATTGCATTGGGAACCGTGGCATCTCTTGGGTCACCTCTTTAGTTGCCTGTCTCCTCTACCGTCCCGGATGGGATACCTCTAGGGGCAACTACAAGTTGTGTGATAACAGGACCTTTCTATACCCATCCTGAAGAGCACTGGAGGGAAGGGACTCCTGAGGGACTGTGCAGCAGAGAAGGGGACCTTCCTTGTGTTGGGTGTGGTAGGTAATGTGGGTGCCTAGACTGTTCAATTCCTTTGAGATGCCTGTAGCTCTGTGGATGAGCTCACTGGCTTAGCATTGCCCTCCTTTGTCTTTCATATGCTTGATAAACCCAACTGTGTGTTGGCTTAGCATAGTTGTTGAGTGAAATCATGGCTGTGAGTGAACCCAGCTAGTTCCTCCTTAGTGGATACACAACCCAGCTCGGGGGTGATCTTTCAGCTGAAGAATACAAGCTGGACATAGATCTATGGTTGGGTGGAACGTTGCTCTCACATAGCCAATTGTTTGGACAACATCATCTTCAAGATAAGTGTTATCTGTGTTATAAATTATATGCATTTTGTGTTCTGTAATGTGTTAATTCAAAATGGTAATTATTCATGCTAATGGGATTGATATGAAGTCTGTGTATAGCATGAGAATGGGATGTATTCCTTGCCTGTTGATGCATCATTTGCTTGAGATAAATATACTGATGTATGTCTGTTGTGTGTGTGCAATTATGTATTTTGATTCCGCTGTGTAATTTAATTGTGCATTTTATTTAGATGGCAAAATTTTTACCATTATTGCTTCAAGGAAGAATTAGACACCCCATGTTACAGTCATGTTCCCTCCCTTGCATTGGATTGATGGAAGGGGACGCTACATAAATGAGGTCTGGAGGCTGATCTAATGCAATGACCATATCAGGGATGGAAGGAAGGGAATGCAAGGGTGAGTGGATGAAGGTGGAGGAGACAAGAGTATCCACCACTACCGGTCTTCAAACTTGTCCAAGGAGGAACCCAAAATCAATAAAAACAACCAAACTCTCAAAACACAAATAAAAAATGGGTTCTCTGGCTGGATCTTGCAGCACAGAGGGAGTTCATACAGCAAACCGAAGTTCAGAATGACAAATGGAGAGGAGATGCCTGCATGTCAAATTTTGACAAATCAGTGCACTCTGTGGTTATACACAGTGCGACAACGTCGCAGTATACCAATGAAAGGGCTGCGATGAGTGACTAACAGGTAAAGAACAGAGGCCAGAAATGACACAGTGTCGCTCTGTTTCCACTACCCAGGTGCGACAGGCGAAGTCTAAATTCAAAAATGAATCAGATCTCCCAGCAATGAACCATGGAATGGTTTGAAAATGAGTTGTATAAACTCAGAGGAAGCAGATCAGAGTCTTCAGTATGAAGATCTGATAGTGAAATCAACTCAAGAAGAAAATGGCAAATAAAAGGCTTGTGTCAAGCAATCAACTGAAAATGAATCTCAGGAAATTACAGAATCAGACATTGTCTCATCCCCAGTATGGTCGCTAGATTTGTTTATTGGACAATCCACTCGAGCGGACATGAGTAGGATTTCCCTAGCTCAATGCGAGTCTAGAACAAATAGAACAGATTACAAATTGATTTCCTAGATCTACTTAAGGATCAAGTGCTAGATGTCTTACCTTTTAATTCACAATCCTTTTTCCTGAATGTTACTCCATGTCTAGAGATCGTCAGACCTAAGTTGCAAGACCTGTTAAGACATGAAGAAAAACATAACACGAGTAAAGAGCATCTATACAATAAGAGATCTAAGTAAACAGTTAAGCAGGTAAACTACTCAATATCATCACACATCAACAATATTGGTGGAAAGCATTTGTATTACTGTAAATAGGAAAATACATTGTAGAGACATAGAACTACAATCGAAGCTTAACACTGCAGCCCTTCTCCATCCAATCCATTTGCCATATCCTTCCAAGGAAGTATGACTCCTCCAATAGGTGAGTGGAGATTTCCAAGTGTGATTTCACCAGCATGTAGATACCATAGACTTCCTCTCCTTGAATGGGAGTGCCTCTCCTTGAATTGGAGTGAACTTCATTTAAATAGGACTAAGTGGATAGGATATGGATAGGATAGGTTGAGATATGATAGGAGAGACTTAAGGGATTTCTCCAAGGTATTAGGAACCGAGTGCCAACTCCTCCAAGAGGTCAAGGATAGGGTCCCAAGTCAGCAAGCTTCGAGAAGGAACTCGAAGAAGCTATTTTTTCCATCTAACTGACTTCATCGCACCCTGTAATGAGGCAAGGTGCGAAGTCGCATGTTGCTTATGTGCAGCCTGCAACGACCTCTCAAAACCTAGTACAAATGAGTGCAAATCCTTCCAGGTCAGTCACTCAATCAGGGTAACTTCAGGGATGTATACACTGAATCTGATGATGAGGAGATTTTAGGTGTAACAAGGAGAAGCCAGAAGATGGTTCAGATCACTGCCCAACACCTCCATCAGCACAATGGAGATTCTGGAAACCACCTTTGTCAACAAGTGGGGAGTTAAACGTGATAGTCTCTACTACCTAACGAAATTCTCCGCCCTGAAGAAAAGCAATTCTGAAAACGTGGTGGAATTTACTACTAGATTCAACAAAATATACTACAGAATCCCTGAAGATATCATACCTACTGAGGCAACATCTCGAGTCACATATGTTGCGTCCTTCCCCTCTGATGTTGCCATCACATTGAGAGAAAGAAGATCCCTCTCACTTATTGAAATTCAAGATGACGCCATAGACGTAGAAGGGAACATGAGAGCATGAGGTAGGATAAAAATGACCAATGAGAACGAACCAAAAGACAAAGGAAAGGCCGAAGGAGAAGGCATCCCTTCAGAAATAAGAGGTTTTCAGGATGAAAGAATTGACAAGATGACCCACATTATCAAGAATCTGTCAAATAAAATTACCAAGATGGAATTGGAAAGTGGCAGTCCTAACAGACAGTCACCGGCCCGACCTCTTGGGAAGTTCAGACGGCCTTACAATCCTCAAATGGCATACAGAGAGAAGATGAACGATGAACAACCATTAAGTCCACCCATCTGCGAAAATCAAAACAATCTGGTCGAAATTCCGACAGAATTAGTATATGAAGAGTTCGATGAGCACTTAAACTGGATGGAGGAGGATTATTCCCCTATGCACCTCACTAGAGAAGAATACAAGATTTCACTCTCGTATAAGCAAAATGATTCCGATTTGTTGAAATTCCAAGAAAAGGAGAAATTCCCGCGTCATACTTTTTTGCATGATGCTCCACCAGATAACCGGCAAGAGAGTTACGACTTGAGACCGAAACCCAAATCGACATATACACTGAATGGGACTCCGCCCAAGAACTTGCCTCAGAGGTGAGCTCAAGCTAAAGTTTGTTAGGAAGTATCTACCCCTTTTGATCTAGAGCATGAATTGAGTAAACTAGAAATATCTATCCCCTTGACCGAATTGATGAAGAATCCAGTGTATCAAAAACATATTGAAAGGTTGTTGCTGAAAGTCAAAAGTAGTGAGCAACATGATTCTGAAAATCTAAATGATCAGCCTCCAACCTTTCAATATAACCCTCACATTGATAGCCGAGAAGGGCCCACTGCTCCCTTTTACGTCACCCTTAAGGTGCATGAGAAGTTACTTCACACTGTATGCTGGACTCTGGAGCATATCACAATTTGATACCCAAAGTAATTATGGAGCAATTGGGACTAGAAGTTACTAGGAATTATCACGACCTCTATAGTTTTGATTCAAGGAAAGTGAAATGCATAGGTATGATAACGAGCTTAACAGTCACTCTTGCTCAACTACCAGCTAGAAGCATAAAACTGGATGTAGTAGTGGCAGATGTTCCTCCAAAGTATGGCATGCTATTATCAAGAAACTGGACAAAAGAGTTAGGGGGAACCTTGCAGATGGATATGAAGTATGCTACGATACCGATGGTTGCAGGAGAATCTAGAAGGTTGTATCAAGAAGCCATGCTGGCTTATGCAGCAAGCAAGCGTGACAGTCCAGTGAATTATCCTGCAGTTTCAAACGGTGAGGATGTGAGCTGCTACATGTTGTATGTAGAAAACCTATGTGCAGAGGAAGCATCGCTATCACCAAAGCTCAAATGCATCGACAAGGACAACTGGGATGAAGCAGGGAAGACACGGTTTGAAATGGCCACAACTAAGGTAAAGTTTGGGGATGGGGAAACACTTGTCTCATTTGCAAAGGGTGAAACTGATCTTCATGTTAAGACAAGTTCAACTGAAGTAAACAATATCAACAGATATGAAGCTCCCCTCCCGGGTCATCGTATTATTAAATTTTCGATGGTCGCTGAGTTGGCAGCTTCAGGGAAATCTGAGTTAACAGTGGACCATGGAAAGATGCCTAGTAGTCTCGTTTTTCCAAAAAAACCAAAGTTAAAGTTTGAAGCAGAAGGGTGATCTTAGACTCCTACCCCGGAAAACCCAAGAGGTTGGCAGCCACCTGATGGTCGCAAAAGAATCAAGGGTTCCATCAGGATGCACCAGAACAAGTTTAAAATAGTAGCTGATCGGAAATTTGTCAAACGCTATCTTCAAAAATATTTTTTGGGAAAAAGAGCCAACCATAGGAAATTCTATGATTCATGGGCGAACCTTGAGGGGAGATTCCAGAAACATTTTTAGAAGTCTACATATAGCTCGATCAGAATACCTTTGTATCATAAATGTATCATAAATTCCTTTCGTTGTCACCACAATAGTGTTCTTTTGCTATCTCTCTTCCTCAACATTTGGAGTTACGTGTTTGAAGAGGTTTAAGAGGGGTGGGACTCCACAATCCAATGGGCTTAAAAGGCACTAGTCTACAGTTCTCAGCCCCTTCCGGAGAAAAGGGTTGTCCCCGTTGGAGCCAATGTTATCACTATTATCATAAGCAGGAGCAGTCGCGGGCAACCCAGTTGCACTGCAAGAGATACTGCCATCACTGAGCAAAAAATGCTATATGATGGACGGACTCTCCCTCATGAAACTGCATGAGCTGGTGGGTGTCCCGAAAAATACAAAGGGAAAGCATCGATGGACGAAATCCAGTCAGGATGTAGAAAGAGCCCGGGGTTTAACATCCTTGAAGCACCCATGGTGGAAAACCTCCGGTGACAGGTGTCAGCTCCGTAATCATTTAAGGGGTGAAAAATGGTTTTCCAAAACCATTTTTCAATCCTTTGAAACCACAGAAGGCGGTCACAGTGGTTTCCCTAATCATGAACCGTCGGTTAGTTGACCGACGATGGGATTGTGCTCCACACGCAAAAGGTGTACTGACAAGCATGCCCATCCCAAGGTTTTCAGCGTGCAGGATCAACGACAGACATTGCTTTAGGATGCCCAAGCTGCTCAAACTTTATCTCTCTTAAGTCACTCCTGAATGAAGACCGCTATCTACACGTGGCAGTCTTTCGTGGTGTCAGGACCTTGAAAGCGGTTTCCTTAAACCACTCTAGTTGGACCCTGAAACCACCTTTGTTTACAGCTCACAGCATTCTTATGCATTGCGTTACTGTCCCCTCGCATTAACTTAAACTGTACTTAAACGGTCATTACCACCGTCATTTGCGAGTAAGCGCTCCAGCTTTTAATCCTAGCTCTCAACGTAGTTCCTACATTTATTTACGGATTTTTCAAGATTTTCCCTATAAACACATTCCTAGAGGAGCCATTTACACTCTCTTCCTACAACTTTGATGCTCTCTAGTCATTATCCTCTGCACTTGTCTGCTCCACGCCTCCCGAATCATTTCAGAGTTTGCATCCTCTCCATACCATTGCGTTAACATGGCACCTGAGCCTGCCCCTAAGGTCGCTTCCACGTCCTTGACCAGCAGTCCACACGATCACCTCGACGACGAGTCCTTTGATGTTCACGACCCTTTCTCCTCCTTCCCCAACCTACATCAGCTAGACCTTGATGCCAAAGAGCAAGCAAAAAGCAGAGATGATCTTTTTAATGCATCAACTTCCGGGCTAGCTAAAATGATTCTCCCGGTAACTAGACCTTTTCCCGAAGTGATACAGTGGTGTGCGGAGTGCTATGTACCGGAGAGGAAGGCCATTGTTTCCTGGCTAGGAAGCGTAATCTGCCCTATAAGCAGGGAGCTCATCATGGAATTAACCAGCACCCGCGAAGATGCCTCAGGTTTTTAGTTTGATGAGGAGGTCTTAATAAATAAGATGCGAGAGCTCCCCACGGAAGGTAGCGATGCCTTCATCCAGTTGTTGTTTCCACCTGGGGCTAGCTTGCCAGACAATAGTTCCTTGTGTAGCTTGGAGGTGTTTGCAGATCCTTCTAAGCCGATACTGTCAATGATATGTGTTCTCCTGGGATACGACAGTGACATTGTGATAGACGATGTTGTGTTTGACTTACTTTTTATGATGAACCTTTCATAGTAGGAGACTCCTGTCAAACTGGATTGGTCAGCCTTTCTAGCTCAGTCAATTCTTTGCAGCTGAAAATCTTTTCATTGAAAAGTTTGTTTTGATTCTGCTCTTTCCTTTTGTACATGATTATCTTCAACAATAAGAACTATTTCAGCAAAGATGATCTCGATAGGGCTGTACTGACGGCTCCCCCACAGAATGATTTCGCCCTGTTTGTGGATACAGTGGTTGCCAGTGTTTATACTTTACTCTTTGATGTTTCCCCATCAAGAATCTTTCTGGAAAGCAAACAACTACTCCAGCTAAATCCTAATGAGCCGGTGGGTGATTGGTTTTGTTTCGAAAAACATACAAAAATTCGAGTGTACCCCAGAGAAGGATTACCTCTCCCTAATGGCAGAGGCACGAAACACCGAGCTCCGTTTGACGGATACCCTGCAGGAGCTCAGTGGGAAGAAGGTTGTAGATAGGATACATTCCAATTTTGAGATACTTAACCACGTCCAGGTTATTTTCAAGGGTCTACCTAATGTTGATGTATTTTTAACTTCGGAATGTATTTCACATATGTATATTGTACTCCTATAGAGATGGTATTATTCCTCTATATGGAAGTGTCGTCATTTGTATTGACAAGTGTTGCAAGTGTCACAACTTGCATGTGATGGGTTATTAGACCACCAAGTGTGGGGTCGGCCTTGATTAGAGTTACCACGGGTTATTAGACTGAGTTAGACAAGTCGGCCCTGCTAGTTTATTAGGAAAGTCAAGTCATGTATAAATAGAGTGCGGGAGGCACTCTATTTGATCATTCACTTTCTCATTCATTCTCTCATTGGAGAGTGGCACACAAGTGAGGAAGGAGGAGAAGTTGTTAGGAGAACTATCTCTTGTACTTGGGTTGTATCATTGCTCTTTCTATCTCTGAGGAAGTTGTGGGGTTTTTCACCTTTATGGTTTTCCCCATGGAAACTCTGTGTGTCTATTGTCTCTTGTGATTGCTTGTTGTGATTGATATGTTGTACATGTTATTCTCTCAAATAAGATCCTATATCATATTGAATTGATGCTCAAAATTAACATGGTATCAGAGCTAACCTGAGAAGAAGACACAATGCAGTTGCGGAAGCTAGGGCTTCTTGTTTTTGGGTTTCTCTCCACAGATATTGAAAGGCAGGAGGCTATATTGACTCTCCTCAGCAAGGCGCATCTTTCTGTCGAAACATATTTCAATTCTGAGCACTTTCAGTTTTTGACCTAAAAATTAGGGTTTCTGCAAAAATTGAAATTTCTGAAATCTGAGACCACGGATGGAAGCTCCTTGGAAAAATCGAATTTTAGAGCTTTGGATCGAACTTTGTGGTTGGGTGAAGCTTCAGGAAACTCAAACCCTAATTCAGGGTCCTCCCTAGTGAATCTAGAATATTGAAAAGTAATTTTGAAGGGTGAAACTTTGCAGTTTTCAAATTTTGAATATACCAGCTTGATCAACTCATCAAGGCGCATATTTCTATCCTTTCAGAAGTTAGAAATTCAAAGTTTGAATTTTTAGGGTTTCTATGACAAACCCTAATCCGACACCAGATCCAGTTTTCAGCAAATCAAGTGGTAAGACCTAAATATTTTCTATTTCCATTTGAAGTACTCTTTAAAAGATGTCTCACCACACCAAGCTTGAGGTTAAGCTTGAAGGGGATGATAAATTCCGAGCATGGAAGTATAGGATTGGGTTAATCCTAGAAGAAAATGAATTAGACACCTACATAAGTGAAGAGGTCCTTGTCCCAGAGGGAGAAGAGGCTAAAGCCTTACATAAGAAGAACTTGGTCAAGGCAAAGAGGATCATTGCTGATTCTATCAAAAACCATCTCATACCACATGTATCATCTCTAAAGACACCCAAGGAGATGTTTGATTCCCTGACCAAGCTATTTGAAGGGAAGAACATAAATCAGAAGATGACTCTGTGGAACCAATTAAAAGGGGTAAAGCTTCAGAATGGAGAGACCATTCAATCCTATTTTTCTAAGGTCTCTCAGATCAAGGAACAACTTGAAGTTGTGGATGAAGTAGTGGAGAATGGTGAAATTGTTATGACCACATTGAATGGCCTACCTAGGTCATGGGACTCCTTCATCCAAGGAATCTGTGCAAGAAGGAAGTTGATCTCCTTCAGTAGACTGTGGGAGGAATGTTCACAAGAAGAAGCTAGGCTAGTAGCCCGACAAGAAAAGATGGGAAGTGAAGATCAAGCTCTCACAGCACACACCAAGGAAAGCAAGTTTAAGAGGGAGAGATCTCATATCAAGAAACACCCTCACTTCCATCATAAGAAGAAAGATCTCTCTCATGTTCGATGTTTCGATTGTAATGAAAAAGGACACTTTTATTCAGATTGTACCAAGAAAAGGAAAGAAAACAACAACAACTTCAACAAGAAGAAGAAGAACAACAAGAAGAGATATCATGCTCATGTTGCTGAGGATGATGAACCTCCCAGGAAGAAGGCTAGAGCAGAAAGTGATGACTCATCAAGTGAAGATGAATATGTTCTAATCTCTGCTCTCAAAGGTACTATCTCTCATGGATGTGATTATTGGCTCATTGATAGTGGGGCTTCCAAACACATGACTGGGTTCAAAGAATCCTTTGTAGATCTATCTAAACATGAGTCACCTCATAAAGTGAAGCTTGGGGATGACTATCAATATCCTTTCAAAGGAAGTGGTGAAGCCTCCTACAAACTAGACTCTGGAAAGTCTTTGAAAATGAAAGATGTTCTATATGTACCTGGGCTCAAGAAGAATCTCCTATCCATATCATCTCTGGATGCAAAATGGATTAGAGTTGCATTTGTGGATGGCCAAGTACTCATGTGGCCAAAGGGTAAGACTATAGATGATGCGGTAGTGATTAGAGAACAAGATGGATGATTGTACAAATTAAAGGGACAACCTAAACATGCCATGATACATGAATCCATGGAGCCAAGTGAACTTTGGCATAGAAGGCTTGCACATGTGCACTATAGAGCACTACCAATTGCAAGTAAAGCAGTAGAGGATCTTCCTGGAATCAAGTCAAAGCATGAAGGTGTTTGCAAAGGATGTGCAAAAGGAAAGAACATTAAGAAGGCATTTCCAAGCAGTGAAATCAAAGCAAAAGGAATCTTGAAGATTATCCACTCCGATGTATGCGGTCCGATGTCATCCAATTCTATGAGTGGGTATGTATACTATGTCTCTTTCATTGATGATTTCTCTAGGAAGACTTGGGTTTATTTCTTGAAGAACAAAGATGAAGTGTTTGATAAATTCAAGGAATTCAAAGCCTTGATGCAAAATCAAACTGATAAGAAGATCAAGACCTTCAGATCTGACAATGACAGAGAATTCACTTCAGGTGACTTCAAGAAGCTATGCAGTGATTCAGGGATTAAGAGGGAGTTGACTGCTCCCTACAATCCACAATAGAATGGAGTTGTAGAAAGAAAGAATAGGACAATCATGGAAGCAGCATGGGAAATGTTGCATGATCAGGATCTACCTATGCATCTATGGGCAGAAGTAGCTAAAATAGCTGTATATGTGCAGAAAAGAACACCTCACAAGATATTTGACAACAAGGCACCATAAGAGGTATTCTCTGGTAAGAAACCTGAAGACATCCATCTCAAAATATTTGGCTGTCCAATATATACACATGTTCCAAAGGAAAAGAGGACAAAGCTAGATCCTTCAGGAAAGAAGGGCATCTTTGTGGGTTACAGTGAAAGCTCGAAGGCTTACATAATATACTTTCCAGGGTTCAAGAAGATTGATGTCAGCAGGGATGTAACACTTGATGAAGACTCAGCTTACATCAAATCAAGGAAGACACCTGTTGAAGATCATGAAGAACCAAAGGTAACCAGATTCCAAGACACCACCATGAATGAAACAATTCCAGTTGCAGATCGTGAAACTGAAGATCCACAAGAACCTGTAGATCCACCCCGTGAGAAGAATTCTCAGAAGAGAAAACCTGCATGGGATAGAGATCTAATTCAAGATGCAGAAAGATATGGCATTCCAGAAGAAGAACATAGAGAAAGGAAGAGGACTAGATCTCATACCAGCTATGTTGCCTTACTCTGTGATATTATGAACAAAGAACCTTCTAATTATGAAGAAGCAGCGGAAAATAAAGAATGGAAGGATGCCATGGTCGAGGAATACCAATCGATCATGAAGAATGATGTTTGGGATGTAGTCCCAAGACCTGAAGGGAAGTTTGTTGTGACTTCCAAGTGGATCTACAAGATCAAGCATGCTGCAGATAGCAGCATAGAAAAATAATAGGCGAGGTTTGTAGCTCATGGCTTCTCTCAGAAAGAGGGAATAGACTATGAAGATACTTTTGCTCCTATAGCCAGATACACTTCCATCAGATCAGTACTTGCTTTGGCTGCAGTGATGAAATGGAAGATACACCAGATGGATGTCAAGACAACTTTCTTGAATGGTGTAGTCGAGGAGGAAGTGTATGTGGAGCAACCACTTGGTTTTGAGACACATGACAGGAAGTCATATGTGTGCAGGTTGAAGAAAGCCTTGTATGGCTTGAAGCAAGCTCCTAGGAGTTGGTATTGTAGGATAGATAGCTTTCTATCCCGTTTGGGCTTTACCAAGAGTAAAGCGGATTCCAACCTTTACTACAAGGTTGAGGAAGGCAATCCTGTGATATTACTCTTGTATGTGGATGACCTGTTTGTTATAGGTGAGGATAGATTGATTGCCGACACGAAGAGGAAGCTTGCTGTCGAGTTCGAGATGAAGGACTTGGGGATGATGCACTACTTTCTAGGCAGGGAGGTGTGGCAGAGTGCATATGGAATCTTCCTTGGACAAGGGAAGTATGCAGTAGAGATCCTAAAGCGGTTCGGGATGATGGACTGCAAGGCCATGGCCACACCTATGGCATCAAACCTGAAGCTTTTGTGTACTGATGCTTCATCTGATCTGGTTGATGTCACTGTGTATCGTCAGATGATTGGGTCCTTGATGTACCTGACGAACACGAGACTAGATATTTGCTTTGCAGTGAACACATTGAGCCAGTTCTTGACAGATCACAGAGGTGTTGACCTGGTTGCTGTAAAGCATATTCTAAGGTACCTAAAGGGTACAATTGATTATGGGCTCAAGTATGATGTGAATAAAAAGTTTAACTTGGAGGGTTATGTTGATTCAGATTGGGCAGGCAGTGCTACAGATAGAAAGAGCACTTCGGGGTGCTGCTTCAGTATGGGATCAGGTGTGATATCTTGGTTGAGCAGGAAGCAGTCCTACGTAGCACTAAGTACAGCCGAAGCAGAGTATGTTGCATCTTGTTCAGCTAGTTGTGAGTCAGTATGGATGAGGAAGCTACTGTCTAAGTTATTTGATCTCCCATTGGATGCTACTGGTATCTTTTGTGACAACCAGAGTTGTGTGAAGATGTCTGAGAACCCGGTGTTCCATGACAGGTCGAAGCACATTGAGATCAAATATCACTATATCAGGGATATGGTGTAGAGAGGAGCAGTGAAGCTCCTGTATGTTGCGACAGATGAGCAGGTTGCAGATGTGTTGACGAAACCACTAGCCAGAGTGAAGTTTGTGTACTTCAGAGATAGGCTTGGTGTTCTTTAGATTGACGACACTTCAAGGAAGAAGTGATGGACACATTTGCAGGAGCCATTCCAAGCATGGTGAGAGGAGGATCCTTCCCATGGCTATGGATGTAAGCGTTGTGTGATGACCATCAGGACGATGCTCCAGTTATTGCTTTGTATATGCATAAGTTGGATGCTTGATATGATCAGTTGGATCATGTATTTATATATGCATTAGTTGGATGCTTGATATGATCAGTTGGATCATGTATTTATATATGGATCAGTTGGATGCTTGATATGATCAGTTGGATCATGTATTTGTATATGCATCAGTTGGATGCTTGATATGATCAATTGGATCATGTATTTGTATATGTATCAGGTGGATACATTGTATGATCAGGATGATCGTAGATGATGAGCTTCAGGATGTTGCTCCAGATGATATGCATCAGGATGATGCTATGATGATCAGGATGATCATGTGATGATGTACATCAGGGTGATGTATGGTGAGTATCAGGTTGATACTCCATGGCCATGGACAGGTTGTGCATGTAGCATAAAAAATATCCTGGGAGATCATATAGTCTGCGCTAGGATGCTCTTTCGAGGTTTTGCTATGGGTAGCATAGAAAATATCTTGGGAGATACTATAGTCTGCACTAGGATTCTCTTTCGAGGTTTTTCTACTAGAGAGGCATGTAATTAGTCCTGGAGATCCTATAGTCTACGCTAGGATTCTCTTTAGAGTTCTTGTAGGTTGCAAGACACTCTTTTAAGGTTTTTCCGGACCACATAGAAAAGATCTTGGGAGATCCTATAGTCTGCGCTAGGATGCTCTTTCGAGGTTTTGTGGTGGGGGATCACATGTAATCAGCCCTGGAGATCTTATAGTGTACACTAGGATTCTCTTTAGAGTTCTTGCAGGTTGCAAGACACTCTTTTAAGGTTTTGTGACAATTAACATGTAAAAGATCCTATAGTCTGCGCTAGGTTTTGTTGACGCACGTAATCAGTCCTAGTCTCCACAGTATGGCCAATGATGATGAAGACCTGCAGGTGGTGGGCCTACATCCAGCATGAAAAAGGGCTGGCTCTGTAGAACTTCCTATGACGAGTAGATTGGAGATTGATTGAGATAGCAGTAGTAGTGATGATGATGATGATTCGATGACGATCATCTAGTGACGATGATCCAGAGAAGAAGACTTGTGCTAGAATATCTGTGTCAAGAAATACCTTCCTAGTTAAGAGGGAGTGTTGATGTATTTGTAACTTCGGAATGTATTTCACATATGTATATTATACTCCTACAGAGATGGTATTATTCCTCTATACGGAAGTGTCGTCATTTGTATTGACAAGTGTTGCAAGTGTCACAACTTGCATGTGATGGGTTATTAGACCACCAAGTGTGGGGTCAGCCCCGATTAGAGTTACCATGGGTTATTAGACTGAGTTAGACAAGTTGCCCCTTCTAGTTTATTAGGAAAGTCAAGTCATGTATAAATAGAGTGCTGGAGGCACTCTATTTGATCATTCACTTTCTCATTCATTCTCTCATTTGAGAGTGGCGCACAAGTGAGGAAGGAGGAGAAGCTGCTAGGAGAACTATCTCTTGTACTTGGGTTGTATCATTGCTCTTTCTATCTCTGAGGAAGTTGTGGGGTTTTTCACCTTTATGGTTTTCCCCATGGAAACTCTGTGTGTCTATTGTCTCTTGTGATTGCTTGTTGTGATTGATATGCTGTACATGTTATTCTCTCAGATAAGATCCTAGATCATATTGAATTGATGCTCAAAATTAACACCTAACGCCTCTTTTGAGCGTTGCACCGAGTTGGATTGAGACCTAAGAGAGCTCAAGTTCTATAGCTTCCCTATAGGTAAGAATTGGAAGGCTATCTCCAGGTTTATCATAGTCAAGCAGTCAGGAGCAGTTTACCAGGGATCAAGCAAAAGTCGCAGCTTCGACCCAGCAGCCTACAACAGAAGCATCTTCCAGTCAGCATGGTATCCCTTTTAAGCAAGCGAGTGGGTCCCAATCCCAGTACCATACTTGTCGACCTTAGTCCTTAAGGTTGTTTCTTTTGTAACAGATTTTTGTTGAGAATCATAAACATAATTTCATAAGCCATTGGGCTGTAACAACTTTTTGTAATAACTCATTTTTGTACATGCCCGAAAGGCTATACATAGTAGCATTGGCAATAGCCAGAGGGTTGGCTCTCTTTTGTAAGAAGTATTACTTCTAATATTTGACAGTTCGATCAATATAGAAAGAAGAATAGCATTTGCCTGATCTTGAAGCTTTTATGGATTCAAAAATTTAATGTGTATAGTTAGTATTTTCTCCTGTTATTCATCTCTTTCATATTGTGTGTGATTCATAAATCTGTTCTGAGTTTTATATGAGTGCAACTGCTTAAATTATTTCTTCTAAGATGGTGAGCACATGAAGTTTTCATGTTAATTTGTCTGGAGGTGATATCCTCATAGTATCCAATGGTGGTTTTGTGATCATTTTGTTAAGACTGCTGAATTCCTCTCCTAGGCTCAACACGTCATTCCTTAACATAAAATAAAGATTTACTCTCTGCAATACCTTTACTTTATGCCATTTCATTTTCCATTGAAATACTCAAAGTTTGGTTTCTGGCACATTGAAATGCTTCCCATATATTTCAAGATTGGATATCTACATTATTTTCTGTCAATTGTGACTTTGATTCAGTGAATAATTCCGAAGAGATTATTGATGCCCATGCACAGTTCTAAAGACATCCTTAGAACGTCTCTGGGACTAATAGTTTGGATGGTGTAATTGATTCCCTATGTTTGTATGGATGGATGGAGCCCCTTTGGTAAAGGAAACGTTAGAACCCTGGTTGTCCACCTGCTTTTAGGTAGAGGGTAAACATCTCCATATGAATACTGACTACTAGTTAGCCCTTGATGAGCAACATATGACCTTTGTTGAACTAATCCCTGTTTTCCGTTTCCATCGCTCCTTCCTCAAACCAAGAGTTGATTCCGCTTCTGGATGTGAGCAGGTCCGTTCGAAGCCCATTGAAGCTATGCTAATTTCTAACCTATGAACTGCTACCCTATAATATGTGTAACCTCAGTTCCTCTTATATGAGCTCCTTTGATATGAAGGTGTTGATCTCATCTGTTGTGATACATCCCTGAAGAAGTATAGAAGGTAAGGTCTTGCTTGATAAGCATAGATAAGGTCTTGCTTGATGAACATAGGTAAGGTCTTGCTTAATGAACATAGTAAACAAAGCCATGGTTCCCTCACCTGGTCTCGATGTTGTGATTGATATTGTATGATGGTCTCTCTCCTGTTGGCGTTGTTTGTTCTAGGCCGTCTTCTTGTATAATGAATGTCCTCACCCGCTGCTCAGTGACAGTAGATGAATGGACAATCCCTAGTAGTTGTAGAGAGAATCTAACCCGACTGAAGAGCTCCCTCATCATATCATGGGTATCACGAGCTCCATTGACGAATTGCTTTGCCCAATGTTGATAGGTTTGTAGTGTAAGGTGTCGATGTAAAAGTCTAAAGTGTAAGGGGGTTTAATCACTGCTTGAATCACTATGGGGCATGGATTTTCTCTAATTTTTATAGGCAGGGAATAGATATAATGACTAGACCATAATCACCATACTAGACCACAAGCACCATGATGACGATATGGGATTTATGTTCATAGGGATCGGGCTTAGGGCTTCCTCCTGTAGTAAATAGATCTAACTAAAAGGGAATATCTAGGAGCTGAGGACAAGTGGTTAAGGGGATAGCCCTTCCCTGTAGAGTTTAAGCCGGCCTCCTCCATTCGCTTTGCCACGTCACCCTAGATCACTTTTATAGGGTAACTCCTAGCTTATGGTTGCAGCGGAGTCACTTTGGTAGCAACAAGAATAAGTGATGAAGTTGAGTCTAGTGGAAGCTAAAGTGAAGCAAGAAGGTGTAAGGTAGGTTTTGTGCAGGTGCTCTCCCCGCTGATGAAAGGTGGTAGGTGAGGTTGGTTTTACTAATAGAAAGGCCAGCCAATCCGTATTTCATGGGATAACTGTGAAAGATATGCTAGGTCTCTTCTCCCTTGTGATAAGAGGTAATAAGTATGCTGCTACACCATGACTCATCATTCGGGAGCCAAATGTTGATAGTTTGGTATGATGGGCTAAATGTTAAATGGGAAGGGTCCGATAGTAAAATGGTGCAAGTTCATTTGTTAGGTGTTTTTTGTTTTCCTGAGTAGTGTATAGTGAGTAATGGGTTCGAGTTGTGTGTGTTGATCCCCTAAGAAAAAGTCTATGTACTAAGTAAAAGATAATTGCTATCCTTATCTAGTTAAGGCAAGTATTTAAGTTCCCTCAATAAATTGTCTAGTACTAGGAGTTTCTCTAAGTGATGGGCAGAGAGACGGAGGATCTATGATGATTTCAGTTGGTTCTTGTATCATATTATATACCTGTAGTTCATCAACAATACTTTCATTATCAACTATAGTTATTGAATAATATAAATATTCCTGAGCTACTCTCTATTTACTCAACATACATATTAGCTCCTACACTCAGGCATGCAGACTAGTTCTTACTCTTCATAAAGTACTCCTCCTTATTCTAACTCTATAAACAATCTATAAACTAAGCTACTAACTAGGTCCTATACTTAATACTAAAAAAGACATTCTAGTTCTTTCTGTTCCTAATGCTATAATTTGTCTACTTAAGATCTTCCTACGAGTTATAGAGGCTACGAGTTAGAAATGCTAAGGATTATACTTTATAGATCCTATAGTTAGGGCGGGATCAAGATAGGTTGTTGCTGTGATACCAGTGATTCCTTGCCTTCTCTTCGTTCAGGCACTATAAATATGTTTGTGCGTCTGTGAGTTCTTAGGCCAAGCATTGATTAAATCTTCACGGGGGCTAATTGAATCTGGGTTTCGGGTCCGATCCCTGGTTTGATCGTGTATTTATTCTGACTTAACTAAAGAACTTATCTTAAGGAGCTAATTCTATTTGCTAAGTATATTTCCTAGCTGTTACACTCTAAAGATACTTCCTAGTTATTAAAGAGTCTCTAAGATAAGGATAGTTCCTAGTCTTTCTCTCTCTAAAAGGTAGTTCCTAGTTGCTACTAATACTGACTGTGCTTTATTTCTTGTTACAAGTTATTCAATCTCATAAGGCTAGCAACTGCATCGTATACAAAGCAAGTTACCAGCCACATGAATAAAGAATGAAGCCACTCGATCTGAACTTTTATCCACTCCTTTGATCCACTCCATAAAGAGAAGTATAGATGTCGAGGACACGTAGACCTCCGGAGTTCCTGTCTGATCCCTTCACCCATTCATGATGACCTTTGATGAGACGAAATGCACAATGAACTTATTATAGAATGTCCTTGTGGAATGACATTGTGGTACTCGATCTTGCTCCCCCCCTTCCCCAAGTGTCATGCGGGAAGAGTGACATGTTTTAAGTGGATCAACCAAATTCCCAGTTCGTAGTGAGCAATTACACGAATGCCCCAATTAAATAGTTGATTTCCAGCCCATATGGTCAATCATCAAGTTGAGGTGAATTAGTTATCCCCAGAGCACTCCAACTGTAGATCAGCCAGCACATCATTGCCCGATCCCTGAGTGGCTTGAATCCCATTCAGTGGAAATCCCTTGAAGTAAGTATGCAACCCAGGCTCTTATGGATGGACAGAGCGAAGGAAGCTATGAAGTAAGTATGCTACCGTGGCTCTTACGGACGGACACAGAAATAGAAACTATATTACTAGGGACTGCGTACGAACTAGGGCAGGCTAGGGAAGGACGTACGAAGCAATCCAAGAGAAATAGGGACAACCCAAAAGCAATAGGAAACTCAAGCCATTCAACTCAAGGAAAGCCATCAAAAAGCTGTAAAAACTATGCGATCAATTGCGAAGTATATATTTAGCTGTTCGAGTTGCGTTATCCGATGACTTTTTTTGGTTGCGAGATCAAGGGCCAAGTGTTATAAAGCATTGGGGGGATTAAAATATGGGGGGCGGGGACGTGTTAGGGGGGTCCAAATGAGACGAACAAAATTATTAAAGGGAGAGCGTTAATTAAGTTGGGTCCGAGCATGTGAGGGGGGAGGGAGGTGAATTGCAGGTGAGTGTCGCATGTTAGGTAAGGCGTTGCATGTGTTAAGGGACGGGGGTGATTAAAATTGCTAGCTCGAGTACGAATTTTTTGAGTAATCCATAACCATTATCAATTTATGTAGAATTCAGATTAGACATCCCATCACATAAATTTATGGCCTATCTCACTTAGTCTGGTTAAACCACCAGTTGACCATTTTGAAGACGGCATAGTTTATTATCCTTCTAGTTCTTATGTGCAAGTCACTCAGTAAATCCCTCGAAAGCCACATAGCTCTTTTAATATCTCCAAAAGATAGCTAGTATCCAGCTTATAAATGTACACGTGCTTGTTTAGATAGTATAATGAGTAAGTATAGACCTGTTTTAAACAATAAGATAGTCTTCCATAATTCCCACTAAGCTTACGGACTTCCATTAATACACGAGAAGAGTTCATATAAAAACTACTTCTAGACTAGAGTTTGACTATTCATGCCTATATAAAGTGGCCATGGGGATTGTTAGCTCTATGAGAAAACTGGGTCTTTTAAAAGTGTCTAACATCTAACAAAGGTACAGCGTAGTCTAGTGTTCAAGCATATTAAATCTTCAAGAGGAAAGAGGTATCCCTCAAGGCATGTATGATAGTTTTTGTGTAATTCATGTGAAGAGCATTAAGAATGTAGTGTGTTTTTTTCATTTCCATTAAGAGCCTTTTAATTACATTCGTCTATATTAATGGAGCTAAATGCATACAAATAAAAGATAACTATAAACACATCATCCATATAAATCACAAGCACATAGAATTAAGTCGAATGATCTTCCATTGTATTCTAATACAACGCATTACAACATACCGCAGAGCTCAATATAAACTCTCATCCAACTAACTGATTTAACTCTATTAACAAAACAAGCTTTACATATTGATAGGCCTAATAAGTGGTTATGGAAGATTCGAGATTATACTTAGGGGATCCACCATCTATAACACACTTGTACACCCGGCTCTGCGCCATTAGAACTTGTGTATGTAGGGTCATCTTAGCTCATGCATAGAAAATAGCTAGGATGGCTCCCTGGATGTTGTGTAATCATACATCTATGGATCTGCATACTCAAGATTCTGCAGATTATTATCCTCTGTGGTCCATCATCTATTGTACTGATCTATACCCTAGCAGTTAGGAAAAACTGGCTCCCTGACCACACCTTCCAACTCATCCCAAGTTGACCCAGATGTCCTAATCAGGGTGATTTTGAGGGGTGAAATTTCGCCAATTGGCTATTTTTCGGGGCTTTTTTCAAAAAATAAATTCGCTATTTGGTCATTTTTAGTCTCTAATATCGCCTATATATACATAAAATATGTTTTTTTATCATAATTTTCGCCCAAATTTATAGATTTTAGTAGTAAATTATATGTTTCATATTTGATATTCGCCTACCTATCTATATATATGTTTTTTTAATCCAAAATAATCGTCTAGAATACTATACTTAAATATAATATTAGAATCCTTAAAAATTACCCCGGTCCTAATGTTTGAAGATAGATTCCACCACAAGGAATGCACACACTACTGCATCCCGGAACCGACTAAAGCTAAAGTCTCCCCTGATCAATATCTATCCTACTACAACTTTGGTTATTTTCTTGGCATGTGTTGTCATTGCTTATCTAATTTTGTAGTTTCAGCTACTGCTTTAAGTCCCTTGTTACCATGAGCTTTCATATTTCTAACTGACATGGATAGTGTCTATGCTTGGTATGCCAGCTCCCTAACTATATTCCTTATTTTTTGTGTTTATCTTCCAAGGCATTCTGTTGCAATCCAAGTGTCTTTGCTTCTTCCATCTTATCCTTAGAATCCATTTGTGTGGCCACCGCATAAACTTATTCATAATGTATCTGCACTTGGTCAATCTCTTGCTATACTCACTACTCCTGTCCAGATACTAGCTCACTTTGTCTCTGAAACTTAGCCCAAAGTGTCTTATACATAAGATGTAGCTATTGCAATATTTTATCTTTAAAGTAGCTTCCTTGAGTGCAGGATATAAACTCTCTCCATTTCCTACGACTCTCTACCTCCACAGATGCTTGCCTAGCCACTTATTGTCATTTGTCTTCTTCCCTTTTGGCTTATGCATTGGTTGAGGACTCTAGTGTAATTTAATGCTTTCTCTTATTCCACACATAGTCAGCGTAACCTTAGTGATAATGATACATTTCTATTGTGTGGACAGCAATGCTTCCAAGTAGTTAGGAATCACTTTTGTGAAGTAGGTTGATAGTTCTTCATGGGACCGTGCAGCTTGTCCATGCACCTCTGCTTATCATTGATTTCTTTAACATCCAATCCAGTCTTGTTGCGATCTATTAAGTTAATCCTCCTTGAATCCATTCTCCAGTGTTCTTGCACTATTTGTGCCTACTCCACCTAAACCTTGAGGGAATTTTTTATACTTCCAAACCGTCCACCCACTCCTTCAGCTACATTAATCTTAGTTGCAGCTCCTTAATGCAATCTTCTTTTATCTGGTACCAGTCCCCCATCTCTATCGATGAATTTATAATGAGCTTCAACAAGGCGGTAAGATAAATATTCCAGAGGTTTCAAGTGTGCTCCGTCTCGACCAACTCTCCTTCGTTAATTAATTATATTGTTTAGGCTTCCCCTAGGATCCCAAGTGCAACTCCTCTCTCTTCGACCAACTCATTTTCCCACTATTTTGGACTACCAAACAAAGAATTGAAGTCTCTAACATGCAAAAAAGATCCCAGATTATTTAATGTCATAGGTTGTGGCTATGGAATAGGCACGACCAGGGCCAAGGGTGTGGACACCATCAACAAAGAGATGAAAACTAAATGCAGACTACTATCCTCCAAACCACCCTTCTAGCCATACTTTTCCCCATGGTCCTGAACCATTCCTTTGCCTACTCTTCGGTCAATTCTATCATGATAATTGTATCTATAATCTGCTTCCCACAAGAATTGGGTTCCGGGTATGACCATGCAATTTCCATAGCAATGGTATTTTATCCAATGGAACTTATGAAATGATGGCCCCTATATCCATCTCTTCTTGGGACACCTTTTATTTTGATAGGGTGGGTAATAAACCTGATCTCCTTCGGGAGTTGTAATTCACCCTACTTTGTTCTCTCTAGGACCCTACCAATTTAATCTGAATCTAATTCTTATTATGGTCATAAAAATACTGATGCCGTAATACTAGGCTTAAGATTTTGCAGAGTCATTAGCATATGTGGTTGCAATGTTGGTCATTGTGAGGTAAACCCCCGTCCCCTAGAAGCTGCCCTCGCTGTCCACCTGCTACTGAATGGATTCCTGCAACAGCTTCATTAATGACTTTAGCCTGCTACTTATTAACAACAACACTTATTGCTCCATTTCCATACTACAAGAACTTGTAACCTGCGGTGATGTGGTGGCACTACAAGAAGGGTGACTACTATATGCCTTTATCATGGGGATAGGTGGTGCCAAATCCCGGTCGATCATTGGGTCGTACACCTTCCCGTCGACTAGCGACAATCTTTTTCTCTTTCGCATAGCCAAATAATATGAGGATGTAAGCTCCAACGTCATTTCCCCTTCCCTTCCCATGTAGGATTTATTTATAGTTACCTCCGCGGTGCTTCCTTTGTCGCTGCTTGATCCCTACAACAATCTTTTTCCTTGACAGTTTAATTGTTGTTTTTTCGTGTGGGCACATTGCTTGATGGCCTGTTCAACCCTTGACCTGGTCAACATTAAGTTTAGAGTCTCCACATCTGCTTCTACATCCACGCATCCATTTGATAGCCTTGGCCTCAGTGTCAACTAGCTATCAACTGGTATTCCTTCCCATACTCATTAATGAGCTACACCGGGATTCTAGTCATGCTTTCTATAACCAAGTACATCTCATGGTAGTAGGATTTAAATACAATGTCGATTCCTATTTGCAAAACCTTTTATGTAGAACATGTGAGATTCTCAAATTTAACTGCAATAAACTTAACTCCATGCCTGATTGCATTTTGGACCATATTCAGCAGGAAAACAGTTAGTTAAATAGCTACCACCAGATTGTGGCATGGATATACTTGTACGAAGAGCCATTGATTGACGGCTGACCAACAGATGCGAGAGAAGTACTTACCGACAGATGAAAGAGAAGAGAAGCCCCCCATGTTACTACCAGATGGGAGAAAGGAGAAGTCCCCCTATTGAGCCACCTTAATCGAGAAAGAATCACATATCAATGCCCCAGAGGAAATAGAATAAGTCCCCCATCACAAGATACCTGTTCTACACCCCAGTCAACAGACCCGAGAGAGGAGATGTCCCCTAGAAAGCCTACATACCTGAGAGAGAAGTACCCCATCGTTACCACCAGAATAAAAGAGATTGAGCCAAACTCTCACCATCTGAGATACTGCTTGATTGAATTAAAGTTGCCACCCTTATGTGAGAGATATTTTTCCAAGTTGACACCAGACCAGAAAGAAGGAGAACCACATTCACTGGAGAGGAGAAGGACCACATGTTCCCACCCGACGAGGGAGATTGATTGAGCAAAGTTGTTTACATATGAGCATACCAATTTAGCCAGGGTGGCACCATATGAGATTATTGAGGTTTACCAAAGTTGGCATGGATAGAGAACTGAAATGATGCTGGACAGAAGAGGCCAGGGGGATATAGGTGTAGCACCCATTCCCCAAACTACACGACCCATTGCAGCCAAGTTTCCATTATATGGGAGAGAGAGAGTCCCCCATCATACGCGAGAGATAAGTAGCCTACCTGAAAGAGAGGTAATGCCATCATCGTTCTACAGTTCATTTGTCATTACACGCCCTGGGACCCCCAAGGAAGGCCAACTCTATCTAGGTGAATCAACTATGTGCTCGAATAGGAGCAATCCCGGCGCAGAGCTAGGTGCATGAAGTGAAAGGATTCAGTTAACAACGGATTCAGCGAACGGCTTCTATGTAAGTTCCCCATGTTCCCAAGAGATTGAGCCAAGTTGTTCACATATGTTATTTTGATTTACCCAAGTTGTTGCCACCATATGCCAGATATGGTTGATGTTCCCAAGTTCCCACCAGACAAGAGATTGAGTCCCTTGAAAATTGATGCTCCTTCAATTGATAGGGTAGGGGTTCAGGATAAGGTAATCAAAGAAACAAATGTAATTAGGGATAGGTGCTGTCGAGAGATAAATAAAATAAAAGGATGGTTACAATTAGAAATAAAATTGGCTGGATAAGGTTGCAGAATAAATACATATTGGTTGGAAGAAGCGGAGTGACGGCTGGCTGGGACTTTCTATTTATATTTAGAGACCGGGCCGAGAATCCCTCTTTTAACTTGTGTGCAGTTATCTCTTAATCGCGAGCTCAACTTAGCCAAGCTGGGATGCAATAATCTCATATACAAGGATGAATGGTCTGGTTATTGGTCCCCTTCCCTGGGCCTAATCCTGAAATGAATCTTTTCTCCAAAGGTATACTTTATAAAATTTATATTAATTTGTCCTCCCTGAGAAAGCATTATGCAAGTAGGGCCTTAAGAAAGTGTTTCAGAAAGTCTCTACCTAAATATTATTTATTATATTAAGTTAATACGCCTCCTATTCAGGGCCTCTGCACCACTAAGCGGATTGTGTGTATAAAGAACTCACCTTACCTTCCTACTCATTATTTTGACTAAAATATAGACATAAGGGGGGTGAACCATTGGGTGTTTTGCGTTGAGATCAGTGGTCAATTCCACCCCTTCAAAACAGATTAGTTTGCATACACAACTTGTTGTGTAGGACATCCTTGCATACACAACTTGTTGTGTAGGACATCCTTGCATACACATTTTTCATATGCTTTCATATGCTTTTTATAAGAGGAAATAAGAGTGCAACGTCTAGTTGGACAGGATATAATAAAGAGTATTAGTGGGGCTTTATTTTGTGATTGGTTAGTTCCCCAATGGTTTGGATCAAAATCATTTTAGAAGAACGAATGGGCCATATATAAGAACACAAATATAATGAAAGAGAAAAGGACCGACTTAAAAACTTGAACTTGGTTGGGTTGGGATCCAAGTACAGAACAGGGCCATTGAATAGGTCGAGCCTAGTATAGTGTAGCCTCATGGCCTAGTTTATAATATCATAAAGGGTTTATTAAATTGGTATATGGAATAATAAAAGGAAAGGATGGGAGATGAAAGGAAGGTTAAAGCACAAGGAAAGCAGTAGGGTAGGAAAACATGACAACAATAGGGAATTAGTTAACCTCCTCATTGTTTGGTTCCGCTTTATAAAAGTATACAGGGAAGGAATGAAAGCAAGGGTAATACCAGGTTAATTGCTCCCCCTTTGACTTACTTTACTTATATTATGTATATAATTTCCCTATACAAAAGAGGATTTAGATTCGAGAGCTGGTGTCCCCAGAGCCTGATGAAAGCTGGTCTAATAGATTAACTACTCTCAATATTAGCAGGAAGCACCTTATTGGAAAGAGATTTAATATACGTTTGGTATCATTGAATGGACTCATTCCCCAATCCGTTCCTTATTAGTTTTTATATCTTGGTCCTAGTTAGAGAAATAAGACCATCCTTTATATATCTAAATGTAAGACCCTCTAAATTTATGTTATACCCAAGTTGCAGATATCTTAATATGCAAGATAGAACATTCAGGGACCTACCCCTGTTTATCGAGTTAAGGATCTTTATTGAGTTTAGGACAGAATAATATATCTTTTTAATCGGAATTTAGAACAAAGCCCCCTATTTATTTTAGTTAGGAATAGGAGTTCATGCTTCCAGAGATACTATAGTTACAAATAAACTATTATTTAGTTATTATTTATTAATAAACTATTTATTATAAGTATATTAAAAAAATCATGTCGTATAGGGTACCTTAAAATTAACTTTTTAGATAACAGATTAGGGAATATGCTCTATAGGACATAAATGTGCTTTACATGCATTTTATTTATAAAATTTGGGCTTTAGCTAAATACGCTACTGCACTAGTAAATAGAATGTTGCTTTCGTGCTTTCTCATCGCGAGGTATTAGAATGGCGCCTTTAAGCAAGAAATTAATAAATCCCTTGCCACCTAGATAGAGTTTGATTAAGCAAAAATATGTTCTGCTTTCCTTCCCAACAAACAAACTACAATGATAGGCCTTACCATTGGTAAATGCATTAGTGCCATTCTTTATTTCCTACCAATAAAAGGCCAACTAACTATGTATACTCCTTGGTATACTCTATAACATCCTGAAAATACCAAAATTTTAAAATTTTTTAAATATCAATGATTATTGAAGTTATTAGTGCGGAACACATAAAATATTTAAATTTCTTAACTAAGATAATTAATAATCATGACACATCATAAATCTCAAAATATGATACAGAAGTATTTTCTATTTCAGTCTTAAATGATGCTAAATTCCTTAACGAAAGATCTCTTATGATTATGCACAAGAATACAATTTTTAGATCTAAAAGCAATTACATACTATACAAAGGTTTTTATTATTATGATGTTCTTGACGATGTGCTAACAACTTGCTTGAATGATGTTGAAGGGTTCCTACGAGGTACCCTAGGGTTTACTTAGCTACGTTTAGCTAAGGGAATTGAAACTTGTTTCCTTGTGCAGACAGCAGGTAAGAGTTTCTACGACAACATGTTAAAGTGTCTTTCATTTCAACGTCAATGTAATATTAAATGCTAAGTACTTCCTTGTGAAACAAGTTACTAGAGGTATGAATATTTCGGTTCTAATTCTAGTTTACGTGCTGGCTTTCAAGCTCTTATGTAATATAAAATCACGTCATAAAAAATTATTGATATAATGCTATTTGATTATCTAGGAGAAGTCACCATAAAAAGAATATTGCATTTACGTCACATGTTGATACCAATACCATTATGTAACTCTATTGAAAGCTTAAAGAAATAATGTCTATGCTATTGAATTATCAATGCATTTATATATCAACAGAATTTAAACTATTCTAAGGTCTCACAATTATCATTCGATTAACAATATATGAAAATATATTGTCGTTAAAGTGCTAATGTTATAATTTAACATTTATTGATCATGCTAACTATACATATAATCTTACTCTTATCAATTGATTTCAATACATAGATATTGTGAAAAATGTTATGAATATGATGTTATGCTATATCTACATTATCATTATGCATAAAACAAATCCTAATCTATATCTATAGTCTCCCTTATCCATGAATAAAACATGAACATATATCCACTTAACCCTATACGACTACACAAATACTATGGAGATAGAAGTTTCTAACTTTGCAATTCCATACTATACATTGCCATATAATACTATTATCATGATGCATAAAAATTGAACCTTAAGGACTATTAAGAAATACGAACAATGAAATAGACTATTGGTAATGATGTTGATCGTGATAGGGTTAATAAAGTCGGTACTATCGATTTCTGGTCTCAACATTAATATCGTTCACCTACTAAGTGAAGTGGAGGCTTAGGTGGAAGATCTTCATGTGCCTGAGTTCTCAACAATGCACTAACCGATGCTGAGCTGTGCTGAGTAATAGTCTTTGGTCTTGATGATTTGGCGTCTCGGTAGATGCTATAATAAATGTGTATTGATTGCCAATCAATCCTCGTGTCTCAATGTGCCTGTCTGGTAGCTAATCCACCGTTGATCTATTCAAGATCTAGGGTTTGGGAGAAACCCTAGTCTTTCGTTGGTAAAACACACAGAGCTATTTTCGGGTCTTCATTTCGAGTTGTTAGAGTAGAGAGGCTGACCACTTCACTGCAATGTAGGGTTTGAGTTAGAAGGATAGGAGGACTCCTACCTCGGTTTCGATCCAAAGACCTGTGAGTGAGAAGTTTAAATGTTCCAGGCTTATAGTATTAGTGAGCTAGGGCCACGATTCCACCATTAAAATATTGTGAAGGTTCCACTGTCAGTTTATAAGAGTGAGGTCCTTCCTATCAAGATTTGTTATTGATTTCGAGCTCGAATTTGCTGCAAGTACTAAGACTGCATCGTCAAGATGGTGCGAGATGTTAAGCTCCAGTTTATGAGAATGGTCTTTTGAGTCTTAGCTCATGGTTGCTATCAATGCCACCAGGCTTCGTCGTTCCTTTTGCTGGTGTGGTGTGTCATTGTTCCGAGCTTCATTTCTAAAGGTAAGTGTTCCTGATACTGAATGCATACTATGTTACTTGCTTTTATCCTTGCATCTTCTTGTTTTAACCCCTCCGAATTGTAAACTTGCAGGTACCCACTTCCTAGAATGGTTCCTGTGCATAATATTGGAGAATGGAATGCTGCTACTGCTTCCTGGTAAGCTCCGGTGGTTCTTGAAATCCTCGTAGGTGCCTTTGGCATGTTTGCTGATGAATACCATGTGATGAGACTTGGAAAAAGGAATATGATCCACTCGGAGTGATGGCCGATTTTGATGTCTTGCTTTGTTATCATACTGTAAAGAGGTTAATCCTCAGTCTTTTATTTGATGCTCGGCTCAGTAATGTTTTGCTGTAGCGTTGGAATCAACTTCGAGTTGGTCTTTACACTATTGGTTGTTTAAGGGAAAAGACCCTATATGTTTTGGAAATTTTAAATGGAAACAAATAAAAACTCTGTCATGTTTTGATCTATGCTGATGGATATTTCTTAATAGAGTCGTGGTTCACTTGCTTCTGTACTACTGGTTCTTTTGTATTGCAATGTTACAGTCTTGTTTAACTAGATGTTTTAAAAGATTGTTGGAATAACTGTTGATTCGAGTTTCGAATGACGAAAGCTATCTCGTGTCGAGTGTAGATAGTTACTTGTCTGTTGGTAGGTGGACCTGTACTTCGTATGCTTTGAATTAGTAAATGCCACAAGGTTTTGGTTTTGATTCAATGAATAAAATCCTACCCTGTAGGGTTTTTAATGGAAACCAAACAAGTACTGAGATTTCAAGCCCGAGAACTGGGTCTTAAACTCATGCATGAAAAAGGTTTCGATACAGAAAATGTCTCAAGATAGGGTTATGAACTATTTAATAGATATTGAAAATCAATTCGTGTTTTCTGCTAAGTAATAAAAATGTCTTACTGCTAAACTCAACATAAAATAAAATAGTCTGATAGCAAAATACTGTCTAGGGTTTAGGTAATAGGTCTACTATAATCTTTAGAAATAAATGTTTAATGATGCCATAAATGGCTTGATGAGAAATTATGATCTGTGTACTAAATAAATGTTTTAATCCTGGAGTATGCACAATTTTAGGGTTTTGATTTTTATAATGGAAGTATTTGTATGATCTTAAACCAGAGCAAAATATGTGAAACAATGATAACTAGTGATGAAATAATAAGTGTTTACTTGTAAACAATTTATACAGAGAATAGTTTTGTAGCTGCTATATTCCTTGAAAATTGAAGTACTTTAAAATATTGAATTTATAATGTTGAAATGCATATTGTTACTATCTGAAATAGATGGAATTTGAAATGAAAATAATATAGATGTGTGCAGGAATAAATGTGTTTATCTTTTATTTTGAAATAGAGAAATACCATTCAACTGCTTACACTATACAGTACTTTTTCCTGCGTTTAAAAACTTTATGATTGAAATAACAGAATTTAAAAGAATAATACTATGTTTATCTATTCATTCAAATGACATTCTACCTATCATTCATTTCTATTAATTTTTCTTCTCTATACTAGATTACGATGCATGACAGCATGGGGAAAAATATAGAGAATATTTTTGAATCAATCATTTCATCTTATACATCAATTTCATTCAGAACTATACTTGAAATCAGGAAATAAAATATTTTCGTCTATATGACCATAATTAATAATTCTATCATGCAGAAACATTTGACTATAAACAAAAGTAAGAACAGTAGAACTTGGTTGACTGTAGGAGAAACAAACAGCCCAAGGAACCTGTTCCACCCAACCTATTCCTGAAGACAACCAAGTTACTTGCCTTAGGACCCTGAGCCTGTTCACTGAACCACCAGGAGGAAGATTCTATAGAAGCCTTAGTACATCAACTTGCAATAGAATATAGATTGTTTAGTCATCAAGACCCAGCAATCAAAGAGACCTACACCAGCACCTCTAGTTTTCCTTCTCAGTATACTTAGTAGACTTACAGTTGCACTCTCACATAGCCTCCCTATTTGAATCTCTCAGTGATCACCTGATGCACTTGAGGAATATTTCTGCAGAAAATATTGTAAGGGCTGCCTGTCCAATTCGAATTGCCTTATCTAGGCTGCCTAGGCCTTTTAGTGGTTAACTGGTCATTAATGAGCTGCCTGCTCTCTTCCACCCACCTGGGGGATAATGCCACTAATTTAGGGGTAATTGTCCCATAACCAACAGCTAGTGGTGGAGTGCAAATGCTGCCATTTGTCCCATACCTTCTAACAACTTCCATTCCTCCTAGTGGGTTAGTGAACACTCTTTTAATAGTTCCCTTGGGTGTTTGTCTCCTATTTTAATTTATTAAATAATAGTAATCAGTAATTACAATCATCTTTGACCAAACTTGGTCATAATTACAAAAATTTGTAATTAAAAATTAACATAAAGTATTTTGCAAATAAAATAATATACTCAGAATTTGGGTAGGTGACATACTCCATGGCTTCCTGAGTAGCTCTACTATAAATGTTGGGCCCTATCTAGAGTTAAGGCATATATAGGGAGGAGTAAGTGCATAACTGCAGAACCAACACAATAGATATATAATTACAAAAGGCCCGCAATAGAAAGAGATAGATCTAATAAAGAGGGTCCCCGTTTGAGTGCATGTCTAGGCATCAGTCGAGGGAACAAACGCTAGTTATCGGTTGATTATTATTGAATTTTGTGCTAGTTATTTTTATTTTTGAGTTAGGGCCTTCTAGATTGGATATTAGGAACAAAGATCTATCAGTTACCCCATTTTGATGCAATGGGAATGCTATAATAGTTTTTTGTAGAGCAGATGGAGGATAGAGTGCCAGAACACCAGTGTTTGCAAGCATTGGATGTCGCACATAGAGTAACCCCCTTTTACATATTTTTTTAATATATATAGACTCGACCCAGGGAAGGAGATATCACTGCTATCATTGGATAAAGTTATATCCCTCCCCCAATGGGTAGAAAGCTAAATGCCATCATTGGATTAATAAATAATGGACCCTACCCCAATAGATAGAGAGGCATGGATCCATACTTTTATGAATGAGGTTGGTTGGGAGGCAGGTTCAACTAACTGCTAGTACTACTGGGGGGTTTAAAGCCGAAAGAGGTAGGAAATTTTATGAGTTTGCAACTAGAAAACCATGCATGCATCCGGAACTTACTTACTTTATTATTAGTACTTTCGAACGTGGGAGGGATAAAGGAAAATTATCCATAACCTTTCTTTACTTTCCTAACTTTAAAATACCCGAAGAAAGTAATTGGCTAGACTTCAACCTTGCCGGAACTAAATAATTATATTTGGCTATCCTGGGTGATATTACTCGTAGCCTGGGGCAGAGCAAAGGATGGTCCACATTCAGAAAGTCATTTTTAACTTGTCAGTTGGGTCGGTTATATAGAAGCCTAGGGATTTTAATAGTTTATTGAAGATCCATATTACCTGGTTACGACTTATATATATATTGGGAGCTGGGTGGGCATAGAGATATAGAAATATAATTATAGGATGGAATCCCTCCAAATATTGAATTATGCCAGAAAATACTTTTATTGGATGTAAATGGATGGGGCGAAAGTAAATTCCTTTCCATATGGGTTCGGGAGAAAAGATCCTCTCGGATGGATTGCAGGCTGGATGGTTGATGGTGGGATGGCTGGATTTATTTCTTTATATTGCAGGCTAGCTTGATATAGAACAACAAGGCTAGATTAAGCTTAATCCAACTTTGATACTTTTTTACTTCTTGCAGGGGTAGGAAATCAATAACAGAACAAATCTAGAGGGTTCCTTTATATATTTTACCTTTATTGGGAGAGGAGAGTTGCTAAATACATTTTAGCTCCGAGGGAAACTAGGTAGGCTATTACACTTAACTGCTTAAGTAGGTCATTTATGCACTTGGACGGAAACTACACTTACTACTTATATTACGTATATAATAACATAATCACACACAATTTTTTGTTGGGAGAAGGATTAACTGGAAATGGAAATCAGGGTGCTGGCAAGGAACTGGATTCTGTTCGGAACTTACATTAGGCTTGTTGGCTTGCCCAGTTATGTTGTGCTCTTATGTTACTTTATATTGACGTATAATAACTTTTGGATATTGCCTAGCCTTGGGACCCATCTTTTTACAAACTCACCCTACCTACCCATATTGGGGTCAAATAACCTTATTTGTGCCCACTTTCCTCCTTATCCCTTCATTGCTTCCGAATGAAACTTTTACTGTTTCGAACAACCTTTCGACCCATTGAATAAATTTATATTTTACCCACCACTGTTCTGCCTATGCTTCCTACATACTAACATTGGTATGATAGCCAGAACTAACAAATATAAAGAGCGTACCGGTGGAGGATATGATTTTGCAATTGATTGACGACCAACGTATGGTGTGGAGATACTTGTTCAGATGACAACATCCAACATATTCTTCGATGGAGTAGCTTGTCCTTCAGACAACATCCAACATTTGTTATTCCTTTACGAGGACATGATTCACAAAACAGATAGAGAAAACCTTGTCACACCTAAACCTTACCACCATGAGACTCAGTGTAAACATCCTTGAAGTTTCCCATGTCTAGAGGGCTTAAGTGACCCATTTTTATAGGTCGTCACAGTTCATCTTAATGCAACCTACGACGTCACAGGTTGTCCTATTTTAGCCTGCGACGATGTCAATTAATTGGATAAAAGAGCATCTTCGAGCCCATTCTCGAAGCTTAGTGACGTGGATCCCTATCCCTAACCTATAGGGGAGCTGGCATTCGGTTCCCTAACCCTTTGGAAGGATTCCCTAACTCTCTCCTACCATATCTCAACCTATCCTATCCTTTTAGTCCTATATAAGTGAAGCTCATTCCCATTCCAAAGGGAGGAAGTCTATAGTACTTACATGCTGGTGAAATTAGCTTAGGAGATCTCTACTCATCTCTTGGGAGATCTATACTTCCTTTGGAGGCTTTGGCATTGCTACGTCAAGCCTTGGTTGTAATCACTTCCTTCTATGTACTTTCCCTTCTTATACAGTACTATAAATGCTTTCCACCAAATGTTGTTGCATTGATGATGTTTGTGTAGTTTTTCTGCTTAACTGCTTACTTAGATTTGTTATTGCTTAGATGCATTTTACTACTTGTATTGTTCTGTATGCCTTGATAGGTTTTGCAGCTGAGATCTGAAGACCAGAAAGCTTGGAACAATGCCAAGGAGAAAGGATCCATGATCCGAAAGGTAAGGCATCTAGCCACTCGATCTTTAATTAGATCTAGGAAAGTTATTCTATATTCTATCTCATTTGTTCTAGTCTTGCATTAATCTAGGGAGATCACGCCTTGAGTCCACTCTTGGTAGATTGTCCGATAACAAATGTGGCGACCATACTAGGGAAGAACATTGTTGTCAGTTTTCAATTTGAACTTCATTTTCAGTTGATTTATTTTGCAAGCTATCTTATTTGCCTCCTAAGCTTTTTTCACCATCAGATATTCACTTTGAAGAGTTGTCTTCCTATGAGTCTGTACTCACAATCTTTAGACCATTTTATTGCTCATTTATTGGAGAACTGCTGATCCTTGAGTTTGGATCTCACCTGTCGCACTTGGGAAGTAGAACCAGAGCGTCGATCTGTCATTTTTTGCACTTGGCTTCTCTGTCTTCTAAGCTGTCGTCACAGTTTTACAATTAGTGTCCTGTGACATTATCGCAAACCCCGCACTGGTGACCTGTGACGGTCGCTCTGTGTATGAACACAGACTGCGCCGATCTGTTAAATTTGACATAAGGGCATCCCCTATCCATTTTTTTATTTGAGTTTTGATTTGGTGTGCAGACCTCTCTGTGCTGCAAGATCCAGTCAGAGAGCTCTTTTTTGATTTGTGTGTTGAAAGTGTTTGGATTCTGTGCGGATTTGTATTGGGCCTCATCTTTTAATGAGCTTAAGTTTGGTAGTGCTTGACACTTTGGGTTCCCCCACCTTCATCAACTTAACCTTGTTTTCCCTCCTCTCCCCACCTGATCTGATCTTTTCACTGGATCTAACTCCAAGCTTCTTTTTGCACTTGTCACTAGCTTTGTTTGCATTCAGTTGTTTGTTGAGTGTCTTGAGTGTTTTTAGTTCACATGAGTGCTTGTCATTTTCTTGAGAATTTCCTGAGTGTTTAGAGTGCTGCAAATCAACTTTCTTTTCAGTTTTTCTTGCTTAAAAATATCATTGTTATCAAGTTGTAATCTTGGCGTATCATTGGAAAATTAAAGGTGCATCATTTTTACTGTTTTCACGTGCATTTGAAGATTGTTGTGGGAATTGGTTCATGCATTGGAATTTGTCACTCATTAGTCTTTTGAAAAAGTTTGAGAGAAAAATTAATCATTTGTACCTTTAAGGAATTGTGAATCATTCATTTTCTTGAAGAATTCAAATGAGATCAAGTTTTTACAAAAGTGATTCCATGCTTGAAGTAATTGTATGCATTCTTGGTTTTTGTGCTTCTAAGCCATTATAGTGAAATTGAAAAGTTAGAGTGCTCTAGATAGGAAATTTCTCTCTTTTCATCTCTTAGTTTTTTGTTCGAAAAGACAAAAGAAAATGTTTAGATTTGGTTGTGATGCTTGATTTATTTTTTTTGTTTTGCTTGGAAAAATGGAAAAAATGAAAAGAGTATTTTTGTTTTCAAATTTGATAGATTTGGGATTGTGTTGCATTTGGTTGCTTTGGTAAAATCACTAGGAAAGAAGTTTCTCCCTTCCATATATAGAGTTCATCAAAAGAAAATCATATTTTTTGCATGTAGTTAGGACTTGCATTATGTTTACATTTATGTACTCACCTCATGCATTCACCTAACCGTCTAGATAAAATTAAAAGTAGAAATAGGGTAAAATTTTTAGTAACTTGTGTGTTAAGTTAGAGACGTGTTCCAGCGTCGTAAAACGTGGCAGCTGTCATTACCTTCCAGCACTGTATTCCGGGGGTATTGTAGTTTTCCACGTACCAACTGGTATATCGAAGCTCTTTCATGTACCAACCAGGTATATCAAAGATCTTTCACGTACCCACCAAGTACTTCACGTATATCGAAAGGTGTTTCACGTACTTGGCATATATAGAAAGGTGTTTCATGTACTCGGTAATATATAGGAAGGTCTCGTGCCGTATGGTTGTGCATTAGACATCACTACTACGGATTTGAGCTCCCATGTACCTTGCATATATCGGGAGACACCATTAGGATTCCTGAGACCAATTGAGCTATCCATTTGGTCGTCTTGGCAGATCAATACCAAAGAACAACACTCGGGGAGCTACTACACATGTACTATCAGGTAGTTGGGTTATATGGTCGGGGGTACGGTCCTAATCCTCCCTGGTTAGTGCTTTGGAAAATTGGGCCGAGTATAATTGTTGGACCGTGGAGTATATCGCGAGTTGCGAAGCCTTGACAATCCCGTGAGGTTCCAGACTTTTGAATCCACTCTTATCACATAAGTTTGCTTGCGGCCTTAGTTTGTGTAGGATTTTTCTGGACTTCTTTTCTTTTGTTTAGCTTTCCCTAGGAGAAACTCTGTTTCAGTCACTCTAGCTGACTTTCCTTAGAGAAGGTCCCGTAGGATTCAGAACTTACCACCTGAATATCCCCTTAAACAGGAGGTAATTTTGAAGGTAAGAATGGACCCACAAGCCACGGTCGTGTCACCTGAAGTGGAAAACCCTACTCTGAACGTTGGAGCATACTTATTTCCTCCAACCCCTCCAGACTCACTTTCTTCCAACCCCCCAAAGGGTGAAGAGGCGACCACTTCCACTTCACAAAACCTACCTCTCGTTTTACTAGGAGAGCCTGGATCGATGGAATGGTTAAATCCACCCCAAGACGACCCTGCAACAGCTATCAGTCCAATAGCAGCTTATTGGACATCATCTCTAGGCCACCCAGTGGTTCATTTTTCCATTGCATCCCCACCCAGTGGGACTACTCCGGACGACCCTATAGCACCTTATCGTGAGCAATTGACTGAATTTCGTACTATGGCTGAGGAGTTTCGAAGATCAAGTCTTTTACAAAGGGTTCAAGACTCGACGTTACCTCCTTATCAACCACTCCCAAGTCGTTATTTATCTTTTGATTCACCAAAATCATCCACACAACACGTGACCACTTCTGAACTTGGTCAACCCTCACCTCCTGCACATACACCCCCTAGATAGGAGACCAGTTCTATACCTCAAACGACCCAACCTGTTGAAGGAAAATAGTCCAACACACTTGTTACTATCACGATCACGTGACCCATTCCTCCCCCACCCCAAAAATCGTGGGGAGGATACTCTTTATCCCCTACCTTCCTTACAGGTAATGTTAATCCTACAGTAGATAATCAACAACTTGTGTTGGGTCAACCCTTGACTAGTGGTCAGCCAGTTGTTGCTGGGGGGCGACCCCCATCTCTTAACCATAATACTAAAGGAAGGGTTCCCATTGGTCCTTCCATTGGAAATTCCTTACCTCCTGCACCTTCCACTACGGGATTATCCCATGATGGGGCACCATCCAATGTAATTCAACCACCATGGAGTCAAACCTATCTAGGTTATCTTAACCCTGTTTCGAGACAACTCAGTCCCGGAAATGCACCATATGGGATACCTTATCCCGGAAATCCATACACTCTATGGGGGCAGCAAAATGTTTTACAACATGGACCCCCACCTATGGTCCCTCAAGTCCCACCACCCCCATTTGGTCCATCCCCACCTCCCATCGGAGGCGGTGGGCCCACACGCAATCCCGGAGGAAGCGAACCTTTACCTTCTGGCGGAGGACCACCTCATTCTGGCATCCATGACCCACCCCCCCTGGCGGTGGAGGTGGAGGCCCTCCCCTTTCAGGAGGAGGAGGAGGGCCACATCCCCCTGGTGGTGGCGGATCCCCACCTTATGGTGGAGGACCATCCCATCCTAGCGGGGGTGGTGGAGGACCCTCCCATCCTAGTGGTGGTGGTGGAGGACCATCCCATCTTGGTGGTGATGGGGGAGGACCATCCTACCCTGGTGGAGGTGGAGGAGGTGACCCTTACCCTTCCAGTGGCAATGGTGGAGCACCACATCCTCTTGGTAGAGGCGGTGGTGGTCCACATTATCTAGGTGGAGGTGGTGGAGGTCCATCCTATCCCGATGGCGGTGGCGGACCTCCCCCATTTGGAGGCAGCCCACCCCCTTCCGACGGTGGTGGCGGACCCCCACCTTATGGCAACGGCCCACCTTATTATGGTAATGGATCGCCTTTTTATGGTGGCGAACCTATGTATGTTCTAGGCGGCACACCCCCTTATGGTCAGTTCCCTCTGGGGACACCTTACAACTAGTTGATTCAAGGTCCTACCGGTCCATACATGCCTTATCAGTACTATTAGTACCCCAGCTGAACAAACAACTTCCATTTTTGGCTACTTTGGACTTACCCGACCTATCTCATTTGACGAATGATCCCATCTTCCACAGGCATAAATGGCCACCCATTCCAGTTAAGTTACCATCAAATGTCCCCAAATTTGATGGCAAGCCTGATGAGGATCCCAAAAACCATGTGATGACATACCATTTATGGTGTTCATCCAACTCCTTGATGGACGACTCGATCCCTCTTAGGTTATTTCAATGGACTCTCACCGGCCCAACTGCCAAGTGGTATATTGAACTGCCACCCAATTCTTTTCCATATTTCCGATCTCTTTCTATGTCATTTTTGACCCACTTCCAGTTTCCCATTCGCTATGAGACTGGTATGGACTTATTGACCTCCCTTCGCCAGAACACTGCCACTCATATTTCAGATCATATTCATGAATGGCGGCAAAGATGACGTCTTATTAAGGCTCATATTCCCGACCAACTCTTAGATGAATAGTTCACAAAGTCACTTTTTTCTATCGTAGCTCGAGACGTAGTTATGGGAGGGGCTGTCACTGAGGAACGGGATATTTCCCATGCCCATTACTTAGACTTGGTCTATGCTCAATCTGGCACATTATATGAAATTGTTCTTGACGCACCTTTCCCTACGTATGATCCCATGAAACCACCCAAGGGACCACAAGCCGATGGCATCATTGGTTCCCTTGCCTCCCGGCCTTCTACTCAGACTGGTGGCTCGTCAAACCCCCAAGGTTCTTCCCCATCATCACCATAGGCTGGAAACAACACTACCAAGTCCACCACTCCTGTCTCCACCGAAGAGGTGAATTCTATGCAATCAGCTTCATCTCAGAAGTCTGGTGGTAAGAAGAAGAACAAGGGAAAACCTAAGAAATATTCTGATCAACAGGAGTCCAAGCCTACCATTGAAGATACTGAACAGAAGAGGAAGTTGAAATATCCTCGTTTGTTGTGTGGTGGAGACCATTTCTCAAAAGAATGTCTCCACCGAGATGAAGTTCAGAAGTTTCTCAAGGGAAACCCTACTACCGCAGTTCTCAACGATCCCTTCCCCAATTAGAATCAACAACTGATTGCACACACTTCCCCTTCCCATGGGGAAACACCCTCTACCGCGCATGTTCTCATGATGCATAGTGAGACCGTCAACTTGAATACACATTCTCGTTCATATGACTCAGTCCCTCAGAAGGAACCAGTTGGAAGTGATATTGAAAAAATCTTCCACTTCTATTCCTGAAGTCACCGTACCGCACGCTCCTCTCACCATTGAGAAGCCTTCTTTAGAGTCAGTGTTGCGTCCGCCCAAGAGCACGATTTGAAAATCTGTTTTCAATCCCAATGCTTGGGCCGCTCAGAACTACAATATTATAGAGGACCTGGTGCAAGCTCCTTGTGCTATGTCGACGCTGGAAGTCTTGCAAAACTATCCTAATCAGTGCAAGACTCTCCTCACTGCTATCGACGAGGTTGATCTAGATTCTTCGAATACCATCATGTTCTAGCTAGAATACTTTAAGCCGAGGCTTTCGCATCAGTTGGCATTCCAAGTCACCACAAACATTGTTGGGAAGACAATCCATCGTACCATCTTGGACGAAGGTGCCTCTACTTCATTCATGCTAATTTCGTGTTGGAGAACCATTGGCTCTTCCGAGTTGAACCATTCTGCCACCTCCTTGAAAGCATTCGACGGACGTGGCTTTCAACCTCATGGGCTATTACAAGCCTTAGCAGTCGAGTTGGGGGGCAAGACCGCAACCATTAACATGGAAGTGGTCGCTACCCTGTTAGATTATAATATTCTGCTTGGTTGTAATTGGTTTTACGCCATGACTGCGGTCACATTATCTTTCTTCTGCATAGTACAATTCCCCCATCAAGGCCGAATTGTTACTGTCAACCAAATGGATTTCTGTACACCTGACACCGCTACTCATCTGGGCGATAATGTTCCATTACTTGGACAATCTTCGAACCCATATGAGAGCATGGGGGTTGGCCTCATCAAGGACTCATCCCTTATGGGCATTTCTCCAACCTCGGATCCCCCAAATCATGTTGCCATGGTGATCATGATCTCCTCTCGGATTTCATCTATCCCCAACTCTACTGATCAATGGCTTGTACCTGATGAAGTCACCACACACCTGATTGGAGACACTATGCATCTTTCACTCGCTGAACTCAGTTACGAGGCTATCCAGTCAACCCCAGATGACCACTTAGCTGTGGCCTCCACCTTCTTTTCTCTACAGCGGACGTCATCCCTACCCGATCCTCTGCTCCAGACTTTTCATTCCGAGGAGTCCATTAGGGAAATCATGAGTACGGATGACCCTCCATGGGAAGACCTCCATCATCGATCATCTTTCCTTCCTTCATTGGATATTGTAGAGAATAGCATCACCACCATTTTTACATTGGATGTCTATCCTTCCTCTCAGTCTCCCATACTCACGTGTCAAACGGACTCCGAAGGAAACTTGGCCAACATTGAGCCTACCATTTCGGTCGACATATCGGTTACTCCTGGTGTAGTGGAACACATTCATTTAGGCTAGAAGTGTTCCCTTGAAGAGATTACAATGTTCACGGCCTTGTTCAAGCAATTTCGAGACATGTTTGCTTGGAACTACGAGGAGATGCCTGGGATAGACCCCGCTATTGTTTCACACACGATTCAAACCTATCCTGACGCTAAATCAGTCCGAAAAAATTTGCGACCAGTACACCCCAGAAAGACTGTGGCAATCAAGGCAGAGATTGAAAAGCTCTTGAAAGCTAGTTTTATCTACCCTGTCCCGTTGACAGACTGGGTCTCAAACGTCGTCCCTATAGCTAAAAAGCAGGGTACAATTCATGTTTGCATCGATTATCGGGATCTCAACAAGGCTTGTCCTAAGGACAATTACCAGACTCCCTTTATCGACCAAATCATTGACAATTGTGCTGGAAGTGTCATTTTCTCTTTTATGCATGGATTTTTTGGCTACAACCAGATTGAGATCCATCTGGCTTATCAACACAAGACATCTTTCATCTGTCCTTGGCGTATGTTTTCTTATCGCAAGCTCCCTTTTGGCCTTAAAAATGCTGGTGCCACATTCCAGCGAGCCATGTCATATGACTTTCACGATGTGAAGGACTTTGTGGAACCCTACTTGGATGACCTACCTGCCAATTCACGATAGCATGAGTACCACATTGACCATCTGACGGTAGTTTTCCTCAGATGGAGGCGGTACAACATCCACTTGAACCCTCACAAGTGTATCTTCTGCGACAAGTCTGGGCGCCTCCTCAGTTTCATTGTCTTGAAGGATGGGATCTGCATTGATCCCTTGAAGGTGGAAGCCATTGTCGCTCTCCCACCTCCCACTGATATCACGGAACTTCAAATTTTGCAAGGGAAGGCAACTTATTTAAGGCGTTTTGTCTGTAATTTCGCTCAAAAGACGTAGGGTTACATGAGATTACTCAAGAAAGACGTCCCGTTCATTTGGGACGACCAAGCACAACAATATTTCAATAGTCTCAAACATGCTATTACACACGCCCCTGTGCTCCAACCGCCCAATTACTACAAGGATTACATCCTGTATCTTGCTGCTTCTTCCACCACGATCACCATGGTTTTAGTTCAAGAAGACAACAACGCCTAGGAGCATGTGATCTACTACCTCAGTAAGGGTCTCATCGACTCCGAAACTCGTTACTCACATGTTGAGAAACTTGTTCTCGCTGCAGTTATTGCCGCCCAAAATTTCCAACACTACATTTTTCTCTACACCACCACCATCATCGCCGATTCAAACCCCATGTACCACATTTTGACACATCAGGTGCTTGGGGGAAAGTATTCACGCTAGATCATGATACTACAGGAATTTGATCTCTTATTCGAAAAGGCTAAGTCTAAAAAGTCTTTGGTGTTTGATTAGCTGATCTGTGATCTTCCACGCACTGATGTCGAATTTGAGCCCAATGATTCTCTCCCAGACGAATCATTGTTCCTCATCAGCATGTCTGATCCGTGGTATGGAGATATCACTTTATATCTTCAAACCCAACGTTTCATCCCCCAACTCTCATGGGACGACCGCCGTCGAATATGCCTCCATGCAAAGTATTACCTAATCATAAGTGATACCTTGTACTGTCGTGGCATTGATTCTATTATTAGACGTTGTCTCACTCAAGAAGAGGCTGAACACGTCTTAAATGAATGTCATGCTGGGGCATGTGGCGGTCATCTCTCTGGGATGGATACAGCCTAAAAAATACTTTGCGCAGGATATTTTTGGCCATCTATCTTTAAAGATTGTATCAAGGCCGTAAAAAAATGTTCTCCATGCCAGCACTTTCAAACTAAAAAGGGCACCCACCCAACCCCATTACACCCGGTTATTGTCGTTGGCCGCTTCGCTAAATGGGGCATTGACTTCATGCACTGTAAGCCTACCTCGGACGAGGGGTATGGTTACGTCATAGTAGCCATGGATTACTTTACAAAGTGACCGAGGCTATGCCTACATACACGGACGACGGCAAGACCGCCGCACTCTTCACGTTCAATCATGTTATAGCGCAGTTCAGAGTTCCTCAAGCTATAGTTACCAAACATGGTTCTCACTTTATGAACCACAAGGTTGACGAATTGAGCACTAGATTGGGTTTTCGCCATGAAAACTCAGCATCGTACTACCCGCAGTCCAATGGACAAGTAGAGGCCATTAACAAGGTCTTGAAAACCATGATCTAATGCATGGTGGGTATGCACAAGTCCAACTGGCACAACATTCTCTTCTCCACTCTGTGGTCTTATCGAAATTCCATGAAGACCACCACTAGATTTACCCCCTTTCAATTAGTTTATGGATTGGAGGCAATCCTACCAATAGAGTGCGAGATTCCGTCCCTCAAACTCACAGTTGAACTTCTCCCTAAAACTATTGTTGAGGAAGAATGCTTCCTCTACCTAGCAAAACTCAATGAGAATCGCTGCGATGCCGCTCTTGCCAATGAGGCTCATAAGAAACACATCAAAGCGCATTATGACAAGTCAGTAGAACCCCGCGTCTATAGAGAGGGTGATTTGGTCCTTACATACGACCAAAGACATGATAAGCTGGGGGCAGGAAAGTTTGAGTCCATGTGGCATGGGACCTACATAGTGAAGCATGTTTTGGAGAAGGGAGCCTATGAACTTGAAGACTATGATGGGATATATTTAGGTGAGCCCCGCAATGGGCTTTACCTAAAGAGGTACTATGCCTGATTTTTTCATGCATAAGTACTTTGTATATACTGTACATGGCGTGTGTTTTGTGTGGTGTGATGCTTTGATTTTGGCATGCTTAGGTCTTGTTACGTTACTTATACCAAGTTCTATCTACGTGTGTAGATGGAAACTTGTTGCGGATTCATGGATGGTGCTAGCCAACATACCCGCAACCTTTCCTCGGTAGCGTGGCTGCTATACTCTCCCATTGGCGAGCTTATCAGCTCAGGAGGAATGTGTCTAGGTTTCGCAACCAACAATGCTGCAGAATATCAGGCAGTCATTGGAACTCTAACTGACGCTCTTTCCTTGGGTATGGACCACGTTGTTATCTATTTGGATTCACAACTGGTGGTCTCTCATCTCAATCAGGATTATGCCATCCGCTACCCTACCCTAATCTGTCTTTTCCGACGAGTTCGTTTTCTGGAAAGGTCCTTCGAATCCATTCAGTACCTGAACATTCCACGAGACATGAACACAGTTGTCGACTCGATGGCCAACTTCATTCTAGATTGGTACATTGCACACACATAGCATATTCATGAACTATAAAAGTAGACATAACATTGTATATAACCCATCATATAAACAAGATCTCATATGGAACACAAATGTATAAAGCCGCCAAAATGTCTATATATATAGAAATTGAGATAAAGTAGTGTTGATACACAATTTGAAGCATGATGGCTTTCAGTGTCTATGCAAAATTTGAAGCTTGATAGCTTTTAGTAGTAAAAAATATGAGGCTTACATAGCTCTCAGTACATACATTATATCATGGGGCCTAATGCCTGGCCCGTACACCCCTGGGTCTCGCAACCCCTGCCTGTTGGCCATGGAAACAATCAACCGCCCTCGCTACCTTGCGGAGCAGCGTACTGAAATGCAAGGTCACACCAACTGTGTACCTTTGCATGGGCCACGGTAACTCATGCACTACCGGCTTTGGAACATCTAATGTCAACCTAGTGAGGTTCTCATAGACATCTTCCATCTCTACGATGGCATCATGCATGGTTGGGGATATAGGTGGTGCCTCTCCTCTCCTCGCGAGAAGTGAAACTCCGACTGGTCATGAAGGGCCCACCTCTGCACAAACATGTTATTAACTCATCAACACTACCCAAAAAAATTATATAAATGCACAAAATGAAAAAGTACAATGGTCATTGTTCTTACCGATATCTCCCCACTCTGCTCCCTCAGGAAATACCAGGTTTGAATCCTCCCTGAAGTCCGTACCACTGTACGGATAGTCCTCAACCATGAGGAGTTGGCATTCCATCCAGGTGAAGAATTCGGAAACATACCTGATGATCGGACCCCCACCACCATGGCGGGCCATCACCTCCGTCCGTCGATCCATATGAGGATCCTTGGCATACCTATCATTGAAGGTCACCTGCGGGCGTAAGAGAGGTACCTGTTCCAATAAGAAAGAGATCACTACTGATCCGTAACCGAACTGCTTGAGTTCACCACGCCGAATCTTGGTCAGCTGAGCTCGAAGGTTGGTGAGGAGTCCCTCAAACCAGTTAAAAACCTTAGGAGACATACACTCCTCTGCATATAACATTTGGGACTTGGTAGCCAGGTGAGCGGCTTGGCTCCTTGCTATCCTCACTATAGTGAAGAGTATGACGCGCAATGGATGTTCTCGAACCTCCTTAATGGGAATTTTCCCACTAGAGGCACGAGTATGTGGAGTACAATGCTGGGCGATCAAGTCATCCACCATCCGGTCACTCCCTCGTGATCCAGTGAGAGACACATTATCCCCCCTCTAGGATAGTCCTGTCAAGAAATAGATGTCATCGACATCTATATTTAGTATGTGTTCCCCGATCATGAAATACTATTGCGCTGCATCCCAACTCCGAAGCATATGCTCCAGTAGTGGGACTTGGGCCCTCATGTCCTGGACCTGGAAGTACTTCAACAGTCCACAGTTTCTCAATGCATACACATACAATGGATCATTTGCCGCTTGTATATCTTCTACTTCATGTTCACGTTCACTCCATTCAAGAACCATGGTGGCAGCCGCAATCCTGTCAAAAGAAGCATTTAAACACTATTAGAACTCTATGATGGGCTTCCGGATAATCCACGGTCGGCATTTTAATTGTTGATGTTTCGAATCCCAATCTGGATTCATCATCAGGATAGGCTATGGATAGATAAGTTACTGGTCAGGTGTATAAGTAGCTAGATAGAGATGCCCAACCTTCCTCCTTCCCCATCTTCCCTTCGTCTTCATCTTCCAATGGTTCTCCTTCATCTTCATCTTCATCTTCCAATGGTTCTCCTTCATCTTTCAATGATTCTCCAAAGCCTAGTTATTAAAATCCTCCAATAATGGTAAAAATTAATATTCAGAAATATTGCAAAATCATTTAATAATGAGTAATGTAAGATTATAATTATTGGAGGATTTTAATAACCAAGCTTTGGAGAATCATTGAAAGATGAAGGAGAACCATTGGAAGATGAAGATGAAGATGAAGGAGAACCATTGGAAGATGAAGACGAAGGGAAGATGGGGAAGGAGGAAGGTTGGGCATCTCTATCTAGCTACTTATACACCTAACCAGCAACTTATCTATCCATAACTTGTCCTGATGATGAATCCAGCTTGGGATTCGAAACGTCGACAATTAAAATGCCGACCGTGGATTATCTAGAAGCCCATCATAAAATTACAAACCACGGAAATATTAAATCTTTAACTATTAGAACTCATCCAAACCATTAAAAACTTTTCTTGTGGGATAGGTTTTGAGTTGAACTTGGGAGTTTCCGCCATCGCACCCAGTCATTGCTGATAAGGCGACGTTGTCGCAAGGAGTCCTTACGGGTTTTGCGATGATCCGGGTTCGTCGTAGTTCTTGTAAGGGAAACCTGCGATGACCCGAGGGCGCCAAATCCCCTCATAAATCAACCCAAAAACCTAAAAAATGAACAAAAAACAAAATTGTAAACCACTAGAAAGTTGTTGGTTGAGGTCTAGGCTTACGTACTCCTGACGGTATGTGAAATGGTCAATCGTAGCTCTGGAAATCGAAGAATGAAGATCAGCTCCAAATGGCACTTTCTTCTCCCCAAACTTGGCAAATGAAAATGGTAACTATTTTTGGTCATTTTTTCTATTTTATAAACAAAAGGGGAATATTCTTTTTCATATTTAGATGCTTTATGGGTTATTTGCTATAGTTTTAATACCTGGTTGACTATTTGACCTAGTTTTTAAGCATGCAGGATACGTTAAGTGTTTTGTTTGCGCCATTATCGCATCGTAGTGATTATCTCATAAATGTTGTCAGGTATGAACAACCCGTTGGATATTTTTGTTGTTATTTTCGCCCGTTAGAATTCATTTTTTCCCATTAGAATTCAGTTATTTAATGATGATGAGCTAACTCTTTGATCTTTCTTGTGCTTGTGAAACCATGAGAATAAGTCACTGAGTTATAATTTATAACTTTTCCGGGCTCGTTAAAATCTTACAGAAAACGAACCCCCCGGAGTCTATCTTTAAGCTCTTTTCAGGCTCTCAAAATATGAAAAGATTGCCAAGCGAACTTGTCGCGTTCACGCTTGTCAAAGAATTTCAATGGTCGTCTTCTTGGTGATAGTTTACCCCTTTTTCGGACTAGGGGGAACTACTTACGAAAAAGTAATACTCCAGCCAATCATGACTGGAAGAGTCCTCTCTCGCGTTGTTTTACCCTTTTTCGGGCGAAGAGGCTAACCTTACAAAAAAGGACCATTGGAGTCCTCTTTAGTTCTTTTCAGACTCTCTAAACATGAAATGACGACCGATTTTACCTTCTATGGACTTGTTAAAATTTAACATTGAAGGGCCCGCTACGGAATGAACCCCTCCTCGCCTAGGTTCGGAAAATATTTGGGATTGGACTCATCTATGAGATGAGCTATACCAAGCATCTGGTTACCCTCATCAATCTCATAAAAAACACATGAGGCACTCATCAGTCATGATGGGGGAAAAGGAAAGCTTTTATATTACACCTTTATCAGTGGTAGTACTTAGTCGTTCTTGAACATGGCACTCATTTGCATTCGCATACATTACTTGGACCATCCGTTTTCCCTCGATTTTTTCCTATTTCCTGAGTCTTGTTACTCCTTTGGGTCATCCAAAGAACGCTTCCATTATCAGTTGCATTAATAATTGGCGTCATTCTCGTTGTGTCAATACTGCCAAGTCATGCCATGCCCATGTTCAAGAATACATTCACCGTTCATTATCTGCAGTCAGTACACCTTCCACCATGTTGGTCTACTCTGAGTCAGTCTTGCATGTTATTGTACCATCCTATCTACTCCAAACATCTATTATCGCATTTCATGTTGATGATGGGGGATTCATCATGGCCCTCCTTCGACGGATTCATCCTTGTCGACTTCAACACATCATCCGAGGATTGAATATAGAAACCAATCGAGTACCTTGGACCTGCATGCCTCAATGGAAGGTTACCTCGATTTTGACATGAGTTTACATCATTGACTCTTGATTGAAAGATTTCATCCGGTGTTCGACTTCAACTCATTTATTCATGCTTGATGATATGTACTGTGATACCTTGGGGATCATTGACATTAATGGTGATGTCCCTCGTGCTTGTTAATGGTATACATCAATGACCGGTAATCAAGTGGTTTCTACCATGTTCGACATCAAGACATTTGTAATCACATGGATAGATTCGTATCATTGCAGGTTTGGCTCGAAGACCCTAGGGAGTCATGTTTTACCCAAGTTGCGATGGAGATTGTTTTGAGTCATGTTACACAGATCCACTTTTGTATTGGTCGTGGCTGTGTTATCATCTCATCATGGATCTGTGCTTGTGTCTAGTAGCCATGATTGTGTTCAATCGGTCATTACTACCATGGATCTGAATTGTATTGGTCGATAACCATGTTGTGAGTCATATGAGACTGTGTACTCAGAGTCAGTTGTACTGCAGCAGCATCCTTCGTCTGACAAGTCCTTGCCATTTCCTTATGTCAAAGCATTTCACCTGTCAAGTTTCAACAACTTCATGCTTTGGGGGCATTCTGTTACACCTAAATCTTACCACCATGAGACTCAGTGTAAACATCCCTGAAGTTTCCCATGGATGGAGGTCTTAATTGACGCATTTTGATAGGTCGTCACAGTTCATCTTAATGCAGCCTGCGACGTCGCAGGTTGTCCTATTATAGCCTGCGACGATGTCAGTTAATTGGATAAAAGAGCATCTTTGAGCCCATTCTTGAAGCTGAGTGATGTGGATCCCTATCCCTAGCCTATAGGGGAGCTAGCATTCGGTTCCCTAACCCTTTGGAAGGATTCCCTAACTCTCTCCTACCATATCTCAACCTATCCTATCCTCTTAGTCCTATATAAGTGAAGCTCATTCCCATTCCAAAGGGAGGAAGTCTATAGTACTTACATGCTGGTGAAATTAGCTTAGGAGATATCTACTCATCTATTGGAAGATCTATAGTTCCTTTGGAGGCTTTGGCATTGGCTTGTTGGAGAAGGATTGCTACGTCAATCCTTGGTTGTAATCACTTCCTTCTTTGTACTTTCCCTTCTTATACAGTAATATAAATGCTTTCCACCAAATGTTATTGCATTGATGATGTGTGTGTAGTTTTCCTACTTAACTGCTTACTTAGATTTGTTATTGTTTAGATGCATTTTACTACTTGTATTGTTCTGTATGCCTTGACAAGTTTTGCAGCTGAGATATGAAGACCAGAAAGCTTGGAACAACATCAAGGAGAAAGGATTCGCGATCTGAAAGGTAAGGCATCTAGCCACTTGATATTTAATTAGATCTAGGAAAGTTGTTCTATATTCTGTCTCATTTCTTCTAGTCTTGCATTAAGCTAGGGAGATCACGCATTGAGTCCACTCTTGGTAGATTGTCCGATAAAAAACCTGGCAAGAACATATGCCAGATAAGGGAGAGACAGTGGGACGAATGAGGTCCGACGGGAGATCAAGTCTGGACGGATGAAGTCTTTGAGTTTTACATATGGATGTGGCCATCTTCAGGGTAGATGTGTACGGATGCCAAGTTCGCGATAGACGTGCAGCAGCCCAGGAAATAGTCAGAAGCCTTGTAACATTGTTATAGGAAGGACTCCCTTTAGCCCTCCTGGAGCAAGGGAAGACCTTATGTTCAGGAGTTGGAAAAAGAATAACTCACTGAACCAAGCATTGTGAGAAGAAGGAGGTCCGTACCTTGCTATTTCATTACCGACTTGATAGATAGGCCGAGTTTTCGCTTCTTATTTTAAAGCTATCCCAATAAATTATTTATTCCGATTAGCCAGCCACAAAAGCTAGTTTGTATTTGATTCCCAATAGCCATACCAGATTTCCAGGCCTCCCTGGCTAACCTTATTCTTCCCAACCAACAAGCAATCATAGTAATCCTAGCTATTCCATTTCTCCTAGCCATGTGAAATGTCGTAAAAGGCCTTTCTTCTTAAAGAAAACGTAATTTTAATTGTTGTGAGGGGGGGGGGGGACTGAGTTTACTTTACTTTACTTTAGTGAAGTAATATTTTCTAAATGGGAAAAGTAAATCATTTGTAATTGCTAGGTAGCAAAGGATATATGCGATAAAGTGATGGGCTTTACTTATATAGATGATGGATTAGCTATGTGACGAGGTGTTGTGCTTAGATGATCTATGATAAATGGTGATGCTTAGTGGTGGGAGATGCTTATAGAGTTGTCTAGACTGAGTTGATCTTTCTTGTACCGATATCTGTACTTCAAAAAGGATATATCCTTCAACTTGGCCACATAAACTACTGTACTGATGGGATGGAGATAAACACCTTATTTATATATGTTGGATTGGCACTTTCTGGTGTATCTATTGGAGTTACTATGTTGGACTAATTATCTACACTTTGATGATGGATTTGATCTCTACTTCACTTCGAGCTGTCCTTCAATAACTTGTACTGGTGACTCAATCCTAAAACTACTGGACTAAACACTTAAGATATTGGATTGGTTATAAACTGGAGATCGGCACCTGGTTGATCCTTTATTGAGAACCTTTTCTTTGGTGTAGCACATGTATATCCTTTTCTTCAGCATCTAGATGTTTCTTGCGAGCACCTTTTCCTTCCTTGAGCACCTTCAATGACTGTTAATGAATATGACTATGGTACTTATCTTTTATAATTTGATACCATAAACACATTATATATAAGAGAATGCGTTTTAAGAGAGATGCTCCTTTTCAAATAAAATGTTACCTTAGATTTGACATAACAATTTAACTCGTTTAGCTTACTGATCGAGGCATAGGCATTACGACCTGATATAGACACTCGACCAATCTAGCGTACCCCGTTCGATCGATTTGAGCATAGGCACCTGACCCGCATTACCCACATTCTGATCCGATCGATCAAATTCAAAGAGCATTCTTACCAATCCGAGTAGAGCCTAACCATTATAAATTGGTGCAAGGATCCAGAATAAACATATGTACCCATGGGATTTACGGAAACGACTCCTAATCATAATAATATGAAACAAACTAATTGGGAACAACCAAAATAAAATCTCGGCCCAATGAGATGAATGAAACTGTCCCAATGAAACTCAAAAAATATACTAGGATGGGATCGATGAAACCAATCACTCATCCAAATTTCTAATCCAAAGGGAGGGACAAAGTGATGCCCCTTACTTATTTCTTGCTTTGCCATTTGTTGTTTCTCTTGAGGCAGTTTGAACATATTTTTATTTTTGAGATGGTTATATAAAAAAATAGTGACCCTAGCCCCAACTCCTAAGATTATAAAGAGCTAAGGATATGCTCTTTTGCTTATTTGGATGACCCTATATCACCCAAGAAAAATCGTGATACCACCAAAGAAGGACTCCTATGAGATTATTTGTTTATCAACCCAACCCACAGTGTCCAAGAACACTAGTTTATACTTTCCTCCCCTCAGCCAAACACAAAAAAATCGAAGGCCTTTCCCTTATCTGCTCAATAATCCCTCGGAATCATTCCCCTCCAATGCTATAGTGCATATAAGAATAACCTAGTCCATTTATTTTCTATGGGAATCCCGGAGTGACAGAACATAAGCTAATTCATGGCACACAAATAGAGTGATAGGTTTGAATTCGATCTATATATTGTGGACAATGCAGCCGTGGTTCTTCCTTCATAACCAAACCAGTTTACTTCTAGGCAGGAGTAATTCCCAGCTTACCACGTGCTCACACTAGCCACAAGCTCATGGGGTTATCTTTCAAGTTACATGCATGGTAACCATAGTTTAACACTAATTACTTTTTAAACAGGAAGAGTAATTCCCAATAGATGTATGGAAGAGTATTCATGGGAGAATGAGAGGGAAATGAATTAATTCCCAAATCAAATTGAATAGAATATAATTCTCTTTGCATAGGAGGTACATTCCCACTCAAAAAGCATGGAAAAATGTAGAAAGGAAAACGAAAGTAAAAGTTTTGGACAGCAAGGTTAAAACAAACGACAATAGAAAATATAATAATAATATTTATTGTTAACCCTACCTTCCTCCCTTTCCCTCTTGTGGTATCATGCGGCCCCCCTTGTAGCCCCTTTGGAAACCTTATGGTGGATAAGGTTTTGTACATGCTTACAAAAATTAGGCACACCACGGTAATATCTGAATTGTGGTATTTATAACGGAACATCCACCTCGTAACCTCGCCCATCAAATTGGTGATCATGTGAGTCAAAAGTACTTGCATAATTACATATAGAAAGAAGTGAACTGCGATTCTCCATCAAGCTGTGGTGAAGGAACCATTATGTACATTTCCCATGCATTTCAAAGTAGTGGTTTGATGCTTCCAATCGCCAACCAAAAGGCGTAATTACATATATAAATAATTCCTGGACACACCGAATCTAGTGTATCCAGTGGTTCTCGATTTGGTCAAGAATGTCACATGAACCTAGGATTTATCTCGTGTAACCAAACCCTTATCTCGATCACAAACACCATATCAACCACCTCGAGAATCTAGCATAAATACATAATAAAAATAAAAACGTAATGACATATATAAAGAATGAAGGGAATACGATTCACACCAAATCTAGTTTTATTCCAGTTTTATTCCCTACCGAATCTAGCATAATTACATATAATAAAGTAATTAAGAATGATTGGAATAAATCACTGAAGTTTCATCTATTCGTCTCTAACTTGTCAACCTGATGCAACAACGCAATTACGTATATAAAGCACCGATCACCTGAACTCATAAGCAGCTACGGATTGATCACTCATCAAATTGAAAAGTGTAATGACATATATAAAGAATTCCTGGAATATCCGGCGTATGCGACAAACCTGAGCATATAAACAGTCAAATAGGATGCGCCAGCAGGGGCTCGGCCATAGGGGGTGAGGAAAAGTGGTTCGTAATTACTGAGTGATTTATCGATTTATGGAAACTCGCTGTGGTGTTCCGCAGGTTCAATGCCTACTGTATCGGAAAGAATGCATCAGATGGATGCCCGAGCTTTGAGAGGGAAGGACGCTTCCTCTCCCATATGGCAAGCCAGCTTTCGCTTCCAAAGGTGAAAGGCCAACCAAGATATGGTTATCCACAAAATATATTTAAGTAGAGCAAGAAGCAAGCAAAAAAATTGAAAGTGAAGACGATAAGTACATGCATGGATAGTGGGAGAATTACAAGGGCCACGAACGACTAGCTATCCCGGGACGGAGCCGTATGATGCAGAAGTATAACATATGGTTCTCTAAGAAGGGGGTGGCTACCCACTAGAGCATTTTCTTTACCTACACCCAAAGCTCTGGGGATACCCCTTACTCTCCTATCAGTATAGGGGTATGGGGTTCGAGACAAAGAAATATCAGGGAAACATATCATTTTTCCCTATACACCTCACTCGGATCTGTTTTTATGCTACTAGCTATTCTATTGATTTTCTTCCAAACGGGAACCACCGATTTACAAATCTTATTAACCACAGAATTCAGTGAGCGGCACCAAATCTTTTTATGGATTTCGTTTTTTGATTCTTTCTCCGTTAAAGTGCCTATGGTACCAGTTCATATCTAGTTACCCGAAGCTCATGTAGAGGCACCTACGGATGGATCCGTCATTTTGGTAGGAATTCTTTTAAAATTGGGAACCTATGGGTTTTTGATATTTTCCATACCCATGTTTCCCGAAGCGACACTTTGTTTTACTCCCTTCATTTATACTCTAAGCGTTATTTCTATTATATATACTTCCTTGACCACTCTAAGACAAATTGTTCATATTAAGAAGATTATTGCCTACTCCTCAGTAGCCCATATGAATTTTGTGACTATTGGTATGTTCAGTCTGAACATACAGGGAATTGGAAGTAGCATTCTATTGATGTTAAGCCATGGACTGGTTTCTTCAGCCCTTTTTCTATGTGTCGGTTTTCTATATGACTGGCATAAAACTTGACTTGTTAAATATTATGGAGGTTCAGTAAGCACCATGCCGAATCCCCCTACCATTTTATTTTTTCCCACTTTAGCCAATATGAGTTTACCTGGTACTAGCAGCTCTATTGGGGAATTTCTCATCTTAGTAGGAGCTTTCCAAATCAATAGCTTAGTATCCACATTAGCAATGCTTGGGATTATTCTAGGTGCAGCGTATTCCCTTGGCTATATAATCATGCAGTTCTTGGAAATTTAAAACCCACTTTTCTCCATAAATTCTCCGATCCAAATGGAAGAGAAGTTACGATATTTCTACCTTTTATAGTTGGAGGGGCGACCGTCTGTTGAACTACCGAAGAAATGGATGGTATTATAAAAGTGATCGCGATATTGTAGGTGCTCGCAATGGGACAGATGTAACTTACCTCATAAACAATGGGTGGCATATCCCATTGCAAAAGTCCCCCATAAAAGGAAAGGACGGGGGGAAGGCGACCTTGTGTCTCCGAAGGACAGTTGAGTGACTCATGAATGTTGTCGGGTCGGACGAGCCAATAAATCAGACGCGTTCAGTTAGTTTTTTTAGCAATAGCGATCAATAGTATTGCAGCGTCATCCTCATCATGATATGGAATCCAAGTTTATATGGCAGGAAGAAGAGGAGTTTCCAACTTCAATATGATGATTAAAATGCGCCGCCGATGCCGGAAGCATGACTAGGTCTCCGCTCAGACCGACACTACTGGTCCGAGATCTCACATCAATAATGTAAGCATGAGAGTTTTTGGTAGTACCGGTGAACCAGGTGGCCGCATGGAATCTGGGACGGAAGACTCATAGTCTCTAGCTAGATAGCGAAATACCCGTAATGAATAGGGGTTGATTCTGGCTTGCACCTTATTGAACAACGAACCTACTGGCTGTCCGGGTTTTCTGTGCGATACAAGGGGGATGGCAGCCAAGGAATATATCCCATTGGTTATACCAGAAAGAATTCGTTACTTAATTTGTTATGGCAACTATGATATATACATCTATAGTGCATTCTGGCTGGGATAACACAAATTCTCGGTGAGCCATACGATTGGTGAGTCGCTTAGCCTATGATTTATTTTGTGCTGAGCCATTTTGTTGTGGCATGATGCTGTTGGGAATGGATCTCGTTCCGCTCCTCGTGATAATTGGTAAGCGCTTCACCGAGCTATAATTCTATATGTCTCGTTGAACGAAGCACACCAGGATCTGGACCAAAGTGAGATCGCTAGAATTAAAAGGGAAGAGGTGGTGGTTATTAAACAAGATCAATTGTCGCAAGAGGGTGGAGTGATAAAAAGCAAGCGTAAACTACAACAGATGTTACAAGGCCTGCCCTAGCAAATGGAAGAATAAGAACCACAGCGGGGCCTAACACTATTCCCAGCTTCTGTGGAGTCACCATTGAAAAATGTGTACTACATTGCATCCCTCCCCCTTCTGTTCAGTGTAGCAATAAAACTCCAACATAATCACTCACAGTAGGATATGTTGTATAAGCCGCGATAGCATCCATCACCCTCTGGACCCCACCTTGAGTTCCATAGTCCGTTCCGGATCCAGAAGTTTAAATCATCGAACCGGCTCCATAAAAGAAAAATGACCTAGTAATAGGGGTAGGGGTTGCATCCCTTATAGATTTAGAAACATAAACCCTAACTTACCTTCGACCGGTTCTTGTCCTAGATCCAATTTAAGGTGTATAGGTAACATCCATTTGCTCTAAAACATATCCAGGTTACCTAGTTTAAGTGCCAGTAGCAAAGGAATATGAAATTGATCTTGATTCTGTTGTTTACCTATAATTTCTTGATCTATAACCAGCATCCCCACCAATGAGAGTACCAGAGCCTATAAATTCAAAGTCATCATCTTTCCCTAACCATATCCCGTAGTGGTACCCGTTTCACCCATGGAAAATTGAGATCGAGAATCGCCCTTAGATTAAAAGGCAGCACTATTTAATGCCTATGTTTCCCTTGCTGGATAATTCACTCGCACAGAAGCTCAATAGTGTTTATTGTTTTATATAGGAAAAAGCATGGGAAGCACCTTAGCAAGCAACGCCATCACCTGTAGTTTTTCTCGACAAAGGCAATTTAATTTTTATAGCCAGAAAAAGGTTCTCTGGTCAGTGGAAGCGGATGTAAAGGAATTACCCATAGAGGAAAAAGCATAATAGGCAGTAGATACTTAAGCAATGATTCTGGTTCCATAGCTAGTAGCTTACCTTGAACCAATTTCCCCGGGACTAGCATCTCTTCACCTGGTTCCTGAACCAGGGCCAGATAACCCCAAATCATAGGCATTACAATTCCTTGTGTACGCATACTTATCATGTCATTACATCTAGCTATAATAGTTTACAGACCCAAGCTCAGTTCTTGTGAATGTGTAAACATCCCTTCTAGCAGACCGAGAGCTCGATCCCCGCCCGAATCTAGATCTTTACCGAGTGAAAGCTTCAACAGCAAATTGAGAAGCAAGGCTGTTAGAAGCAGACACAAAGCGAGCAAAGAAGGCAGCAACATAGGTTGCAGCAACAAAGTAAGCACCAGTAGTTTCAGTTTCATTTCCAGATTTAGAGACAGATCCAAAGCCACCTATAGTTACTTCATACGCACCAGTTTATTCACCACTAGAAGCGGAGTCACCATCAGTTTAGAGTAAAAAATGAGTAGCTTTAGTAGAAAAGGTATAGACGGGAACAAAAGCAAAGGAATTTTACCGAGTGGACCCATAATCACCTATGGTAGAGCCAGAAGCATATATATGTAGCAGACGCAAAGAGAGCATTGCCAGGTTACATAAATTATAGCCAGATCTATGGCTAGAGATAGCAGATCTATGGCTAGAGATAGTAGATTTATGGCTAGAGATAGCATATCTATGGCTAGGGATTAGCTGATCTATATTAACCAGTTTACCCAGCAGCATCAGCAGCGGGGGTATCGCCAGTAGCAGAGGAAGCAGTAGATTCAGACGCAGTTCCAGGTAAAGCACCACCCGCAGAGGTAAAAATGTACATACCTAGTGTTCTTACTTTATAAAGCACGAGCAACAAGGTAAAAAGAAGTATTAGTAGAGTCCTACTAAGTAATGGTTCGAGAGCCATCCCTTTCTTTTGCTTAACCAGTTGATCTAGCAGCAACTTTTCCATCACTACCTCTAGCACCAACATAAGCAGCAAAGCTAGTGTTTCATATACTCCAACGCAGTCAATTATGCTTATGAACTTTAACCTTTTTATCCGGAAGCATAGATTTACCTAGCCAAAGCATTGGTCGGGTTTTGAAATAGTAGACTTGGTTGATCCATACTACTGAGTTTGTTTCAAGCCTGAGTTGATCCCGACAACTGAGTCAAGCCATTAGCATAGGAAACGACTGTATGGCAGCTCAAGGAGTTTGGCTAACGCAGTTGATCCAGGCAACATTATATATGGAAGCATCAGGCCACTTTCCTTATATATATATTCCTTATCTGTGAGCACGAGTTTAGTAGCCCCTAGGGGGTTCTCTTTATTCCCTTTCAGTCAAGTAACTTAAAGTTTATATTCTACCTGAAAACCAAATATGTGCAAGGATACCTTACTATCCATTTACTTACTTTGTTTACCACTAAAGCCCTGAGTTATGCATTTTTTGTTCCAATGTGCCAAGCTAGCTACTACAGTAATATTATATTTTATCATAGCATTATCTCAAGAGTGTATCCGATTTCATTCTGCACACCACAATTTTGTATCCCTCTCCTTTCTCTTTATAGGGTTTCCCTATTAGGTATAATCTTTAGGATTGTAACCATGGACTTTTTTAATTATAACCTGACCTGCAGGCAGGACTTGGGACTTACCTTCAAGACTAGGGGTTTGAATTTTAGGATAAGGGATCTAGGTGAGTAGTCGATAAATCCTTAGATTGTTAAAAAGGAGGACACGATAATAATAAGGGTGTTTAGAGGGAAGGTAGAATGGGCTTTATAAAGGCGTGCTGCTCCGGGCTTGAAGTGCATGGTGTTTTTTCTCCTTCACTTAAATATTCTTATCTTTTTGAAGAAAGGACCTGCCACGGTCAATTTAGTAATTACATCCCTTTTCTAAATTGCATAAACTAAAATAGAGTTGTTGGAATCAGCCACAGAAGCACCAACTTAGATAAAAAGTATAAGTAAGAAAGATGTATCAGAATGCAATAGAGTTATAAGTTTGTAGAGAGAAAAAGAGTAGGATTTTAATTATGGAGTTTTTCTTTACCAATGCTCATGCACTAATTGACATAATATAGTATTTGAAACTGTTGTGTAAACAATTGTGGGTAAGGTTCCAATGGTCGAAGATCAAGCAATAGATTGAGAAATTGCAAGCCTGATAAGAAAGGTTTCTTATCAAGTTATTTATTCTGATTATACAGTAGTACGTGCAACTAATATGAATTTTTTATTGGCTTATTGAAGAGGCAGTGAGCAACAACTTTGATAGCAATTAGATTTAAAGACTATGTTGCTATGCTGCTTGCTGCTTAAACTGAATCCCATGATGTTAGAGCTAGCGGTGTATCTATATTGATTATTCAGCGTTAGTTGGCTAATACGAGAGAAATATGACAAATGATTATTTCCCTTATATAGAGTGGTTTAAAGGAAAGTCAGAAGGCGGGCGTGATTGGGAAGATTTATTATTGATAGGTGCTTCCATATATATAGATCTATACAAGGTTATACCTCCTTTCTTGGCCGGCCTTCCTTAAAGTGATAAATTCAGTACTAAAAGGTGGCCTGGTAAAGACCTATCGGACCTTGAAACAGGATTAGTACGGGATAGTGGCTCTGAAACTTATAGAGAACTAGTAAGATATTCAGTAGCAGGCATAGCAGGATGTGAAAAATAAGATTCAATCCCACCCCTAGCTAGGTATCCATGACGTTATATGTGTGGCCCAACAGAGTGCTCTACCCCAAACGATCATTAGCATGCACGCTCTACTGCTGGAATATATTTTGATAGCTGGCTATGCCATTGAAAGGCGAATCCTTACATTATCACGCGCATCTAAGAGCTCTATTAATGCAATTGAATTCACCCAGTGTGAAATTGCTAGATCAAATTGGAGAAGGAGAATGTAGAACAAGCGGATCTGCAGTAGAAGGCACTAGGATTCACCTAAATCTCGCCTGCCTTAGGTTCGAGAGGCTCACTCGTCTGCTTGCTGGGAGAGGGAGGTGGGCGGGGTTCTCTCTCTCTCTACTTCCACCGATCTAACCAGTACGCGTGATAGTAGCGTCAGTAGGAAACCTTAACTCGAACCGAAGGGCTTATTACTTCCCTTCATTATAACATCATATTACATATAGATATATACGGATCGGATACATATATATTACGTATCCAAGACGACTGACGCATGCGCCCTTCCTTCTTACTGAACCAATGCCATAGAATAAAGTTGGTCTTTTTGGGACTCGACCACAGATATGGATGGAAGGCTAGCTGGATAGGGCCCTCTGCATATGCATGCGCACTCACTATATATATATCTTTAAATAAATAAAGAAAGAACTCCACTTTTATTTCTTCCCCTCAAAGAGCACTCCCAAAGTGTGGTGTTCTCTCTTTGTTATAACTACTTACCTTTCATCTTTGGCCTTATTGCGCGAACTAAGGCTATAGTGGGTTAGTTAGCGTGTTACGACACTAAGACAGGTAGAGGAAAGGACCAAGCCTTTACGTTACGCCTTATGTATCTAAGGCTTTACAAATGCCAATTCTAGCTTCTTTCCAAATGGGTCCTTCGACATTAGGTTTAAAAAAGGGTAAGGAGTGGCAAAGCTGAGGGCAGAATAAAATCTACAAGTAGTAAGCATCAACATAGTTGAAGGCTGCATCTAAAATGATCAAGAAGAGGAAGAGGAAGTTCACATCAAGCCATGTTATCATAACTCCCCTTGGTACTATAAAATATATCACTTCTTTATAATAGTCTAGTGCTCTCAAGGAATGGACAAATCATAGAGAACGCCGAAAATACTAAAGGCAGTCAGGTACTATGTAGTAAAAGCTGAGCTACATTGAAAAGATCCTGATGGCCTATTACTCAAATACATGTAGGAAGAATATTTGGACTATTTGATCAAGGATACGCATTGAAGGATATGTGGAGGACACTATGCAACCAAAGCTATATCTCACAAAATGATAAGGTTTGGATCTTATTTGTCTACCCCCTTTTTTTAATGTCCAGAAATTTGTTAGGGCCTTCCATGAATGTAAAATATTTATTGGTAGACAGAAAATCCCTACCCTGCCCTTGAAGCATGTCCAAGTAGAAGCACACTTCTAGTAGTGGGTTATTTTATAAGAGAGATCCACCTTTTCTGGCCACTAGGATGTTGTGTTTCCAAGGAGGATAAAAAATGCATTGCTTTGACAGAGGAGAGGAGAAAGAAAGTCATGAATGACAATTTCAGCAGGCCAAAGATGTGGGCATGGTGGAGGATAAGTCAGTTCCTCAAAGTTGAAGGAACCCCATATGCCAGGTTTTTAGAGGAGAATCTCCCATCGACAGGCCACCCTTATAGAGGTTAATTTACCAGTTCAAGGTCAGATGCACAGAGGAGTATTTCCCACATTATAGGCCACCCTTTTAGAGGATAAGTTACCACATTATAGGATGGAGAGATCCTTACACAAGGAAGGTAAGCCCATCTTTATAGAGGACAATTTACCACAATACCACCAAAGGGGGAGAGCACCTACCCAACTCAAGGAAGAAATGGGGAAGCTAATGGGTTCGTATCGCCTCATAAGATGCGTTATAAAAATACCTGACCTAACCCGGAGGTCATTACTCGGTTTGTGAAGCCAACTACACCAGAAGAATCAAATGCTTGGTTCACAGTATTACCTCACAATAAAGGTATCTCCAGTGTGTTTACTTTGTGGCGTAGCATTTAAGGGGGGGGTGAGGTGAGAATTAAAGGTGGGCATGAATTAGGTAAGGTCATTGAAATAGAATAAAAGGAGGTGGTATTTAGGGGAGGGAGTTGCATGTGTTCAGGGGGGTGATAATGAAGTAAGGATCGGGGCGTTGCATGTGCTAAGGAATGGGAGCTGCATATGGTTTTGGGAGCCCTAAGAATCGCTAGCTCATGTACCTTTTTCTTTTCTTTATCCGTGCGATAGCCCTGAGCATATAATCCCTCCTTGTAACTGAGTAAGTAAGTAAGCAAGTCGTCCTTGCATTATTACCTATATATACAACATGACTTGATTTCAACGATCCCATAAGCATAATTACATATATAAATAAATCATCAGCCATCATCATGAATCACTGAACTCATCAATTGGCATCACGAATCACTGAAAATGAGAAAGCATAATTACATATATAAATAATGATTGGAAGACGAGTCATTTTATCCTTACCCTCTGCGTACAAGCGAATACATACCTTAACTCACACCGAATCTAGCATAATTACATATATAAATAATGACTGGACATGCCGAATCTAGGGTTCTTCCAAACCGAGTCTAGCATAATTACATATATAAATATAAAGAATGATCATCCCTGAGATCGGGAAAGAGCTAAACGCACCTCTATTTATTTCATAGAGCGGCTCGTATGCTCATTCCTTCGACAAACACCGAATCTGGTTTTATTTCCTACTGAATCGCCATGTTATTACATATATAACGAATTCATAGAATTTAATTATATGCTCCAATTGAATAGCATCATACTCAAACACCATAGTTTGATCCTGGCTCAGAACGAATGCTGCCTATATGCTTAACACATGCAAGTTGAATGTGGCTTGCTTTCCCATCTATCTACTTGGGGGAAGAAGGACATCAATAGCAATAGTAGCAGTTGGCCCCCCCTTAGCGTGCTCACTCACAATGATACGTAAGTGGGCATGGGACACAGCAAAAAAAGTGGCGAACGGGTGTGTGACGCATGGGAATCCGCCTAACAGTTCACTCCAAATCGTGAATAATTCATAAAGCAAGCTAAAAAGCATTGTTCGATGAGCCCGCGTAGTATCAGGTAGTTGGTTAGGTAAAGGTTCACCAAGCCAATGACGCTTAGCTAATATTTTTGGGTAGATGTCACAACACTCCTATTGAGACATCCCTTCGGAGTGGGGAAAATTCATCCATCGAAAATGACTTTCCACCTAAGTGTAATCTTATGTTCGAATCAACTTTCCAAACATCAAAACTCATGCCCGATGTTTACGATTCGCGGTGATAGCGGAATTCGTGAGACTTTAATCAAGGATTGGGTTTTTTCCCAGAGGAAAGATCAATTCTCTCAAAATGCGGAGATCCTTGAGGTGTAGGCCTTGAAGTGAGAAATTTCCATTATAGGTTGAACCCATTGAGCATCCCCTTGGGTATCTTGTCCGATACGGGGCTTTTTGCCTCCCTCCCAGTTTACTTTGCAAGTTGTTTTCCTGAGGTGGCCAGGTTCTTCGCCCTATCCGAAACATGGGTGGCGAGAACTTCCAAGGATGGGATGGATGCGTGCATAACTAACCTCATGTTGTGGGAGCTCAAAAATATTTCCCAATAACGAGCTAGCTATGCCAAAAAAACTTCTCACGCTGAAGGTTACCCGTGAGAGGGATTCCAAATGAAGTTACCCATAGTTTAAGAGATGGGGTCCTCACCAAGAGCAGGGGACAAGAGTATCAAGAAGCTCACCCATCGATTGAGGACAATAAAAGTTACTTGGCCTTTGGCCTCGTTCGGGAAAAGGCGAAGTTGTTTCTGACCCTAAGTCGTGGAAAAATGGGTAGTGCTCGAATGCCCAGGGAATATGGTACAGAATAAATCACTAGGCATAGGGGAAAAGAGATTATAGACCTATGAAAGAATCTCCCTGGAAATATAGTTGAGAAAACTGGACAGACATCAAACATAAATCCTGCAAACTCCAGAAAGTAAACGCTCGAGCACAGAAGGACCAAAAACCCAACTAAGTGAAGGTAAACAAGCGAGAAAGGAGCAATTTTGTTGGTTGCGGAGCCTGATCTTCGAGTCTCATAGATGATGTTGTTTCAGCCGTGTTGTACCCCAGGTTTGGTTATGATCCCGGCTAGGGGGCACGGGGGTGTAGCCCCCGAAGGAAATTTTTGGGTTGTTTCACCAACAGATTACGGGCCCATGGTTTCGGGTAACCCACGGTATTTTCCCTTTGTATTTCCCCTTTATAAGAAATACATTGTAACACGGCTAGGGTTGATGTATTAGATATTATGCATTGTAAATATCTCTGAGATCGTGAAGAGAGACTGTGATACAGTGAAGAGGAAGTGCAGCGGATGTGCTGCAGGTTGTATCCCTTCATTTGCTGGATGGTATAATAATAAGGACTAGCAAATTTAGTGTGGACATAGCCCATATTGGGTGAACCACGATATATTGGTGTCTCTCTTGTAATGTGTCTGTGTGATTATATTTGCATTTCTTTTTATTGTTATTGCTTTGCGATCCTGTTTTTCTAACAAATTTGACACGGCAATCCAACCACACAAACCCCAACTCCTATGCCCATCCCCATTACAATTCATTTCATTACCATTACATAACTATTTGGTTTTATTCCCATATACACCCCCTCATCATGAATAAGAATCGAAAAATAACATCTAGCAGCAGGACACAGGCATCTAGCAGTAGGACACATGTTAGAATCAAACAGTAGATGGAAACAGGCATGAAGGAGACAGAAAAACACAGGGAACACCAGCGTCAAATCAAAACCCAAATCAGAACCCAAAGAAGAAGTCCAATTCCAATTCAGCCAATTCTGAAAATGAATCAAACTCAATAAACTGAGATTCAAATAGGAAGTAGCCAGATAAGGAAAAAGATAATGGGGCGGTTCCGATCGTATGACAATCTACACCAGCAGAGGAGAGGTCCCCTACTCCTACGCATTATTTGAAGATTTCCCAACCCAACCGAGAGTCATGTGCAAAAATTCCAGCTGTCATGCCGCTATACACACTCTTTCATTCATGTGGATGTATACTATCTCCTATCGGGCGGGGAGACTGACATTAGCTCGATTTTTTCGAGCTTTCGATGCTTTTCAAACGGTATCGAATGGATTAGAATTTCGGAGGTAGGTGAACCATGTAAAAAAAAGGAGATAGAGAGAGGACTCGCTCGGCCTTATTGGCTTAGGTTACCAGTTCAATTCCGGTTGTCTCTTGGGCTATGAAAGTCCATTTCGTAACAAGGTAGTCGTAGGGGAACCTACGGCTAGATGGAATCCCATAAGCAGTAGCTTGTTCGTGTGCACCTTTTTTCTATGGAGAATGCATGACTCACTTCATTATCTAAGGTTGGGAATCATTTTGTTATTAGATGTCATAATGCAAGCACTCTTTACTTCTTGACTAGGGAGGATTGCATACAGTTCAAGTAAAGCACACTCCAGTTGGTTTCTTTCAGCCGTAGGATGCACACTAACACTAGCACACTGGATCAATTGCTACAGACTGATACATGGAAGCTTCGAGCAAGTTAGGTAACCAACAACCAGCCCAAGAAATACAAGACATTTCCATGTAATGGTTACGATGAGGGAGGCAACATTAACTGCACTAACCACTTACCCACCAGCAGGATACGAAGCTACATTGTTGGTTATTGGGTGAGAGTGAGACTGAAAGAAAGTGTTTATCGATTATTTAGAATTAGGATGGATGCTATGAACTACATTGGGTTATTGGGTGAAATGGAGACTGGGTTAGACTATGGGCTAGATATGGAACTGGGCAGCTCGGGGAAGGAATGGGATTCTGTCGAGCGAAGCGAGCCATCCCTGAACCACGAGACCTAAGGGAAGGTTGTATAACTGCAAGAGTATGGACAATATGCTTATTTGGATTGTCAGGGAGAATTGTAATAGGGTCTTATTGCCATACCATAAGCCGATACTCTATCGTTAAAATTGGACTCGCATCTTGTTAGGATATCTCATCATTCAGTATGTACTTTGCATGCATTGCATGCATCCGCATGCTTCCTAGTCATTAGTTTGGTACCTCCAGCACCTAGTCCCTAGTCTCCCAGCACTTAGGAGCTACTTTCCACTCAGTTTCAGCCCTCCTATCCTATCATGCGCCCATTTCTCAACTTCCACTGCAGAAGGGCACCTTTCTCACCTACCAGTCTAGTTTACTTCAGTTAGCCACCAGTATTTCCTTAATTTGAGGCTAGACTGACTCCTTACTGCTATTATCACTCTGATTGACCTCTGATGAGACATGACTAGCTGTTCTGAGTTCAGTTAACTCTTCATGCGCCCTCCACTGAGCCTCCATCCCTACATTAGTGCCACTTATCATCAGTTACACTTATTACACTCAGTTAGACTTAGTTTGACACCCGTCTGACAATTACTTGTGCATTGATGACTAACACTGATGATGATGAGGACTCCTCGTTGGAGCCAAGCTATGCCATGTAGTATATTCGAATGACCTCCTTGGCTAATTCGAATTTCTCACTCATTGTGACAGTATTGTATTGTATTTTCACCCTTATTGGGATATAGAGCACTGATGCAAGTTTTTGCACGGTTTACACCATATTTTCTGTGTTTCATATATTGTGGTTGATTTACTTGTTCATTAGATTTGCTGTGACTAATTTTACATGGTATCAGAGCCATTGCAGGGACAAGATCTCTTTTCTATAGGTGTTCTACATGAAGATTTGAGTGAATTTCCTCAAAATTACTGAAGTTTTGGCATGAAAGATCTCATGTGCATTCGCTCATGTGCATGCAAAGCAGAAAAATACACTCCAATCCACTCCAGAAGCTTGAGTTTTCCACATAATTCCTAGATTTGATACATTGGACCCATTCAACTTGCTTGATCTCCAATCCCAGGTGTGATGCAACTCTAAAACGGTGGATTGTTCGACCTTACTGTTCTTGTTTTGATTGTGATTTGCAGGTTTATCATCTCCATCAATTGCATTCGCTCCCTTGTGTTTGACAAGTCCTTCTACATCAAGTGCACTCGCTATTTGTGATGGAATACTCTTCTTCCAAGCCCGTTCTTACTCCCTTCAATTATTTTGAATGGAAAGATGATATGGAGATTATATTGTGCTCAAGAGGGTTCTATAGAGTCACCATTGGCCTGGAATTAGAGCCAAGCACTTTGTCGGAAAGAACCAAACACTACAATAAGCTTGATGAAGCTTATGGTATTCTTTGCCTCTCCATCTCCAAGGATCTTCACTTCCATCTCAGTGGATTGAAGACTTCAAAAGCAATATGGGAGCAACTTGAAAATCTCTTTGGCAAGCAAGACTAGCTTAGGGCTTTTCAATTGGAAAATGAATTGATTGCCCTTAGTCCTGAGAATTTCGAGACTATCAATGAGTTTTTCACAAGATTCAAGCACTTGACATTGCAGTTGAAGAACAGTGGTGTTGTGAAAGAGGATAAGTAATTGATCCTCTCCATTCTCACAAATCTTGGGAAATATTTCTTAGTATTTGTCTCTACTTTCAATACCGCTTGGCTAACTACCCCGAATTGGAAGATGCCTACCTTGAATGCCTTCATTGAATCCGTTACCAAAGAGCATGACAAGTTGATTCAAATGGGGTCCATAAACTCCAAAGATTCAGCCCTATTTGTTCAAGGATCCAAGAATTTGAATGGCAAAGGAAAGCAAAAGAGAGAGAAGCCTAAATTCGAACCTAACAAGCAAAGAGAGAAAGACAAGCAATCGGATGCACCATCTGGTTCAAGAAACAAGCAGAAGGGTAAAGAGGGTAAAGAAAAATCTAAGTGTTCTTATTGCAACCGTGGCTTTCATCCTGAAAGTTCATGCATGAAGAAAATAATAGATCAGATGGCCCTCCTTCTGGAAAAGAACAACATATGTCTTCCCGATGGTGCACGGAAGAAGGATAGAAATGATGATCATGAAAGAGGTGAAGCACTCATGGCAACTGTTTCGAAACCCACCACTCTACTGATAGATTCTGGTGTCTCGAATCATATGGCTGCAAATATTGACTCCTTCTCTTCATTCAATCCAAGCAGCTCCATCCCCATCCATTTGGGAGATGACTCAAAAATTTCTTCGAAGGGTAAATGTACCATCCATGTAGAGCATGGAAGCTTCCAGACTGTTCTCTATGTGCCTTCCTTGGCTTCAAATCTACTTTCTGTGTATCAAATGACACACCAGTGAATGGAATCAAGTGACATTCAACCCAAACAAAGTTGAAATTTCTGATATTGAAAGTGGAAGACTTATTGTAGTCAGAAAGGCAAACCATTCTACAAAATACTATGAATTTTCACACTTTGTGCTGCTCGAAAAGCCCATTGCTCTCCTCACTCATGGCAACGAGGTTAGTAGGCTTTGGCATGAAAGGTTTGGACACCTTAACTACAAGTATTTGATGCTGTTACTGTTACACCAAAATTTCGTCACCCTTGTGCAAGTGTCACAAGTGTCGCAAGTGTTGCAAGTGTCGTCATCATGACCGTTGCAAGTACCATCATTATGACCAAGTGTTGTCATCATGACCGTTGTGATAATGTCGCCATCTTGACCATTGTGTAAACTCTTTGCTATGATACCTAAACCCATTTTAGAGTAAAAACATATCCCTGAAGTTTCCCATGACTGGAGGGCTTAACTGACCTACTTTTCAAGGTCGTCACAGTCTGCCCTTGTGCAACATGCGACGTCGCAGGTTGTCCTAATGCAACCTGTGACGATGTCAGTTATTTGGATAAAAGAGTATCTTCGAACCCATTCTCGAAGATGAGTGATGTGGAGGCCTATCCATAGGCTCTAGGTGAGATGGAATTTCGGTTCATAACCTAATGGGAAGATCTCTTAACCATCTCCCCCTAATCCTCAACCTACCCTATCTCTTTAGCCCTATATAAACACCCACTCTCTCCATGAGAGGGGGGGAAGGTCTATGGTACCCTTATGTTGATAGAATCCATATTGGTGATTGGGATGCTTGTACCATCTTGGAGACTTGGCTTGGACATGTTGGATGGAGGATGCAATGTTGAGGCTTTGGTTGTAGCTTCATCCTTTCTATGTATTCCCACCTTTTTAATACAGTTAATATAATCTCTTTCCATAAACTATTGTCTCATTGATAATGTTTAGAACTTTCTTCCTCAATTATTATTTTAGATCAGTTATTGTTTAGATATCTTGTACTGCTTTTATCGTTTCCTTATTGTCTTGACAGGTCTTGCAGCTGGAGATCTGATGATCGCGAGACTTGGCGCAACAACAAGGAGAAGGATCCGCAATCTGAAAGGTATGATATCTAAGTACTCGATCTGTAACTAGATCTAGGAAATGAGTTTTATATTGATCTATTCTATTTGTTCTAGACTCACATTGAGCTAGGGAGATCCTGCTCATGTCTTCTCGAGTGGATTGTCTGATAATAGTTACAAATAAATTCCATGGTTGAAGGTCTTCTGCAACTCCGTTCCTCGAAGGGAATTTGCCCCAGTTGCATTGTTGGGAAGCACCCTGAGCACAAGTTCAACCGCAGAAAAGCTAGCAGAGCTTCTACAATTTTGGGTCTCATACATTCTGATATCAGTGGTTTGCTGCCCAACATGTCCATGAATGGGTCGAGGTACATCCTGACATTCATCGATGACTTCTCCCGCTTTACTTGGGTATTTTTTCTCAAAAACAAGTCAGAAGTGCTTGGAAAGATCAAGGATTTTAAGGCTACTGTTGAGACCACTACTTAGAGCAAGATCAAAGCTCTTAGATCTGATAATGGTGGATAATATATCAAGACTGAGTTGCCGCAACTTTGTGCTGAAAGCAGAATTCAGATCCAACATACAATTCCCTACACACCCCAGCAGGACGGTGTAGCGGAAAGGAAGAATCGGTCACTGAAAGAGATGGCTACTTGCATGCCTGAGTCAAAAGGTTTGGCTGCAAATATTTGGGCTGAATCCATTAATGTTGCTGTATATATTCAGAACCGAGTTCCACATTCATCTGTGAAAGGAAAAACACCTTTCAAATCATTCTTTGGTCGCAAACCGAATGTGTCCAATTTGAGGGTTTTTGGCTCCACTGCATGGGCTAGAATTCCTTCTGATAAGAGAAAAGATTTGGATCCACAAAGTACTGAATACGTCCTAATAGAATATGGAGAAGAATCAAAGGCATACAAACTCATGAATATCAGATCCAAAAAGATATTCATAGAGCGAAGTGTGAAGTTTGAAGAACCGCTGCCAGATCTGAAACTAGTTGAGGAAAACACTACCGATTCGCAGTCTCTACAAGAAGAAGATTCAAGTGAATATGAAGAAAGCATTGGATCTGATATCTATGATATTATATCAAATTTTGAAGGCCATGAAATATCAGGTTCCGAATCCGACCATAATGATCCTCGTCATTTACCAAAGTGGGCTCAAAACACTCTACAATCTGCTGCTCCAAACATAGGAAATCCTGCTGATCCAAGGAAAACACGAGCAGACTTTCAAAGAGAGGGTATGGCTCTTTCTTTTTCTGATACAGTATTATCTAAGAAATTTTATTTGATTATTGGTTCAGATCCCAAATCACACTATCATGCCCACCGAGATCCACGATGGAAAATCGCCATGGATGAAGAGTACAGTTCTCTTCAAAAGAACAATACATGGGAGCTAGTTTTTCTTCCACCTGGAAGAAAATTAGTTCAATGCAAGTGGATCTACCGCACAAAGGTTTCTACTGATGGTTCTATTAGAAAATACAAAGCTAGTCTCATGGCAAAAGGTTTCTCCCAAGTCCAAGGAGTGGACTACACTGAGACCTTTGCACCGGTTGCAAAGATGGATTCCATCCGCCTAGTTTTGGCCATTTCTGCATCCAAGCACTGGGAAGTGCACCACATGGATGTGAAGAGTGATTTTCTACATGGAGACCTTGATGAATAGGTATATATGAAACAACCAGAAGGATACATATCATTTCCATCACTAGTTTGTAGGTTGAAGAAATATTTGTATGGATTGAAACAGGTCCCAAGAGCTTGGTACACAAAGATGGACTCCTTCCTCTTTCTCAGAATTTCAGAAGATGCAAATCTGATCCGAATGTGTACCTAAAGCAAGTTAAAGGTAATTTTTTTATTGTTGTTTTATATTTTGATGATCTTCTCATTACTGGTAGCACTCTCCTTACAATTAACAAGCTAAAAACTGCCTTAAATCTAGCTTTTGACATGAGCGATTTGGGGTTGCTTAAGCAATTTTTGGGCTTGGAGATAGCTCAAATTGTGATGGGATTAAATTATCTCAAAAAACATATGCTAAAGACATACTATTAAAGTTTAATATGGCAGAATGTAAGGCTGCTCCGTTTCCATTCCTCTTAGGAATCAGTCTTGAAGAGGGAAACTCCACACCGCTTGCAGATTGCACTATGTATCGATAGTTGATTGGTTCACTACTTTACTTGACACAATCAAGGCCTGATATTTCATATGCCGTGAGTGCTGTATCAAGGTATATGCAGCAGCCCCATGAGCTTCATTGGTGGGCAGCCAAGTGGATCTTGCAGTATGTGCAAGGTACGAGACACTTTGGCATACATTATGCTGCGGATTTTGAGCTAGATTTCATTGGTTTTACTGATTTAGATTGGGCATGTGATAACATAGATCAGAAGTCCACTTCCAGATATGTTTTCATGATTGGACATGGGCCTATTTGCTAGTCAAGAAAAAAGCAGGAAGCCATTGCACTTTCTTCAGCAGAGGCAGAGTATCGAGGGGCAGTCAATGCCTGCATTCAGGCAGTTTGGTTGCAGGGTATTCTTTCCGACTTTGATTTTGGTAGCACTACTTTGACTGTCATATTTTGTGACAATAAAAATGCTATTAAGATCTCCACAGATCCAGTTCAGCGGCAGAGGACCAAACACATTGAGATTCATATGCACTACATTCGAGAGTTGGTGCATGATCGCACTATCATTTTGCAATATTGCCCTACTGATGAGCAAATTGCAGACATCTTCACCAAGAGCTTCACTGAGAAGAAGTTCTCTTACCTCCGTTCACTGTTGGGGGTGAGTTCCATCATGGTGGAGACAGATTAGATCCATTTTTATGTTTAGCTTGAGGGGAGGCTTTCTTCCCACTGGTTTTTCCCTCTTTCCTCACTTAGTTTATTTTCAACATTTTTTGGATTATTGTATTGGGGTGACCTTTGGTCTCAGTAACCAGGGCCCTACATTTTATTTTTTACATCATAGTATAGCTTGAGGGGGGGTGTTAGGATATCTCATCATTTAGTATGTACTTTGCATGCATTACATGCATCCGCATGCTGCCTAGTCATCAGTTTGGTACCTCCAGTACCTAGTCCCTAGTCTCCCAGCACTCGGGAGGTACTTTCCACTAAGTTTCAGCCCTCCTAGCCTCTCATGCGCCCATTTCTCAACTTCCACTATAGAAGGGCACCTTTCTCACCTACTAGTCCAGTTTACTTCAGTTAGCCACCAGTCTTTCCTTAATTTGAGGCTAGACTGACTCCTTACTGTTGTTATCACTCCGATTGACCTTCGATGAGACATGACTACCTGTTCCGAGTTCAGTTAACTCCTCATGCGCCCTCCACTGAGCCTCCATCCCTACATTAGTGCCACTTACCATCAGTTACACTTATTACACTCAGTTAGACTCAGTTTGACACCTGTCTGACAGTTACTTGTGCATTGATGACTACCACTGATGATGATGAGGACTCCTAGTTGGAGCCAAGCTATGCCATGCAGTATATTCGAATTGCTCACTCATTGTGACAATATTGTATTATATTTTCACCCTTATTGGGATATAGAGCACCGATGCAAGTTTTTGCACAGTTTACACCATATTTTCTGAGTTTTATCTATTGTGATTGATTTACTTGTTCATTAGATCTGCCGTGACTAATTTTACACATCTATACGTTTAACTTTCCCCATTTAAATAGGTGGTGTAATTCTATTAGCACTTACCATTCCATAAGTGCACAACTTGAATTGAAGAAATTCCACCATGTTTGGGTTGTTGGGATTGATGGACGGGTAGAAAAAATATTTGAAAAACCTTCCCCTCATACCTCAAGAAAGTCCCTCCAGGTCCTTCTCATTTAACGGTGTCACAACTTAATCAAAGATAAGTCCCCTTTACAACTACCATACCCAATAAAGGTGTAGTATACCATTTCCCTGCACGAAATACACTTAGATCAAGGGCTCCTTTCCTTCCTGGGAACTACCTATAATACGAATCTATTCCTTCAATAATCCAATGGGAATAATGGGAGCTTCTCATCCGCTATAATCTATAATACCCATACTATGCTACTACTTCGCTGCTAATACAATGGGTATAGAGATAGGGGGTAAATGTTATAAATGTAATTATTCTCCATATTTCCACATAATGGAAGAGAATGGAAGAGATAGGGTAAGTTGATGTAATTATTATCCCCATATTATTTCCACAATGAGAATATAGTAATCCCCTTGTAAGAACTACTAGTTTTTTTCATAAGCTATACCTCCTACTTGCCTTTAGTCCAACTACTTTCCTTTAAGTCCTTAATAGGAGACCTATCGCAGTCCATGCATTATTAGGAGTAAGTTAATTTACACTAGACCTCTCCCTTTCTTTACCTCCTAGACAACAATATTGAGTTGTTGTTATCCATGGCCTTAGGTTCGGTCGGGCCATGAGGATTTCATCGCTTGATGTTGACACAAACCCAGTCGATAGGGGTTCCTCACTCTGTTGACACCCAAACCCACCGCGATCTCCATGAGCACCGACCCAGACAGGTTTTACCCTATCCAGCAATACTTACGGAGTAGATGAAGTCTCACTTGAGATGTTCGAGGGAGAGTTGACGGAACCACGTTTCTGCCGAATGAAGAAGGACTATGTGTGGCTACTTATCAACTTATTGTAGCATTAAGAAACATATCCAACATTTCAACTTATGCATTTAGACATAACCGGATCATCATTCACAGATCTCATTGCCAACAGAATTATTAATGCACAAACAAATCTAACAGCATAACATCATTTAAAACAAGAAAACATCGCATCATTTATACATTCATATCGCATATCACATTCATAGCAAGAAAATAGAAAGAAATGCGGTGATTCTGCTCAAAACTCCGTCATGTCATATTTAACCTTCGTAGTAAACCATAGATCCATCAATATAGTTCTCTATGTCACATACCCATATTCAAACAAACTCAAATCAATACCCAAAATATACTGCAATAACAGTTCTCTGGATCAAGATGTATATTACTTGCAATGCTACATCTATTTATAGGCTCGCGCCATTACATTCCTTGTCCACTTAGCCGACCTCCTAACTACTTTCTAATAAGATTTACAACTGAATGACCCTTAGCCCATACAATGCGGTCCAAAATGACCAAAAAACCACATAGTATGGTCCAAATGACCCAAAAATACATAAAATTCTATTGCCTTGCCCACTGCTTTCCTTCTTACGCGGTATCTTTGACCTTTCGCACCATTCGCGATGCTGCGTAGCTGACTCATCAAACTGCCTGCCAACAGGCCCCCTGTTAACACCCAAAAAGTGCTCACTAACTCCTCTATCCCATTACATGACTCATTTGTCCATATTTCCTACCATATTTACCTTCAGAACCCTAAAATCCCATTAAAAAGCATACAAAAGGCCTAAAAAGCCTCCAAAAGGCTAAAAAACCCCTTTTTCCCCCCAAAATAATCCAAAATTCCTCCAAAATAGCAAAAACCCTCTAAAAAGGGAATAAAAAATATAAAAAAAGGAGGAAAAAGAGGAAAAAGGAGGAAAAAACCCTATACAACTGACCTAAACCATATGGTTCCCAAAACCATGGGCCAGCACTCCACCACTAAAAACCTATAAATAGGTGATGGAGACCCCTCATTTCATATCCACAGTCAAATACACCCTTACTCTACCAAAATCACTCTTGAAACCCTAGCTCACCTTTGAGCTACTTTTCACCATTGAGTGCCCCTTTTGGCCCATTCCCACCATTTGGAGAAAGAGAAGGAGCAAAGTTGGAGTTTGGAGCAACCCTCTTGGATCAGTGCAAGAACTTCACCAACCTCTACACTTGAGGTAAAATTTTAATACAAAAAGAAAGATCTTCACCATATTTCATGTTTTTGTTATGCTTATTAACGCTCATGCTAGTTTAGAATTCGTATTGTTTTATTACTTTCATTTACTGTTTATTGAACTGCTACTAAGGAGTCCATTCTCCTTAGTAGGTGCTCATTTGCACAAGCTAGGGTGAAAACCCTAGCTACAGTTTTGGCGACTCCCCCAACACAATCTTGTGGCTCACCCTTGAGGCACGTCAGCTGGACATGGTGTACTTGTTGATCTTCATCCCGAAGTCCTCGTACTGTTGATTGATCTCTTGGACTTGCTCCTTAGTGGCCCCAATGATCTGTTGACTCTCTGTCAAGTCCTGTGCCGATGGGTGCTCAATTAGTTTATCAACAACTTTTCGTTGACCTTCCTGGACCGCTTGCAGCGCCGAAACCGCCTTGAGGGAAAACTGCTCTCCAATCTCTTGGAACTCCTCCAACTGCGTACTGCGCTTGTTGATGAGTCAAGTTTTCAGGTACTTGATAACCTTTTTCCAGCAGCCAAACTCAAGCAATGGTGATGAAACATACTCATTTGTGGGGAAAATGTTTTACTTTAATTATTGAATGAAATTGTTTTATGATTATTCTTGGATGTTAGAATGCATATCAAATAAACTAATTATATGGAAACCAAGCGTGATTGAGCAGGTTCAGGGTCATTCAAGGATGGACGTGTAGAAGACTAAAGGATCACCAACCTCGCTGCCCTATTTCTTGATTTATAGAGGACGCACTCCCACTTTCAAGAGGAATCGACATTTAGACAACTAGTTAGGATCAACATTAAATCATATAAATATGGGCCTCTCGGGTAGCGAGAGGCCCCTGATGTTATTTTGAGAAAAACCTTGTTTTAACGTTTTCTACCCTATCGATACTGCGAAGTACATACTTTTGTTGTGACATGGATTTTATATTTTAATGAGAGATTGATGATTAATTCCAGCCAGCGTTTATAAGTTTTATTCTCTCCTGAGTATGGGTTGGAGAGGGCCCCTCCAACACGTAAGTCAGGAGATTCCTATTTGCAGGTATTTCTTTCAATTATGCGTTTTACATTGATGAACAGTTATATTGCATATGGAAGCGCTTGAATGATTTATTATTTTTGTAGTAGTTTATAATACGTTCTGTAGTACAGCAGAACGGTTTTCGTAGTCCTATAGATGCTTTCTTTCAACGCATATTTAATTAACGATTGCATGTGTATCAGCTTTGCTTTCAATATCATGGTCTATATATGAGGTTTATGACTGTTTCTCATCGTGATTAATTTCTTTAGTAGTAGATGGATAGCTTGAAACGATTGCACTTCAACTTTAGTCTTGGGATTTAAAATGGTTTAGATCAGAATTCTAGTTTTGAGCATCAAGTAATTACAGACCTTGTTTTCCCTAATATTAGAATAGATCTGTTATGGCATTTTCATTTTCTAGATTTACCATTCCGCATTGAGTAATTTCATAAGATCATCTCCTTCACTTTCAGCATTTTAATTATTTAAAATAGATTTACTGCTTTATTTCTTAGAACAGATTTACTGCTTTTGGTATCTTTACTTCTTAGAATAGATTTACTGCTTTTGGTATCTTTATTTCTTAGAACAGATTTACTACTTTTGGTACTTTAATTCTTTTAAATAGATTTATTGCTTTCCAGTATTTAATTCTGTAGCATAACCAGTTTTACAAATTTAGTAGGAAACCTTTAGAACATCGATACCGACACCCAACTGTGACAGAGATTATCCTATAAGAGCACAGATAGTGCATGCATCTCTAAAGTTTGTACGTTCCCCGGGTTGACATTTAAAGTAGGCTCTTGGTATAGATGCCCTCATTAGGCATCCATATTAGGAGCTCACCACTTGTGCTGACGCTCCTGTGCCTTTGCAACATGCTGCTGTAACTCCTTTAGCTCCGCCGATTTGGTGACCTAAATGACCGGTGGCAGCGTTCTCATTGATGTCTTCAGCGTTGCCAACTGCCCTTCCGCCTCCTGCCGCAGCTTGGTCAGCTGTTCTAATTTCTCATCCTAGACAATGCTGCCCCAAAATTATGTAGCCTCTGCAGTGATTTTTGTCGCTACTTGCTCCAGCTTGCCTAGCTGGGTTGCCAATTCCTCCATGGCCCGTTTCCTTTCGGCTACTTGCTTGTGCAGTGTGCCTGGTTGTAGCAGAGCTGTTAAATCGGCATTGTATCGCTGCAACTGGGCAATGACAGCCCCAAGTTGTTGTGCTTGCTCAGCCGGATCCAACTACGCAGTGGGCTCCGGTACATACTAACATGCTTTAGAGACTGCCTCTTTCAACTGCACTCTGCTATCCCAGAGGGTCCCTTTTTCCACCGTTAGATGATCTTGGTCCTTCTTCAGCACCTCAATTGCTTTAGCCTTTTCAACAATCAATTGCTCTAGCTTGTCCTCTAATTCTTCTACAACATTCCACGCCGCTACGGCCTTCTCCTTTAATTCCTCCACTTCTTCGCATTTGTTGCATTTGTTAGGGCCACAATAAGCCGCTCCATCTGCATGTCTATTTCTGGGGTTGCACTACTTGGCATACCTTGCTCATAGCGCGCATTCATTCTTCCCTCCTTAACCTCGCACTCTATCTCTTCATCCGCAGCTGTGTGCGACAAATCTTGATCTGAATCAAGGTTATGCTGTTGTTCCATTTCGACCACCCTCGACCCCCTTTTTATAGCGCCATTCCAATCGATCCATCATCATGACCAAATCAACCCAGTGATTATGACCAAATCATGCAGTAATTATCCAAATCCGCTGTCAATCCTGTCAATCCAACGATCGGATCTGCCATAAATACGCATCCTTTCACCAAGCGCCGACATCTAACGACCATTAACTATCTGCATTTATTTCTGATTTGACTGCGTCGCGACCCTGCAGTGGTCACAGCACAGCTTGCTAACCACGCTATCATTGTTCCAGCTGGCGCATTCATTTCCTACTGGTGCGCCATCTTGCCACCGAGCACCCTGCATCTTTTTTTTTTGCTCGCAATACGGTTAAGCATCGCGTGACTCCGGCCCCATTCTGTAGGGCTGCAGCTTGCTACCATTCACCATCTTTGGTAGCATCGCTCCATCTAACTACTCCAGCTATACTGTGCCTCCTGAAGTAATGCGATGAATACAATATGGACCAAGCCAATGCATCTGTAACTTGCCGGGATGCTTCATGAACTTGTTTTCATACAACAACACCAAGTCTCCCTACTCAAACTATTTGTTTTTTATATGGTGATTATGCTAATCTTTTTGCCGATCTTTCTCCACGCGCTGGTGAAAACCCGCGATAAAGCGGTCTTCCTGAAGCTGCACCAGCTGCGACAATCCTTCTTCTAATGCTGCTTCATTAGTCATGCCTGTTGCTGCCGCTATGCGTAGACTCAGAACAATGTACTCCATAGGCATGACTTCCTCTTTCCCATACACCAACTGGAACGGTGTCTATCCTGTCAATCTTTTACAAGTGGTGCGATATGCCCACAAGACTACTAGAATCTTCAAATCCCAGTCATTGTGGTTTGTGTTGCACACTTTTGTAAGTGCATGCTCCAACACCTTGTTGAAGGCTTCTACTGTGCCATTTTCCTACAAATGATATGGTGTGCTCTTCTTGTGCTGTATCTGAAGCTCTTCAATCAATGCAGTAACTGTGCGATTGATGAAGTGACTCCCCTGATCACTTAGTAATATCTTCGGGCATCCAAACGGAGTATCAATGTTTTCAAACAAGAATCACACTATTGTCGTAGCGGTGCAATCTACAACTGGTGTGGCATTCGCCCATCTGGTCAAATAATCTGTCGCTGTGATTATGTATCTTGCACCAGTACGCTTCCTAGGTGGGTTAATAGGTCCCACGAAGTCCATAGCCCAATTACCAAATGGTTGCAATTTTACTTAAGGTATCAGCGGCATCTCATCCCTCTTGGAGGGTTTGCCAGTCCTTTGATAGATATCACAAGTCCGCGCATAATCCGTAGCATCATTATGCAGAGGGGGCCACCAAAGCCCTGCACGAAGCAACTTCCTAGCGGTAGCATGACAGCCATAATGTCCACTAGCCACTCTTGCATGTGCCTCAGCCAATATCTGCCCTTTCTCATGAGGCAGAACATAGCGCCTCAGGATCTCGTCTGGTCTTAATTTATAAAGCTTCCCAGCAATCAACTGAAAATTTGCAGCCTTAACCACCAACTACTTCTTCTGACTTGTGGTGAACCCTTCTAGTGCGGTTCCTGTCGCAAAAAACTGAATGATTTCTTCACAGTAGTCGTTAGCCACCTCGACTCTGAAGAGTTGTGCATTTGGAAACCCATCTTCAATGTTGGTTGGTTCCTCATCTGTTTCAATTCGCGACAAGTGATCTGGCCTTGCATTCAAGCGACTGGGCTTCACAATTACCTCAAAATCGAACTCTTGAAAAAGTAGCCATTGGCATATCTTCCCCCCCAACACATGATTATTGACTAGATATTTCAAAGCAGAATGGTCTGTGAACATCTTGAAATGACCCCCCAACAGGTAATGCCGAAACTTCTGTAGCGCATATACCATCTCCAGACCTTCCCTCTCAGTAGTCGTATGATTTCGCTTCGTAGAGGACAACTTACGACTCGCAAAAGCAATTAGGTGATCCAGATCTCCTTCCCCTAGTTGCATGAGCACTACTCCCAGCGCAATTGATGATGCATCCACATGGACATGGAATTCCTTGCTCCAGTCAGGAAATACCAGTATCGGTGCCGAAGTCATCTTAGCCTTCAGTGCCTCAAAAATCACTTCACATTATGGACTCCATAAGAATACCACATCTTTCTTCAACAATTTTTCCATAGGAGCTGTGATCGCAACATAACCACAGCTAAACTTGTGATAGTACCCGGTGTGCCCCAACATCGCTCTCAACTACTTGACATTTGTAGGTGGTACTAAACTCAGAATTAGCGCAATCTTTGCTGGATCAACCAACAGTCCTTGCTTGCAAATAATGTGACCCAACAACATCCCAAATGGTGCACAGAAGATGCACTTCTTCAAGTTCAGCGATATCTGATGCTGCCTACATCGATCCAACATCAGTCGCAGGTTTTCCAAATGATGACTGATCAACCCATAAACTGTCCAGTCATCCATGTAAACTTGCAAAAAATTATGAATAAAATCTCGGAATGTAGCAACAACGACCCGGGAGAATACCACAGGTGCATTCTTAAGCCCAAACGGCATCACGGTGTACTGGAAGAAAACCCATTCTATCACAAACGTTTTCTTGTGGCGGTCCTCTTTCGCGATCCTGATCTGGTGATAGCCAGAGAAACCATCCGTGAAAAAATACATTTCTTGACCGCCCACTCACTTGTCTTCTTATCCTGCACCACCATGGGACTAATCCATTCTGATTCTTCGACTGGTTCAATGATGCCAATGTCCAGCATGTGGTCAAGTTCAACTTTGACCCTTTCCTTGTGTCGCGGATTCAGTCGATATGGTCGCTACCTTATCGGTTTCGCATATGGATTCAACGGAATCTTCATCTCTCCTAGATCCCTCAGTATTCCCTTCATTTCAGAAAAATTCGTAGGGAACAAGTCTTGGAACTCATGCAACATGTCTGTGACCTTTTCCATCATTTCTTCATCCCAGTAATCCCCGACATTCACAAATTTTGGGTTCTCCTCCCTCCCAATGTTGACCTTCCTAAGCTTCAGCGGATGGCTTATCGGATCGGTTGGTGCATCAGGTGCTACAACATCCCGACTCCCTTCGGATTCCGGAATATTGATATTCCGCGGGTCATCACCATCCTCTACCCCACCAGTAATATTGTAACACTCCATCATTGATTGCATCTGACAATGCGTATTCAGATCCACGGGATAGGCCACTAGCACTACCTTCAGAATGACATCGCGGATGAGCTGTAGGGCATTGTGGACATATGGATTGGCATGCGCGAAACTAAAGGTATGAGCAAAGAAAACCATCAACTCTAACCAAGTGGTAATCTCTTCGCGCAACTCAACTGCAACATACCACGATCGCGACATTTCATCCAAAGTGTGGACAAAGGCATGAACCCATTCATCCTTTGGCCGCGAGGCCCACAAAGTCTGACATTCAATCAGATGGCTACCAAGATCATTCTGCCCATCATACTTACCAGTATGGTATACTTCTATATCGCCGAAGCGAACCATCATCAATCTATGACACTGCGACCAACCGGTAATCGACTTTTTATGGGTTTCCCACCAACGTGCTGGAGCAGCCTTCAGCGCCTCCCTGAATGCCAGCAATCGTTGTGGTTTCGACACCTTGTCTTCAAACGTTACTAAAAATTCAGATAACCCAGGCAGTCCTTCGTATACTGGTAATGCAACAGTCTTGGTAGCGATACGGTACAGCGACTGCATGATCAACCCACACTTTCGGAATGACACCTCATGCATGCGATTCTGCCAGTTCTCAATACATCATCAGAATTAGAAGATGCATAGATAAAGCTGCCCCAACCGAGTTCACCGTGGGTAGTCGGATGGATGTATTCTTATGAAATGTTATATGCATGATCCCATCCTCGTATAAATTCATCCTTTACTGGTTCAACATACTGCCGCCCTTCAGTCGGATCCAATGGAGCGATGACTTCGAGATCTCGATTTTCAAAGGTCATAACCCACTTCTTGAAATTAATGACTGCCATACTATCATTGGCCCATCCAATCCCTAGAAACATAGGATAGGAGCTGCCACAGTTGATAACTTCAATAACATCAAAATCAACATATGTTTTCATCCCTTCAATGTCCACAACAAGGCGCGAAACTCTCCCAATTGGTGTTACCTTAGCCTAGTTATCCAATCGCAGCTACACGAGAGACCAGCTCAGTGTTGGGATCCCCATTTTCTGCCATGCCTGCTTTGTCAGAATATTGACATCTGAGCCTAGATCCAGAATGACTGAATCTACGTCGTAGTCCCTGATCTGGATATTCATGCACATCTCTTTTCATGTCTTCTTCCGATGTAAAGCGTTCACTGCGGAATATTTCTGTCCCTTGGTCAGTTGATGCAACAGACTCTTGATCTCGACAAGAGCATAGGGATCTCTTGCCAATGATAAGCAGCTTTCAATTTTTTTTTGCAAAGTATCATACTGTCATGATGGTCCTACTTCCAAGGTTGGGTCAAAAGCAGTGGGCATACCATAAATATGTGACCTACCAAGGTTTCCTCCTACCACATCACGTGCTTCAAAGAATGTGTCTCGCTCAGTACCAATATCGAATTGTACCTTCTTTTTTCCCACCGACCGGATGAGTGGATGTGGACTATCTTCTCCTGTCGTCGCACCTCCATGAGTGATAACAGCAACAACAACATCTTGCGGCCTTGGTTCTGCTGAGATCGTCATGACAATTATTCCCTGATTCTGCTTCGGAGGTGGGTTCGGCAGTGGGTTCACATTCAGATTTGCATTCTGATTCTGTTGTTGATTCTGGTTCTACATCTGATTCTGATTCTGCAGTTGTTGCCGATTCTGAACCTAATTTTGATTCTGAAACTGGTTTTGGTTCTGGTTCTGCAACTGCGGAACATTTACGGCTTGCCATCTCGCGATCAGCTGTGGACAGTTCTCAACAATGTGATCAACAACAAAACAATATGTACAATGCACTTGCAACTACGATAAATCTCTTTGTAGCTGAACACACTCCCCTGGCTGAACATACTGTGCCGGCTAAACGTACTATGGCTGCTGTAGAGCCATCTACATCTGATTATACTATGTTTGTGGCACAAACTGCTGTTGTGGTACAAATTGCATCTGCAGTTGAGGTGGCGGCTGGTCCACCTGTGGCTGTAGTTGCGATTGCTATATTGGGAAATGGTCGTCCTTCACATAGTATGAGTCGTACGTTCTTTCCTGAAGTAGGCCATATGCATGACAATCCTTATCTTCATGCCCAACAGACTTGCAAAATGTACAGTACAAATTTATCGGCTTTGTGACCATCTTCTGCATGTATTGACACTCCTCATGTCGATGTCCATAGACTTGACAAATGCGGCACCATGGCATACCTCTGCCACTCAATGGGTTCAGCGCTCCTGATACTAGGTAGTTGCAGAAATCTGGGCAGCTATCCTTGGTTTGCCCCTCTGCATGACATCGTGTACACCAAGCTTCCTCGCAGTGATCTTTACCCTTCTTGAGATCTTGCAATTGAATTGTCAGATTCTCCAGCTGCGTCTGGATCTAAGACATACTGGCTGCATTCTCACCAATAGGTGAAGCCTCTAAATCATCGCAATCTCCAGAGCCTCACTCAATGTCGTAATGTTTTTTTGCATCAACAAGAGTTGAATATGAGGTAGCAACACCATGATGAACCATTCCTTATGCTGAACATCGCTCATCTCAAAGCTGGCTCTTTCCATTAGGGTTTTAAACCTTTGGTCAAAATCCCAAACAGTTTCATTTGGATACTGCTTGATCGCCTTTAGTTCCGTAATGTATTGCACTTCATACTTCGGTTTTCTGAACTCTCCAATTAGTCCTTTTCAAACTTCATCCAATGTCTTCTATGGACTTCTCACAGGAACTTGTACAAATTTCATGAACCAATCCAGTGCATGACACCGACGAGTTGTCGCCAATTGACCCTTCTTGGCATCCTCATCCGTAATTTGTTTAACAATCCACCCAACTTCACATAAGAACTGGTATTGCTCTGGATTGTCGGTTCCATTTCCATGGAACAGAGGTAACTTCACATCTCCATCCGCCATCCTGGGCTTCCTTCCTACAGTCGTTGATCCGGTAGTAATTAAATGTTGTCAAAACGATGAACACACCGGTGTCAAAGTCGTATTTCTGCTTGGTTGTGATATAGTGAGCGGAGGTGTAGGTATGCTATTGTTGGGGATTGATCCAACCTCTATCCTGGGCGTAGCCTGGTTTTCCTTGTCAGCATTGTGAGGTCGCTTTGTCCCGTGTGGTCTTCCTTTGTGGTTTTGCAGTTCGATCACAGTAGGACCTTCTCCTGTCCTCTACCTCTTCTCTTGTCTAAACCTTGCTCCTCCCCTCGTAATACCACTCTCTTCCTAAGATTCCTTCACAGTCTCATCATAACTTGCACCCATCTACCCCGTATCATTCCATTCACCTCCCCCCTTGCTGTCGCGGAATCCAGAGCCTCCGCCCACCAAGGTTCTTTTACTCGAGGTTCATCTTCAGTATGCCCTTTTCACAAATGAGAATCTCAATGGACAACTGCAACGACAACATGAACCTCCCTCTTGGCCCGTTGAAAAATTCCCTTTCAGCTTCGCTATAATATTTCGTCGTATCGACCGCAAAATTGGTGATATAGCCCTCCAATATATTGTCAAACTAGACTTCAACAGCCCGCGATGCCCTGTTGTTGATTTCTTGCAACTGCTGGATCAATTCCAAGGTATAGGACGTTGGCTCGCCGCCTTGAAAATTTGTCTTGCAAAAGGTCAGTTGCACCAACCACTCATACAGGATGATCGGGAATTCGCAGAAAAAATATTCATGTGGACTGTCGTGTATGTACTTCGCCAGCCACCAATCCGTCATCAGTCTAGGGTTCTGATTCTCTTTCTTAGCGAACTCTCGCAATATCTGATCGAACCAATCTTGAATTTTCGGTCTCGTCGGATGCCACAACATGTCCTCCCTTCACTTCGCGCTACAGTCCCGACAACGGAACCATTTTTTGACACAAACCCAGTCGACAGGGGTTCCTCACTTTGTTGACAGCCAAACCCACCGTGATCTCACTGAGCACCGACCCAGACAGGTTTTACCCTGTCCAGCAACACGTGCGGAGCAGATGAAGTCTCACCCGAGATGTTCAAGGGAGAGTTGACGGAGCTTCCTTTCTACCGAATGAGGAAGGACTATGTGTGGCTACTTATCGACTTATTGCATCATTAAGAAACATATCCAACATTTCAAATTATGCATTTAGATAGAACCACATCATCATTCACAGATCTCATTTCCAATAGAACTACTAATGCACAAATAGATCTAATAGCATAACATCATTTAAAACAGGAAAACATTATAGATTCATATCGCATATCACATTCATAGAAGGAAAATAGAAAGAAACACAGTGATTCTGCTCAAAACTCTGTCATGTCATATTTAACCTTCGCAGTAAACCATAGATCCATCAATATAGTTCTCTCTGTCACATACCCAGATTCAAACAGACTCAGATCAATACCCAAAAAATACTGCAATAACAATTCTCTGGATCAAGATGTATATTACTTGCAATGCTACATCTATTTATAGGCTTGCGCCATTACATTTCTTGTCCACTTAGTCGACCGCCTAACTAATTTCTAACAAGATTTAAAACTAAATGACCCTTAGCCCATACAATGAGGTCCAAAATGACCAAAAACCCACATAGTGCGGTCCAAATGACCCAAAAATACATAAAATACTATTGCCTTGCACGTTGCTTTCCTTCTTGCGTGGCATCTTTGACCTTTCGCAGCATCCCCGATGTTGTGCAGCTGACTCATCCAACCGCCTACCAACAATTGAGGCTAAACCAAACTAGCATATCTACATGTAAATTTTCCATATATATACATGATATTATGCATCCCTTGTGTTTGTACCATATTTGTCGTACTGCTAATTGCTTGTCATATCTAGGCTAGGATTAGGGGCTGGAGACAATAAGTATTTGAATTACCAATATACACAATCATAGATAGGCAGAGCCAGAAGGCCATTCCATAAGGGGTGTTTATAGCCTATCATTGTCAGTCAATCATGGGGCCTAGTTGATCATAAATGACTACTTACTTATCTTAACCTCTTTCCAACAATTCAATTCTGAGGTCTAAGTGAATTAGTTCCAGCTCTAACAATGTTATAGGGTCCCCCTTGCTATACAACCAATACTTGCATATCTACGTTTAATAACTACCATGTTGGTGACTTAAAGAGCATATACCTTAGGAGAGCTAGTCTTTTATATAGTTGTTGCAAATATACCCAGTTGCATTGCCGAGAGAGACAAGAAGTAAGTACTTGTCATAGTCCCCATAGCCAGTTGACATTGTTGATAGTCCTTGGCATAATAGTCCCTCCCGTTCCACCTGGTATAAGAACACTATATGTGAGTAAGTTATTATCATGTGAGGAAAGGAAAAAGAAAAGCTCCCCTTCAATGGCCAAGAGGATAAGAATGCATACCACGGGAAAGGGGCTTACCCCTGCAGAAAAATTAGAAGTCTCATTTCAGGAACAACTTTGAGAAATCGAGAGTTAAACTACAGCTTCTTCTGCACTACTGCTAAGACCTTAGACTAGCTAAGTAAGTGAGTAAGTGAGGGTCATTATGTTGATGTATTTGTAACTTTGGAAGATATTCACTTGTATATTGTATTTGTACTTTATTGTATCCCCAACGGAGATGTATTATTCCTCCGATTGGAAGTGTCGTCAGTTGTACTTGCAAGTGTCGCAAGTATTATTGTAAGTGTCACAATAATACTTGTAGTTGTAGTTGTAGTTGTACTTGTACTTGTAATAATTGTACTTGTAGTTGTACTTGCAAGTGTCTCAAGTATTATTGTAAGTTATTAGACCACCTTGTTGGGGTCGGCCCTGTATGAGTTGTGTGGGTCAAAGGGTTATTATACAACCCTAGTGGGGGTCAACCCAGTCAGCATTATGTTAAGTGGTTAAGTTGAGGCCGACCTAGTTGAGTAAAGGTCAAGTGAAAGTTAGTGTATAAATAGAGAGTGTGTCTCTCTCATTTTACACATTCTATTGTTCACTCACTTCGCATTAGTGAGAGAAGAGGACGACGCACACAAGTGGAGGAGTAGCATGTTGTTGTAGATATCTATCTCTTGGGTTTGATCATGGTGATCCTTGTATTGATGCTTATTCTATCTCTGAGGAAGTTGCGGGGTTTTTCACCTTCTTGGTTTTCCCCGATGAAATGTTTTGTGTCTCTTGTCTCTTGTCTCTTATGCTTGATATGCTATACATGTTGTTCTTTCAGTTAAGATACTAGATAAAAATGAATTAAATTCTGAAAAACTAACATGGTATCAAAGTTAGCCTAAAGGAAGGCATGCTATGGCATTTATGAGACTTGTTGCACTTGCGACAAATCGGAAGCTAGGGCTTGATATAGAAAAACACCAGTCATCGTCGCACTTTCTCTATAAATCCATTTTGGCAAAGGTTTAGGTTCTGAAACTTCTACAGGTCGTAGATAACATCCCCATGTACCTTGTGTCCAAAGAAAAACTTCTAATTCGCTGTACTTTGTGATTTATGATCAGTAGAATCTAGGGTTTCTGCCTCTTTCAGATCTCAGTCATAAACAAGTGACCTAGGAAAAAAGGTCACAACTTGGGATAGGAAGATCCAAATGAAATTTCGTAAAAAGTGACAGGTAGGGCACGAAATGTACTTGCACAGGTAAGTTTTTCAGAGGCCGAAATTGAACCAGTGACACGTGGAACGCCGTACAAGTTCGCTCTCCTGTTTTATCCCATAAACAGGTCACATTGGGAAACTTGGAATAAATCTCTCTCTGAGAATCCAATTAAGGTCAGACCTATGGGGTTGGAAATACGACAGGTCAGGCTACCACAGAACAAAATTTCAGACCCTGTGGATTCATAAATTATGAGTTACACCAGAAACAATCAGGTGCATATTTTTGTCAAAATAGATTTGGATTTTGAGCACCTTCACTTTTGGATCGTCACTGTTATGGGAAATTAGGGTTTTAGAGAAAGTTAAAATTCTTGGAATCAGAGACCATGGCTGAATGCTACTCATCAAAATCGAAATTTAGAGACCAAGATCAAATTTTTTGGTTGGGTAGAAGGCCGGGCTTGATCAAACCCTAGTTCGGGATTTTGATCGGAAAGGTGGAAAATTAGGGCTTTTGCAAAAGTTGTAATTTTTGAAATCTGTGACCACGGTTGGAAGCTCCTCAGAAAAATCAAAGTTTAGAACACAAGATCGAACTTTTTGGATGGGAAGAAGATCGGGCTTTATCAAACCCTAGTTCGGGATCGTGTCCAAAAGATCTGGATGTTTCAAAGGCAATTTTGAGGGGTCAAATTTTGTAGTTTTCAAAATTGAAGTATACCATCTTGATCAGCTTAGCAAGACACATCTTTCCATCCATTCAGAAGTTTGAAACTCAAAGTTTGAATTTTTAGGGTTTCTCTAACAAACCCTAATCTAGCTCCAAATCCAGTTTCAGCAAATCAAAGTGGATTGGGCTAATCCTAGAAAAGAATGAATTGGACACCTGCATAAGTGAAGAAGTTCCAGTTCCAGAGGGAGATGAGGCTGAGGCTTTACATAAGAAGGCTACAAGAAATCCCGACAGGAATGACTTGAAGAGATACAGGTATGTTTTGAAATTTTTTCATGATTGAGTTTATGATATGTTTGTCTTCATATTAGTGAGGTTAGTACAATCTTGATTAATCTTAGACTTGTCTCATCACCCTAGTAAAAGTATGAATGCATGTGAACGATAGAAGACATTCATTGATTAGGGTTATGACACTTATGATTGTACTAATGCACTGTGGTGTTGTATGAGGTTGATGTTGTCCACTAACATGAAAGGTACAAATCAAGTTCTAGATCAAGAACATATGACCATGGTGACATGAAGATAAAGAATCATGGATCACGTAAAAGGTCTACTTAAGAGGTATGTATAATTTGGTTCTATAATGGTTAACTTATGAGTTATGCAGGTTACTAGCACAAGTCTTTGAAGAAGAACAAAAAGACATTATATGGGTATGTTAGACATAACTAGCTAACATGATAACCAGGTATGTTTTTCCTATATCAAGTTAGAATTCTACCTTGTGTTAGGATCTTATAATTTTCTATGAATGATAATTATTATTCTTGAAAGTTAGAAGTTTAAGTAATCAAGGGTTTATGCATATTAAGTTTCTTACTTTGATTGATGATATGACTAACCAGAAGAGTCCTATGGTCAATAAGAATATGCATAAGGAATAGAAGTCCTCCCTGAAACCTTAAATACTAATGCTTATTACCTGTGTGTGAAATAATCATGACCATACATGTTAAGTTAATTTAGGATCATAATGTTTTGATAGTATTGAGATTATACTAATGGATGTATGATCATGTATGAGATCTTGAGGATGACACTAGTGCACACTTAAGCATGCATAGTGTTCCAAGATGAATATAAGTTCAAGGATAGGTAATCCAGGAAGCAAAGATCAAGAGGGAGCACACTCTAGTAGTTCCTGCAAGGAAGCAAAGATCGAGAGGGAGTCCACCCAACAACCAAACAAAGATAAGTATTTGAATTGTTATATATATGATTACTTAAATGATGTTGTTCAACCATGTACATACTCATGATTTAGGATGAATATTATGCATATTAGAAAAATTGCATTAATGAACAATATACTACTAATATGCAAGTAATGGGTAAGTGGCCAATGGTATTGTACAACATTCCATTGCTACTTATCTAGAATGAAACCTCTTTGCTGACATATTGGGAGTTGTGCACACTCTTAACAATGTTCTGGTAGAGATGGAAGGCATCTAGAAAGTTACAGAATGAGGATAGATGTTGTATTGAAACATTGGCTAAGATAATTGCATGACTGTATGACATATGTCTTTATGAGTAAGAATTTGTTCTTAAATATATAAGATGTTTTTAATCATGCAATTGAACTTGTCTTGTAGGAAAGACCGTGTACCTACAAAAGAAGGACTACAACATTTGTTCCAGCAACAAAGTTCAAAGAAAACTATCTATTGAAGATACTTCGAGCAAGAAGTGACAGGACACATTTGCAGGAGCCATTCCAAGCATGGTGAGAGGAGGATCCTTCCCTTGGCTGTGGATGTAAGCACTGAGTAATGAGAATCAGGACGATGCTCCAATTACTGCTTTGGATATGCATCAGTTGGATGCTTTGTATGATCAGTTGGATCATGTATATTGATATGCATCAGTTGGATCATGTATATTGATATGCATCAGTTGGATCATGTATGTTGATATGCACCAGTTGGATGCTTTGTATGATCAATTGGATCATGTATATTGATATGCATCAATTGGATGGTTTGTATGATTAGTTCGATCATGTATATTTATATGCATCAGGGCGATGCAATGACAATGATCAGGATGACCATGTGTATTAGGGTGATGCTCTAGATGACATACATTAGGACGATGATCAGGATGATCATGTGTGATGAGTATCAGGATGATGCTCTAGATGATATGCATCAGGATGATGCTATGATGAAGGAATTGGGTATGATGCATTAATTTCTAGGTATGGAGGTGTGGTAGAGTGCAGATGGAATCTTCCTTGGACAAGGGAAGTATGTAGTAGAGATATTGAAGCGGTTCGGGATGATGGACTGCAAGGCCATGGCCACACCTATGGCATCGAACCTGAAGCTACTATGTGATGCTTCATCTAAGTTGGTCGATGCCATGATGTATCGTCAGATGATTGGGTACTTGATGTACTTGACGAACACGAGACAAGATATTTGCTTTGCGGTGAATACATTGAGCCAGTTCTTGATGGATCCTAGAAGTGTTCACCTGGTTGCTGTAAAGCATATTATGAGGTACCTAAAGGGTACGGTTGATTATGGGCTCAAGTATGATGCGAATCAAAAGTTTAAACTGGAGGGTTATGTTGATTCGGATTGGGCAGGTAGTGCCATTGATCGGAAGAGCACTTCGGGGTGTTGCTTTAGTATGGGATCCGGTATCATCTCTTGGTTTAGCAAGAAGCAGTCATGTGTGGCACTGAGTACAGCCGAAGCAGAGTATGTCGTAGCTTGTTCGGATAGTTGTGAGGCAGTATGGTTGAGGAAGCTACTGTCTGAGTTATTTGATCTCCCGTTGGATGCCACTGGTATCTTTTGTGACAACCAGAGTTGTGTGAAGCTATTTGAGAACCTCATGTTCCATGACAGGTCGAAGGACATCAAGATCAAATATCACTATATCAAGGATATGGTGCAGAGAGGACCAGTGAAGCTCCTGTATGTTGTGACGGACGAGTAGATAGCCGATATGTTGACCAAGTCGTTGTCCAGAGTGAAGTTTGAGTACTTCAAAGAGAGGTTTGGTGTACTTCAGATCGAGATTTCTTCCAAGGGGAAGTGATGAGTCTGGAGACACAAATGCACATGAGCCATTCTCACATGGTGGTAGGTGTTTCCTCCCATGGTGTAGATATAAGAGCTGGCGCCATTCCGACATGGTTGAAGTGTGTCTTCCCATGGTCGTTGATGCAAGAGTTGTGCCATTCGAGCATGGTTGAAGTGTGTCTTCCCATGGCTGCGATATAAGTGTTGTGCCATTCAAGCATGGTTGAAGTGTGTCTTCCCATGGCTGCGATATAAGTGTTGTGCCATTCGAGCATGGTTGAAGTGTGTCTTCCCATGGATGTGATATAAGTGTTGTGCCATTCGAGCATGGTTGAAGTGTATCTTCCCATGGCTGTGATATAAGTGTTGTTCCATTCCTAGCATGGTTGAAGTGTGTCTTCCCATGGCTATGTATATAAGTTCGATGCCATTCTCGCATGGTTGAAGGGTGTCTTCCCATGGCATAGATATAAGTGTTGATCCTTTCACGGATGGTTGAAGTGTGTCTTCCCATGACGATGAGTGTAAGTGCTGTGTGATGTGCATCTGGGTTGTGCTCCATGGACTATGAGGTGATATGAAGATGATGAGGTGACAGTATGGTACACAGGTTTTGCAGAGGCATATAATCAGTCCTGAGATGCTCTTGTAGGTTTTGCAGAGGCATTATAATCAGTCCTGGGAGATCTTGCAGGTTTTGCAGAGGCACTGTAATTAGTCCTTTGGTGTACCTACTTGATGGCTTGCTCGCAGTGATGATGAAGACCTACAGGTGGTAGGCCTACATCCAGCATGAAAAAGGGCTGGCTATGTAGAACTTCCTATGACGAGAAGAATTTAGAGATAGCCCAGTGATCGAGATGTCGAGTACAGCAACAGTGATGATGATGATGCTCCGTGATCCAATGATGATGATCCATCTCCAGAATTGAAGACTTGTGCCTATATGTATTGATGACTTGTGTCAAGAGAATACCTTCCTAGTTAAGAGGGAGTGTTGATGTATTTGCAACTTCGGAAGATATTCACTTGTACATTGTATTTGTACTTTATTGTATCCCCAATGGAGATGTATTATTCCTCCGATTGGAAGTGTCATCAGTTGTACTTGCAAGTGTCGCAACTTATATTTGATGGGTTATTAGACCACCTTGTTGGGGTCGGCCCTGTATGAGTTGTGTGGGTCAAAGGGTTATTAGACCACCCTAGTGGGGGTCAACCCAGTCAGCATTATGTTAAGTGGTTAAGTTGAGGCTGACCTAGTTGAGTAAAGGTCAAGTGAAAGTTAGTGTATAAATAGAGAGTGTGTCTCTCTCACTTTACACATTCTATTATTCACTCACTTTGCATTAGTGAGAGAAGAGGAGGATGCGCACAAGTGGAGGAGGAGCATGTTGCTATAGATATCTATCTCTTGGGTTTGATCATGGTGATCCTTGTATTGATGCTTATTCTATCTCTGAGGAAGTTGTGGGGTTTTTCACCTTCTTGGTTTTCCTCGGTGAAACTTTTTGTGTCTCTTATCTCTTGTCTTTTATGCTTGATATGTTGTACATGTTTTTCTTTCAGTTAAGATCCTAGATCATAATGAATTAAATTATGAAAAACTAAGACATTCCCGATAGACCAACCAGGATGGAGTTCTACGTGACCAGTCTCGTCGATTACAACGTATACAGGATGTTCTAAGTTACCAATAGTTTCAATAACATGTGCTCAGGAAGGAGGTGTTCGTGCGTGAACAGTTGCAGTATGTTACCAGAAAGGTACAGGATGTATGGGTATGGGGTTACTTAGGGGAGTCAGTGAGTTAGTTAGTAAGTTGGGATCCTTCCCAATAAATAGCACAAATCCCAGTGTGAGCAGTTATCAATAACCATTGCTAAGCTCCAACTAATGTAGTGTGAAACTTGTTTCTCTTAGCTTATAATACCCTACACTCGAGAGACTTTTATAATGTGTTGCATCTCTATGACCCTTCGGTGTATTCCCACGTACCTTGGGAATAGTTGACCTTTTCTCTTTAAAAATAAAAGAGGTGATCATTCCATTCCCTAAATAAACAACCCTTGAATCCATGTTTGTTTGGTTGTTTGTTTGTTGGGATAACCAAGCATTAAAGGTCATTTCCAATGGTTATAAATCATTGCCAATAAGTAAGTAAGTTAGTCAGTGCCCAGGAGGTCCCATTGCTAGCTAGTAAGCCAAATGTTAGTGTATCATTGCTAGTCACATTGTCAAAGAAGTGTGGTTGGACAAGATGCCAACTTATTCTAATTTGATGTTGTTGATAAATAAAATCGCGCATTAGTACTAATCCAATCCAATGGGTTTTTACTCCTTCTATAGTGTACAATGGGGATAATCCATAGGTGATCAAAGAGAAAGGTAGTAAAGTAAGAAATTGAGTTTTAGTTCCACACTTTACTAGAGTGGAAAGCCTTAGTCTTTGCTATCCATAGAGGATACTTCCCCTGGTACTAGCTCTAGATACAAGATCAAGTAGTCATGCCAGTCATAGACCCCACCATAGAACATACCCCCATCGGGAGACTAAAAAGGAACCAGGGTAGGTACGTCTTCCAGTGCACTAATTATGATAGGATAGTCCCTAGTCTATGATTCTATGATAATGATACTCACATATATACGTTTCACTTTTCCATTGTCAGTAGTTCTGAGTAAATGTAGTGCCTCTCTATCTCTGTTGAGTAGAAGTGTAGTTCTTTCTCTTTCTTATTGTGCTATAGCTCCTAATCCCCCCATATGGAACTTCTTATAGAGAGAGATTAATCTTCAGTGTGTGAGGTACACCAACCTTATTGAAAATAAGTACACCACTTGAATAGAATCCATCTACTTTCTTTCTTACACCCACCACACAATATTGATTTATAAATGGCCTCAATAGGTTTGGTCGAGGCAGGCATGCACAAATAGGTGTTTACAATGGGTGGATTAATAAATAGAATCCATCCACATTGAACCTTTATGATAGGTTACCTATGATTGCAAGGTGGTGTTCATGTTCAATAGATCCAGAGTAAATGGGGTAGTTATTATTACTCGATGCCAGAACTCTTTTCTGCTGTGTTTGGGTTGGGTGGGACCAAACAAAAACAGGTTGGGGTGCACAGGCCAGTTTCTTCGAACTTTCGAACTTTTGATTACTAGTATGAGATCGCATGGATACATTTCACTTATTCATAACAATAGATAAAATATCCATCCCATGTGGTCTCTATTCCAACACAAACCACTAGTGATGCTCAATCCAGGTTCGATGTAACAGAATACCCTATAGGATAGGTAGTTGGGTTATTGGCCGGTACATTGCAACACTCCCCCATGTTGGTTCAGTTTAAATGCTGCTAGGTTTCATCTGTCTCCATAAAAAATGAAAAAAGGTAGAGTCTCCCCCTTTGTTGTTTCCTTAGTCCTTGTTGAACCGCATAGAGACGTCCTTTCCATTTGATGTGATAAATCCATCTCTAAGAAATCACAATACATCGGCTATAGAGAGATGAATCTTCAGTTTGAGGTGCACAAAACAACTTCTCCATGCATTACAAGGTGCAACAAACAATGGTAACTAGCAGCCTTAAGAGCATTTCCAGTCGTATCCATTCTGTGAAAAATAAAAAATAAAAAGAAAGCTTACTTCTAAGAGCTCTAACGAATAAGTTCTAGTCCCTTGAGCTCTAGTGAAGAATAATAAGGTATATAAGCCTTAGTCTGCCGGTAGTCTTAGCTACTGGTAATATAGCTAAAGTCTGTTTCCTTTCCTTTGTCCATTTCGTCTGATTTTCTGCTTTGATAAATAAGATTTCCTTTTTCTGGGGTCCGAGGTCAAAAGCTATTCTCTCTCATCCGGGTAATAAAAATAAATTTTCCTCTTTTATGAACTATACCCTTTCATCAGCAAGTTTCCCTTTGCTTTGAGGTTTAGGCAAGAGAGAAAGGCAAGTTGCAGGTCTAATTTTATAGGGGCGAACCAATGGATGGCAGCCAACAGATGACGATAGAGAAGTTCTTTCATAGATAGGATAAACCATAATTGATAGAGAGGAGAAACCCATGCATGGTGGCATGTCACATTTGCCTACATCCCGGAAATAGGGCCCTAGGAGAAGATATAACTTAGGATGTTTTTCCACATGTTTTGACAGTGAAGCACTAAGGGTCTCCAATAGTCGGTAGCCTCCTTCTGGTTGTGTTGATGCCATCTTATGGCGGTGGGTCATAAATTAAACTGAACACCAATAGATAATTAGATAATGACATAATGTGTTTCCAATGAGCGAACCATAGCAGAAGTGGAATTGAATGAAGTGGCCGAAGTGAATGTGAGGTGGATGGTGCTTTGCTTTTAGTGTGTTTGTATATGCACGTATCTGATGCAATCACGGCTTGTGATTAATTAAATGAAGCTAGCTAGGGGCGGAGGCATGCTTTAATTGAATGATTGGATTCATTTGTGCAGTGAACGGCTTAAGTGTGGCTTGTCTTCTGTGAGTGGTGTAAAATCGGGAATAAATTATAATAGAATAAATGCCAAAGCCAAATATATGAAATCACTCAATGTGCCTTCGGGGAGAGAGCTTAATTCTGGCTGTATCGTTAGCCCTGATTGAGAAGAATCTGTTGCAGTTCCTCAGAAGATATGTATCCATCTATGTTATTATAAAACACTCAAAACACTTCCATTAAATCATCAGGCAATTCGGTACTTTCCTTATAATCGATGTTTAATCAAATATCCTTGCACAAAAATTCATATAATGAAATAAACTGATTGAATCTGATACATACATCCTCGCTGCTAGAGAGGGGACAAACAATAAACTCAACATCTTCATCCAACATTTGCATTCCGAGCTTATTTAAGAAAAACTTATTTCCTCAATCGTGAGCTTCCCGTCGTGACCATTTCAATCCACAATATCGTATATTCTATGGAGCCTCATAGATTCAGACGGGTCGCAGTGGCTAAAAAATATATTATTTGGGTGATCTATGGTTGGTGGCAGTCATAAAGAATATATTCCATGACTGGTCTAGTTTCTATCCGCGTAGGTAAGCCCAAAATACTCATAACTTATCACAGCAACAGATACACCACCCCTGGCCCAACGCATATAATTATGAACAACTAGAATGGATTGGACTTAAACAGAATTGGGTTATCTATTTATGTATAAAATGATGAATCAATACGAGCGCTAGTTGCATAAATAAGAAAAAAGGCATGCACCAAGGAATTAATTCAAGGAGGCATCATATAGAATGAATAAATAACACTATAACTATAAGAAAAATGCCAATGCTAAGAAAAAGTGAAAAACTTTGTACAAAGATGACAGACCAAATGAGCGAAATGCACCAGACGAAGGTGTGAAAAGCCCTTAATTAAGAGGTTGCATTATGAGATCACGAATATAATCGATTGATTACCTAATCCTTTAATTTGGAGGTTGGGCCAATAAAGCCCATTCCCTTAAATGGTGCCAAGACAAAAAAGACACTTTTACCTTGCATCGATTGAGAACCTAAACCGTTAAATTATAGGTAGTTGGGAACCCGCTAAGATGTCCCCCAAACCCACCTAAGAGGGCATTTCCTTATAACGAAATGACAACAAAGTGTGCAAGCGGTGCTAATTACCTGCCTTCTTTCTAGCCCCACCCCACTGAGACGATAGCGTTATGACAATTACTTTCCAAGGGGCATAAGCATGAAGTAAAACCGCTGGCCTGCTATATCCGACCTTTCCTGCATGTAGCTCCGCAAGCCTTCCTTTCCTTCTTGTGCTTTGCACACACCTCATTCAGAGTTAAGCAGGGCAGATAACTTATAAGGGAAAGGGTAAATCATATAGCTTATCGGGTGTTTAGCAAGTTATTTCCTTTTATTTACTTGCTAGAAGTTACATCGCCCTATAAAGTCACAGATAAGGGATAACCTTACCGCTACGGGAAAGGGATAACTTAGTAGGTACAAGTTTTCCACTTTTTTATTTTTTAATTTACCACCTTTCTAGGTCCGATAGGTCTTTCATTACTGAAATTCCCACTTTTTGGAAGGCCAGGTTCGTGTTCTATCTATCATTTCACGACGCCCACTTTCCTCTCATGAAATTACCATATCGATAGGATATCACAGCTTGAAACTGATAGGCCGTGTTCACATTCTCTCTCTATCATATTGATACGCCCAGTTTTGTTACTTAAATTCCAAAATTAAGAGGCCACCTTTTCAGCCATCCTATCCATCCATCTTATAACATATATAACTGCATATGTTAGCTATATCCGATCCAACTAACTAGGCCACCCCTGAACTCTTTCATTTCCCAGTTTCGGTTGCTAAGTGAAACAATCAATGACACCACCCACCTTTGCTTTCTTAAATTCCCGTCCATCCTAGCTAGACGTACCATCGCCTCATAAGAAACTAGCTTTTAAAACATGAAAACGATTCAAATTAAATTTATTGGGGCACCTTCGCTTGGAGGTTGTTCTTCGCAATATTCTATCTTTTCATAGATAACCATTATGAAAGAAGGGTGCATAGCTAACTAGGAATAAAATATAAATTATAGTCCATTTATGCCTTGTACCGCCTGAATAGGATACTTTATTATAAAAATATTGAATGAGGACCAAGGTACGAGGGGGAATCGGTTTTGTAAGATCAGTTCTACCGTAACTCCTTTCCTTCCCCGAACGTAAGTGCTTGAGCTGGTATCCCCTAAGGGATATAACCCACTAAAATGAGGCTCCTTCCTTAAGTAATATGGTAATGCATATTATATATGAGATTATGCAAAGTGTAAAATCTTTATTCTGTAACTTATCATATTATTTTCTCATGTCTGAAATGAAGGAGGTAGGAACCCACCGCTCCTCCAACCAAAGAAAGTGGAGGTTCCTTTCTCCCTTCCTGAATATATATGATGTTGGGTCTGGAACTGAATGCGGGACTTGAAGCGGTGATGCGTTCGGCTCATAGGCTCAACTACAACTCCTTTCCAAGAGGGCTCTAAAAACCCAAAGTATAATTTAAAGTTCAATTTGCCCCAAATAAAGGGCTACTTTTGTTCATTCCTAGAGAAAAACAATGGTTTCTTCTGTCTCTCTTTAGGGTTGTTTCCTAATAAGGTCTATCTTTGTTAATGGACTATTTATTGGGTCTATAAAAGGCTCCAATCTAAAAAGTGTTTAAAGCGAGCTATGTTCCAAGAAGTGAGGTCCTAATCAATGGGAGGTAGGGTGTCCCAAAGAATAAATTAAAATATAGGAAGGTTTAATCGAAGTTCTATGACCGGTCTGGGGTTAAATAAAAAGAGATAAACCCAGTTTTTTTGTGTGCTTCCTACCTAATGTGAGATCAATAAGAAGGTTCAGGTAAGTTAAAAGTAGGCTGACAGGCATCAATGTGTGCTATGGGTATATGCATAAGGCAAGTACTACGACACAGCTGAAGGGCAGCTTGGGTAGCTCCCATAAGATGTCATGTCCCAAATTGGCATTGGGTCACAAAGGCCTAAGCACATTGGATATATTCATTAGAGTTTGTCAAATTGATGCTAAGGGTCAAATAATTGTCAGGGAGGAAAATTACTAGTTTCCTAGGTTTGGGGTGGAAGCTTTGGGGTTTGGAATAAGGGGAGTAATAAATGACGTTTGAACATTACAATGGAATAAATATTTAATAAAGGAGATAAATATATACAAGTGAAAATCAAAGTTCCATTTGATCATGAAGACACATGGATGAAGGGGGACCCACATATGGCTAGATTTCCCCGCTACACCTGGAATCATTCTCTCACCAATTTGAATTCAAGGTGAATGGTAACATACTTGGGGGAGTTCAAAAGGTATTATTCATTGCATGACTCATCCAAGTTCTAAATATAGAGGAAGAGTAACTCCCATGGAAGAGGAAGAGGCAATTCAGAGCTAGTGAGACACTTGGGTTAGATTCCCTAGCTCTATGACAACAATGATGAAGATGCTATGACACCTATGACACAAATCAGACCTGAAGGCTGACATATGACATATATCACATTTCAGGGCTAAAAATAGACTCCAAGAGGGCTCTAAAGGGAGTTAGGGCATCTAAGATGCTTCCACATGTGATTTGGTGGAAGTGGGAGACTAGGAATTGTTGTACAAGTGGCGTTCTTTGGAATCTCTTCCCAACTTGAGTTGGCATGAGTCTCTTGGAAGGAATTCGACCCATGGAGGACATTAGAATCTTATAAATTTCAATAAAAAGGAATGAAACCAGCTTTTTATCATTTGAGAAATTTGCAATTGCATTTGGGAAGAGGGAGAGCTAGTGGATGACTAGTTTCTTGCCTTAGCCAATTTCGAGGGTGAAAGATTCCCATCCAAGTTGGTAATTGGAAAGGCCATTAAGACCTTTCATTTGGAGATTTAATGGATTCATTTGTTGCAGGTTTAAGCTACAAGGAAGATCATGGTTTCTTCTAATGCATCACATTCTCTCAACCATTTCCAATTTTGAAGGCATATTCTTGCTCCTCGAGGGAGGGCGTTTTTGGTGAGCTATTGTACTCTTTTGGGGAGATTATAATGACCCATTTATTTTGTAATATGAATTAAATACTCTGTTCTTCATCTCCATAAAGTTTCAGGTCGAAATTCCAAGGAGAAATGTATAAATCTCATTTTTAATGAAAGAACAGTGCCATTTCCCCACTACCTTGTTGTGAACCAATGTAATGTTGATGGATTCGAATGGATAAGTAAAATATTGATGGTTTATTGATGAATGGAATGTAATTTATGTATTATACAAGTTTTATGTCCAGTACTCAAGCATTTGAAGTCATTTTACTCAGTTTATTTACATTTGGAGAAGATTTGGTGCCATTTCCCCAAGGGTCGAACTAGTGATTTTTGATGTTGTTTGGGAGAAGGTTAGAACAGACTTAATAACTGATTAATGGTGCATATTATACCTTAATAATACCACTAAGAAATCCCCTACCTATTTTCAGAAATTTGAGTGGGGTTGGAGGCATGTGGGAAGCCATTTTCCAGTACTTACCCAGGGGGATTTGAACCCCAAATTACTAGTACAATTGAATACCTGGTCCAGAATATTAAGAGAGTTTCCATAAGTATTTTGATGGTGATAAATCATCCCTGAAAATCATAATAAAGTACAAATATCATTCATACACCTTCCTTGAATATTTGAAGGCATTTGGAGCCAATTTGAGACCTAGAGACCAATACTAGTCAAAGGGAAATTACTAGTAAAGTTCCCTACATTGGCCAGAATCGAAACAGGATTTGCAGAAGTATTTTAAAGGTCCAAAAGCATCCCTGAAACACATATTTATGTTCTAACATCATCCATATATCTTCTCAGAATATATGGGAGCAATTGGATCAATTTGGAGACCTAGAGCTCAAAACTAGTCAAAGGTCGAACTAGGAAAAAAAGTGAAAAATTGCCATTTTAATAAAATTCCTAACAAGGGACATTACCGTGGTATCAGAGCATGGTCCTTGCACCTGTGGATTAGGTACATACATTCAATAATAATTGGTAGCCATGTCTTACTATTATGATGAATCCTATGAGTACAATTCTTATGAGGAATATGCAGATGCTTATGAGCAATATGAAGCAGAATGTGAATGGTACGAGGAAGAGGTGTCATCATGCAATACTTACAATTTCAGGAAAAATAAATACTATTCTTATGAATTTAAATCTGATGAAGATGAGTGTGCCACACCAACCAAGGATAATTCTATGGATGAGTTACAAAGATGGAGAGTAACATATAAAACCTTACCCCAACAATATAAAAAATATCAAGAATATCTTGCTTTGAGCAAAAATACACAAAATGCCATGTCTTTTGAGTACTATGCTGAACATATTTTTGCAAATAGGCCCAAAAATGAATATGTAGAGTTAGTAAAGAAAGGGTTATGCCCTTCTTGTAAAGAACCTTGGAGAGAGTATCATATATGTGTGCGTGAAATTAGGGTGAGTGAAAAGCTCAATGAAATATCTGAAGCTTCTGCAAAGGCATGTATCTCCTACTTGAGGAGAGTTTTTGGGAATTATTCAAAAAGGGATTCCAAAGATATTGATCCTAAGGAAAACAAGGGGAAAAATGCATCATCTTGCTTGAAGGAGCAAAAGGAAGAGTCATCATAAGAGCATGAAGAAGTTTCTATTGAAAATATGGAAGATCATTTCGAGACACCTTCTAGCCTAGACATTAACCAAAGAGCATCTACTGATGGATGCTTAAACTATTAAGGAGTACCTACTGATGGGTGCTCACACCTCTATGTTGGTGACATAGAGATCACTTTTGAAAGTGTTGTTGCAAGCCCAAGTTCCATTAAGCATGATAATGAAGACCTTGTAGCAGTTGAAGAAGAACCAAGATCAACTTCCCCATCACCACTTGAGCTTCATGAAGTTGGTCCAAGCAAAAATGAAGAAGATGAGGAGGTTCATTTGCAAGAGATTCATTTTCTTGAAGGGTCCTTAAAGATGAATGAAAAGAAGATCCAAGAGTCCCTCAGCATTCTTGTAGCTAGGGTTTTACCCCTAGCTTGTGCAAATGAGCACCTACTAAGGAGAATGGACTCCTTAGTAGCAGTTCAGTAAATGTAAATAATTAAGCTAAAACAGAAATTAAATTACTTCTAAAACATGCATAAAACATAAACAACAAATTTAAAGAATGGCTTTTTGTATTGATGTTACCTTCAATGTAAAGGTTTGATGAAGTCCTTTGCAGTGTCCAAGAGGATGCTCCAAGCTTCAATATGCTCCTTCTCCTTCTCCAATGTTGGGAATGGGCCAAAGGTGGCTCTCAAGGTGAAAATAGTTCAAAGATGAACTAGGGTTTCGAGAGAGATTTTGGCAGAGTAAGGGTGCTTGTGATTGTGGATATGGAATAATGGATCTCCATCACCTATTTATAGTTTTTTGGTGGTGGAGTGCTGACCCATGGTTTTAGGAAACACATGGTTTTGGGCAGATGTATAGGGTTTTTTCCTCATTTTCCTCATTATTTTATATTTTTTATTCCCTTTTTAGGGGATTTTGCTATTTTTGGAGGAAAAAGGGGGTTTTTTAGCCGTTTTTAGGCTATTTTGGTGGTTTTGTGGCCTTTTGGAGGCATTTTAGGCCTTTTGGAGGCTTTTTAATGGGATTTTTTAGGATTTTTAAGGGAAAATGGTAGGAAAATGGACAAATGAGCCATATAATGTGGTGATGAGGTAGTGAACACTTTTTGGGTGTTAACAGATTGCCCCCTAATGTGCGAGGTCAGGAGCTCATCGTATGGCCGATGGACATCATAAGTCATGAATGGTTTTCCTGGGTGTGCAGAGAAGAGAAGAAACAAACTGAAGCCCGGAACAACGATCCCGAACAACTACAAGAACTAAAAGTACATAACCTCAATAATGGATGAGGAACCATCTGATCATATGGACGAGGCGGGCATTCCCATGCTCGTATCAGGATATAACATAACAGTAACAACAATGGGGTCCAAAAAATGGGGACCTGAAATATACATGACCTCAAATACTGATTGAGGAATAATCTCAATATATGGACGAGGCGGGCATACCCATGCTCGTATCAAGATACATAAACAGAACTGTGAGGCCCGAAAAGGGGGACCTGTAAGATACATAGATCACCACTGTGTACATCATAAGAGTCCAGAGGGGACACAAAATCTGGGACATACTGCTGGGCGGACCATGTCTGAACTGAAGAACTGGTGCACTGGAACATCAATAGTGCTGCTGACTAGGGTACCAGAGGAACTGATGAGCTGCTAGACCATAATGACTGGGAGCAATAACCTCGATGGTACACGGAGTTGGAACTGAAATGGGTACTCAAGGAAGCAGATATCTGGATGGCTTCCGAATACAAACGCCTAACGCAGCCCGGACATCCACGGGAACATATAACTGGGCGTTCCGAAGTGACTCACCAATGTGCTAGAGTCGGGGGAAATCCGGGGTCTTCGACTAAAAACTGATGGGATATAATCCTACGCGATCCTCAACGATGCGATCAAGGTGCTGAAGTCGAGCATGTGAGGAACAACCACTCGGAGAGGCAATGATGACTCCTCTCAGAATGATCCGTAGACACTTACCACAGATGGTGATAAGTCCAAGGCGTAGGGACCTCTAGGCCTATCCTCTGGAATAGAGGAGCTGTTGTCGACAGAGGGAGACCTGCAACTATCAAGGCAATGATGTTTCCTTGACAGGAGCGCGAGGTGAAGAACCGAAATGTAATAGTACTGATGGCAGGACAGACAAACTGTGGGGGGACAACTGGGTAAGTAGAGTGGGTGGACTCAAACTTCCTCTGTTCAGAGTATGATAATGGGAATGATCTGGCAGCATATGAAACTGACTGAGGGGAAAGGGATCATAGCTGTAGTGGCTCAGGGAGAGTGACTGGTTTGAGGGAGACTCAAGCGGGTATAAAATGGTAGGAGACTGCAGAATACTCTGAACAAAGGCGACCTGATTGGGGGTGTTGCCGAGATGATCAATCATAGTGCCAGGAGGCACAGGAGGGTACTTCTTCATGGGTTAAGGAACTAGAAGAAGTGTGTGTAAAATGATACTGTCGTGTGGATTTTACGAGCCCAGGACAGTTCATGCTCGTGGTTGCTTTCAAATTTAAGGAGTCTGAAAGCGATAAGAAGACTCTGAAGTGATGGAATGGTACTGTCGTGTGGATTTTACGAGCCCAGGACAGTGCATGCTCGTGGTTGCTTTCAATTTTAGAGAGTCTGAAATCAAGTAAGAAGACTCCAGGGGGTTGCTTTTTCGTAGATTTAGTCTCCACGGCCCAAAGAAGCATAAAAGGATGCAATGAAGAACTCTTCTAGCCGGTGTGACTAGAGTATTCCTTTTTCGTAATTAGTCTAACAGGTCCGGAAAAGGGTTAAACTTATACCAGATAGACGCCCTTTCAGGTACTTTAACGAGCATGAAAGGAAGCAAGATTGCTCGACGATCTTTTCATTCTTTTAGGAGTCAGAAAAGAGCTTAACGGAAACTCCCTAAGTGCCTTTTTCGTAAAGGACTTGTCCGGCCCGAAAAAGGGATAAAATTATACCGAACAAAAGGAATGGCCAGGCAAGGAGGAAGTGTTCAATCAAGGAACAGTAATGATGACCAAGAACGAGGGTAGTAGGGAACACTGGTGGGCCTCCTTGCGGGGTAGATGAAATGGTGGCAAAATAACGAGACATTTGGAGTATGACAGGAGTGAATGGCTTATGTAAAAATGTGGAACAATCCGATGGCGGCCAATGTGGCACGCAAACCGAGGCAGCAAGGTGTCGGAACACAATGTTGAAACTGCACCAAGTGAGAGCGAGAAATGATCTCAAGCATCATCACGAGCTCGGAAAAATGAATCCGACGATATAAAGGGTGTCAAAAACGGGTAACGGCCGATGTGGCACGCACACCGAGGCGACGAGAGCGTTTTGGAAAAATACCCGAAAAATCGGGGGGTGAGAGCGAGAAATGATCTCAAGCATCATCACCAGCTCGGAAAAATGAATCCGATGATATAAAACATGTGAAAAATGGAGAACGGACGATGTGGCGCGCAAACCGAGGCAACGAGTGGCGTCTGAAAAAATGGGTAAAAAATAACGACACAAAAGTAATGCAACGAGGTGACCATTATGACGGTCTCGTCGTGCTGATTCCGGTGGTGGAAACGGTGTAAAAAGACAAAAACGAAAAGAAAGTACTGTACAACGCAGACCAATGAGGTCGCGGGTTTCTTTTATGGGTAAAAACGCTTAAGATACAACCCATTACGGGGGTTGTGCAAAGGACGGCCTTCAGAGTCAGCTAAGATGTATGCCCCTTTGCCGAGGCAGGTCTGTACGACGTAAGGGCCTTGCCACATGGATTCAAACTTCCCTTTACCGGTTTTGTCATGGGCTTGGTCGTAGGCGAGGACGAGGTCCCCTTCGTGGAAAGTTCGAGGGTGAACATGTTTATCATAACCGGCTTTGGAGCGGTTTTTGGCAGCTTCGATGTTCTGGAGAGTGGCCCGACGGTCTTCATCGGCTTGTTCGAGGTGCAGCAGACGCTGCTCGAGGGGGGAGGTGTCAGGGAGAAGCTCAACGGCGATCTATAAGGCAGGAATCTGACACTCGATGGGGAGAACAGACTCTACACCGTGAACTAAATGAAATGGTGTAAAACCAGTGGCGGTCTTAGTGGAGGTGCGATAAGCCCACAAAGCAGGGAACAACATGTGGTGCCAATTGGACTTATGCTTGTCAACCGTTCGTTGGAGGATGGTTTTAAGGATTTTATTGATGGCCTCTACTTGGCCGTTCCCTTGGGGGTAGTAAGCAGAGGAAAATTGGTGTTCATATTTAAGGAGGGTGGATAACTCATGCCAGACGGCATCTTCAAAGTGTGAACCATGGTCAGAGACTAACTGCTTAGGAACCCCGAATCGAGCGATGACATGGTTGAAAAAGAAGCGGGCAGCAGTGTCGGCAGTACAATTGAAGGTAGGCATGGCTTCCGCCCATTTGGTGAAGTAATCAACAGCGACAATAATATATTTGTGGCCGTTGGCCGACTGGGGTCGACATTCCATGAAGTCTATGGCCCACTTACAAAAGGGACCAACGATGACGACTGGGTGTAACGGAGCAGTAGGTGTCCGGGCCTTAGGGGCAAAAAGTTGGCAGTTATGGCAGTGTTTGACCGCAGTGATGCGGTCAGTGAAAAGTGTGGGCCAGAAGTATCCGGCGCGGACGACCTTTTGGGCGGTGGCCATCCCTGAGAAATGGCCTCTGCAGGCACCGCTATGACAGTCATTAAGGACGTGTTCAGCTTCCTTGTGGGTAAGGCAACGACGAAGAATTGTGTCAACCCCGCGCCGGTAGAGGACATCGCCTAAGAGGAGATATCGAGAGGCCTAGTGACGGATGCGACGGCGTCCATTACAGGTAACTTTGGGTCTGAACTTCTGCGTGCGTAGGTATAACAAGATATCACCGTACCATGGGTCATCGGACGAGATAGTGAACAGGTGATTGTCGGGTAACTCATCGGAGATTGGTTTGGCCGGGAGAAGGGAAGGGAGATCAGTAATGAGCTGGGCAAGCGCGAGGGCTTTAGTGCTTTTAGGTGTTTTGAAGGTAAGGTCATATTCCTGGAGGATAATGACCCATTTAGCGACATGACCTTGCAAAAGCCGCCGGTTTAAAAGATATATCATGGGGTTAGAGTCGGCGACGACTGTGGTATGACTCATTAAGATATAGTGTCGCAATTTTTGAACGGAAAAGACCACTGCTAGGGCAAGTCTCTCCTCATATGGGTAACGTAGTGGTGGACCAGACAAGGTTTGGCTGACGTAGTAAACGACGTGCTCCTGGTGAGAAGCGTCTTCTTGAACCAAGACTCTAGATACGGCATGCTCGGATGCTGAAACGTAAAGGATGAAGTCTTGTGTGAAATCCGTGGGGGAAATCAGGGGAGCTTGTGTGAGAGCCTTCTTGAGGGCTTCGAAGGCAGCTTCTGCTTGCTGGTCCCAGACGAAGGGTATGTGGGTACGGAGCAGGTGCAAGAAACCGTGAACGGTAGTGGCGTAATCAGGAACGAAGCGGCGAAGGAAGTTGGATCGCCCTTGCAGACTTTGGAGTTGCCGGAGCTTGCGAGGAGGGGGAAGGTCTAAGATGGCTTGGACCTTTAGAGGGTCAACAGTAATGCCTTTCTGGGAAACAATGAAACCCAACAATTGGCCTGCCGGAACGCAAAAGACACACATTAGAGAGATTTTGAGGTCAAAAAAGGGCCTCCTAAGAGATGTACTACAAAAATATGAGATATATTAAAATATTATGAATTGGGGGTTTTATGGGGTAGGTATATATGACAAGTCACCTCCCACACTATTTTCTATGCACAATATAAATAACCATGGTTGAGTTACTTTTCAAAATTCACTAGAAATAAAATTAATAAAATAAGACTACATTGATGTGACTAAGATTCATTGTAAATTCCCAAAAATGTATTGTCCTTTAACATTTATTTGTCTTGAACTTGCAAATGAAATTAAATAATAAAAAACATTTTTAAGAGTTTTTTTTTTAATTTTATGTTGACTTTTTATATTTAGTACTTTTCTCATGAATTTAATAATGTAATTTAATTGAGAATTTATTTACATGTAAAATGTCAATAATATTATTATAATCCACATTGCATTATTATTATTATTATTATTATTATTTATTAAATCTATTATTATTATTTATTAGTTTGACATTATGTTATTAAATAGAATGGAGTGAATATATAATTTAAAATTAAAAACATAAAAATGAGAATATATTATTTTATAAAAAAATGTGAAATGACTTTCTTTATGAATTAAGAGTACTTCACTTGAAAATGACAATAATATTATTTTATGTGAAAGTGTGAAAAGACATTCATTATGAGTACTTTACTTGAAAATGACAATAATATTATTTTATGAAAAGACTATCATTATGAGTAATTTACTTTATGACTTAAAAGTACTTACACCACTACCTTGGTTAACTATGTGTTTTCATCCACCATAGAAAATTTGACAAATAAGCATTCTTAACTCATGCAATGCCACCTCACCAAGGGGGATGATGTCATCTACTAGAATGTGATTGGTTGTATTTTATAGTACATTTTATTTGTTTTGAGGCCCTTTTTTGACCTCAAAATTTCTCTAATGCTTGTGTGGGTTCAAGCGGATTTGGTATTTGCGACAACGCAGAAAAACTTGCCGAAGGTCGGTAATGTGGTCTGATCGCTTCCGGGAACGAGCGGTAAGGTCATTAAGGTAGACTAACAGGATATGGACCAAGTCGTGAAAGCAATAAGTCATGGCCTGCTGGAAAGTGGCACCAGCATTTTTGAGGCCGAAAGGCATGACGCGATAGGCAAAGGTGCCCCATGGGGTAGTAAAGGCAGTTTTGTACTGGTCTTCCTTACGAATCTGAATCTGGTTGTATCCGGAAAAACCATCCATGAAGGAGAGGACTTCATGCCCCGCACACGCATCGATGAGCTGGTCAATAAATGGCGTGGGGAAATTGTCCTTGGGACAAGCGCGGTTTAAATCGCGGAAGTCAGTGCATACTCTAATGGTGCCTTGTTTTTTGTTAACGGGAACGGGATTTGAAACCCAAGTGGTATAGGCAATAGGATAAATGAACCCTGCCTTGCGCAGCTTCTCAATCTCGGCTTTAACAGCTGGGAGCTTTGAGGGATGAATGGGTCGCTGCTTCTGACGAACGGGGGGTACATCAGGCCATGTGTCAATGTGGTGCTCTATAATGGCGGGGTCAAGACCAGGCATTTCGGTATAGGACCAGGCAAAGACATCACATAATTCTTTAAAAAGGTGTATGTAGTCCTCAATCTCTTGTTTACTGCAGACTGCTCCTAAAGTAATGAGTTCAGGGGCACGTCCTGGGGCAGCGATATCAACTTGGATGACAGGTGAGATGTTGGCCATGTTACCTTCCTCGAAGGCATCCGGAGCAGGAATAGGGTCCTTGAACCAGTCGACCTTGGTGGGGAGGAAGTCTTTGGATTCAACCGCGTATTGGTTAGCGGTGCTATAGGAAGACGCTTCTGGGATGAAGTAGGAACGATGATGCATATCATCCCAGGGATAGTCCGGGGCAGTTAGGGCCTCAAGAATCTCCTCATCAGTATGGAAAGTTTGCGTCGTCAAATCGGTTGACGAGGGGGAAGTGGTGGAAGAAATCATATAGATGGTATTAATCTCTCCAGAAGGTGAAGGGTCTGGGGGGTAGATCTCCTCAATGGTGGGTGGTGCCGTCTCAAGATCCAAATTGTTCATCTCATAGAGAGCCGCTCTGTAATCCGGGAGATCGGGACAATGATGTGAATAATGCCCGTAAATACCGCATATGGCGCAGGAGTGGTTGGTGCGTAGGGACTTATCTTTAGGCTTAGGAGTGGGGTTTAGTTCGATAGTTGGGATGTTAGGGTCATCATCGAGCATTTGCATGTGCTTCTGCAATGCTGGTAACTGTGGGTATTGGTGTGTCGCGTGGCCCAACTCGTCGCACAGCGAGCATTTGGAAGGAGCACGAAATACTGGAGGATTTTTTACTGTCTTAGGAGGTGGTACGGCAGTGTAAGGTTGTGGACCTCTGCCCCCAGTGGGTTTGGGAGTAGGAGGGGGAGTCGTGGAGGACGAAGGGGTAGAGACACCGGGAGGTGGCTGAGTGGTAGTAGCCATGGGTTGCACCGGTTGGAGGACGACATCTGGTGTCGGCGGGCGAACGGGAGGCGAGAGATACCATACAGGTAATCCCAAGGTTAACCCAGGGAGGCTAAGGGTAGCCATGACCGGGGCGCTTACTACTCCCGATGGAGGAACTAGGAAGGGGATCGTATGGATCGGTGTAACACCAATGTGGCTAGGTACCACTGGTGGTTTAGGCAACAAGGGTGGTTGATTATTAGGTGGTAAGTTATCGTGGGATAAGGTACATAAGTCAGAAACTTCGGGCGTAGATGACGGGGGAGGAATGGATTGAAAGGTGGAGGTCATCGGCACGTCTGAGTAGACTCCAGGTCCCGAAGAGGAGACAAACGAGGTGGTGGCAGGAGAAACAGGTTGTTCAACCATGGGGAGAACATTTTCAGGTGCCGCGGGAGCACTAGGATCATAGTAGGTGAGCTGGTCAATTTTAACCACGCGTCCCTCATGGGGGAACATCATGGTGCGAAAGACGGAAGAGGCAACCGCCCGCATGGCATACATGTAGCTGCGGCCAAGTAAAAGGTTGTAATCCAATTGGGCATTGATTACCTCTATGTCAATAAGGACTGTTTTACCACCTAACTGGACAGGTACGTTAGGTAGGAGGCCTTGGGGCTGGGCCGAACGACCGTCGTAGGCACGTAACGCAGTGGCGGACTGCTGGAGAGGAGGGGATCCTAGCTTTTGCCATACGAATGTAGACATAACGCATGTGGAGGCACCCTCATCGATGATGCACCGATGGATGACAAGATTCCTAATGGAGACAGTAACTTGGAATGCTAAGCTGGAACGTAGGCGTGGTTCAGACTGGTCTAAATCAAATGCCATCAAATGCGAATCAGTTGGGTCAATCCCCCCAATGGCGGAGAGTAAAGTCTTGCGCTGGGAAGGGTAGTTCTTCAAGACTTCTAATGCAGACATGGCTGCGGGAGATTGAGCTAGGTCGTCTACGATGTTGTAGTTTGACGCAGCGCGCGCGTTAGGGTTATTGTTGATTCGGCGAAGTGGGAAACGAGGTGCTTTCGCAGCGCCATCTATGGGAGGTGGAGGTATACGTAGCGCCTAATCAGTGGGATGGGCGTTAGTAGTTTTATCCGTGGGAGGGGCTTCAGAGGTGGAGCCGTATTGGCTCCGACGGGTCTGGAGATTGACATCAGCAGATGACATCATCAGTAAGTGGTGGGTACCTGAGTCAAACATGGGTTGATCAGGAGCAGCGTAAGTGATCTGTTGTTGTTGGGGCGCGTTGGCTTGATGGGGAGCCAACGGCTGAGTGTTCACTACGCCTTGGGTCGGTAAGTGGTTTTGCAGCACCAGAGGGGGTTGTGGAGGTTGGGGGGGGTTGGGTGGTGCTTGGGGAGCCGCATGCCCTTGGCGATGGGCCTCGTCAACCCAGAGTTGCCGAGCTCGCTCCAAGTGTGGGCAAGCATATGTGTAATGTCCATAAACCCCGCAAATAGAATAAGGGTGGTTTGTTCGCAAATTGGGGTTTTTAGCTTGCTTGGGCGGGCGATCAGGGTTTTGATTAGCGGGGGCTGCATTGTTGTTGTCGGGGGGATTCGCTGGTTGACCAGCTTGGTCGGCAGGTTGGTTGTTCCCCCGATTACAGCCCTTGCCGCGGTTCTGTTGGCCCTGGTTACGTTGGTTATTCTGGTTTTGCTGCGGGTTTTGCTGGGCGTAAACTTGCCCTTGGGCAGCAGGTGGATTCTGAGGTTGCGCAGGTGCAGGAGCAGGCTGCGGAGGATGATATGGAGGTTGAGGCTGAGAAGGTGCAGCAACTTGAGGGGGTTGCTGATATGGCTGCAAAGCAGGTTGTGGGTGTGCCGCAGGGGCTGCCTGTGGCGGATAATAAGCGAGTGGGGCTTGTGAAGGCGCAGGAGCTGGGGCAGCCTGCTGATGGTAGTAAGGCTGAGGGGCGACTGGGGGAGCATAAGCAGGAGTCGCATACCCGAAGCACTGAGGTGGACATGAGGGTCCATGGGAATGGTGGTGTGTCATGGGAGCATATGAGTTGGTTGCTCCAGACTGTGAAGTAGCCCGCGATAGGTCGGGGCCAGGGGTAGGACGTGCTATAGAAAATGGTTGGGGATGCGAAGAAACACGGCCAATGATACCATCTGCAGCGTGGGATGCCCCCAGCGCATCATGCTGGGAGGACTCGCTGCGAGGGGCGTCAGGTATAATGGTATAAAGGTAACCCGATTGGGTGTAAATGAGGTCGAACTGTTGGGCCTTAAGGATGGCTTCTTCTTCAGACTGGGGTCTTTCTGAGGCCACATCCTTAGCGATAACCGGGAGAAGGGATTTGAGGAACCAATCTAGGAAGATACGGTCGTCAAGTTTGATCTTGCATAAGCTACGGCGTCGACGCCACTCATGGATGTGGTCCGTGATATGGGTAGCCGTGTTTTGTCTACAAGATAGAAGGATCTCAACGCCCACGTCATAGCGGACAGGCAACTGGAAGAACTGCAGGAAGGTCGAGGCCAGGGAAGCAAAGGTGGCATGGGTCCCATGAGGTTGCTCGATATACCACTTGGCTGCAGAGCCAGTGAAGGTGCGCTGTAAGAGACAGAGGCGAACAGAGTCATCCACTATGGAGTTAGAGGAACACCATAGGTGGAAAGACATGATATGGTTTTGTGGGTCCTCACCAGCCTTGCCCTCGAACTTAGGGATGTCAGAGGGTAGTTTGGTAGGCATATGAGGCCATGTAGGGTTGTGTCGAATAGGATCGTTGGTCAGTCTGGCTAGGTCAGGTAGGTTGAGGCTAGCCATAAATGGCAAACTGGAAGAAGGATGTGACACAGTAGTGGGTTGGACCAAGTTGGGGCTAGTGCCCCCAAGTGGAGGGGCAAGATTTAGGGTGGTGCCCCCAAGTGGGGGAACTGAGGTAGTGGAGGATGGTCCAGCACCACCATGGGTAGTGTGAGCCACTGATGTAGTGGGGATAGGTATTCCCGCTGCGGGAATAGGTACCGTGAGGGGAATAGTAGATGGGTGCCCCATGGAGGGCATACCCAAAACAGGTGTAGTAACCGGTTTAGTGGTGGATGTGCCACCAATAGTCCCTATGACAAACGGAGTGGAAGTCGTGCCAGCCATGGGGCTAGTAGGGGCAGTGTAAATAGGGTTCTCAGACTCTTCGTCAGAATCGGAGGTAAAGTAAGGGGCGTCACTACCTGGTGACGGAGTCCTACGTCGCTGACGAGTGGAATCAAGTGACAGGGCTCTAGATCTGTGATGAGTGGTATCAACGGATAATGATCGGAATCTATGACGGGTGGTGTCAAGAGAACCGTGCTGTGGGGGCTCGCCCCTGAGGCGCCGAGAATGTCTCGGGGACTCAATGGTGACAGATGGTGTCAAATCTCTGTGGGTTGAGGTGAGTATAAAAACAGCTCAAAAATCCTAATGCAACCGAGTGTGCAGAAGGAGAGCTAAAAAGCAAGGCACTCAGGCCAACAACCAACTCAAAAAACCCACTGCAGCAGCTGTGCTACAATAGGTGGAGTAACAACAAAGATGGTCAGAATACCAACAAGCAGCAGGTTTCCTAAAAAAGAAAAAATGGTGGACTCACTAGACCAAAGGGAGGTAAAGGAGCATGCAAACACCTAACTAAAAGTATTCTGACTCAACTAAACATATCCTCTGCAAGGTGATGAAATCCAAGTCAGACAATATGAGTAGGAAAGCCAAGTGGCTATGATATCCCCCTACCGGGAGGGACACCGGGTAGTCAATCCTAGAAGAATGGCAACTAAGATACCCCGTTCATGACACGTCCAGAAAGGTGAATCTTCCGTTTAGTTCGTTGACCGCAATACCCCTATACAGGGATATCCCGCGAACCGCGAAAGGTAGCCCTTCAGTTACTGAATGGAGTGCGGTATTCCACTCAGGCCTCCGGAACCAGTATCCCGACTTCAACCCTCCTAAGGGAGAGGCCCTCTGATAAACTGGTCGTGACCGTGCCAAAAAGTACTAGGGGATTTTGGTTCCCTATTTGGACAACAACTATGTCTCAAGTGAAATAACCGAGGGGTGTTATTGGAAGCCTATCCCCCCGATCCTACCTAACTACAATGATTCTTTTGTGTTCCCCAAGTGGGGTTAGAATGTTGGTTTAGTTAGGTACTTTTTAAGGCTCACTTGATTTATGTGACAGAGTGTGTGCTCGTGAGGTGATGAACCCAAAAATAGAAGTGCCACAAGGGGGGGCAACTTCCAACTATCAATAATACTGAAATTGAAAGTTTAACTTGCAAAATTTTCTGATTTAAAAATAACGAAATTTTAAAAGAAATTATGTAAAGGGAACAGAAAGTATGTTGCAGAAAGGCTGTAAGGTAGTGAGGCTGCAGGTGGGACAGAGGGCTGTTCAGATGCAGAAAATATTGCAGCAAAAGGGGCTGGGCTCAAAACAGGAAAAGAGCAGAAATCAGACCGCGGGTCTGTGGCAAATCGGAACAGGCAGACCGTGGGTTTGAGGAAAACAGACGCGGTCAGGTCGCGGCTTTTGGGCCAACAGACGCAGTCGGGACGCAGGAAATAGGGAAAAAGACGCAGTCGGGTCGCGGCAAAAAGGCTAACAGGCGCAGTCGGGACGCACGAAAGAGGCAGAAAGCCACAGTCGGGACGCGGGAAAAAGGCCGACAGGGGCAGTCAGATCGCGGCAAACAGGATGATTAGCCACGGTCGGATCGCAGGTAACAGACTTGAATCTGCCGGCGGGGCGTCGGAAGCAGTCTGATAGCCGCGGTCGGATCGCAGGTAAAGGCCGGAAAGACGCGGTCGGGACGCGGCTGCAGAGGGAAAAGACGCGGTATGCGGCGGCCGAAAGGGACAGCCGAAAGGAAAAAATTCAAAACGGAAACCAGAAATTCAAAATCTAGGGGAGTCGCCAAAACTGTAGCTAGGGTTTTACCCCTAGCTTGTGCAAATGAGCACCTACTAAGGAGAATGGACTCCTTAGTAGCAGTTCAGTAAATGTAAATAATTAAGCTAAAACAGAAATTAAATTACTTCTAAAACATGCATAAAACATAAACAACAAATTTAAAGAATGACTTTTTGTATTGATGTTACCTTCAATGTAAAGGTTTGATGAAGTCCTTTGCATTGTCCAAGAGGATGCTCCAAGCTTCAATATGCTCCTTCTCCTTCTCCAATGTTGGGAATGGGCCAAAGGTGGCTCTCAAGGTGAAAATAGTTCAAAGATGAACTAGGGTTTCGAGAGAGATTTTGGCAGAGTAAGGGTGCTTGTGATTGTGGATATGGAATAATGGATCTCCATCACCTATTTATAGTTTTTTGGTGGTGGAGTGCTGACCCATGATTTTAGGAAACACATGGTTTTGGGCAGCTGTATAGGGTTTTTTCCTCCTTTTCCTCATTATTTTATATTTTTTATTCCCTTTTTAGGGGATTTTGCTATTTTTGGAGGAAAAAGGGGGTTTTTTAGCCGTTTTTAGGCTATTTTGGTGGTTTTGTGGCCTTTTGGAGGCATTTTAGGCCTTGTGGAGGCTTTTTAATGGGATTTTTTTAGGATTTTTAAGGGAAAATGGTAGGAAAATGGACAAATGAGCCATATAATGTGGTGATGAGGTAGTGAACACTTTTTGGGTGTTAACAATTCTGCATGACACTCAAGCATTGGTGTCAAATTCTTGTTGGAGAGCTACTTCATTGGAGGAAACATCCTTCCTTGAAGACATGGAGAAGATTCAAAGAGCAATGTGCCACATCAAAGGTAATTTCATAATTTCATGTCTTTTCTTTTTGATAGAAACCATTTTTTTGAGCTTAATGAATTGTTACATGATGCATACTTGAAGAATAATGCGGATAGTCATAATCTCACAATTCCAAATGAACAACTTCTTGAAAAGTTGCAAGATACTTGTTTTTCCTCCTATATTTCAGATTGTTAAATGGTAGATTGTTTGGAGGACTCTCATGACATGGTGGATCATGAGAAATGTGGAAAATTGAATGTGCTCAATTTGTTTGAAGATGAACTTGAAGAGATCCAAACACTTGATGTGGTGGAAGAGGAACTGGAATTGTCTCTTGATGAAGGTTATGCAATTCTTAAATAAGAGCATGATTCCTCTACATTGGAACCAATCTATGACAAAGGTTTCACACTTTTGAAGGAGCTGCATGATACTACCCATATGGATCGTTCCCATGATGAAAATTCTGCCCTTTTTTATCATTTGGGTGAGTTAGTTAATTCTCCTACATCCTACAATTCCATGTTTTGCAGCATTAGTCTCAATGAAGAATGGGTGAAAGGGTTCTTTTTTATGGTGCCACATGAGGAGTATGGAACTCCTAGATTTAATTTTTATGATGATATGGTTGGAGCGCATTCTTATTCACATTTTCAACAACATCCTTTGTTACTTTATGATGATGCACATCTACATGGATGCACCTATGATATGCATTTGAGTCACTTGAAGACTGATGGTTTTTCTTGCTCAACACTTGATTCATTTGATGTTGGAGGAACTTCATCCAACACTTGGGTGAATAGATTTATGATTGGAGAACATTTTTGTTGGAAGCCACATACTTTGTTATATCTTTATGATTCTCACATTTAGGGATGTATGGGTGAGACTTATTTGAGTCATTTGAAGTCTCCTTGTTTTTTCTGCTCATTATTTCGTTCAGATTTTAGTGGAGATTCTTCATTCACTTCTTGGATGAAAGAATACATGGCTGAATATTTTGATGCATATCACATCCTTTTGGAGCAGAATTATAGGACATGGGATCCTCACCTATGTCATTGCAACAGATTTGATTGGCCACTTGAAGCTTGTATGCACTTGGAAAATGGTGGTCTGCTTGTTTGGAGGTATAAGCACTTTCATGATTCTTTGATGAAACACATCCTTGATGTACATTTTCATTATGTTGTTATGTACTTTGATGATATATATTTTGTACTCATTATGTTTGGAATAATGCACACAAGAAAATGGGATCTAGGAATCCTCTTATCTGATTGTATGGGTTGGAGAGCACACCTAATTGTTGGGGTGCAGTACAAGCAATGGGACCCTGGAATAATTTTTGTCTCATTGGTTTCAAATTTTTTGGGGAAACAAGCAGTATGGGAGATGGATTTCCCACTTAATAAAGTTATTTTTATCAAAGTAGTGTATCAGCAAGCATGGTGGTTCTTCTCTAAAATATTCATGGAATCTCAAAGACTCAAGGTTAAGAAATTCAATGGCAACTTCAAATAATTATACAAAAAGCAGGTTCTTCAACACCCATGTTTGAAATTACTTGAGGACAAGCAATATTGGGAAGGGAGGATTTGTCATGTCCCAAATCAGCATTGGATCACAATGTCCTAACCACATTGGATATATTCATTAGAGTTTGTCAAATTGATGCTAAGGGTCAAATAATTGCCAAGGAGGAAAATTACTAGTTTCCTAGGTTTGGGGTGGAATCTTTGGGGTTTGGAATAAGGGGAATAATAAATGATGTTTGAACATTAGAATGGAATAAATATTTAATAAAGGAGCTAAATAAATATATACAAGTAAAAATCGAAGTGGCATTTGATCATGAAGACACATGGAGGAAGGGGGACCCACATATGGCTAGATTTTCCCACTACACTTGGCATCATTCTCTCACCAATTCGAAGTCAAGGTGAATGGTAACATACTTGGGGGAGTTCAAAAGGTATTATTCATTGCATGACTCATCCAATGTCGAAATATAGAGGAAGAGGCAATTTGGAGCTAGTGAGACACTTGGGCTAGATTCCCTAGCTCTATCACAACAATGATGAAGATGCTATGACACCTATGACACAAATCAGACCTGGGATGACATATGACATATATGAAATTTCAGGGATAAAAATAGACTCCAAGAGGGCCATCAAGGGAGTTAGGGTGGTTAAGATGCTTCCACGTGTGATTTGGTGGAAGTGGGAGACTAGGAATTGTTATACAAGTGGCGTTCTTTGGAATCTCTTGCCAACTTGAGTTGGCATGAGTCTCTTGGAAGGAATTTGACCCATGGAGGACATTATAAGTTTATAAATGTCAATAAAAAAGAGTGAAACCATCTTTTGATCATTTGAGAAATTTTCAATTGCATTTGGGAAGAGGGAGAGGTAGTGGATGACTAGTTTCTTACCTTAGCCAATTTCGAGGGTGAAAGATTCTCATCCAAGTTGGTAATTGGAAAGGACATTCAGAAATTTAATTTGGAGCTTTAATGGAGTCATTTGTTGCAGGTGTAATCTACAAGGAATATCATGGTTTCTTCTAATGCATCACATTCTCTCAACCATTTCTAGTTTTGAAGGCATATTCTTGCTCCTTGAGGGAGGGAATTTTTGGTGATCTATTGTACTCTTTGGGGGAGCTTCTAATGACCCATTTCTTTTGTAATATGAATTAAATGCTATTTTATTCATCTACAGAAAGTTTCAGGTCTGAATTCCAGGTAGAAATGTATAAATTGCATTTTTAATGAAAGAACATTGCCATTTCCCCACTACCTTATTGTGAACCAATGTAATGTTGATGGATTCGAATGGATAAGTAAAATACTGATGGTTTAGTGATGAATGGAATTTTATTGATGTATTATACAAGTTTCATTTTCAGTACTCAAGCATTTGAAGTCATTTGACTCAGTTTATTTACATTTGGAGAAGATTTGGTGTCATTTCCCCAAGGGTCGAACTAGTGATTTTTTGTTGTTGTTTGGGAGAAGGTTAGAACAGACTTAATAACTGATTAATAGTGCATATGAGACCTTAATAATAACACTGATACATCCCCTACCTATTTTCATAAATTCGAGTGGGGTTGGAGGCATGTGGGAAGCCATTTTCAGTACTTACCCCAGGGGGATTTGAACCCCAAATTACTAGTAAAATTGCATACTTGTTCAAGAATCTTAAGAGAGTTTCCAGAAGTATTTTGATGGTCATAAATCATCCCTGAACATAATAATGAAGTACAAATATCATTCATACATATTCCTTGAATATTTGAATGCATTTGGAGCCAATTTGAGACCTAGAGACCAATACTAGTCAAAGGGAAATTACTAGTAAAGTTCCCTACATTGGCCAGAATCGAAAGAGGATTTGCAGAAGTATTTTAAAGGTCCAAAATAATCCATGAAACACATATTTATGTTCTAACATCATCCATATACCTTCTCAGAAGATTTGGGAGCAATTGGAGCAATTTGGAGACCTTGAGCTCAAAACTAGTCAAAGGTCGAACTAGGAAAAAAAAGTGAAAATTTGCCATTTTAATAAAATTCCTAACAAGGGACATTACATAAATCCAGTATAACGATTCTAAAAGGGGTGGAGCCACTCAACCATTAGGGAGAGGGTATGGTTGAGATAGAATAAAATATAGTTCAAAGTGTGGGATGAGTCATCATTTAAGCTGTCCCTAGAAGTATCGATTTTACTAACTAAGAACGCGGAATAAGGGTTGAGGTACGAAGGGGAATCGGTTTTGTAAGATCAGTTTAAACCCTGTCCTCCTTTCCTACCTGCAATATTGGCGCTTAAGCTAGAGGCCTTGATTATTGGGTGCAAGTTCTTTTATCCTTCCTATTCTGATTGGTTGGTCGTGAAGCACGGGCCGTGTGCAGCGGTGGATGCGATGGGCATCGGGTGAAGCGGGGGGAAGTGATGTGGGAAGGAAGACACCAAAATGGTAGCATGATAGTTTAGGCGATGCAAGTTTACAAGGAGTTTCTAAGGAATAGTCTGAAAGGGAATAGGTTCCTGAGTTGAAAAGGATCCCATTATATATGATAAAACAGAAAACGAAAAATAGTGCGCCTGTCACCTACCCAAATTCTGAGAATTATTATTTTATTTGCAAAAATACTTTATGTTAAATTTAATTACAAAGTTTTGTAATTATGACCAGTTTTAATCAAGGATGAATGTAATTACTGAATATTATTATTTAAATAAATTAATTAGGAGACAAACACCCAAGAGGACTATTGAATGAGTGTTCACTGACCCACTAGGAGGAATGGTAGCTGTTGGAAGGTATGGGACAGATGGCAGCAGTTACATCACCCCACTAGCTGTTGGTTATGGGACAAATACCCCTAAAAATAGGGCATTATTCCCCAGGTGGAGGGAGTGAGCAGGAAACTGATTTAATGGCCCAGTAACATCTGAAAAGACCTAGGAAACCTATAAAGGCAAATTCGAATTGAGCAGGCATCTCTTAATCAATATTTCTGCAGAATATCTTCCTCTTGTGAATTAGGTGATCACAAGAGAGATTCGAATAGGGAGGTTAGTGGTGACTATAATCTTAATTCTGCATCATTGCTGATAAGAACCAGAGATGCTGGTGCAGATCTATTGGACTGCTAACTATTGAGGATTCTGAAGTTATTGCTACAACAAGAAGAAGTCCTCATTCCTAAGTTTCTTCCTCCTGGTGCTTCAGTGAATAGGCTCGGCGGTCCTAAGACAGTACTTGACTATTTTCAGGAATTGGTTGGGTGGAACAGTCTTCTTGGGTTGTTTGTTGCCCTACAGATTTTCTCAGGTTCTACCGATTTTCTAACTTGTTCTCAGTAAATAATTATGTTATGTTTAAACTAATAATTTTTGTTTATTTGTTTTCGAAAAAGAATCTAATCCTATAATTGTTTTAAGTCTAAATGTTTAACTTTAATGTTGAAGTTGAATTGATAAACCAATATCTCAATTTTTCCACATGCTGTTTTGAAGCATCGTACTCTAGTAGAGATAGGCAAATTAAATATAGATTAGAGGATAGGCAAATGCCATCGATTCGACTAGATAGAACAATGATCGAATTTTATTTTACTATTTTGCCCTATATTTTCCAGTAGTAAAATTTACTGTACAAAATGGTTCTAAGCTACATCATTGTTTCATAAAATATACGTATTGTTCTCTCATCTATGTATATATATTATAGATTGTTCATTGTATTAGTTTGTGTAGTATTCGAATGGAAATAGACAAACCATGTTTATACCATAACATCAAATTAAAATAGTATTATCATCATTATTTACATGCTGTAAACAAAAGCTTTTCACAGTCATTCTATAATTCCCATGTTTTCACATTATACATATACACACACTGTTTTCATTTCTTATTTTATCATTTTCATAAACTTACAGTTCAAACAGATAATGAAATTAATGCAATATTTCTTTGTTAGAAATTCGAACTGTAAGTATTAATTTTCAGACTGAGTTTTCATAATAGTATCTAGTTAGTTTCAATTCTCTTTTATTGTATCGCAAACATACATATACAAGTTTTGGATCAAACCAAAGATCCTTGGAAAGCTCGCTGACAAACATTTATTTTCTTTTCAAACATTGGAAACCAATTTAGGGTTTGATCTTTTATTCTATTTACAATTGAATTTTTTATTATTCAAACATCATACATTTTACAACTACTATCTTGACAGAGAACTTAAACTCTAACTAAAACACTTACAAAGCCAACCTACAGCAATACGATTTATTTTTATACAGACCCGACTTATACATTCACTCCCATTATCTATTTGGGGTTGATACATTACTTGAATCAACAAGAATCGTCATTTTGGGCGTAGCTCGTTATTTCTTTCCATAGCAAAACAAAAACCTACTCTATTATATTACAAAGAAATTTTAGACTTCCATTACATTTTCGTGATCTTGAAATAAGTTGACAAACACGATTCATATGATAAAATTCCAACCACTTAAACCTAGACAGAGACATTGTGTTATCATTTACAAATGACAGAGGTGTAATCTTTAAAAATGAGGCTCGGCTTCATGCATCATGTGTATAACTTGAACAATACAATTCGTGGCTCAACGGCTAAAGCCATTACAAGTCTCCACTACAAGTAAACAGAGATGATATGCCCAGAAAACGACTGTTACAATATGTTTTTCCAAAACGACACATACAGGGTTTTATACCTAAAACTATTTTTTGAGACGAGTTCTTAAAACCCTTGTTATTGTCGAGTCTTACACTCCCCAGTTCAACGAAGGTGAATAAATTGGTAAAGAACCAACGACCTTTAACCAAACAAAATTCACTATATCGAAAATAGTATCATTGGATTTAGAAATGGATATTTCGAAGTTCTCCATATAACAAACAATGACGAGTCATGGCGGGACCAACTTCTCAACCTTCGAAACGTCATTAACACAGCCACAGAGCACCTACAAGGTTCGAAAAGACCCGGATCTTACCGGTTGAAGGATCGCCAACCTTGCAGAACCGTTGCCCTTTTTCCTCTACTGCATAACCTGCAAACTGACATGAAACGAAAGTTAAACTTTGGAAGAACATTAATTTTCTCAAAACAAAAGTAGAAGCGCTTTGAAAGAATCGTTATTTCGCTGCAGAAAACTTAGAGTATAGTAAGTGGCAAGCATTCCACTTTAACCAGCTACAGGATGATCCCACACTGAAAATGAGTTGAAAAACCCTCAGTCCATTCACAAAAAGGCAAGCCGTGGATTCCAACTTTAACGATGAGTTCCAGAACTCCCAACTTTTAACAATACAAACTAAGTTTACAGTCTTTCAAATGACGCTAATTGCAAAATGAAGAGCAACTGTAACTCTCTCAAGCCAGAGGTCTCAAGCTCGAACTTCATGCAAGTCTAGGCTAAAAATTTGGCAGCCTATCGGCCACAGACCGAGAACAATGGAGACAATAACCCTCAACTATCAAACTCATAAACCAAAAATTCGATCCATCACTAGGATTTGATCCAACGGACAACGTCAATACTGATCAACGATCGAAGTTATGCCAACATACCTTGTATTGGGACGAACAACCCTAACTTTCAATGCACCTTCTTTTCACACGCCAGATACTTGCCACATTGGATCACGTTGGATAGTTACCACTTCCAGCTCGGAGAAAATATCACTATGAAGTAGTCACAACATTCACCATTACAACGATTCTTCACTACATGGAGTGTTCGTTTGATCCTCGTCAACACGTTATAATGAATGGCCATTAATACAGACATGACTTACAATCTCCAACACCGGATTCCTATCATTTGCACCGTTGTCAACCTGTCATTCATTAAAAGACTTGTCAGTGATCTTTTCCAAATGACATAAAAACTATAATTCATAATAATATAACATATATGTTATATTGTGTCATATCGCTAAGTTCGTATGAACTCTAAAGTCACACTCCACATCGTTTATGTTAATATTTTATCATACAATTGTTATATAGTTCCAAGTTGAATCGTATCCTAGAGTCATGGAATGACATAGGAAGACTTTTCAAAGTTTACACATATTTTTTTTATCACCCCAAGTTTTATGTTGTAACATTGGGTTTATAATATTGTATAGAACAATATATCAAAGTGTATATATTCCCAAGATTTTTTTTAATTGTGGACTTAAATAATAAGAGCTAGAACTTAGATATAAGCCTTTTAACAAGGTTATAAGTATCACTAGGGTTACGAAGGAGATAGCCCTTACCTAGCAAACTATATTGTGACCCTTGTAATCTTTGTTTGTGATATTACAAACTCTGTTAGCGAAACTATAAAAATAAATAGTTTTGGTATAGTAGTCATTCAAACAGATTCAATAACTTTTAGATTTAGCATGAAGACTGACCGATGCTATGAGTTCTTACCATACTCTCTCATTTAGACATTTAATGACTTGCGATACATATATTACATCAATGATAGAAAGATAATGACGACATTATAACTAGCTAGTACAATAACAAAACCATCAACAGATTGACGTATACAGATGACATTATTTTAAACATTATGGAGTTGTCAGACACTAGCTTAAAACGGTAAGTGTAGTATTCAAACCCATACCTACTCACTTTTGAAGAGTCGTAACAGAAATTATAATATTCTATTTATTTATGACGCTGAAATTGAATTACACGTACTTCATTCTTACCTGTCGTCTACACATAGGACATTCAATAACGTTTAGCGTTGCAGCTAAGTAAGCTCCAGGGTACCTCGTAGGACACCCTTAAGTAGCAATTTCAAACTGTCATTATCGCCTCAAAGGAAAAAGTATCATATCACATTTCTAACCTATCATTTCTTTTATTAATTTAATCTTGCTTATCTTTGTAGAAGAAAAGTGTCGCATCATAATTCTGATTCATTAGTTCATTTAACTATCATAATCATAGTTGTTATGGGTGTAATTAAGTTGACACTGTTGCATTGGTTATAACAGAATTTTATTTGTGTTTAGAACAAACAGTTGTTAGTTAATGCTGATACATTCAACAATTATTATCTTCCACAATTATAAATTATCGTAAATTAAGCTATTATTGTTATTATCAAAAATTTTAAATTTTTATGAAAACATGGGATGTTACATGTGGTATCAGAGCACAGATTCGAACTCTCGGCCTGAATGAGGTCCAAAACACACAGCAGAAAATTGCACTAACTTAAATATTTAATTATTATGTATTTAAGAAATTATTTTCAGTTACAGGTATGGAGAACTCACCGAAACATTTAAGCGATAGATTTCAGCTAAACAGTCACAGTTCGGGACAGTACTATGTAGAGGAAGGTCACGGGGAATTAAATAACAGTTCGTCAGAATTGTTGCGTGCTTTCCATGAATTAAAAGCAGAAATTAGATCTGTGAAACAAGATAATGAAAAGATTCTGCAAGCTCAAGAACAACTCAATCAAGTGCTGTTTGAACACAGCCAAACAGAGGAACAAGAGAGAAACAATGAAAATATTTCCAAAGTTGAAGATATGCCTCACAGTGATAAAAATCAGAACATAAAAATCAGCGAGGTAAAAGATAGCTCAACCTCGTCAGGAGATGCTATTGAAGTACGCAAAAGGAAGCGTAACTATACCAGTGACAACAGTGAAGGAGATTCCAAACCAAGAAGGAAAAATCATAAGGAATATGAGCAGATTTCTGGGGAATTCAAGAAGATAAGACCTCCAACTTTCAATGGAGAGACTGAGAAAGGTGAGACAGCTGAAGCTTGGCTGTCAGGGATGAAGAAATACTTCCAGATCTACAACTACTCAGAGTTCTTAAAGGAAAAAATGGCTATATATAACTTGACCAGAAAAGCAGATATCTGGTGGCAGGATGTCAAAAGGGTAAAGGGCATCAAGGATAAAGATGTAAGTTGGAGTGCTTTCAAACGATATTTCAATCACTATTTAAGGGATTGAACACAACTTTAAATTTCAGTACAGCTTTTCACCCTCAAACAGATGGACAGACAGAAAGGGTAAATCAAGTGTTAGAAGATTTATTAAGAACGTATGTTAAGGATCAGCCCGGTAAGTGGGAATATTATCTGCACTTAGCAGAGTTTGCTTATTATAATCATTATCATGCTTCAACCAGACTTAGTCCTTTTGAAATTTTTTATGGTAGGAAATGTGATACACCTGTTTCATAGAATGATCCAGTAAATAGAGTTGTTTTAGGACTTGAATTATTGCAAGAGTTAGAACTAATTGTGAAATATGTGCAAGGAAATTTAAAAGCTGCCCAAGATAGGCAGAAAAGTCAAGCAGATTTGAAAAGAACTCATAAAGAGTTCCAAGTTGGTGAACATGTATTCCTTAAGGTAAGACTGAAAAAGAGTTCATTGAAATTGGGGAGCTGTGCCAAGTTGTCACCCAGGTATTGCGGTCCTTTCGAAATATTGTCTAAGGTTGGAGCAGTGGCATACCGAATGGCTTTGCCACCTAACTTAAAAATACATAATGTTTTTCATATATCGTTTTTAAAGAAATATGTGCACGATACTACTCATGTTGTAAACTGGAATGACGTACAGTTGGGACAAGACGTAGATTTTCTGGTGGAACCAGACTGTATCGTCGGAAGGAGCGAAACTATTCTCTGGAATCGTAGCATTGGACAAGTGAAGGTGCAATGGAAGCACCTTAGCCCAGAAGAGGCAACCTGGGAGTTGGAGAGTAGTATACGGGCATCATACCCAACTCTGTTTCAGGAACACTCGAGGAGTGATTAACCAACATCGAGGACGATGTTGAGACTTAAGGGGGGGGGTGTATATCACCTACCCAAATTCTGAGAATTATAATTTTATTTGCAAAAATACTTTATGTTAAATTTAATTACAAAGTTTTGTAATTATGATCAGTTTTGATCAAGGATGAATGTAATTACTGAATATTATTATTTAAATTAATTAATTAGGAGACAAACACCCAAGAGGACTATTGAATGAGTGTTCACTGACCCACTAGGAGGAATGGAAGCTGTTGGAAGGTATGGGACAAATGGAAACAGTTACATCACCCCACTAGCTGTTGGTTATGGGACAACTACCCCTAAAAATAGGGCATTATCCCCCAGGTGGAGGGAGTGAGCAGGAAGCTCATTTAATGACCCAGTAACATCTGAAAAGACCTAGGCAGCCTATAAAGGCAAATTTGAATTGAGCAGGCAGCTCTTAATCAATATTTCTGCAGAATATTTTCCTCTTGTGAATCAGGTGATCACAAGAGAGATTCGAATAGGGAGGTTAGTGGTGAATGTAATCTTAAGTCTGCATCATTGCTGATAAGAACCAAAGATGCTGGCGTAGATCTATTGGACTGCTAACTATTGAGGATTCTGAAGTTATTGCTACAGCAAGAAGAAGTCCTCATTCCTAAGTTTCTTCCTCCTAGTGGTTCAGTGAACAAGCTCGGGGGTCCTAAGACAGTACTTGACTGTTTTCAGGAATTGGTTGGGTGGAATAGTCTTCTTGGGCTGTTTGTTGCCCTATAGATTTTCTCAGGTTCTACAGATTTTCTAACTTGTTGTCACGTCCCCATTTTGACCCCCCTTTTCCATTAAATCGTAAATGATGTAAATATTGTTATTTAATCATGGTGAGGAGCTCAAGGCCAAGGCCCCACCATTGATTTAGCGTTTTATGTATCGGCAATTAAAGAAATAGATGCCTATGGTTCTTGTGCTAGATAGGCACAATGTAAATAAGACATCATGTAAATATGAATTTTAATTAAATACCCACAACTAGCTATGCAATGCAACAAAGAGATGGGGACATGATTCTACAAGGAATAGGGAGGGAAATTATTCAAACCCTTGAGCCAATGGTGTTAATCCATGTGTCAATGAGAAAACCCATAAACCACCAACTACCCATTTTGGGTTATGGACCCAATCATTTAATTCTTCCAGAAATTGGTTGAGGTAGTTAATGCCTTGGGAATGAAGAGGTATGGCAACCAATTTCGTGTATGGGAAAGCCATCAACCTGGGAAATCATACTTTTGCTTCTGAGGCAAGAAAACACCCACGAAATGGTGCCCAAAGCCATTCTAAACAGATAGTCTTTCCTCCCTCACGCGGTCTGAGTTAGCTGGGCTTTCCCCATCACGTTTTTCATCATTTTCCTGCATTTTTCCATGGCTGGGAGCTCGTTTTTGTGTTACACAGTGGCTGGGAAAGGAGGACCACGATTTGGGACTATTATGGAGGCCGTGTTTTCCCCAGAATGTCCATGGACATTTTTTTGAAAATGGATTTGGCTTCCCAGGGTTGTTCCCCATCTTCCAGTTTCGTTTTTGGGTTTCCCACGTTTTTCTGAAGCTAATGAAAACCCCATCTTTGGGCATCTCACTGTAAAAATGTTTCTTCATGCCCAGCACTTATACTTTTGCTGTTATGTGCATCCTTGTTTTGGTTTGAACCTGTGAGCAAAATATTTGGAGTGGTAGTGGACAGAATTGGCTTGATAAACCTAGTGGGGAGATTAACCTCTCAAGAAGATCAAGAGGGCTGGCTACTCTTCTATGCACAACTGGGACACTTTAGAATTGGAAGGTATGGCCTGAGGGACTGTGAATTGGTGAAGGGAATACTTCCTTGAGTGGGGTGTGTAGGCATTGTGGGTGCCAAGCTAATTAGATCTTGTAGAGGTATCCATAGCTCTGTGGTTGAGCTCACCAGCTTAGCAATTCTTCCTTTCCATTTCCTAGTAGCCTGATAAACCCAATTGTAGATTGGCTTGGATCATCTTGGTGTATGCTTGGCTATGTGTGAGTCTACTGTTCCCTGGTTCCTTGTAGAAATCAAGCCCGGCTCGGGGGTGGCAGTTGTATCAAGAGTTTGATAAGCACAACTGGCCTATGGTTGGGTGGAACGTTGCAGTTGCATAGCCAGTTGCTTGGGACTACCTTGTTAAGATAAGTATTCTCTTGTGTTAACTTTGCAATTATTTATTTGATGAATATCTTGAATGTATGATGGATGAGTAATTGAAATTACTTCCACTGTGTTCTCTTATAATTTATACATTTCCATATGTCTCTTTTATATTATGTGAATGCTTATTTAATAAGTTCATGGGGCTAGATGCCTGGTTTTAGCATCATGATCCTCTCTATCATGCTGGTATGATGGGAGGGGACGTGACACTTGTTCTTAGTAAATAATTATGTTCTGTTTAAACTAATAATTTCTGTTTATTTGTTTTCGAAAAAGAATCTAATCCTAGAATTGTTTTAAGTCTGAATGTTTAAGTTTAATGTTGAAGTTGAATTGATAAACCAATATCTCTATTTTTCCACATGCTTTTTTGAAGCATTGTACTCTAGTAGAGATACGAAAATTAAATATAGATTAGAGGATAGGCAAATGCCATTGATTCGAATAGATAAAACAGTGATCGAATTTTATTTTACTATTCTGCCCTATATTTTCCAGTAGTAAAATTTACTGTATAAAATGGTTCTAAGCTACAACATTGTTTCATAAAATATAAGTATTGTTCTCTCATCTGTGTATATATATTATAGTTTGTTCATTGTATTAGTTTGTGTAGTATTCGAATGAAAATAGACAAACCATGTTTATACCATAGCATTAAATTAAAACAGTATTATCATCATTATTTACATGCTGTAAACAAAAGCTTTTCACAGTCATTCTATAATTCCCATGTTTTCACATTATACATATACACACACTGTTTTCATTTCTTATTTTATCATTTTCATAAAATTACAGTGCAAACAGATAATGAAATTAATACAATATTCCTTTGTTAGAAATTCGAACTATAAGTATTAATTTTTAGAATGAGTTTTCATAATAGTATCTAGTTAGTTTCAATTCTCTTTTATCGTATTGCAAACCTACATATACAAGTTTCGGATCAAACCAAATATCCTTGGAAAGCTCATTGACAAACATTTATTTTCTTTTCAAACATTGGAAACCAATTTAGGGTTTGATATTTTATTCTCTTTACAATTGAATTTTCTATTATTCGAACATCATACATTTTACAGCTACTATCTTGACAGAGAAATTAAACTCTAACTAAAACACTTACAAAGCCAACCTACAGCAGTACGATTTATTTTTATACAGACCCGACTTATACATTCACTCCCATTATCTATTTGGGGTTGATACATTACTTGAATCAACAAGAATCATCATTTTGGGCGTAGCCCATTATTTCTTTCCATAGCAAAACAAAAAACTACTCTATTATATTACAAAGAAATTTTAGACTTCCATTACATTTTCATGATCTTGAAATAAGTTGACAAACACGATTCATATGATAAAATTCCAGCCACTTAAACCTAGAAAGAGACATTGTGTTATCATTTACAAATGACAGTGGTGTAATCTATAAAAACGAGCCTCGGCTTCATGCATCATGTGTATAACTTGAACAATACAATTCGTGGCTCAATTCCTAAAGCCATTACAAGTCTCCACTACAAGTAAACATAGACGATATGCCCAGAAAAAGACTGTTACAATATGTTTTTCCAAAACGACACATGCAGGGTTTTATACCTAAAACTATTTTTTGAGACGAGTTCTTAAAACCCTTGTTATTGTCGAGTCTTACACTCTCCAGTTCAATGAAGGTGAATAAATTGGTAAAGAACCAACGACCTTTAACCAAACAAAATTCACAATATCGAAAATAGTATCATTGGATTTACAAATGGATGATTCGAAGTTCTCCATATAACAAACAATGACGAGTCATGGCGGGACCAACTTCTCAACCTTCAAAACCTCATTAACACAGTCACAGAGCACCTACAAGGTTCTGAAAGACCCGGAGCTTACCGGTTGAAGGCTTGCCAACCTTGCAGAACCGTTGCCGTTTTTCCTCTACTGCATAACCTGCAAACTAACATGAAACGAAAGTTAAACTTCAGAAGAACATTAATTTTCTCAAAACAAAAGTAGAAATGCTTTGAAAGAATTGTTATTTCGCTGCAGAAAACTTACAGTATAGTAAGTGGCAAGCATTCCACTTTAACCAGCTACAGGATGATCCCACACTGAAAATGAGTTGAAAAACCCTCAGTCCATTCATGCAAAGGAAAGCCCTGGATTCCAACTTTAACGACGAGTTCCGGAACTCCCAACTTTTAACAATACAAACTAAGTTTACAGTCTCTCAAACGACGCTAATTGCAGAAGGAAGAGCAACTGTAACTCTCTCAAGCCAGAGGTCTCGAGGTCGAACTTCATGCAAGTCTAGGCTAAAAATTTGGCAGCCTGTCGGCCACAGACTGAGAACAATGGACACAGTAACCCTCAACTATCAAACTCATAAACCAAAACTTTGATCCATCACTAGGGTTTGATCCAACGGACAACGTCAATACTGATCAACGATCGAAGTTATGCCAACATACCTTGTATTGGGGCGAACAACCCTAACTTTCAATGCACTGTCTTTTCACATGCCGGATACTTGCCATATTGGATCATGTTGGATAGTTACCACTTCCAGCTTGGAGAAAATATCACTATGAAGTAGTCACAGCATTCACCATTACAACGATTCTTCACTACGTGGAGTGTTCGTTTGATCCTCGTCAACACGTTATAATGAATGGCCATTAATATAGACATGACTTACAATCTCCAACACCGGATTCCTATCATTTTCACCTCCATCAACCTGTCATTCATTAAAAGACTTGTCAGTGATCTTTTCCAAACGACATAAAAACTCTAATTCATAATAATATAACGTATATGTTATATTGTGTCATATCTCTAAGTTCGTATGAACTCTAAAGTCACACTCCACGTCGTTTATGTTAATATTTTATCATACATTGTTATATAGTTCCAAGTTGAATCGTATCCTCGAGTCATGGAATGACATAGGAAGACTATTCAAAGTTTACACATATTTTTTTTATCACCCCAAGTTTTATGTCGTAACATTGGGTTTATAATATTGTATAGAACAATATATCAAAGTGTATATATTCCCAAGATTTTTTTTAATTGTGGACTTAAATAATAAGAGCTAGAACTTAGATATAAGCCTTTTAACAAGGTTATAAGTATCACTAGGGTTACGAAGGAGATAGCCCTTACCTAGCAGACTATATTGTGACCCTTGTAATCTTTGGTTGTGATATTACAAACTCTGTTAGCGAAACTATAAAAATAAATAGTTTTGGTATAGTAGTCATTCAAACAGATTCAATGACTTTTAGATTTAGCATGAAGACTGACCGATGCTATGAGTTCTTACCATACTCTCTCATTTAGACATTTAATGACTTGCGATACATATATTACATCAATGATAGAAAGATAATGACGACATTATAACTAGCTAGTATAGTAACAAAACCATCAGCAGATTGACGTATACAGATGACATTATTTTAAACATTATGGAGTTGTTAGACACTAGCTTAAAACGGTAAGTGTAGTATTCAAACCCATACCTGCTCACTTCTGAAGAGTCGCAACAGAAATTATAATATTCTATTTATTTATGATGCTGAAATTGAATTACACGTACTTCATTCTTACCTGTCGTCTGCACATAGGACATTCAATAAGCTTTAGTGTTGCAGCTAAGTAAGCTCCAGGGTACCTCGTAGGACACCCTTAAGTAGCAATTTCAAACTGTCAGTATCACCTCAAAGGAAAAAGTATCATATCACATTTCTAACCTGTCATTTCTTTTATTACTTTAATCATGGTTATCTTTGCAGAAGAAAAGTGTCGCATCATAATTCTGATTCATTAGTTCATTTAACTATCATAATCATAGTTGTTATGGATGTAATTAAGTTGACACTGTTGCATTGGTTATAACAGAATTTTATTTGTGTTTAGTACAAACAGCTGTTAGTTAATGTTGATACATTCAACAATTATTATCTTCCGCAATTATAAATTATCGTAAATTAAGCTATTATTGTTATTATAAAAAATTTTAAAATTTTATGAAAATATGGGATGTTATAGCGCCGCAATGGGTAACCAAATAAATCTATGCGGTGTCTCGTCCACTATAAAAAAAAAAGCGTATTTAACCTTTTGGGTGTTCCGCCTGGAAAACCGTAAAAATGTGAGCTCAGTTAGTTAAGGCAACTGCAAAGCGGGCTGATGGGTCAAAATGGGTTCTATTGGTGATCAAAGATAAATTATAAGAAAGGGTATGGTTGCTATATGATAAAATAAAGTTTCAAGTGTGGATGATAAATAATTAATTATTGTCAAGCCCTAACTAAGTGAGTTATTTCATTAGACAAGAATGCTTAATGAGGCAGTTTTTTCATATCTATGTCAGATCATTTTAACCCTTTGCTCTTTTCCTTGGCTTCCCCCAATGTATGTGCTAAAGCTGGTATCCCAGAGGGGGTATCAAGCAATAAAATGAGGCTCCTTCCTTTTCCTTCATTAATTGACCTGTTATTTGTCCTTCTATTTTGTCCAGTGTAGGCGACACTCATTCGCTCCTTGGCTGTGGCATGTTTTTTGTATCTTGATCCGGTCGGTGTGCTGTGGGTCATCGTGTGATGCAGCTCCCATAAAAAGTGGGCACAGTGGTCCTTGGTCCATCAAACCTTCCTTGAACCCCTAAATTGTGTGTTAGTAGGAATGCGATTATATTTGGCCCCTTCTTCCATATTTGGTTTCAATACCAGTTCCCTCTTGTGGTGGGTAGGTTTCATTACCTGTGTCTTTTCCTTTGTTTTTGTGGTATGTACCACTCATTCCTCATTGGGATGATGCGGGGCATAGTGTCCTTCCTGGTTGTTTGGCTGGCTCTGACTGGTACTGGCTGTGGTTCTTTAAGTGGATGGATACGGTGTGCAGTGAAGTGATGCGAGGTATTGCTCAGTGATATGTCATTTTATTAATGAGCCTGCATTATCTATGCTATTATGCGATTAGTTTAATTATTCCATCAACGTCCTTATTTAAGTACTGCCAGCCTGACTGAAGCGAGCCTGCCTAACTGGAGAAAGTGAGCTCATTAAATAGGTAGAGTCAAGTGAAAAGCATGCAGTGTCTGGGCCTAAATAAGCGAGAGAGAAGATTTGAAAGGATATGTTATATATTATAATAAAATAAAGTTTCATATACGGAGGATGGTTAGTGTGTCTGTCATGCTCAAAGCGGGTTCTTCATAAGTTATGCATCACCATGGATCCATTTGAGGTCCATGCATCCCACATTGGTGAGTGAGTTTGAGGTCGAGGTTCTAGATAGAGGGTAGATATTTATGGTTCCATAGAGTTTGAGTTCAAGGTCAAGGTTTGAGGGATTTATTCGTCTATCTATGGGACCACTCCTCTGTTGGATGAGTGTAGTTTGTGGGAACTCCTTTCATGTGTGTAGTAGAAATAACCTCTTTCATGCGGGAAATCAAAGTAATAACTATCTGGCATCACCCACCTCTTATCAATGACCACCTCCTTCTCGGAAACTACTTCCCTCTCCTTTATAGGAGGTAGCTTATGTTAATAGTGTTTTATAAAGACCCCACATCTTATTAGAAGAGCATACCGACATTTTGATTGAATTGGTTGATTAACTTTATAACTTCTTATGATATAAGCGTAGCTACCCGCCCCAGACTCCGAGAAAGGTGTTCCAAAAATAGGAAAAATCTTCCCAAAATAGGCGAGACAAACAGACCCCATTAGCTCTCTTTCTACTTGATATTATTTCACGTACCCATCGATAGACTCTTCTTTATTTCTTTGAACTGGTGCACGATCTTACTTACAAGGAACCTGCTTTTTAAAAGGTGTTGATACAATTGTGTTGTATAATCTTGTATATAATACAATCTAGCTTAAAAACTGACCCTTCTTACAATAAAGGCATTCCCAAAAACAACGCCCCCAAGAAGGCCATAGGAGAATAGGAACGCAAACAACTGAAGAAAACTTGTAGGGAGATGGATCAACGAGAAGGGAATGTAGAATCCCACCTGGGAAGGAGGGAGAAAGATAAGATGGAGCCAAGGCCAAGATTGCAACTTCCTCCCCTTGTAATCAAGGGAAAGAGGAAAATCCGCAATGAGGCCAAGGAAGGAAGAAGCCTGGAGTGAATGATGAGCAGGGCAGGCATACTGCACTCAAGGTGTATTCGTACCTTGGCTAGGAAGGAAAGACCGAAGGGGTTAGATACGTGCTGTGACTCACCCAAGCTTTACATTTGTGAAAAATGAGCTAAGTAATCGGGAAAGACGCGTAATTCCATATATAATTGATATATTTTTTATATCATATTAATTATGTTTCGAAATGGATCAAACTAGATGGATACATACCCAGTCTAATCTTGTTTTATCCAATCACATGCGGGTTACATCTCTCTACTTATATGTAACACATGCGGGATAAGCAAATTAAAAAGAGGGATACCCCAAACTTCTCATAAAGATAATGCTCCTTCTCGGTTTCTTCTGCTTCCGGTATATGGAGACAGAGGTGGCTTTGTATGCAAAGGTGTGTTGCTTGCCGTTTTATCCCTAGCCCCATGAGGTTTTTTAATGAGCACTAACGCAAGATCCCCTATGAGGTTTATTGAGCGCTAAAACTTGCCCGGGTTATAAAGAGTGAATGCCCCCATGAAGAGAGGAGCACTAACGCAAGTTGCATGATTTGGACACGTATGTATGAGCAGATCAGGATGTAGAGGATCACACCTTTTAATCCACACGTTCGTTCTTTTCCCAATCCTTCCATTACCTTATGCTTTCTGTTAACTTTACCATTTTCTTTATTATAATGCCCCACGCTTTTTGTTACCCATACTCATTAAGCCTGTTCCTCATCCCATTACGTTATGCATGGATTTCCCCATATTTATGTTCATCCACACATTATACCTTCCTTTGTTACCTATCCCACATTACACTTTCAGTCCTCCCCCATTCCCATGCTTTTAGTCCTCCCCCATTCCCACGCTTTCAGGAGCTTTGAGCAATTAGCTTCGAGTGATGCATAGACTTGCTAGGCATAAGTATGATGCGAGCTACTAAGTTTAGCTAATCAAAGGGGAATAATCGAGGGGGATTAATCAAAGGGCATACTCAATGGGGAATAATGCTTGGGGCAGGTGTAGCGTTAGCTATACCTAAAAAAGATAGAGCAAGGTGTGCGACAACTTGTTTATTTAAAATTATGTAGGTGAAGTGAGGTAGATTTAGTTATTCACCCAGGACATGTTGAAGGCATAGGGTTATAATACACCCACGTGACCAACTGACAACAAAGAGAAGAAAAAACCCTAATATGGAAGAAGCCCTGTTACCCGCATTACCCTTTCGATTTCCCAATAAACGTCATCCAATAAGAAAGAAAGCCCAGATGTGGAAGGAAGGAATACGAATACGATTTAAGAAATCAAAATGGAAGTGTACGATGAAAATTGACGGAAGTGTATGAACAAAAGTTTACGACGATTTATTAAATAATAGTGTACACAAATCGATGGATGAAATCAACGGAGAAGTTTACGATGAAAATAGACGGAAGTGTACGACGCGCTTACCCCCTCCCCCTATCCTTTTTTCAAGATCATATTCAGATTTAGGGCTGGAATTTGACGGGCAAAATGCCCATTATGGGCCATTTTGTCTGTCAAATACGGTTTATATTTTAAACAAGCCATCAAATAAAACAAAGAAAACCAAAAAAATTCATAAATAGTGTGAAAATTGGCAAAAACGTTCATAAATAGTGTGAAAACCGGCAGTGACATTTTTTTGAAATTACCTTTGGATTGAAAGTGAACTTATCAATCAATTAATAAAGCCAGCGAGCAAGAATCCTCCATAGCTCCCAATCCATCTAACAAGCTCCCCATCCTGTGAATAAACGACTCAATTACTTATGAGCATACTCCCTCCATCAGTCCGCAAACATACCATAGGTAAGTCATAAGGTTGGTGAAGCAAGTGGGTGGGTATAAGGTTAATAGTAGTCGGTTCTAAGTGTTGTCCCCACTAAGCACTGGTTGGGTAAAGAGTCAAGTGGTAGTTTGGAAGGCCAGGCCAATAAAATATATGGATAGATGATGCTATCGGGCACCCTTACATGCCTAAATTCAGCATTTTTCCAAATAGCACCGCGACTTATTGAACCCGATGGACCAATCTCAGGCACTCTACGAACAAGGGTGCGCTTTCTATAAACACGCATTTGGGTGAAGAACGTTTTTTTAATTCACGGACCGACATGGATTTTATATCTTGCTTCAGGAGAGGGATTAAGTTGGTCGTATGGGAATCACCTTACATGCTGGAAATCAGCAATTTAACTTAAGACAAATGCTTTGCGCCACCTAGAACTCGGTGAAGGAATATGTCTACGAACCCCCACAACGACGGGTCTCACATAGATCAAATCGCATCTCAACAGCTTTTTCGAATTCACAGACAGACCAACTCCACGGCATTACATGGCAAGGATGCATGTTTAATTCACTTAGAAATTGCTCCCCTTTCTCCCTATATTTAGATGGGATGGATCTATCATTCCTCACCCCTGGTTGGTTGGACAACTCTGTTGTTGTGTTGGATCATTGGAACTGCCTTCTTTGATTGATTCTATATATCCAGTGCTTTAAATCAATCATTTTAGCCAGTTACTTCAAGATAAATTATAATTATCTAACTTGGTGGATTAATATGACTTTGAACCCTAACTAACAATCAAACAAACAAGAAGGGATTTTATACAGGAAAATGCATCTTAGGCACGGAGTCGCTTCAACCCTTTTTTGATTTAGTATTCTGGCGCCCAAGCTAGCCAATGGCATAGGCAATTTGGAAATTAATCAAGTTACCCACTAACAAAAGCGAGTTATTTATTCCATCTATAAAATAATCGTGAAACCCATCCACACAAATAATATCTTTATTACCTTCCTAAACTGCTTTAACTTAGCGATTTTAATAAATACAATTTCGAGTTCATGAACCCAGATGGGAGGGATCTTACATTCCCGACCCCGTTATTTATATATATGCAATTACCAATGCAGGAAAGAAAGCGTTTCAACTTGTCCCCATATATCATATTGTGCACACTCTTTTCGGAGCTCATACTTCTCTCTTAGGTAGGGCGAGTTCTTAAATTCATTTACCATTCGGATCCACCGGAACCACCCAACCTGGATGCCTACCTGTATCCCACCTAGCCTTATTTATCAGAAGGAAATCACCTGAACTGCCGCTCCGCTAATAGAATTGGTTTAATTTAAATGCTTCACACCTCAAAGCCAGAAGATTATGTCTCTGAACTCCTCAACACAAGGATTTTATTTTTAAACACATGCTTTTCAGAAGGATTTTGGGATCCACTGGACCAACCCAAATTAAAAACTCATTGTTTGGAAAATGGACTTTTCATAAGTTTTCAACTCACTTGCTACGTGCCTCACCCTTATGCTAGCTACCCGCCATGGCCTTAGAGGAAGGAAAGGAACCAGACACCCATTAATTAAATCAGCGAGTTGCCTAAGGACAAAAGCAAGTTTTGGACCCCTCTCCCTTTGGTCGAGCGTCTAAAGAACTTTCCTTCAGGGTCGAGTGCCTTATGAATTACTGTCAATGAGAGAGATATTTATGACTGGTGGGAAGGCCCGAACTACAACTACCCTTAAAAAACTACTTACATGGTGTCCCGTAAAGGCCTTTTGGGTTGTTGGGCTGAAAAGACGTCAACCAGCTTGGGAGGAAGACTTTAAAGTAACTAATTTTTTTAGTACATGTCTCTCTTGGATGGAGCCAACACCAATATGTATGGAGATATTATCAAGGGAGATAGGTGAACTCATAAGTGTGGTATAGGTCTATCAGGTAGCTGGCAACAAGATATACGCAATTATGAGCCAACTAAGTCGAGAGCTACTGACATGCTCACTTCAGTCTACAATAACATCAATCCCTCACTTCATAGGGTAAAGCGTAAGTAGAAATAATTATTGGAGTACATGTTTATTTTAGTACCTTGCTGTGGTCTTGTATTGCTTTGACCATTACTTACGCGTTGCCTACACTTAATATCTCGCCCTCGCAACAACTAGGGGAGGGATGCCAGTTGTTGGACACCCCACCTGGCTACCCGCCCACGCCACGTGGCCAACTCCAATTGTGTTGTTTTTCGGCTGACGAGGAAACGCCACCTGTCTAGTAGGTGGGCGCCTTTACGACGCACATGCAGCGTGCCTTTTCACGGTTCCATGGACCTTTTCTCGGGAAAGGTTTTACCCTCCGTGTCTTTCTGTTTGGGACCAGAGTGTGGCCATTGTGTTGCCCCGGTTGTTGAGCAGCCCGACCTCCATTGTTGTTTTTCCCTTCGCTCGTCTTTGTTTACCTGGCCCTCGGATTTGTTCACCTGGTGCTCGGCTCTGGTTATATCCTACACACGTTTGTTGGTGGTCCATCCTGGTTGTTGCTTCAGACATGGTGGCATTTCTCTCAATGGTGTGCTTCATTATGTTCAGATGTGGTGGTGACTTGGAGTATCCCCGTTTCAGTGGTGGAGATGTCGGGTTTTGCCTCCCGTGGTTTCGGTGGTGGCGATGTTGGATTTCTGTCCCTAGTCCAGTAGCTGCGGTGGCTTCGTTCGGTGGGTTTGCTCCTAGTCTGGTAGCTGCACTGACTCCATTCGACGGCTTTGCTCCTGGTCTGGTAGCTGTGGTGACTTTTTTATGTTTCTGCATTCGGTTTCTTCATCCTGTGGCTCGCCAGCTTCGTTCAGTGGCTCGCTGGTAGGTTTCCTACCAGCCATCCCTCCAAACATGCTTTTCAACACTCCCAATATGCTGGGGATTTTTGTGGACCTTCTGTGTTGCATTTCAAGGTTTAACATTGTGTTAGTTTGTTGTTGTTGTTGGAAAATTTAATTTAATATGGAAAATTTACTTTGTTGTTGGTTTAATATGGAAAATTAAGTTTGTTGTTGGTTTTTATTGCAATCCCTGCATTCGGGTTCGGGTTTATGTATTTAGTTTGTCGTTGGTTTACGTTACAATGCTGCAGTATGGTTAGGGTTTATGAATTATGTTTGTTTTTGTTTTATGTTGCAATCCCTGCCGCAGGGTTATGGTTTATGAATTATGTTTGTTGTTGGTTTACGTTGCAATCCCTGCCGCAGGGTTATGGTTTATGAATTATGTTTGTTGTTGGTTTACATTGCAATCCCTACCGTAGGGTTAGGGTTTATGAATTATGTTTGTTGTTGGTTTACGTTGCAATCCCTACCGCAGGGTTAGGGTTTATGAATTATGTTTGTTGTTGGTTTACGTTGCAATCCTTGCTGCAGGGTTAGGGTTTATGAATTATGTTTGTTGTTGGTTTACGTTGCAATCCCTGACGCAGGGTTAGGGTTTATGAATTATGTTTGTTGTTGTTTTACTTTGAAATCCCTGCAGCAGGGTTATGGTTTATGAATTATGTTTGTTGTTGGTTTACGTTGCAATCCCTGTCGCAGGGTTATGGTTTATGAATTATGTTTGTTGTTGGTTTATGTTGCAATCCCTGCCGTAGGGTTAGGGTTTATGAATTATGTTTGTTGTTGGTTTACGTTGCAATCCCTACCACAGGGTTATGGTTTATGAATTATGTTTGTTGTTGGTTTACGTTGCAATCCTTGCCGCAGGGTTAGGGTTTATGAATTATGTTTGTTGTTGGCTTACGTTGCAATCCCTGCTGCAGGGTTAGTGTTTATGAATTATGTTTGTTGTTGTTTTAGTTTGAAATCCCTGCAGCAGGGTTATGGTTTATGAATTTAGTTTGTTGTTGTTTTAGTTTGCAATCCCTGCAACAGGGTTAGGGTTTATGAATTTAGTTTGTTGTTGGCTTTTGTTGCATGGCCTGCAGTAGGGTTCGGGTTTATGAATTTAGTTTGTTGTTGGTTTTTGTTGCAATCCCTGCAGTAGGGTTTGGTTAATGAATTTAGTTTGTTGTTGGTTGTTGTTGCATGGACTGCAGTAGGGTTGGTTTATGAATTTGGTTTTTGTTGCATGGGAGGGATGTCTATTCTTGGAACTGCATGGGCATGATGTTAATAGTTAGTAGTTAAAACTGCATCATACAACAGTGAATTCTTCCATTGTCTCATCTTATTGGGAGAATACCCATAATTCAGTTTTTTATATCGGCAACTGTGCCAAATCAATGGAGATATCAGTTAAGGACTGAGATTGGCTTTTACTTTAATTTACAATTGGAAACACAATTGGCATATGATGCAGTTTTACAAGTATATGGGCTTGAATTTACAAGTATATGATGCAGTTTTTACTTCTAACTATTAACATCAAGTGCACTTTACTTGCATTATGGGCCAATTTATGGTGTGAAATTATTTTGAAGACCATTTACTTTCTTCTACACTTATTTCATATGCAAAATCTATTGTGATGGGTGCTGTTAGTTTTTCCTGTTGATTTGGTTGTAGGTATTTTGTTCAATTTGTTGCTGGGTAGACATAGCATATCGATTATTGTTGTCTGTTGATCTAGTCTTCAATAGGATATCGTTTTTGTTCTTGGTTCCTTACAAAGTATCATGTCTTCTTTGTATATTACAGAGAAGGGCTGCAGACTATAATTTGATATTTGATATTTATTTTGGTTGAAGGGCTGCAAACTATAATTCATAGGAAAACTGAACTGCACTATATTTAGGCCTTTTATGTTGATTAGTATGATACTCATTCATTAAAGATTCATTAAGGATATAGACCTGACCCTACTGCAGGGATTGCAACATAAACCAACAACAAACTAAATTCATAAACCATGAAAAACACACACTATACCTGATTTAGGCCTTTTATGTTGATTAGTATGATACTCATTCCTCTTAAGGCTTACAATCCATGTTTAAGGATCTAGACCATGCCACATACATCATAGAAGGAAGGAAACATAGGGGTCTCAAGACTTGTACATTAAAAAAAACACACTTAAAGATTCATTAAGAATCTATACCTAACCCTATTGCAGGGATTGCAACATAAACCAACAACAAACTAAATTCATAAACCCTGAAAAACACACACTATACCTGATTTAGGCCTTTTATGTTGATTAGTATGATACTCATTTCTCTTAAGGATTACAGTCCATGTTTAAGGATCTAGACCATGCCACATACATCATAGAAGGAAAGAAACATAGGGGTCTCAAGAGTTGTACATTAAAAAAAACACACTTAAGGATTCATTAAGGATCTAGACCTAACCCTGCCGCAGGGATTGCAACGTAAACAAACAAAAACCCTAATTCATAAACCCCTTAAAAGTAAATGAAATGTTTAATCAGGGAACATTACAGCATGCTCTAGAAATGATGAAATTGTATATTAAACCCTTGATTACAATGCCGCAAACACTAGGGAACGCTATGACCTGGGATTGCATCCAAAATGGTCTAGGATTGTATCCAAAATGGCTAGGTTATAGACATTAGAGCCAGTGATTACAAAAAATCCACATTGCAATGTGGTCACAACAAAAATATCAGCACCCCATATGACACCCCTATGCAGGATGTCCTCCAAGATCTTCACTGCCAAATGTTGTTGAGTTTCCTGCTTGAGCCAAGTGAGTTGGCCTACCTAACAATGGCTGGTTAGGTTGTGGCTGATTGCCTCCATATGATATCCAATTTGCTTCTTGAAGCCATGGAGGAATTGAGTAGCCACAGTGCACACTTGTGCTACTAACCCCTGCAGTAGGTTGAGCCCCCCTATAATCATACACACGATTGACACCTACAATGGTAGGAGGGAATAAAGTGGGCATGCGCACTTGTTGATAGTAGGGGACTTGGATGTTTAGGAGGTCTTAGAAACATGGATTATTATCTGCAATATTTTTCAATGTGTTTGGCATCATCCTACTCCCCTCCACCATGTTTTCATCACTAGCAACCCTTTCTTCTAGCCCTTGTTTTTTTTGAAGAAATTGCTGAGCCTTTCTCAACTACTTTTTCTGCCTTTCCATCTGCTTTTGATGAGCCTTTTCTTGTTTTTCTTTCTCTCTTTCAGCCCTTTCCTGTGCTTGAAGTTCTATTGCAGCAATCCTTGCAGCCTTCTTTTCTTTAGCTAAGTCTTTCTTCTTCTGTTTTAAATTCTGGATTTCAAGTTTCCTATGCTTAGACTCAACCAATAGTTTTATATAATCTTCTGAGGTGAGTAACTAAGAACTTTGGCATAGATGAAGATTGTCTGTTGTTGCTTGCCTTCTTTTTGTTGACACTCTCTCTACTGGTAGCTTTAGGAACTGACCAAGCAACTGGCCCTTCATTGACACTTGCTGCTCCTTGCTTAACACTTGCCTTTCAATATCTGGGTCAATGTTCTCCTGCTCTATCTGAACCATATTGTCCTCTTCAGCTGGAACCTCATTGTGGACAGTATCTTCTTCTAGATTTCCATTATCCACAAAATAATGAACAATTTCATCATCCAATTCTCTTGACTGTGAAGGCATGTTCATGCTTTCTTCACTGGTCCTTGAGACATTATTTTTGTTCAAATTCACCATGGCTTCTGCCAGCCATGATGGTGGGGTAACCTGGCTCGGCAAAGACAATTCTACATTGTTGCTTCCTAGAGCATGATCAACGTTTTCATTGACATTCTCATTGACAGTTGCAAGACCACATGTGGAAGTTGCAGCTGTTTCAGTTGGTATAACGACCTCCATGTTACTGTCAAATTCTTCATTGTTATATTGTGCTTCACACACTTTGTTCATCATCATCACCACAGTAGGGTCCTCCTTGAGACAGGGATATGATATTATCAGCAGTAACAACATCTTCCTCTACTTCCACATATTCTTGGCCATCACCATGTGCTTGGACATCCCCTTCTTCTTGACCATCCAGTTGAAATGCCTAGCTACAACTAGTATCATGCATGAGAGCCTCAGAATTCAGTGGCCATATCCCAATCCTCTTAAACCCAGCCTTGATATTTGATGGTGTGAGAGCCCTTTTAAAGGCTTTACTTGCAAGCTCGGCTAGCTCAAACCTTTTTACCTCCACCCATGGATTCTTTGCCATCCATGAAGCTCGCTCACCCCTGAAATAGTTCTTGAAAGGCCCAAACACACTGAAATATAGGGGTTCCAATCTATGAGTGGTATGAGCAGGCAGTGTCAATAGGTCGATGCCGAAATTGTTATCCTCCTTAATTGTTTGCACAACAATGTGGCTTTCATGTCCATCTAAAACCAACAGGTGTCTGTTTATAGGTGAGACACTTCCTGGTATAGATGCAGCAAAGTGAGTAAGCCAATTCAGAAAGAGTTCTTTAGTCATCCAAGCATGGGGATGTGCAGCCATGCATGCACCTGGTTCACAATTCTGTATATAGTTTTTGAGTTTAGTTTTACCTTTAAATAGATAAAATACAGGGATTGAAGCACCAATTGCATTGACACTTCATAGAATAGTGATCCACTCCCTGCTCCTTGGAAAAATCTTAGGCACATTATGACTCCCTCTCTTGGAAATTACATGCATGCCACAGTTCCTTCCTGCCTTTAAACTTGATTCATCACAGTTCCATATATGGTCTGGAGCATAGCCATGTTTCTTGTATGCACTAGAAAGGGTGGCATAGAACTTAGTCAGAATTGCAGGGCATAGAGTTAGAGCCTTGTCTCTGTCCAGGCCCTTAGCTGTACGCAACACAAGGTCTGGATGCCTTTTTTAAACCCAAACCACCATGACTTTCCAGGAAACCCATCTTTGAAGGGGTTTGGCATCCCTTGAAATATTTGAGCTATAGTGGATTTTAGTTGTATAAGCTCTAGCCCATGTCCCATTTGAGTCATCTCCTTACACCACTGAACCACCTCGGCCTCCTCCTCTTCACTCATAACTGTAACAGGCCCTCTGCGCTTTATATGTGTGAGCCCATTTATCCAGTAATGCATTGATGAGGTAGCAACTCCATGTTTTTTAGCAACAGTATGAATGGAATATCCATTGAACTCTATATCATCAATGGAAGCTAACATGTCTTCTTTTGTCCAGCCTCTTATTGCATTGATTTTGGTGGTTGAACTTGCTCCTGGAACTGTTATTGATGGTGTCTCTATGGTTGATGGTGGGACAACAGTGTCCTCTACCACCACATGGTCATTCTCAACAACATTGTTGGGTGCATTGTTGGCATTTGAATCACTACAACAAAAAACCCTTTTGGCAGCGGTTTTGCTAAACCCCCCCCCCAAAATGTTTTTTAGGTCTTTGGGGGAGGTTCTTCAAAACCCCCCTCAAAAGTCCCAAAAATTGGACTTTTGGGGGCGGGTTTTAAAAAACCCCCCTAAAAAGACCAATTGTCAGGTTTTTTGGGGGCGATTTTGTAAAATCCCCCCCAAAGTCCAATTATTAATACTTTTGGTGGCGGTTGGTTTAAACCCCCCCCCCCCCCGAAAGTCCAATTTTCAATACATTTGGGGGCGGTTGTGAAACCCCCCCCCAAAAAAAAAGTCTTGACCCCCTAAAAGTGGCTTGCGGCGGTCTTGGTAAAACCCCCCCCAAAACGTTTTTTAAAGGTATTTGGTGGCGGTCGTTAAAAACCACCCTCAAAAGTCCTTAGAATTTGACTTCTGGGGGCGGTCCTTAAGAACCCCCCTCAAAACTCCTTGGAATTTGACTGTTGGGGGCGGTCCTTAAGAACCCCCCTGAAAACTCCTTAGAATTTGACTGTTAGTGGTTGTTTTAAAAAAAAAATCCCAAAAGTCTTGTTGGACTTTTAGACTTTTTGGGGGGGGGGTTGGAAAGACCACCCAAAAGTCCAATGGGGGGGGTTTGGAGATCCACACCCTCGAAATGTTTTTATCATCATCCTATGAGCTGTGGCGGGCATTTCCCTAAGGCCAATTAGGCAGATTTTACCATACTTGGACAATTTTTTATCTTCTCCTAGGCTTGGTCTAATTTCCCTAAACCACTGTTTTGGCAGGTCCATAAATTCTTCTTCAGGGTGATCTCTTTGGACAAACTGAGACCATGGTTGAGTAGACAAAACAACAGCCTACAATATCCCCATGTGCTGCCGGCATTTTCTTCAACACACAATTTGTGTCGGGCATCATCTCGGGGCTACTTGGACCCCATGTTCAAAATTGGTTTTTTGGGGATAGAGTCTAATAATGTTGCCGAATTAGATCAAGGTCTTCAGCAAGGAATACTGCTCGCATGTAAAAAAAGATGGACCCCTCTAATCGTGGAAGGTGATTCCAAGATCATTCTCCACATGGCTGCTGAGATGCACCGTGGAAAATCAGGCTCCAAAGTGGTGTCATCGTGGCGGTTGGGCGTAGCGCTTTCCTTCTCCCACGTCAAGTTGATATGTTCACGTGGGACTATTTGACAGAAGCAATTTTTTGGGATAGCTACAGAGTTATCCAGGACCAAGACATGATGGTTTTTCGTGCGAGAATACATCATGCTGATGATAATCGGGACACATAACTCTTGCAGTTGTCTGCATATTCGACCTTTAACTCTTGCCTTTTGCAGTTGTCCATATCGACCTTTAACTCTTGTCTTTTCATCCTCCTTTGTAGTTCTCGATCAGTCTTTTCATCCTCCTTCGTAGTTCTTCGATGGGGAAATGACTGAACAAAATCATAACTGTACCTCCTTCAGTTATTAAGATGTACCTCCTTCAGTTATTAAGAGTTATTAAGATTTACCCGATTCATCATAACAGTTAGTGGCAGGCGAGAATATATGGAGGCTCAAGGTGGCAACCATGATCATCATTGCTAGTTTTCTGCATGCATGCAAGTTTTGGTTATGGAGCAAGCCTCTGGTGAGAGGATGAAGGACCCGCAAGATACTAACTGTCATCCTGAGGTTGGAGATAATTCCAGTCGCAATAGGAAGAGAGGGCGTGGGGATTCTCCGGGGGAGTCGGGTAGTGGTTTGTCTCGTGCCTCTCAGCAGGCACATAGGGAGGCAAATTCCTTCGCTCTTAACATCCCCTTGGAAATCTAGAGGGACATCAATGACTCTGAACAACAATGGTGGGCTCGTCTGAGTAGGGAAGCCCTGTTGGGGGAGCGTAAGAAGTTGGAGAATTGGATCTTGGATCCCGGCAACACGGCCGGGCACGTTAGTCTTTACGAGCACACTGTTGCGCTATTTTGGATGATGAAAAACTTGGTTGGCTATGCCATTCATGATAGGAATCCTCTCAGAGATGAAAATGCATAGCTTCTCTTTGAAGAGTCTCGCGCGATTCACTGGAAGCTGGATTTCCTTCTATCTGCCTGTAATGAACATAAATAAAGAATAATAATTAAATAATTAATAGTTAATAGTTAGGAAAAGACGTGTCTTCTCGTCTTAATGGTCTGGCCATATTTAAAGGTGACCAAACCTATGTAATCATCATCTTATCTTATCAAATATATTTTACCAATTGCCTATTTATGGAGCCACTATTTATTTACGTTGGAAGTTTATTTAGAAGTCGGATTCCTCCGCTTCATTTGGTATCAGAGCCAGCCTTTCCTCAGGCTTCTATTGATTTCGGGTTTTTAGCCAAACTCTCAAGGATTCCTTGAACTCGGATCTATGATCTGACATAGGCTTTTAGCCATCCATACTCAGATTTTCTGAAGAAATCCTCTGCTACAAATTTTCCTTCCGCTCGCCCTCACACACTCTATCTTTCCGCTGCTGCACACCTAATCCTCCTCACTCTACTTTTCCATAGCACACTGTATCTTCCTTCACTCCCTTCACGCACTATTTTCGGCTTAATACCCATCAAAATGCTACACTCATTTCTCCCACACTCCGCCTGCTCCCCACCTTACCTCTCCGCGCCTTTCCCTGCGCATTCACCTGTGCCTTCCTCATCTCACGCCATACTCCATCGCACCTCACTCTCCCTGCGCCCACTCTGCCCTCTGTGCTACTACTTCCATTCCGCCAGCCACCTCTGCGCTGACCTCCATCCGGCCAAACTTCTACGCCTCCCACCTACGCTTGCTGTATCACACCCTCCTCCACCGTTCCTGCCTCCTCTGCGTGCCACCCTTCCTCCACTCCCCCATGCATGATTGCACACCCCCACTTCCGGTGACCACTCCACTCCCTCACACTGCGCTCCATCTCCATTAGCTTCTCCTAACATAGCTCCACCTCCACGCAGCGTCCATCCCTCCGCTCGTCGCAGCTCCCGCCATCCTCCCTTCTACCACCACTCCTGTTCCTCCTTCCCGCGCCCTCCCATGCAACCACACCTGCAGCTCTCCACACTCATCCACCCCACGCTGCTCCACTTCCACCTGCATCCACCACCCCCTGTACCCTCTCCTCCCATGCCCACCTCCTTTCAGCTCTCATCGTCCCGACCAGGCCCTTGCACACACCATCCACTGACTCTCACCGCTCCTCCTCCACCGGCCATTGAAACCCTAATTTAAAACAAACAAAAATTAAATATTAAACGTTATAATATATTATTATATTTGTTTAAATATTTTAATTTTTGAAAAAAAAAACTATATATGAAGCTATATATATATAGTTTATAAAAATATTATTAATTAGTTAATTAATAATTATTATTATAAAATATATATATATATTATTATTATTTCATTGAAATAATAATTTTTGGAAAAAAAGGGGTTATTTAACCTAAAAAAAAAAAAGAAAAAAAAAATATTGAAGGCAAAAAATTTATTGTCAAAAAAAAAAGTTGAAGATCATTTACCATCGAAGAGCAATATCAAGTGAGTCGAAGACTATTTATCGTCAAGAAGAAACCAAGACAAGGAAGACCAAGTCAAGAAGACCATGTTATCGTCCCAAGCCAAGAATTATGGCAAATTTTAAAGCAGAATTGCAGTCCGGACTAAAAGAAGCATTGGACAAAGCATTTGACATGACGAAGCGAGATATGTCTAACAGATTAATAGAACAAAAGAATCGTTTAAAAAATGAAAACGATTTCAATCAAAGATTGAAAAATCAAGATATAAATAAAGAAATAAATTATTACAAAGCATAAATAATACGCTTGAACAAAATCGTTTGCAACAAGGATGAAGAATTGGCGCATATACAAAAGAAATTAGAGGATCAAGAATCAATGGTCGACCAGTATCGACAACAGGTAAAATTTCTTCAACAACAAAATGATGAGTCTAAAAAGACTCATAAGTCAGAGATCACAAAAAGTAATAAAACAATATTTAACAATTTCGAAGAAATTTTCAGGTTAAGAAATCATAACAAGACACTAGTCACAAAAATTAAGAAGTCGAAAAATAGTCGAAAGACAGAACAATCTATGGAAGACATTGAAGGAAAACTTCTTGGCAAGCAAGAAGAAAATAGCTGCATCAGAAGTCATAACAAATATCTTAAGGAACAACTTAAGAAGTCTGAAGATGATAGAAAATTTCAAGTAGAATTGATTAAAAAATGTCAAAATGATAACATGCAGTTAGAAAAAAAGTTGGAAAAGGTACAAAACGAAACCTTTAAACATCAATGGATGAAAATACAACTTCCAGCTTAGAGCAACGAAGCAAAAGAATAGACAACAAGATCTCCTTATCATCACCCAAATTATAAACGTCATTTTGACCAACGACAAGGTCAAAATGAACATACACAGAGGAATTATGATGTCAAACAAGCAAGAACATCGAATCAATACACTAAGCATCAAACAAAAAGTTACGTCCCACAAAGCGATCAAATAGCTCCGATAAAAATAGATCTCGGATGGACCACATCAGAGACGATGCAACAGTTCTCCCTTGGAATTCGTAACTCGTATCGCCTCGTTTCATCAAAAGTTGCAAATACTAAAGATCAAGAAATAACATTACAAGCAAAAAAATCAAACGTAATCATTGTCGTCAAATAAGCTTTGAGGACAAAGCTTCCCTTAAGGGGAAGGCAATGTAACGAACATAAATAAAGAATAATAATTAAATAATTAATAGTTAATAGTTAATAGTTAGGAAAAGACGTGTCTTCTCGTCTTAATGGTCTAGCCATATTTAAAGGCGACCAAACCTATGTAATCATCATCTTATCTTATCAAATATATTTTACCAATTACCTATGTATGGATCCACTATCATATGTATGTTGGAATTTTATGTAGAAGTCGGATTCCTCCACTTCACTGCCATGGCACTTCAAACTCCTCCATGCGTTGCTTCCTCTTCCAGCTTTCGCCATCCTGGGAGTTCTCCAGAAGCTCCTTATATAGTTCGTTGATGTCTAGGTGGGTGTTTATTTGGGGGGTCTGGGGCTAGCTGGTTATGAAGCATTATGCTCTTTGGCCTGCGAGCCTATGGGAAGAAAGTATTTGGTTCTGTGGTTTTTTGTCTGTTCGGGTAGTAGTTTTGTTCTGTTTTCTTCAGGCTATCATGAGGGTGTGTATCAATGGGTAAAACCAAGTTGGTCTGTTTTGATGAACAATTCTGAGCTTCGGCCAGATTGTTCCTTTTGTAATTCCTCCTTTTAATATAATGCAAAATCTCCTTACTTCCAAAAAAAAAGACTTCTTGGAATGGTGTTTAGTATTCCCAAAGGATTATTCTTCCATATCACAGTCATAAGTGTTTTTTTGTTTTAAGTAACTGTGAGTACCATCTCTGCTGTTAAAAAATTGATTTTTGTTTTAGGTATTTTTTTCTTCTTCGGGGTTTCTTCTTGATGTTGTTAATTTGTCTAATGCACTTTTCTTCACCAATTTGAAAGAGCTAATTCATGGATGAGTAGGCTCAGAAATGTGTAATTATGCCATTCTAGATTTCATACACGAGATCTCAAGTTTGGTCATAATTAGGATTAATTAATGAAGAACATATGAAGTTGGTTAAAGAGTCTAATCACATTTGAAGACACCCCATTGACAGTCCAAACAAACCATATGACAGTTTAAGCAAACTGATTGAGTGCATAATAAGGATCAGCAGACCAAAAAAATAGTATTGAACTCTTATTGGATGAATTCTGAATGTGACTGTAATCAACCTATAATTTTCCACTAGAGTTTCAACAATACAAGTGATGCAATTTATGGAATGAAAAGCAAGGAATATAACTGAATGAATGCATGAACTTAGGACACATTCCCTTGCAGCTGATGAATTAGCTTGAGTTCATAAGTAGAGGATTATCGTTCTTACTCAGTTTGATATTACTTGCTATTACTGTTTAGTTATACCCATTTTGTTGGTTGACAAGTCTGCATTATTTATTTAGCGTGATGGATATTTTCCATTCGGAAGATATATATAATTTTCAAGTTTAAATTATAATTAATAATTATATTAATATATTTATTATTAAGTTAATAAGTTTTCAACAAGTAACACACATTTGACATTGGTATTGTTGCTTGCACATTAATTCAAATTACATATATGATATTGATATTGATATGAATCATTAGCATAATAGCATGATATATGTCCATGATATTGATATGAATCATTGAGGATGGAATCATAAACTACCAAAGAAGAATGCAATTATCATTTCACTGTTGCAGCTCGCGGTAACACATCTAATGCAATTCCACACCACACAATAGGAAAGAAATTAAACTACCTACTTAACTCGACGATCTCTATGAGAAGGCGAGCCCTGGCCTTCTAATAGAGATGTCGTGTCCTAACACAAATTAAAACACCAAGATATAAGAAACTCTGCTCCTTGTGTTAGAAATAATGAATCACAATCACATAACGCTTATACAATTATAAATTCTCCAACCCCAGGCTTAGAACGCCTCTTTACATTTATACCCTAATGACATGAATTCGTTTCACAAAATATCAGGCAGCCATGAATATCTACGATCTTCAGGCTGCCAATTTATAATGGAACTGTTACAGCCATAAGTAGTCTTGAATGATTATCTTCTCCTAATTCCAAATCAGGGAATAGTGAGGCAAAACAGGGAAAAATGTGTAGATAGGTGTAGGCAAAAAGGGGCTATTCTGGAGCCCAACATCTCCCCCTAGCTACCAATTGCATGTCCTCATGCAAAAACCAACTAATCTGAGTTTGAATCTGGTCCCCATTCATGCTGAAAGGAAAAGTTGAAGGAAATGTCAGGTTCCTTGCCTGCTTCCAAAAACCCATTGCAAGCAGCCCAATATTCCCATCACTGCTTCTCTTCTGCCTTGGTCAGTGTATAATTGTCCCTGTACTGCCCTCTTGGCCACCGTATCAGTGGAAATTTGAACTTGAGTCCCAGCCAGTTTAACCCACATGTTCTCATGCAATTGACATACCCTGCTACCTTGGGAAGAGCTTGTTTAAAATTATTAAGGTAGTAAGGATCCCTTTTCTTCAAAGTTGGAGAAGAAGTCTGCCACCTGTGCTTGCTACCCTCTAAGGCAAGACGTTGTTGTTTGGAGATCAGGTCAACACAGGTAGAGATAACTTTCTCTTGCATCTTCCTCAGATGCTGAGTCTTTGGAGGAGATAAGAAACATCTTCCATGGTTTATGATGAGAGCACGAGGAGATTGGGGTTCACTCCTAATCCATAAATTTGCACTGGCCTCATTCCTAGAGATTGTCTGAAAGGCATCTTCCCACTGCACATGATTATTAACAAAAGAGGAAAAGGCTCTCAACTGAACATCACCTACATAGGGAATAGGATTAGAGAAAGAATCACCAAAACATGCCATATTGTGCAAATACAATTCACACAACAGGTGCTGCTCAAGAAATCTGCTTGACAAAAAGGTCTCTAGAAACTGGGAAAGGATCAACAACTGATAAGGTCTACCCTCTTGTAAAGCTTTCAATTTGAACAGGGTCATTTGCTCATACAGGAATACTGGGTAGGAAGGAGATGGGGCTCTTGAACTCAGTAGCTCTAGAGAGAGGGCATACATTTGGTCTTTTTCATTTTTCATGGATTTGAATTCCTTCAACTCCTACAATTCTTTTTGCACCTCTTCCAATTGAGATTTCTGAAGAGTTGGTTCCTCTGCCCACTTCTCCCTTAATTCTTTGATAGTCTTCCTATGTTCAGAGAGAGGAACCATCCCTGCTCGACACTGATCAATGTACTATTCCCATTTAGCTAACTCCACCTGTAAAAAAGAAAGTTGTTTCTCCAATCGTTGAATCCTTCTATCCTCCACATCTTTCTCATCATCAGAGTCTAAAGCAACAAATTCTTGAGAAAATTGCATTCCTACCCTGCCACTAGATGTTGAAACTTCCTCATTTTAGGGTGGCAGTGTAGCAACTTCCTCATTTTCGGGTGGCAGTGTAGCAACTTCCTCATTTCCGGGTGGCAGTGTAGTAGCTTCCTCATTTTCAGGTGGCAATGTAGCAGCTTCCTCTTCCATCGGTGTTGCAATGGCCTCTGCTTGTGTTGCAATCTCAACAGTTAATTTTGAGGATGTTGGTTCTTGTGTAACAACGTCCTCTTCCTGTACCTCAACAACCTCAGTTTCTGTTTCTGAATCAATCATTAATTTCGAGAACACTGCTTCTTTTGTGACAACATTCTCTTCCTGAATACCAAACTCAGTAGCTTCTACCTGAGTTGCAGTATCAACAACTACTTTTAGGAATGCTGGTTCTTGTGTGCCAGCATCCTTTCTCTTCAATTCAATCTCAGCAACCTCAGTCTGAGTTGCAATTTCAGCAAACATTTTTAAAGACACTAGTTCTTTTGTAACAGTGTCTTCCTCTTGTACCTCAATATCATCAATTGATGTCTGGGTTGCAACTTCACTAAATATTGTCAAGGATGTTGGTTCTTGTGTAACAACATCCTATTTTCCAATTTCTTCAGATTGCTGAGGTTGTTCTTGAATTACCTCGATATCTTCTGGATGATGAGACTGGTTTTGGAATAGTTCAGTATTTCCTGCTAGCCGGGGTTGCATCTCCTCATCTTCTCCTAATTCCAAATCAGGGATTATGTCTATCTCTGGCTCATTCCCCTCCATCAGCTCCACTGTCAGTGCTTTTTCTCCTTCTTGCTCTTCTTGTGCAGTATTTTGTGCTACCAAACCCAACACTATGACTCTGTGCCCTACCGAATTAAATATGTCACCACATTCTGGGCATACCATGTCTCCTTGTTCTTCATTTTCCAAAACAGGAGATGAATTTTTTAACAGATCTACAGCCTCCACTAATATATTCAAATTCTTCTCTGCTTATTTTCCACTCACTTCCTTCCATTTCTCCAATTCATTCTAAAGCATTTGCACCTCCTCCTTTAGCAGCTCATTTTCAAAAAGGAGGCTTTCAATTTGGGGTTTTTCCATAGCAGGTTCTTTTGTAACATCCAGTGATTTGGGGTTTAAAATAGGAATTTCTATGCCTACCCCGGTTGCACATGCTGCTTCTGTTGTGGGAATTTCACTATTTGCCCCAATTCCACATGCTTTTTCGACTACTGCAATAGACCTAGTCCTTCTTTTATTCACAACTCCCAATGGCTGGCCTTCACTGCATACTGTTGTTGCTACTGTAACAGCTCTGGTTCTTCTCTTCTTTGCTGAGCTAGATGTCTAACCCTTACTCCCTGACCTTTTTCTTCTTTTCTGTGACACAGGGGTTTCTAAATTTTCAGAAAGAGGGGTCATTTCCTCTTCTTCAATGATGGTTCTCCTTCTTTCAGGGGAGGATTCGACATCCAACACCTCCATATTTCCTCCTTATACCACCTCTGCTTGATGCTCTTCCCCTTACATTGTAACTCCTGCAGCTACAACTTCCACTGTCACAACTTTAACAGTTTCTCCAGTTTCAGCTTCCTCTATTGCAGCTGCTAATGACGCCATCCCTATTGCATCATCTGCCACCCTAACTGCAATTTCTATTGGGTCTGCTTCTTCCTCTATAGGATTTGTTGTTTTTGTAGCCTCCAATATCACTGCCTCATTCGCCACTGGCTCCATCATATCCCCTTCTGCAACAGGGTTCACTACTGTCGCAGCTTCCCCCATATTTAACTCTTCCACCTGGTCTTCTAATGCTCCATCCCTCCCCCCAACTGAATTGGAGGAACTGATCTAGTCCTCATTTACCATCTCAACACCTCCTATTGCCACGGTGGGTGCTCGAGGCACCCTTGGTCGAGAAACAAACTCTTCCAATGTCAAATTCTAGTGCACAAGGGCCCTTACGATTAAGAGTTTAATCAACCCGTGGTTTGAGAGGGAATATAAGGGGTGTCGAGCACCCTTGACATACCGAGCCATAGTTTGCAGAGATTGTAAAAGATAAAATGACATATTTAACAATCTACGGTGCTGTAAATGTGAAAGGAGGAAGAATTCATATATGTAAACCACTTTGTACCTACCTTCACAGGAAATGTATTTCTTTATGAAGGTGGCCACTTGGTACCAAGGATTTGGCAAGGATTCCAACGCTATTCCTCGGCCATGCGGCCGAACAACTTCTGCAGCTGCCAAAAATTCTTCTACTGCAGTTGGATTATGGCACTTCCGATTGAACCATTGCATCTTAGTTCTGGGCAATCCTATTACCTCCACCATGATTGCTTCTGAAACATCTATTCGGATACCTTGGACCTCTGAATGAGTGCTGGTTATATTTTGAGCAAACTCAAATGCGGTTTCTACATGAAAATCATTCAAATGCTGGAAATAGTCAATCCAACTAGCTTCCTGGAAGATAGTAAAAACCTCTTTGTTTGCACGCAGAGGCTCTATGCTGATAGGCTCGTGTCATATCGGGATACACATATTGCGAAGTTGTCTATAAATTCTGCTACCGGCGGGATGAGTTACAGTCTCAGCCGTCAAGCTACTGCATGCGGAACGAGCGATGGATAGGAAAAGGTTGGTAAAAAGTGGTGAGAGGTTGTCGAATGGCGGTAAAAAACCAAAAGCGAAGGACGAATCAGACGTAGTTGCCGTCTTAGTGGATTGGCTAAGGATAACTGACATGGACTAACGACAAAGTATATTCATTATTGATTACTGCATTTAGTCATGCCTAATGATGTTTATGATTAAGACATCGTACCTTTAAATGTAATGCCAAACCATCATGTTGCAAGGTGGCGCCTTTCCACGGTCACATCGCTAATGGAGAGAGCTGATATCAATGAGCAAATAAATAATCAGTATTCAATGAGGAATTAGCGGAATCGCAGTTGCCAAAAGTAGGAAAAATGGACAAATTTAGGTGTTGCAGTTGCTCGAAATAAAAAAAAAATAGGCGCTTTTGGAGGTGTCGCAGCTGCTCGAAATAGGAAGAAGGGATAACTTTAGGTGTTGCAGCTGCTTGAAATAGGAAAAATAGTCACTTTTGGAGGTGGCGCAGCTGCTCGAATAGGAGAAATAGGAAACTTGGCGGTGTTGCAGCTGCGGTAAATTAGGAAGGATAGGAAACTTTAGCGGAGTCACAACTGCTAAAGATAGGAATAATGGGAAATTTTAGCGATGTTGTAGCGGCGCGAAATAGGAAAAATAGGCACTTTTGGAGGTGTCGCAGCTAGTCGAAAAAGGAAAAATGGACAAATTTAGGTGTTGCAGCTGCTCGAAATAGGAAAAATATGCACTTTTGGAGGTGTCGCCGTTGCTCGAAATAGGAAAAATAAACAAATTTAGGTGTTGCAGCTGCTTGAAATAGGAAAAATATGCACTTTTGGAGGTGTCACAGCTGCTCGAAATATGAAAAATAGGAAACTTGGAGGTGTTGCAATTGTGGTAAAATAGGAAGGATAGGCAACTTTAGTGGAGTCACAGCTTCTAAAGATAGGAATAATGGGCAATTTTAGCGGTGTTACAGCTGCTTGAAATAGGAAGAATAATCACTTTTGGAGGTGGCGCAGCTGCTCGAAATAGGAAAAATAGGCAACTTGGTGGTGTTGTAGCTACGGTAAAATAGGAAGGATAGGCAACTTTAGCGGAGTCACAGCTGCTAAAGATAGGAATAATGGGCAATTTTAGTGATGTTGCAGTTGCTCGAAATAGGAAAAATAGGCACTTTTGGAGGTGTCGCAGGTGCTCGAAATAGGAAGAATGGACAACTTTAGGTGTTGCAGCTACTTGAACGAGGAAGAATAGGCACTTTTGGAGGTGTCGCAGCTGCTCGAAATAGGAAAAAATAAGCAACTTGGTGGTGTTGCAAATAGGAAGGATAGGAAACATTAGTGGAGTCACAGCTGTTAAAGATAGGAATAATGGGCAATTTTAGCGGTGTTGCAGCTGCTCGAAATAGGAAAAATAGGCACTTTTGGAAGTGTCGCAGTTGTTCGAAATAGAAAAAATGGACAAATTTAGGTGTTGTAGCTGCTTGAAATAGGAAAAATAGGCACTTTTGGAGGTGTCGTAGCTGCTCGAAATAGGAAATATGGGCAACTTGGCGGTGTTGCAGCTGTGATAAAATAGGAAGGATAGGGGTTCCTGGACTGTGATCTGAAGTCAATTAGATATGCCTATAGCTCTGTGTGTTGAGCTCATTAACTTAGAAACCTTCTACCCTGTCTCCCCACTTGCTTTCCAGAGCTAGTTATGTGCTGTATGACCCTGATTCACTGTGCCTAAGGCTATGAGTGGACTTGAGTAGTTCATCCTTAGTGGATACATAGCCCCATCTCGGGGGTAGTCTCTGAGTGACGTTGAAACAATACAGGTTGGGCAGAGACCTATGGTTGGGTTGGAACGTTGTATTCCATAGCTAGTTGCTTGGATATTTCAATAAAATGATAATTGTTCTCTGCGGTTTATATCATGTGTTTTTATGAATTTGTTCATTGATGAATAGGGCCAAGGCTTGTTGAGGCCCAGGAGGTTCAGAATGTTTGATCATGACTTTGGGGGAGAAATAGAAACCCCTTATGTGTTCATGTTCCCTCTGTGGGTCAGATGAAGGGAGACATGGCAGAGTGGATCAGACTTTCAACTTTCTGAACCCGCAGTGTAGATTGCGGATTTTGGAAGTCGGAGGCGTGATTTCTCAGTGTGGTGCATTGAAGTTTCGACTTCTGACTCCCGCTTTGTGGATTGCGGATCGCGAAAGTTGGAGGCCACGCAATTCTGCGAAGCTGAGACCTTTGGAGTTCTGACTTCCTTCCTTAACTATGTATAGAGCCTCAAGACCCCCAACTACTATTCAAAACCATCTAATGACATATACATCCCTACTCAAACACTAAAGATACTCTCAAGAATCCATGTGTGTTTGTTCAAATATGTTGTTCTTCTTGGCCATGGATTCTCAGAAGGTTTTTCAAGGATTAAGGCCCAATATTTTTTCTCCCTCAAGCATGTCTAGGGAACCCAATATCTATACCAAGTTCTCAAAAATTTCTAATGGCACTAATATCCCCACTTATATGAATAATATGCTATTGGGAGGTCATGTTTGGTGATTGTAGGAATTGTTCTTAGCCAAATATGCCTAGAATTTCCTTTAGGACCTAAGTCCCACTCTTTTCTCCCCAACCATATCCAAGGTGTTCGAACCTATAATTAGTCTTAAAATTCTCACTGTGCCACAAAAAACCCACTCATAGGCCAAAGATACCGTGGAAAGGTCTATTGTGGTATTTCAACATATCATTCTTGGCTATAGATACCTAGAAGCTTTCTTTATGTCCTAATTAGGCCTAGTTTCCATTCCTTAACCATGTCTAGAACCCCAAGACCCGTACCTAATGCTTAGAAACTTCTTAACAATTCCCATATTCTGACTATAAGAACAAATATCCCCTCAAGAGGTTAGCTATGGTGGTTGGAGACATCATTGTTAGACCTTTAGGCCTAACATTTATATTCTTGCACTAGTGGAGCACCATATGAAGGAAAATGGTTGTGAAGCAAGTATTCATACTTACAATCCTTTGATGAATGGATTTCACAAGGAAAATGAATTGATACAAATAAGGAGGTTGAGAGGGTATACCATGAAATCGACCATGTATATTAGCCTATTGTGGTGGATGACATGAAGTTAAATAATGTAATAAGCATGGCTTCTAAGGCATTGATTGTGAGGTTTATTTGTACTAGAAGGATGGGGATAGTGAGTTTGTTAATTTGAATGGATTCAAGTGCATGACTAGTAATCAATTTTAGCTTATCACATAAGGGATCATGTCATTTTCATCTGAGGTTATATGTTGAGGTTACATCCAAACATAGTATTATTTCTAGTCGGTATCTACTGCATTTATACCTAGCTAAGTGGATTTACCGGTTAATACTTGATCAAGTTACTTATATATCATTCAAGGTCCCATGCCAATAAGTAAGGATACCATAAGGATAAAATAATTGTACTAAATTAGTCTATTTCCATAGACTCTCTTATGATTCCACACAAGAAATTTCCTCTTTATGCTATTAATTCTACCTACTGGCATGATATGACTCATTATTGTTTCTTGTAGCCTTACAAAGAGATCTATCACATGCATTCAAAAAATTATGACTCATTGTGATCTCTCTTCTTATGGAAATAATATGAGCTAAAATTTCTACGGTGGTATTCCTTACAAATCTACTTTCTTAATTGACATATCAATTAGGTAACTAGGGATATTAGAATAATGAGAAGAGATATACGGTGCTACATTTTCTCTATCTGCTTTCCATAAGTTTGACAATTCAATACATTCGTTAAGGTCCTACTTGGAGAAAACCTACAAGAACCTATACAATCCTTTTAAATATTAAGAATTTTTATCATTACCTCTTCCAACTATAAGAAATTCTTATAAAGATAAAAGGAATTTGAACCATTAACCTAGATTTTTTAGACCAATATTATACCATTGAAACTATTGATCTCCTAATGAAAATTTGATTACTTGCTAAGATATCCCTCCAGTCAATTTTCAATGATGCCTACCTTACATCTACCACATATCATGCGATGCCAATCTATAGCCTCCACCTCATTTATGTATTTGCATTGTTCAATGAACAATTTTAGTGGTGGAAGTGTAGTAGTTTTTATAGATGCTTGCATGGGAATTTCTATTTAGGTCATTGGAGAGTCAATGATACATGGCATATGAAATTATTGAACCAAGTGATCTCTAATAATGTTATGGCCATTGCATTGCACCTTTGAGTAATTTACTCACTCCAAAGTGAGATTTCTTGAGCTCTAAAGGTAATGAAGTTTCCCATACCTTGCAAGCCATTAAACGAGGTGATCGAAGCCAGTTCTAACTCCTCCTAAAAATACATTGATATGTTAAAATGGTGGTGACAACTTTAACATCTTGATCTCATATCATACTAACAACATACAACATATATTAGTTAGTCTAAAGGTTGGGATATCTCCACATTAGAAACATATTTATATTTAACCCATAAAGCTGCCTCCCTACGATGTAAGTTATAAATATCCTTGACAAGCAATAGAATAAAAGCTAGAAACGATTATGAAATAAGTAAACTAAGAATATTATAAGAAACTAGCACTCCCTAGCGACATCCCCATAGCATATTATATAATAAGGTTTAGCCCAAGGGGGTCTTCCTATGAGTCTAACAAGTAACAATATTATATTATACCTAGGATTATAGGCTCATGCTATGGTTATACATACAACAAATTTTCAGGCCCATCTAGATATAAGATGCTATAGATTCATGCATATTCTTTTTTTCGTCTTTTTTGGTTTTATGTTTTTGAAAAAAAAGGAGTAACAAAGGGGCCGATTTCATCTTGTGGAGGCCATATTCTTGATTTATTGGTTGAGGTTGGATTGCCTGGGCCATGACATCATCTGGAGAGGACACAGTCTTGTTTGTGAGGACGATTTACTTTCTGTTGGGCGCATATCCTTACAATTCCACATCTACAGTGATCCCCACGCTTCATCTGGGACAATATCAAGGGTTTTTACATCCAAAAAGGGAGCTGCAATCCATATTGACACCTACATTGTTGTTGGGTACTCTCATTGTAGTCTTCCTTCTTGTTATGACAATGCATAACGTTTCTGGGTAGTGAAGGAGGGCGCTGAAGCATAATAAGGGAGTCTGAGAAGAAGACGCTTTGGGATGTTTTGAGGAGCTAGCTGCAGACACCAAAGAAAAATTGAGACACCAAAGAAGGCTACAAGTTAGAGTTAAAGTAATTTCAGATTTGTAAACTATTGTTACAGTCAATGTAAAGCAATCTCTATTGCATTTACTATTCACTGTTAGCGCTACGAAAATCAAGATCTGAAACCCTTGATACTCAAAACAAACTCTTTCTGCACTTTCTTCTGCGACAGATTTATTTCCAAAAGGCGGGAATAGAGTTTCCGCACAACGCTTCTTCCCCATCGTCGATCTCTATCTCGATCATTGATCTATCAATTTCGTGGCGAAATGGCTTTTTGATCGTTCGATTAGTGTCCCCACCAAAACAACGGTGGATTCCAAAATTTATTAAGAGCATTCCATAGAATATCGCGCACATGAAAAGTTTTTCAAAGCTTGCAACTTCTCTGTAATACCCCCAATTCGACCCTTAGGATATATTAGCCTTTAATGTAAATAATGTGTACATGTGATGTATGTTTTCCTAGCGTGGAGCTCAAGGCCAAGGCCCCGCTAGTGAAAGCCTGAATTTTGATTTAAAAGGAAAACATTGATATTTTGATGCCCATGTGCTCTTAAGCCATGGAAATTGTAACAAGGATGTAATTAAACATCATGCAATATAAAATACCAAAACTGGCTACGGAGGCAACGAATGAGAAGGGGCCACGTGTATCCACTAGGGAGTGGTGAGGGGGCTAAGGGAGTGAACCATAGGTTTCCATATGTCTTTATGAGAACCCATTGACTTCCCTAGATGACATTTATGCCTGTTGTAAGAAAGTGGTTGAAGAATTAAGTCAATGGCTTTAATGGAGGATGGGAAACCTTGAAATTCGTATGGGTAGGTATGGGCTCTGTTTACTTGTCGCACAAGTCACTCTACCTCTTGGAATTTGATTCTTCCTCATCCCCATTCCATGGGGGAAGAACCTGGCATCATGATCCATCCAAAAATGAGCTCCTAGCAGGGAGAAAACCAGAAATCACGACTTGGAATGAACCCACGTTTTGGGAAGCCAAAAACGCCCAGAATGGGTATTGGACAGTGAAATCCAATGGGTGATCCGTTGGTATGAGCCTTGGGGCGAATTTGGGAGCAATAGCTACCCCAAAATCCATGGGAAAACCCAGTTTTAACTGACCAGAAAATCAGTGACGGATTTGGAGTTATTTGTGACAGAGTTGTGAGAAATCCAAGAGTGGATGTATGAACAGAGGATGGGATTGTTGAGTCCAGCTTGAAGTGTATGTGGCTCTGGGATTGAGCTTAGTGGACTAGCATCCTCCTCCATCTCCTATTGCATGCTTGAAAAACCCAACTGTGTGTTGGCTTAGCATGGTTGTTTGAGTGAAACCCTGACTGTGAGTGAGCCATCTGGTTCCTCCTTAGTGGATACACAGCCCAGCTCGGGGATGATCTCTCAGCTGAAAGAATACAGGCTGAACAGAGATCTATGGTTGGGTGGAACGTTGCTCTCACGTAGCTAGTCATTGGACATTTGCGTTGCAAGATAAGTATTCTTCGTGGATTAAATTATATACAATCTGTGTTCTGCAATGTGCTAAATCTGAATGTTATTTATTCATGAGGTTGAAATTGAAATGAAGTTTGTGCATAGCATAAGAATGGGATTGAATCCTTGCATATGGAATCATCTGCTGTTTGTGCTTATGTGTGTTGTTATGTTTAAATTCCGCTGTGTTTTATTGAAGTTTACATTTGTATAGAGAAGTTTTTAATTGTTAATATTTTATGAGTAAAAATATTGGGGCTAAGTTTACAAAATTCCGGTGTGTTGTTAACGTTTCCTTCCCTGCATTTAAAAGGGTAGAAGGGGACATTACATTCTCCTGGTGATATCAATATAAACCGTCGATCTTTTCCTCGTGATCGATCCCCACTCTACGATCTTGTTTTATTTGAGCGACTGGTTAAGGTTTAACCCTAGGGCTACAAAGCTTCACTTAATTGATCACTGACAAGATCAATTCTTCTCTGCAATTCGAAAACTATGGAAATCCAAATCCACAGAGTTTATACATAGGGTTATATGGAGTGAAAGCGGGATGAATTCATACTTCTAATCCATCAAACCACACTCAGATTCTAATCCTCTGTTCTTTATTCAATTCATCGGAAATTCAAATACACACACCTCTCATTCCTCCATTCACTTCTCGCTCACTCTTCTGTGCACACACCTCTCCTTCCTCCCTCTCAAGCTCTATGAGCTAATCCTCAAACTTCTATGAGATAATCAAAGCTTCTTTGAGCTATCCTCAAACCTCTATGAGTTATCCTAAGCTTTGTGAGATAACCTAAGCTTCTGTGAGCCAACAAGCTCTGTAAGCTAACTAAGCTGCTAATAAAATAACTTGAACTGATTTAAATACAAGACGATTCTGTTTCCAGATCCTATAACAAAGGAGTACAGTCCTTATTGATCTGTGCTAACCCGATGACTCACAACTAACTCAATCTTGACTATTACATGTGGAAAAGGATCTAGATTCCTTATCCATTTTATTCAGTGTTTACAAAATAAAGCAAATTACAAATGTACGAGACCCTAGGTCTCTTAAGAGTTCCCTTGACCTTGTGAAGTCATGAATGACTTCACCCTCTTTAGCCTATGCTCCTGCATCAACGTATCAGTAGTACATTAAATACAAAAACCAACTAAGACTATTTGGCACAGCTTAGTGGTATTTTTGACAAGTGTTTTTACGAAATCCAATTACATAAGCAAATAAGCCAAAAAAATCAGCAGGATCTGATGGGTGTCATTACAGTTTACTATCCAAAGCATGTCCCCCTTGTATAAAAATTGAACCCGCTCACTTCCTTTAGATAAAACTTGTTCATTGGTCACTGTCTCATCATGTTGAGTGGAGATGAGAACTGTGTGAATGCATAGAGGAACCATGCAAAACTATCATTTTTGTATTCAATGGTTACTTGTGTTTTTCCATCAGGCCTCAACCAGGAGTAGGTTCCATTCTTTCTGACCTCTGTGAGCTTTGCTCCCAGCTTGGTAGGAAACACATGGGTGAGAGGCATAACTCAGGGGTTTCATTCGTTGCACAACTAGTCCAATAAAGGGTAGTGACCCACGTACTAGACCTCACACAGACTACCATCCATACTAACAGATCACGACCTAGTCAAGCAGTACACAATTAGGCTGCCAACACATTTACACAACCTCACGACACCCTTAGTAACCCATTGTAGGTCATGGTACCTTCATACACAGGATTGGGACCCTCAACAGTTCTCAAGGAACTTTCAGCCAGTCACGACAGTCCTAGCAGGCTTAAGACATGTCACAATAGCCCTTAGCAGGCTCAAGACAGGTCATGGCTTTCTCTAGAAAGCATTAGCAGAATTTACACATATGAAAATGACGCAAAGAGGAAACACAAACTGAATATGAACACTGTGATGAATCTCAGAAACTCAAAAAAACACTTTTCATTAACACTTCCAAGAAAATATACAAAGCTGCAATCCAAGCACAGAGGCTTCAAAAATGAAAGTCAAACCCTTCCTCCTCCATTGAGGTTACATTTATAGTGCAATTTACCCCCAAGACGTATCTCGAAACAGGGCATCAAAATTAGTTACATTGACAAAATTAGTTACCACAGGACAATAGACTAGCAAAAAGACAAAATGTTCTGGTAACTACTCCTCCATTCGGCCTCTTCCACTATCTTTGACGATTCATGCACTCAACTTCAGTTTTTCCTTCCCATACTTTAAGATGGGTTTCCATTGCTTGGTTGCTAGTAAATCCAAGGCGGCAAGCTCTTTAAGACACACCCTCATTTCGGTATGCTCTTTGTATGAATAGACTACGAGGAGTGTAAGAGCTTCTTTAAATGTAGAGACCAACTCAAAATCCTTTGTCAGTTTTTCCACCACCGTCTTTCCTACCAGAGGCTGTTCCATATCTGCAAAGCACTCCTGGTCTAACCTGCACTCCCATAGCTTGCCATGATATCCCTCCTTTGTCCTCATGGCTCCATCTTCTTCCCAAAACATAGGAATACCTTTCTTAAATAATGGATCAAATGCCTCCCTGAACAACTTCACTTGGTTAGCCAGGACATCTATCCCTGCTTGGACAGTGCTCACTTGCTAGTTCTTGAGTATTACCTTCTTAGCGCTGATGATTGTGGCCACTCTGTCCTTTATATTGGCTACTTCAGCCTACTCTTCATAAAAACCATTTAAGAACTCAATTTCATTTTGTGCATAATCCTTAGGCTTCTTGTTTAACTTCTCATTTGCCACTGTGACAACTGACCTTGCCAGTTTGATTATAGCTTCCTTATCTACCATGAAGTCCAAATATGGCCTCAGCTCCTATGACTATACAATAACATCATCCCATATGATCTTCTTTTCCTCCTGCAATGCACTTTGCCCTATAACTTGCTGCTTTAGCTTGTCATAATCACCCTGCATCGCTTGGTACTTGGTTTCCCAAGCTTTCTTGTCTTTCTCTGTAGCCTCTTTGTCCCTTTCGGCATTATCCCGCATGGTCTTGAGGTTGGAATTCTGCTTTTTCAATCTTTCCACTTCTGCATCATCCATACTTGCCTTGGCTATTTTCTCTACAATAGAAAAATCTCCAACCTACACCGAGGGTGTGACCATGGCTTCTATCTCTTGTTCTTTGTCTTTCAACTTTTTCTCAAGCCCTTCAACTTTAGCCTTCAAAGCTTCCTCACTGTCCATTATCAATTTCATAACTACTTGCCACTTTTTCTCTCTTTCTTCAAACTCTACTAGCCTGGCTTTACAATCAGTCAACTTACCCTGCAGCTCTTCTTTTTCCTCTTTTAGTTCTGCAATTTCTGGTGCATTCACCAGTTGGGCAGCTGGAATCTTCAATTTCTTTTTTAGTGACATAATTTCTTGATCTTTTTCATCTAATAGCTTCTAAATGCTAACCCTTTTATCTTCTTGAGTTTCAGTGGCCAATAGTGAAGCCTGGAACTTTTTCACTTGTGCCTTCAGGCTCTTGTTCTCCACCTTTTCCAATCCCAACTACTTTTGCACTTTGCTTTTGCTGGCCTACACTTTTGATAGCTCTATGGCAGCCCTCAACAACTTGTTATCGATGACTTCACCTGTCTCCTTGTGCAGAATGATCACATTAGGTACTGGAATGTCTTCCATATTTACTTTTAGTTTTGTGGCCTTACTCTTAGTGGCTAAGACAAGACTCAAGGTATTCTGGGCAAGGTTCCTACTTGCCACCAAGGCTACATCCTTCTTGGACATTTTTCTTGCATCAACATACAGTTTAGCTTCTTCTAATATTGTATCTGGGCTCTCCTCATTTCCCTCCAGTAACTTAGCCCTGCTTAGGATTGATGCCGCAGCTCCAGTAGGTGTTATGTTAAACACATGTTGCTTAACCTCGAAGGATGGCATCGAGGATTTGACTTGCTTTTTCTTGGGTTGCTTTGCTTGTACCTGTACTAATTGTTGCTTAGGATCCTCTACATTTTGCCTCTTCGAGGCTCTCTCAGCATCATTATCTACATCCATGGGCTCACTACCCCCTTCCTTTATAGATTTTTCTGGAGGAATGGTAAGGCACATGGATGCTGATATTGCTGGGGTTTTACCAGGTGAACCAGGCACTGCTGATGTGCTACTTTGAAAAATGAATGCTAAAGATGAAGAATCTTCTAGCGGGTCTACTTCCAACTGGCCTTTGTCAATGTATTCTAACCAGTTTTCCATCTCAGCTAGACCTGTCAGTTCGAAGTGCTCATATCCTTTCCTATTACTTTCCTTCCTTCTTTCTGAGATAATTTGGTGAGGATCATATTTTATGGCCGCTTTGGATGGGAATCCCAGATCACCCATCATTCGCTCAATTGCTTGGAGAGCTATTTTGTTTTTGACAATGAAGGATCCCAATGTCCATGGAAATCTGATGTCCGAAGACTTCCTGTCATCCAAGAAATGTTCACACTCCACCTTCAATTTTTGTCTTATAAATTCCAAGGTGAGTACTCTAGGGGTTAGGTGTTCGGATATCCACATCATCTTTTTCAGGATCTGCATGCAAATTAGGGTTTGCATGCAGAATCTGGGGTTTGCATGCACCTGCATGCACTGGCATGCATCCCAGTCACCAGTTTGATGCCTCCAGCACCTTATCCACCTTCTTCTAGCACCCGGGAGCCACCTACCACAGAGTTTTAGCCCTCCTAAGCTGAAAGGCGCCCACTTCTCACCTACTGCCAGAGAAGGGCGCACTTGTTCACCTACCACTGCAGTTCCACTTCAGTTACATTCAGTTAGCTCCGATTCTCCCTGATTTGAGGCTAGTTTCACTCCCGACTGACTGTATCACTTCCGTTTGACCTCCAGTTTGATTAGGTGACTTTTTTTTACTTCAGTTAGCCTCCCATGCGCCCCCACTGAGCCTCTAGATCCTAAATCAGTGCTACACACTTCAGTTACACTTATTACACTCAGTTAGACTCAGATTGACACCTGGATGACTAGTTGTTGTGATTGATGAGCACCACCGATGGTTGATGAGGACTCCTAGATAGAGTCAAGCTACTCCATTCAGTGATTTGAATGACCTCCTTAGGTAATTCGAATTGCTCAGTCATTGTGACTGTTTTGTATTGTAATTCATTCACCCTTTCTGGGATAGAGAGCACTGCTGCATGTTTTGCACAGTTTTGCACCATATTTTCTATGTTCATCTGTTGTGATTGATTTACTTGTTCATTAGATCTGCTGTGACTAATTTTACATTAGGAAGGTAGTTAGCACATAGGGGGCATGGGAGTAGCCATAAACGCTAATCACAGTCCCATGCTCCAGCAGGAACCAATCCCCAACCCTCTTCTCCATGGATGGCTACAGTAGGTCTTTCATCTCAGGCAGTACCCTAGGCAGTCTCTTCTGGAAAAAGATGAAATATATCTCTACCATAAGATCATTCATGAAGGTTTTGTAGTCTGAATACATCTCCATAGTCAACTGCAGCTTTGGAGGTTACAGGTTTTCTTCATTAGCTGCCAGGAACATTTTTAACAAGTAAGAGTGGAACCTGAAAGTTCTTGTCTTAGGGAATTCTATGAGCTAGGAGTGGATGTTGTCTTCCAAGGCTTCATCAAACTTTAGGCATGCACATTGGGTAAGCGAATTTGGGCCTGATGGCTCGATAGGAAAATTGCTTAGAACAAACATCAAACTTATTAGGGGCTCGATTATGTATAGGTCATTGTCTAAGCCTAGGAACTGGGCCAGCATGGAGATAACACACTTCGACTCTTCCCTAAAAAGGTTGTCCTCAACAAGAAAAGGTGCGCCCTGAGAGGAGGTATTTGGTAGCAGGGAAGCATGATAAAAGCTCTGTTTGAAGTCATCTGGGGCTTCACGAAAATGTTGGATTAGGGTTTCCATTCTGTAACTTTTGGATTTTTGGCAGAATTCTTCTGGAATGGCCAAAGCTTTCCTAATAGTAGGGGCGTCTAAATAGCATAATATTTTAGAGTTTGAGGCATCCATGATTTCTCTTCGGTTCGAGGAGTAATGGCTGGCACACCAGTCTACAAATTTAGGGCAACTAGGGTTTTGGCTGGTTGTAAACAAATGGAAAAAGGATTGATAAATCTTATGGAAATCCACTTGTCTAGCCCTTATAATGACCTCCAATCTTTCTTTGGCAGTTTCTATGGTGCTATTTATCAGCATGTGATCGTAAACCTCATAGTATTTATCTTCTAATAGGTCAATTATCTTTGGAGGCTCAAAGCCTGGGGGTACCACGGGTCCAGCCATTTAAATAGTTTAGGGTGGAGGTGGATGGCCTACTTGGTCGGTTGACAACTAGGTGGAGCTTCTGGGTCTCTGGTTGGTTGGTCAACTCTGAACGATCCGCACCTTTCGCTTTCTAATGCACACAAGTCAACTGGGATGCGAATCTTCGTGTAGACGGGCATTTTATAATATAAAAATGGCATATCACCCTTATAGCTATGATAGTGACGGAGTCACGTCAGCCATCTATCCATATGATTAACTCTCATCCGTAGATCTCCTTGACCTTTACCTGCCACATATCAACTTGACATCACCTTTAATCTACAAAAACAATTTCAACCGTCGATCCGCTCTCCTCCTGGATCTTTACCATCCCCAGATGCGCCCTTTACCGAGTTCGCAAATTTTGGGTCTGTTGATTTCACACACAAGTCATATCCGTGAACTAATCCCGAGTCGTCGAACTTCATCTCACTAGATCTGCACCGTTGGGAGATGTCGAACTTTATCAAAAGTTCACGGATTTGAATCATAACCCTTTTCGCGCATGTTTAAATCGCGAACAATTTTCTTACCGTTGATCTAAGCCTTCCGCCATTGATCTTCCTTGACCTACCCGCAGGCTAGCACCCCGCCAGCGTTTAAAATACCTTCAATGTTTAAAAGACCTTCAACTTTTTCTGCGGAGGGGGTTCATGACCGTTGATCTCCCCCTCTTTTGATCTAAACCATCTATAGGAGTTAATCAGCACTGCAGGCACATTCGTTTCTACTTAATTCTTATCTCGGCTCCAAGTTAAAACCAAAATATTATGTAATTGAAGTTTGGATTTGGTTATTATAAGGTGGAAACTTGTATGGTGTAATATATGGTTGCTATGTGCTGGTAAAGGCTATTTTGGAAAGCATATGGGTGTACTACAGGAATATTCGTAACCGTATATTGGAAGGAAGTTGAGAGGCGAACTCTCGAGGAGCCAATTCAAGAAATTGTGTTGTTTTATTTTCAAATGGCCAAATAAAGGGATTGGATAGATTTGAAAATGAGGTATACATCTTAGATTATTACTTGGATTTACCTTTCATGCATATGTTTTTTGTTTGCTACTTTTTATGCATGGATCTTATCTCTTTTATTGTGTTATGTAACTTTCATTTATTTTTACAGTAGATAGATTGGGTGTGGGGAATTGAGAGTGATGTGAGGGGGGGAGGGGCCATATGAGCTTCAAACTTCACGCGGTTGGACCTGTTTAGTAGAGAAAAAGATATTCTAGAAACCAAGAGAAGCTCATTCAGGTATTTTCATTTAGTTTTTTTAGAATTTCATATATGTTATGCATTTTTTTACATATCTATCAATCGCTTATATGAAAATACCATTTTGTCATGATATATGCAGGTCTTCGCAATGGAAAGCAATATAATGACAATTTGTATCGTTCTCTAATGCATATTTGTAATTTATCACCATAACTAATTTGTCAATTAGATATCTTATTGTCATTTCATTGATTATAATATGTTGATTTCTTCATTTTAAGTACAGTTGTACTTGTCTTTTTTATGAATTGATTTTGTTGCACATTTGTTGAAGGAAAAAAGTTGATTGCGGGATAGCTATTGAGGATGGGTAGGTAATGTAATGAACAATATTGAAAGTATTTGATTACAACAAATTTAATTACAACACATTTATTACAACCATAAGTATACTAGATTGATGGTGTAACAATTAATTTGTGTGAAATATTTGTGTAAAGCACAGAGGATGCCAAGATCATCTGACGTATAGATCCTTATTTCTTTTTTGGAAGTAAGAAGAGAGAAATTTATATTAAAAGAGAAATATTTACAACTGAACCCAGAAAGCTCATAACCTAGCCATCACATTGAGTCACCTGACTGAACAAAATCACCTCCGAAGAGGACTTCGCTTGACCATACATATAACTACAGAGACAAATACTACAGATACTGCAAAACTAAAACAAAACACATGCACGCAGGCCTTTTGACTCCCATTATCACTCCTTTACACAACAAAACCTCATGAAATAGAAATGAAAACCATAAGCAGGCGATAGCTTAGAAAATAGACGATAAACAGACACCCAACAAACCAGACACTAAACATACCCCACGTCAGCCTAGAACAGAATGTAGGGGAAATCAGGACAGCACCCAGGAGGAGGAACCATAGAAGCCGGCGACTGCACAGGAGCAGCTTGAAGCTGCATAGCCTGAAGGAGAAAATGTAGCTTATGGTGGATGGCCTTGGTTTCCTCCAAAATGCTTCTTTCATAGCTGAGCATCTCATTTACAAACGGATGCTCCATCGTATCCCGGAGATCATAACCCATAATATTTTTCATTACCCAATAGAGTGCAATGGTGCACTCATATAGGATGAAACGACCCGCGGTGTTTCCTGGGTCCATAACCCAATTTGCAGTCTGACGACATTCGACATCCAAAGTCGCCTTATCAAGCTGGTTCCAAAGTTGTCGTTCTATAGTGCAAATCTCTTTCTGGAGATCCGGGGGAACATCCCTAACAAAGGAACTGGATTCCCAACGTGCCTTTTGCTGGGCACGAGAAAAATTCCCGCCGGATTCACCCTTAGAAGTCTCACCCACCTGATAATGACAACGTCCTGCAGTGGCACTGCATCTATCCCAATTACCATGATCACCCATACTATCTAACAAGAAAAAAACGGCGGTGCATGCAACTAAATCTCTAAACTCTACATTCATGTCTACCACCTTCCCTGGGTTTAAAAAGAGTTCTTCCACCCACTGTCCATTAATGGAAAATCAGACTGCAACTGAAGGTGGTGATCTTTCGCACAGTCCATTAATGGAAAATCGTACTGCAACTGAAGGTGGTGACCTTTCGCAAATGGCAAATCGTGCTTCACTTAAATCCTTCCCTCGTATAATCATGGTAGAAGTACCTTTCTGAGTTAGTGAGAAGACAACAAACTCCACGGGAAAGGGATGAAAAGACTACTCATCGATCATCCTTTAAAAGAAGGGCGAAAGAATGAGGGCAGAATGGATCACATGGCAGTACGATCCTCCGCTTGACGTCGCCCTCCGTCATCAGCATGGTAACTCATCATATCGCGGGAAATAATATCTAAATTCGACAGTTTTTCCCACATTTGGGCACTTAGGTCCAAGTGATTCACCGCCCCAAGGTTAGCGAGTAGGTCCGCCAGCTTGTTCCCATTGCACTTAACATGGGAGAAAGAAATAGCCAGCCCCAGAGATAGCAAAGACGCTAAATTATCCAACTTGCCCTCCAACCGCCCCGACGTCGCCACCTTTGAGCTGCGTTTGGCCATGTGGAGAATAATCTGGGTATCACCCTCCACAATAAGGGGAGTACAATTATGGGTGCAAGCTAGCTGGATTCCCTAAAGATGACCTTCCATCTCAGCTACATTATTAGTCTCATGCCCTAGATGGCCACATTTGAAGCTGACCATTACCCTTCTGTATCCTTGATACTCCCAATGCCACATGTTGAAATTGTATTGATAATAAGTATACAAATTAATGTTGAAATTGTATTCGATTCCTTAGTGCCCTAATAATATTGCAATATTGATGTTTTAAATAAAATATATTTTATTATGATTTATTATGGCTACCAGGGGGGTTCTAAACTGACTTCATATGTCACTACGAGGGGGGTTCATAACTGATCCCAAAGGTTTGTAAAGAATTTTAGGGGGACTTCTAAATCGCTTCTGTAGGTACCTACGAGGGGGGTTCATAGCAGCCCCCAAAGGTTTGTAAAGCATTTTAGGGGGGATTCTGACCCGCCTCTGTAGGTACCTACAAGGGGGGTTTATAACAACCCCCAAATGTTTGTAAATAGTTTTAGGGGGGGTTTTGAGCCGCCTCCATAGGAACCTATGAAGGGGGTTTATAACTGCACCAAATGTTTGTAAAGAATTTTAAGGGAGGTTCGAAACTGCTCCCGTAGGTACCTATGAGGGGGTTTATATCCGCCCATAAAAGTCACTTTTGCGGGGGTTTAGAACTACCGCCAATAGTCACTTTAGCGGCGGTTTTGATCTCTTCCATAAACGCCCCTAGAAGTCAAACCTTTTAGCGTCGGTGTTATTAGGGGTAATGTTTTAAAGACTGCCTCCAAACCGTCCCCAAAAGTAACCTTTGGAGGCGGAAGGAAACCGCCGCCAACATTCCAAAAGTAAATTTTTTTGGAGGGGAGGGGGGGTAGAACCGCCCCCAAAAGCCACGTTTGGGGGCGGTTGTAAACCCCCCTAAAGTGACTTTTGGTGGAGGTTGTGAACTGCACCCAACAATGACTTTAGGGGGGGGTTTAGAGACACCCCCAAAAGTGGCTTTTGGGGGCGGGTATCAACCGCCACCAAAACCCACTTTGGGGGCAGTTTCGATCTCATCTCGAACTGCCCCTAAAAGTGAAAACTTTTAGCGTCAATGCTATTAGGAGTCGTTTTGGAAATACCGCCTCCAAATCCAAAACTGCCCCCAAAAGTTACTTTTGGAGGCGGAAAGGAACCGCCCCTAAATGTCAAATTTCTTGTAGTGAATGATCGACCCTCTGCTCGTCCGATGAGGTGTAGCGTAGCTGGGCACCCCTGCTCAATCAACGAATTGTTCTCTTTATAATGTTGACTCTTGCCATGCCTGCAACAACTTGCACATTTACAGGGGAAGCTGATTATGTAGAGGAAAACTGGAAGTTGCCTATAACATAAATGGAAATAACATTACAGGTTCTGATTATATAGAAGGAAACTGAAAGCTTTTTATAATAGAAATATAAATAACATCAATGGAAATAAAAGAAACACTGAAGCTGATTATGCAGTTACCTGATTTTACTGTGATTATACTGTGCACACACTCTCTGATGGTATGTCTCCACTGTGCACACACTCTCCAGTTCGAATTTCTGAAATGCCACTACAGTAAGGGTTGTGGTTCTTTTATAGTTGTTTAATGTTGGATTGGATTGGTAAGAAGGGTGCACATGGATTGCAATCCCTCAAAAATTAATGTGTGTTGTGGATTGATTTAGATGTGATCCAATGGCTGGGAGCTTTTCATGGTTGATCCTTATGCCTTAATCTGTTTCATGATCCTTGTGCTTTCATCTGTTTACTGGATGCATTTAATGGGTAGGTGTCATTTATTGATTACAGTGGGTTGGGATGTTGAACAAGCACGTAGTTATGGCTGACACTCTTCTGGTTGTTTCTTAGACAGGTTTTAATGAATGGTTTAATAGGTTTTAATGAATGCTGGGATATTTAGGCTCCAATAGATATTCGTGGGTCCTCATTTGATAGGTACCTTGCATTTGGTGTAAAATACAAGCTGGGTTAAATAGTTGTTAATGTACTTTTGGATCCCTTTTACACCTAAAATCTTCCCATCATGAGATTCAGTGTATACACCCATGGAGTTACCTTGATTAAGTGATTTACCTGGAAGGATTTGTACCCATTTTGCACTAGGTTTTGAGAGGTCGTCGCAGGATGCTCTCATGCAACCTGGGACGTTACACCTTGCTCCATTACAGGGTGCGACGAAGTCAGTTAGATGACAAAAATAGCTTTTTCGAGTTCCTTCTCGAAGCTTTTTGACTTGGGGCCTTATCCCTGACCTCTTGGGAGATTTGGCACTTGACTCCTAACACCTTGGAAAGATCCCTTAAGTCTCTCCTATCATATCTCAACCTATCCTATCCATATCCTATCCACTTAGTCCTATTTAAATGAATCTCACTCCCATTCTAAAGGGAGGAAGTCTATGGTATTCGTATGCTGGTGAAATCAAGCCCAATAGATCTACCATTCTAGCTTGGGGAACCTTCACTTCTCTCTAGGACCTTTGGCATGGCTTGTCGGAAGGAGTTTGCAGCATTAAGGCTATGGTTGTAATCCTCTTTTCTATTGTACTTCTCCACTCTTCAATACAGTTAATATAATTGCTTTCCATAAATGTTGTCTCTTTGATAATGTTTAGAGTTTTCCTCCTTAACTGTTAACTTAGATCTGTCATATGAGATATATGCTTTCACTTCTCGTGGTCTATTATATGTTCAACAGGGTTTAGCTACTGGCGATCTGACTGCGTTGGGGCATTGGATCAACGAAGGAGGAGAAAAAGATCTACAAATCTAAGGTAAACGATCTACTCTTGCATTTGTACTTCTACATGATCTAGGAAAGTAATCTATGTTCTGTCCTATTTTTTCTAGACTTACGTTAAGCTAGGGAGATTAGGCCTTGAGTCCGCTCTTGGTAGATTGTTCGTGAAACAAATCTGGCGACCATACTGGGGACGAGTTCATTTTGTCTTAATAGTTGTCAATCTGGGAGTCATTTTCAGTTGATTGCTTGACACAAGCCTTTTATTTGTCACTTGCTTTTTTATTCGATATTCACCATCAGATCTTCACATCGAAGACTCTGATCTGCTTCCTTTGAGTTTATACTACTCATTTCCAAACCATTTCATGGTTCATTACTTGGAGATCTGATCCATTTCCGAACTTAGATCTCCCCTGTCGCACCTGGTTAATGAAAACAGAGTGACACTGTGTCTTTCCTGGTCTCTGTTCTTTGTCTGTTAACTAGTTGTCGCAGTCCTTTCATTGGCATACTATGACAGCGTCGCACTTGTCACAATGGTTAACTGCGACATCGCACTGTGTACAAACACAGAGTGCGCCAATTTGTCAAATTTGGCATGCAGGCATCCCCTCTCCATCTATTGATTTGAGCTTTGGTTTGTTGTATGAACTCACTCTGTGCTACAAAATCCAGCCAGAAATCCCATCTTTGATTTGTGTATTGAGTGTTTGTCTTGGTTTGGATTGGTTTGGGGTTTCGCTTTGGACAATTCTGAGAACCAGTAGTGGTGGACACTTTTGTCTCCTCCACCTTCATTCGCTCACCCTTGCATTCCCCCCTCTCCATTAACTGATCTAGTTACTTCATTGGATCAGCTCCCAGACCTCGTTTTCATTATCTTTTGAGCTTGGCTTGCTTGGTTTGCTTGCTACTGTCTGATTTTGAGTCTTGTGTGTCTTCTAGTCTGACTGAGTGCTTGTCTTTTCTTGAGTTTTCTGAGTGTACTGAGTGCTGCAAGTAGTGTTTTCTTTTCAATCATTTACGTCTGAAAGCGCAGTTGCTATCAAGCTAATCTTGTGATGCATCCATTGAAAAGTTAAATGTGTTTCTTTCCCATCATTTCTCAAGTATTGTTGAAGAAAGTATTGTGCATTGGAATGTTTTGCTCATGCATTGTTTGGAAAAATTGAAGGAATGTGTGATCAGTTGCGTTTTTCTTGAATTATGAATTATTCATCTTCTTGAAAGACTCAAAGCATATTTCAGTTTTTGCAAAGTTAGTTCCATGCTAAAGAAAGATAGATGCATTTTTTACTCTTCTTGCTTTTAGATCATTGAAAGTGAAATTGAAAAGCTTGCATACTCCATCTTAGAATCCTCTCTTTTCATTACTTAGTGTCATTTTGCTCTGAAAAGAAAAAGAAAAGGAAAAAATGTTGTGATTTGGATTAGTAGTGTTGTGATTTTTGTGTTTCGTTGAAAAAGGAAAAGAATGTTTCAGTATCATCTTTCGTAGAGTTGGGATTGCGTTACATTGCATTGCTTTGGAAAAATCATTGGAAAGAAAAAGAAGTTTTCTCCTTCCCATAGGTAGCATTCTTCGAAAGAAAAGCATACTTTTTGCATGTAGCTAGGGCTTGCATTATGTTTCCAATTATGTACTCACCTCATGCATTCACCTAACCGTCCAAGATAAAATTAATGGTAGAACTAGGGTAAAATATTTAGAAACTTGTGTGTAAGTTAGAGACGTGTTTCAGCGTCGTTAAGCGTGGTAGTTGTCGATATTTTCCAGCACTATATCCCGAGGATATTGTAGTCTTCCACGTACTTATCGGTATATCGAGCTCCTTCATGTACCCACCAAGTACCATAATCCGTACTTGGCATATATCGAAGGGTGTATCACGTACTCGATAGTATATCGAAAGGTCTCTTTTCGAACGGTTGTGCATTAGACAGCACTACTACGGATTTGAGCTCCCACGTACCTTGCGTATATCGGGAGACACCACTAGGATTCCTGAAGCCAACTTAGTTAACCATTTGACCATCTTGGCAAAGCAATACACCGAGAACAACACTCGAGGATATTAGCACGCATGTACTGTCCAAGTAATCGGGTATGCAGGCAAGGGTATGGTCCCAATCCTCCTTGTCACATCATATTGTTGGACCTTGCAGTATATAGCATTTTGCGATGCCTTGATAATCCCATTAGGTTCTAGACTTTGAATCCACTCTGTCACATAAGTCTGCTTGTTGCCTTAGTTTGAGTAGGTTTTTCTGGATTGCTTTTCTTTTAGCTTGCCTTAGGAGAAACTTTTTTGTTTTAGTCACTCTGGCTGACTTTCCATGGAGAAGGTCTCAAAGAATTCAAAACTTGCCACCCGAATATCCCCTTAACCAGGAGGTAATTTCGAGGGTAAGGATGGATCCTCATGCCAGGGTCGGGTCACAAGAAGTGGAAAACCCCACTTTGAATATTGGAGGACATTTGTTTCCACATACTCCTCCAAATTCACCTACCTCTCATCCCTCGCAGGATGAAGAAGCACAAATACCCACTTCACAAGACCTATCTCCCATTGTACCGGGAGAGCCTGGATTGTTGAGATGGATAAATCAACCCCTGGAGAACCCCACAACAACTATTGGTTCTTCAGCAGCTTATTGGACATCTTCTACCGGTCACCCGGTGGCTCATTTTTCCATTTCACCCCCACCAGATTGGCCTACCCCCGAAGAAATATTCGGACCCATTCGTGATCACTTGGAACGATTACGCACTAGGGGTGATGAAATTCGAAGACGGATTTTTTCACAAAGTGTAGAAAATCTGTTGTTACACTCCCATCAACCGATCCCAGGTCGCTCTTTATCTTTCGAGTCACCAGAATCATCCACACAACACGTGACCACTGCTGAAACTAGTCAACCATCCATCCCTGCACATGTATCTCCTAGACAGGAGACCAGTTCGGTACTTCCTACTACCCAATTGGTTGAACAACAACAGTCCAACACACCTGTCACTGCCGCAGTTACTTTACCAGTTCCTCCCCAAACTCAAAATTCGAGGGGAGGATATTCCATTCCTCCAAATTATCTTATTGGTAACGTTACTACTACGGTAGCCAGTCAACAACCTATGTTGGTTCAACCTTTGGTTAGTGGTCAGCTTGTTGTGGCTGGGGGGCAACCCCCATTTCCTAACCGGAACGTAGGTGGTGGAATCCCAGATGGACCTCTTGTTGGACCTCCCCAACCCGCTAGACCATCCACCATGGGATTGTCTCATGTTGGGGGGCTATCCAATGTAACTCTACCCTCATGGAGTCAAGCGTATCCAGGTTCTGTCAACCCTTTGTTGGGCCAACCTAATCCCGGAAACGCACCATACGGGATACCCTATCCTGGAAATCCCTACACTCTGTGGGGGCAACAACCCATTTTACAACATGGACCCCGACTGACTATCCCTCAAGCACCACCACCACCGATCGGTCCACCCCCACCTCCTGCTAGAGGTGGTAGGCCCCCACCTAGCTTTGGAGGAGGCAGACCCATTCCTTCTGGTGGAGGTCCAACTCATTCTACCAGCAATGGCCCCCACCCTTCCGGCGGTGGCGGGAATGGTCCACCACCCCCTCCCGGCGGAGGCAGTGGAGGACCACCCTATTATGGTGTTGATGTATATGTAACTTCGGAATGTATTTCATCAGTATATTATATATATATTTATTGTACCCTTATAAGAGATGTGTTATTCCTCTATAAGGAAGTGTCGTCATGTGGATTGACAAGTGTCGCAAGTGTGTGTACTTGCCGATGGGTTATTAGACCACCTTATGGGGTCGGCCCTAATTAATATATAATATAATGTGGATGTACTCAAGTAGACAAGTCGGCCCCAGTAAGTCACTGGGCAAAAAGGTGAGTATAAATAGAGATAGGAGATCTCTATTTTACTCACTCGGAAAAGTATCTATCTCTCTCTCGGAAAAGTGGTGCACTAGTGAGGAGGAGGAGGATCATCTGCTAGGAGACTATCTCTGTGTTATTTGGTTGTATTTTGGTTGAGCCATTGCTCTCTCTATCTCTGAGGAAGTTGTGGGGTTTTTCACCTTAGGGTTTTCCCCACGGAAACTCTGTGTCTCTTGTCTCTATGATTTTGATTCTTGTGATGCTTGTGATGCTTGTCATATTATGATTGTCATGCATTGATATACTGTAGATGTTGTTCTCTCAGCAAAGATCCTATAGTATTGTGATTTAATACTGAAAATTTAACATGGTATCAGAGCTTAACTGAGAAGAAGACATTTTGCAGTGACAGAAGCTTGTATTGCTTGTTTATTGGGTTTCTCTCCACATATTTTTGAAATTCAGTATAGTAGATTGGATCTACTCATCAAGGCGCATCTTTCTGTCCAATCAGATTTCAGTTCCGAGCATTTTCAGTTTTGGCCCTAAAAATTAGGGTTTCCACAAAAATAGGAATTTCTGGAAACTGAAGGTACAGCTGGAAGCTCCTTGCAAACATCGAAGGTTTGAGCTTTGGATCGAGATTTTTGGCTGGGTAGATCTCCGGGAAACTCAAACCCTAATTCAGGGCTCTCCCTAGTGAACCCGGGAGGACAAAAAGGCAATTTTGAAGGGCAAGACTTTGCTGATCTCAAATTCTGAATGTACTAGGCTGATCAGCTCTCCAAGGCGCATCTTTCTATCCTTTCGGAATTTTGAAATTCACATTTTGAATTTTTAGGGTTTCTCTGACAAACCCCAATCCGGGACGAGATCCAGTTTTCAGCACTTCAAGTGGTAAGTTCTAAATCTTTTCTATTTCCATTTGAAGTACTCTTAAAGATGTCTCTTCACACCAAGCTTGAGGATAAGCTTGAAGGGGCTGATAACTTCCGAGCCTGGAAGTATAGGATTGGGCTAATCCTAGAAGAGAATGAGTTGGACTCATATGTGAAAGAAGACATCCCTATCCCAGAGGATGAAGAGGCCAAGGTATTGCACAAGAAGAACTTGGTCAAGGCAAAGAGAATCATTGCTGATTCTATCAAAGACCATCTCATACCCCATGTGTCTTCTCTCAAGACACCCAAAGAGATGTTTGAATCTTTGACCAAGCTATTTGAAGGAAAGAACATAAATCGGAAGATGACCCTGCGGAACCAATTGAAAGCAGTGAAGTTTCAGAATGGAGAAACCATTCAATCCTACTTTTCAAGGGTCTCTCAGATCAAGGAACAATTAGAAGCAGTAGATGAAATGGTGGAGAATGGTGAAGTGGTGATGACCACTCTAAATGGCCTACCCAGGTCATGGGATTCCTTTATCCAAGGAATTTGTGCAAGGAAGAAGTTGATCTCCTTCAGTAGACTTCGGGAAGAATGTTCTCAAGAAGAAGCTAGACTTATAGCTCGTGAGGAAAAGATGGGAGGAGAAGATCAAGCTCTTGCAGCTCACACCAAAAGAATCAAAACCAAGAAGGATCACCCTCGCCACAATAGATCCTATCAAAAGAATAAGAAAGACCTAAGATGCTTCACATGCAATGAAAAGGGTCACTTTGCTTCAGATTGTCCTAAGAACAAAAGGGATAATAACAAAAATCCTAGTAAGAAGAAGAAGGGCAGCAAAAGAAGGTTTCATGCTCATGCTGTTGAAGATGATGAACCCCCAAAGAAGAAGGCTAAGGCATAAAGTAGTAGTGATGATGATTCATCAAGTGAAGAAGAGTATGTTCTGATCTCTGCACTCACTGGTACCATCTCCCATGGTTGTAATGATTGGTTGATTGATAGTGGGGCTTCCAAACACATGACTGGGTTCAAGGAATCTTTTGTGAACCTTTCTGAACATGAATCACCCCATAAGGTGAAACTTGGGGATGATTATCAATACCCAATCAAAGGAAGTGGTGAAGCCTCTTACAACCTAGATTCTGGAAAATCTCTGAAGATGAAGGAAGTCCTCTATGTACCTGGGCTCAAGAAAAACTTACTCTCCATCTCTGCTTTAGATGCAAAAGGTATGAGGGTTGCATTTGTTGATGGCCAAGTTCTAATGTGGCCAAAGGGAAAGACTATTGATGATGCAGTAGTGATTGGAGAGCAAGAGGGAGGCTTGTATAAATTAAAGGGTCAACCTGAACATGCCATGGTACATGAATCCATGGAGCCCAGTGAACTTTGGCATAGGAGACTTGCTCACATGCACTATAGAGCACTTCCAATTGCAAGCAAGGATGTAGAAGGTCTTCCTGAAATCAAGACCAAACATGAAGGTGTTTGCAAAGGATGTGCAAAAGGTAAGAACATTAAGAAGGCTTTCCCAAGCAGTGAAAGCAAGGCAAAAGACATCCTGGAAATCATCCACTCAGATGTATGTGGCCCCATGTCATCCAGTTCCCTAAGTGGGTATGTTTACTATGTTTCATTTATTGATGACTTCTCCAGGAAGACTTGGGTATACTTCTTGAAGGGCAAAGATGAGGTGTTTGATAAATTCAAGGAATTCAAAACCTTGATGGAGAATCAAACTGACAAGAAAATCAAGACATTCAGATCTGACAATGGTGGAGAATTCACCTCAAATGACTTCAAGAAGCTTTGCAGTGATTCCGGGATTAAGAGGGAGTTGACTGCTCCTTATAATCCTCAACAGAATGGAGTTGCAGAAAGGAAGAATAGAACTATCATGGAAGCAGCAAGGGCAATGTTGCATGACCAGGATCTTCCTATGCATCTATGGGCAGAAGCAGCTAGAACAGCTGTATATGTGCAGAATAGAACACCCCACAAGATTTTGGACAACAAGACACCAGAAGAAGTCTTTTCTGGTAAGAAACCTGAAGTCAGCCACCTCAGAATATTTGGTTGTCCAGTATACACTCATGTCCCAAAGGATAAGAGGACTAAACTAGATCCTTCAGGAAAGAAGGGCATCTTTGTGGGTCATAGTGAAAGCTCGAAGGCTTATAGAATATATTTTCCAGGGTTCAAGAAGATTGATGTCAGCAGGGATGTAACATTTGATGAGAATTCAGCATTCATCAAATCAAGAAAGGCACCTACCGAAGTTTATGAAGAACCTAAGGAAACAAGATTTCAGGACACTACCATGTCTGAAGCAGTTCCAGAAACTGCTCGTGAGTTTGAAGATCCACAAGAACCTGTAGATCCACCCCGTGAGGATAACTCTCACAAAAGGAAACCTGTATGGGCTAGAGAGCTCATTCATGATGCAGAAAGATTTGGCATTCCAAGAGAAGAACACAGAGCAAAGAAGAGAACCAGATCACACACCAGTTATGTTGATTTACTCTGTGACATCATGAACAAAGAGCCTTCCAGTTATGAAGAGGCAGCAGAAAAGAAAGAATGGAAGGATGCTATGGTTGAGGAATATCAATCAATTATGAAGAATGATGTTTGGGATGTTGTCCCAAGACCTAAAGAGAAGTCTGTTGTGACTTTCAAGTGGATCTACAAAATCAAGCATGCTGCAGATGGCAGTGTGGAAAAATATAAAGCAAGATTCGTAGCTCGTGGTTTCTCTCAGAAGGAAGGAATAGACTATGAAGAAACCTTTGCACCTGTAGCCAGATATACTTCCATCAGAACAGTACTTGCCCTGGCTGCAGCAATGAAATGGAAGATACACCAGATGGATGTCAATACTGCTTTCCTGAACGGTGTAGTAGAAGAGGAAGTATATGTGGAACAGCCACTCAGCTTTGAAATACATGACAGGGAATCTTATGTATGCAGATTGAAGAAAGCCTTGTATGGCTTGAAGCAAGCCCCCAGAACCTGGTATGGTAGGATGGACAGTTTCCTATCTAGTTTGGGCTTTACCAAGAGTAAAGCAGATTCCAACCTTTACTACAAGGTTGAGGAAGGGAATCCTGTGATTCTACTACTATATGTGGATGACCTATTTGTGACAGGAGATGACAGAATGATTGCAGATACCAAGAGGAAGCTTGCAGCTGAATTCGATATGAAAGATTTGGGAATGATGCACTATTTCCTAGGTATGGAGGTGTGGCAGAATGCAGGTGGGATCTTCCTTGGTCAAGGGAAGTACACAGTAGATATCCTGAAGAGATTTGGGATGATGGATTGCAAAGCCATGGCCACACCTATGGCATCGAATCTGAAGCTTCTTTGCGATGCTTCATCTGAGCCAGTTGATGTTTCTATGTATCGTCAGATTATTGGGTCCTTGATGTACCTGACGAACACGAGACCAGATATTTGCTTTGCTGTGAACACATTGAGCCAGTTCCTGACGGATCCGAGGAGTGTTCACCTGGTTGATGTAAAGCATGTTCTGAGGTACCTGAAGGGTACAGTGGATTATGGGCTCAGATATGAGGCGAATCAAAAGTTTAACCTGCAGGGTTATGTTGATTCAGATTGGGCTGGCAGTGTTGCAGATAGGAAGAGCACATCTGGGTGTTGCTTCAGTATGGGATCAGGTGTGATCTCTTGGTTTAGCAGGAAGCAATCCTGCGTAGCACTGAGTACAGCTGAGGCAGAGTATGTTGCAGCCGGTTCAACTAGTTGTGAGGCAGTATGGCTACGGAAGCTACTGTCTGAGTTATTTGATCTCCCGTTGGAAGCTACTGGTATCTTCTGTGATAACCAGAGTTGTGTGAAGCTGTCCGAGAACCCAGTGTTTCATGACAGGTCGAAACACATAGAGATCAAATACCACTATATCAGGGATATGGTGCAGAGAGGAGCTGTGAAGCTCCTGTATGTTGCGACGGACGAGCAGATCGCAGATGTGCTGACGAAGCCACTAGCCAGGGTGAAGTTCGAGTACTTCAGAGAGAGGCTTGGCATTATTCAGATCGAGGACACTTCGAGGAAGAAGTGATGGACACATTTGCTGAAGCCATTCCAAGCATGTTGTAAGGAGGATCCTTCACATGGCTGTGGATGTAAGCGCTGGATGATGAACATCAGGATGATGTTCTAGTTTCTGCTGGATATGATCAGTTGGATCATTTTATGTATGTATGTACGCATCATGTTGGATGCTGGATATGATCAGTTGGATCATTTTATGTATGTATGTACGCATCATGTTGGATGCTGGATATGATCAGTTGGATCATTTTATGTATGTATGTACGCATCATGTTGGATGCTGGATATGATCAGTTGGATCATTTTATGTATGTATGTACGCATCATGTTGGATGCTGGATATGATCAATTGGATCATTTTATGTATGTATGTACGCATCATGTTGGATGCTGGATATGATCAGTTGGATCATGTGTATGTATTTTATATGCATCATGTTGGATGCTTGGACCATGTATCTGTATATGTATCAGGTGGATACATTGTATGATCAGGTGGATCATGTATGGTGATATATATCATATGTTTTGTATTTGTATCAGGAGGATACATTGATGATCAGGAGGATCATGTATGATGATATGTATCAGGTAGATACTTGGTATGCAGCAGGATGTTGCATTGATGATCAGGAGGATCATGTATGATGATATGTATCAGGTAGATACTTGGTATGCAGCAGGATGTTGCATTGATGATCAGGAGGATCATGTATGATGATATGTATCAGGTAGATACTTGGTATGCAGTAGGATGTTGCATTGATGATCAGGATGATCATAGATGACGAGCTTCAGGATGTTGCTCCAGATGACATGCAGCAGGATGTTGCAGTGATGATCAGGATGATCATAGATGACGAGCTTCAGGATGTTGCTCCAGATGACATGCAGCAGGACGTTGCAGTGATGATGATCAGGATGATCATGGATGCATCAGGATGATGTATGGTGAGTATCAGGTTGATACTCTGTGGCCGTGGATCAGGTTGTGCAGATGAGCATGTAATTCGTTGCCCTGGGAGATTTGCAGATGGTCTTGCGAGGTTTTGCCTATGGCATGTAATTCGTTGCCCTGGGACATCTGGCAAATGCTCTTTCGAGGTTTTGCTCTGGGAGGACATGTAATTCGTTGCCCTGGGAGATCTGCAGATAGTCTTGCGAGGTTTTGCCTATGGCATGTAATTCGTTGCCCTGGGATATCTGGCAGATGCTCTTGCGAGGTTTTGTCCTATGGCATGTAATTCGTTTCCCTGGGAGATCCGATAGGTTGGGCTGTGTGCCCGTAATTAGTCCTGGGATGCTCTTGTGAGGTTTTGCCATGACCACATGTAATTCGTTGCCCTGGGAGATCCTATAGGTAGAGCTGTGTGCTCGTAACAGCCTGGGATGCTCTTGCGAGGTTTTGTGGTGAGGTCACATGTAATTCGTTGCCCTGGGAGATCCTATAGGTAGAGCTGTGTGCTCGTAACAGCCTGGGATGCTCTTGCGAGGTTTTGTGACGCACGTAAAAGTCCTGAGGATTCCACAGTATGGCCAGTGATGACGAAGACCTGCAGGTGGTGGGCCTACATCCAGTATGAAAAAGGACTGGCTCTGTAGAACTTCCTATGACGAGTAGAGACAGAGATTGGACGAGATAGCAGCAGCAGTGACGATGACGATGACGATACATCGATGACGATGATCCAGAGAAGAAGACTTGTCTAGCAAATCTATGTCGAGAAATACCTTCCTTGTTAAGAGGGAGTGTTGATGTATATGTAACTTCGGAATGTATTTCATCAGTATATTATATATATATTTATTGTACCCTTATAAGAGATGTGTTATTCCTCTATAAGGAAGTGTCGTCATGTGGATTGACAAGTGTCGCAAGTGTGTGTACTTGTCGATGGGTTATTAGACCACCTTATGGGGTCGGCCCTAATTAATATATAATATAATGTGGATGTACTCAAGTAGACAAGTCGGCCCCAGTAAGTCACTGGGCAAAAAGGTGAGTATAAATAGAGATAGGAGATCTCTATTTTACTCACTCGGAAAAGTATCTATCTCTCTCTCTGAAAAGTGGCGCACTAGTGAGGAGGAGGAGGATCATCTGCTAGGAGACTATCTCTGTGTTATTTGGTTGTATTTTGGTTGAGCCATTGCTCTCTCTATCTCTGAGGAAGTTGTGGGGTTTTTCACCTTAGGGTTTTCCCCACGGAAACTCTGTGTCTCTTGTCTCTATGCTTTTGATTCTTGTGATGCTTGTGATGCTTGTCATATTATGATTGTCATGCATTGATATACTGTAGATGTTGTTCTCTCAGCAAAGATCCTATAGTATTGTGATTTAATACTGAAAATTTAACATATGGTGGAGGAGGACATTTCCCTTCAGGCGATGGAGGTGGTCCACCACCCCCTCCAAGCGGAGGCGGTGGCGGATCTAATTATCATGGTGGTGGTAGTGGTGATGGAGACCCTCTTCCTTCCGATGACGGAGGTGGTGGGGGCCCCCATCCTTCTAGCGAAGGAGGTGGTCCACCACCCCCTCCAGGCAGAGGCGGTGGGGGGCCACCGTATTATGGTTATGGACCCCCAGCTCCTCCAAGCGGTGGCGGTGGACCGCCACCTCCTACTGGTGATGGGGGTGGACCCCCACCTTATTGGAATGGACCACCTTATGGTGGCGGACCCCCTTATGGTTTGGGTGACACACAGCCAGTTTCCTCCTGGTACACCCTACAGTCATACTGGTCCTTACATGCCTTATCCGTACTATCAATACGCGCAGCCTAATCCACAGCTTCCCTTTTCGGCTACCTTGGACTTACCTTATCTATCTCGTTTAACCAATGACCCCATTTACCACAAAACTAATTGGCCACCTATTCCGGTGAAACTCCCGTCTGATATCCCAAAATTTGATGGCAATCTGGGTGAAGATCCTAAAAACCACGTGATGACATACCATTTATGGTGTTCATCTAATTCCTTGATAGATGACTTGATCCGTCTTAGACTGTTTCAAAGGACTCTCACCGGTTCGGCTGGCAAATGGTATATCGAGCTACCACCCCACTCTTTTCCTGATTTTGGTTCTCTTGCCATGAACTTTTTGACTCATTTCCAGCTGCTTATATGGTATGAAATTGGTACCGAGCTTTTAACCTCGCTCTGTCAGAACAATGCCACTCACATTTCCGATCATATTCACGAGTGGCGAAGGAGACATCGTCTCATTAAAGCTCCTATGCCAGACCAAATCCTAGCAGATTGGTTCACGAAGTCTCTCATTCCTGTCATAGCACGAGATGTTTCCATGGGAGGTGTTGTCACTGAAGAACAAGCCATTGTGCGCGCCCATGTGCTAGAATTAGTTTATACTCAATATGGCACATTGTTTGATATTCTTCCTGACACACCCTGTGACGCTAATGACCCCGTGAAACCACTCAAGGGACCCCAAGCCGATGGCATCATTGGATCCCTTCACACCCAGCCTCCTCATCAAACTGTTGGTTCTTCGCACCCCCAAGGTTCGTCCCCATCACCAACACAGGCTGGTCTCAGCGCCACCAAGTCATCTGCTCCTACTGCTACTGAAGAAGTGAATTCTGTCTCATCAGCTTCACCTCAAAAGCCTGCTAATAAGAATAAAAACAAGGGAAAACCTAAGAAATCTTCTGCCCAGCAGGAACAAAAGAGCACTCCTGAGGACACCAAACAGAAGCGGAAGCTAAAGTATCCTTGTTTACTGTGTGGAGATGATCACTTCTCCAAAGAGTGTCCCCATAGAGATGATGTCCAAAAGTTTCTTAGGGGTAAACCCACTCCCGCAGTCCTCAACGACCCGTTTCCTGCTCAAAACCAGCAGATGATTGCTCAAACCCCCTCAGCCCAGGGGGAACCATCCAATACCACGCATGTTCTCATGGTACATAACGAGATGATCAATTTGAACACTCGCTCGCGATCTTACAACCCGATCTCTTCGAAAGAACCTGTTGGAAGTAATATTGAAAAAACTTCCAACTCCTCACCTGATGTCACTGTACCATCAACTTCTCTCACCATTGAGAATTCCTCCTTAGATTCAATATTACGACCGCCCAAGAGCACGATTAGAAAAGTTGTTTTCAATCCTAATGCTCAGGCAGCACAGAACTACAATATCGTAGAAGACTTGGCACAAGCCACTTGTGCCATGTCCACACTGGAAGTTTTGCAGAATTGTTCCAATCAACAAAAAACTCTCCTTGTAGCAATCAGTGCGGTTTACCCTGATTGTTCGAATACCATCATGTGTGACTTGACTACCTCAAGCCGAGGCTTTCCCATCAGCTCGCATTCCAAGTAGCTGCAAACATTTTTGGGAAAATTATCCATTGTACCCTTTTAGACAAAGGTGCCTCTACTTCTGTCATGTCGATCACCTGCTGGAGGGCCATCGACTCTCCCGAACTGAATGGTTCTCCTACCATGTTGAAAGTGTTCGACAGACGTGGCTTTCAACCTCATGGGATCTTACAAGCTCTGGTACTCTAGTTAGGCGGAAAGACCGTGACCATCAATGTGGAAGTAGTCTCCGTCCTGATAGATTATAATCTCTTGCTTGGTCGCAGCTGGTTTTATGCCATGCAAGCGGTAGCCTCTTCATTTTTCCATGTAGTACAATTCCCCCATCAAGGATGAATTATTACCGTCGACCAATTAGATTTTTTCACACCAGACACTACTACTCATCCTGGTGAAAATGTTCCTTCCATTGGACAAACATCAAAATAGTATGAGAGTATAGGGGTTGGCCTTTTGAAAGATTCATCTCTCATGGCTGTTTTTCCTACTTCGGACCCCCCTAATCATGTTGCCTCTATGAGCATGATCTCCGCAGAGATTTCATTTCACTCCACTGATACTTGGCTTGTACCTGACGAAGCCACAACACCCCTGATGGAGACGCGATGCCTCTTTCACTCTCTGAACGTATTTATGAGGTTATCCAATTAGCACCAGAGGATTACTTAACTTTGGCCTCCCTACCCCGTTCTCTACAACAGGCATCAACTCTCCCTGATCTCTTACTTCGGACTTTTCATTCAGATGAGTCCATCATGGAAATCATGAATGTTGATGATGGTCTGTGGGATGACCTCCATCATAGGTCATCTTTTCTTCCACCTTTGGAGTATATAGAGGACAACATTAGCACCATCGTTTCACCAGATATCTATCCGTTCCCTCATTCTCCCATACTTACATGTCTTTCAAACTCTGAGGGCAACCTGTCCAACATTGAGCCTACCACCCCGGTAGACATTTCGGTGAAACCTAGTGTAGTGGAACACATTCGCATAGGCCAGAAGTGTTCCCCTGAAGAAATAGCTATTGGTACAGCCTTATTCAAGCGATTTCGAGACGTATTCGCTTACTCCTATGAGGAGATGCCTGGGATAGACCTCGATATTGTTTCTCACGAAATAAAAACCTATCCCGACATCAAACTTGTACGTCAAAAGTTGCGACCAGTACACCCTCAAAATACTACAGCGATCAAGGCAGAGATTAAAATCTCTTAAAGGTTGGCTTCATCTATCCTGTCCCATTGACGGATTGGGTCTCAAACGACATCCCTGTGAACAAAAAGCAGGGTACCATTCGCTTCTGTGTTGATTATCGGGACCTTAACAAGGCTTGTCCAAAGGACAACTACCCGACCCCGTTCATTGACCAGATTATCAACAATTGTGCTGGAAGCGTCATCTTTTCATTCATGGACGGCTTTTCCGGTTACAACCAGATTGAGATCAACCCAACCGACCAACATAAGACGGCTTTCATTTGTCCTTGGGGGATGTTTGCATACCGTAAACTCCCGTTTGGCCTTAAAAACGCTGGCGCCACATTCCAGCGGGCCATGTCGTATGCCTTCCATGAAATTAAGGAATTTGTGGAACCTTACTTGGACGATCTCCCTGCTCATTCAAAGTAGCGTGAGTTCTGCATGGATCATCTGACGGCTATCTTCCTCAGATGCGGACGGTACAATATCCGTTTGAATCCCCATAAGTGTATCTTTGCATTGAGTCTGGATGCCTCTTAGGGTTTATTGTCTCGAAGGATGGGATCTGCATCGATCCCTTAAAGGTGGAGGCCATTGTTAACCTACCACCTCCGACCGGCGTGACGAAACTTCAAAGTCTCCAAGGGAAGGCAACTTATTTAAGGCGTTTTGTTTGTAACTTCGCGGAGAAAACTAAGGGGTACATGAAGCTTCTTAAGAACAACATCCCGTTCATATGGGATGATCAAGCTCAAAAATCCTTCGACAACATCAAACATGCCATCACGCATGTCCCCATAATCGAACTGCCTAACTATTTCTGAGATTACATCTTATACCTCGCTGCTTCTGCTACCACTATCGCCATGGTTTTGGTACAGGAGGATCAAAATTCCTAGGAACATGTCATATACTATGCAAGTAAGGGTCTCATTGACGCTGAAACTAGATATTCACATGTCAAGAAGCTTGCTCTCGCAGCAATCATAGCCGTCCAAACGTTCTGGCACTATATTTTGCTCCGCACCACCACCATCATCGCAGACTCGAACCCCATGTACCACGTACTGACACGTCAGGTACTTGGGGGCAAGTACTCACGTTGGATTGTGATACTGCAAGAATTTGACCTTCTTTTCGGGAAAGCCAAGTCTAAAAAGTCGTTGGTGTTTGCTGAGCTTATTTGTGACCTTCCCCGCCCTGATGTAGAATTTGAGCACAATGACTCTTTTCTGGATGAATCGTTGTTTCTCATCAGTACGACTGACCCGTGGTATGGAGATATTTCATTATATCTTCAAAACCAACGCTTCAATCCTCAACTGTCTCACGACAACCGTCGTAGAATACGTCACCATGCGAAGTATTATCTGATCATAAGTGATACTTTGTACCGCTGTGGCGTTGATTCAATTCTTTGACATTGTCTAACTCAAGATGAGGCTGAATGCGTTCTTAATGACTGTCACGCTGGGGTGTGTGGCAGTCACCTCTCTAGGATGGCTACAACCCAGAAGATTTTGCGCACAAGATATTATTGGCCTACTATCTTCAAAGATTGTATTGAGGCCGTAAAAAGATGTCCTCCCTGCCAACACTTCCATACGAAGAAGCGCACCCATCCCGCCCCGCTACACCCAGTTATTGTCATGGGCCCCTTCGCAAAATGGGGCATCGATTTTATGCATTGTAATCCTACCTCGGCCGAGGGGTATAGTTACATCATAGTAGCTGTGGATAGCTTCACAAAGTGGGCCGAGGCAATGCCTACATACCAAAATGATGGCAAAACCGTTGCACTCTTCATGTTCAATCATGTAATAGCGCAGTTCAGAGTTTCGCAAGCGATAGTGACCGACCATGGTTCTCACTGTTAGAACCATATGGTTGATGAACTGAGTGATAGATTGGGTTTTCGCCATGAAAAATCAACACCCTACTACCCGCAATCCAATGGACAGGTCGAGGCCATTAACAAGGTCTTGAAAACCATGTTCCAAAGGATGGTAGGTACGCATAAGTCCAATTGGCATAACATGCTCTTTTTAGCATTATGGTCCTATAGAACTTCCGTTAAAACCGCCACAGGCTTCACTCCTTTTCAATTGGTGTATGGATTGGAGGATGTCCTTCCCATATAGTGCGAAATTCCGTCTCTACAACTTGCTGTCGAACTTCTTCCTAACACTATTGCCGAGCAAGAACGTTCCCTGTACTTAGCAAAACTTGACGAGTCCCGCCGAGATGCCGCTCTTGCTAATGAAGCACACAAGAAACGCATCAAAGCTCAGTACAACAAGTCAGTTGAACCTCGGATTTTCAACGAGGGTGACCTGGTCCTTACATACGACCAGAGACATGACAAAATAGGGGCAGGAAAGTTCAAGTCCATGTGGCACGGACCTTACATTGTCAAACGTGTCTTGGAAAAAGGAGCTTACGAGCTTGAAGACTATGACAGAATTTCTTTGGGTGAACCCTGTAATGGGATTTACCTGAAAAGGTACTATGCCTGATCCTGTCATGCATAGACTTTCTTGTATATACTGTACATGGCGTGTTTGTGTGTTTTTGTGTGGTGTGACGTGCTTGTTTTTTAGTGTCTCTAGATCTTGTTTCCGCTTCTTATACCATATTCTATCTGCGTGTGCATATGGAAACATGCTACAGATTTGCAGATGGTTCCTGCCGGCATACACGTAACCTTGCTTCGACAGCTTGGGTACTATATTCCCCAACAGGCGAGCTCATCAGCTCAGGAGGAGGTTTCCTTGGATTCGCAACCAACAACGCCGCAGAATATCTGGTAGAAGTTGGAACCTTAACCGATGTTATTTCCTTGGGTATGAACCACACTGTCATCCACATGGATTCTCAACTAGTGGTTTCCCATCTCAACCGGGTCTACGCTATCTGTGATCCTACCCTACTCCGTCTCTTTAGACGAGTTCATCTCCTGGAAAGGTCATTTGAATCCATTCAATACCTGCACATTCCACGAGAGTTAAATGCAGTTGCTGACTCGATGGCCAACTTCATTCTGGATTGGTACATTGCACACACATAATACTCGTAATATGTAAAAGCATTCACAACATGTAAATAATACACTGTATAAAAGAAAAGCATATAAACAAGATCACATCATTATTTATGGAACACATAATGTATAAATCGTTGGACTGTCTGTATATATATGTATAATCTCAAAAGGGTAGTGCTGGTACAAAAATATGAAGCACTACGAATTTCAGTAAGTCTCTACAAAATATGAAGCCTCACAGCTTTCAGTAGTACAAAATCTGAGGCCTCTAAGCTCTCAGTACACACACAATAACAACATATGGCCTATTGCCTGGCCCATACAACCCTAGGAGGTCTAGCAGCCCTAGCCTGCTGATTCTGGAAACAATCGACTGCTCTCACAACCTTGCGAAGCAACATGTTGAAGCCCGTAGTAGCTCCAACCGTGTGTACCTGCATGGGCTGTGGAACCTCATCCACCGATGGCTCAGGGATGTCTAATGTCAACCCACTCAGGTTGGCATAGACTTTATCCATCTCCGCGATGGCAGCATATACAGCCGAATCCACAGCTGCTGCATCCCCGCTCTCTCTCTTAGCTATAAGAGAGGTACCCACAGGTCATACAGGTCCCACATCTGCACACACATGTTGTTCATCTGTCAGCACTATATAAAAAAAAAATTATATAAATGCACAAAACTAAAAAGATACAAGGGTCATTTGTTCTTACCAAGGTCTCCCCATGTTGCTCCCTCTGGCAGCGGCAAGTCTGGGTCATCTCTAAAGTCTATACCACTGTATGGGAAATCCTCCACCAACAGTAACTGGCCCTCCAACCAAGTGAAAAACTCAGGAGGGTATCCAATAATAGGGCCCCCACCATGTCGGGCCATCACATCGACCCACCGACCATGTGAGGATCTCTAGGATCCCTATCCTCAAGTGGTACCTGAGGACGTAAAAGGAGGACTTGTTCCAGTAAAAACGAGATCACTATGGATCCATAGCCGAACTGCTTGAGTTCTCCCTGCCGACACTTTGTCAGCTGAGCTCGCATGTTTGCAAGGAGACCCTCGCACAAGTTGAAGATCCTGGAGGACATATAGTCCTCCGCATAAAGCATCTGGGCCCGAGTGGCCATGTGTGGGGCTTGGCTCCCCGCCACTCTAGTAATAGTGAACAATATGGTACGCAGTGGGTGGTTCACGACATCCCTAATGGGAATCTTCCCGGTGGAAGATCGAGCAAGAGCAGTACAATGCTGTGAAACCATGTCATTGACAGTGCGGTCACTAGCCCATGATTTGGTGAGAGCTACAGGGTCCCCTCTTCAGGACAAACCAGTAAGAAAATAGATGTCCTCAACATCTATAGTGAGGATATGCTCACTGATCACAAAGTGTTGTTGGGCCGGATCCCAACACTGGAGCATATGTGACAATAATGGAATTTGGGATCTCATCCCCTGAACCTTGAAGAACTTGAGTAAACCGCAGTTTCTCAAAGCATTCATGCACTCTGGATCATTGGTAGCTTGTACATCTTCTACCTCGTGTTCTCTTTCCCGCCACTCTAAAACCATGTTTGCTTGCTAACAACCTGTCAAAATGGGCATTTAAACACTGTTATATCTTACTTCAACCATAGTAAATTCTCTTTTTGGGTTTAATTTGATGTTTGGGAAATGCATCTCCGTCGTCGCACTGTGATTTTGCACACAGTGCAATGACATCGCACCCCATGCATTAGGGATTTGCGCCGAGTCGGTCTTGTCATAGTTCCTGAAAGGGAAAACTATGACGAGCCGAGGGCAAAATATCCCTCCATGAATTCATCAAAAAACCCAAAAAATTGAACCTAAAATCCAAATCTAATCCATTAGAAAGTTGATGGATGAAGTTTAGGCTTACCTGCTCTAGACGGTGGGTGAAATGGTGGCTCGTAGCTCCCGAAATAGGCAAAGGAAGTTTTGGCTCCAAGTTGTCACTTCTGCTCCCAAATTGTCAAATGAAACAATGGTGACTATTTTTGGCCCATTTTTCTATTTATAAATGAAATGGAATATTCATTTTTCAAATATTTGATGCCATTATGCCATTTGCTATAGTTTGGATCGGTTTTATTATATTTGGACGTTCGGTTGACTATTTGACCTAGTTTCCGAGTGTGCAAGAGTTGTGAAGTGCCTTTCTACGCCATTTTCACGTTGGAACGATCATCTCAGGTATGAACACCCCTTGTGTATTTTTTCGTTTCATTAATTTTTAAATTATTTAATGATTATGAGCTTACTCTTTGTTCTTTCTCGTGCTCTTGAAACCATGAGAATACGTTACCGAGTTACGATTTATCACTTTTCCGGGCTCGTTAAAATACTACGGAAAAGGAACCCCATGGAGTCTACCGTTAAGCTCTTTTCAGGCTCTCGAAATATGAAAAGATTGCCAAGCGAACTTGTCACATTCCCCCTTGTAAAAGAATTTGAACGGACGTCTCCCTGGTGATAGTTTACCCCTTTTTCGGACCAAGGGGCACTAGTTACGAAAAAGGTATACTCTAGCCAATCATGACTGGAAGAGTCCTCTCCCGCGTTGTTTTACCCTTTTTCGGGTGACAAGGCTAACTTTACAAAAAAGGACCGTTGGAGTCTTCTTTAGTTCTTTTCAGACTCTCTAAACATGAAATGACAACCGAGTTTATCCTTATATGGACTCATTAAACTTTCACATTGAAGGGCCCGCTATGGGACGAACCCCTCTTATCTTAGGTTCGAAAAATATTTGGGATTGGACTCATCTATGAGATGAGCTATACCGAGCATCTGGTTACCCTCATCAAGATCGTAAAAAACACATGAGGCACTCATCGTTCATGATGGGGAAAAAGGAAATATTTTGTGTTACATACTTTATTAGTGGCAGTACGTAGTCGTTCTTGAACATGGCACTCATCTGCATTTGCATACAGCACTTGGATCATCTGTTTGTCCCCGAGTTCCTCTTACTTCCTGAGTCTTGTTACTTCTTTGAGTCATTCAAAGAAAGTTTCCGTCAGTAGTCACATTAGGAATTTGTGTCATACTCATCATGTCAATACTTCCAAGTCATGCCATGCCCATGTTCAAGAACAAGTCCATCATTAGTCATCTGTAGTCAGTACATCCATCGTTATGTTGGTCTATTCTGAGTTAGTCTTGCATATCAATGTACCATCTGACCTACTCTACACATCTTTTGTCGTGTTTCGTGTCGATTGATGGGGGATTCATCATGGCCCTCCTTCGACGGATTCATCCTTGTCGACATCAACTCATCATCCGAGGACTGAATCTAGAAACCAACCAAGTACCTTGGCCCTGCATGCCTCAATGGCAGGTTACCTCGCTTTCAACATGAGTTTACATCATTGACTCTTGATTAAAATATTTCATCTTGCGTTCGACTTCAACTCACTTATTCACGCTTGGTGATATGTACTGTGATACCTTGGGAATCATTGACATCAATGATGATCTCCCTCGCTCTTGCTAACAGTTTACATCAATGACTGGTAATCAAGTGGTTTCTACCATGTTTGACGTCAAGACATTTGTAATCACATGGATAGATTCGTATCATTGCAGATTCATCTTGAATACCCTGGGCAGTCATGTTTTACCCAGGTTGCGATGGAATTTGTATTGAGTCATATTACACGGATCCACATTTGTATTGGTCGTGGCTTTGTTATCATCTCATCATGGATCTATGCTTGTGTCTAGTAGCCATGATTGTGTTCAGTCGATCATTACTACCATGGATCTGCATTGTATTGGTAGGCAGCCATGTTGTACTTCATATGAGATTGTCAGTTCAGAGTTAGTTGTACTGCAGCAACATCCTTCATCCGACAAGTCCATTGCCATTCATTCTATCAAAGCATTTCACCTATCCAATCTTTAAACAGCTTCATGCTTCGAGGGGCATTCTATTACACCTAAAATATTCCCATCATGAGATTCAGTGTATACACCCCTGGAGTTACCTTAATTAAGTGATTTACCTGGAAGGATTTGTACCCATTTTGTACTAGGTTTTGAGAGGTTGTCGCAGGCTGCTCTCATGCAACTTGCGACGTCGCACCTTGCTCCATTACAGAGTGCGACGAAGTTAGTTAGATGACAAAAATAGCTTCTTCAAGTCCCTTCTCGAAGCTTGTTGACTTGGGGCCTTATCCTTGACCTCTTGGGAGAGTTGGCACTTGACTCCTAACACCTTGGAAAGATCCCTTAAGTCTCTCCTATCATATCTCAACCTATCCTATCCATATCCTATCCACTTAGTCCTATTTAAATGAAGCTCACTCCCATTCTAAAGGGAGGAAGTCTATGGTATTCTTATGCTGGTGAAATCAAGCCCAATAGACCTAACATTCTAGCTTGGGGAACTTCACTTCTCTCTAGGAGCTTTGGCATGGCTTGTCGGAAGGAGTTTGCAGTGTTAAGGCTATGGTTGTAATCCTCTTTTCTATTTTGCTTCTCAAATCTTCAATACAGTTAATATAATTGCTTTCCAAAAATGTTGTCTCTTTGATAATGTTTAGAGTTTTCCTCCTTAACTGTTAACTTAGATCTATCATATGAGATATATGCTTTCACTTCTCGTGGTTTGTTACATGTTCAACAGGGTTTAGCTACTCGCGATCTGGCAGCGTTGGGGCATTGGATCAATGAAGGAGAAAGAGATATACAGATCTAAGGTAAACGATCTACTCTTGCATTTGTACTTCTACATGATCTAGGAAGGTAATCTATGTTCTGTCCTATTTGTTCTAGACTTACGTTAAGCTAGGGAGATCAGGCCTTGAGTCCGCTCTTGGTAGATTGTCCGTGAAACAATCCCTGAGCAGATATGTATGTACTTGGGACAAGATGTTTTGTACTCTTTTGCACTCCAGGACTATTTATGGACACCTATTGGCCCAGTCAGTTAATGGGCAATTTTTGGACATAATATAAATATTTACTGCACTTAATATGGAATATTTATGTTTAATTTATGGGTGTTTTTTATGTCAATATGTGGTGGCTGCGTGGGACCAGTACTATGACAACTACTGTTCCCTGTTCAAGAATAGACAACCCTCCCCTATCTCTGCAAATGATGTTTTATTTGTCTCCCGCTACAACTTTTATAGAAGACATTAGTTAGTTTTATATTATTTAAATAAAACCATTAATGATGCTCAATTATTTAAATGTATTCTCAATAAATTGCGATGGGGCTGCTCACCTTTTTGATAAAAGAATTAAACCAACATACCTTAAAGGTTGTAAGTTGCGAGTTTTTAATTGCCAGTTAAATCATTGTGTACCTTTATATTTTAAGAGTATTAAACACTTTGCATGGCCAAGTGCATAGAATCATAGAAGGGCTTGAGGCAGAGGAGGGGATCTTGACTTATATACATTATGGTGGTCCACTGAATAGAATTGAAGGCTCTATTACCTATTATTAGAATTTTGTTTTGATCGACTTTTTAGTATTGAATACTGTTTTATGTACTGAATGGTTCCTATAATTAAGTGGCTTTGAGATGTGATTATTTAGTCTCAATGGATCACGCACATTGGTAATGCACCATGGACACCATGGTCATTTTACGAGGGAGACAAAAACTTCTAGGTTTGTTTGCAGCCAACCATTTCCTTTGATGCGATGAGTGGGCTTGCTTACCTACTTTTTGACGCCTTGAAGCCTAGCATTTGGTTAATTGGTTGTTGTTGAAGAGCTAGTACAAGCTAATCTCCTATGTTTTTGATCCCCTAGAGCCCGCTACCCTTGAGTTGGGGTAATCTACTAAGTTGTTGAGCCCCTAGAGCCCGCTACCCCCTTGAGTGTCCTACGGAGCTTCTACTCTTTGTGGTTGAGGGAGCCTAACTTAGCTTGTTTTTTTTATCCGAGCTCATCTACTAAGTTGTTGAGCGATCTTCCCGCGACCCCCTTGAGATGGTACTCTCAGTGTTGGATCTCAACAAACCTTGAGCTGGTACGAGGTAATCTCCTATAAGTGGGTATGATCTTCCCGCTACTATTAAGAACCCATGTCTTTCCTTTATTAGTGTATTGTTGTTGGACTCAATTGCTTTGTAAGTCGTCCCGTAGTATTTGTTGATCCATAGTTTGTGTTATTGTTGTTTGGCGCATATGCTTTGTAAGTCGCCCGTAGTATTGTTGATCCATAGTTTGTATTGGCCCATGGTTTTGGTTTTGACCCATAGTATTGGCGCCTAGACTTAGTATATAATTGTGTGTTGAGGCCTATGAAGGCACCGTGAAGTTATTTGTCTGAGCTTGCTCAAAGGAGGTTGCCCCCTCGAAGTGGCCTGCGATCAATATAAAAGCGATTCTGAGTTCTGTCATTTCTGCCATCTCGTGTTTTCATTAATTAATTATTGCAAGTTCATCACATCTGGTATCAGAGCACTTTCTGGGGCTCGCTAGGTGAAATTTTTGTCAATTTTTTTTTCGCAGCTTCGGATCTAGCAATAATCCCTATCAACTTAACTATGGGAAGTACTTGGGCATAAGCCCTAAAAATCATTTTGAGGAGTACCACAGGAACCCCGAAGTAGCTGGCCCATTGAGAGGACCTGCCAACGAAAAGGGAAACGACCCCTACCTGATTGACTAGTTCCCACCCGTGAGGTAAACCAAGAGATGTCGTTTGTGGTAAAGCGGTTATCAGTTTTACTTGAGCCGTGGAGTGAGGGGTACTGCCCCAATACGCAAGCCGTTAGACAGCATTGGTGGCTGAGTGAATCCCTTGAACCAATAGGAAGCCGCACATACCTGGGGTCCATATCTATTTTCAGCTAATACATTGCAGATTTCCTCTGTCCAGAACTGCTACCGATCACTTCCGCGCCATTTTAGATCCATCTGTTGAGGATCCCTTCTGCGCCATTGCAGATCCATCTGTTGTGGATCCCTTCCGCACCGTTGCCGATTCATTTCTGAAAATAAGAAAAAAAAAAGTATAAAATTATGTTTTTTTGCCATATCTCCCTTGTTTTCACTCCGTTCCCTTGAAACTTCCCCGACACCCCAGTAATCCTATTCTGCATATTTCATTCGTGAGGACCCTATCCCAAATTCCACTTCCCAAAGCTCGAAATCTCACATTTGTCTATTTTTAGGGTTTGCCATAACGTTTTCAGATTTCTCCCAATCGCCTTCAAATTTTACCACCGAGTTCCTTTCCTAATTCTGCTTCTTTGTCTCTCTCTTCCAAATTTTCTCATTCTTTCACCCCACTTATGAAATCCCCATTTTTCGCTTCCCTGTCCATCGGAAAGTGTCCAAAACCTACTCAAACCCCAATTACCCCTCCGAGTTTTTCCCAAATCCAAATTTTCCTTTACTAAAGCAGCTTTTGTTTGTGTTTTTCTATCCATTCCCCCCCCCCCCCCAAAAAAAAAAAAAACTCCTGGTTATGGTTGTCCCCCGCGCAAAAGCAAAAACCATGGAGGAAGCACTTGCAGCCATCCAAACCAAACTCCAAGATCTGGATGAAAAAATTCTCAGCTTCCATCTTCAACATTTAGCCATGAACAATAATTGACAGCAAGAATCTTCTGCAGCCAATGGGTTCTCTTCTTCCAGCAATTTCCGTGGTCCGAAGCTTGAATTTCCTCACTTCAACGGTACTGATCCGACTGGATGGATCTATCGTGCAGATCAGTATTTCAGTATGCATAATACTTTTGATGTCCAAAAAGTTCCACTTGCATCCTTTCATTGGGAACAGGAAGCCCTTCAATGGTACCGTTGGTACATCAAGGCTCATGATGAGCCAAAATGGACATATTTTTGCCAACTCATTTTGCAATGCTTTGGTCCTAGTGTTTTTAATGACTTCACCGGAACACTCACTAAAATTCATCAAAGTGGCACTGTGAGAGAGTATCAGATGGAATTTGAGAAACTAGCCAATCACAAAGAAGGATTGTCTAATGAATTCTACAGGAGTTGTTTTATCAGTGGTCTTAAGGATGAAATTCGTTCAGAGGTTAAAATGTTCTGTCCCAACACAATGATGGAAGTCCTAGGGTTGGCTAAGTTGGCAGAAGACAAGCTTCCATCCCAACAACACTCCAAACCCTCTTTGTTCCCTTCCAAAATATGGGTTCTCAACGACCTCCCATTCCGCCAGCTCCTCGACCAACTCCTATCAAGCATTTGTATGAAACAGAGATGCAGGCATGTAGAGAAAAAGGGCTCTGTTATATTTGTGATGAGAAATTCACTCGAGGACATAAATGTGTTCAGCAAAAGCTCTATCTCTTGGATATGGATTCTTCACCTGCCTCTAAAATTGGTGAAGAAGCTCCAAATACAATGGATGATCAGGTCGACATTCAAGAGTTTCCTATTGACCCCCCATCTCAGGACGACGAACCAGAGATATCTCTCAATGCTTTATCCGACGTCACCACCCCCCAAACAATGCGGGTCAGGGGTTACTTCAAGAAGCTTCCTCTTACAATACTCATTGATTATGGAAGCACACATAACTTCATTGACCCTCGGATTGCCAAATAGGCTGATTATTTTATCCATCCTTGCTCCAACTTTGAAGTTATGGTTGCCAATGGGGGCACCTTACCTTGCAAGGGAAAGTGTCACAATGTGCATATCTCTCTGGAAGATTATAACCTGTGCTCTGACATGTTTTTGTTAGAACATTTTTCCACCTATGTACATTAATAATTTATTAATGATGATTAATTAGCCCAAGTGATTAATGATTACATCCCTAAGTTGATTAGCTACTAAATGGTCAATTATCATGAACTAGATGGCAAATGTGAACAAGTGCTGAGTCAAACCAGCTAAGTGGAGCGCTCCCCAGGGCAATTAATGCACTCAGCATGCCTAGAGCGCCCTCCTCAGGTCATTTAATGCACTCAGCATGCTTCTCTTCTATCTAGGGCGCATTTGCTCTCTTTGTGGACAATCTTGCCTTGTTTTGTCACATTTTTGACCAATTTTAGACTCCAAACCTCTAACCAACCAGTTTCTTCACATGTGTGAGGTCACATGGGCCTGTCCAGTCATTCCCAGCATTCACACTGCAGATTCGAACCAGTTTGGGATGGTTTGGGATATTTTGGTCAACCTAGGGGGGTTTGAGCTTTTTCTAAGCTAGATCAGTGTGAACACTCCAGATGGATTCAAATTCTTCCAGATTTGTATATATGGGTGTTCTTAACCTTTGTTAAGGTTGGACAGTTAATAATATTGACATTATTCACCAATTCATGTGTATTGTTCTTCATTCATTTAAATTTTTTATGCTAATTCTTGCAAATGTTGTGCAATCTTTCACCAGTGAGGAATCCACAGTAGCTAGATTCAACTGTGCTTGAGATTTTACATGGTATCAGAGCTATTGGAGCTAGAATTTGAACCAGCAGACTGTTGTAGTGGATTGCCAGAAACAGTGGAGAAACCACATAATTCCTGAGGCCATTGCCTTGAGCTTACTGGAGAAATCTAGTGGCTCCTCTCAGGTGTGATGCTCTCCCGAATGCACCCACTATCCATACAGGGTTCGAATCTGTGAGTGTAGATCCCTCCAGAGTGATTTGAGAGTTGTTTGCAGGTATTGGAGTTCAGCATTGTCAGCAAGTGCGAATTGCAGCAGAGGAGAATGGAGCCATCTCACCCAAACGTGCTCACACCCTTCAACTATTTCGATTGGAAGGCAGAAATGGTGATTTTGCTGAGATCCAAGGGTCTCTACAGAATCACGATGGGCACTGAGGTTGAGCCAAACTCAGCTGTGGAGAAATCCAAGTTTTTTAACAGAATGGATGAGGCATTTGGCCTCCTTTGTCTCAGCATTTCGAGAGACCTCCTGTTTCATGTAGAAAGTCTAGCAACTCCAAATGAAGTGTGGCTCAAGCTTGAGACACTGTTTGGAAAGACTGATGAGATGAGAGGCCACCAGCTCGAAAATGAGCTTGTCTCACTGAGCCCAGGGAATTTCGATTCCATCCAGGACTTCTTCACCAAGTTCAAGAACTTGGTCTTGCAGATCAGACAATGTGGCATAGAGAAGAAAGAAGAACAGTTGGTGTTGTCCATTCTCTCCAAATTGGGTTCTGAATACTCAGTTTTTGTGTCTTCCTTCAACTCCACAAGGCTCACAGTCAGAGGTTGGAAGATGCCATCCTTGGCTGACTTCATGGAGATGCTAACTCAAGAGCAAGACAAGCTGGTCTTGATGGGCTCCATCAAACAAAAAGATCAAGTTCTTGCAGCTGGAGATTCGAAATGTGGAAGAAGCAAGCAAAAACCCAGGGTTTCGAAACCTCAAGAGAAGAAGAGAAAGGATGAGAGGCCCAAATCCTCTGAGGGGGTTTCGAATCCTATCAAGAACAAGGGAAAGAAGGCTGAGAAGACAAAATGTAGCTACTGTCAAAGAGGTTTTCATCCAGAGAGCTCATGCATGAAGAAAACCATAAACACCATGACACATCTCCTACAGAAAAATAATATTCCTCTTCCTGAAAGTTCCAAGAAGAAGGAGTGCATTTCTGAAGACAAGGAGAGCTGCCATGCTTTGGTGGCTAGCTCATCTCATTCACCTTTGTTTATCATTGATTCAGGTGCCTCAAGGCACATGGCTTCCTCAAGAGACTCATTTTCTGAACTTGCTCCCTACAGTGGCCTCTCAATTCGAATGGGAGATGACTCAGAAATCCTTGCTCATGGCATTGGGAAAATCTCTATGGAGAATGGCTTCTTCTCCAATGTGCTGTATGTACCAAATCTTGCAGCAAACTTGCTCTCTGTGTATCAAATGACACATACTGGAGCAGCAAAGAAGGTGGTCTTCACTCAGGATGAAGTGGAGATATCAGAAGTTACCACCGGGAAAATTGTTGCAAAGGGTGTTGCAGACCATGACATGAAGATGTACATGTTCTCCCACTTCCTCGAATTTTCTTCACCAAGTGTGCTGCTGTCACATGGGAATGAGACCAGCAAGCTATGGCATCAAAGGTATGGGCACCTAAACTACAGATATCTTCAAGTTTTAAGCAAAGAAAATATGGTAGAAGGGCTGCCCCAAATCAGATTTTCGAGTGGAACATGCAAGGGTTGCATGATTGGGAAACATCCTGAAAGGAAGTATGACAAAGGGAAGGCTAGGAGGGCTGATCAAACTCTTGGGATAGTACATTCTGATCTCATAGGGCCACTCCCCAAACCCTCCTATGGCTGCAGCAAATATGTGCTCACCTTCATCGATGACTACTCAAGGTACTGCTGGTTATTTTTCCTTAAGCAAAAATCTGAAGTCTTTGATTGTTTCAAGAATTTTAAGAGCATGGTTGAGAACTTCAGTGGGAAGGCCATGAAGATTTTGAGGACTGATAATGGTAGAGAGTATGTCAACAACAATTTGCAGCAGCTCTGTCAAGAGCATGGCATTCAGATGCAACACTCAGTGCCCTACACACCTCAGCAAAATGGTGTTGCAGAGCGCAAAAATAGAGCACTGAAAGAGATGGCAACTTGCATGTTGCAAGCAAGGGATTTGTCTCCTAAATTATGGGCTGAAGCTATGAATTGTGCAGCATATGTTCAGAACAGGGCACCACACAAAGCATTGCAAGGAATCACTCCATTTGAAGCTTGGATGGGCCACAAGCCAAATGTCTCACATTTCAGAATTTTTGGCTCAAGGGCTTGGGCCAGAATTCCACCCGAGAAGAGAAAGGCATTGCAGCCCCAAAGCAAGGAGTCAATCATGGTTGGGTATGCAGAGGATTCCAAGGGCTACAAGCTCTTTGATCCATCCACTCACAAAAATTTCATTGAAAGAAGTGTCAAATTCGAAGAGGAAGAATTTTTGCAAGCTAGTGAACAAGGTGATGGGGAATGCTCATTCCCTCGTCTTGATGATGAAGTAAGTAGTGATTCATTCTCTGATATTTCTGATTCTGATATTGCTGAAGATGATGTTGATATGGATTCTGAACATATCCCTCCCTCAAGGCCCAAGTGGGTAGAGAAAACAATTCAAAGTGCCGGAGAGCTAGTGGGAGATCCCCAAGATGCTAGGAAAACTAGATCTCAATTTCACAATTCCTTTGCATATAATAATTCTGATCTGAGTGAGGCATGTTATTTGATGGTTGGATCTGATCCAATGTCATATTCAGAAGCATGTACAGACCCAAGGTGGCAATCAGCCATGCAAGAGGAGATGAACTCACTCCATGAGAACAAAACTTGGTATTTGGTCCCTCTTCCTCCCAAGAGGAAACTAGTGCAATGCAAGTGGATTTATAGAACCAAAATTGGATCTGATTGCTCTGATCTGAAGTATAAGGCCAGGTTGGTGGCTAAGGGTTACTCTCAGGTCCAAGGAGTGGACTATACAGAGACATTTGCACCGGTGGCAAGGATGGACTCCATAAGACTAGTTTTGGCAATTGGGGCTTCCAAGCGATGGGAGATTCATCACATGGATGTAAAAAGTGCCTTTCTTCATGGGGATCTGAATGAGGAGATTTATATGCAGCAGCCTGAAGGTTTTATCTCTGATCATACACTTGTTTGCAGGTTGAACAAATCACTCTACGGGCTCAAGCAAGCTCCTAGAGCATGGTATGCAAAAATGGACAATTTTCTGCTATCTTTGGGGTTTGAGAGGTGTAAGTCTGATCCAAATGTGTATATGCAGCATGTTAGTGATCTGATATTGATTATTGTACTGTATGTTGATGATCTTTTGATCACTGGTAGCTGCACCAAAGAACTTGACTCAGTTAAGAGAGCATTGCACAGTGCATTCTCCATGACCGATCTAGGATTGCTAAAACAATTTCTGGGTTTGGAGATTGATCAATCTGTGAATGGAATTTCTGTATGTCAGTCAAGGTATGCTTCAGATTTGCTGCAGAAATTTAAGATGGCTGAATGTAAGTCTGCAAAATTTCCATTTCTTTCAGGAGTTAAGCTTACAGAATGGGGTTCTTCACCACTAGTTGACAGTTCGTTGTATAGACAACTAGTTGGGAGTTTGTTGTATCTTACACACTCTCGACCAGATTTGTCTTATGCTGTTGGGGCTATTGCAAGGCACATGCAAGAGCCTCATGAGATCCATTGGAAGGCAGCCAAGAGGATCCTTCATTATGTTCAGGGTACTAAGTCCTTTGGTATCCATTATGCTGCTGGTTCATCCCTTGAACTAGTAGGATTTACAGATTCTGATTGGGCCGGTGATTGTATTGATCGGAAGTCAACTTCCGGTTATGTCTTTATGCTTGCACATGGACCTATATGATGGTCAAGCAAGAAACAAAGCACTATTTCCTTATCTTCAGCTGAGGCCGAGTACAGGGGAGCAGTCAATGCAGCCACACAATGTGTTTGGTTGCAAGGTATTCTTACAGAGTTCGGGATTGTCTTTGATTCACCCACTATTCTTTGGTGTGATAATCAAAGTACAATCAAGATTTCTACCGATCCAGTACAGAGGCAGAGGACCAAGCACATAGAGATACACATGCATTACATTCTGGGTTTGGTGCATGACCGGATCATAGCATTGCAGTATTGCCCATCCAGTGAGCAAACTGCTGATATCTTCACCAAGTGTTTTACCGAGAAGACCTTCACTCACCTTAGATCTTTGCTTGGGGTGAGTGATGCATGGTGATGATTGGTGTATTTTGATATATGCCACATGTCCATTTTAGAGGGGAGGTTTTATTTCCCATGTGGTTTTCCTCCTTACCTTGGTTACATGGACAAATAAATTTTATGATGTAAAAGGTGACTTGAGCCTAGTTGCCAAGGCCTTAATTTTTGATATTTCACTAAGTCTAGCTTAAGGGGGGGTGTTAGAACATTTTTCCACCTATGTACATTAATCATTTATTAATGATGATTAATTAGCCCAAGTGATTAATGATTACATCCCTAAGTTGATTAGCTACTAAATGGTCAATTATCATGAACTAGATGGCAAATGTGAACAAGTGCTGAGTCAAACCAGCTAAGTGGAGCGCTCCCCAGGGCAATTAATGCACTCAGCATGCCTAGAGCGCCCTCCTCAGGTCATTTAATGCACTCAGCATGCTTCTCTTCTACCTAGGGCGCATTTGCTCTCTTTGTGGACAATCTTGCCTTGTTTTGTCACATTTTTGACCAATTTTAGACTCCAAACCTCTAACCAACCAGTTTCTTCACATGTGTGAGGTCACATGGGCCTGTCCAGTCATTCCCAGCATTCACACTGCAGATTCGAACCAGTTTGGGATGGTTGGGATATTTTGGTCAACCTAGGGGGGTTTGAGCTTTTTCTAAGCTAGATCAGTGTGAACACTCCAGATGGATTCAAATTCTTCCAGATTTGTATATATGGGTGTTCTTAACCTTTGTTAAGGTTGGACAGTTAATAATATTGACATTATTCACCAATTCATGTGTATTGTTCTTCATTCATTTAAATTTTTTATGCTAATTCTTGCAAATGTTGTGCAATCTTTCACCAGTGAGGAATCCACAGTAGCTAGATTCAACTGTGCTTGAGATTTTACAGTTTTCCTTGTCTTTAGGCAAATGTGATGTGGTTTTTGGCGTTCAATGGTTACGCACACTTGGCCCCATCTTATGGGATTTTGCTGAACTTTGGATGTAGTTTTCCATCAATGGGACACAATAAAAATTTACAGGCTTACAACCAGGGTCTCTCCGCATCATCAGTTCACATCACCTAGAAAAGATCCTTAAGAGGAATTCACATGGTGTCATCGCTCAACTCCATTTCATTCAGATGCACCCACCAATGGCCTCCACTACTTCCTTGGATAAATATGCGAGTGTCTTTGCTGCACCAGTGGGCTTGCCACCTTCACGAGACCTTTCCGGTAAGCATTTAGCTGCATTTACATCTAAGCAGGACTTGATGGCTATTTTGCATGCAGTACAAAAGTGGCATCCATCCCTATTGGGGAATTAATTTTGCATCAAGACTGATCTCCCGAGTTTGGAAAATTTCCTGGAACAACGGGTCTCCTCCCGAGCACACTTGAAATGGGTTATCCAACTCATGGGTTATGACTATGCGATCACTTCCTAGAAGGGTAAGGACAATATGTTGGCAGATGTTCCTTCTCGCACAATTGATGACCCAGTTTCTCTTACAACTATTTCTCTGCTTGTTCCAAATTGGTTGCAATCTGTTCAACCGAGCTATCTCTTCTATGAACTCCATGCTTCTTCATCGGCAAGGCACTCTGGTTTCCTCCAAACGTATGACCGGGAACAATGTAACTTCTTTTGGTCGGGACTTAAAATGACAATTCAATGGATGGTGGTTAACTGTGATACTTTCCAGGTCAACAAGGGTGAAACGACACTCCTTTCGAGACTGCTCGAACCCTTTCCCATCCCTACATAGATTTGGACAACTATTTCTATGGATTTCCTAGAAGCGCTCCAGTGGTACAGTACCACATATAAAAGGACACCATATGAAGCAGTCTCTAGACAGGCACTGCCAGTTCTTCTTCCATACACCTTCAGCAGCTCCCCAGTTCAGGCAATTGACTCGATTCCTTGAAACCGTGATCAGATTCTTCTCATTCTGCAGGACAATCTTCACATGGCAAGAATTCGACTGAAACAACAAGCTGATCATCACCTTTCTGAGCGCACTTTTCACGTAGTTGATATGGTTCTTCTTCATCTACAACGTTCCACGCAATCCTCCCTGAAACTCAAAAGGCGTCAGTGGCCTGGCATGCAACCTGAGGATGCTACAGGGGAACCACTCCTTTAGATTTTGCATCAATTTGCACATCTCAAGCTTTGAGGACAAAGCTTTTTCTAAGGGGGAGGGGATGTTAGGAACCCATGTCTTTACTTTATTAGTGTATTGTTGTTGGATGCATATGCTTTGTAAGTCGTCCTGTAGTATTTGTTGATCCATAGTTTGTGTTATTGTTGTTTGGCGCATATGCTTTGTAAGTCGCCCGTAGTATTGTTGATCCATTGTTTGTATTGGCCCATGGTTTTGGTTTTGACCCATAGTATTGGCGCCTAGACTTAGTATATAAGTGTGTGTTGAGGCCTATGAAGGCACCGTGAAGTTATTTGTATTGAGCTTGCTCAAAGGAGGTTGCCCCCTCGAAGTGGCCTGCGATCAATATAAAAGTGATTCTGAGTTCTGTCATTTCTGCTATCTCGTGTTTTCATTAATTAATTATTGCAGGTTCATCACAGCTACCCCCTTGAGTGTCCTGTGGAGCCCGAGCATATATATATACTAGGTTGTGATATTACCGCTACCCCATGAGCCTAAGATTCTACTCTTTTGGGGTATTATCTTCTTGCTACCCCCTTGAGCTAGGGTAATCTCTATAGATAAAATTAATTGCTGCTCAAATTACGGGGAATATGAAGAAAATATCATACCACCAATAGCAATAGAGGCCACCTTTTGTTCCTGAATTTACCATCTGTATAGGCTACGTTCACACTATTTATCATATTATTCATTATTCATAGGCCACCTTTACTTCCTTAATTTACCATCCCTTTCATGGATTTTCACTAGCATCCAACCAAGACTAGGTCAGATAGGTTTTCCCTTCATATGCCACCTCTTTGTTCTAAATTTCCCCACTTGTACAAGGAACTGACCCTTAGCAAAGAGGGTGCTTATATACTATACCAACCACAAAACATACAACATATTCCAGTTACCACACTCTTTATTCCCAGTAGTTAAACTCATCTTTCCCAACAGTGTAGTTCCTCCCAACAGTTTAAATAGTCTGTTCCGGCAACAAGCAAGGCAAGCATAGTTGCAATATCCCTCTTTGCCCGCATATGTGCTATGTCCACTATAAGCTATGCTCTATCATCCTGAAGTTGAGCTTGTACTTCAGTATACTCCTATACAAGGATCAAGTTCAGAACCTATTATTGCAGTAAATTACCTTGATTCTCTCATTACCCATTATTTTATACAAAAATGGTCAACCCAATTACCTATAACCATGGTTGAACAAGCTTATTCTCCGAGAACAATAGTTCCAAACCCTTTACATAAAAATATAATCCATCTTAGGAATTCACCCAAGAAATAGTATAGCTAAAAGTAACTATGAGGTGAAGAACTATAATTAGAACCATAACCTCGAGATCAATCACGAGATAAACCACAAGGGTAAAAATAATAATCATTGAATGTAGTCGCTTGAACTTGCCGGGGAAGATGACTCACCCATTTTAAAAGACCCTCCTATATTTATATAAAAGCATTCATTTTTACGTTAATATAACATTTTGCAATGAAGAAGTTAGTAATATGGCAAGCGAGATAGAAGAGAAGAGGTACGAGACAAGCCGTGTTGTACCCCAGGTTTGGTTATGATCATGGCACGCGCCCCAAGGGTTCTGGGGAAGTGGTTGCACTCCCCCGGTTGGGGTAGTGCCCCTGAAGAAAATTTTTGGGTTGTTTTCGCCAACAGATTACGGGCCCATGGTTTTGGGTAAGCCGTGGTACTTTCCCATTGTATTTCCCCTTTATAAGAAAGACATTGTAATACGGCTCGGGTCGATGTATTAGGTATTATGCATTGTAAAGATCTCTGAGATCGTGAAGAGAGACTATGAGACAGTGAAGAGGAAGTGCAGCTGATGTGTTGCAGGTTGTATCCCTTCATTTGTTGGATGGTATAATAATAAGGACTGGCAATTTGAGTGTGGACGTAGCCCATCTTGGGTGAACCACAATATATTGGTGTCTCTCTTGTAATGTGTTTGTGTAATTTGTATTTGCATTTTGTTTATTGTTATTGGTCTGCGATCTTGTTTTTCTAACAATTGGTATCAGAGCCAAAGGTCTATTTGGTAGATAAACCCGCAGAAAACTAGGGTTTCTAGTTTGAGTGGGAGCAATGGTGGAAGAAGGAAAGTTTAAGGTCGAGAAATTTAATGGCCAAAATTACTAGTTATGGAATATGCAAATGGAGGACTATCTGTACCAGAAGGATCTATTCCTACTGTTGGGAGGAAGAGAAAATTAGTCAACGACTATGACGGATGATGAATGGGAGGTTCTTGGCAGAAAGGAACTGGGAACAATACGGCTGTCCCTAGCTTCGTCGGTGGCTTTCAATATCTCAAAAGAAAATACAACGGAGGGTTTGATGAGTGCATTGGGTAAGCTGTATGAAAAACCCTCGGCCTCCAACAAGGTATTTCTAATGAAGCATTTATTTAATATGAAGATGTCTGAAGGTGGATCTGTTGTTGATCATTTAAATGAATTTAATACGGTTACAAATCAACTAATTTATGTAAGTGTGAAATTTGATGATGAGGTTAGGGCTCTTCTAATCTTGTGTTCATCGCCACAAAACTGGAATAGCTTGGTCATGGCTGTAAGTAACTCTGTCTCTGGTTCAAACACCTTAAAATTTGATGATGTTATTGGTGTTATTCTTAGCGAGGAAATGCGAAGAGAAAACACAAGTGAGACATCAGGTAATGCGTTGACCATGGAGAGCAAGGGAAGACAAAGGGAGAAAGGAAAGAGCTAAGGTAATCATGGCAAGTATAAAATGGGAAAATGCAAGTCCAGACTGGGAAAAATAGAGTGATGGAACTGTGGAAAGAAAGGACATCTGAAGAAAGACTACAGATCTCTAAAGAAGAAAGGAGCTGGACAACAGGAAACTACCCAGGAAGCAAATGTAGCAGGTGATGTGTTACAAGATGCTTTGATTCTTGCATTAGATAATACTAGTGATTATTGGGTAGTAGATTCAGGGGCTTCATGTCATGCTACACCCCATAGGAAATATTTTCATGATTATGTTCCAGGTGATTTTGGACATGTCTTATTGGGTGATGATGAGCCATGTAAAATTGTTGGAATGGGTAAGGTATGGATAAAATTTAAGAATGGAACTGAATGGATGCTAAAATATGTTAGGCATATTCCTGCTATGAAAAGAAATATGATCTCAACATGGCAGTTGGGAGATGGCGGTTGTCTATCTACGTTTGGAGAAACGTGGTGGAAGATCACTAAAGGATCAATGGTGATAGAAAACGGATACAGAGTAGGTACGTTGTATTTATGTCCTCATAATACTGACCATTCTATCTCTTTAGCTTCCACAAGAACAGATACAGCATTGTGGCATCATAGGCTTGGCCACATGAGTGAGAAGGGGATGCAGATTCTCCACTCAAGGAAGTTGCTGCCAAATTTGAAGCAGGTAAGTTTGGAATTATGTGAGAACTGTGTTTATGGAAAACATAAGAGATTCAAATATCTCAGTGTTGGGAAACAAAAGAAGAATGAAAAGTTAGAGCTTGTGCATACAGATGTATTGGGACCGGCTCAGGTACAATCTCTTGGTGACTCTCATTATTATGTTACATTTATTGATGATGCAACTAGAAAAACTTGGTTTTATTGCATTAGACATAAATATGATGTGTTTGCTACTTTTAAGAAGTGGAAAGCTTTGGTTGAGAATGGGACAGGAAAAAGGTTGAAGTGTCTCAGATCTGATAATGGAGGTGAGTACTGCGGCAAGTAATTTGATAGTTATTGTTCATACCATGGGATTCATAGAGAGAAGATAGTCCCAGGAACACCACAAGAAAAAGGTGTGTCAGAAAGGATGAATAGAACGATCATGGAGCGTGCAAGGTATATGAGATTGCATGCAGGGATGCCCTTACAGTTTTGGGCAGATGCTGTAAATACTTATGTTTATTTAATAAACAGAGGGCCTTCTAGTGCTTTGGATGGTGGTATTCCAAAGGAGGCATGGACAGGTAAAAAGGTAAACTACTCATTTCTAAGAATGTTTGGTTGTGAAGCATTTGTCCATATTGATAAAGAAAATAGAACACAGTTTGAAGCTAAATCCAAGAAATGTACATTTATTGGATATGGGGTTGATGATTTTGGTTATCGCTTATGGGATTATGAAAATTAAAAATCATTAGGAGTAGAGATGTGATATTCAATGAAAAGGTCATGTATAAAGATCAGTTACAGGGAAATAAATAGGAAAAGGAAAACACAGAGTACACAGTACTTCATGAAATTGAAGAAAATGAAGTTCCAAAGGTGCCAGAAAATCAAGAACAACAACAAGTACCTGAAACTCCTACAAGTGTAAGAAGATCTACCAGGTTAAGTAGACTCCCTAAACGATACTCTCCTTAAATGTATTATTTATTGATGACTGATGTTGGTGAACCAGAATGTTATGAAGAAGAAATGCAGGTGGAAACTAGAAAGAAGTGGGAGTGTCACCTACCAAAATTTCTGAGCATTATTATTTATTTGCAAAAATACCTTATGTTAAATTTAATTACAAGTTTTGTAATTATGATCAGTTTTGATCATGGATGAATGTAATTACTGAATATTATTATTTAAATAAATTAATTAGGAGACAAACACTCAAGAGGACTGTTGAATGAGTGTTCACTAACCCACTAGGAGGAATGGAAGCTGTTGGAAGATATGGGACACATGGCAGCAGTTACATCACACCACTAACTGTTGGTTATGGGACAACTTCCCCTAAAATAGGGCATTATCCCCCAGGTGGAGGGAGTGAGCAGGAAGCTCATTTAATGACCCAGTAACATTTGAAAAGGCCTAGGTAGCCTATAAAGGAAAATTCGAATTGGAAAGGCAGCCCTTAATCAATATTTCTGCAGAATATTTTCCTCTTGTAAATCAGGTGATTTCAAGAGATATTCGAATAAGGGAGGTTAGTGGTGATTGAAAACTGAGTTTTTCTTATTTGCTAAGGAGAAACAGAGTTGTAGGAGCAAGTCTTTTTGGACTGCTATGTATTGAAGATTTAGAAGATTACTGCTACAACAAGAAGAATTCCTAATTCCTGAAGTTTCTTCCTCCTGGTGGTTCAGTGAACAAGCTCGGAGGTCCTAAGACAACATTTGATTGTTTTCAGGAGTTTGGTTGGGTGGAATAGTCTTTCTGAGTTGTTTGTTGCCCTACAGAGTTTCTCGGGTTTTTAAAAGATTTCCTAACTTATGCTCAGTAAATAATCCTGTTCTGTTTATCTAGTATTATTCTATTTATTTGCTTTCGAAAAGAATCTAATTCTGGAAATGTTTAAGTCTGAATGTTTAAGTTTAAATGTTAAATTAATAAATCAATATCCCCATTTTTCCACATGCTGTTTGGGAGCATCGTACTCTAGTAGAGATATGCAAATTAAAGTATATTAGAATATAGGCAAATTGCCATTTAAATTCAATAAATACATAGTAATTATTTATGTTTCAGTTTTTCTGTTCCCAAGTTAAATAATAGTAGAAAGATTCTGCATAGTATCTATGAATGTATTATAAGTACCAGAGCTCTCTGAGAAATTAAATAATGTATAATTTTTGTATTCATATCAATTTTCTGTATAAAAGAAAAATATACAGGTATGCATGTATCATAACAGAGTAACAATTAAATGATAGTGATCATCCAAATAAGATTATACATAACAATAATTACCAGTTTTCTTATTGTTTACAGACACTTGATTTCATTATCTCTGTTAATGTTTTTTAAGGTTATTATCTTTTTGTACTATTAACTTGAATTACATGCTGTAAACAAAATCTTTTCACAGTCATTCTATAATTTTCAAGTTTCTACAATACAATCATACACACACCATTTCTCTTTCATTTCTTATTTTATCAATTTCATAAACTTACAGATCAAACAGAATACAGATTAAATAGAAATATTCTGTTGCTGATAAGAAATAGTTTTCTATCTCTTATTATAAACACCATGTTCATTATCATCCTAACAAACAGTAGAAACTCTATGAACATCACTTTGTTTATACTCACCTATTCTATTGCAAAGCTGTTAGTGTCATTAGTATTTTGTTTAGTTTTCATTTCAAACCCTAGTTAGGTTTAGTCTTCCATTTTTATTTTTGTTTTATCCAAATACAAATAAAACACAAATGTAGGGTTTAATACTATTCGTTTCCCATGTACATATTATTGTAAACCATTTCGACAGATTCACTCTATTATTTATCAATATTACCAAACAAGGAATTACAACATCAACTTACAGTATCCAGATAAACAAACCAAATATCTAAACAAATGTTTTAACATACATTGTATTACCAAAAGGAGTATTATCTTACACAAAGATCAAGCCCTCGGCTCTCTTTCTTACTGTCTCAAATGATTACCAAAAACAAGTCAAATCTCATAGAACGTCAAACATCACAACAGAATAACCTCTAAACAAAGACGAATCTCTCAAGCAGCGTTTATAATATGTTTTGAAAAACAAGGTTGCATAGGGTTTATCCCAAAAATTCAATAGGCAGAAGAGCCCAAATATTCAAAATCGATGAGTTATATCTCCAATCGATAAACATCAAAGTTTACAAAATATAGCACCCAAGTATCACTGTCAAATAAAAGTGTTTCAAAGATTTCCCCAACCATCTTCAACGACAGATCCACGGCATAGATGAAGAGCACTACGAGGGTATGGAAGACCCGAAGCTTACCAGTGTAAGAGTGCGTGGTTTTTCCTTTTGCCAGACCCTAGTCAGACCTTATTTTTACACCCTGCACCTACAAACAATAGTTCGGAGTTAGACTCATGCTACTATCAAACTGAGAATCGAGATACAGTAAAAGAAACATTATTTCATCTTGGACGCTTACCTTCACCGCTTGTGGCCAGTCTTGGCATACTTCAGGACGACGAAAAAGGGTTCGTTCCAGTCTCAACGAGAGAACGCAAACACTTGTTGTTTGCAACGCATTTGTACCATACAACGAAGAACTTCAAACCTTCAATACTTCATCACTCTGAACTTGGACTCCATCTAAAATTACAACACCATTACAGAGGTTAAAACCTGCAACCTTCTGCACCAATTCACAGATCTCGGGTTCGAAACCCATGCAAACTTTCTACCAAAATCTCGGCAGCCTGTCGGCCACCTCCAGCAAAAACAATAACACAATGAACCACTTTTCCAAGTTAATAACTCAAACACACGATAGATGTTAGGGTTACCATCCGACGGCTTAGAGTCACGATCATCAACGGTTACAACAGTGCTAGCTATGTCTACTTTGGTATCCACAAAATCAACATTTAATGCCATCGTCCATTACCGTTTGACATTGCCATCTTGGAAAACACTTAAGTCAGCAACAACCAGTACCAGGGCGTATTATTCTGTCACAATAGCAAGCAACAACGAAAGCAAACCTACGTGGAACATGGGCTATCCAACTGAGCAGGGATATGGCACCAACTCGTTAATGGAAGATCATTACTTGATCTCTTTTACAGTTCGAGACACATGCCAACTTAATTGATTCAATGGCCTGTCCCATATAGAATTTAATGCCCACTCTGCATTACCTTTCGACATTGCCACTATGGCATATGGTGGAGCAAGTACGATGAAACGCTGGGCATATAACCCTTACACTTCGACGAGCATGGAGGCATTCACGTCTACGTGGATCTCCGGGTTATAACTCGGCAGGGAGGCAGTACTAAGCTTTTATTGCAGGATTGGATACGTGATCCCTACCACAGCTCGAGACCGGCGCCAAATTGATGAGCGAGTGACCTACCAAATCCATTTAATGTTTGTCAGTACCTCGATGTGATAACAAACATAACATGCTTCATTTCTTAACATAACAATATTTAACAATGTCGTACTCATCATAATAGTAATAACGTGTAGGCAAACACATGAATTATAATTCCAAGGTTTATATCTTATTGTCATCGCTTTCATACATTACAATGTTTGTATTTAATTTACAAACACTTGCATAGTAATGTCATGATTCTAACGATGCATATATTGCCAACATCTCCGATGTATGTTTTAATATTGACATTAAATCGAAAATAGGTATAGTCACACTATTGTTGTCATAAAGACTTTGGATAGGTTGTATTTTGTTTATAAATAGAATAAAAATTATATATATAGTCCAAAGCTTAAATTGCACTATATCTACATAACATTTGGTTAGTCATGTTCATATATTATTGTTTTTATCTCTTCATATATATTGAATATTAGTGGTTGCAAGAGCTTACAAGCTCATAAATTATACATACATTTGGTACTATCATTCTAAATGACGACGACACGACAGCTATCACTATAACCAGCTAGAACAATGACGACAACAACAACAATATCGTTAATAAGATACTTGTTCGACAGTTAACTTGGGTTGAGTTTACTCAGTTATAAGATGAACCTTGGAGAGCAAAGGTGTAAGCATGCGAGTCATACATATACGTTTTTATAGTTACAACAATCTCTAAACATGCTATTTTTATTTACGACGTTGAATTGAGCTTTACATGAAAACTGGAATTTATTGCAATCATGAAACTCCTTACCTATCGCCTACACATAAGACAAGTCAAATGCTTTAGCGTTGCAGCTAAGTAAGATTTGGGGTCCCTCATAGGAATCCCTTGGACAGTAAAGAAGCAAACTGTCTGTATCATCTCAAAGAAAAAGTACCATGTCATATTTCTAACCGGGCATTTCATTATTACATCAATCACACATATCGTTGCATTTGAAAGGTGTCGCATCAAAAGTCTGATCTATTCATGCATTTAACTATCTTAATGATAGTTGTTATAAATGTAATTAAGTTGTTGCTGTCACATTAGTTATAATAGAATTTTATTTATGTTTAGTACAACAACGGATTAGTTAACGTTGTTACATTTAGTAATTATTATTTCCGCAATTATAAATTATCCTAAATTAAGCTAATTGTTGCTATTTACAAAAATTTTAAATTTTTACGAAAATATGGGATGTTACATGTGGTATCAGAGCACAGATTCAAACTCTAGTCCTGAATGAGGTCCAAAACACGCAGTAGAAATTTTTAAATACAACAGAAAATTATACTAACTTGAAAATTTTATTATTATGCTATCTTCAGAAATTATTTTCAGTTACAGGTATGGAGAACTCAACTGAACATTTAAGTGACAGATTTAAGCCTAACAGTCATAGTTCGGGAAAACACTATGTAGAGGAAGTTCACGGGGAAATAAATAACAATTCGACGGAACTGTTACGTGCCTTTCAAGATTTAAAAGCAGAAATCAGATCTGTGAAACTAGATAATAAAAGGATTCTGCAAACACAAGAACAATTGAATCAAGTGTTGTTTGAACACAGCCAAATAGAGGAACAAGAGAAAAACAATGAGGATATTTCCAAAGTTGAGGACATGGCTCATGCCGATAAAAATCAAAACATCAAATTCAGTGAAGTAAAAGATAGCTCAACCTCATCTGGAGATGCTATTGCAGAACGCAAAAGGAAACGTAATTACACCAGTGACAGCAGTGAAGAAGATTCCAAACCAAGAAGGAAAAATAAAAAAGAATATGAGCAGATTTCTGGACAATTCAAGAAGATAAGACCTCCAACTTTCATTGGAGAAACTGAGAAAGGCGAGACAACTGAAGCTTGGCTGTCAAGGATGAAGAAATACTTCCATATCTACAACTATTCAGAGTTCTTAAAAGCAAAAATGGCTATATATAACTTAACCGAAAAATCAGATATCTGGTGGCAAGATGTGAAAAGGGTAAAGGGGATCAAGGATAAAGATGTAAGTTGGAATGCTTTCAAACGATATTTCAAAAAGAAGTATCTATCTGAATAGTACTATGAAGAAAAATCTAAAGAGTTTTACGATTTGAAGTTGGGAGGTATGAACATGAAGGAACTGAACAGTAAGTTTCTGAACTTACTGAGATATGTACCCTACTTCATAGAAGAAAAACCAAAAATTCAAAGGTACTTAAGTTGTTTACCTTTCAGCATTAAAGACATAATTGAGTATGACAGTCCTAAAACATTAGAGGAGGCTATGAGGAAGGCAGTTTTCTGTTATGATACAAATTGAAAGAGAGAGGGTATGTCTAATTGGAAAAATTATAAGCCCAACAATTTTGAACAGAAGAAGAAAAATTTCAGATTCATTGGGAATTCCGGATTCCAAAGGAAGAATTTTTAGAATCAAAATTCCCAAGGGAATAATTCCAGAAATAATTCACAGCAGAATTCTATAGCACCCAGAAATGCACCTAATACTGCCAAGACCAGTGATCCAAAGGCACATATTAAATGTTTTGAATGTCAAGGCCCCCATTACGCATCAGAATGTCCCTTAAGGAAACGAAATACAAACAACATCAACTCTATACGGACTGAACCTACTGTTGGAGATGTAGCAAGGGAGATGCCAAGAATTAACGCAGCACTTGACAACAGGCAAGCAGATCATCAAATCTCCATGGTAGAGATTGAAGGTATGATACATGACCATCCTGTTACTGTTTTAATTGACCCAGGTGCTAGTTTAAGTTATATATCACTAGATTTTGTAGAAAGTCTTAAATTGAAAACTGAAAAGTTTAATAAATCATGGCTAGTTAGACTAGCAACTGGAACAAAGAGGAAAGTTTCAGATTTTATAGAGAACTGTGTTTTATCCATGAACCATTTGAAAACACAAATCAAGCTGAATATTTTACCTTTAGGATCATATGATACTATAGTTAAGATGGATTGGTTAGAAGCCCATCATGTCATCCTAGACTGTTACGGAAAAAGTTTTACATGCCTAAATGATGAAGGGAAAACTGTAGAAATAAAAGGCATTCCAAGGAAGGTAACCCTTAGACAAATTTCAGCCATGCAAGTTAAGAGGGAAGTTAGGAAGGGCTGCCAAATGTTTGCAGTAAACGTGATAAATGATGAGATTACAGATAAAGAGGATAAACTGAAATTAGAGGACATACCTGTCCTAAAAGATTTTAAAGATGTATTTCCTGAGGAGATTCCAGGATTACCACCCAAAAGAGATTTAGATTTTACCATAGAGTTAATACCAGGAGCAGTACCAAATTCAAAAGCTCCGTACCGAATGAATATACTGGAGTTAAACGAATTAAAATCTCAGCTGAAGGAACTTATCGACAAGAAGTATATTAGACCCAGTGTGTCCCCTTGGGGAGCACCTGTCATCTTCGTTAAGAAGAAAGATGGAACATTAAGACTGTGCATAGATTATCACTAGCTTAATAAGATGATGATAAAGAATAGATACATGTTGCCCCGCATAGATGATCTATTTGATCAGCTGCGTGGAGCAACAGTATTTTCGAAGATTGATCTAAGATCAGGATATCATCAAGTAAGGGTTAAAGACGAAGATATTTTCAAGACAGCTTTCCGAACTCGGTATGGACATTACGAGTTCGTAGTGATGCCGTTTGGCTTGACTAATGCCCCGGTTGTATTTATGTGTTTGATGAATAATATTTTGCATAAGTACTTAGATAAGTTTGTTGTTGTGTTTATAGACGATATTTTAGTGTACTCAAAAAGCACAGAAGAGCATGATGACCATTTACGGATTATCTTACAAGTATTAAGAGATCATCGATTGTATGCCAAATTTAGTAAGTGTGACTTCCACAAAGACAAAATTCAGTATCTATGACACATAATTTCAGCAGAAGGAATCTCGGTTGACCCCGACAAGATAAGGGCCATTAATGACTAGCCGGTTCTGAAAGATGTGTCAGATGTGAGATCATTTATGGGCATTACGGGGTATTATAGAAAGTTTATAGAGAATTTTTCAAAAGTTTCAAACCCCATAACTTCCTTGCAGAAGAAAGGGAAGAAATTTGTTTGGGATCAGAAATGTGCTAAGAGTTTTAAGAAATTAAAGGAACTATTGACGACAGCACCTATCTTGAAGATAACTAACCCCAACAAGGATTTTGTAGTTTGTACAGATGCATGCAATGATGGACTCGGTGGAGTCTTGACACAAAAAGGGCATGCGATAGCATATGAATCTATAAAGATGAAAGTACATGAAAAGAATCATTCTACATATGATTTAGAGTTATTAGCAGTTATTCATGCCTTAAAAATGTGGCATCATCACCTTATTGGCAGAAAGTTTACATTATTAACAGATAACATGGGTCTGAAATATTTATTGGATCAGACAAACCTGAACGCTAGACAAGCTAGATGGTTGACGTTCTTAAGTGAGTATGATTTCGAAATTCAACATATCAAAGGAAAGGAGAATAAGGTTGCAGATGCCTTGAGTCGCAAGGCAAAACTAAATTTCATTTCAGCAATTAGTAATTATTCAACCGATTTGGAAAATCAGATTCTGGAAAAAGGTGAAACAGATGAAGAATACAAAAAAATGAAGGAAAAGACAGCCAATAACAGTTCTGAAAATTGTATGGCAGATTATAGAATTAAGGAAAATGGTCTATTACTGTATAAAAACAGATTGTATGTACCAAATATACCAGAAATCAAATTTCTGATATTAAATGAAATGCATAAAAGTCACTATTCTGGTCATCCAGGATATCAAAAGACCATCACTATGCTGAGAAAAGAATACTATTGGCCCAGAATGAAAGATGAAGTAGTAGAATACATTGCAAAATGCTTGGATTGTCAAAAGGTGAAGGTTGAACATCAACATCCTGTTGGATTGTTGCAACCACTACCAATACCAAGCTGGAAATGGGAAGTGATAAGCATAGATTTTATTACTGGATTGCCTAAAAATCAGAAACAACATGATTCCATCATGGTGGTGGTGGACAAACTCAGCAAGGCAGCACATTTCATACCAGTGAAGACCACACATAAAGCACCAGACATTGCAGAGATTTTTATGAAACAGATCTTTAGATTACATGGAATACCAAAGGTAATAATTTCAGATCATGACTCGAAGTTTACAGGAAACTTCTGGAGATCATTGTTTAAGGGATTAAATAAAACTCTAAATTTGAGTACAACATTTCATCCACAGACGGATGGACAGACAGAAAGGGTAAATCAAGTGTTAGAAGATTTATTAAGAATGTATGTTAAGGATCAACCTGGTAAGTGGGAAGATTATCTGCACTTAGCAGAACTTGCTTATAATAATCATTATCATGCTTCAGCCAGCCGTAGTCCTTTTGAAATTCTTGATGGTAGAAAATGTAATACACCTGTTTTGTGGAATGATCCAGTCAATAGAGTTGTTTTAGGACCTGAATTATTGCAAGAATTAGAACTAATTGTGAAACGGGTGCAAGGACATTTAAAAGCTACCCAAGATAGGCAGAAAAGTCAAGCAGATTCAAAAAGAACTCATAAAGAGTTCCAGGTGGGTGAACATGTGTTTCTCAAAGTAAGACCGAAAAATAGTTCACTGAAATTGGAGAGCTGTGCCAAGTTGGCATCCAGGTATTGTGGTCTTTTTGAAATATTATCTAAGGTTGGAGCAGTGGCATACCAATCGGCTTTACCACCTAACCTAAAAATACATAATGTTTTTCATATATCGCTTTTAAATAAATATGTGCACGATACTACTCATATTGTAAACTGGAATGATGTACAGGTGGGACAAGACGGAGATTTTCCGGTGGAACCGGATTGTATCCTAGGAAGGAGGGAAACTATTCTCCGGAATCGCAGCATTGGGCAAGTGAAGGTGCAATGGAAGCGCCTTAGCCCAGAAGAGGCAACCTGGGAGTTGGAGAGTAGTATGCGGGCAGCATACCCAACTCTATTTCAGGAACACTCAAGGAGTGACTAGCCAACATCGAGGATGATGTTGAGACTTAAGGGGGGGTGTATGTCACCTACCCAAATTTCTGAACATTATTATTTATTTGCAAAAATACCTTAGGTTAAATTTAATTACAAGTTTTGTAATTATGATCAGTTTTGATCATGGATGAATGTAATTACTGAATATTATTATTTAAATAAATTAATTAGGAGACAAACACTAAAGATGACTGTTGAATGAGTGTTCACTGACCGACTAGGAGGAATGGAAGTTGTTGGAAGATATGGGACACATGGCAGCAGTTACATCACACCACTAACTATTGGTTATGGGACAACTTCCCCTAAAATAGGGCATTATCCCCTAGGTGGAGGGAGTGAGCAGACAGCTCATTTAATGACCCAGTAACATTTGAAAAGGCCTAGGTAGCCTATAAAAGCAAATTCGAATTGGGCAGGCAGCTCTTAATCAATATTTCTGTAGAATATTTTCCTCTTGTAAATCAGGTGATTTCAAGAGAGATTCGAATAAGGGAGGTTAGTGGTGATTGAAAACTGAGTTTTGCTTATTTACTGAGGAGAAACAGAGTTGTAGGAGCAAGTCTTTTTGGACTGCTACCTATTGAAGATTTAGAAGATTACTGCTACAACAAGAAGAAGTCCTAATTCCTAAAGTTTCTTCCTCCTGGTGGTTCAACAAACATGCTCGGGGGTCCTAAGACAGCATTTCATTGTTTTCAGGAGTTTGGTTGGGTGGAACAGTCTTCCTAAGTTGTTTGTTTCCCTACAGAGTTTCTCAAGTTTTTAAAAGATTTCCTAACTTATGCTCAGTAAATAATCCTGTTCTGTTTATCTAGTATTATTCTGTTTATTTGCTTTCAAAAAGAATCTAATTCTGAAAATGTTTAAGTCTGAATGTTTAAGTTTAAATGTTAAATTGATAAATCAATATCCCCATTTTTCCACATGCTATTTGGGAGCATCGTACTCTAGTAGAGATATGCAAATTAAAGTAGATTAGAAGATAGGAAAATTGCCATTTAAATTCGATAAATAGATAGTAATTATTTATGTTTCAGTTTTTTTGTTCCCAAGTTAAATAATAGTAGAAAGATTCTGCATAGTATCTATAAATATATTATAAGTACCAGAGCTTTCTGAGAAATTAAATAATGTATAATTTTTGTATTAATATCAATTTTCTGTATAAAAGAAAAATATAGAAATCACAGGTATGCATGTATCATAACAGAGTAACAATTAAATGATAGTGATCATCCAAATAAGATTATACATAACAATCATTACCAGTTTTCTTATTGTTTATAGACACTTGATTTCATTATCTTGGTTAATGTTTTTCAAGGTTATTATCTTTTTGTACTATTAACTTGAATTACATGATGTAAACAAAAGTTTTTCACAGTCATTCTATAATTTTCAAGTTTCTACAATACACTCATACACACACCATTTCTCTTTCATTTCTTATTTTATCAATTTCATAAACTTACAGATCAAACAGAATATAGATTAAATAGAAATATTTTGTTGCTGATAAGAAATAGTTTTCTATCTCTTATTATAAACATTGTGTTAATTATCATCCTAACAAACAGTAGAAACTCTATGAACGTCACCTTGTTTATACTCACCTATTCTATTGCAAAGCTGTTAGTGTCATTAGTATTTTGTTTAGTTTTCATTTCAAACCCTAGTTAGGTTTAGTCTTCCATTTTTATCTTTGTTTTATCCAAATACAAATAAAACACGAATGTAGGGTTTAATACTATTCGTTTCCCATGTACATATTATTGTAAACCATTTCGACAGATTCACTCTATTATTTATCAACATTACCAAACAAGGAATTACAACATCAACTTACAGTATCCAGATAAACAAACCATATATCTATACAAATGTTTTAACATACATTGTATTACCAAAAGGAGTATTATCTTACACAGAGATCAAGCCCTCAACTCTCTTTCTTACTGTCTCAAACGATTACCAAAAACAAGTCGAATCTCATAGAACCTCAAACATCACAACAGAATAACCTCTAAACGAAGACGAAGCTCTCAAGCAGCATTTATAATATGTTTTGAAAAACAAGGTTGCACAGGGTTTATCCCAAAATATCAATAGGAAGAAGAGCCCAAATATTCAAAATCGACGAGTTATATCTCCAGTCGATAAACATCAAAGTTTACAAAATATAGCACCCAAGTATCACTATCAAATAAAAGTGTTTCGAAGATTTCCCCAACCATCTTCAACGACAGAGCCACGACACAGACGAAGAGCACTACGAGGGTATGGAAGACCCGAAGCTTACCAGTGTAAGAGTGCGTGGTTTTTCCTTTCGCCAAACCCTAGTCAGACCTTCTTTTTACACCCTGCACCTACAAACAATAGTTCGGAGCTAGACTCATGCTACTATCAAACTGAGAATTGAGATACAGTAAAAGAAACATTATTTCATCTTGGACGCTTACCTTCACCGCTTGTGGCTAGTCTTGGCATACTTCATGACGACGAAAAAGGGTTCGTTCCAGTCTCAACGAGAGAACACAAGCACTTGCTGTTTGCAACGCATTTGTACCATACAATGAAGAACTTCAAACCTTCAACACTTCATCACTCTGAACTTGGACTCCATCTAAAATTACAACACCATTACAGAGGTTAAAACCTGCAACCTTCTGCACTAGTTCACAGATCTCGGGTTCGAAACCCATGCAAACTTTCTACCAAAATCTTGGTAGCCTGTTGGCCACCTCCAGCAAAAACAATAACACAATGAACCACTTTTCCAAGTTAATAACATAAACACATGATAGATGTTAGGGTTACCATCCAATGGCTTAGAATCACGATCATCGACAGTTACAATAGTGCCATCTATGTCTACTTTGGTATCCACCAAATCAACATTTAATGCCATCCTCCATTACCGTTTGACATTGCCATCTTGGCAAACACTTAAGTCAGCAACAACCAGTACCAGGGCGTATTATTCTGCCATAATAGCAAGCGACAAGGAAAGCAAACCTACGTGGAACATGGGCTATCCAACTCTGCAGGGATATGGCGCCAACTCGTTAATGGAAGATCATTACATGATCTCTTTTACAGTTTGAGACACATGCCAACTTAATTGATTCAACGGCCTGTCCCATATAGAATTTAATGCCCACTCTGCATTACCTTTCAACATTGCCACTATGGCATACGGTGGAGCAAGTATGATCAAACGCTTGGAATATAACCCTTACACTTCGACGAGCATGGAGGCATTCACGTCTACGTGGATCTCTGGGTTTATAACTCGGCAGGGAGGTAGTATTGAGCTTTTATTGCAGGATTGGATATGTGATCCCTACCATACCTCGAGACCGGCGCCAAATTGATGAGCCAGCGACCTACCAAATCCATTTAATGTTTGTCAGTACCTCGATGTGATAACAAACATAACATGCTTCATTTCTTAACATAACAATATTTAACAATGTCGTATTCATCATAATAGTAATAACGTGTAGGCAAACACATGAATTATAATTCCAAGGTTTATATCTTATTGTCATCGCTTTCATACATTACAATGTTTGTATTTAATTTACAAACACTTGCATAGTAATGTCATGATTCTAATGATGCATATATTGCCAACATCTCTGATATATGTTTTAATATTGACATTAAATCAAAAATAGGTATAGTCACACTATTGTTGCCATAAAGACTTTGGATAGGTTGTATTTTGTTTATAAATAGAATACAAATTATATATATAGTCCAAAGCTTAAATTGCACTATATCTACATAACATTTGGTTAGTCATGTTCATACATTATTGTTTTTATCTCTTCATATATATTGAATATTAGTGGTTGCAAGAGCTTACAAGCTCATAAATTATACATACATTTGGTACTATCATTCTAAATGACGATGATACGACAGCTATCACTATAACCAGCTAGAACAATGACGACAACAACAACAATGTCGTTAATAAGATACTTGTTCGACAGTTAACTTGGGTTTAGTTTACTCAGTTATAAGATGAACCTTGGAAAGCAAAGGTGTAAGCATGCGAGTCATACCTGTACGTTTTTATAGTTGCAACAATCTCTAAACATGCTATTTTTATTTACGATGTTGAATTGAGCTTTACACGAAAACTAGAATTTATTGCAATCATGAAACTCCTTACATGTCGTCTGGACATAGGACAGGTCAAATGATTTAGCATTGCAGCTAAGTAATCTTCGAGATCCCTCATAGGACTCCCTTGGACAGTAAAGAAGCAAACTGTCAGTATCATCTCAAAGAAAAAGTACCATGTCATATTTCTAACCAAGCATTTCATTATTACATCAATCATACATATCGTTGCATTTGAAAGGTGTCGCATCAAAAGTCTGATCTATTCATTCATTTAACTATCTTAATGATAGTTGTTATAAATGTAATTAAGTTGTCGCTGTCACATTAGTTATAATACAATTTTATTTATGTTTAGTACAACAGCGGTTTAGTTAACGTTGTTACATTTAGTAATTATTATTTCCGCAATTATAAATTATCCTAAATTAAGCTAATTGTTGCTATTAACAAAAATTTTAAATTTTTACGAAAATATGGGATGTTACAGGGAGCAAGGCATGAATGAGGAGATGGACTCATTGGTTGGAAACCAGACTTGAGATTTGGTTCAGTTGCCTGCTGGTAAAGGAGCATTGCAGAACAAATGGATTTACAGTTTGAAGGAATAAGAAGGAAGTAAGAAGCGGTACAAGGATATACTTGTTGTAAAGGGGTTTGCACAGAAGAAAGGTATAGATTTTGATGAAATATTTCTCTTGTTGTTAAGATGAATTCAATTAGGACTATCTTAAGTCTAGTGGTGGTAGAATATTTGCATCTTGAACAGTTAAATGTAAAAATAGCCTTTCTCCATGGTGATTTGGAGGAAGAGATATATATGTAGCAACCACAAGGGTATGCGGTCAAAGGGAAGGAAAATTTGGTATGCAGGTTGAAGAAGAGCTTGTATGGTTTGAAGCAAGCTCCAAGGTAGTGGTATTTAAAATTTGACAGGTTTATGACAGAACAAGGTTATAGTAGATGTCATTCTGACCACTGTGTTTATTTCAAGTGACTAGATAATGGAAGTTATATTATCTTGTTATTGTATGTGGATGGCATGCTTGTTGCAGGGTCTAACATGCAGGAAATAAATGTTCTCAAAAGGAAGTTAGCAAATTCATTTGCGATGAAGGATTTGGGTGCTGCAAAGAAAATCCTTGGTATGAGAATAACAAGAGACAGGAAAAATTGTAAATTGACATTGTCTCATGGTGAGTACATACAAAAGGTGTTTGAGAGGTTCAGAATGTAGAATGCAAAACTAGTTAGTACACCTTTGGCCAACCATTTCAATCTAAGTAAGGAAATGTGTCCCAAGAAATAGGAAGAGATAGATTACATGTCCAAGATTCCCTATTCATCAACATTTGGCAGCTTGATGTATGCCATGGTGTACACACGACCAGATATTGCACATGTAGTGGGAGTTGTGAGCAGATATATGAACAATCCAGGTAAAGAACATTGGAAGGAAGTACAGTGGATTCTCGGGTATTTGAGAAGTACTACCACTCAGGCATTATGTTTTGGAGGTTCAGACACTGTTCTACAGGGATATGTTGATGCTGATATGGCAGGTGATAAGGATAGCAGGAGGAGCACCACAAGGTATGTGTTTACTGTAGGTGGAACAACAGTAATTTGGATTTCAAAACTGCAAAAGGTTGTTGCACTTTCAACAACGGAAGCAGAGTATGTTGTTATTACAGAGGCTAGTAAAGAGATGATTTGGTTGCAGAGGTTTTTGGAGGAATTGAGTAAGAAGCAAAACGATAGTAGGTTGTATAGTGACAGCCAGAGTGCCATTCATCTTGCAAAGAACTCAACATTCCATTCCAGTACTAAAAATATACACTCAAGTACCATTTCATACGCTCTGTTCTGGAAGATGAACTGTTGAAGCTGGAAAAGATACATACTAGCCAGAATCCTGGAGACATGTTCACAAAGGTAGTGACCAGAGAGAGACTGAGTTCTTGCTCGGTTTTAGTTGGCCTTCTATCATGAAGGTGAAGATGAGAAATTTTCCAAGTCCAAGGTCCAGCAAGTGCAGCAGTGGTGGAGTTGTTGTGATCAGTCTCCAAGTGGGAGATTGTTGGTTGTGGAGCCTGATCTTCCAGTCCCATAGATGATGTTATTTCAGTCGTGTTGTACCACAAGTTTGGTTATGATCCTGGCACGCGCCCCAGGGGGTCCGGGGGAGTGGTTGCACTCCCATGGCAGGGGGCAGTGCCCTAAAGAAAAATTTTGGGTTGTTTTCGCCAACAAATTACGAGCCCATGGTTTTGGGTAACCCATGGTATTTTCCCATTGTATTTCCCCTTTATAAGAAATACATTGTAATACGGTTAGGGTTGATGTATTAGGTATTATGCATTGTAAATATCTCTGAGATTGTGAAGAGAGACTATGAGATAGTGAAGAGGAAGTGCAGCTAATGTGCTACAGGTTGTATCTCTTCATTTCCTGGATGGTATAATAATAAGAACTGGCAATTTCAGTGTGGATGTAGCCCATCTTGGGTGAACCACGATATATTGGTGTCTCTCTTGTAATGTGTTTGTGTAATTTTTATTTGCATCTTGTTCATTTTTATTGCTCTGCGATCCTATTTTTCTAACACCTCGCCCACCCTGAATGAATCTTTACTCCCACCGAGTTGAGCTTGCTTCTTACAGCTTGCTCATTTGCATCGCATGCCAGCAGATGCGGTAACCATCACTGGTACTCAAAATTAAGTTGGGTCACCAAATAATATGAAAAAGGGGTTTGGTTGTTGGGAAAAGAACTCACCATGGCATCTTTAAACTGTTGATGCTTCTAAAAGGCATAGGTCCCACTATTCGCACCCTCTTTGATTATATATATAATGTTTGGTTGCTCTCTTTAGTGGCTTCATCTATGGAATGCTTCTCTATGAGCATCTTGATGAGGTTAGCTTCCGTGTGCTGCTAGAAACAAGGCTACAAGGATGAGGCATGCGCAAAACAACAACAACAAACTTTTGTCTCAAATGTTTTACATGCTCATCATCACTTCTAGAGAACATTGTCATATCATCAAGGTAAATGACAATAAACCTTTCCTTCTCTCCCACAAATTCTATATCCATAGCCCTATTAAATGTTGCCCCAACATTAATCATCTTTATTGGGCATTTTTTAATATATTATAAAGGTACCCCATGGACTAGTGAATGTTGTTTTTTCCTTGTCATCGATTTGCATAGACACCTGGTTGTATCCTAAGAATCCATCCATCATTTAAATTATGCTGGCTCCTACTACCTTCTACAGGATATAATCCATCTTAGGAAGTGAATAATTGTCCTTCAAAGAGCATCTGTTTAAATTCCAGAAGTCTACACACAGTGTTATCTCTCCATTATTCTTTCTAACAGGCACCAAATTAGCTACCCACTAAGAGTACCTCAAGGGGATTATGATTTTTGCATCCAAAAGTTTCCTTATCTCCTTTTCTATGACGGGCAGCAAAACAGGGTTCACTTGTCTCAACTTCTGTTTGCATGGCTTTGCTCCAGGATTCAAAGGGATCCTGTACTGAATGACTGAGGTGTCATATGTTTTAAGGTCTTCATACTTCCATGCAAATATCTCTATATATTCTTTAAACAGGCTGATATACCTCTTTTTTTTTTTCTTGGGTCAGATGTTTGGACAACTTGATCAGTTTAGGCTCTTCTGCAGTCCCAATGTTGTGGTGTTCTGTATCTTCCTCTTTTGGTTGGACGACTAGTTTTAAAGGGATATAATTTCTGTAAAATAAATATTATAAAGGTACCAAACCTCGTGGGATGAAATTGTTTTTAAGATGCAGAATTTTATGGTTTGCAATCTAGTTTATAAAATCTGTTGTTTATGTATCTTCTATGTTCTCATCTTCTTCATCCTGCTGCTCATCTTGGTCAATATGAATGGAAGAAAGCTCATCAACGGTATCCATAAAAAAATTTATTTGATATAATCTTAAAACACCTACTAGTGTTTAATGTTATTTGGAATGGATGGCTGATATCTCATCTCCACTTCATGTTTTAATTTTGGAATAGGAGGGGCTTTAAAAGTACTGGCAGCACATGCAAGAGCATTAGCTTGCTGGTTCTGTTCTCTTGGTACAGCTGTGATTTTAAAGGCATCAAATAAATTATCTACTATGTCCCACACCCAATTCCTATATGATCTCATCCTAGGGTTTTTGGTTTGATACACCCTCTTAATTTGCTACACTATTATTTCCGGGTCTCCATACACATAAATGTTTAAAATGACCATTTTTATTGCTGCCTCCAATCCTAGAATTAAGGCTTCATATTCATCCACATTATTTGTGGTGTCAAACTAAAGCTTGTGGGACAGAGAGATAGAATCACCCTCAGGAGGAATTAACATTACTTCTGCTCCAACACCTTTTTTGGAATATGCCCCATCAAAGTACATCTTACACACTTCATTTTTTCTATTTTGAACCTGGGGGCCAGGTTCCTTCTCAATGAGACTGTCAAGACATTGTTCATTTAATGACAATATACAACAACCCATGTTATGCTTTGTTGCGTACACAAGGTGGTTCTCTGGATTGTTCAAGTCACTAACCACATAAGCAAGCTTGGTCTCTCTATAATGTCTTATGTTCTCAACTCCAAACACAGGAACAGTGGCATAATTCATGTCAAGCTGCATTGTCCCTCCCAGCTTATTATCCCATGATATTGAAAGTAACATGCTGTAATTGGTTGGAACATCTGCAACTACAATATCCATCATGATACTCTTTACTAGTAATTGAGAAAAAACTACTACCAGATCCTTAATAAATCCCACACATTTAACCTTCCTGGATTCAAAAGAGTATAGGTCATGGGAGGTCCTAGTGGTTTCCAAACCCAACTTCTCCATCACAATCTTGGGCATAAGATTATGAGAGGCCCCTGAATCCAACATACAGTTATGAAGGAGCTTATCATGAACATTTAATGTAACATAGAAAGGGGGAACAACATCACCCCTCTATTAAATATGTGGTCCAAACATGACAGCAAGTATCTCTTCTTGTACATTGAATGTGTCTAGATGCACTGCTACTTATGCCCCTTTAATTAATTTTACAATATTTTTTGGTAAAGAGGGTTCTGAGCCAGTTCAGCAAAAGGGATAGGAATCTTGATCTTATTTAGCTCATGTTAAATATTGAATGGGGCAATAGCTTTCTTTGTTTATTTCTGCTCAAGAGGGACTTTGTTTTAATGAAAGGCCTATTGAAAGGATAGGTGGGGCCTATGACCTCGCCTAATAGGAAGGATCTCTATAAGGGCCTAGTTCCCTTTATGAGTAAGCGTTTAAAAGGCCTCGTCTTAATAGAGGAGTCTAGGTCTCCTTAAAAGAAGAGCCTTAAAGGGCCTTTTTTCCCTTAGTGGGTGAAGGTGGTTGTTTCCCTTAATAAGTAAGTGGCTTCAGAGGTCTAGTTCCCCATAATAGGTAGCATTTAAAGGTCTAGTTCCCCTTAATAGATGAGCCTTTAAAGGGTCTAGGTTAACAGAGGAGAATTTACCATCCCATAGGCCACCTTTATAGAGGATAAATTACCATTGACAAGGCCATGCTTCGCTATTGCTTTGCTTATTCCAGTTAAACCCCATTTCTAGGAAAACATTACCTGGACGTCGGTTCTTGGAACGTATTCCCGTGATTCTTATGTTAGTCAGCTGGATAGCTACACAATCATTGTAGCTATACCTGCTTTCACAACTATGAGTTCCATTCGGATATCAGAGAGCTAGCGACTGAGATGGTTAGGAATTTCCTATTTAGACTGCACGAATTCCACTCCAACCTCATGTAATAAAACATTCTCACATGTGAGTTCCGTGCGATTTACCCTTGTGATTCACATGCTAGTCAACTGGATAGGCACAAAACCACTGTGCTTACACCTTAATTTTGCAACTTTGTGTTTCATTTGGACATAATGAGTATATCCAAGTTACTTAAATTTTTGAGTAAAGGTGAAGAGATGCAAGAGATCACTAGTTTATATGTTAATCCATATGGAATGCTACCGGTACAAATTCAATAGCTAAAATGGTAGAGTTTCAGATAACTCTGCAGGGTATATTAAGTTTGTGCATAGTGCACGGGGTGGAGTGGTCTCGACCTTAGACAAGGTAAAACAACAATTTGTGTCTGAGTTTCATAAACCTAAATTGGAGCAACAAAGCATTGATTAGATTAAAAATATAACGTAGACAATGGGATAAATAGTATGGGAATATTCTCAAAGGTTTTGAGATCTGATGAATAGGTTGATTTATCATATCCATGATACACAACACAGGGAATGGTCCATTTACAAGCTACTCCCTCTAACTATAATTCCCTTTATGCAACAAAGATTACAACTCCTAGAGAAGAACTAGAACAAACTATAAGAATAGAATAAATGGGAGGGTATCCTAGAAATACTTGGGTTATGGCCATTGGAGTAGCTCTTGAGTTGTCCCAATTTTTAACACAGATCACAATACTAATTGAGACGATTCACAAATTCATTAAATCTAAGACCGAAAGAAAATAGGTGTGGTGTACCAATTGTAATGTACAGAGGCATCATGCAAATGAATGTGCTTTACTCAAATAAGGATTTTGATAGGGCCCACCAGTTGTCCTTTCTTAGGAAGGCGTTCGGGTGGAGTTGCGCAAGTGTCTTCAGTAGGACCATTTCAAAATATAACAATGGGAGAGTACTATTAAATATTAAGAGGGTATGACCACTTTCCATAGCATTATCCCACATTGTATAATTACTCCTCATTCTGTGTTAATGTTCACTGCGATTTTTGTGAAACTAACATGCAAATTCCAGGGAACTGCTGAGTTTGAAAGCTCTAGAAGAAAGAATGGAGAAGAATTAATAAGAAGGAAGGAAAGGAATGAAATAAAGAAAAAGAGTGGGTCAGTAGGCAGAGAGAATAAGGTGCTTCTAGAAGGAAGAATATAGAGGGACATATTAAGCGCTTCAAGGTCAGGGCCGAAAGGCACTCGCTAAAAAAATACTACTTCAAGGAAAGCTTACAGCTAGGAGGGAAGGCATTCAGCAGCTAACGGCCCCTTCGCAGCCTATAGAGTTGTGGTTAGAGTCGTTGGCTTTACCAGGACCATTACAGGCACCTGGCTTCACTAGTCTGAGAATTACTCTATCTTGGGGATCATGGGATGGCTTTCAAAGAAAATAAATATACTGGGATGGGATATGCTCTTCTACAAATAAAAGATATAATAACCTCGTAAATTAATTTTTAAGCTAACCAAAGTAAATGAATATTGAGAAGGTGTTTACTTAAAAAAGCTAAGCCAGAAAGGTCATGAATTAATATGACAGCATTTTTCCCTTGTAAACTTTAAAGTCTGAAATGGGTGGATGTATCAGAGAATATTGAAAGCTAGTGGTGATGTCGGGATTGTGTCGTATCGATGTGATGGCCACTAGCACTAGCTAATTTTGAGTAGAGATATATGACTTCCACTACCTGGCTTCCTCTTAGTACACCACAAGAGTTTTCTCTTCCCCGTAAAAAAAGTACCAACCAAAGAGAATTACCAACATATCTTTGATAACTGCAATGATATAAGTGGGAATGAGGTTTAATTATTACTATGTGGTCATGGATTATAATTATATGAATGATTAATGAATATTGTGTAGGAGTTAGAAGTGGATAGAAAGTAGTATAAGGTAAGAGTGATAGGGTATGTGGGGATTAGTTCAAATCATTGTAAATATATTTCTTCTTAAAGTTGGAAGTAATGTGAAGTTGAGATACATACATTTTATACTTTCACAACAACAATATCACTGTAATGAAATGCAAAGGATCCTTGATCTAGCTTGACATTAGCCATATTAAAGATATTTCTACAGGCTTATTGGTTTTTAGAATTAAAGAGGAAATTCAATTAATCAAATCAGAAGCTCAATGGGCTTTGGGATTTATTAGTAGTGGAAATCCTAAAATACAAGTGTAAGAGTTGGTTTCCCAATCTAGAACTAGTGGAGCTGCTACCGAACCCTCATCCCACTACTCAAAAAGATGTTGATGCCTAGACCTCAGATAGTGAAAAAAGGACCGTACTCGTATAGCCCCAATGAATGAGGAATAAGTGCCTCCTCGACATCTACCCTAGATCCATTGACCCAGAAGTTAGTATCCGCTTGAATAACACTCAGTGAGTGGGTCACAGATAGATAGAGAGATAGAGTTCAATCCAAGCTCCGTAATACCTCCTAGATATACCCTGACCACAACTAGTAGTCTTGTAGTTGCGAGAATACAACCCCAACATTTGTCAGTTAGTGCTTTCTTAATCCAACCACTTAAACACATGCCCTTAACTGAACATGCCCTTATTGCTTTTAAGGATGACTTGGGAAAACTGCATTTAAATTTTCAAAAGCAAGTGGGGGTGGCATTATATGGTTATGCCATTAACCATTAAAATATTAACGTTTTTTATAATATTCAAACCTTTCACTTAATTCCATTTGTTGGATTTTAATTGGATCACTTGTCATCTTGTGCCTGGTCCATGTGTCAATTGGGTGCCACATCACCTGCCATATCACCAATGACACATCATTAGTGCCATATAGCACCATACAGAGCTTCCATGTAGGCTACCACATCATTTGACACATGTCCTCTGCTAATTGGTTCACATCACTTGCACTTCCCACATCAGCTACCATGTAGGCTGACAACTCATATTGATGACGTCATCCAATGCCATGTGTTGCCATGTCATCACTTTTTTCCTTATGCGAGGAAATCTCTCAGCTACATAACATTTGCATACGAACTCCGTTTGACGTGATTCAAATTGCGTTGGAATTGTGTTATCGATCTCTTCGCAATGAAGTCACTTTTGTTAAGAGATGAGGACTTCGAATATTTGTCCTTTTGAGATCCTCTTGGATCATGGTTAGTATTGGGTATATACTTTTTAAACAATGATACATGAATAGATACATTATGATTTTTTTTATGCAAGCAAGTTCATATGCAATGGGCCCTATCCTAACTAAAATAACGAAAGGACTGCAATATCTAGCTACTAGCTTTGAACAAATTCCCAGTTTTAAGGAGATCTTCTTTGGTCTAATTCTCAAATAGACATGTTCCCCAACCCTAAAATCCCTTGATATTCCACCCTTGACCACATAATTGTTTTCCCTATCTTGTACCATTCTCAAAATTTTCCTAATTTTAACCATCTTCTCTTCCATTTCTTTGAGCAACTCTTGCCCAATTACTACTTTGTTTAATGGATTGTCCCAAATAATTTAAGTATTCGACTTTCTACCATACAAAGATTTGTACTCGTCGACAAAGAAGCATTATACCCATATTATATGAAAATTGGTTGATAGCCTAATTTATTTAACTCACAATCAATCAGATCTCTCCTTTGATGTTAGTGTGGTCTCCCTGTTCATGAGGGATCCTTGAGAAAGCCTTTGGAAAGTTGCAAAGAGAATTGTTCATTATATTAAAGGAACTTATTAGTATGGTATTAAGTATGTTTCGCAGTATATAACCATTGTTTGAGTTCATTGATTCCGACTAGGGAAGTGACATTGATGACCGTAAGTCCACTTCTAGCTATGTGTTTCGACTGAGTTCTGGACCTTTGGTCTGGTTTTGTAAGAAACAAAAGGTAGTCAGTCTCTCTTTCGAATACAAAAGAAGAGTATCATGGCACTGCCAATGCATGTATAAAGGTAGTTTGGATCTGCCAACTTTTAGAATAGCTTGGTTTTCTTGTTCAGGTCTCGGCTGTTATCCATTGTGACAATCAGATTACAATACAAGTTGCTCATAATCTTGTTTCGCATATCAAGATGAAGCACATAGAACTTCATGTTCACTATTTCAAATAGTCAGTATAGGACAATGTTGTATCACTTGTTTATTGTGGGACAAATGATCATATTGCTGATATAGTTATGAAGCCTTTACCAGAATCTAAGTTTGTGAAACTTCGGGTTATGTTGGGGCTTCAGGAAACTGCAATTATGGGGGGGTGTTAAGAGAACATAATTATAGCTCATGAATATCTATAGCGTTGTGATGATGGGGGTGTGTTGGAACCTAAAGTTATGCAAGTTCATCACACTCCTGGATCTTCTAGAGATAGTTAGTCAATATACAAAAGTTGACTAGAAAAGAAGTTGACTAGTGGATTGAATGGGAGAATTGAAGGCTCAAATGAATGGTTGACAAGGTCGTGGTTGGTTCGACTACAACAATTGAATAAACTATGGGACGTTATGTATTTTGTGGAAACGGTTAGAACAAACGACCCCTATTTATGGACCATATCTTCCTCACTTCAAGGGAGCTTATTAGATTTAGAGACTATAAAAGAATGGTCCTTTGCGTTGTGTTTTTATGCTAATCATGTTTGAATAATGTATTGTGATAATGCATTGTGGCATTTTGATGACAATGAGCTATGCTTAAGTATTGTAATGATGTATTTAGACATTGCCTCTCTTATTGGAATGATGTTCCATTTTGATATTTTCTTTTATGTTCTATGGTTCATATTGAAAGGTCCCCAACATATTTGTTGTACTTGCATATCTTCTTTTGGTTACATGTTAATGAAATCCCAATCAAAGACCTGGTTACTATCGGGAATATACTTTTTTAAAATGATACATGAAGAAGTACATTTTGAATTTTTATGCAAGCAGGAAATGCAAGTTCATATGCGATGGGCCCTATCTGAACTAAAATATCAAAAGGACTGCAATATCTAGCTACCAACTTTGAACAACTTCCCAATTTTAAGGAGATCTTCTCTGGTCTAATTTTCAAATACACTGCATGTTTCCCAACCCTAAACTCCCTTGATATTCCACCCTTGACCACATAACATTTATGCCTATCTTGTACCATTCTCAAAATTTTCCTAATTTTAACTATCTTATCTTCCATTTCTTTGAGAAACTCTGGCCTAATTACTACTTTGTTTATTGGATTGTCCGAAATAATTTAAGTATTTCACTTTTTACCATACACATATTTGTACTCATTGACAAAGAAGCATTATACCCATTATTATATACAAATTATACTAAATATAAATATTCCTTCCACTCATATGGTGTATTCATCACATACATAATTCTCACCATATCGTCAATCATTTGATTATTTCTCTTTATTTGTCCATTTTTCTGTAGATGATATGTTGTACTTAAGTTCATATTTGTTCCAAATCCTTTGAGTAACTCTTTCCAAAATTTTGAGGTAAACTTGGGAGCTCCATCTAAAACAATTTCTTTATATATCCCATGCAACCTAGCAATCTTTTTCATGTAAATTTCTGCTATATTAGTTTCCTTATGAGTTGTTTTGATTGGAGTAAAGTGGGGATATTTTGTCAAATTGTCCACCACTACCATGATGGAAACATGCTACCTTGATGTCTTAGGTGACTTAGTGATACATTGATTGTCACCACTTCCCATTTTCACTCCAGTATTTCCAATGGCTATAGAAATCCTACTAGATTTCTATGCTAAATATTTACCCTATAGTATTTCATACATCCAACTATATACTCAACAATTAATTTCTTCATTCATGACCAAAATATTGACTTTTTATTACTGCAATTATATTTTGATATCTAATATGTCCATCATACATAACATTATGCATCTTATTCATTGCATGTTTCATTAATTCACCAAAATTAGGAACATAAACTTCTTTGTTACCCATAAGAACTACATCAACTTCCAACTTTTAGATTTCATATTTATTGTAAATTTTCCTATTGTAATCCTTCTTTCACATTTAGATAATGCTCATTTGAGATATAAACTTCAATAATTATGTTTCTTAAATCTTATTTACATGTGCTACTTGATGTAGCATGTGTTGCATGTACGCTTATACAAAGTGCATACACAACCTTATTCTCTTTAGCTTTAATGTATTTCATATCAAAATTAAACTCACAAATAAATTCCAACCATCTTGTTTTCTTAGAATTCAAAATTTGTTGTGAAAATAAATACTTCAACCCAATATGATATGTTCTTAAATCAAATTTTCTCCCTATAAGATAGTATCTGCACATCTTCAATGCATGCAAAATGGTAGAAATATTTAAATCACACGTGGAATATTTCTTCTTAGGCTCTTTAAGATTCCTAGATTCATAAAAAATCACATGTCCATTTTGAGTAAGAATTCCACCAATTCCATCTTTACAAGCATATATATATATATATATATATATATATATATATATATATATATATATATATATATATATATTCATTTGGATCGGCGATATTAACAATGGATGCACTAGTGAGCAATTTTTTTAACTAATGGAAAATATCCTAATGTTGTGGTGTCCATTTACCAACACCAACTAGAAGGAGGCACCAACCCCCTGGTTTTATAGGCACCAACCTGAAGGAATCTCCAACTCCCTGTGTTGTCCAACACCAATTGGAAGGAGGCTGCAACCGCCTACTCCTTGCCCCGTCCTCCCACCCAGATATCCAATATATGATTTTGACTTGCTGAACTTCTAATTCATGCACACTTATGATATTATGATATTAGTTATGTTGTGCGCTACCTTTGTATCCAGATGATTCATTGACATTGTGTTGCATACATCACTTGAATTCTCATTCCTCTCAATTATGCACTTCTGTTGATATCTTACTTCATGTACTGTGTGCTTGTTGATTCTTTAGTCTGTGCTAAGTTATGCTCTATCAAATTTCTATTGTGCAACTCCACTCACCAACTGATACTGTGCTTTCAATTGATAATTTGTTGTTCTGAGATAATGCACCAGTAACAGATGGAACTGTGCACTTACTAATGTGTCCATTCCGTTTAAGTGTCGCAGTATTTTAGATAATTTCCAATATGTCGTGCATCAATTGAATCATCCTTTCGGTTTAACGTACTTGTCTCAGATCATCCTCATCATGACGTGCTTACTCGATATTGTTGTTGCTCTATTGTTGCGCATCAGATGGACTTCTCAACTTCGCACACTTTACTTCAGTCTCTGTGCATCAACCAAAACATCTGCACATCACCTAATATACTTTGGTTATGTCAGATCCACCTTTGATAAGCTATTGTTGCAGCTGCAACCTGATCCCCAAAATTTTGTAAAATTGTAGGGCCCCTCCTTTGATCTTACTCAGAGTTTGTTTCATCTTATCCTTGACACTTAGTTTTTCTTGAAAAATAACAAGAGAAAAGGAATTTCTACACTTCCGCATTCCTAAGTTCCACATCATGCCTTTTCCACATTTTCGTATTTCCAATGTCAGGTTGAGGATTGTGGATTAAATCTCCAATCGTTTGAAACTGTATCCGCAATCCCGCAATTCCACAATCACGACTTTTCTCCTTCTCGCGTTTCCAATTTCGGATTGCGGATTATATTTCCAACTTTCTAAATTTGTTTCTACATTTCCACACTTCCCCAATGCTGCAATCCTGCTTTTCTGCAATTCTGATTGCAGATTAATTTTTTCGATTTGTTTAAAAGTATCCCACATTTCCGCAATCCGCATGCCCTCAATTCCACGTTCTCGCAATCCCACATTTCGCATTTCTGCATTCCGCATATCTACATTTCCGCATTCCGCATATACACATTTATGTGTTCCCACACCTTGCATTTCCGCGTCCCGCGGTTCCTCTTTTCCGCAGTTTCGATTGCGGATTGCAGACTTCATTTTTTAAAGTTGGAAAATGGCACCCAAAATTCCGCAATCCCACACCTCGTAGGCCCGCATTGCGGATTGCGAGAGGATGATTTTTGGGGCATTTTTAAAGCCTTTTTCGACTATAGAAGGATGATGTTTTGGCCATTTTAGGGCTTTTTCTGACCGTCCGCCTCTGCGTTAGTTATCATTTTCACACTAAAACTAGATCATGGGAGGATGAATCCTCTGTTTTGTAAATGATATTGATAAATCATACCTCTGGAATTTGATTATGATCATTATTAATTCGTTTAGCAATGAATTGTTCTTATGTATTGATTGTAAATTTTCCTTACGCATTGATCTTATCGTTTCCCCAAGATGCAGAGGAAGCTGAAAGGATGCGAACATAAGGGGTGGTAGGCACAAAAGACAAATCACGCAATCCAAACGACACATAGGGAGTTGAAAGGATCATTTATAACACAGAGGGAGATGAAACTCTGCAGGCAGAAGAAATGGTAGACATAAGAGCCAAATCTGGCAAACCAAAGGACGCAGAGGGATGCCGAAATGATCAGTCATTCAAGATGAATTATATTGTAATATAAATATGGGGAAAGGGTACTGGAGAAAGGAATTTTGCTAGTGAATTAGAGACATGATACATTGTGTAAGAGAACTATTTTCTACTAATGAGGAAAGACATGTTCGCTGGGAAAAGCTTGCACTGATTTTGCGTGGGAAGTTGTGGCTGACAGAGCAGAACTATTTCTTCTTCTGTTTATATTAATGTTGTGAGATATTTCTGATTTTGTTGAACTATTTCAATGATGGTGAATTATTTCTTTATCTATGCAAATGTCTATGTGTAAACAGAGTAATAAATTGTGTTAATTAAAATCAAAGCTATCTTTGGTAATTTTATGTTGGGAATGTGCATATTTTATCATAATAGCTATCTGTTGGATTTGTATGAGCATTTTCATATTATTACTCTTATTTAAATTCTCTCCTTGCAAGGATAGGTTAGCTTAATGTAGAATAGGGTTAGATAATTGATAAGGTAGAATCGGTAAGACAGGAGGTAAGAACCTACGCATCACTTGTGTGGTTTCTTCCTATCAAATATAGGTTAGATGCATTAGTTAGATTAGAAGCACTTGCATATTCGTACAACTAAACATAAAATATACATGGTGGGTTGGGCCGCAATCGCTACATAAATCAAACGTACACACCTATGGTAGCCGTAGCGTTAACCGAATGGATTCCCCATACCAAATAGTGAGTGATCTAATTGGGATTATTCATTGGGAAGAATCCCTACTCTCGATGCTAAGATTTTATGGGCATCGACAACTATCAAAAATAGCATTATGCTCTCTATATATGTGATAAATATCCCAATTCTCAAAGGTTTCTAAAAGTTCCCGAGTCCTCCAAATCCATTGATGTAGATCCAAAATCCGTAGCTCAGAACTTTGTCTTGTCCAGCTCACAATTGTAGAATAATCCCCAGAGATCTTAATAGAATCGATACTAATAGTAGAAGATAATTTTAGTAGACACCAAAGAGCAATCAATTCATCCTTTGTATTCGATCCTGGTCCAACATTTAATTTTAACTTGAAACTGTGTTCTGGATTGATTTTGAGATAGACTCCCGTAGCACAGAAACCATCACAAGCCACCCCATCAAAATAACCACATACTTGTTGTATATATGGAGGTTTTGTTTTTTGTCTTCTACTATGGATAGCTCTAGAAACTGTTGTATACTCTAGAAAGAGATTTTTTATTCTAATTGTACCCACATCAATGGAAGGTTGTCAATATTCAAAGAATGCTTCATTCTTGAACCGCCAAATTATCCAGTACACGAACATAGGAAACATACTATAGGTAGAATTATTCTGGTGCTAATTTAGAAGGTTTTGATCAAGATTATCAGTCCCCCAAACCAATGGGAGTTTCATAGAATGGCATACATCATTCCACAAGTTTTTTGCAAATTGACACAAGATAAAAATATGGTCAATAGATTTGACCTCCGAGTTGCAGAGAATGCAATGATTAGGGCCATTCCATCCCTTATGAATAAAGTTATCCTGGTGAGAATAGAATTTTCCAATTCCAACCAGAGAAAACACTTTAACTTCTGTGGAAGTCTCCATTTCCGTATCTTTACAAACCACCATTTAGGAATAGTTACACCTTCCTAAGCAACGATCAACTTATATGTTGCTTTTGTAGATACCTATCCAGTAGCATTATCACCTGTCCAAACAATTTTATCATCAACTCGATGCAATCTAATTCTAGCAAGGTTAATATTTTTAGAATATTCCCCCCTTTCCGATGACCAAATATTGTTTATACCTAGATCAATTGTCAAGTACCAATAAGAGTTGGATTGGCTTATCCATCCATACTTTTTAATCTATGCAAGAGAAGTATAGCCAATCTCATATAAATATTCCAATAATCCAGCAGAAAGTTTATAACTTCCTTCCAAAGCTACCATATGGTCGATACCAATTTTGATCTACTACCCTGAACCAACCTTCCACACTATATTACAACTAATCCATTGAAAGGAAAGCAAGAAACCAGACCAGAAATTTGAAATTTAACCTTTCCTTGGCCACAGATTCTTGAGCCAATTAATAAGTCCATCTTTAATATATTTTCCTCACAACACCTTACTCAATAAACCCTTTCCAAAGAGGCCACACCACATACTTTTCATTCTAAGAGCATTGCAAAACCACTCAAAGTGTTTTACATCCCATCCTCCCATCTACTTTGGGTTAGATAATTGCTCCCATCTAACAAGATGCAATTTTTTTATTTTCCATTGATCCAGTCCACAGAAAATTAAACATATGGATTCTAAGAAGATTTATGATGGACTTCGAAATTTTTTCCAAGGAAAACTGATAAACAGGGATGCCAACTAGAATTGACTTCAAGAGAGTCAATCTCCCTCCTAAAGAGAGCAATCTATACATCCAATTTTCAATTCTTTTCTCGAATTTCTGAACCAACCATAACCAATCTCTAGTCCTGTAACAATTAGGCTTTAAAAATTAGCCTAGATATTCAAACCCCTCCTTTAAATGTGAGGATTGAAAAGGAAAAAATGTTGAAATCATCTCTAAGATTTGTTGATCAACCCCATGATGAATTAGGGTCAATTTATAAGTACTAATATCCATACATGTTGCAATAAAAAAGCTATTTATGATCTCAAAGAAGTATTTCCATTCACCTGTAGATCCTCTTCCAACTAAGATAACATCATCAACAAATAAAATATGTGAGATAAAAACAAAGTTTGCAATTTTAATGCCATGAATTTTCTTTTCCTTCCTTGTAGCATGTATCATATTACTCAAACCTTCAATAATTAACAGGAAAAGTAATGGGGACATCGGTGAGCCTTGTCTGAGGCCCCTAATTCTGTAAAAAAAAAAATTGGGGACCCATTAACAAGGATAGCAAGTTTGCAGAGGTAACACATGCCATAATCCAGTTCGTCACCTCTAGAGGTAGGCCAATCTGAAGAAGCATAAGCCTAAGATAAACCCAGTTTACCCTGTCATAAGCTTTGACCAAATCCATTTTTAGGATTATTGCATCAAAATCCTTAGATTTAATAAAGTGTAAGCATTCTTGTTTAATCCCAACTGCATCCAAGATCTGTCTATTCGCAAGAAAACCAAATTGTTCATTGGTCAACATATCTGAGAGTTTTTCCTTCAATCTAACGGCAATAATTTTTGTAATAACTTTGTAACCAAGATTGCATAAATGAATTGCTCTAAATTCATTGAATCAAATCGGCTTGTTGATATTTGGGACAAGTTCAATGTATGTCTTGTTTAGAGAATTTGTCACAAAACCTTCTATCCTCGAAAATTCCACCATCTACAATAAATCCATACCCATTATTTCAAAAAAATCAAGAAAAATCTCTACGGTCCATCCATCAAGACCAAGTATTTTATCCTTTGCAAAAAGTTTCATAACCATGCCAATTCCCTAGAGTAACAGGTTACCCAGTATTCTCCCCTTCTTCTTCAGTAGAGAAAAGACTAAAAAAATGTTTGATGACCTCTAGTTGTCCATTAATTGTGCAATTTTCAGGATCATTGAATTGATTTTTGAAATGTACCATTGCATCCCTTTTTAAATCACCCTTAGAATGGATAGTCTGTCAAATTTCCAATCTAAGATCCCAAATAGCATTGAAATTTATTTTGAATGTAGCATAGCTATGAAAAAAGCTAGTATTATTATCCCCCATAGCTATCCAAGTAGCTTTTCTCTTTTGTCTCCACATCATTTCTTCATGCATCAAAAAATTGTTTTTCTTCTCTTCAAGTGCAGCTAATTATGTCAAGATATTTGTGCAGTGCTAACAATATTATTAAAAAACACTTCTAACTTCTATGCAATACTAATTACATAGCACTATAGTGTTATCACTTGGCATTCCCGAAATAAAGAATTACTTTCTATGCCTAACATTTAGTCATACAAGTAATGTTAGCAGTTCAAAACATGGAATAATGGAAAGTACTTTTATAACACTTGAACATAAATGGTGATTATTTATACTATTATTCAACTAGATTTCATAAATTTAGACTACATAACTTCAACTATAAAATGATAATCATTAAAATTATCATTCAACTAACTCGTATGGAATACAACTATTATTGTTACCATTTTAATTTACCATTTTCGACATCCTTATCATAACTGATAATAATTCCAATTATCTCACCCAAACACTAGTCCTTTCCTTCAGGCTGGCAGGGACTCTAATAACGGCCTTGCCGCAATTTCGATTTACTTGCACGGGAATCGAAACAAGTTTTAAAAATTTATCCTAAGTTTCCATTGCCATTTTTATGAGCAAATCAATATGCAAAGACTGTTTTTCCAACCAATCAACAAATTTATCTTTGACCTCAAATCGAGGTAGACCATCCATTGCTCCTAAAAATCTTAAGATAAAATTAAGAATTTTGGATGCAATTTTATAAAACCAAGTAATGCTAGATAACTTCTAACATTAACTGTTTTAAATTATGTTACAACAATAATACTTCTGGCATATGGACTTCTAGTACTTGTTTTTGTATATTTTTTCTACACTTCCTTGTACGAAAATAATGCCTTATGCATAGCACCTACCACCTTACCACCTTCCATGACAGCTGCTGTTGTTTTTCCATGACACATGTTGTTTTGAAATGCCTTTGTTTGCATCCACTGCTTGACAATTTGCATCCATCCTCAAAGGCCAAGGAAAAGCCACTTATTTTTTAAGCAGAGGCCGAACAAGTCTGTGGTCTGCGATTTCTAGATGACTGCAATTTAATGAAGCCAAGGATTTCATCTGAGAGTATATCCTCATGAATCACGTTCGCTATGCTATGATCTTGATCTCATGTTCAAGTTCAAATCCATGTGAGAAACTAATAGTAATCATCTATAGGTTTGTACTTATGTTAATGCTATAATATTTAAGGCACTTACCTTTTCTTAAAAAGAGAGTTTAAGAAACACTGTTTTGTTGTTTGTTTATTCTGATGATTCTTGGATCATAGTTTTTCTTGTTCTCCAAATACGGTAGTCATTTTCCTTCTTTCTATTCTAATAGGCTCTGTGAATTGGTGTTTAGGCTCCATAACATCTGTAAAGAAAAGAATGTATCATTGTAACGAAGACAACTTATTTCCTCGTTTCCTGCCTAAGCGTAACTCATTACAACACTATAAATTTCCCTCAATAGCGATTTGAGGAGATAGAGATCATAATAGCATGCAAATGGTATGATTTGAAAGGAAAAAAGGCTCTCTTTCAAGCCAGCAATCCAAGCAATAAGGGCCCTGCTTTAGCTTAACTCAGTATAGAACTATAAACTTCCCTCAACAGTGATTTGAGAATATATAGCCCATAATCGCATGCAAACAGTCTTTCTTTCAAGCAAGCAATCCAAGCAAGAGGGGCCGATAGACCGCAAATAGAGCTAAGTATGAGTTAAAATCTAGTTGTCTCTATTATTTGCTAAAAATAACAAATCGAAAGACCTTGTAACTGAAGGCATCATGGATAAATTACATTTTTTTGATAGAATATATACTTTCATTCAGGTTTTCACAGGTAAAGAGATCAATGGTTAGCTTTTCCAACATATAAATGCCACCCACCTTTCAAGCAAAAAATAATAATGCAAAAAACTTTATCCTCTACAGAAACCTGCACAAATTCCAGAGATGGCTTGCAAAGCCAACTCAAAACAATTTGTATTTGCAGTGTAGCCATAATTTGCTTTAAAAATCCTATACTTACCGATTATAGGAAATAGACAACGAGCTGGTCTGCATTCATCATCATGTGTTGCTCATGGGACTCATGGGAAGCCTGCAGAGTGGAACCCACTAAATAGAGAGGTTGCGTCAATTTCTGAGACTGGATAACCTTCACGAGAGTTTCCCTGCTCGGACATTCCCCACAACAGTATCTCGGACATTCCCCACAACAGTATCTCAGATATCGCGTCCTCATATATTAATATTGGTCAAGCTACTTTACATTACGTTTTTTTTTTGGATGCTATAGTTTTAGTATGTCGCTTCCTCTTCTATTAATATTGGTCAAGCTAGCTAAACTCAAGTTGCTCTGGTAACTTTTTATGGATGAAAGAAAATCCAATGGACAATGAAGTAAATTTTGTTGGCACGATGAATGATGATGTGTGCATGGACGTCTATGTTGAAAATCAATACAGTGGAATTGTGATTATACCTGTCATGGCATTCAAATCGAATGCTAATTTTGCTGTTGACTTTTTGTTAATGTGATTCTTAATGTCTTTAAGACATTACTAATGAAAATAACGAAAGTAATCAAACAATTTCCATGACGACTCAACCATTCTCAATGGCTTTGATATATTTTTTATTACGACCGTTTATATATCAAATCCATTATGAAATCTCAATTCTTGCTTTTTCCTGTGTGGAATTGTACGTATTGAGGACTGAATTGAACATTGTTGTATATACTACCATATATACCTTACAAGCCATAATGAAATTTTGCCATACAGAAAATATATTGGATTGAAAAATGTACTGTGTACTATAGCATGTACTTATAAAATAAACTTTGGTGTGCTCAGTAAAATATTCTAACATAAACATCTTGGGAGACCGAATGAAAAACAGTCATACATACAATGCTACAATGATCGTTTCATGGCACAACACATTCTTTTGAATTTTTTTGAGTTTCCTTCTGCAAGCTCTTGCACCAAAGGGAAATGAAAGTTCATATAAATCGATAAACAAGTACAAATATTGTTAACCTCGCAGTCTCAAATAACATATTCATAAACAAGTACAAATACCATTAACCTGATCGTATTCTTAAACAACAACAACACAGGCAAGAAATGACACAATAAGCATTGGAGAATTATTCAAATCCAGGTCCGAATCAAGTGTGATTGCAACTATAACATTATATATTCTATTGTAAATGCAAATCACTTGTTCTTCAAGATATCCTTGTTAGACGAGTGGTCTAGTTAGGAAGAATCAGCTCCTACACCAGATATATTAGTATATACTAGTATTTATAGATCTCTCATCTTTTGCACTTTATGTCCACATACCCTAGTCCCTGAAAAGCTAAGGCCTGTGTGTTGTCATTAACTTGTTGTTTCTTACTTTAGGCAGGGATTTGCTGCTTAACAGCCCCACTTGTTATTTTTTAATCCACCTTACCCTTTAACCATAAAATACAATAGCAAACGCCTACCTTAATTTCAAATGTATATGTTATAATATTTGTTTAGAAAGGATTGTTACCTCTTCACATTCATATTTCTTCCACATGCCCATAATCCATTCAAACGCCAATCACCAAGCCACCACCATAATCCAATCCAAACACAACTGTTAAATCATCAACTCAAACCTGGTGAAAAAAAGCCGAGCCATGCTAATTCTCTACATGTAAACCACTATATAGGTTGATCATCATTTTGAACCATTGATTATCAGTTGAAACTTCCACACGTGGAATTTGGGCTTGCAATTGCGATTACAGGCGTGCCCATTTGGATTTATTATCACAGTTTCTAATGAACACAGAGACCATGGTCAATCTTAAAGTCTGACTTGTGAAAACATGATTCCTCCAACCATGCACGCCTTTAATGGAGGTATCCTCGGTATTGATCCTAGGGATTTCCATAAATTACTTGAATCGGCCTGTGTACTAAGGATGCAGCCATCCGCGAGTTTCCTCGTTTCCTACGATCTACTTGTTCAGAGTTTCTGGCAAGATGCCATTGAAGGAATTTAACTACTGAAATTAGACTAGACACTAATCTAATCAAAATAAAGCGGCATGAGTGTGGAAAGGGACACTCTCATGTTTTCATCTCAGAACCTCTCGAACTTTTAGACAATTAGGTAAGGAATGATGAAAACCTTCGAAGGGGAGGAATATCCACATAGACTTATTATTTTCAAATGACTAGTCCATATACAATGATTGGAGGTTGTGCAGGTCACCAGTTTTAAGTGGATTGAATCGTTGCATTAAACATGAGTGTGGTAGAATATTCCCCTTTTGAAAGGTGAAAATTATCTTGGATTGAGACTTCTTCAATTTAAGACTAAGAGAAAACAAATGATAACTAACATCCTCCTAGACCTACTTCACACACAAATAATCAAAGCAGAAGAAAGGGAGAAAGGGTAGATGACCTACCTCTCTTTTGGATGGTTCTCCTCGCTGCCCCTAGTTGATCCATCTCCAAGATTTTAGATCCAGCTTATGAACCTACACAAGACAAAGAACAACTCCTTTCGAAATAAACATGTTTATCAAGTATAGATCTAACAATCAAAAGATAGACACATTCATAAAATCAACATAAAAGACATGAATGGGGAAGAATAGGTCAAGTTTTGTATTAATGGAAATCAAAACAAGAAGCACTTACCACCATGAATTTAATGTAGTAGTATCTCCTCTAAACTCTCCTTCCAACCGCTTAAGGTGTCTTAGGAACATAAGTGTGATTCTCTCACCTGTTAACATGCTTTTCAAAGGAAAATGGGCTTAATTATATAGGTTTTGGAAGCTTAACCATCATGGAGAAAGAGTTGAATCAAGGGAGAATTTGTTGGATCAAGTGATATTGGACTCACTCAAGATAGAAGGATAGGGGATGGCTCGAATCCCTAACCCACCCAACCAAATCATCTCGAATCTTGATCCTACATCTAAGGATGAGTAGTTAAACCAACTTCATCACTCCCCTAACACTGTTGAACCAAAAGTTCATTGCTGCCCCAACACTAGGAACAAGGGGATGAAGTGAGAGTTCATCGCTCCCCTATAATAGTGAAAGGAGATATGAAGTGGTTTCATCTCTCTCTACATAAGGTATAGAGGGAAATGATCCTTCAAAGGTCATGAATCAAGTTCAAATGATAAGGTTTTCGATCCCCTAATGATGAATTCCCCTTCCAAAGATGTATAGGGATCACAGCATTCATTAGTTTTCCCTTCTAACATACTTAGATACCATCATAAACACCTTCCATGGTGGTGAAAACATGACACTTAAAGATTAAAGGATAAATTCAAGTGTGACAATTTGGTGTATAACAACGAGTCATGTTAACCGTTGTTAAGAGTGATCTAGCCACCAGATCGAACGTGTGTGGGATGGGGATTTCCATAGTAAAATGAACACGAGTCATAACTACCCTTATGCTATCGAAGTCAGACATCGGAGTTGTATTGAATAGAACTCCTAGCAGCAAAGAAAACTTATTATTCTTTTATAAGGAAACGATAAGACGTTGGATCCTAAAAGGAACTCAAAGGAAAACCTCAATATAGTGAGATTAACCGCATGCATAGTGGCTGCATTTTGAGAACAGTCAAAGTGGCCTTATGTAGAGAAAAAATAAATCATCTTGGGTCGCTTGTTAAACTTGCATGAAGGAATTACATAGTACTTGGACTTCATAGAAATAACAGGTTCAAGTAAGCTACTACCTTAAATAAATAGATATTATTAAAATAAAATTTCGCAGGTAACTATTTTTATAAACCCCAGGTCATTATATTTGCACAAGTTATGTTTAATTGACCAGTCTATCATAAGTATGTAACTGCATATATATTCTAAATTGACTGATCTATTACAAGCGTGTAAGAAAATATATGTTTAAATCATCAATCCAGCATTTTCTTCAAATCATACTCCCTATGTTCTTTAAAACAAATACCATACACATATAGAGGACTTTTCTAAACCTGTAACAACATATATTCTAGAAATCGACAGATCTATCATTTTTCAAAACTTCAGAACCAATGATTACTCAATACTACTCGCTCATGCACATATATTTTCTAACCAAGAACTGTTTTTATAAAGATAGTAGGAGAAACTATATACAACATAAAAACAACTCTGTAAATCCCTCTTTAATTTGAGTAGCATGCAGATCTAAAATAAATCATCCATTCGATAAGATCCCTCTTTTACATACATCATGTAGATTGATACTATCAATTCAACTACGTATGCACTTACCCTCCTAAACATCAATATAGCAATATGCATAATCTTGGACCAATTTAATGGGTATATTTAAACTTTAATATCAACCACATGACATGCATGCTTCTTGAATCAAATCGGAAGATTTATATCTTTAATTAGTTACACATCGCTACAACAATACTGGTGTACTTTATTGGAATCTACCAATATATATTTTTGACCATTTTAAAAATCTATACAACATTGTATAGTTTCATAAACACATTATGCACAGTGTTAAAGTCATTGGAATAAATATATAATGGTTCAACACACAGTTTACAACCACTAATCTCTACCGTTTGCAGATTTAACTTTGTTTTCTTTTAGTAGAAACCAAATGAAGGAAACAATAACAATTATACTAACATGTAAGCTCTTGTCGTGATGAGTCGAAGACTACCAAAGGATACATAAGATGTCGAATATCCACAATAAGTCCCTGCTCTGATTTCCAAATGTCAAATGTCCACCGAAAACCACCATATCAATCCCAACGGGTAATCTTCTTCCTGTGGGACCCCCGAGCCACAATTGGGCTGAAAGCAAGAAGAAAAATGCTAGTATAGTCAACGTACATTGATCTCACTAAAGGGATCCAAACCATGTTTGTACAGTGACGAACCAAACTCTCAATAGTCATCGTCACAATTCAACATAGTCTATACCATCCAACAATAGGTAAAAATAGATGAAAGCCCTAATCTCTCTCCTTCATTTTATATCTTTTCAAAACTTGCCATGCATTCACATACATAATTATCAATTTACTTTTTCTTTTATTATTCACCCCCCAAGTGTCACTTTTCTCCTATTTGTGTGTGCGTGGTGTTACTATTTTTTGAAATAAATTAATTTCTTATTTTCTTTATTCACAATTATAATTCCTATTTGCATTTAATAATTCATTCTAACCGTGTTTGTGTGCATGATGGTTACTAAATTTTGCAATAATTTAATTCTTTTAAAAATGCTCATTCTTACCCCCATAGTGTTTTTATTCTTATTGCCGCATCATGTTACGCTAGGCATATCAAAGGTTCCATGATTCTTGCATGACCTTCAAATATCCCTCTTATGTGGTGGGGATTGGTTCAACGATTGAGACCTTGTTAACTCAGTCCGGTCGACCCTACCAAGGTACTCATGGTTCCTGGGGAATAAGGTCGAGTCCTTATTGCCTGTCCCCATTCTAATCCTCATGAGTGATTAATTTCTATATTGAGGAAGGCTTTGTTGGGTTTGCTACCCCAAGAGGGTTTCCCAGGATAAATTGTGTCTCTTGTCTTTTATGCTATGCTTGTTTATCTTTCAGTAATTGTTTATATGCTATATGTTGCTCAAGTAAAAACTAACACTTGGCAGTATAAATAAGGAAGCAACCTTGTACTTTTCGTCTGCATTGCATTCTCTGTTCCCATTTATGTAGTTTTGAAGGGTAGAGGAAGCATTGGTTCTACCCTTTCTGATGACAACCCTCTTAATTCTTTATCGTCATGATAAAAAAAATTGATCAACGTTTTTGTCCACTCGTCATCGTTGGATGAAAGCACTGGAATGCACTCGTCATCGTTGAATGAAAGCACTGGAATGCAGATGCAAGTACACAGTGTATGGATGGATTCATCATCAAGTATCTCACAGACTGCAGTAGGGAATCTCCATTCGAAACTAGAAGTGAGATTAGACCTGCAAACAATCCATCAATAGAAAACAATGAAGATCCCAATTGCCAAATAGAGCATGTGACAATGTCAAGGACATTGCCACCACGTGGCTCTTGTTTATACTATCGTTTGACTAACTTCCATAAATTTAAACTATGCACAACTATAAATTGATAATCATTAAAATTATCATTCAACTTACTATTATGGAATACAATTATTATTGTTACCATTTTAATTTACCTTTTTTACGTCCCTGCCATAACTAATAATCATTCCAATTATCTCACTTAAACATTTTTATTATATCCATGCAATGCAGGGAGATACTTTTCCATGAAAAATCAAAACTATTTGACTTGCATTAATTTGTTTTTTGAAACAAAAATTATCATAATGTTATATAATGTTTAATTTAGACTATGTAATTTCAACTATAAATTGATAACTATTAAAATTATCATTCAATTTACTTTTATGGAATACAATTATTATTGTTACCATTTTAATTTACCCTTTTTGACATCCCTGCCATAACTAATAATCATTCCAAATATCTCACCCAAACATTACTATTATATCCCTGGAATGCATGGATATACTTTTGCATGAGAAATCAAAACTATTTAATTGCATTAATTTGTTTTTTGAAATACAAATTATTATAATGTTGTATATTTTAATATAAAATATAATATTTGAAAAATCAAAATAAATTTAATAATTTTTAAAATATAAAATTTGATTTTCTAATTGATTTGGGACAACTCCATAAAACATAAATTTTTACAGAAATCATTTTTATTTTAAATATTAAAACAAAAAATTCTAAAAATACCACATATTATATGGTACCTACTACATTAAATATAATCAATATACCCTATTGGCAAAGACTTTGACAAGTAATATAGATTCATGTTTCAAAATGCCAGCATTTACTTCATTTCAATGAGGAGTAAACTATTTGTCCCATCCATTTCCATGGGTGACAGCATCCATCATGTATTTGGATGGTTTAGTTTTAAAAATATTGAAGAGATTGTAATATTTGACAATTTTATATACTCTAATAATATAGAGCTTATAGAGCTTTTATATATAGAGCTTATAGAGCTTTTACAGTATAAAGCTTTTACAAAGCTTTTACAGTGTGAAAAAAATAAAAACTACTTGTCCCATCCACCAAAGAAAATCCTCATCCCCATTTTATTATATTATATTTTTGAAAAACTTTTATAAAAGTAAAAGTGATGTCGTTGGGCGTAGCACGGCTATGTATCTCAAATCAGCCACAATATTTGAAGGTCAATATTAACAAATGCAAGTAGATTGTGTTAAAAGCCTTTTTCCCATGAAACGACATGTTCATAAAATACACTCCAATTAAACTTAATAAGTTTAAAGTTAGATATTAACAAATATTTATGATGTTAAAATTTAAATATAATTGAATTCGAATTGCGTTATCCATCTTTTACATAAAAAATTAATAATTATTTTGATGTATCAATTTGGAACGTGTAAACCAGATTTCAAAAAATCAATATTTTTTGCATAGTAAAACCATTCTATTTACGTTCCAAAACCAATCTCTCATATGATATACTAAAGCAATTTTCCACAAATAAAAAATTAATTAAATTTTTAATAATGTTAATATTTCCATAACTATAACTATAATTATAATTATATTTAACATTGGGTTACAAACACATTACTAAAAATAAAATAAAGGTAAATAATATATATTTTTCAATATCCGAGGAAAAAAATATATATATTTTTCAATAGATCCATCACAAATCTCATAATATATCATTGGCTTTAATAAAAAATTAGATGGCCGCAAAACCAGCAAATGTCAGATTCAGATGTGGTATGTGGACAAAGCATATCAGAGTGTTTCTAGTTATCTCCTCGTCGTTAGAGTTTACTGTGTGCCATTGAAACTTTAAGCTATTTCTTGACCGGGACATAGCATTTTAAATTTTAAGCTATTTTTTTATTATTAGAGCCCTAAATTATTATTATTATTGGAGCTTTAAATTTGGAGCCAGTGACATTTATTGTCTCGCCATTGGAGCTCTAAATATTAAGCTAACTGAGGCATAACATTTTTCATGGCATCATCAAAGCTTTAAATTTTAAGCTAGTCGAGACATAACAATTCTCATGCTGCCAACTCTAAATTTTAAGTTATTTTTTGCCACCAAACATAGCATAGAGATTTATTAGACAAATTCTTTTGCTTGACAAGAAAGGAAACATAGTCAAGAGGCGATTCATATAATCCTTCTGAATGCCAAAAATAGCCCAGTGTGACAATGGCCACTCCATTCTCTAGAAGAAACACATTGTTTCAACAATAATCCAAAATCTAAAACCCAATACAAACCATCTAGTTGGTGCTCAGAGCACCTCTTAGTTATCCCTCATTGGAGCCCACGCACTTACACTGCTCATGATTAAGACTTTTGCCACCCCATGATCCGACGGTGAATCCATTCACTTTTATGGGATCTTTTCTTGTTAGAATCTTTGTTATGTCACTACAACATTGCAGAAGGTTGTTCACTTGGAAATATGAATATGTAGTGAATCTGCCTCTTAGGGCAGAGGCATTCACCAAATATTTCAATATTGTTTTCATGTTGTTCTCATAATCACTTCTATTGTTATTGTTGTACTTATTTATGTTGTAGAGACCATAAATAAATGTATTGGATTTCCCATCGATAGATACAAACCAAATTACATTAAGTTGCAGGACAAGTAACAATAAAAACATCCAACAACATCACCATCTTATTATGCCTCCATAGTTACAAACAAGTTATATGGTATGATATCAATGATTTCTTAATGCAGAGGCTAAGGAAGGAATTTATAGATGAAGGATGTCATGCACAAAAAAAAATTAAGTAGTGGCTATTGACAGAAAGTGGGCTCGGTCTGCCCCGCCACTAGTCAAAGCCTTGTTTCTTATCTTCGCTCAATAGGGTCGGAAAATTATTCCTTGAGTCTACACGAATTGCTTTCTCAAATCTTTTTGGCAGGGATATGTTGCAACACATCTTTCTCTTGTTTATCGATCTGTCTTAACCCTTTAACCATAAAATATAATAGCAATCACGTACCATCATTTCAAACATAGTTGTTACAATATTTGCTTATAAAGGACTGTTACCTCTTCCCATGCCTATTTCTTCCACATTCCCATAATCCATTCAAACACCAACTGCAAAGCTATCACCATAATCCAAGCCAAACACAAGTGATAAATCATCAATTCAAGCCCAAAGGCAAATAAGATGAGCCATGTTAATGCTCTATGTGTAAACCACTAGAGAGTTCAATCATCAATTTGGACCATTGAGTATCAGCTGAAATTGCCACACATAAAATCTAGGCCTGCGACTGTGATTACAAGCGTGTCCATTTGGAGTTATTATCACAAGTTCTAATGAACGCATACACCATGGTCGATCTGAGAGTTTGAATTATGAAAACAAGGTTACACTAACCATGCACATGTTTAATGTAGCTATTTTTCATACTAAGATTGGGGATTTCTGTCAATTACTCGAATCGTCCTGCGTGCAGACTTGGAAAGGGTGCAACCAACGATTTTCCTCGTCACCTAAGATATGTTTGTTCAAAGTTTCCAGGAAGATGTCATTGAAGGAATTCAACTACTAAAATTAGACTAGACACTACTCTAATAAGAAGAATGTGGCCTGAGTATGGAAAGGGACATGCTCATGTAAGCAGTTCAAAACCTCTGGACCTTTTTAGAGAGCTAGGTAAGGAATGATGAAAATGTTCCAAGGTGAGGGATCTCCATAGAGACTTAGTATTTTCAAATGACTTCATCTACAACAATCGATGGTTCTGCAGGTCACAAATTTTAAGTGGATTAAATGGTTGCATGAAAAATGAGTAATGTTAACCTAAAATGCACCCAATGTGTATATCAGGCACAATAACTCCAAATTATTCAATAGATATTATATTATTCTCCAACTTAATCTGAATAGTGGCTTATGAAGGCTTATGAGATGTTCTAGTTCAACAATAGTGGAAAGTATTTATAGTTTAGAATTTGAATAAATATGTGCATCCCATTAAGTATACTTTGAAATCACTATAATGTGCCCAAATCAAATCTGATATAAAGTTTTGGTAGCTGGTTATCAAGTCTAGTTCGAAACTTTCTTCAAACACTTTGTATGCAACACCTCTATCATCAATATTTAAGCATTGAAAGTACTAATCATATCACCGGATTCAAGGGAAGGGTTCTTGGCTCAATGTAACAACTAGAAATGATATATATTTCATATTTGATCAATTATAAACAGATCCATAGGCATAAATTTGAATCTAGGAAGACTATCTCAAGTTTTGATACAGAGATTGTCTAGATTTTCAACTTTTCCCAAACACCTCCAAAACAACTCAAATTCACCCAAACAACTCCAAATTAATTTAAACACATCCAAATCAAGACAAATATCTCACTAAGAGGCTCTATATAGTTTTTATCATATTCTTGTACCCACATATATGATATCTCACAATTATATTTATAGATCCATACATAGAGAAACTAGTAACTCGAAATTGTGCACAATATAGGAGAACTATATTGGAAACTTTATTAATAATGGAATGACACAACAACATATCTTCTAATGTCCGCTATAGTAGATTCAATTACTTCACATCCATGAAATACATAGTAAAAAGAACAACTAACAACACATAGGTTCGAATCTCTGACTGAAGGTATACAAGCATAGATCCACAGATCAATTGACCGGTAAAATGGCCATATCTTTGACATACATAAACCTTTTTTGGTGAAACAAAAAGTGTTTCCCACTAGAAATGGAATTACAGATTCAATGAAATAGGTCTAACAGCCCATAAATATTAAAATAATCAGAACCAAAAGATCACTTTTTCCCTCTTCAACAGCGATACAATATTCAGACCACCAATAGTAGCAAAAATTCCAAACCAACACTAATCACTTCCAAACACACCCAAACACCACCAAAGCAGCACAAATGGATCCTAGAACAATGTCATAACACTTAATACAATCATATCTATGAAGCTTTGTAGAGAAATATAAATGATTTCCCTCAACTATTTGCAATAAAGCTCAATGAGAAATCTGGATGTTCTCCTCCTCTCTACCAACTAGGGTGGAATATTTCACCACTGAAACTAGTCACAAATGCAAGGGGCACATATCCAAAGATAGAAATGGGATCATATACCTATATTTAATGCGACAAAAGATCTCCAATATATAATTCAAATATCCAAAATTTCCTCCCAATGAGTCATCATCCTTCTTTTATAATTAATCCTTCTCCTTTTCCCTCCTTCTAGAGTTTTCTCTTGAAATTATTTATAAAATATTAATTGAGATGATTTTCTTGAGACAATAACTCCTTTGATATCATTCTCAAATTATCTCTCCTAAATAGTTAATAAATTCATTTTAGGAGAGAATAATTCCCCTATGACACTTCATCTTCCTCAGTTGCTATTTTGGGCCTACTGGGGACTTAGATTGAGATTCTTCATGAATTGGAAGGTCCAAAATCCCCAAATTCGACCTCCTTGGATATTATTGGTCAAAGGGGAGTTACAATTTCCTTGGGATTCTCACCCACCTCGATATTCTCACCAACATTGGATTCTCCTCCCACAAGTGCGCCCTCCTTAGCGATTTTTAGTCCAAGGGAGTTACAACTCATGAGATGCCTTCATGATGATATTCCTTCCAACTTGGATGGAATTTACACCTCATGGGGAACCCACCTACCCTCTAGTGCACCCTCCTTGTCCATATTCTCTCAAAATATTAATAAAATAGACTTTTAGGAGAGAATGATTCCTTGCTTTATAAATATTTTCCTTGGGCCTTGATTTTTGTCATAGTGCCTCATGACCCCAAATCATAACTTTATTATTATTCTTAAATTTTTCCAAGTGAATTTATACCATTGAATTCCCTAGTCTAATGGAGTGGTCCATAGTGAAATATTAGGGACATTACAAATCCTCCCTCCCAAGATTTCTTGTCCTCAAGCAATTTAAAATTGGGAGTGGTAGTATATGTTCTCCTTCCCCAAATTTTTGCACAAACAATTTATTTGCTTCCTTCCAAAGTGATGACTTCTTATAAAGCTATAAATTCAAGTGGATCAAGTTAATATCTCTATACTCCACAAGTGAATCACACTAAGACTGAAAATGATGTCATGGTTCCAAATCCATCTGAAGGAGGTGAGGTATCCCCTACTCAATATATGGTTCTTCAAGGTACTAACATAGGAAACCTTCGGATACTACAACCACTCAACCAACTCCTCAAATAATTGGTCTACTAGGAATCCAATCATATGAAATCCAAAACTAAATCTCACCTTTGGGTCTACTGCTGAACTTTCTAGCATTGGAAATCCAAGATCCCAAGCTGATCTCAGAAAGGGGCCACCATGTTGATGTTGTGCCACTTTGATGATAACCATCCAACTATCATACTTTTTCTACATTATCCTCTCTTGGATCTCTAACCTAAAATATATGTAAATGATAAACCTACCACCATGGATAGTGTCCTGCATAGGCATCCAAGTGAGGTCTACAATTCTGATACCATACTTGATCCTGAATATTGGATAAGGAAGTCTGTCTTGATCGCTAGTCATGATTCTGGGACGCTCATAAACTCTAGTCATGCCATCAAGTGATAGCTCCATCCCCCATACTACTCTATAATTAACCTCACTGAAACAACTGAATACAAGAATGATCCCATGGTCCCAAATGAACCTATGAATTACAGAGTACCTACTACATCCCTTTCTACATTGCATAGTATCAAAACAAAGAGCCTCCTAAAGTATACCAAACCACACATTAGGAAAAAATTGTATCCATTCTTCATAAAGTATCACATTGAGGAAACTAATCCATTGCTCCACTAGGATAGACTCCTAAAGGTGATGGATGGATATATCTCCTATGCCAGCTGCTAAACTACAGAACCAAGCAATTCTCAGATCCCACTGTTGATATTGCACCCCTCCAATCATCATTATCATTTGGAAAAATCTATCACTCTGAGGAATGCAAGGATACCACCACCAAATTGGAATTCCACAACTCCCAATTCTAACTGGAAACTCTGTGAGCCTCTCTAACATAATATGAATCTCCTCTAGTGCAATCTACACACTAGTCCCATGGCTCACATCAATGTCATCCATCTCACCGAACTGAATTAGGTGGAACTCCCATGTCCTGCTCTGTATAATGAAGGCATCAGATAACAAAAATAGATGCCTTTGTTGCTAATCACAAGACTGAACACTGACTAGTGTGTCATTCAACTCCCACAATATGATCAAAGGATCACAAGGGAGTCTAGAACAAGATTTGTGAGTATCGCCTCCTTTTCACTCCTCTGGTGATACCTCAGATGAATAAATACCATCAAGGGGTATGTTGCATCCAACACTTGACTGAGGAGAGCCAATATATGAACGCAATGTGTATCCATCTATGTCATACATCCATCCACCAAATCCATGGATGCATATCCTCCACTACCGGTTGTTCCATATGGAGTGTACTCATCTACCTCCTCCATGGCTACGTATCTCTCCAATATAGGTATCTCATAATCCTATTGACGCAAAAAAAGTTCTTGGCCAACATCCTCAATGACAATTCTCTCCTCAAGCACCTGCAAATATGAATGCTCCTCATGCTCAACCATCACATGAGGTTCCTCCGACATTTCATGAATGCCACCATCCATATACAACTAACTATTTTTGGTTTAAGAGGAAGGATGTAATCCACCCAAATTCCCATGAAGCTGCTCAATCTCCATTTCCTTGTCTTCAACAAACTTGAGAACAAGGTCCTTGTCCATGAATAACTATAAGTAATTTGATTGCATCCTTTCCAGTACCTGTTTAATGATGCACAATTGGGCACTACATACCCCTTAAACAATACCTTTATGTCTCTCCTCCAACTAAGTCCTCCACATAAGGTATTTAATAAACTTATGTGCGCCATCAATCCTTGTCAATACTTGCAACATCCTCTCCTCTGTGTCTAAAATTTGGCTCTCTAAGTCATGGAATGCCATCCTGTCAGCACTGTGTATGTTGTCACATAAGGGATCATCCAACTCATGTGGATCATGAAAGCTCTCATTTATTGACTCTGTATTTTCATGGTCTTCCTTTAACCCAACATCCTTAGTATGGCTAGCTAAAGGCTCAACTTCTACACTTTCTTCCCTTGGAAGAAATAAGGCTCCACTTGGTTGTCTTTTTTGGGATGTCAACAAAACTACCTCCTTAACTCCTGGTAACCACTTATTTCCCAAGGTTTGTGTCTTGTTAACATTTTCTAATGGTCGATACACAAAATCAAAATGTTTGTGGCATGAATCCACACACAAAATTAATCTTTAACGCCAAAATTTTTAATACCAACATTACAAGATTCTACAAGACTATCATCCTTACATGAAATGGATTTGATATCATGATGCTACAAGGAAATATGACTACTGCAAAAATCAAAATTGTCATCATACCTCTAGGTTACAGTTTCATCATTCCCATGTGATCCATATGTGATGGCATGCTCCTCCACTTTGTGATCAACCTTAAGGCTCAAGGTTGCAATATGTGATTCCTTTTGATCCAAACTCTTGTATGGATAAAAAGATTTTGTGGACATGGATTCATTTTCCTCCTCATGCTCATTTGAAGGATAAACAATGATGGCGGACTCTATAACTAGATAAGCAACAAAAAATTAATATGCATCTCGATCTGCACCTGCTAGAATTGGGTATTAGTAAACTGGATTTCATGGTGGATGCGCTCTAACTCAGTCTCAATTTTGATCACTATCAGCAGGCTCTAAATTTGCAGAAAGATGGTTTGTTGTTCCTATCTATATGTGATGGATGAGTCAATTTATTGTTGAAATATGACTTGAAGAGGGTTTTATTAATCCCTATTTGGAGGTGCCAAGACATTGTCCTTACGAGCTTCAATAGGTATGTCCATGTAATCGAGGCAATTGGTGCACACTTTGCTAAATATGACATGAGGCCATACCCGATTATGGGTTGATTGTTTATCACCTAGCCATCACCGTAAGTGAGGCCATGATTTCCTCATTCTCAATTGTATGCCATTTTAAAAAACGAGACTTATTGCCACTTGTTTGAGGAGTGAAATTTTAAGCATTTGTTAAAATATTTTATTCAAATATATCCAAGACATGTGTATGAACAATTGAGCATGTTGAGAAGGATTATTATGTGGATGTCACATGGTTTGAAGAATCGATTACACAAAAATTCTTCCTAATACTTTGAGGAGAACACAATTCATGGAACTTATGCCCACTTTGGCACTAATTCAATGGTGATTAACATACATTTTAAGGAGGCATCCACCCTTGGTTGGGAGAATTAACTCAACATTTTTATGGATTGATGGAGTGAATCAAGGATTTGTAGGGTTGTGATCTTGTTATGTCTTAGGATGTGAAAAAGGTGGATCATAGTAGAAGACATAAGTGGGTATATATGTTGGCATGGTGGAGGTAGACACATGAATGGATAAAGCATCAATGTGAAAGTCAAGACTCAATGAAATTGGATATACGGGGTTCAAAAACCTATCCTTGGCTATTCTCATGGGTACAACTCCATATTAAATGTATACAAACTTAAACCAAGTGTATCTACAAGTGGGAAAGTGGAATAGTACACTACACATTCCTACAAACTTGTCCATTGACACACTCCTTTGATGTTAGGTTGGATATGTGCATGAATGTGGCCTTTAAAACATGTTATTAAACATGTAGTTAGAATGTGTCATAAATACTGCCTTCTTGATGTTAAAAAATGAAGGATTGTATCACCTCAGTTGTGTTTGAATAAATAAAAAACTAATAAGCAAGTAATTAGCACTCTACAATTCCCAAGTATTATTTTCTATTTGATTACCTTGAAGAATGGAATATAATTGATGATATATCACGATTCCCCTATTCACTAACTTCTACCTCCAAAGACACTTCAATGGCATGCACTTTTTTAGTGTTATTGATCATGAAAACCATACCAATTTTGTAAAAAATGAAACCTAATGGTAAAGGAGAACACATTGATCCCTAAGCATCATTATCCCAAACTCAATACTGTAAGAACTATAATATATCACCATATTAATTAAATTGTATACAATTTTTTTTGGAATGCTATTACATGTGATAAAATGAGGTTAAACATCATAAAATAATCATGATCAAATTGGAGCAAGCCTTTTATCAAATGTGTAAAACTCAATTGAAGGTTGAATCAAAGAACCTTATCCTCTCAAGCATAGTGGTATTGTACCATAATTCACAATAAATAGTGACCGCAATCCACAAATGTTTTCACATATTTGTGACAAGAAAATGTTTGGTCTGATTTTCACTTTAAAAAGAAAATAACCACTCATGATATATCAAAAACATATAATATACAGAATAATAGATGGTTAAATAGGTAATCTAGATGCAATCCTTCATTCAATGACAAATAATCAACTTGCCTCGATAGAGTACTCTTGGAATGGTAGAATATAATTAGGTTCTGGATCATCTCCATTTATTGTAACACATACATTACAAAACTCCTTAAGATGTGGAAACAAATACACATTGAAAGTAGTGGTCCAATATCAAAAGTCCGCATAGTTACCGTCTTGTTATGGAGCGAGTGATTTGATGCAACAAATAAAGAACTAACCTCCAATGGTAAAGGAAAACAATGGAACTATAGTAAATATGAGAAATAAATGCATATGCAAAAGCCCTAATATCAATTAGGAGGGAGAGGCAATGCTTTGTGAAATAATTTTATTATGATAAGTCTTTTCTTCCAAGGTAAGTGCACAATACTAATGACAGGCAAACACTAGATTGAAAGCGCATGCTTTTAACCCGCTATCAAAAAGGGAGAGTTCATATATTGTGAAAAAATATGATGGAACAAAAGGTGAGTTCCTCCAATTCTTAGAGTGTTATTTGAGCATTTCCCTTGCTCTATGTTTCGTTTTTTATGTGTAGTCAAATTGAAGGATAAGTAAAATTCAGCTTCAAATTGCATGATTTTAACCCACTATCAAAAAGAGGGAATTCATATTTGTGAACAAATGCAAGGGAACACATGTTGAGTTCCCCCAACACTTACCATGCACTTTCAACATTTTTGTTTCTTTCTTTTTCATCTTTGATGTGCATTCAACTTGAAAGAGCATCCAAAATTTGTAGATAGTAACAATCTACACTATTTCTTTAAGAAAGCAAGGATTTGGGGATAACTTGCAAAGCGATGAGAATATTTATAACACTTTCTTAATTGCAAAGGTGTACCTACCCATTCGTCCATTTCAATCATTAACACATAAGAATAAGGATCTAAATGCAAACACTTCATCAATAATGTAAGATTGCTAAGATAAAATATTAATTTTCCATTTCAAGGATCTTAAATAACTCACATGTATTGATATCAATAAAATAAAATAAATTAATAATTAAACAAATATTAATTTTCCATTTCAAGTATCTTAAACCATTCATATATATTGATCTCAATAAAATAAAATAAAATAATAATTAAACATAAAAACATGTTTTGTGAAATTTAAAGTTTAAACAAAATGATGAATTACAAAGAATAAATAAATAAAGTTCATGTTTTCAAAAATCAATAAATAAATTTTAAAATTCAAAATTACATAAGGAAAAAATCACAAAAAATTAATCGTAAGTAAACTTGTAATTTGATTTAATAACCATAAATTAATAAAAAAATTACTTTCCCCTTTAAGAATAAAAACCAAATAGCACTGTCAATTCTCGCTAGCTCATTCGGTTAAGGTGTGGGTCTCGTCACCAAGGCGGCCCGGGTTCAATTCCCCTTAGGATTGATCTAGTTGGGAGGAGACACCGAAAAATCCATCCATCTTAAGGGTTGGTGTGGCCTAGGACGGGTGCAATCCTCGGGTGACTTTGACGGCTTAGATGCCCTTGGGTTGCGATTCTTAACCAATGGTTATCATAGCACTATAGCACTAAAATGACATAGTTATCATTATTTCATTACTCATTGTGTGAGCACAAATGGAACTTTCTTAAAGATAAGAAAGAGTAATATGTCGTCAACTCTTCTATTGAATTCAATAGTGTCTTTAGGGAATCATACATATGATTGTTCGCTATGGCTTATTGTCTTACATCTAAACAACTCTACAAAAAAGCATTTACAAAATGTATCTGCAAAATGTAATTTTAATCACGGTCTTTGTTGAAATAAAATTACCTTTTTTTTCTTTTAGGAAAATAAAGATGAAGCATAGGATGTGAACCGATGACTAGATGGTATACTTGATTCTCGTATATGTGATACCACACTTAAAAGGAGTATCTCTTTTGTTTTAATGGTTCACTATACTATGATAAGGTTTTCTCTCTCTCATTGACATTTTAATCATGACCTAGGGTTTGTACTTGATTTTGGGGAAAATTGTGCAAATATTTTGGGATGGATGATTGCACTATACCTTGAGGATAATTTTGGAATCATAATGTTCACGAGGAGACCTCTTGGAGTTGAAATTTAATTATTTTTCTTGGGATATGTGTTGATGTATTTGTAACTTTGGAATGTATTTCACATATGTATATTGTACTGCTATAGAGATGGTATTATTCATCTATACGAAAGTGTCGTCATTTATATTGTAAGTGTCATAACTTATACTTGATGGGTTATTAGACTACCTTGATGGGGTCAGCCCTGTATAAGTCATGTGGGTCAAAGGGTTATTAGACCACCCTATTGGGGGTCGGCCCTGTCAGCATTATGTTATGTGGTTAAGTTAAGGCCAACCTAGTAAAGGTTATTAGGCAAGTCAAGTCAAGTATAAATAGAGTGCAGGAGGCACTCTATTTGATCATTTCACTTTCTCACTCATACTCTCATTGGAGAGTGGCGCACTTGTGGAGGAGGAGAAGCTGCTGCTAGGAGGACTATCTCTTGTACTTGGGTTATATCATTTCTCTATCTATCTCTGAGGAAGTTGTGGCGTTTTTCACCTTTATGGTTTTCCCCAGTGAAACTCTATGTGTCTATTGTCTCTTGTGTGCTTGCATTATTATGTCCATGTTTGATATGCTGTAGATATGCTGTACATGTTGTTCTATCAATTAAGATCCTAGATAAGATTGAAGTAAATTCTGAAAAACTAACAATATGCATGACCTAGGGTTTCAGTTTCTGGGCTTGAATCAGGTTTTTACCCTAATATTTCTATATGAAGAATATGGATGATTATTTCTAGACTTCTTGATGATAGTATGGCAATATGATATTGATGGTATGCTAGTGACAATGTGAAAGTGTGTGACAGTGACAATGACGAGTAGTGACATGGATAGTGATAGGCAGTGATAAGGACATTGACATGTAGTGATTGTGATAGGTTTATATTCTCTCATATATATTTATATTCAAGGGATTGGAGCCTTGACTTCTAATTGGATATGGAATATCTAGGTAGTTGTAGCTCCCTTCAAGTTGGAGCCTGGAATTCAATGAGTAGGACTCTCCTTCAAGCTTAGCTTGTAAACATTGAAAGTTTGAAAATAAGTTTCCATTGCTTTTGTCCCTGCTGGGTTTCCAAGTAAAATCGTTGTGTTCTATGCATTGTTTAATTTTTTATTATGGTATGTTTATACGTGAATGATAAGTAATTATGAATGATGTTAAAATAATTTAAAGCGAAAGATAAATTGGTTAAAAATTTCCCAATACTAATTCACTCCACCTCCCAGTATTGGTGATATTTCCAACATAAACTAATATATATATAGTGCCCCCTATAACCCCAAACACATGATGCAACTACCACAATAAAAAATGACTTATATAAACAATCTCTAAAACATAGCTTTTGGAGATGGTTTTTATAACACTATCATCTCCAAAAAGTTCAGTTCTCATTACTTTTAAGGGTTTTGTTAAAACACTACCTTAAAAATAGATAGGGGTGGTATTTCTAACCCCCTCTAACCCCCTCCTCCGCTAAAATTCATGAGAATTTGACTTATGGTGACAATTTTTAACAAACCGCTCCCAAAAGTTAAATTCTCATGAATTGTATGTGGTGTTGTCAAAACACCACCTTCAAAAATATATTTAGGGGGTAGTTGTTTTAACCTACCCCCCCTCCAAAAAAAGGTTATGAGAATTGAAATTTTCGATGAGGTTGTAAAACAAATGACTACACAAGTTTAATTCTCATGAATTTTGCGCGCGGGGGGGGGGGGGGGGGAATGTTTAAAAGACTGCCTCCAAAAGTTATTTTTTCATGAATTTGGGGGGGGTTGAAAAAAATACCTCCAAAAGATAAATTCTCATGACATTTAGGGAGGGAGTTATCAAAAAACTGCCTTCAAAAATATATTTAGGGGTGGTCTTGTTAAACCCCCCCCAAAAGGCATGAGAATTGAACTTTTCAACTGTGGTTGTTAAAAAAACACCTCCAAATGTTAAGTTCTCATGGATTTTAGGGGAGGTTATCAAAAGACTACCTTGAAAACCACATTTAGGGGCAGTCATTTTAAACCCCCTCCAAAAATTCATAAAAATCAAACTTTTAGAGGTCGTTGTTAAAAAACCACTTCTAAAAATTCCCATGACTTTTAGAGGGGGTTGTAAAGAAACCACCTTAAAAAATGCATTTAAGGGAGGTTGTTTTAACCCCCCCTAAAAGTTACAAGAATCAAACGTTTAGAGGCGGATGTTAAAAAACTACTACCAAAAGTTCAATTTTCATGAAAATTTTTTGAGGGTGGGGTTTAAGCACCGCCTAAAATCTCTAAAAATACTTTTAGAGGTGGTTTTGGCAAGACCCCCACAAGCTGAACCCTTGCTAAAGGGGTAAATTGTTGTAGTGTATTAACATAAATACTAGCACCAAATGGATACCATAGTAAGCTATAAAACTTATATAGAATTGGTATTGCACCTAGATCTTGAGACCATTGTTTTCTGTATTCCTATTCACACTCCATTTCAACAGCCGAGGACACTTTATGATCGATGTCGTTAAGGTCTCGAACCAGTTACATGAAATTGATAAAAATGGTTTAACTGTGCATTTTGACTATTCATTTCTCAAGTGCAATGGGATGACTGTGTTGGAAATATTAATTATGAGTTGATTGCATATCTAGTCTGCATCGACGTAGTTAGTCATTCAATCCATCAGTTTTTCAGTCAACAATGTCATTCAGTCCGTCAAGATATGGTGTTCATGTCTCACAATATTTAAGCGGCTGCAGAGTAGTTCAGAAGTCATGTTCTTAGGTAGAATTCAATCAAATTTTTTTTACAGTCTTTAATATGTTCCGATAGCTTCTTAAAGAAGCCAATTTTGGGTCTTTGTATTTAACATTGAAAAACAGAGTCATTTTAAGAACAATGTAAGAAGAAGGTAGAAGTCTCATAAATTTTGGAGTTCATAGCAGTCCGTGAAGTCCGGGAGCTCAAGCTCGTGAAATTCAAGTTGTTAAAGCTTGGGAGCACAAGCTCTATGTAAAATCCTTCCAGCCGCCGCTATTATTTTGGTTTGGTAATATATATTTCTACATGCTCTATTTATTTCACATGTCGTACAAATTTCCTGGAGCGTGAATGTCTTAATATTCTCCTTTCTCCTTTATAAAGAATGAAAAAGTTATTTTGTTAAGTTTAAGTTTACTGCAACATGAAAAGTAAAGATTGCAAAATCACCATGCACAAATTTAGGATCTTGTCTTAATATATCACGCATGAAGTTCTAAGTTTTCGGGTTCATAAAAGGCTTTATGAAAATTATTTACTTTTGTAAAAATGTGCCATGAATATCTTTTATTACAAAAAGGTGAAATAACCCTTTATAAAGTTTTTATAAAAGATTGAGTTATTGTGCAAATAAAATCATTTGGGTAGAGAAAAATTGTGAAGTGCGCACATGACAATGAAGGTATAAAGAATGCGTAGTAAAAATCAAGTTTGCACAGTAAAAAACGAATAGTAAAACTACGCAGTAAAGTCTCCATCTCCGCAGTTTTTCCTCGAGACTGAAGATCCAATGGTTGCTTCCAATAAATGTGGTGTTGATATGAATATAGTTAAATCAATAGAAGGATACATGATGCGAGCATTCTGGAAAGGAAGGGACTTGTCTCAGTTTTCATGTGTTGAAATAGTAAGTTAAGGACATTGATTTTTATCACATATTTTGATAAATGAATCTCGATTCTATTTATTCCTTTTAGAACTTTCATGGTTAGACCTTAGTAAAAGAGTGTGAGTCCTTGAAACTTTGAAACACAACTTTAAAATTGTTGAATATTGTAACTTCTAAGAATATTATATTTGTACATTATTATTCCGAAGATGTTTCATCCCTCCGAGGTGATTCTATTATGTATCCGGAGATGTTTATTCCTCCGATGGTTTGTGGTAACTAGGGTTATTAGACCCACCATGTGGGGGTCGGCCCTGAGTTTATATTTTTACGGGTTATTAGAATTCTCTAGGAGAGGTCGGCCCTATTAGGGATTTTGGTCAGTCAGGAACTAGTATAAGTAGAGGAGGAAAGCTCCTCATTTGACACACTTCCACAACTCAGAAAGTAGCGCACTTGTGTCTGGGAGGTTTGCATGTGAGGTAGAGAAGAAGGACAAGTCTTAGAGCACATCTTGTATTTTGGTTGATCATCTTATTGAGGAAAGCTTTGCTGGGTTTTCTACCCCATGAGGGTTTCCCAGGGTAAATTCTGTGTCTATCTTGTGATTATGTTTCTTTCAGTGATCTTGCTAGTCTATTTGGTTTAAACTTAACAAAAATAAGTTGAACTAATTAAGTTCTCATAGAACCTACCTCATTCGATGACAAAAAGCAATTGTCAAATGTTATATTACTTGTACAACATTACATTACTTGTACATCCCACATCAACAACATATCTCTTTATTCCCATGTGGTCATGATCAACTTACAAATACAATGCTTTAAGTGGGCGGGTGGCGATGGGCTTTCTAGCTAGGGTTTTTGGTCTTTGGGATAGGATTCCTGGTTTTGTGGGTTTCATCGGTTTTTCTGTCACTGGTAGTACTGTTCTTTCATACTTGGAGTCCACTAATCGCTCAAATTAGCTAGTACCAACAAAGTCTAAAAATAAGTGGGAAGCGGCTTAAACTGGCTCGGTTTTACGTGGTAACCCGATCGATTTTGTTTAGTTCGGGTCACTGGAATAGGTTCCGGTTTTGATGGGGGTGGGTTCTTCCCCGTTTTCGGTTTCTACGCAGTGGTTTATGCAGTAACACTATGTATTTTTTGGTGACTGGGTCGGTTTTATGCTTATTCTGGTTATTGTTTTCGGTTACAGTGATTTCCTGTTTTTTCGTCGGTTTTTTGGTCTTACTACTGTGTCCTTTTCTTGCTTTACCATGTGACTCAGTGGGGGTGTGATGTCACCTTCTAGAGTGTCACTGTTAGGACTTGGTGGGGGGGGTCACATCTGGAGGGAATACGGGAACACCTGGTGCCTTGAGGGAGGAGCGCTGCCCTTCACAAAACCCTAGGGATAGTGTTAGGGTTAACCCTAATGTCCTGGTGGATTTACATACAAGGACATCCTGGTTCCTGGGGTCTTTGCTTTTGCTGGTTCGGCGGATGTTTCTGGTGGTAGTTCTCCATGCGTTACTCGAACGTTTTCTCAGGGCAAGGAAACGGGGCGTACTGGTCGGCTGTTATCGGGGGAGAATGCTAGGAGGCGGAGGAAAACTAAGCTGGAAAGGGATAGCTCGCACAAACCCTGGTGTATTATGGGGAAAGATGTTACCTTCGATATGGTGATTGGCCTATCCAAACGTACTCTCTTGGGTAGATTCGAGTTTATCCGCTTGTCTCGACCTGAGATACTGACCTGGATGGAAAACTGTTGGAAGCCCCATTATTAACTATATTCCGAGGGTTACACTGCTGGGAAAACGAATGGTATAGCTTCCATTTTCTCATGGAGGATAGCTTGCCAGAGATTGAAGGTCGGTTCTGGGTAATAGGGGTTGGCACCTTGGTGTTTACGCGCTGGCATTCTGGTTTCAATCCATGGAAAGAGAAGCTGACTAAGCAAAACTTGTGGGTGATTCTGTCAGGCTTTCCACTTCAGTGTTGGTCTTTCGGGGGTTTCTTATCGGTGGGAAATACTCTGGGTCATTTTATTTTAGTAGAGGAGGCTACCTTGATGGCGGTTGACAGATGGGCATTGCGTATGTTGGTTGAATTGGATGTTACTCAGGGGCTACCGCCGGAAGTGGAGGTCTCCTGGAGTGGAGCCTGCTTCACCCAAATGCTAGATTACTGGCGTCTACCATTTCGGTGCTTTGGCTGCCATGGCACAGGTCACCTCCGGAATTCGTGTCCCGGGACGGACGTTTGCAACCCTGAACCTTCGGTGGATGGTGGCTGCTCGGGGGACTCAGATTCCTTACACTCAGTTCCTTCGGACCATGCGTCGGCATTGGAAAGTTTTGGTAAGTTACGAAATGCCCTCTCTGTTTCACAAAAGTTTATTCCGAAGATGGAGTTTATTTCTCTGTTATATGGAGAAGAGGATGGTTCTGTTGTGGTGATGGGTGATGCTGGTATTTTGTCGGGGGATGGGTCCCTTGGGTGTTTAGCGAATGAGGTGGTTTTCCCTATTTCCTCCCCGACTGATATTTGTGATGAGGTGGATGTGTCTCCTGCCCCGGTTTTGGATAACTCCTTGAATCCTGTTACATCTGGAGCTTTTAGCGATGGTTTGGAGTTTCCTTAGGTTCACGGTTCTCCTATAATTCCATTGGAGGTGGTTTTGACGGATGTTCTTCCTCCTATTACAAACCCTGATCCTTCAGCCGTTACCCCTGTCATGGGTGCTACCTCTATCCCGGTCTTCTCGTCCCTACAAGGTGGGGATGATGTGATTCCCATAACTTCTATTCGTTCTAGAAATGTTACCGTCCGTAAGAAATGTGGAAAGAAGGGACAACATCCGGAACCCAACCTGGAGTTGAAGGCCCCTTTCTCTTTTGAAAACCCTAGGCTTTCAAATATGAAGTCGGTGGGTAGGGTTCTGTCCTCTATCATTTCTCCATCTTACCTTGAGGCCCTTAGAGCAAGTTTCCCTCGATTGGAAGGTTCTTAATGCTCATTCTATCCCTGAATGTGTGGGGGTTTGGCAGTGGACCTAAAAAAACTGCCTTGAAGCATTTGTTTTTGTCATCAAAGCCTGATATTATACTTTTACAAGAAACCATGATTCCTTTTATACAAGCTTGTGAGTCCTTTCTAAAGATCTTACCGAACTGGTATTGCTGTGGGTCTGACTCGGAGGGTTTGTCTAGGGGGTTTCTGTCGGCTTGGAACCCATTATGTGCTCAGTTTAATGCGTCTAAAGTGGATGCAGGTATTCTTCTGGAAGGTAAATTGATGGATTTGGATCGAAATGTGCGCATTTTAAATGTGTATAGGCCGTACTCATACAAGGAAATTTTTTGGGATGGTATCTTTCAAAGCAGGGAACTCAAGGATCCCTCTTTGATTACGGCTGGTGACTTTAACCTCACACTCTTTGCAGATGAAGTCTGGGGTTCAAATTGTAAGGTGGATCCCCTTGCGGAATACTTCCGGGATGCGGGCTTGATAGATGTGGTGCCGGCGGTTATGACTCCTACTTGGAACAATGGTCATATGGGAAAGATGGGATGTGCGAAGTATTTGGATCGCTTCTTAATCGCAGAAGACCTCGGTAAATGCTTCGGGAAATACAGGAGTTGGTCTTTGGGTGCAAGTGTTTCAGACCATAAGCCAGTCTTCTTGGAGGCTGATCTTAGCTCATCGAAGGTGAGTTATCCCTTCAAGTTCAAGCATATGTGGTTAAAGGTGCCCAGTTTTTGTGACTTGGTTCGTATAAAATGGATGGAATACTCCAGGAATGATTCAGGGTTTGCGTGCTTATCTTTGGTATCCAAAACCAACCGATTATGGTTTGAAGTGATTAAATGGATAAAAATATTTAAGGAAGAACAACATGCGGAGCTGTGTGATATTGAATATTAGCTGGAGGTTTTGGGAGAAAATGTTGAATCCTTATTTGATTCGGAGTGTAATGAATAGAGATTGGCTCTGGAACGGGAAAAGGGGGTCATCCTTGCATGGGAAGAGGAAGACTGGCGCTTGAAGAGTTGATCCACTTGGATCAAATGCAGGGACTACAATACCAAATTTTTTCAGAACTTTGCTAATATGAGGAGGAATGGGAATGCCATCTGGCAGTTAGAGGATGAAGGGGGATTGATCCTCAACAATCATTTCGAGTTGGAATATGGTGCAGTAAATTTTTTTAAGGGGGTCTATCATTAGGAAAGTACGGGAAATCTAGTTGAACAGCTCTCTGTGATCTAGAATTATCCCCGAATCTTTCCTCCCGATGCTGCGGGGGCTATCTGTGCTCCTATTACCTTGAAATAAGTTGAGGAGGTTCTCAATCATTTTGAGAAGGAAAAGAGCCCTGGACCAGACGATTGGTCAGTCGAATTCTTCTTGCACTTTTTTGACCTCATGGGTTTGGACATTCTTTGGGTTGTGGAGGAATCTAGATGCAAAGGTATTATTCCGGTTAAATTGAACTTGAATTTCATTACGCTTATTCCCAAAAAGGATAAGCCCTCTGGTTTTAATGAGTACCGACCGATTTCTCGTTGTAATTTGCTCTACAAGTTAGTATCAAATATCATTGATAACCGGATTAAGCCCTTTTTAGACGCTGGCTTGTCGAAGGAACAATTTGGCTTTCTGTCGAATAGGCAAATACTGGATGCCATTGGAGTAGCTCAAGAAGGAATCCACTCTATTAGACAGAAAAAGTTGAATGCTCTGGTTTTAAAGATGGATCTTATGAAAGCTTACGACCGAGTTGATTGGCCTTTCCTTCGTTTTGTTCTCATTTAGACAAGCCTACCTGTGGAGGTTTTTGGATGGATTATGGCCTGTGTTACTAGTGTCAATTTTGTTGTATTGGTAAATGGACACCCTTCTGGTTTCTTTAAGGGGGAAAGGGGACTGCGTCAAGGGTGTCCCTTGTCACCCTTGCTTTTTATACTTATTATTGAAGGGTTAAGTCTTCTGCTTACTTCTTCCAAACAGGAGAAGAGGTTCTTGGGGGTCAAGATTGCCCCAGCACTTTTTATTACTCACTTGCTTTTTGTAGATGGTGTGCTGATCTTTGGAAGGGGTAATATACAGGATTGGCGTGTTTTTTCGAACATCCTTAAGATTTTCTATTTGGCTTCTGGGATGTTGGTCAGTCCAAATAAGTCAACCTTCTTTTATGCTGAGGGCTTTGACCCTTGGGTGCGGTTGGACTTGGGGCTGCTCTTTCCTTTCAAATGGAGTGCTTTATAGGATGGTATCAGCTACCTGGGTTTTTTCCTTAAACCTAATTGTTATGTGGTTGCGGATTGGAACTGGCTCATTAGCAGGGTGGAGAAATGTCTTAATGTATGGGCCTATCAGTTTTTGTCTCTTGGGGGTCGTTTGGTCCTTCTGCAATCAATGCTGCAAGGGATTCTGGTGTATTGGATGTCCTTATCGATGGTTCCTCAGATGGTTCTAGATCTGATCAGGAGGCGTATGTTCCATTTCCTTTGGGCTGGTTCCTTGAAGAAAAATAAGTATCATTTGGTTGCCTGGAAGTGATTGGCTCTACCCATATGGGCAGGTGGATGGGGTATTAAGCACATTGTTTGGTTTAATGATGCTCTGGAAGAAAAATCTTTGTGGCAGGCTCTGTTTGGTTCGACTCTCTGGAGTATAGTTATTAGAAAGAAATATTTAAAGAATGCTCTCCCCTATGTGTGGCTCCGGAATACTCCTCCTTTGTGCGGGAAGTATTCGAAGATATGGAAAGGCTTATATAATAAATTGCCCATCCTGAAATGTGGACTATCTTGGTGTATTAGCAGGGGTATCTGGGTTTATATATGTATCGATCCTATCATCGGGTTTGATGGAGACTACTAGTTATTGCCTACTTTGATTAATGTTTTGCATGACCGGAATCTGCTAATTATTGGATGAGTGCTACTGATATTGATCTAAGTGGCCGTTTGGCGGAGGAATGGAGTACCTATATTCGGAAGCTGAGGGTAGCGGGTATCTTTTTGTCAAACAATCCTGATCGATTTGTCTGGGACTAGGATAACTCTAATGGTTCCATTTTGGCGAAGTCGGTTTATGATTTTTTGGTTATCTCCCGGGCTCCTGTAAATAGATGTTCGATCACTCAAAAAATTTGGCGATGGAGGATTCCTTTAAAGGTGAAGTGCTTCATTTGGCTGTGTTGGAAGAATGGTATTTTAACGTGGGACAATCTCTGTAAGAGGGGTTTTGTGGGACCGGGAAGATGTCCACTGTGTATGAGGCATGAAGAATCGGTGTATCATTTGTTTGTAACCTGCTCATTCTTCATCACGGTGCGGGAAGCCTGCCAGCAGTTGTCAAGGTGTTTGATTCCGTGGGAGCAGAATAGTTTCCAGGCATGCTTGGAGAATTGGGTTATGGGTAGGTATGGGTACGTGGAACTTCCGTTTTTCATCATATGGGAAGTTTGGAAGCATCGAAACTGTATCATTTTTCAGGATTGTAAGCTTGGTACCTATCAGGTGGTACGCAAAGTCTTGGTGTATGCCTCTGATTTTGGACACCGAAAAGTGGTTAATAAGTATAGATACATTGTCCCTCCTTGTATCAACTACTTGGTCCCTATGGGGTTCTTTGATGGAGCGCAGCAAAATGGGTGGTGTGGAGCCGGAATGGTATTATTTTTAAATGCAGCCCACTTTTATCATCTTAAGCTTTCTGCTGGGCAAGGAACAAATACCAGAGTGGAACTTTTGGCGCTGTGGGGGTTGTTATATTTTGCTCGACTTTGGGGGATTCACAGGATTCAGGTATTTGGCGATTCACTAGTGATCATAAACTGGGCTGAAGGAAAGGCTTGGTTGGAGGTGTTTCATCTTATACAGTGGATGGACAGAATCCGCCAAACAATTCTCTAGTTTGAAGATATTAAATTCAGTCACCTATATCACGAATTTAATACTACTGCGGATTCGCTGTCCAAATCTGCTATTGGTTTGATGGATGGTAGCCTGGGGTGTGATGAATACCTCGAGGGTTCCCTGGTTGACTCGGGTTTGGTAAATCTGTTTTAATTTTTGTTTGGAGACTGTATGCACTGATTTTTATCGTAAGAACCTTGTAGTGCTAGCAATATGAACAATGATGACTAGGTATGAAGATCATGAATTATGTATATGTTTTGTTCCCATTCGTGGGTTTTTCTCGATTCTTTTGTCATTTTTCTGAAATGATAGATGGTTAAAGACTTATGATGTAACTTTGATTCATCACTTTTTGAATAACAAGTTACTTTTTTTTTCAGCTTGAAAAAAATACAATGCTTTAAGTGCATTCTTCCCAAGTTGTGGCCCATTATCTATTATTTAGAAACACATCAAAATAATGGTGACACTTGTTCTTAGTATTGAACACATGAAATCAAATAGAGACAAATGTTGCTCAAGATCTAATTAACCATCCCAAGCGATGATAGGTAGCATATTCATACTACTTGCACATATGCCTTAGGAAACTCATCGACATATTTTAATACTTACATAAATAACTATTTATGCACCTATCTAGAAGCATTTTCCTCCAATTACTAAGATTTATTATACTTGAAAGGTGTTCTTACCTACTATCATCCTCTGATTGGTTCAGTATATCTTGTGGATGTAACTAACAACTGCAACAATCATTACCTAGGTGATATAGAAAATACAAATGCCACTGTCATATGTTGAGCGCCTCGAGGGGAAACCAAGTTTAGAGTTGTGCACTGCTAGACTATAGAGGCAAAAATGGGTTGAAGCCAGTCGTAATTACACAAATATAATGGGTTTCTAGAAGTTTTGGTTTATGATATAGGAATAAATCATAGCATGAAAGTGGTTAGAGCAATGGAAAATATAAAATTGAAGCAAAATTATTTTCCTTTTGCAACCCTTGCAGTTGGTTACAACAAGAGTCCGAAGTTGATTCTACTAAGGCTATGTTAATCAAATTGTTTAGAGTCAACAACAATATAGACACCTCTTCAAATCCTTCTTGCTTCATGCCATATTACAGCATGAAAAGGCAGTCTGAGTATTGACGAAAATTAAGCATGTTAATATCGAGTGTAGATGTCGAGTAATCAACATTGATTCCAACATGTCATGTAGTATCTGTTCTCCCACTAATCATAGGAGTCTCACATTATTCTAATGTTTGCTCCATAGCAAGAGACTTGTTGGATCCTTGGGATGTATTGAGCTTCTCCAAAGCGACAGGGTCCTTGCCTCCTGCAATAAAGTAGCTCATGTCTAGTATTTCTTACCTTTCTTTACATAGGGAAACAATGCTAAGACATGGAAATAACTTATGAAATTACATACTGCATTTAAGAACCAAGCTGATAGATCAAATCTAGGCCTACCAGTCTAAGCGATGCCAAAGCTCACCTCGGAATTTCAAGCCTAGGGGCTACTCCTTCTGGATCAACTGCAATCTCTTAGATAAATGATTTGGAAAGATACAAATGTTTGATCCATTGAGGTAGTATACATCATTTGTTTCATATGTATTTGATTTTCCAGGCATGATTTGATATTATTCACTTTGAGGATTTTGTGTGTAGAATATTGACAAAATATGAGGATTCACACACAAGATTGAATGAGAGCAGATGTGGAATTTAAAATCCAATGTTATTGCACTCAAGCACAAGGGGAAATAGGGAAATAGATGAATGGGAGGGAAACCAAATGAACTGTTTTAGTGCTGGGGAATCCATCATTGGCGTGAGTTTTGCATCTAGATGACATTCTATCCCCATTTCATTCTTTTCTTCACTTGCATAGAGTCCTTGTGCCTCCACCCATTCTCACATCAAGCTGACACAAATATAGGTAAAAACACATCATAAAGAAACAAGTGAATTTTATGATAAAATCCATAACAAGCAAGAGAGTTAGTTCTTTTCTACAATGTGATGGTTGTCAGTTAGGTCTATTCTACAGCATGATTGCTTACAATAGTGTGCAGCAATAATGAACTCGAGCTCTGAAGACAGGAAGAAATACGTAGAGAAAAGAATAAGGTGTAGTATGCAGGAGGGAGCAAGAGTGTTCAGGATTGCAATATAAGGAAACCACAAAGAGAAGGTAATAGAGACTCATCTCTCAAGCATATACTTTTTTATTATAGTATCTCTCTTAGCATAAGTACACCACTGCAGTAGAAGGTCACATATCAACAGAAAAAAGAAGTCTACACATTGATAAAGCTTTGTGCCAAGTGCAAAGAAGATCAGAACATGCCATGTACAAAGAAGGCCACACATCTACAAATGCACGTGCATGCAATGAAGCACAAAAAATGAATGGAAAATGTAAACCAATAGTGAACATGAAACATCTAATGTGTTGAACTAATGCTAACAAGTTTGGTAGCATTACTACAAAAGAGCTATAGACCTATTACATGTATGAATTAATGTAAGTTTCAAAGGGAAAATTACTACCCGGCCTCCATATGAGGCCAAATAAGACCTCCATGTTTTTTATTCGTGAAATGGCGGTTTCATGTTTTGTCCATCAAAATTTTGTTTAATATACTTAAACCTATATAGATTTGTGTGCAAATTATTTAAAATGATGGTAAGCCAATTACAAGAGTCCTTGCCAACTTGAAAGACAATGACTAATAAGAGATATTTGATTTTATCAATATATATTTTGATAAAAGAACATTTTTTTAAGCATACAATGTTTTGATAAATGATATTTTCTAACAACTCATTATTATTAAAAATAATATTTTCTAACAACTTACTATTGTTAATTATTAATAATAAGCTAATTTATCATTATAATAAAATTTTAAAATATAGAACTTTTGATAAATGTACAAATATCGAAATATTGTTTAATAATTTGAATTTTCGAATTTTCATCACTTCTAATGATTTTAACTTTCATAACCACATTAAATGTATCACATATCTCATGATCACATAATCTTATCATTGTAATTGGTATATATGTCATTTTTAGGTGTTACTTAATGAAAGGTTGGATATTATGTTTTCTTGAAATCCCATTTGAATTTATGTGTAATGTGTATAGTGAATCCTCGTCATTGTTACAATCAATATGTCATTTATTGTTTATAGTACTTAATGTGGAGCTCCATTATAGTTCCTTTTTCTTTCTATACAAAGTTTCTTAATTATAAGCATTTTGAAAAAATTATAGCATGTATCTTCTTAATTAAATTTATATATAAACATATACAAATTGGAGATTGTGAAGATTATAAAATTGTAAAATTGTAACTATAAACATTGTGATTTTGATCATTTAATTTTAGACATCATTCATTCATTACTTTTTTAATTTTTATTCTATCAATTCTATATATATATATATATATATATTTTTGTAAGTTCCATAAAAAATTATATTAAAATACAAAATAAGTATATGTAGTTGAGATATCTGCCTAATTAGTTGAATGACTTGACTAAGCTAGCTTGGTTTAACTAGTAAGCATTACTCTTACCTATATGTAAGTATCTAGCTTAAGACCATGTATAAGCTGATACTATAGTAACCATGCAATCCTTATTGAGTAGTATCTATGTAACTATCTAACTATCTGTTTCAATGGTGATGACCAGGCTTAAGCTACCCTGCTATTATAGAGTATTGGAAACCAAGCTTATTACGACAATGGTGATGAATCATCACATATCACGTACTATGAGTAGCAGAAGTAAATCACACTGCTTGCTGTTACTAGTATTGTTTCAGTATAAGTATCAAGTAAGCATCATTCAATATGTGATACTAGTTATGAGTCCATAAGTATTCAGAGTTGAGAGTGTGAGAGCCCACAACCTAGATAGCTACTCTTTGAACCATAACAACCAATACATCATCCTGAAATGATTGCATAAGTTCATGGACACATGAAATCCTAAAGCTAGAGTTCTATTGAACCAATAAAGTATGGAATTGAGTCTCTTGAACCCATACAGGAAATCCTAAAGCTTTATCATCAATAAATAATCATAATATTAAATATTAAATAAAGGTATATAAGTTAAAAAAATTTGTATCCTAAATACTCATTTTCCCTAATTGTCCAATCCTAAATACTCATTTTCCTGAGTGCCCGACACATTATGGAATCATTTTCTATAAGTGTCCAATCCTAAATACTCATTTTCCCGTTGACACATTATGGAAAATGAGTATTTAGGACTGGATACCCTCCTGTAGACGTCCATTTTCCATTAAAGTGTCGAAAACTCTACCGTAAGGGATAACATGTCCTCCTCCCACTCTTGACCTCTTCATTGCCGAGAGTCTCGGGATAAAGTCTCTAGTCTTGATCTCTTCCCTCGACCTATGCAGCGCACCACAAGTACACATCTTACAATTTATAAAATGTATTATTTTCATTTTTATAATAAATATGGATGTAAGACTACTTCAAAGTCACCCATTAAAATAATCTTGAAATGGTTTCAAACCATAAAGAACGTGGTAAAAACATGACCATCATTTCAATTACACATAACCCATGTTCTCGATAGAAGAAACCCATGTTATTCCATCATTTCAATTACATATAACCCATGTTCTCGATAGATGAGTGACTGAGGATTTTTTTTTCATAGAAAAATTCAACTTACTATTAATATACGAAATAGTAAATATGTCCAACTATCAGTCCAAACAAAGGCATACAAAACCTGTCAAAAGAAGGACCAGGGATAAACCGGTCACAGCAGCAGCATGTGCCATCAAACTAGTTCAGAAAATACCAATAAAAAGTGCCACATGTCCCTAAATCAACCATAAGTCAATACAAAAATACATCCAGAAGCATAACAGTGACAACATGCCACATCATCAAAAATGTACCGATCAAAAAATAGGTCCAAAGTATAGACAACCGCAGATACCAATCACCAATGGTACCGCCATCTGAAATGTAGCAGCTAAACAAACCAAAAAACATCAGCATGTAGCAAAGTATAATGACGAGATTACATCCGATCTGAAAATACCGAACAACATCTGCAAGAGGCTGTAATATAGGCCGCAAAATGTATGTGAGAATATATAAGTGCCCAACAAGTAGTTGGACTCAGATTATTTTAAGGATCTGCACACAGAACTATAAGTCATATAAGATTAATAATGCTGCATAATACATGGAAGGAAAACAAAAGAGAGAAAATAGTAATGGCAATAATCATCATGTCCAATGTAACTTATAAGAACCATGTGTAAAAAGTATATCTTCCCGCCATTCCTGCCACATGATGACCCCCGGCCTGAGAGTTAAGAGCCCGCTTTGAGAGCATGTCCGCCTCCATATTCACCTCTTTGAAGATATGATCAAAATGAATGTGCTCAAATTCAAGAATAAGCTTTCGAGCCGCTTCCATCCAGTGAGAAAGTTGAAGAACATTGAGGGGTGAAGTGCCCCTAGCCCAAGAGATAATAGATAAAGAGTCTCCAAAAATTACAAGGGAAGAGATCTTTCTCTGGCGGGCACAAAATAGTAATAGCCAAAGGGCACATATCTCACTCCTTGTATTGGATCCATCACCCAGATTTAACCAAAAATGAATAGAGATAGTGTTGGAAATGTGAATAGTTGCACCCGCCCCACCCGACCCATTCCGACACACAGCAGCCCCATCAAAGAAACCACATGGAAATACCAGGATTGGAGGAGCCAATCGGTATTTCTGATTCCGATCCTTCCTGCCAACAACAGCTCCAAAAGTAGTTATATATTCCTTGTGTGCAGCTATGGTTCTATATCATATCGCAGCATGGTGTGGTGTCAAGTTTTCAAATATTCGAGAATTGCGTGCTTTCCAAACCTCCCAGATCATAAAGTATGGGAGCTCTGCACAACCTGTGGTAAGACGAGACCAAGCCTCCAGACAATCACACAGAGTCTGATATCCCCATCGGAATTGAACACCAGCTTTATATGCAATATGTTCCCAAAGATCCCTAATGAAAGGACAGGATGAAAAAAGGTGATCAACAGACTTCTCCAGTGAGCAGCAAAGGGGACACCATCCCTGACCAATGAAACCTCGACGACATAAGTTGTGCCAGGTAAGTATCCTATTATACAACGCTAGCCAGATAAAACACTTTATCTTGAGGGGAATGACCTGCTTCCAGATAGTTTTTTCCCACCAGCAAACCTCAGCATGGGACTCGGCAAACATTGCATCATATGCCAATTTAGATGAGACATTGCCACAAGACACATCCCACGACCAAGCTAATCTGTCAGCAGAATCTGATAATTGTAAGTTTGATTGATAAAACGACCTGATATATCCTTCCCATTCATTTCCCAAAGTACTAGATAAGCCCAGTTGTGCAGCCGAGATCCAAAGTAACCGATCATCCTTATACTGACCAGCCGCATGAGCTAGAGTGCAATAGCCATTTGATCTGAGATGAGCCCTTAATTCCATCGATAGGATATGCCCCGAAGGCCCCCCCAAGATCGGATGAAGCCCCAGTTTAATGTCTCGACCATTGCCAGGAATCCAAGCAATCCATTGTGAAATAACCTTGAAAGATCCCATCAAGCCATTCCAAAAATTAGACACGCCTAGTGTAACAGGCCGGTCCAATCTAAGCCAGTTTGCAATAGAGGTATTTTTCAGATACTTAGCTCGAATAATCCTTCCCCAAACAGAATTATCGAAGAGTGCACGCCAAAGACTTTTTGCATGCAGGGCCTTTACAAATAGATCCAGATCCTTTATATTCCATCCCCCCAATTTCCAAGGTCGAGCCAAAATAGACCATTTTATAAGATGAATTTTTTCATGAGCTCCACCACCATACCATAAGAAACTGAACAGCTTCCGACGAATAAGACAAAGGATGGATCTTGGGATTTTGCACAGTGAAAACCAATACACCCCTAAATTCTGCAAGACAGCTTTTGCCAGCGTAAGTCTGCCCCCCAAGGATAGATGGCGATAGCTCCAGTGACTTATACACCCTTCAAATCGTCTAACGAGCCATGTCTAGTCATTCTTCAGGTAATTAGCAGGCTTTATGAAAAAACCAAGATATTTCGTTCCAGCATCCATCTCCTTAAATTTTAATGGAAGAACAGAGCTAATCGAGCATTCCACATCTATCAAAAGGGAATGTTTCAAAAATTCATATTTTATATAACTGATGATCATACCAGATACTAAGCAAAACAAGTCAAGAATCCTCTTATATTGAATCCACTCAGCAAGGATACCCTTACCGAAAAGCATTACATCATCCACAAACAAAGAGTGTGTAACAGAGATATCTCTTGTAATTTTAATGCCAGCAATCAGTCCTTCCCTTCTTGCCTTATGGATGGATAAGCTCAGACCTTCAATGACCAATAGGAAGAGGAGCGGCAATAGAGGACATCCCTGACGAAGGCCCCGGGATGCCTTAAAGAATTTCGTTGGATGTCCATTAATCAATATAGCATAATTAAACGAAGTTATACAGGCCATAATCCATTTCATCACCTTCCATGGCAGACCTATCTGAATCAAAATTAATCTCAAGAAATTCCAATCCACCCTATCATATGCTTTCACCAAATCCAGTTGTAGAACGAGTGCATCAAGTCTCTTCTGTTTTACTGTGTGCAAAATTTCCTGTGTCACCCCCACCGCATCATGGATCTGACGGCCCTGCAGAAACCCATACTGTTATATTGAAATGTGTCTAGAAAGAAATGGTTTGATCCGATCTGCAATAATCTTAGAAATAATCTTGTAGACTAAATTGCAGAGGGCAATAGGTCTGAATTCATTATAGTTATTCGGGTGAGTTGTTTTCGGAATGAGGGCCAAATAAGTTGAGTTTAATGCCCCAGAGACCGTGCCTAATTTCTGACACTCATCCACAGCCAATCGGATATCCTCCCCCATTATATCAAAGAAATGGATAAACAGTTCCGCCGACCACCCATCTGGACCAGGAGATTTATCTTTAGCAAACCCACGCAATGTGTTTTCCACATCGCTCAAAGAAACATCCATAAATATATCGCCCCCCTCCTCATCATTAAATATTCGAGGGTACTCCATAATAACCTTAAATTGTTCTGCCAGAGATGTGTTTTTTGGGTCACAGTAGTATTCCTGAAAATGACGGGCAGCCTCATTCATCAAATCCTCTTCCCCCCAGATCCGTCGACCCCTGTGATCATTAAGATCCCAAATAGCATTTTGCATCCTTCTAGAATCCGCATAATGATGAAAGAATTTTGTGTTCAGGTCCCCAGCTTTGAGCCATATAGCTCGGCTCTTCAGCCTCCATGTTTCCTCCTGAAGAAGAAGAATATTTAATTTACGGCTCTCCATTGAAGAGAGTTTTATCACATCCCCAGGGCTTAGCCCAGAACCTACTAATCTCTGCATCAGTGTCTTCATTTCCTTTTCGATCTCAGCAAGTTCCTACCCATCAAAGCTTTTTTATTTTTTTCCCATAAAATAGTATAGTCTTTAATAGTCTTGAGTTTCACCGCCAGCTTATCCATTGCAGATCGCTCCCTCGAAACATCCACCTATTGCCATTTAGTCCTCACACCCAAAGTGTATTCAACATCCGAAAGCCATGTGGGGTTGAATTTGAATGGATAGCATTGGTGTGAGGCCTCCACATCAAATTGCAAAATAATAGGAAGATGATCACTGATTTTTATTTGATGAATCCAGGACCTGTAATTCTGAAAGCAATCCAGAAGGGATTCCGATATAAAGAAACGATCAATTCGTTTCTGAATCATCATTTCCCCCATTCTACCATTTGTCCAAGTTGGAGCCAATGGCCACGGAGCCACATCAACAAGGGAGAATTTCATGAAGAGATTACTAAAATAAGTTCCCAGGGGGTCCCTCCTAGCCAAATTGCCCCAAAACTCCTCATCCCCCCAAGTGAAATTTAAGTCCCCAGCTAGAACTAAATTTTCCAATTCCAGCAGATGCCCCGAGACAACCATATCCCAGAATGCCACCCTGTCACAATACGGCCCATAACAGTTGATAATATTTAAATTTTTCTCCGACCCCCTGATATTGCCGGATAACAAAATACCCAAAGAGGTGATAAATGGATTTAGTTCAATACCAAAGGGTTCCAAGCAGCTAAGAGACCACCTGAAAGACCAACAGCATCCACAGTGCAAACCATCCATCCCGGCTTAACTTTATTAAAAAAAATACGGGCCTTCTCACCACAAACCATAGTTTCCTGAAGAAGAACCAAATCTGGGTTGGTAATATGTAGGACTCACTTGAGGGCCAATTGTTTGGGTAGAGCCCCCACACCCCGAATATTTAAAGAGAAAAAAATCATTTGCGAACCCTTGCTAGGGCTTTCATTCCTCTAAGAGACCGGGTATCAGAAGATTTGGGGGAGTCCACATTGCATCGGCCATCCTCAATCCCCCCCCAGGGTGACCTTCTTGTTTTTCCTGGCACTCCTCGTTTTAAGAGGAGAGAATTCCGGGGCCAATCCGCCCCTATGTGCCCCCTTTTGAACACATATATCACCCATTGTACTAGGGGGAATCACAGAGGTATTGCTAATGTCCCCATCCAGATCAGAGTTCTTCAAAGCCAACAAACCCCCCAAATCCCCACCAGTTGGCCCAGTCTCTTCTATCAACCAGTTTTTGAAGTAAGTAGGGATAGGCGTCTTCTTCACTATTTCTAAATAAGATGGGATAAGTAAAATTTTCTCACATGGATCCGTAGATATGTCCAGACCCCTAACCTGACCATCTGTTCCCGACAGGTCCACAGTACTCATACCACTGGGCCCCCCCTCTTTTCATCAACCACAAAATAGGACCCATCAGGGTTCATCTCATCCCCCCCACTCCCACATACTTCTCGAGCCAGGATAGGAACCACAGAGTCGCTAGATATAATAACAGTCGGGGAAATAAAAAGAGCAAGCCCGGGGGTAACAGATTTGACCGGGGAGGAATCGGCAGGGCTAAGCACATTCACTTTCTCAAACGGCTCATTCTCGGAGATAGGGTCATCATTCCCAGAAGATTCATTTGTAACCTGTTTAGACCCAGAGGAGTTTGATGCCATGTGATGACGACGACTCATGTAGTTTCCATTATTTCCATTGTTTAAATCTAATGCATTTATAAATGAAATATCCAACTCATTCAGTGAATGGAAAAAGTTAGGGTCCTGTGATTCTAACTTACGGAACAGTGCCGAGTCCGGAGCATCAAGAGTGGGCACCCTGTTGGAGTAGCCGTCCAGCGAGCCCGATGAATCCAACTCCATGTCACTGCCATTGTCAGAAGACCAGAACGGACCCCCATCTTTAAGACGGCCAGAAGAAGCTGGAGCTTTGCATTGCCGCCATAAGTGCCCCACCTCTTTGCAGTTTGAACCTCGAAATGGGATGCCCCAATAATCGATGATCTGTGAGAGCTTTCGGCCACGCCAGTTGATGTTAAGCACATCAATTAGGCCCATAGAAATGTCCACCTCCACAAGAACCCGACCCATACGGTGATCAAAACCATTAAGATGCTCCTCATCAACATGTAAAAACTGACCAATGCAATTTCCAATGGCTTCAAAAGCCCCACGGTTCTAGAGTGCCAGTGGAAGACCAGGAAGAAGCACCCATAAGTGCCAGAGACGCACCGAAGCTGATTCTGGATCAAAATCAGTTTGCCATTTCTGCAACATTAAGCTACCCGAACGATAAAGCCATAGTCTCTCCAAAATGAGGGAATAATGCACCTCTTGTTCGAATTTGAAACCATACCATCCACATGCCAATGCAAAAATTTGTGGGGTGTATTTCAGAATGGGATTCCACTTCTCCGTAACCCAATTAACAATGTCTTGACGATTCATAGCGTGGTATGAAAACTTGCCTACCAGCACTGTCATATTAAATTCCAAAACTTCCTCGAGCCCAATATCTCTACCAACAGTTAACCAGGATTCACCAGGTCTGCGGAAGTATTTTCCATTTAATCTTCGAGCCGCGCGGAAGGATGTCCCAGTTTTGTCTCCGTTATCCAAACCTGGTAAACCCCTACCACTGTCGACGGAAGGGTCCGAACCCACAGTCTTAACAGGTGTCCTCCCCCCAGCCAAATGTCCCCTATGTGGCTTGACACGAGGCGCCACCTGTCGGCTAGTTAGGTTAAGTGCCCTCTTTCCTTTAAGCTGGTTTTTGAAGTATGAGTCTGGTTTAAATAAACCGGCTTCTTCTATCATGAAATCAGATACATTCAAATTGTTATCCGCCGGGATGATGGACGCCGACATATTTTCCCCCATTCCGGTAGCCAACCAACACACAACACCGAGAGATGTTACTGCCACAATAGTTCCTCTATCAGATGTTATCCACAGTGCCAAAATCCAAGACGGCAGCTTCAAACAGGGGATACAACGGTGGCAGATGCAACAAGGGAAAAATCATTAACAAAAACAAACGGCTTCCAGAACGGCATCTAGATAGCAATGTGGTCCACACGTCGATACCGACTGCGCCGGAGTGATATTTTCCAGTGATCAGAAAATATGTTAAAGCCAGCCGATACAGGGAAAATACCCTTTTTTCCTATTCTCAGTATTCCGGTATCCACCCATCACCTGTGAAAGCCCACACATCAACCGTGGCAGCCCTCACATCATCTGTGCAGCCCTCACACCGTCAATGCAAACCCTCGCACCGCCATGGAAACCCTAGCACCGTCAATGCAAACCCTCGCACCTAGCTACACTCCAAATTCCCAATAAACCATGAGTGACTGAGGTTAGATCGAGAAGGCATTGATTGTGTTTGAAGAGTGAATCGATGTTTTCTTTTATAATTCCACAATGTGTTGGTTTGTTAATTATGTTGAAATCATTGTAAAAAAAAATCAACATTCATATATTAATATAATAATAAAAGAAATAAAAAGAAATAAAGAATATTGACCAAGGAAAAATGTTATATATAAATACAAAAAAATCAAAGAAAATAAATAACAATCAACAAAACATCAAAACAAATAAGTAGATGAAAAAATAATAATAATAATAAATATAAATATAAATCCTACCAAAAAAACAAAAGAAGATAGAGTTTTGTCAAAATGAAACCTTATTGTTTATAGTGATCCTTAACTCAAAAATTGAATCACAACAAAGATATCAAACTCATATACTTAAAAAATAACCAAAATACATTCATCATAAAATAACACCAAAATATAGAGGAAAACCCTTAAGGTAGGCTAACAACATTAATTATTCGTTATAGAAGAAATCACTCTACAAGTCATGGTTATTGCAAAATAATTCATACATAATATCTCATACAATGATACTCATGTATATTTGGACTTTCTTGTGAGAATTCTTAAGGGGATTCAGCCAACTACCTCTTATTATTTATTATTTCCTCTAATTAGAAAGTGGACATATTCCATGATTATGTGCACAATACATACACTATCCCCTTGGGTACCTCCCTATATTCCCCATATTATCCTCCCTAGGTGTATAAAATTGTTTATTTATTTGAAATCATTGTTAACCATAAATAAACTAACGCATAAAAACTATAGTTATTGTAAAAAAGAAATAAAAAACTTGGATTCTTCATGCCTACTAGAGGACTCAAAGGGATGGATTCTTCAAGGAATGTATAGACCAGAAAGGAGACCATGAACATGTGTTGCGTCTCACTAAGACGGAGAATTATGTGGCTAATTGAAGGTTCATGATGAGTTCTTGGATTTTAATTGAAAGGAATCATAATAAGTATATTTTTTTTGTCTGAAATCTAAGTAGTATAGGCTAGGTTGAGTGAGACAAAGTTTTTAATAGTCATCATTTTCCCTTGTGGTCTTATAGCTCCATTTGGGGGTGAAAACTACATCAAATTGTATGGTTTGGTGGTGAATCTTTCATTTGCAATTAGTTTCTTGGACACATTGATAAGAATGATATGGGATTATCTCTATTCTTATATGGAATATCCCTATTTTCTATTTCAATCATTTAGTTCCCCTGAAATATATCTTATGTGATTTTTGTTAAAGGAATGGTGTTATATAATCATTTCTTTTGTTGATAAGCATGCTTATAAATCTTTGTTGCAAACCTATTATGATTTATTCTTGTAATGTATTCTAACTTTGACTTTGCATATGAAATATAGGAGGTCATTTGCCATGTCCCAAACAACCTATTGACACTATCCAAGAAATGAGGTACTCAATTTTGACCATAGGATTGTTTCTCTAATACCCAATTCAATTTTCATTACCACATTATGAATTTTTGGGAAAGCAAGCAATGCAAGTGCATATGCAATGGGCCCTATAGCTAAAATCTCAATAGGGACGCAATATCTAGCTACTAGATTTGAACACCTTCCCAGTTTTAAGGAGCTCTTATTTGGTCTAATTTTCAAATACACATGCTCCCCACTCCTTAACTCCCTTGATCCACATAACTCTTATGTCTATCTCGTACCATTCTCAATTTTTTTGCTAATTTTAACTATCTTCTCTTCCATTTCTTTGGGCAACTCTAGCCCAATTCTTACTTTTTTTATTAGATTGTCCCAAATAATTTTAGTATTTCACTTTGTACCATACAAATATTTTAAGGGACTCGTCTACAAAGAAGCATTATACCCATTATTATATGCAAATTATAATACATATAAATATTCCTCGCACTCATATTGTGTATCCATCACATGCATTCTTACCATATCCTCAAGCACTTGATTAACTCTCTTTATGTGGATGATATGTTGTACTTAAGTTCATATTTGTTCCAAAGCCTTTGAGTAACTCTTTGCAAAATTTTGAGGTAAAATTGGGATCTCTATTTGAGACAATTGCTTTATATATCCCATGCAACCTAGCAATCTCTTTCATGTAAATTTTTTCTTTATTCATTTCCTTGTGAGTTGACTTGATTGGAATAAAGTGGGGAACTTTTGTCAACTTGTCCACCACTATTATGATGGAAACATGTTGGCTTGCTGTCTTAGGTGACTTAGTGATAAAATTGATTGTAACCACTCCTCATTTCCACTCCAATATTACTAATGGATGTATAAATCCTACTAGATGCCTATGCTAAATATTTACTCTCTAACATTTCATACATCTAGCAATATACTCATCAATATCTTTCTTCATTCCCGACCAAAAGTATTGACTTTTTACTGATTCAATTATCTTTTGATATATAATATGGCCATCATATGGAACATTATGCATCTCATTCATTACAATTTTCCTTAAATGAGCAAAATTCAGAACACAAACTCCCTTGTTACCCATAAGAACTACATTAGCTTCCAACTTTTAACTTTCATATATATATTATACATTTTCATGTTGTAATCCTTCTTATATCATTAGATAATGCTCATTGGAGATAAAAACATCAAGAATTATGTTTCCTAATAGTTATTTACATGTGCTAATGGTTGTAGTATGTGTTGCATGTATACTTATACTAAGTGCATCAACAACTTTATTGACTTTACCTTTAATATATTTCCTATCAAAATCAAAATCACAAATAAATTCAAATCATCTTATGGTCCTATATTTCAAAATAGTTGTTAAAATAAATACATCAACCCAATATGATCTGTTCTTAAATCAAAGTTTCTCCACTTAAGATAGTGTCTCCACATCCTCAATGCATGAACAATGGTGGAAATCTCTAAATCACATGTGACATGTTTCTTCTCGAGCTCCTTGAGATTCCTGGATTTATAACAAATCACATGTCCATTTAAAGTAAGAATTCCACCAATTCCCTCTTTGCAAGAACCTATATATAATACAAAATATTCATTTGGGTTAGCGATATTGAATGTATGCACTAGTGAGCAATTTTATTAACTATTGGGAAATCTCTTGACATTTTGGTGTCCATTCAAATTTAAAAATTTCTTTTTTAATGATGTAAATGAATGCGGATTTTTAGAGAATCCTTCTATGAACCTTTTATAGTATCTGGCAAGTGTCGTGAATGATGTTATTTTAAAAATATTTCTAGGCATACTCCATCCCATAATAGCTTCAATTTCTCTTGATCCAATATTTTTCTATCCTCATAAATGATGTGTCCCAAATAATGAGGTTGCATATTATAAAAGGAACATTTTCTTAAGTTAGCATATAAATGTTCTCTTAGCACTTGTAGTACTAACCTTAAATTCTCTTTGTGCTCTTCCTTTAATTTTTGTGTATATAAGAATGGCATCAAGAAATAAGATGGAAAAATTATTCAAATGCTTCTTGAAAATTCCATCATCAAACACATGAAAGTACTAAGTTGGATCATTTGTCAAAGCAAATGGAACTACTACAAATTCATTTTGTTCATATCTAATTCTGAAAGTCGTCATAGTGATGTTTCTTATTTTTTCCTTACCATATGGTAACTTAATCTCAAATCAATCTTTGATAAGATCTATGCTCCTCTTAGTTGATCAAATGGATTATTAATTTTAGGGAGAGAAGATTTATTCCTTACAATGACATTGTTCAAATGTTTGAAATCAAAGTAGAACCTAAAAGTTCTATCCATATTCGTCAAAGAAGGTATTGGTGCTCCCCAACGAGATAGACTTGGGTGAATGTACCATTTCTTTAGCAATTCTTCCAACTATTGTTAGAAACTGGGGTAGCTCCAAGCACCAGATCAATAGAGAAATCAATTCCTATTTTTGTTGGCAATCCTAGTATTTCATCATACACATCTACAAACTCTTGCAACATTGGAAAGTCCTCAAGAATTGGTATTTTACACCTTGTTGTCTCTTTTACATTAGTTGCATATAATTAACACCATTTTCTAAAGCATCTTTTCAACTATAAGGATAAAATATCCCTCATAGATATAGGCCTTGGAATTCCTTTCACACTATTTTGTCTTCCTTTTTCATCAAGAAAAGTAAGAGTCTTGTTATGGAAATCTAGAACAACATGATGTGAATCCAACCAATCCATCACAATAAGAGAATCATATCAGCTAAGTGGGATTATGTTCAAATTTGCAAAAGTATAATATCTAATAGAAAACCCTTTACAAACTCATTGATCTTTATTTTTGTCCTGATAGCCAAAATAGACAACCCTTTACGAACTTTGATCTTTCTTTTTTGTCCCAATAGCCAACTGAACCATCCATAATTTATCATGGTTACTTTTATTCAAATTAAATATTTCAACCAAATTAGGAACAATATAACTATGAATCACTCCTAAATAAATTAAAATTTAATGGCTTTATTGGAAATATAACCTTGAACCCTAAACATGTTGGACTGATGATATCATTTTTGAATGTCCAAGTTTGCATAGATCCTTGGAATGGTCTTGGCCACGTCTTCCACTATAGTTTCTTCTTGAATTTCTTACAAGGTATTAATTATGTATTTCCTTCAATGATATTCTTTATATAAATGGTCTCCTTCACATCACCAACATTTGATTTGTAGGATCTCACATGAAAATGATTGTTATAGCAATAATTGGCACCCCAATGAACCTAATGGCACCCTAATGATCCTAATAACATCAAGAACACTAATGGCATCAACGCCTCACAAATAAAAACTAACCATCCCTAATTTGATTCCAAATACCCCTAATATCATTTAAAGAACCCCTAATAGCTTTCAATGACCTTGAATTCCACATCAAGGTAATCTAAAATGATGGTCATCACCTTAAGAGAATATTCCAATTCTTCCTCGCTCAATTTTTAACAATTCTTGAAATCACAAGAACGCACAAGGTTGCGCTTCCCTCATTGCTTACAATATGTATTCTCGGATCATCATTAATAAGATTAATAAAGAGTAGAGAAAAGTCAAGATACCGTTGGATGAACAAATGTTCAAACAATATGGTCATAGGAATATTACATCTCCACTTTGCATTTACAGCATTTTTCGGAGGAGGATAGCATTTACAGCATTTTTCGGATCAATAAATTGATATGTTTAACTGGGTGAAGGGTTGCGATGGATCAGTACTCTTGAATTCAACAAAATCAACAAAAGCAGAAAAGGACGCGATTCGAATCTGAGTCATTGACGCACCCAAAGCTGGAGAAGGTGTGCCCGGGAGTAGTGTCATGGGCCGATATTCTTGCACTAGATGCTGTCCATATGGTAACACTTCTGTTTAGTCATAATTTTTGTATTCAATATTGAAAAATATTTAATAAAAAAATTCAATATGAATAAATAGAAAAGTAAAATTCATATATATAATACTTTTAATCAAATATATAAACTAAAATAGCATAAATGTATTTTAAAAATCATTTGTTTTCATAAGAAAGTAATAAATTGAATGTTATTTGTATTTTTTAGTTATTAAATAATTATAATTTGGTTTTTTAAAATTAGTTCTTAAAATTTACTTTTTCATTAGTAAGAATTTATATTCACAGTGAATAATATTCAACCAATTCGAATTACTCCGAAATACCCATACCAAATTATACTACTATAGTTGACACTCTGCTTATAATTTCAATTTCAAAGTCTGATCGACAAATATTGTGTCATACTGGTTAATAGTATCTTCTGAGATCTCGCATGGTATTCAACCCTAGATCGTTAATGAAAACTTTTTGATGTTTTAGAAGATTCCTTAAATATTATTACTATATTTAATTTGAAAAACGTCGCCCATGATGACAACCTTTTGATGTTTTATTAAAAACATTGCCCACGATGACAACCTTTTGATATTTTATTAGAATCATTGTTTATATGGTGTTTGGAACTCACCAATATAAGGTTGGTATGCAATGTTTTGAGTTTTGGCATTTCGAAAGTAAAACGTTTGAAATTTTAAAGAAATTAAAAGGAGTTTATTGATATTTTATGTTATTTTTTAACTTCAATTTACATTAGATTATATGTTGCTCGACAGTATTATTCGGTAGAATTATTTGAAAAAAGAAATTGTTTCTAATCATAAATACTAACATAGTTTGATGGTATAGTGTTTATATTAGGTTAAAGTTTAGCCATTTTGAGAGTGAAAAGGGTTGAATATGAATGTGAATTAAGAGATAATAATGGCTATCAAACGTGTGGGAAAGGATTCAATGTTAATATCATCTCCTTTTAAGGGTTTAGACTACATTGCTTATCCTTTTTCATTTTGTAGCTTAGCTTGCACCTTTTACTATTGCACGGTTTTTTAGATATTTTTTGTAATGCTTATCCTTTTTCATTTTGTAGCTTAGCTTGCACCTTTTACTATTGCACGGTTTTTTAGATATTTTCTGTAATGTGTTTATAGTGCGAGGAATGTTGTGAATAGAACACGAGGAATGTTGTGAATAGAACAGGGAGAATGATAGTATTAATAGTGTTTTCAATGGCCCTCTTGGCAATTTGTGCATGGCTATTGTGAGGTAACATTTGTTCTATTAACATTTGGTCTGGTTTCATTTGGTGCCTTTAATGAGTGGTCTAGTTGGTCTTATTGCAATTGTGTCGGGTAAGTCAATTTGCTTCAGTTCTAAAAAATAATTAAAAAATACAAGGATGAGCTCTCTAATTGTATATTTAGACGAGTAGTCTAGGATTCCAAAAGCATTAGATTTTTCATTTCATTTCTCTATTTGGCTCACATGAGATTTACATACTAGCCATTTGTTACCATGCATTAAATTACTTTTACCATATGTGTTTCTGCGAGTTATGTCTTTTCCTGGATATTACTAACCCACTTAACTAAATATTTGGGTTCTATACATAAATGACGGGACTAAACAATACAATATGTCATGAATTCTTCTATTACCAGTTGCATGATAAATTGTAGGAGATTAATTTCTAAGGTTTGATTGTTGTTAATGTATTTGATAAATAGTTCTATCTATTAAATGTGGACTTCCTCAGTCGAGATGGGTTCTTTCTTAGAGACGTGGAGAAAGGAGCCACTTGATTTCTTCTATGAATCCATAAGAATAGAGCTCTTGAGCTGTGAATAGCCCAATAACCAAATGGAAACATCCACCGGTGTTGTTATAATTCCATTACTAGTGAACTATATGTGTCATGGATTTAGCCTATCGAATGTGTTTTACTTTCACAAGTAGACCAGACCCTACAAAAGGACATATATGAATCTCCTTGCAACAATAGTTTTGAACTTGCTATTTTAATGTTTGTTTTTTTATAAGGGTTAACATTAATTTTTATTTAATTTATTTATTATTATTTCAAAAATAATTTATTGGATATATGAATGGGTGTTGCTGAGATGATGTAAGCATGGAATTGTGTGCCAATCAAGGTAGAGGCATGCTGATGTAGGTTCTTCTTGAGAGTTCTTAATTGGATATCTGCACTCCATTAATACATTCTTGGATGGGATCAATGATGGGCTCCTGATACCTCGGTTCTCTTCATCAATTGAAATATCCCAAAATGTATAGTCGGAGGAGTGCATTTAAAACACGAGTAAGATATCTACACACCATTAATACATTCTTGGATCAGATCACTAGTGGCATCTGAAGACCTCCACTCTCTTCATCAATTAACATCTTCCAAAATGTGTAGACTTATAGTTCCTTTATGAATAGGATTGAACACCTGGGTTCAACATGGAAGGATTTTACATATAGTACTATTCTCAGGGATCCGACAAAGGACTAAATATTGAATGTTTTAATTGTCCAGTTATAGAGTTGATATATAGGTAATTTACATTCGATCGATGAAGATTGTGTCATTTGGTCGTCAAACCTGACATCTCTTTTCAAGGGTTTAGATTCCATTGTTTATCCTTTCCCATCCTTTACCTCACCTTGCACCCTATTTTGTTGCACAATTCTCTAGAGATTTTGTAGTGTGTTGATAGTGCAAGCAATGTTGTGAATAGACTAGGGAGAAACATAATATTTATAGTGTTTTCAATGGATCTTTCAACGATTTGTACATAACTTCTCCGAGGTAACATTTGTTCTATTATAATTGACAACTTATCCCTTGTTTTAAACAGTCGAGTTTTCTAATATGTCCTTGTTCAATTCTAATTGTTTGGGTCAGCTTTTCCTTTTGCAGATATCATTGTTGTGACTAGGATTTGCTGCCATTTCCATTCATGGTATGGTTTTGTTTGGTGCTTTTGGAGATCTGTCCTTTTGGTCTTGTTGCAATTGTGTTGTGAGTCAATTTCTTATTAGTGAATCCCTGAAGGTGCTAGTAGGGATGTCCACATTACAAATCATTCATTTTATCAATTCTGTGAAAGGCATAACAACTGGACATGCATAAATAGTACATGGAATTGAGTCTTACTGATGTTCTCATAAATTGGGGTTTCTTCTTTGACCTCTAAGAAGTCATCATTATCAGCGATGCTATAAATTATGGCCTAGTGCAAACACATTGTATTGGAAGCGTGTCCATCAGTATTTGAATAAATTCCAAAATTGGGATCTCTCAGCTTCTCATGATCTACTGTAGCCTTCAACTTGGTTTTACGAGCCATGGTGTGTAGAGCTAGTTCTGCAACACATGATAAATGACATAAACTATTTTCAATCTCAAAAAATCAAAACAAAAAGGCACAATAAATATGAAGTACCTAGAGCAAACCCAAACTGAAAATGCAAAGAGAAAACACAGGCCTTGTGTAGAAGCAAATATTTTTACTACTCTTTAATTCAATTTTTGAGCATGACAATGGTGAAGCAAGTTTCAAAATTTATTTAAGTGTGAGCTCCACTAAGAACGAATCTGTTTATCATTAATTGCAAATAAACTAGTCAAGAATTGGTGGTTAGATAATAATTAGTCATTATTGTGTTCAATTTGACCAGTTCTTCGAGCTATTTTAGCGCATGCGTGGGAAATATTGGCTTCTGAATCTCTGATGTCAGAATAAGAATGCCAAAGTGGGACCACCGAGAATTTGAAATAGTCGGATGTTGGGTCTTAGGAAAATAATTAGCAACTAAATAGATAATATTCCGGCTTCCGAGGTCTGGGGTTGATGTGAATAGGAAACATTGACATCAACATGTCAGAAGTAGATCTAGAAAATAAGTGTTTTACCAACTTTCAAGGTCCAATGTTCATGTGAATAGCAACATCGACATTGGAACATTGGGGAAAAATTAGGTGATAAATAAATATCATATGGACTTCGGAGATCTGAGGAAATCGAAAAAATCGGCATCAACACGTTGAGTATCAGGTTAGAAAGAATAGGATTCCAACTTCCAACTTATGAGATTTACAAAAATAGGGACTTTGACATCGAAACATTGATAAATATTAATATCAACAAGTTGACATCTTGACTTCTGATGTCCAATTTTTTTTAAACATAAGGATTAGGACATCAGAAACATCGAGACATGCCTAATTAAGTGCTTAGTTTGTATTAGATTAACTCCAACATACTTAGTGTAAACATAGTTGAAATTAAGTTTGAAATAAAATTCTAAAACTGCTTGAAAAATAAACTAAGGAATTTAAATCTAAAAGGGGGTTCCCATCTTTTCTTAACAAAAAATGGTATTGTTTTGGCTACATCAAGTGGTAGCTCACTGGGAAGAACCAATTATCTCTGTCCGGTCAATGACGATACATGATTTTTTTATTTTCTTATAGTTTGGAACTTACGACGCACTTGATCTCACCCCTATAGAAAATAAATCCATGGAATCTGTAAAAAAATTTCCAAACTTATAAAGAAACAACCAACTTCCCTGAGAGGCCTTATTCATCATTTTAAAAAGTAAGCCAAGTATGAAAAATGAATCAAAGCAGTAGAGAATTACCTTTGCTAGGAATGATCAAGATAATAGAATGAATGAACAAAATTCCAAGTTGCATTAAACTATAATCCCAATATCACAAGCATTGCCTCTATTGTCAGTAGGCATCCATAGCCTCAGCAGGGTTTCCTTTTAACCCAATCTATCTGCTTTGACTACATCCATTATATATATATATATATATATATATATATAGATATAGATATAGATATATATGCATATTTTTAAGACTTCGCTAAGCATATAATATTTATAGGAGTCAACTAAAGGAAACTGTCATGGGTTGGTGACCAGCCAATGACAACATCATTCGCAGAGACTTATAGAATTCAACAAGCTAGGACGTGATGAGACTTCCTATCTATCAACCTGGGAGCCATTACCATGGCCTGGTAACCATCTAACAGTAATTTCAATCCGTAAGAATCAATTATTATGATAGGTTGGATTGTAATGAGACCTCCTATCCTTCAGTTAACACTTTAGGTTTTATTTTCTCATCATTTGTAAGGAATGAAATATAGGACACTACCCTGACTTGGTAATCGACTAATGATAATCTCATTCACAAGTACCTATATAGATGAACAAGCTGGCTCATGGTGAGACCTATTGTCCCTCATCCTTGCAACTGGGAGCCACTACCCTAGCTTTGTGACCAGATATGGTAATGCCATCCTATGGACGCCTATGATGATGATAGGTTGACTCATAATGAGACCTCCTATCCTGCATCTAACCCCTTAGAATTGATTTATTGTAAAAAACTATGTTTTTATTAATCTCATAAAATATTACATAATGGATGGGGAAGCATGAATAAAATATCCTCAAGAGCGATGGATGGCGCACAAGAGTTTCATGTTTACAATTTGTCACCATGTATCATCCATCTAGTGCCAATGGCATTCCTTTTAGAGAAAAGTAAATATTTACTTGACTCCAATCTAGATTTAAATTTTTTGTAAAATGAGAAATGGCCTTGAGAGGTTTGACAATCAATAACTTGGTAAAGATAATTCAAAATTCCATAGGAGGAATGATCCATAGAAGGGGACCACAAAGTTAGCAGTCTGCTTCTTGATAATCAATAAACTCATCTGCACTCTCTTGAACTTTTAGGGAATAATAATAATAATAATTCAGTGAGGCTTAATTATAGCCAATTTATTAAACTAAAGAAGAAAAATAAAAACAAACCAAATAAAATGAAATAGGAAATGCAAGAAAACACAACACACTATGTACAAGCCTAACCAAAATGATTAGTAAAAATATTTTTCATAATTTGAGCATTCACTGGATAAGTTTCAGGATAACCTTTGAGTGTCTATAATCAAAATGTGCCAGGGCCTAACTTTTTTGAAATAGTAAACGACCCTAACCAAAGGTGTTGGAACTTCGTGTGTTCACCCTTATACTGATGGGATTTGTCCCATTTCAAAACCAAGTCCCCTACTTGAAAATCCCCATGGGAGGAAGAGTTCTCATCAAACTAGTGTTTGAGAAGTTACTGATGTTGATAGATCTTGTTTTTAGACTTCTCTCTCTCTTCCTCTAACTAAAGTAGGGTATATATTATGTGTTCTAAAGAAGAACATTCATTTGTGAAATTCCATAACACAATAGATCATTGATCTTGGGAAAATCTCACAATGAAAGAACTAGCAAGGAAGAAGAATTGCAGTGAAAGCTAGCAAGAATTGAGCAGTAAAATCAAACATGCAAAGAAACTCTGATGTCAATCAAAACTAGTGTAATGTTCCATTAATCTATGTAGTCAAAGAATATAGTACAATTGAGGAAATTCGAATACCCAGGAGGAATTTGAATACATCTCAGTCTACATAGCATAGCATTGGGATTATCCCCACTACAATGCTCCAATAGTGACAAACTCAACTGAATGTCAGTTCATTGAAGCTACTATCATTTAAATGACCATGCAAGGAACATTGGTGATTTTTCCATGCAAAATAAGCTATAAAGGGTGCATTAAATCACAATATGTGGCAATCAGAACTCAAACCCCCCACTAGAGTCATGAACTCAAGTGGATTGAACCATATCACTGAGTTAGCTCCTAAAATGTAGGGAACTGATTCTACATGGCCTAAATTAATGCATTCATGGCGCATCAAGTGGATAATGAGGCCTAGATGACATCTGCACACCACTAGGGGGTCAACAACATCATCCAATACTAGGAAAAGGAAAATAATACTAAGGCAGACAAGGTTGGAGTATTGATTATCCTAATACTCCTTAATCCAAACTTAGACAATCTTGGGCCCTGGTAACTAAGACCAAAGGTCATCCATACAATCAATAATAAAACATAACTGTTCATGAAACTAAGGAAATGGGAAAATCCTCATGGGAAAGGAAAACCCTAAAAAATGAACAGCAGGGAACTCAAACAACCTTCACACCAAGTAGAGATACGAGATAGGAAAATCTATTATGAATGAAAAAATTTGTAAAAATGTCTACAATATGCTCGTCTATAGGGCAGTAATGCAGTATGATGGTCATGTTGTGTACTAGTTCCCTAATGTAGTGCATGTGAACCTCAATGTGTTTGGTTCTTTGTTTCTGAACTAGATCACTGGATATCCTTATGGCACTTTGATTATCACAAAAGACGTCTACTGAAGGAGAAGTGCAAATGCAAAAATCTGTCGAGATCCCATGTATCCAAACTACTTGAATAGTTGCATTCACAACCTCTCGTAATCTTCTTCTACTAAACAAAGTGCAAGAGTTGCTTGCTTCTTGCTTGACCAACAGATTGGTCTTGATCCAAACATGAACACGTAGCCTAAAGTAGATTTCCTGTCAGTGTTGTCTCCTGCCCAGTTTGAGTCAGTAAAACCAACCAGATCTAACTGAGCACCAGCAGAATAATGAATCCAAAACTCTTTTGTACCCTGCACATAGTGCAAGATTCTCTTTCCCGCCTTCCAATGCAACTCATGTGGCTTCTGCATGTTCCTTGCCACAACAACTACAACATAAGTCATATATGGTATCGAACGTGTCAAGTACAATAAGCTACCAATCAACTGCCTATACAAAGTGTTGTCAACCAAATGAGTAGAACCACCTTCTTCCATTCTGATGCCATATAGGAAGGGAAAAGTTGCTACGTTTCAATCATCAATGTGGAACTTTTTGAGCAATTCAGATGCATACCTAGAATGTGAAATCATGATCCCTAAAGCATTTTGAGTTACTTCGAGGCCAATAAAATATTTTAGCATCCCTAGATCTGTAATGGAGAAGTATTTTCTCAAAGCATACTTGATGTTCTTCAATCCAGTAGATGAACCACCAATGATGAGCAAGTCATCCACATACAATACAATCAATAGTAGGAAACCTCCCTTCTATTGCATGTAGAAATTGCAATCAAATTTGTATCTTTTGAACTTCCGTGACAATAAAAAAGAATCCATTTTGGCATACCATGCCCCAGGGGCTTAATTGAGCCCATACAATGATTTCCTTAGTATGCATACCAAGGATGGATCATCTGTGTACCCCTCAGGATGCTTCATGTAAATCTATTCTTCTAAGACACCATGCAGGAAGGCACTCTTTACATCCATGTGATGTACCTCCCATTGTTTCAAAGTTGCAATTTCCAAAACAAGTATGACAGAATTCATTCTTTCTACTGGAGAAAATTTCTCATTGTAGTCTAATCCATGAACTTGAGAATACCCCTTGGAAACCAACCAATCTTTGTACTTGGTTGTAGATCCATCAGAAGCAAGTTTTGTTTTGTAGATCCAGTTGCACTGAACTAGCTTTCTCCCTGGGGGAAGAGAGACAAGATCCCATGTCTCATTGTTCTACAGTGACTCATATTCTTCATCCATGGAGGCCTCCCATATTGGATCATGAAAAGCCTATTTGAAGGACTGTGGATCAGACCTTACCATCATGTAGCACCTCTCTGGGAGAAGTGGATCTGTATGACATAGTGTAAGGTTTGCTTCTTGGTACCGAGATTTGGTTCTTCTATGGTTAGATGGATCTTCAACTATGTTCCCAGTAGCTTCATGGACTTTTTGATCCCATTTTGGCCTTTAATTGGGAGCAAGTGTTGGATCTAGATCTTGATATGCTTGATATTCATAATCAATATCAAGATCTGATTCAACTTGGTCCTCATCTTTGGAATCTGAATGTGGATCATCAGAAGAGACATCATTTTAATATTCATCAGGTGCAAATGGAGTAGGCAAATCAGATCTACCTTCTTCTTTAATTGACTTTATATATTGCAATGGATCTTCATTGAACTGAAAACTTCTTTCAATTAAGCATCTTCTGGTTGCAATGTCCATCAGTTTGTATGCTTTTGCATATTCTACATATCCAAGCAAAATGCATTCACTACTTTGGGTTTGAATATATTTTCTTTTGTCAGATGGGATTTTGTCCCATTCCTTGGATCCAAAACCCCTCAGGTGAGAGACATCTGGCTTGTGTCCCTTTAGAGCTTAGAATAGAGTGACACCATCCACATATTTGTGGGGTACCCTATTCTGAATGTATGAAGCACAATTCATTGTTTCTGCCCATATATATGGTGGAATATCCCTTGCTTCAAACAGGCAGGTAGTGTTGATGTATATGTAACTGTGGAATGTATTTCATCTATGTATTTCATATATATTTATTGTACCATTATTAGAGATGTGTTATTCCTCTATAAGGAAGTGTCGTCATGTGGATTGACAAGTGTCGCAAGTGTGTGTACTTGCTGATGGGTTATTAGACCACCATGTGTGGGGTCGGACCTGAAATATATATATTATAATGTGGATGTACCTAGCTATACAAGTCGGCCCCATAAGGTCACTGGGCAAACAGGTTAGTATAAATAGAGATCAGGTGATCTCTATTTAGATCATTCGGAAAGTCATATCTCTCTCACTCAAAAAGTGGCGCACTAGTGAGGAGGAGGATCATCTGCTACTAGGAGACTATCTCAGTGTATTTTGGTTGTACTTTGGTTGAGCCATTGCTCTCTCTATCTCTGAGGAAGTTGTGGGGTTTTTCACCTTAGGGTTTTCCCCACGGAAACTCTATGTCTCTTGTCTCTCATGCTTTTGATTCTTGTGATGCTTGTCATGCTTATTGTGATTGTCATGCATTGATATACTGTATATGTTATTCTCTCAGTGAAGATCCTAGAGTATTGTGAATTAATGCTCAAAATTTAATAGGTAGGAATCTCTTTCAATGACTTATTCTTCCTCTCAGCTACACCATTTTGTTGTTGTGTGTATGGGACAAAATTTTGCATTTGGATGTCCTCAGAAGCACAAAACTGCTACAAATATCTCTTAATGTACTCCCCTCCATTGTCATATATGAGTGCTTTGATATTCTTCTCAGCGGTGTTATCAACCATGGCCTTGAAAACTTTGAAAGTTTCGAATACCTCAGACCTCTACTTAAGAAAATAGATCCAACAGAACCTGGAGTAGTCATCTATGAAGGTCAAAAGGTATCTGGATCCATTCATAGAAGTGGTGGGAATCAGTCCTGAGACATCACTTTGTATCAAATCAAGTGTGGAGCAAGCTCTCTTTTCCTTCCCAACATCAAACTTTCACTTTGGATTCTTCCCTACCAAGCAACCTTTGCAAATTCCTTGAGATAATTTTTTGTTGGGAAATCCTTCAAGCATATATTCCTTGTGCAACTAATTCAAGTACTTGAAGTTGAGATGTTCGAATCTCTCATGCCAGAGTCTACTAGTCTCGTTGGCATGGGTCAAGTGGGCAATTTGATGTGAATATGGAAAAAAATAGGAGAACTCATATGCCTGTAAGGCATGGTTTTAAACACCTTTAGCAAGTAGCTTCCGATATGAGATCTCTGCAACCTCAACTGTGTTAGGTCCAAAAAAAAATTTCTTTGGTGAACTTGTGTGTGTCATTAGATAAACAGACAACAAGTTTTCTACAAGATAAGACACATACAAAACATTTTTGAACTTTCCATGCTCCATTTGTATTGTTCCCTTCCCTTTAGCAAAGATTTGTGAATCATCTCCCATGTGAATGTTGGGACCATCAGTGAGATCTCGAGAACAAAATGGTTCTCTGGAGGCAACCATGTGGTTGGAGGCTCTATAATATATGAGGAAGGCTTGTGATTGTGTTAATACAACTTTTAGTGCATGGCATCTCTCATGATCATCTGTATTTCTTCTAGAATCAGTCTTCCTTATGCCTTCTAGGAGGGAAATGTTGTGCTATTCAAGAATTTTGGCGATTTGATCTATGGTTTTCTTCATACAAGAACTCTCTGGATGGTTTCCTTTCTTGCGATATGTACACTTGGTCTTCTCAAACATCTTTTGCTTATCCTTCTTGGAGCTAGAGGATCCTTCTAATGGATTAGGCTTCTCCTTTGATTTGGATTCAAATTGCTTCTTGTCCTTTCACTTCTGCTTCACTTTAACATTCACACTTTTGGACTCCCCAGCCATAAGATCCTGATTATTGGAGGCCTTCAACGCTCCCATCTGGATCAGTTTGTCTTGTTCTTGGATTAGGGATTCTGCGAATGCATCTAAAGAAGACATTTTCCAATTGGATATTGGAAAACTCCTAGAGTTGAAGGTAGACAAAAATACTGAAAATTATGAACCAAGATCGATTAGGATGGATAACACGAGCTATTCATCCTTCTTTTCAATTCCACATTGTTTGCACTCCATGACCAAGGACTTGAACTTTGAAAAGAACTGTTGTATGGTTTCAAAACTACTGGGTTGAAGAGAAAGTAATTCATTCTCCAAAACATGGCCTCTCAGCTCATCTTGCTTACCAAAGAGAGTTTCAAGATTCTTCCAAACCTCCCTTGGGGTTTTCAATCCATAAATATGGAAGAGAAAATCTCTGGAGATGTGAATACACTTAAAACCAAAATCCTCATCTAGTTTGTTCAGGTACTTTGCTTTATCAACAACTCCTTGATGTTCGAACTCCTTTCCCATTGTGACCCTGTATAGACTCTTGTTGTGCAAGACAATTTGCATATATTCCCTTCAATCTAGATAATTAAAGGGTGTGAGGATTCTTGGTTTCAAATGATCATTCTAATTCTCCATCCGTAGCCACTGGAGTGAATGCAAACTGCTACTATTGCAATTACTGCATTGAAAAATTCTCAAAATATTACAGAAAACTCTCGAAACGAAGATAAACAAGCTCTGATACCATGTGAAATTCTGTAACATAGCAAATCATTGAGCTTGGGAAAATCTCACAGTGAAATAATTAGCAAGGAAGAAGAATTGTAGTGAAAACTAACCAGAATTGAGCAGTAAAATCAAACATGCAAAGAAAATATGATGTGAATCAAAATTAGTGTAATGTTCCATTAATATGTATAGTCAAATAATATATTACAATTGAGTAAATTCTAATACCTAGGAGGAATTCAAATCCATCTCAGTCTACACAGTCTAGCATTGGGAGTATCCCCACTACAGTGCTCCAATAGTGACAAACTCAAGTGAACACCAGTTCACCAAAGCTAATATCAGTTAATTGAACATGCAAGGTGCATTAGTGATTTTTCCATGCAAAATAGGCTAGAAGGGGCACATTAGATCACAATAAGTGGAAATCAGAGCTCAAAACCCCCACCAGATTCATGAACTCAGGTGGACTAAACCAGATCACTGATTTAGCTCCTAAAATGTAGGGAACTGACTCTACATGGCCTAAATTCATGCATGCAAGGAGCATCAAGTGGATAATGAGGCATAGATGTCATATGTACACTACTAGGGGGGTCAACAACATCATCCAATACTAGGAAAAGGAAAATAATACTAAGGTGGACAAGGTTGGAGTATTAAATATCCTAACATCATCATCATGGATAGATCGATATAGTTGTAATGCATTTGAAGAAATATTAGGAGGTAGGATGTATTATTTTCCATAAACAAGGTAAAAAGGTGAATTCCCTTTGAAGGTAAAAAGGTGAATTCCATGACGCACCTTCCGCCGCCAAAACGGGAAGCGATTACCGAGGCTTACGTTATCAGCTCTCATCCAATGAAACCTTAACAAATTACCATTATTTAGAAATTTATATAAATAATTTTTTTTCCAACTATTTACAAATAACCCAAAACCATAGTATGGAGGAAAAATTTATAGCCATAGGCACCAAACTAGGTGCAAATAATAGGGTCTTGATGAAACATAATATATCCCCTTTGGGGACATAATAATAAAAGAAATCAAAAGAAACAAAGAATATTGACCAAGGAAAAATGTTATATATAAATATAAAAAAATATAAAAAAATAAATAACAATCAACAAAACATCAAAACAAAGAAGTAGATGAAAAAATAATAATAAGAATAAATATAAATATAAATCTTACCCAAAAAACAAAATAAAAACAAAAGAAGATAGAGCTTTGTCAAATTGAAATCTTATTGTTTATAGTGATCTTTAAGTCAAAAATTGAATCACAACAAATATATCGAACTCGTATACTTAAATGACCACGAGTAGAACCTGCATGCAATTCCATTAATATTTTGTCAGCCTCATTTTTCTCAACACAATGCAACAAAACTCAATCATAATTCCTCCTAAAAAAGAACATCATCAATAAGCTGGTAAGGGGCGATTTTCAATATGAGTACTCTCTACTTTTTAGGCTCAATATTTTCGAGAGCATAGCCTCTCATCAAGAAAAAATTAATATCATCATACCATGAGTTTGGAATTGAAGGAATAAAATAAATCTAATTGTCACCAGAAACTTCTTCATTGATCCATTATGATTCAACTTCCCGTGTATCAGCTGACTAGGATGCCAACTTGCATAATATTTGACCTATCACAATATTCATTAACCTAATCTCCAAATCGTATTCCAGTAATACCATCATCCAATGGGCCAGTTTCTCCCCAAGTTCTTTTTGGACCAGTACATTTCAAAATACCAAAGAACAATGACCTTAATTCAGGACTTGAGGAGGTAAGTTTTGAAATGTTTGACCACCTTATAAATTGTGTAAGCTTGTTTAGCAACTTCGAGATTATTAACCTCAGCCCCTTTGAGTGTAGAACTCATAAAGGATATAGGGATTTCATCCCATTCAGTATTTTGATGTGTGAAGACTGCAACATATGAAACATCAGAAGCATAAGTATTCAAAATAAAATATTTTGAGAAATCATGAGAAACCAAATATGGAGCTTCAGCAATAGCTTCTCTAATCCTACAAACATATTCTTTCTAAATGTCATTCCATTTAAATTGCATCTTTTTTAATCATATGTTGTAAGGGCTTAACAATTTGAGAAAAACTAGGAATAAAACTCCTTGCAAAATTTATTTTCCCTAAGAAATATTGCATGGACATTTTCAAACTCTGGAAAATAATTTTAGATATTCCTTGGGTCCTTTCAGGGTTGATCACCATTCCATGTTTAGAAACAACAAACTCAAGCAATCTACCATCAATTACAACACAAATTGATTTTTTAGGATTCCATATTTTTTGCATCGTTCCAAAACCTGTCTTAAATGTAAAAGATGGGCGTTCCTATTCTCTGAGAAAATGGTCACATCATCCAAATATACCACAACACAATTATGAATTAAAACTTGGAAAGTTGTGTCTCTTACTCTCTGAAATGTAGCACCTGAGTTTATTAATCCAAAGGGAATTTTCCTATAGGATAAGGTTCCCCATGGGGTTTTAAAGGTATTTTTCAATTGATTTGTGTGGAACACCAATACCTGGTTGTACCCAGAAAAACCATGTAATAGAGAGAACATCTCATACCCAAATACTTTTTGAAATATATGTTCCATGGAAGGTACCAAATAGTTATCCTTTTCTGAGGCTTTATTGAGATTCCTAAAATCCACACAGAGATGAATGTCTCCATTATTCTTTCCATCAGGTACCAGGTTAGCCACCCATTAAGTATGCCTCGCGGGGAAAATAATCCTAGTGGCCAGAAGCTTCTCTAGTTCATTCTTGACCGACAGTTCCAAGCTAGGATGCATTTTCCTGAGTTTTTGTTGTTGGGTTTATCCCAATGTTTCATTGGAATATTTTGTTGGATTATATTCGTGTCAAATGTATTTAAATCATCATAGGTCTGGGAAAATACAACCTTATATTCTTTAAATATATTAACAAAATCCACTCTTTTAGCAAGGGTACATTCAGTCCCAAGATTAATATTTTAGGGATTCTGTTTAGTTCCAATGTTAACAACTTGATAATTCATACAAAGATATTGGTTTTACAATTAGTAAGTCTTTTAAATTTGTCTTGTAAGTCATAAAATTTCTTAAGCCTAACAACTAATTTTGGGACCAAAGCAGTGGGAGCATGTATGTTTAATGTAGAATAAAAAGAATTTTGCAAATCAGGGAGACACTGATCATGTGTTTCTTCGTTAATGGCAACACATTTGAAGGCATCTTGCACAGTAAGGAAATCCAATATTTTTTTATCATCATCAAATACTTTCTAGTTAATGACGTTATCAGGAATGGAGGGCCTATAAATTAGCTCCACTTAAAATATTGCATTAGGTGCAAAGCTTTCCGGAGGGATTAACTTGGACACAACATTTGCAAGCAAGTCGACATAATTTTTTTGTGATTGAGGTACATAATTTATTTTAAAGGCCTGAAAAGTATTAATTAAATACCAAAATTCCCTTTGATAATTTTTTAAGTGAATAGAAACACAGTGAATTGAGTTTCTAACTTGTCTAACAATTATCTCAGAGTCACCATAAAATTTCCTTACTTGCACTTTAAAGTCATTTTCCTTTTTTAGGCCTTGGATGAGCACCTCGTAGTCAACCACATTATTTGTACATTCAAATTCCAATCTATATGATATCATGGTTTTATTACCAATTGGATCTATTAATACATAGCTAGCCCCAACTCCATCTTTAGACCTTGAACCATCAAAGAATAAAGTCCAACAGGTTTGATCTAAAGTAAAATTGGTGTTTACATTATATACATTATGAAGAATTGTTTGGGATGACACTACCTGAGAGAAATGCATAGTATCAGAATGACTCTTTCAGGTAGCATAAGTGGATATATCTATAGGTAAGTTCCGTAAGAAAGTATCCATGGTATAGTTTCCCATTTTGGGAATCATAAATAAGGTAGGCTTGCTTGGATCGTTCAGATCAATTACTGTTTGTTTGAGATAAGGTTCCCTACTGACTCTGATTTTGTTCGGTTTCCCATTATATGGTAGCCAAAAATGTGACCAGTCTGTGGCAAAGTAGCCCTTAATTTTTTCAAACCAATCTTGGCTCAGCCACATCCCATAAGCTTCTAGGACATCAACCACAACAATATCGATAGTTGATGAATCCTAGGGCTAGAGGAGAGTCTACTTAGGACATTTTTCAATTCTCCTATCACCCTTAACTTGGATCTATCCAACTGCACTATTTGGGTAGGTTATGGTTCAATATTATCATTAAGTTTCGTATGTATAGGTAAAGGAATAACATTTGAATATGCACTAGAATCTATCATGCAATTGTGAACATTCCTATTAAAAATTTCGAATGATAACAAAAAAGGAGGTGTTCGAATTTTCTTTCCAGTAAAAGATAATGTAGGGGTATGATGATTAATTCCCTCAACATGGGTTTCCAAAGTATTCTTCTCAACTACCTTGTTAGATGTGAGAATATCCTAAACCTTTTCTTGAATTACTAGGATTTTCATTAGTTCATATAGTGAGATATTGGCTCTAGATTTCTCTAAGTCTTCCACTGGATTGTATTCTAGATCAAGCATATTTGTCTCTTTCTGAACGGTAACCCTAGGGTTTGTAGAAGGATTCATATTGGGATCAGATGTAGATGGAGGATCCAGAGATAATCTTCTCTTCTTACGAGTGTTGTAAGGGTGCTACATAGCATATATTCTTTTAGGATCATCTTCTTCATAGTTCCTAGCAATTTTGAAAAGTAATTAACAATATGGGTGTATTGATGATCCTTATTTTCAGGTATTTTCTCATAATTTTCAGGATTTTTAGTGAAGTTTATTTCATCCCTATCAAAGGGGGGTTGTGGACCGGTTAGGATAGCTTTAAGAACAAAAACTAGGTCATTAGTGTTCATCCCCTCCGAAGGAGGAATCTGTTGGTTTTGCAGTGGTTGATAAGTTTTTCTATAAGAATTCCCAAAATATCCTCAATTAGATGAACCTTCTCCTACATTTTTCTTGAGATCAACCACTTCATTAAAAACTTGTTATAAAACTTCCAGGATACTTTCCATATCCAAAGCTCTCTGATCCTTTTAGGAGTAGTATGTTTGGAAGAAGGTTTTGGTTTCTTCCGAGAAGTTGTAGGCTGATCACTATCAGCATCAGGATTATCCTTGAGGCTTAACATATCCTTTTCAACTATAATAGCTTCACTAAAGGCTTGTTTAAAGGTGCATCTATGTGATAGTTTAACCCACATGGATGTAGGGATATGAAGAGCCTTTGAATCATATGCAATGATAAGAGTTTTAGCTGGCATGGATTTAGTAGGGATTTTATTCTTTAAGGTTAAAAATATTTGGTTAAAGTCTTTAATTCGTTCCTTGCTATCCATTTTCATGGTAGACAATTCCATGAGTAAACCATCAAGTGTTTTATCATCTTCAAATTTATCAAGATATTTTTTTCAAATTGATCCCAAGATTGGATGATTTGGGGATGTTGTGCAAAATACCAAGTTGATTCCCAACCTTCAAAGGTATAATGAAATAGCCTACATACTACGTTTTCGTGTTCAACGTTTCACAGTCAAATGACCAACATAAATTTATTTATGTGGTCATATGATAGTTGTTTATTATTAGGATCGAATTTTGGTAAAAATTTCTCAGGACTCTTCGGCAAAGGGTGTTGTGGGCCTAGGACTGCCACAACATCTTGATTTAGTCAAGGTCTATTATAATTATGGGCCATGTGTCAATTTCTCTCTTGGTCCTCGAATTCGTTGGGTGAACTATTAGAATGATGATATGAGGAACCTCTCCCCAAGGCACCTCCACAAGGAGTATCGGGTGGAGAATTGGGCAGTGATGATCGTTGAAATGATCCACCTAATCCAAGTGTTAACTTAGGACAAGTTGGTGAAGAAGGTTTTCCAAAGTAGTGATCAGATTAGAATACTGGATTACTTCGACCAATTGTAGGATCATGATTGGTGTGACTTGTCATAATATCGTGTAGTGAGTGATTGGGGGCACTTAACTAGGATAATTTTTTGATGATGAACCGACTATAGGATTCTCAGCAAGTCTTTCAGTATTTTAATATGATATTCAGGGTGGTGAGCCAATTTCTCTTGGAGCTCTTGACTTCTTGCCAATATGGACTGGGAATGGAATAAAATATGCTGATAATTCTCAATTAGTTCTTGAAATTTTGAATCTTCAAGTAGAGGTGTATAAAATACATGCTTTTCTACAGGAGGGGTTGAATGTGGAAGTGGGGTAGAAATAGGCTCAGGTTGTGAATTTGTAGTGATGTTCAATGTACTATGAGGGTTAGAATGGCCATGAGTTATGATCATAGAGTGAGTGGGAGGTGGTTTGTTTGGATTGCATGTAGCCATTAAGTCATGAATGGCCCTCTTTCTAGCACCATTTGTTGATGCCTAAAAGTTAGATGAGTATTCAATTCACAAATTTGCTTGTAGGCTAAGTGTGACTTATTTATTTTTTTCACATGATCTGCTAAAAGGTTAGATAGATGTTCAAAAGAATTTAAATCATCTTGTTCTTCATTTAGACGTTGGAAAAATAGAGTTTGTGTTGGCCTTAAACTTTCATTAGTAGCAATAGCTTCATCCTTGAATTCCTGCACTATGAGCTTGAAAAAGAAAGATGAATCTTCTTAGTTTTTAAAATATCCCATTTGCGATTTTGATATCTCCAAGATCAGTAGCCTGCTAAATCACCTTATTCTCTGCTATGAATTTTTGTTGTGAAACTTGTTGAAGCCGGTCTTGCAAACCATGTGTTACCGGGAAAATTAGCAAGGTTGATTCCCAGTAAGAAAAACTAAGAATAGTGACCCAATGTCACCTCGATCACCATTCTAACTTATTCGAAAGTGAAAAACTCCAAGGAGAAGTATCCTTATGGAGTCCTGTAGGAACTCTTAGACAACCACGAAATATATTTGTATGAAATCATTATGATTAGACCAGTTCCTAAATAGAGTCAATGTATTCAACTTAAGTTAATGAAACAATAAAGTGTAAGGACGCATACACACATATCAAGCCAAACAATATTGGATCAAAAGACTATATTGCCAATAAACCTCACACCATTAACCAAGAATGCATTAGTGACAGTTGACAATATCTTCCACTCGTTAGATGTAGCATGACAATCTAGTGATCAATGATGAGAATATATGAGGTGAGAATATTTTGTCAACATAGCCATTTTCACATACTAATATATAATATACCACTAATTAGCATAGATCATAAAGAGTTCGAATCATCAAAGGTGCTAATCAAAGAGCTGTCACAAATCTTTAAGAGACTGGATAGAAGCCATCATCACCAAATAGACCATGCAAAGACCAAAGAGAATATTTATACTTGTTTTTAGATTTACAGTAAGGATCAACGTTTAAGTTCAATATAAATTTTATCACCTCCAGATTTTGTAAATGATATATTCCAAGATAGGACCTTCACTCAATGATCAAAATTGAATTTGTTAAAGTATTAAGTTATTAACCAAGTTCTGCATTTTCATGTGTACAGGGCAGCGTAAGTAATAGGAGTGGGGATAGCACATGGTATGCAATTTATAATTGCATACCTATGTAGGTTTGAAACAGAAGGGGGGCCCATGGAGAGGTAAAAGAGGGGCAGCATGATTGACATGGAGATGGAGCTAAAGGAGGATAGGATACAGGTTATGGAGACAACAGTGAAAGGAATTTCGTGGAGGTGCTGTGAGGAAATGGGGATGATATGGCCACATATGGGAGCAGCGAAGGCTTGGTAGGGAACGGGAGCTGCTGAATAATATATAAAGGGAGGGAACGGTGTAGAATATCATGGCTACGGAAAGAGGGGAGAGTTTGGAATAAGGGGAAGCGAAAGACGCAAGGAGTAGGGAGTGAAGGTTGGTCGCGGATGAGCCACGGGCTTGTTGGGAGGGGTTGATGGGAAAAGGGTCAAGCACAGAAGAGGAGATGGTGCGGATTTGGGGTAGCCACGTGAAGGAAGTAACTCAGGGTTGGATGAAGGAGAACAGGGTCGCAAAGGACATGGGAGGCTCGGCTGCGGGGGATGCCGAGATGGGAAGAGAAGAGGTGTTAGAGAGGGACACAGATGGTAGAGAAATCCTAGGGAGGAGGCCAAGTTCAGCAAGGGAAAAGGGTTGCAATAGATGAGGGTTAGGGTTGGCACTTTAGGGGAGTGGATAGGTGTAGCAGGTTGTGGGGTTTGGGAGAGCAGCCAAAATAAGACAGCAAGCAAGGTAATAAGGAGAGCCAAGGGTTTGGTAAGGTAGAAGGGGAGAGGCCGGGTGCCTTAGGAGAGAAAACGAAGGAGAGGGGGATCCAGAATTGGAAGTCATGGAGGTTAAAGGAGCGTGCAGCTATGGTTGGATCTCAAATTTAGGGTTTTTAAAATTAGTTTCAAACACTAAAAATTAGGTTTTTTAGCATTTAAAATGAACTACTAACTCAGAATTAAAAATGTAAAACTAATTAACCTAACAAATAATATTTAAAATATTAACAACTCAGAAAATTAGGTTTAATGAAGTAGATGAACAACTAGGGTTTCAAGAGAGAGCTAATCACCAAACCTAGGGCATCAATGAGAGGAGTAACCCTCCTTGAGATGGTACTTGGAAAGCTTTGACAACTAGGGCTCACCTCTACAATCTCTAGGATTCGTAGAGGAATACTAGCTCGAGCAAGACTTGAAGACCTAAAGCTCAAGCTTGTTTGCAATGGTGATCAATGAAGAAAATGACATGCAAATCAAGAGAAAAATGAAGCAATAATGGCTTCCATCCAACCCTAACAAGCATCACTTTCATACATTTGATAGAGACATCGAACGAAAAGTATAGATACCTCCAAGTGCATGTGTTAAGAAAACAACTCTAACCTCACCTTAGCAATGGCATGAACAAAAGAAAAAATTCCAAGAAATGCTTCAAACTTGCAAAATAACCTTCATCAAGGAGTGCCTTCCTTCAAAGAGCCGTAGTTAGGGAAAATAACAGACATAATGATCTTATCCCCAAAAATTGATGTCTAAAAATGAAGTGAGGATATCTTATTTATATGATCTCACACTCACTTTGCACAAAATACGGTCAATTTAATATTTAAAAATGTCAACTTAAAACTATAACAAAAAAATCTAAAATAATCTAAAGATGGCCTATTTTACCCCCTAGGTGCTAAAATATGCTAAACTAAAGGCTAGACTGTGCAGCGGGTGTTGTCATGCCCCAACTAACGCTAATAGTGATGAAAACCCTCAACACCCCCCCTGCTTTTTAGCAAGTAAACAGTCTACCAGGAGGATGACATCATCCTCTCAAGGAGGGCCTAGAGGGGGGCTGTTGCTGCATTGGAGGACTAGGAGGGTGTTGGATGTGCTCTGGAAGATAAGAGTGAGTCTCAGTGCTGAAAAAACTGTCACTTGAGTGTTGAAACAAGGTGGGGATCATGTGACCCAGTGACCCACCCCTGGAAGACCGGAACACCAACCTCAGGGTTTCAAACCCTTTCATGAGGCAGTTAGCGATGCCATTAAGCCATATTAATTCCATAATAGAATCCAGAGGGTCTATCCATTCCCCTACCTCAGAATGAGCTGACTAAACCACCCTCCTGTCAGAAAAATAGATACCCTCTCCCTGGGGCACCTCTGCAGGTAAGCTGGTGCTAGTACCATCGTAACACTGGCTCCAACTTCGGGATGAGTACTCCTACTGAGGGTGCTCGAGAATCCAAGAATCATCTGGGTGCCTGTAGACCTACACACAAATCAAATGACCGAGGACAACAAAATACCCAGAGGAAGACACTTCTGTCCTGCATTGTTCGTCGAATAAGACTAAATAAATGCAAAAACAAATAACTAACCTATGACAACATGAAGAACGTCAAATGTAATTCATATATAATAGTATATGCCTAACCTACCTACCTAACGCTAACATGAGAAGCAAAAAGGACTAGGTAAAATCATACCACCAATGTAATCATTTGAGTAAGCAATTCATACCTGTTTCCTTACCTTTGTCTTTGGATAGAATCCATGATAAAACTTGATCAATCACGAAGCAAATCTCTACCAAGGTCTCCATCATGATATAAGATGAGGATTGGCTGGCTACAGGGATATGAGATTTTAAATACTACTACAATGGCGAAGAATCTCTTTTACAAGCTTCTTTTATCTAAGATTCCACCGGACTAATGTATGGACCATCTCGCTGATATATTGGCATTGAAGAAAAAAAATGTTTTAAAATTGCTTGGTTGTCCATTAGAGAAATCACTTGTGGAGGTGGGCCTTGCGAATGTTCACGTATCAGCTGTAACCTGTTTGGACAATCCCTTGGAAATACATGCATATTGTTCTTCTTTATAATTATCATGTTAGTACTCCTAATGATCTTTATCATTTCAAAATTGTCAACTACATAATTAAATCTTTCACATTTCAATTGAAAAGATAAAAAATAAAAATCATGACAATGTGAAAATAAGATCATACCTGTCCACATACATGTATTGTCTTCATTGGAAAGCATTGTTGACCACTTATCGATACTGGACAATAGGGGATGAACACTTCTCGTAGAATGTAGTTGATCATGAATGGATAAATTTTGCGCATGAGCATTGTCAAAAGGCATCACATCTTGCACCACTGCATTTTTTAGCAAAGAAAAAGGATTGATCCATTCTTCATCGTAGGTAGAGAAAGATTTTTCATCCATACATATTCTCGGAGGACGGTCTATTATAATGCTACAAGGCCTTGAAGGATCGTACATCGATGGACCAAGGAACTTCCAATAATCATCAATTTTTGTATACCTGTAACTCTCTTCCAAGAGAGCCAACATATCATAAGAAACTGTAACTTGAGGATATGGAGCACTTACCATTTATGTACATTATTCAGTTTCTTCAACTGAGGCCTCTTGTTCTTCATATTCTGTAATTAATTCATTTTCCTGGTCCTGAACAATAGTTTCTTCAAGTAAACATTTTGAGACTTGATCTTTGTCAGGGACCGCTTCTTGATCCCCTAATACTTGTTCGTCAATATCCGCATGGTCATCCTTTACAATCTTCATGACTTCTTATTTAGCGTTGGGATCCCATTGATCGCTGAATACTTCAAACAATTGGAGGAAGGAATATAAGGGGAGGGATCCCTTCGTACCAAGCATCCATATCTAGATCACCACCTAGCTCGAAAGACGTCACGAACAACTGTATGATAGTGTCCTCATGTGATATCCCATGTCATCAAAACTGCTTTGAATTTTATGACATGTGCTATAGTAGTACATTTTTCCTTGTGGAACATCGGGATAGACTTCAAGCAGCGATGTTTGTTGAACCTATTTGGGTATCCTAGAATTCTTGAGAAGTCGAACGGATCGAGGATCACCATATCTCTTGACTTTCAGTTTTGCATAGTGCTTCCTTTATATTTCCTTTAGTCAAAGTCGCCAAGAGAGACCTTCCAATTTATACTTAAACAAATCTCACCGAAAGCAATAAACAAATACATACCTGAGATAACAGTGAATGTTCTGAATTGCTTCTTGATAAGTGGAGTCGCCTTAAACGTTCGGAGTCGCCAGATAAGACCTGCTGGGTTAGTCCTTGATAGATATTTTCAAATATAAGGAAGAAGGAATCACCTTTGAGTTCTTACCAAATGTCGTTTTTCCAAGGGTGTCAATGACTCCAGATGAACCACTTCAATCTTTGAAACGTCCCCGACAACGGCGCCAAAAATGTTACCGGGCAAACTAGCAGGGCTAATTCCTAGTAAGCAAAACTAAGAATAGTGACCCAATGTCACCTCGGTCACCATTCTAAATTATCCGGAAGTTGAAACCTCCAAGGAGAAGTATCCTTATGGAGTCCTATAGGAACACTGAGACAAGCACGAACTATTTCTAAGCAATCGTTATGATTAGATTAGTGCCTAAATGGAGTCAATGTATTCAACTTAAGTCAATGAACCAATAAAGTGTAAGTATGCATACACACATATCAAGCCAAACAATATTGGATCAAAAGACTATATTGCCAATAAAACTCACACCATTAACCAAGAATGCATTAGTGACACTTGACAATATCTTCCACTAGTTAGATGTAGCATGACAATCTAGTGATCAATGATGAGAATACATGAGGGAAGAATCTTTTTTCAACATAACCATTTTCACATACTAATATATAATATATCACTAATTAGCATAGATCATAAAGAGTTCGAATCATCAAAGGTGCTAATCAAAGAGCTGTCACAAATCTTTAAGCGATTGGATAGAAGATGTGACCAATGATTTATATCATAATTTAATAAGACAATGCCACTGTGATATTCAAAAATGTATAAATGTATAAGCATGTATCAATATTGGATCAAAAAGATGATATTGCTAACCAATTATCAACCCAATATCATTTCAATATAATGCTTAATGTAATTTAGATAATATTAGTGGTCATAATTAATCAATGAACATACTAACGCTAATGAAGGTTCGAATGTCAATTAGTATCGTCCAACAATAATATCAAATACGTTATGTGATCGGATTTCAGTATGCATTCAATAACTAACTTCAAATTAATTTATGTATATAGCAAGCACCATCATCACCAAATAGACTATGCAAAGACCAAAGAGAATATTTATACTAGTTTTCAGATTTACAGTAAGGATCAACGTTTAAGTTCAATATAAATTTTATCACCTCCAGATTTTGTAAATGATATATTCCAAGATAGGATCTTCACTCAATGATCAAAATTGAATTTGGTAAGGTATTAAGTTATTGACCAAGTTCTGCGTTTTTGCGTGTACAAGGTGGCGTGAGTGATAGGAGTGGGGATAGCACATGGTCTGCAATTTATAATTGCAGATCTGTGTAGGTTTGAAATGGAAGGGGGGACCGCGGATTGGTAAAGGAGGGGCATCAGGTTTGACGTGGAGATGGAGCAAAAGGAGGATAGGCTACGGGTTATGGAGATAGCAACGAAAGGAATCCCGTGGAGGTGCTGCGAGGAAATGGGGAGGAGATGGCCGCAGATGCGAGCAGCGAAGGCTTGGTAGGGAGAGGGAGCTGCAGAATAATAGATAAAGGGAGGAAACGGTATACAAGGTCGAGGCTGCAGAAAGAGGGGAGAGTTTGGAATAAAGGGCAGCGAAAGACGCAAGGAGTAGGGAGTGAAGGTTGGCCACGGACGAGCAACAGGATTGTTGGGAGGGGCTGTGACGGGAAGAGGGTTGAGCGCAGAAGAGCAGATGGCATGGATTTGGGGTAGCCGTGTGAAGGAAGATACTCGAGGTTGGATGAAGGAGAATAGGGCCGTGAAGGATGAGGGAGGCTCGGCTGCGGGGGATGCCGAGATGGGAAGAGCAGAGGTATTAGAGGGGACCGCAGATGGTAGGGGAAGCCTAGGGAAGAGGACGAGGTTCAACAAGGGAAAATGTATGCAGCAGATCAGGGCTAGGGCTGCTACTTTATGGTAGTGGATAGGTGTAGCAGGGTATAGGGCTTGGGAGAACAACCAAAATAGGACAATGAGCAAAGGTATTAAGGAGGGTCGAGGGTTTGGTAAGGTAGAAGGGGAGAGGTCGGGTTCCTTACGAGAGAAAACGAAGGAGAGGGGGTCCCAGAAGTGGAAGTCATGGAGGTTAAAGGAGCCTATAGCTAGGGCTGTATCGCAAACTTAGGGGTTTTAAAATTAGTTTCAAACACTAAAAAATAGGTTTTTTAACATTTAAAATGAACTACTAACTTAGAATTAAAAATGTACAATTAATTAACCTAACAAATAATATTTACAATATTAACAACTTAGAAAGTTAGGTTTAATGAAGTATATGAACAACTAGGGTTTCAAGAGAGAGCTAATCACCAAACTTAGGACATCAATGAGAGGAGTAACCTTCCTTGAGATGGTACTTGGAAAGCTTGGCCAACTAGGGCTCACCTCTACAGTCTCTAGGATTCGTAGAGGAATCCTAGCTCGAGCAAGACTTTAAGACCTAAAGCTCAATCTTGATTGCAATGGTGATCAATGACGAAAATGACATGCAAATCAAGAGAAAAATGAAGCAATAATGGCTTCCATCCAATCCTAACAAGCATCACTTTCATACATTTGACAGAGAGACATCAAACAAAAAGTATAGATACCTACAAGTGCATGTGTTATGCAAACAAATCTAGCCTCACCTTAGCAATGACACGAACAAAAGAAAAAATTCCAAGAACTTCTTCAAACTTGCAAAATAACCTTCATCAAGGAGTGTCTTCCTTCAAAGAGCCATAGTTAGGCAAAATAACAGACATAATGATCTTATCCCCAAAATTTGTGTCTAAAAATGATGTGAGGAGATCTTATTTATATGATCTCACACTCACTTTACACAAAATAAGGTCAATTTAATATTTAAAAATGTCAACTTAAAAATATAACAAAAATAATATCAAATAATCTAAAGATGGCCTATTGTAGGCTACCTGGGGTATTTTACCTCCTAGGTGCTAAAATATGATAAACAAGGACAAATTTGACGAAACTGAAGGCCAGACTGTGCAAGTGGTGGGGTTGCATGCCCCAACTAACCCCAACAATAATGAAAACCCTCAACACCCCCCCCTTTTCAGCAAGCCAACAATCTTCTAGGAGGATGACGTCATCCTCTGAAGGAGGGCCTTGAGGGAGGGCGTTGCTGAACTGGAATACTAGGAGGGTGTTGGATGTGCTCTAGAAGATAAGAGTGAGTCTCAGTGTTGAAACAACTGCCATTGGAGTGTTGAAACAAGCTGGCGGTCATGTGACCCAGTGACCCACCCTTGGAAGACCCGGACATCAATCTCAAGGTTTCAAACCTTTTCATGAGGCAGTTAGCAATGCCATTAAGCCATAGTACTTCCATAAGAGAAACCAAAGGGTCTGGCCATGCCCCTATCTTAGAATGAGCTGGCTAAACACCCCTCCTAGTCAGAAAAAAGACACCCTCTCCCTGGGGCACCTCTACAGGTAAGCTGGTGCTAGTACCATCGTTACACCATGTAACTCCTATTGATGTTGACCTTTCAACTCCTCAGTTTGATTGAGAAAACTTGCTTGTAGAGAATCCTTTTCTACCTGTAACAAAAAAAACATGTCCTTATTTTCATCGAGCGTTTGGGTAAAGTAGAGATAGAGTCATAGTTTGCTCCAACGAAATCTCCCATGGCAGCGAATATATCAATAGATTATATTCTCATATCAACAATACCTTGCTTCCATATGATTTGATTTTCTACTAGTACAACTAAAATTTCCCCTTCCCTGCTTCTTTTGGTACCTTTACTAAGAACAACCTTGGGTTTCTTGCTAAAACAATAATCCCCTAGCACAACCACAACATCCTCTCCAAAATCAGTGTAGTCTTCATCTATAGAAACAAATAGTTCAATGGAATTGGAAATAACTAATGGTTGACTGAGAGTGGTGGTTGCTAAATGAGAAAGGTCTTGAGGTACCTGTAAGGTAGTTTAAACAGTTGTGATCATAGGAAAATTTCCTACCAGGGGCTAAAAGGATGGGTAGAAGAGGATCCAACTCTAGACTGTAAGAGTGTACTAGGAACATTGTCAACTAATTGATTATCCTGGTGAGGAGGTTGAGTTTGCTGCAAGGCTAGAGGATCTACTGAGGTACTTGGAAACATTCTCAGTGATTGGATAAGTGGATGAAGTAGTGAGTTGTACATTAGAATCCAAAATATTAGTGTGAGAAGATGAAGCATGTTGTGATTTGTTAGTGGAATGAGAAACAAGTTCATCTATGGAGGGAATTTCTTACAAATCATTATTTGGGGATGAATTATGGTTTGGACTAGATGGAGTACCATTCACAGCATGTGTAGCATCCAAAGAAGATGAATGAATATGCTCTTCGACTACTAGGTTTGGATGAACTACTACTTATTTCTCTTTCTCTAAGTCAATAAAATTATCAATAGATTGTAAAGAGGCATGTTTTCGAACTCATTCTAGTTGATTCTCAATTTTCACTCAAGCCATAGGTACTAACCTAGGAATGGAAACAACAATATTGATAGATTCAGTACAAGGGGAAGAATTAACTTGAAGAATTGAGTTTGTTGGATTAAGGCATTCAAATTATAAATAGGAGTGGAGGGTTTGTTAGTTGATATAGTTTTCTTTTCCTACTGCTTATGCTTCTCTGATGCATATTTAGGTGGAGCTGGCTTGACCACAATAAGCTTGCTAATTGCTTCCATTGCTTCCTTGGGAACTTCTTCCTGCTGTTGAAATATCATGTTTCTCTCTTGTTATATCTGAGCTTCATGTATGAGGACTCTATGATCTGTATCAGACACTCTTCTCAATACTTCTTAAAAAATGGATGCACCTTGATAGAGGGAGTCATCTGGTTCTTTCTCATGGGCATATGATCTCTTTAATTGTGCCCGATTAAAATGATAATCTATAAATCCCTTTGGATCATGCATTCTCTTAACCATAAACCCTAAATTTAAATCAATCAACCCTATTGCTAGAATTTTATCCATGGGAAGATTTTTGGATAGCTAAATGTCCCACACACAAAGGGAATTTTGGCCACGCTTTTCTTGTCTAAGAATGACAATGACCATGAACTCAATAAAAAATTGTTTAGTAAGCTACATATGCAAGAACGAGTCTCTCAGGGACAAATATAGGTAACAAGTGAACTTATTTACTACCCCATATCCTAAGATAGGTAAAGAACTATCCAGTATACCAGTCACCCATCAGTGCCACCAAAGAAATGGCATCTTTATAAATCCCGAGAGCATTCTTCCTAAAGATGATAAAATATACATCACTAAGCAAATTATCAAATATATCATAAATATAGGGCTTGTAATTGTCTTCCCATAGAATTGAACAGTATATATAAATAGGAGGGTTTTCCTAGTCCAATGCCAATTCATAGACGGATAAGCAAAAGAAGCACACATAATTTCTACCAGATATGCCGATAGGTAAAACTTTCTCTTCGTTGTGGCTAGAGATTTATGTGCTTGAGCAATTGCATCCCTGAGTGTTATGGAATTTGTTTTCACCCAATTAAATTTATTTTCCCTATAGTAGCTACATGATGAGCCAGGGGGGCATTCCAATTTGAAATACGAACAAATGTATGCACCATAAAACGTACACAGCATGGCCGTGAGCAGTTTGTATGGATTTCTGAGCAGGAAAATTGCGTACTGCCTATTGGGTTTCACTATGAAACTGTCGAGGTCATCCATCCATGTCTTGATAAGCACATATGCATCATATTTTTCTCAAAGGCTCTTATGAAATCCTGTGTCAGTAGCTGCTTAGGGGTTTTCACGGCATAAATTTTGGCAAAGGTATCTGGCTTAAAGGAAGCATAGAGAGTCTGATTAGAATCCATGAAGGTGCTAATAGGGATGTCCACGTAATCAATCATCCATTTTATCAAGTTTGTTAAAGGCATAACAGCTAGGCATGTCGCAATTGGGGATTCTTCTTTGAATTTTGAGAATTTTGATGTTTCGGTAAATTGGGGATTCTTCTTTGAATTTTGAGAATTCATCATTGTCGAAGATGTTATAAATTTTGACCCAATCCAAACACATTGTATTGGAAACCCATCCATCAATATCAAAATAAATTCCAAAATTGGGATCTATCAGCTTCAATTTATCCATTGCATCCTTCGACTTGGTTTTACGAGCCATGGTGTCTAGAGATGGTTATGTAATGCATGATAAATAACATAAGTTTTTTCAATATAAAAAATTCAAAACAAAAAGAAAAAGAAATATGAAGTACCTAGAGCAAACCCTAACTGAAAAAGCAGAGAGAAAATGAAAGCCTTGTGTAGAAGCAAATAGTTTTACTACTTTGTAATTCAAATTCTTAGTATGACAATGGTGAAATAAGTTTCAAAATTTAGCTAAGTGTAAGCTCTATTAAGAATGAATCTGTTTATCATTAATTATGAAAAAACTAGTCATGAATTGGTGATTAGGTAATAATTAGCCATTAATTTTCTTCGATTTGACTAGTTCTTTGGGCTCTTTTGGTGTGTGCATGGGAAATATTCGCTTCCGATGTTAGAATGAGAATGCCTAAGTGGGACCATCGATAATTTAAAATAGTCAGATTTCGAATACCAGGAAGAGAATTAGCAACTAAATAGATAATATTCTGACTTCTGAGGTCTAGGGTTAACATGAATAGGAAACGTTGGCATCGACATGTCGGAAGTGGATATGGAAAATAAACATTTTACCAACTTCCAACGTTTGAGGTTGGTGGGGATAGGAACATCAGCATCAGAACGTCAAGGGAAAATTGGGGGATAAATAAATATGTTCCTGACTTCCAAGGTCTAAGAAAATCACAAACATCAGCATTGGCATGTCGGGTATCAATTTATAAAGAATACATAGGTTTCCGACTTCTGATTTCTGAGATTTATAAAAATAGGGACCTCGACATCATATCATCATAAAGATTAATATTAGCAAGTTGACATCCCAACTTCTGAGGTTCGATTTTTGTGAAACATAAGGATTAGGACATTGGTAATATCGAGATGGGCCTAATTAAGTGTTTAGTTTGTTTAATATTAACTCCAACGTACTTATAGTGTAAAAATAGACAAAATTAACTTTGAAATAAAATTCTAAAATTGCTTGTAAAATAAACAAAGGAATTTAAATCTAAAAGGGGGTTCCCATGTTTTCTTGTCAAAAGATGGGATCATTGTGGCTACAAACGTTTTATCTTAGTGGTAAAATCAAGTTCTTTTAGGAGGTAACCCAAGTGATTCTTTGGGAAAGACATCGCAAAATTCGTCTCGTACTGGGTATTAATCAGAGAAGGGGCCCTTTTCATTACTTACCGCTTCAACAATATACAACTGACATCCCTTCCTCATACATCATTTCACGTTCATTGTAAACATGAGATATAGGGACACCTTCCGTTTGATACCCTAGATCTTAGTCGCCTTCCCTTTGTCATCAAGACAAAGAACTCTCTTCCTATAATAGTCTAAGAAAGCTCAATGTTCCTCAAGCTAGTTCATACCTATGATAAGGTTATAAATTCCGAGGGAGGTGACATACACTTTGACTTGTCTAAGACACACCCCCGATATTTACTATACATTTGTCAACACTAGGTCCTACTAGTTGTTTTACCTCTGAATCAAGTTCAACTAAGTTTAAATCATCATGCTCATAGACTGCCAACCCACATTTGTTTAATTCATATGGAGAAATAAAACTATTTGTAACACCAGAATTAAACAACATTCTAAGTTTAACATTATTGATTTTACTTGATGATTCAACCACAGTGGATTGGTGATCATCCTGATGGTTATTCACTGCTGGTGAGATTTGATGCTTTCTACCTCCACTCCCCATCGAGACCTTTCCCTCTCCATGCATAGTACTAGATCGTAATTTAGGATAGTCAGATTGATAATGTGGACCCATACAACCCCAATAAGAAACCTATGACATGGATAGTGACATGAACTATTGAGACCTCTAAGAGGGGTTCCTTCACCTAAAACGCATTCCTCTACCAACTGATCATCAATAATTCCTTGCACTCTACTGAGTCCTTGTTGTAGATTGGGATATTGTACTAGCTACCATTGATCTATCTACTGTTGCAACTCTAGTTGTATACATGTTTTTGTTGGGAGGTGTCCTGGCATACCCTCCCCTAGGGTATATTCGAGGGACCTTCCATACGAACCCTAATTGCTGAGTATTGTATGACCTAAAGTGTTTCACACCCAACATCTCTTTAGTATAACGATTGTTGTACAAAAACTTATCCTAATGACTGGGAATTTACTGAGTTCACCAACATACTACTAAAGACATGCAGAAATTAACGAAAAAGTAGATACATGAAAATATTTTCATTATGGAAAAGACTAGGATTTAAAAGGCAAAGAATAAGCACCTTGTACTCTAGAAGGATGATCCAAGCTTTCAACTCTTTTGTACTTGATCCACAATCTTGTATACAAACTTTGCAAAACAAAGATGGCCTTCCTCAAAACATTTGGCTAAACATGAATGAATAATAAAATATAAAACATGTATATATGGAAGCATGAATGATTCATAATATTCATTTCATATACCAAACACAACTAGTATGGGAAGAGAAAGGCTTCTTTATTGATCATAATAATGACAAAAAATGCATATACCTTGTTCTGCAATAGAACCTCTGAAACCTAGATCTGGACTCTCTTGCTCTTCTCCTTCAATCAAAATTTCCCCATCATTTCCTTATCAAGTGGGTGAACCCCCTCTCAATTGACCTTCCCCTTGTATTTATGGCAAAGCTAGGAAGATGATTTCGAGAGGATGACAGTTGGGGACGATGTGGAAGTTAAAGAACTACCAATAATTGTCCCAATTTCGAATTTGCTTTTTGTTTTTTGTGATTTTAAGAAGGACCCGCGGGTATAATCTTTGCAATAGGAAAGTAACCCGCGAGCAAGCTTCAAACATGTAGCAGGTGCAACGTTTAAGGGAAACCCACAAGTGGTAAGTGGATCATAGGTGGGTGGCCTACTAGATGCTAGAAACAAAGTCATGGTTAGGTACTAAAATTCTATCACAAAAATGCATTGATCTGGAGAAAGGAGAAATGATTAAGGCCATTGACATCTATATCAAATCTAATCTATTCAATCCATAATGTCCTTTTGTGTGAGCGACAATTCAGTGTTGTCACGGATGGAGAAGTGTTGATTTGATTAATGACAGATGCCCCCTAATGTATGAGGTCAAAAGGGTAAATGATGGCCTAAATGCATTACAAACAGTGAAGTGGAGCAGTGCAAGAATCATAGAATCAAAGTGCCAAAGGTGCCTGAAGAAAAACCAAGGTTAGCATACAGTATAACCTTGACATAATGCCATGTTCAAAAGGATAGAACATGATCTTCGATACATAGGTGTGACTGATGTATATAGCGTGGCCACTGAAGTACAAGCGTGGATCCATGTCAAAAAGGAGAACATAGCTATAATGAACAAACTGGATCTATGTCTCATGAGGAGCCAAAATGAGTAGGACTCAGTCTTGCGCAACTTGGGAAATAACAGATTGGGATAATGTTATTGTTGGCACGGAGTTATAGCGCAGGAAGTGCGGAAGCCGACAATGACGAAAAGGAGTATTCGCGGAAGAAAGGACCATTTGCGAAGAACAAGGAGCTGACGAAAGCACATGTTTGGTTTAGTTAGTTAGAATTGGTCATTTGGACCATTTTGTAACCACTTTAGTTGTATATAAATAGAACTATGATTGTAAGCCTAAGAGCATTGATGGTAGAGTGTGATTTTTTGCATCTATGTTTTTCTCTACCTTCGGCAAGTTTTGTTTTGTTTGTATGGATCCACGATAAGTCGCTTGGAACTGTCCCTGCGAAGGTTGTACCACAGGTTTTGGGATGAGTTAATGCATGAATATGTTCGGTTATGTCTCTTTTCTGTGTTTCTGTTCATGTTGAATGATGAATGTGACCTCAATAATGCGTTATGATTAAGTTTTGTTACTCTTTCGATTAATATGTAATGTCCATTGATGCGACTGTCAATTATACAATGTTAGAGCGAATGTTGATTATACATTGGTAATGCGAATGACGAATATGTGGTTAAACTGTTAAGCATGATGCGAAGATAAATCTCTAGTTTCTATAGAGACTAAGTGATATTAGATGCATGTCCTCCCAATACTGTGGAAACTTGGTTCCTGCATCCCCCTTGATCATCTCGGGTGAGACTTCACTGATTCCACGAGTGTTGTTGGAAAGGGTAAAATCATTCTGGGCCGATGCTTAAGGGTGTTTGGTTGGTATTTGTTAATGGTAGTGCGAAGAGAACCCCTGTCAACAGAACTGTGTCAACAAATGGTTCCGTTCCTGGGTCCTTGAAGAAGAAAGAAGAGGAGATGCTGTGGCATTCGACGAAACCGGATATTCAGGATTGGTTCGATAGAAAGATACAAGAGTTCGCGAAAGGAGAAAATTGGAACCCTGGGCAGATGAAAAGAGACTGGTTGAAAAAGTATATCTATTCTAATATCCACAAGGTATTCTTCTGCGAATTTCTGATGTGGTTGGAGCAGCTGACATTTCAAAATAAAAATTTCCAAGGAGGTGAACCCGACCATTGGACTCCATAATTGATCCAATAGTTAAAACGGGTCGATAATAGGGCATCAAGGACTTTCAACTTCTGGGTAGATAGTATTCTAGAGGGATATATCACTGAGTTTGTCGTTCACACAATCATGTCATACAATGACACATAAATAAAGTTTTTCAAAGGACCTAGAGGGAGATTTCTAATATCGTTGAAGTTGTGGATTAAGATGCTCGTCTGCAAAAAGGATACACTGAAGATCAATTCAGAGATCAATGTTCAGAGGTTGTGGGTACCACGTGAATGCAGGTTTGATAGAAATATGCGGGGTAGATGGACATAAGTGACGATGAATTTCTAAGGGATGTTGAGGAAGATTGGGGTACCTTGAGAAGTGGGGTGAGATTCCAGCAGCTAGAGAATAAGAGGAGGACTGATATTGAGAGAGAGTCTCTGGAGGCGACCAGAATGGAAAACTGTGAAACAGGACCACAAGGGACGAAGCGGCCTTATTGTGATGAAGAAAGTGACCAGGCTACCCTCGAAGTTGAAGAGGGACGTACCCAAAGCTACAACATACTTTCAATTCCGAGCACTACTCAGAACTTTGTAGGAAGAAATACAATTTATTCGCAGGGATGTCCTACATGCCTGAATAGTGGCAAGAGTAGCGGATCAATAAATACTAATAGGAGAGCAAGAATGGCAGGTGACGACGTAAAAATTCTGACTTTTCAGGGGAACGGGACCAAGGATCCTGAACAATACTGGTTCTTATGCGAACCAGTATGGATTGTCAAATAGGTCCAAGACGATGACATCAAAAAGGGACAACTGGAGACGACCTTCAGGGGCTATGCACTAGAGTGGTTTATGAAATTTACTAAGGTACCAACAGGAAGTCCAAATAAAACACTGCAACAGATCAGGTCGGGATTGATTGATGAATTTAGAAAACTGAAATCTGAGTCGCAATACATCATAGAGCTAAAAGAAATCAAGTGGTTTCCAAATTAATCAGTGTGGGAATGCGACTAGAGATATAAAACTCTAATGGAAAATGTGAGTTTCTGAATGAGTGACATGCAGCATAAAGAGTGGTTCATCGTAGGATTGGTGCCACACATTCATGGGACACTGATGCAACATAAAATAACATCCTAGGCAGAAGCGCTAGAAATTGCAATGAAGCTGGAAGCTTCACTGGTTGGCGAAACTGGCATAGGCATGGACCGGATACAAGTGCAGTTGGAAAATTTGATGATCTAGCTACAAGACATTAAGAAGGGAAAATAAGTTCGTGAAGACATATGGCGCAATAGATGCAAAACAAAATGGCATCATAAGGATCAGTGCCCAGAGTTTTAAGAATATTTATAGTTAGGTGCACCGAATCCCCTTAGTCAAGGAGGAATGCCTTGGTGTTGCATCTGTCAGACGAGAGGACAATGACCATAAAAATGCGTGTACCTACAGAAGATGGTGTCAAATCTAGTTAATCTTTATTGCAAGTTCTGTTGATCAGTTGGCCATGAAGAAAAATATTGTAGGACTTATGACCTACTCCAAGAAAGGACTGCAGATACATTTTTTATGAAGGGAGAGGAGAAACCATCGGTACAACAACAATACAATCAACAGTAGCATCACTATAATCCACAATCGTAGTATGATCAACTAGATAATGGTCAACCACAATATCAAAAACTGCAGTATGGTCAACCGCAGTATCAACAACCGTAGTATGGTCAACTGTAGTACCCTCCATACAGTCAACCGCGAGGAGGTTTTAAAGGGGGGTTGCACGGAGGTCGATGTACCGGTGTCGGTCGAGGAGGATATTTTGGACAAGGTTGAGGGTCAATCATATGTTACAATTGCATTCAGCCTGGGAATTGTCAAAGGTATTTCCCAAATCCAACCCTGTAGTGCACTTACTACAGTGCAACAGACCATGGTGTCGAGGACTGTCCTCAACTTGTCACGAAGTGGAAAACTAAGAACCTACCTCCACCGAGTCAGAACCAGAATCCACCACCGACCGTATAGAATATATCAACGGAGGTAAGAAGTTGACTTGTGAATGTTGGAGTAGTGACCCGAGGAGGAACTGTGACAGGGGAAGACAGGCCACAGTTGAGCGTCCGACCTACAACGAGAAAACAAGTCAAATTCAATGTGGAAGTAGAAAGGGAGACTTTATTGGAAGCACAAGAGACAACGAGACAGATGAGGTAGCTACCTACCAACCAAAAAGAATCCACCTATGACATGCCGCAGATATTCAACATGATGAATTCACAAGAAAAGATTAACACCTTAAGAGCCTTCCTAGAGAGCTTCCTGGAGCTGGAAAAAGATCAGGATGCATTGGTAGAGATATCCATCTTGTTACATTGACATGAGGGTGCACGACATGATCAGACAGTCAATTGAGTACATAAGAGGAAGAAAGGAAGAGAAACGAGGATGTCCGTGCAAATCAGAGCATTTGACATCGACTCCAACATTCTAGACTTGGGATCGGATGTAAACATTTTGATGAAACAGACCTGTGAGACGATGGGAAAACCACAGTTGGCATGGTCCCTGGTACAACTGCGACTAGTAAATCAAAGTAAGGTCACTCCGATTGGTCGATTATGCTAGGTCCTAGTCGAGAAAGAAGGACTCAGAACATACGCATAATTTGATGTGATAGAGATCGTCGACTACAAAGCCCCTATCCAGTGATAGGGATATACTGGGCGATGGAGAATCAGGCCATCATCAACTTTAAGAAAAGAACCATGTCATTCGAAAATTGTGAAATGAGGGTAGTCACACCTCTCTATCTAGGATAAGGGAAGAGATATGTTGAGCCAATGAGGGATGAATTCACTGAAGGGTGGGACAATGTCTACAACATATCAGAAGACTATGTCAATCCTACCACAGATGGAGAGTTAGGTTGGAGGAGCATTAATTTGGCGTCGTCAGATTCAGATGAATCACTTGAAAATTGGCAGAATCGGTTGCATGAAGTATCATTTAGAATGTATGCATGAAGCACCCAGTCATTGAGATGGGTAGCAACAGAAGTATGTGAACTGCCAATATATGAGGGGATGCTCAACTTGAGTATATTTATCACTGAGTTCGAAGAAAAAGTAGCAAAACCACAATGATTGTTGGCCTTGGAGGAAGCCCTGAAAGCCACACCAGCGCGATGGTGGGTGGTGCACAAGTCAACAATAACAAACTGGCCATTATGTCGACATCTAATGGAGGTTAGGTTCGGTGACACCAAAGGATACTGTAGAAGGAAGTACAGTGGCAGAGGAGACCCAAAGGAGCATCTGAATGAATGTCAAAGAAAATGGGGAACATGATCAAAACAGGAATGGGTCCATGCATTCATTCACACATTGGATGAGGTGCCATGAAGTTGGTATATTGCAACAAAATTGTGACGTGGAACAACCACTTGGGAAGAGCTGACTATTAGCTTTAGCCAAACTTTCAGTTTCTCGGATGAAAACCCCTTCATCCACAGTGCGTTACAGGAGGTCCATGAGAAAGTACTCGAAACAGTTCTGACCGAAAAACCTATGGGACTTCACTGGACTGTGACACCATAAATGTTGATGGAATGCTATAACATAACAAGAGAACCTGACAATGAGGATGATTCATGAGATACTTATGTACCAGATTTAGAAGGAAGTTAGAATGTCGAAGCACCAGATATGCCCTTCAACAAGTTTGAGCAGCCATTGCGAATCAAGAAAGTGAATATTGGGTCGAAGGAAAATCCCAAGTTTGCAAGCATCAAAGATTATTGGGACAACCCGACCATTTCCAAGATGACTAACCTGTTACACGAGTTTCAGGACTTTTTCCCAACAAAGTTTTCGGAGATGAATGGAATTTCTGGGGACCTAGGCAAGATGAAGATCCCACTGAAACCTGATGCGAAGCCAGTATACCAGTGGCCTTATAGATTGAATCCAAGGTACAAGGAGTGTGCGAAATCCGAAATCGAGAGAATGCTGGATGCAAGAAACATAGAACTGGTGGAGGAATTTGAGTGGATCAGCCCAATCATGGTACAAGACAAGAAAATCAGTGAAATCAGGATTTGTGTTGACCTAAGAAAACTGAACGATGCATGTTTACACGATCCATTCTCTACACCATTCACCGATGAAGTACTAGAAGGTGTTAGAGGTCAAGAGATCTACTTGTTTATAGACTGATTCTTACAATACCACCAGATAAAAATTGCGAAGGAGGATCGAACCAAAACAACGTTCATCATAGAAGGGGGTTGCTTTCAATATACAGTGATGCCATTTGTCCTTAAAAATGCGCCAGCAATCTATTCAAGACTGGTTGTCGCTACATTCAAGGATTTCATACATACATTTATCGCAGTATACATGGATGATTGGACAGTATATGGTTTGGTTAAGGATCATGTTGCGAATCTAAGTTTGATGTGGGAGATATGTCGACAACATCAAATTTCGCTAAACCTGAAGAAGTACATCTTATGTGCTCCATTTGGGATTTTCATGGGACACATTGTATGCAGGGAAGGGATGTTGTTTGACCCTACGAAGATCGCAATCATCATAGACCTACCACCACCGATAACAGTAAATCACTTAAGAGTGACATTGGGACATACTGCATACTACATAAATTTTATCAGAGGTTATGCAGCGATCACGATGCCAATGGAAAAACTATTGAAAAAGGATGCCAAGTTTGAATGGAATGAAGAATGCCAAAAGGGCCTTGATATACTGAAATAAAAAATGGTCGCAACACCAATACTAGTGTTTCCTGATTGGACAAAAGAATTCCATGTTCATGTTGATGCATCATCAGTCTCACTAGGAGTAATATTGGCCCAAGCAGGAGAAGGAGCGATTGACCATCCAATCGCATTCGCAAGTAGGTCGCTATCCACTACGGAGAAAAACTATACAAAGACGGAAAGGTAAGGTTTGGATATGGTCTATGCCTTACAAAATTTTTGACATTATCTATTAGGAGGCCATTTCAAAATGTTCACTGATCATTGAACACACAAATACCTAGTGAATAAGCCTGTGTTGGGGGGGGAATTTGTCGATGGCTATTACTCTTCCAAGAATTTGATTCCGAAATAATAGTGGAGCCTGGGTGATTAAATGCAGGACCAGATCATCTGTAGTAGATAGAATCAGGAGAAGAACCAATAATTAGTGACGAAGGATTTCCCAACACTCAACTATTCAGGGTTGGAATGGTCGATGACCATTATGAGCAAATTATCCAATTTTTGGAAACAGGGAAGGCACCATAAGAATTTACTTCCAACCAAAAGAAATAGTTAGTCGTCAGAGTTGCAGATTTCCAAGTGATCATAGGGAAACTATATAAAATGGGACCAGAAAAAATACTTCGATGATATGTCCTTCCGCATGAACAGGAAAGGATCTTAGCAAAAGCTCACGATGGGATCGCAGGACACTATCGAGGATGTGCCATTGCTAGAAAGATACTTTGAGCTAGACTATGGTGGCCGACAATGCATGGAGATGCTGTGGACTATGCAAAAAGTTGCGACATATGCCAAAGAGTAGGGAAACCACCGTGAAGGATGAAATGTTGTTAGTACCTCAATTAACACTACAGGCTTTTGAAAAATGGGCGATCGACTTTGAAGGACCTATCAACCCACCAAGAAAAAGAACATGGTCGCGATACATAATTACTGTGACGGATTATTTGATGCGATGGACGGAAGCCACACCAATGAAGGATTGCACGACTGTGACTGCAGTAATATTTCTCTTTGATAACATGGTCACCCAGTTTGGGTGCCCAAAGATACTGATGAGAGACCAGGTTACTCATTTTGTCAATCAAACTATCAGGACAATGACGGAGGACTTTCAAATACAGCACAAGAAGAGTACCCGATATCACCCACAAGCTAATGGAATAGTTGAAGCATTCAACAAAATATTGGAGAATGCACTCACAAAGGTGTGCAACACAAACCGCGATGATTGGGACTTGAAGGTTCCAGCGATACTGTGGGCTTACAGAATAAATTGCAAACGATTGATAGGATAGACTATGTTCAAGTTAGTTTATAGAAAGGAAGTGGTAATTAAACTGGAGTATATCCTCCCAAGTCTACGCATCGTAGCAGCCACGGGAAGGAGCGACGATGGAGAAATTGAAGAATGGTTGTCTCAGTTGGTACAGCTTGATGAGGATCAGTTTATTGTAGGATTCCATCAGAAGGTATAAAAGGATCGATAGAAGGCTTGGCATGATCGCCACATCAAAGAAAAGCAGTTCCAGTGAGGATATATGGTCCTATTATATGACAGTAAGTTCGCAAAGCATCCAGGTAAGTTGGAGATGCAATTGTTGGGTCCCTATATCATAAATTTTGTTACTAACGGAGGTACGGTGCAATTACAAAGTCTAGATGGGACATTTTTGACAAATCTATTGAACGGGAATCGATTGAAATCCTATCACCATAACCAAGCGCATAGCAGCTGAAAAACGAATCGCAGAGTAATAAAAAAACAATAATGACAAAAAGTTGGAGACATGGCAAGACTAGTCACTCGTCAATGTTTAGCGCACAGAAGTCAAGTCAGAGCATAATTACAGTGGCTAAGCATCAGCAGAAGACAATGGAGGTTCATGATGACACACTCAAGGAAAACATTTGGTGAATAAGTGAAATATATAGTGAATGACTTACCAATCTTGCATCAAGGACATGAGGAACGAGCCAGTTAAACTATAAATCCACAAAACAGATAGATAGGAAGATTAAGGCTTATGTGCATTATGGAAGAGAGTCAGTGAGTCAAATGTGTGATTATAAGAAAGTTGCAGAATAAGGAAGTGAGATTAGGGAGTTGCAATGGTGCATTTCATTTCTAGCAGAAGCACCTAAGGTGCGCTAAGGGAAAGAACGACAAGTGTTCATGAGCAACCGGCAGATGTAGAGGCACCACGTATCAGGAAGGACACAGATGAGGTCTTACCCGAGATACCTAAGAGAGTTTTAGTTGTTAAAAGAGAAGCGGTCCCTTTGACCGCATAAGTACCAGGGGAAAAGGCACGTTGGTAGCAGCGAAGGATGATCAAATGTGCGAAACAGATGTGCCGGACCACTATGCCCTTTTCACAATTTGGTGCTGTCGATGAAATTTTGTCCAATCGCAAGCCAAGGTCGAGAGAAATAGACAACCGAGAAGGGGTAGATGATGAAGGTGCCAAGAGACTGAAGGATGAGTTCAAGAAGTACATGAAAGCAATCAAGAGACTAGAGGATTAGTTCTAGAAGTGCCTAATAATGATCAACATACAGAAGGATGAGCTCAATAAGTACATAAAAGCGAAGGACGGGAATAGTACCAAAAGGGTCCAGCTGAGGTGGCTCGAGGGAGAGCCACAAGTTTGTGTTGGGGACCTGTTGGCACGGGGTTAGAGCACACAAAGTGCGGAAGCTGACGATGACAAAAAGGAGTATTCATGGAAGAAAGGACCATTCGCGAAGAACAAGGAGCCGACGAAAGTGCAAGTTTGGTTTAGTTAGTTAGAATGGGTCATTTGGTCTGTTTTGTAGCCACCTTAGTTGTCTATAAATAGAACTATGATTGTAAGCCTAAGAGCATCGATAGTAGCATGTGATTTTTTGCATCTATGTTTTGCTCTGCCTTCGGCAAGTTTTGTTCTGTTTGTATGGATCCACGATAAGTCACTTGGAACTGTCCCTGCAAAGGTTGTACTGCAGGTTTTGGGATAAGTTAATGCATGAAGATGTTCAGTTATGTCTCTTTTCTGTGTTTCTGTTTATGTTGAATGATGAATGTGACCTCAATAATGTGTTATGCTTAAGTTTTGTTACTCTATCAATTAATCTGTAATGTCTATTGATACAATTGTCAATTATACAATGTTAGAGTGAATGTTGATTATACATTGGTAATGTTGTTGAGGTGTATTTACTGTCTTAAGGAATCACCAAATATTTAATTATCAACCAGGGTTGGTAATCTTAGAGTTGGGGCACAGTATATGCTGAGGTAGAATGAGACCTAAGGCTTCGGCTCGGCAGACCTTGGAAATGTTTAATAATGAAAAGATCGAAAGATCTTTCAAAATGAAAATTCGAGTCAAACTTTAAAAATACAACTACTGAACTGATTAAACCTAACTAAACCAACAGATCAAAATAGTATCAATCTATACTGATCTACTCCATGGACAATAACTGAAAAGATAAAAACAACAATATTCTTCTAGGAAGCAAGACTTAATAAAAAATAGAACTACTTTGATGAAATTGAAAGCTATTGAGTAATAATTCAAACTCTAGTCTAGGAATTAGAAAACAACTATAAATGAGCTTAGAATCCTATCTATGAAATGATTCAATTGTCAACTAACTATGGAAACAAGAAACTATATTAACTTAAAGCAAAACTACAAACTACTTAATGAATTCAAAAACTATTCATATATTCAACTCAAGGTCAGACTAAACTACCTAATTCCATTCTCCTTGAGGATTCCGAGGAAATGTATCAAACGTAATAGGAACGGGAGAGAAGGTATCAAAATGAATCTCAAATGTAATAAGGAAACAAAATGGAAGCAAATCTAGTTTAACTTCTAAAAACTAATGCAAACTACAGAGTGTCCAATTACAACTAACTTTAAACATTGTAATCTATTTTATATCCATAAGAAAATGACATGGTACAAATGTAATCTAGAAGCAAGTAGAAAACTTAATGAAGATATTTACTTGAAAAATGAATCTGATTGAGAAGCAAGTAGAAAACTTGATAGCATTAGGAGAAGAACCAATAAATATTGACGAAGGATTTCCCAACACTCAACTATTCAGGGTTGGAATGGTCGATGACCATTATGAGCAAATTATCCAATTTTTGGAAACAGGGAAGGCACCATAAGAATTTACTTCCAACCAAAAGAAATAGTTAGTCGTCAGAGTTGCAGATTTCCAAGTGATCATAGGGAAACTATATAAAATGGGACCAGAAAAAATACTTCGACGATATGTCCTTCCACATGAACAGGAAAGGATCTTAGCAGAAGCTCACGATGGGATCGCAGGACACTATTGAGGATGTGCCACTGCTAGAAAGATACTAGTTTGAGCTAGACTATGGTGGCCGACAATGCATGGAGATGCTGCAGACTATGCAAAAAGTTGCGACATATGTCAAAGAGTAGGGAAACCACCGTGAAGGATGAAATGTTGTTAGTACCTCAATTAACACTACAGGCTTTTGAAAAATGGGCGATCGACTTTGAAGGACCTATCAACCCACCAAGAAAAAGAACATGGTCGCGATACATGATTACTGCTACGGATTATTTGATGCAATGGATGGAAGCCACACCAGTGAAGGATTGCACGGCTGTGACTGCAGCAATATTTCTCTTTGATAACATGGTCACCAGGTTTGGGTGCCCAAAGATACTGATGAGAGACCAGGTTACTCATTTTGTCAATCAAACTATCAGGACAATTACGGAGGACTTTCAAATACAACACAAGAAGAGTACCCCATATCACCCACAAGCTAATGGAATAGTTGAAGCATTCAACAAAATATTGGAGCATGCACTCACAAAGGTGTGCAACACAAACCGCGATGATTGGGACTTGAAGGTTCCAGCGATACTGTGGGCTTACAGAATAAATTGCAAACGATTGATAGGATAGACTATGTTCAAGTTAGTTTATAGAAAGGAAGCGGTAATTCCACTGGATTATATCCTCCCAAGTCTGCGCATCGTAGCAGCCACAAGAAGGAGCGATGATGGAGAAATTGAAGAATGGTTGTCTCAGTTGGTACAGCTTGATGAGGATCAGTTTATTGTAGGATTCCATCAGAAGGTAGAAATGGATCCATAGAAGGCTTGGCATGATCGCCACATCAAAGAAAAGCACTTACAGTCAGGAGATATGGTCCTATTATATGATAGTAAGTTCGCAAAGCATCCAGGTAAGTTGGAGATGCAATTGTTGGGTCCCTATATCATAAATTTTGTTACTAACGGAGTTGCGGTGCAGTTACAAAGACTACATGGGACATTTTTGACAAATCTATTGAACGGGAATCGATTGAAATCCTATCACCATAACCAGGCGCATAGCAGCTGAAAAACGAATCACAGAGTAATAAAAAAACAATAATGACAAAAAGTTGGAGACATGGAAAGACTAGTCACTCGTCAATGTTTAGCGCACGGAAGTCAAGTCAGAGCATAATTACAGCGGCTAAGCACAGCAGAAGACGATGGAGGTTCATGATGACACACTCGAGGAAAAAATTTGGTGAATAAGTGAAATATATAGTGAATGACTTACCAATCTTGCATCAAGGACATGAGGAACGAGCCAGTTAAACTATAAATCCACAAAACAGATAGATAGGAAGATTAAGTCTTATGTGCATTATGGAAGAGAGTCAGTGAGTCAAATGTGCGATTATAAGAAATTTGCAGAATAAGGAAGTGAGATTAGGGAGTTGCAATGGTGCATTTCGTTTCTAGTAGAAGCACCTAAGGTGCGCTAAGGGAAAGAACGACAAGTGTTCATGAGCAACCGGCAGATGTAGAGGCACCACGTATCAGGAAGGACACAGATGAGGTCTTACCCGAGATACCTAAGAGAGTTTTAGTTGTTAAAAGAGAAGCGGTCCCTTTGACCGCATAAGTACTAGGGGAAAAGGCACATTGGTAGCAGCGAAGGATGATCAAATGTGCGAAATAGATGTGCCGGACCACTATGCCCTTTTCACAATTTGGTGCTGTCGATGAAATTTTGTCCAGTCACAAGCCAAGGTCGAGAGCAATAGACAACCGAGAAGGGGTAGATGATGAAGGTGCCAAGAGACTGAAGGATGAGTTCAAGAAGTACATGAAAGCAATCAAGAGACTAGAGGATTAGTTCTAGAAGTACCTAATAACGATCAGCATACAGAAGGATGAGCTCAATAAGTACATAAAAGCGAAGGACGGGAATAGTACCAAAAGGGTCCAGTTGAGGTGGCTCGAGGGAGAGCCACAAGTTTTTGTTGGGGGCCTGTTGGAACGGGGTTAGAGCACACAAAGTGAGGAAGCTGATGGTGACAAAAAGGAGTGTTCATGGAAGAAAGGACCATTCGCGAAGAACAAGGAGCCGACGAAAGCGCAAGTTTGGTTTAGTTAGTTAGAATGGGTCATTTGGTCTATTTTTTAGCCACCTTAGTTGTCTATAAATAGAACTATGATTGTAAGCCTAAGAGCATCGATAGTAGCATGTGATTTTTTGAATCTATGTTTTGCTCTGCCTTCGGCAAGTTTTGTTCTGTTTGTATGGATCCACGATAAGTCACTTGGAACTGTCCCTGCAAAGGTTGTACCGCAGGTTTTGGGATAAGTTAATGCATGAATATGTTTAGTTATGTCTCTTTTCTGTGTTTCTGTTTATGTTGAATGATGAATGTGACCTCAATAATGCGTTATGCTTAAGTTTTGTTACTCTATCGATTAATTTGTAAGTTCTATTGATACGATTGTCAATTATACAATGTTAGAGTGAATGTTGATTATACATTGGTAATGTTGTTGAGGTGTATTTACTATCTTAAGGAATCACCAAATATTTAATTATCAACCAGGTTTGGTAATCTTAGAGTTGTGGCACAGTATATGCTGAGGTAGAACGAGACCTAAGGCTTCGGCTCGACAGACCTTGGAAATGTTTAATAATGAAAAGATCGAAAGATCTTTCAAAATGAAAAACCAAGTCAAACTTTAAAAATACAACTACTGAACTAATTAAACCTAACTAAACCAACAGATCAAAATAGTATCAATCTATACTGATCTACTCCATGGACAATAACTGAAAAGATAAAAACAACAATATTCTTCTAGGAAGCAAGACTTAATAAAAAACAAAACTACTTTGACGAAATTGAAAGCTATTGATTAATAATTCAAACTCTAGTCTAGGAATTAGAAAACAACTATAAATGAGCTTAGAAACCTATCTATGAAATGATTCAATTGTCAACTAACTATGGAAACAAAAAACTATATTAACTTAAAGCAAAACTACAAACTACTTAATGAATTCAAAAACTATTCATATATTCAACTCAAGGTCAGACTAAACTACCTAATTCCATTCTCCTTGAGGATTCCGAGGAAATGTATCAAACGTAATAGGAACGGGAGAGAAGGTATCAAAATGAATCTCAAATGTAATAAGGAAACAAAATGGAAGCAAATCTAGTTTAACTTCTAAAAATAAATGCAAACTAAAGAGGTTCCAATTACAACTAACTTTAAACATTGTAATCTATTTTATATCCATAAGAAAATGACATGGTACAAATGTAATCTAGAAGCAAGTAGAAAACTTAATGAAGATATTTACTTGAAAAATGAATCTGATTGAGAAGCAAGTAGAAAACTTGATAGAGATATTTGATTTCTGAATTGAATCCTATTCTATGAACATCTTCATTAACTATGTGAATGAGAAAAAACAGATCCTATGCTTGAATGAAGAAACTGTCAAAACTAAGATACTTTGGAGAATGAAATTACTATGTCTAATCCGAAATCAATCTTAAGAAACATGAAGTAATCTAAACTAAGAATGAAATTGATAAGTCCTAGAATAGTAAAATATTAATAAATCAGACATGAAAGACATAATTTGAAAAGCAATTAAGCAAGGTTAAGAAAGTGAAATGAGAACTAAGGATGGATGTGAAACTTAATTAAAAGTCTATGTAGTGCATAACAATGTCCTAATTACATATATGAATGCTAATCAATTGCAAGAAATATTACAGTTCATAAACCTAAGAACTTGGATTCTAAATAAGCATAAAAATAATGCATAAAATATTAAAGTCCGTATGACAATATGGATGATAGTCTAAAAGACAGTCCGAATGACAGTCCAGATGAAAGAAAATGATATAAACTAAGGAAATAAGCAAACTGAATGATCTTAACGCCAGCTAGTTGATGCATATGAACCTACAGTGCAAGGAAAGTAGTAAATAGATGTAACAACCCCAAAATTTCACTAATTTGTTTTTTTTTAGTAGCATTAATTGCTTGTGTTTGTTATGCAGAAGTATTAAAATGTTAACTTTAAACACATCTAGGAAATAATGAAAATAATGCTTAACAACAACAACTTTCATAATCTATCGTTAAGACTAAAGGTTTATATTACTTATGAATAACGACATCTGTTGTCACTGCTATTATTTTTAACTAATGTTTTTAAAGTCTCATTTTGTCTTTTAATTGTTCAAAAGCATGACACCCAATTTTTGTTATATGTTATGAATTTTGGTTCTAGAGACTAAATGTCTGTCTTGATGAAATTAAGGGGTCCTTGAATAGCCCCGAGGATTACTTAGCTATCACTAGCTAACGCTCCTAAATTCTATTTGTAAAGAACAGGTCTGACCGAAAAGTTCCAAACAAAGCCTTCTTATGTGTTTTAATTTATCTTACAACACCATGTTGATCTTTTAGTAAAAAAATGAATGTGTAGAGAATTATCTGCTCTGCAATTCAAGCTCGGCTATTTTATCGTAATTGTTTGATTATCTTCATTACATTGCAATCCTAAAAGTCTATTATGGAGAACAATTTATGTATTAATAACACATATTTCTTATATCGATATTATGGAATAACTTCATAGTTTTACATTACATGTTCTCTACCAAAACTATGGAGAAACAATGTAATGTTTCTTCATTACACTATAGATATCTTACCTATGTCAAGCAATATAATATAGTTTTTATAAAACTATACATTACGTTTAGGATGCAAATGCACATTCTATATGCATAGAGTTTATATGAAATTAATATGCATTAAATCTATTTGCATATACTATATGTTTGGCACTATTTTCATAAACCATACGTATGATACTATGTGTATAACCTATCACCTTATGTTTTCATTGAAAGTGACAAAGCTTGTTATATTGTAACATGTCGTAACCTTACTATATGCTCCCAAACTATGAAGATACATGTATTAACTTTGTAGTGGAGGATGTGTTGGCATGCACTACGAACCGGTAGCTAAGGTATTTAATGGTTCCATAACTACTATCCTGGTGGGTTGTTTGATGGCTACTCTCGTGGACAAATTTGACGTGAACATTCTTGAAGTTACTTGATGATCTTTAAATGCGTAATGAAAAACTCATCGAGCTGTGCAAGGATGATATGGTAGGATCCTAGTTGGATCTCTGTGTTGGCAGTAAGCTGTAAGTTGAAAGTTGTAAAATTAATTGCCATTAATTGAAGTTGTGATCATGAAAGGATTTTGTCTCGGTGGCTAGATCTGCATCGTTGATTTCGTGGTTGGTCTCCAGTTTTGGGTTAAACCCTAACCCTAGCATTGATATGACCATTTATTCAAAATTTAGTTCATTTTGTGAAAAGTGAGGGGAGGACAACAAGCTCTTGACCATTTGGGGTTTTGTTTGAAGGTGTCTTCCGGGGTTTCGATACCCTGACCTCACTATAAGCAATGTTCTTAGTAGTTTCGCAACTGTATAGGTTTTAACTCTTATGGATTTCGCTGGTGAGATTCTTCTTCTGAACCGTAAGCATTTGATAGAGTTTATAAGTTTGGGAGTGCCTTGGCATTTGTAACTGCACAGAATTTGTGTTTCTTTCGGAGTTTGAAGTGGAAACTTCATACTTCCACTGTCTGCGTTGAAGAAGTTGGTGTACTCAACCGTGCTCCGGTTATATGCATGTGAGGTATTAGTTGCTTCTCTAAGATTCAAATGTTGTTTTAAGTAATGTCCCTAATAGTTTTAATACTTAGTTTTTTATTTAACCCTAGTCGTGTTGTTTCATGGGTAGGTGGCCTTTATCGGCAAGGGTTGACGCTGGTTGAAAAGGGATGAAAGATTTTGAATGGGCCCTGGTAAGCCTTGGAGACATCCCAAGGGTATCCATTCTGGGAAGAAAGTGCCACCAAGAAAGTTCCATTTTTTTAGCAGAGAGTTGGTTGTTTATACTTAGTCTTGTCAGGATTCAAAAGGTGTTTCAGACTTTGGTTGTATTAAACCTAAGCCATAAGGAATTTTTGTTTCTAAGGTTCTCAACCTTCAAGTTGTAGCTCTCACCGGCTTCTCGATGCAATGTTTGGATTACTGTATGTTGTTTTTTTTTTTTTTTTAAAGATTGTTTCGAAAATCGAAATGTTTATTCCAATGCTCAGAAATACATATTCGGTAATGATTAAGTTCTTTTGTTAAGAATTCTTGAAGAATGGTTTTGGAAACTGGTTCTAGTTATGATGGAATGAGAGGAGGGTTGAACCCTCGACTATCACATGGTTGTTTTCATTTTGAAAAGCATGAATACGAATACGGTTTTGCAAGAAATAAAAGAAATGTTGACAGTCGCAGAGTAATATTTTTGTATTTCAATGTTATTTGTAAAGTCCAATGGATTAAATGAATGCTTAGGGAAGAGCCCGTCAACTGTACCTTGAAATGTATAATGTTTAGGTTTTCTTTTTAATAATCAAGCTGCAATTGTTGGGTTGTAAACCCTACTGCAAGGAACCTTACTATAATCAAGTTTTAGTTAAGGTTTTTTGAACCCTTGTCATGTTCACTCATTTGTTTTAGTGTATGAATGAAACAATACTTGAAAAGCTTAAGAGAAGCTTATGCTTAGGGTTTTGTACCCTGGGCAATCCCCATATATTTTAATAGATACTATTATCCTGTATATATATTTAAATTCGTATTCTAAAATACAGTGGTAATGTGTGATAATACTGGTAATGTGTATTACCTTTGTAGAAACAGAATACCATTTCTCTATTGCAAAATAATACTTATATTTGTTATAAAGGATTTGAATGATGTGTTTCGACATTTAAAACATTGTAACATCCTTGTTTAGTTTAGACATGTTTTCTGCAATACATAACTCAATGTATGAATTGCTTATTGTTTTAATAAGTAAGTTTAGATAATTCTCTGTATAAGTGATTTGTTTCGAAATAAATAAATTTACTATAATGTAATATTGATATGGGAAATGCTTAGAATAATATACTATTATAAATGAAAACAAGGGTTTTCTTGTCAAGTGTATGCAAATGAAAATTACTTATGTTCCTAGCTAGATTCTGAATTATGTACTGAAAGGTAGATAGTATTACAGTACTGAAATAATATAGCTCTGTTTATAAAAGAAATCATTTAAATTTATTCATTGCATAATATCATTCTGATCGTTTCTAAATATTCTTCCCTGCACTAGAGTACTACATTGTATTCAGTGTGTGGAAAAATACAGGGAAGCATTATTATTCAACCATTATATCATTAAATACATCATGCAAAATGCATTTTATCCTAATAGTTATAAATTACAAATGTAAAATATTCATTAACAGTAAAGAATATCTAGATTTAATTGGAGAACTGATAACATAAAACACTCAAATTTATTTTACTAACTTGACAGAAGTAAATAAGATAACACTATTTGAACCTGGAAATCTGTAGAAGAAACAAACAACCAAAGTAGCCTGTTCCACCCAACCTGCTCCCGAAGACAACCAAGTTACTTGCCTTAGGACCCTCGAGCCTGTTCACTGAACCACTAGGATGAAGATGCTATGTGGAGTAATGGAATAAATTCCCTTGCAACTCAACAGTAGCACTCAGCAAAAGTACTTCCTGCTTTTAAAAATATTGAACTCAACAATGTGGCTGTACTAGTTCAGAATGCAGTCTTAGTTCACTCATTCACTTCTAACTTTCCCCTCATCAAATCTCTTGTGCTCATAAAATGATCACAAGGTAAGAATGAATAGCCCCTTTCTGAATTTGATGAGTAGATAAGTAGCATACCTAGGTCTTTGGTCAGTTTATTTCAGTAAATGAGCCACCTTCTCAGTTCCACTTTCTTGGGGAACATGACCATAAAAGTAGGGAAGTTTCCCACTGCAACCATTAGAAGTGAGTTGAGGATGCTGCCAAGTGTCAGTTTTCTCTCCACTCCAGTCCATTCCTCCTAGTGGGTCAGTGAACACTCATTCAATAGTCTCGTTTGGATGCTTGTCTCCACTTTTATTTATTTATAATAAAATTTTCAAAGTAATTAATTATAGTCATCCTTGACCCCACTTGGTCAATAGTCATAAAACTTTACAATAAAATTGAAACATAATGTTTTCTGCATAACATAAAATGTCTAGAGTTTGGGTATGTGACAAACAACCCCTCTTAAGTTCAACATCGTCCTCAATGTTACTTTATTCATCATCCTCTTGTTCTTCCTAGAACAACATTGGATATGCCACCCGCATATTACTTTCCAATTCCCAAGTTGCTTCATCTGGACTAAGGTGCTTCCACTGCACCTTAACCTGTCTAAGGGTATGATTACGAAGCAAAATTTTCCTCTTGTCGAGGGTACAGTCCGGTTCCACCAGAAAATATCCTTCTGGTTCCACCTGTACATCATTCCAATTAATCACATGAGTAGCATCATGCACATACTTTTTCAAAAGAGAGATGTGAAATACATTATGTACTTTAAGATACAATGGCAATGCCAACTGATATGCCACTAGTCCTACTCTGGACAATATTTCAAAAGGTCCACAATACCTTGGTGCTAATTTAGCACAGCTTCCCAATCTTAGGGAACTCTTCTTAGGTTTTACCTTGAGGAACACAACTACACCAACCTGAAACTCTTTCTGAGTTCTTTTGAGATTTGCATGACATCTTAGCACAGCTTCCCAATCTTAGGGAACTCGTCTTAGGTTTTACCTTGAGGAACACATTTTCATCAACCTGAAAATATTTCTGAGTTCTTTTGAGATCTGCATGAATTTTCTGTCTATCTTGTACAATTTTCAAATTGCCTTGAACCTGTTTCACGGTTAGTTCCATTTCTCTTAATAAATCAGGTCCTAGCATTAACCTGTCATCTGGATTACTCCAAGAAATAGGAGTATTACATTTTCTGCCATATAAGATTTCAAAGGGATTGAGTTTTGCTAAATCTTGGTAATGATTATTATAAGCAAACTCAGCAAGATGCCTCCCATTTACCTGGCTGATCTCTAACATACAGTCTTAACATGTCCTCAAGAATATGATTAACTCTTTCAGTCTACCCATCTGTTTGTGGGTGAAATGATGTACTGAAATTTAAAGTAGTATCTAAACCGTTAAATAAAGATTTACAAAAATTTCCTGTAAACTTCGAGTCTCTATAAGAAATTATAACTTTCGGAATACCATGCAAACGAAAAATCTGCTTCATAAAAATTTCAGCAATGTTAGTAGCCTTGTAAGTTGTTTTAACAGGTATGAAGTGGGATGCTTTGCTGAGCTTATCCACAACTACCATTATGGAATCATTCTATTTCTAATTTTTAGGTAAACCAATAATAAAATCTATACTAATTATGTCCCACTTCCAATCCGGAATAGGTAGTGGCCGTAATAAACCAGCTGGGTGTCTGTGTTTAGCCTTTAGTTGCTGACACTCTATACACCTGACAATATATTCAGCTACTTCACTTTTCATACATGGCCAAAAATAATATTTTCTTAGTATAGTTATCATCTTCTGATAACCGAGATGTGCTGAGTATGGACCTTTATGTAATTAATTTAAAATCAACAACTTAATTTCGGCAACATTAGGCAAATAAATTCTGTTTTTATACAGCAGTCACCCTCTTTCATCAATTCTGAAATCTGTTATAGAATTTTCAGCATTATCTTCAACAATTTTATTAAGTAAATACTGATATTTTTCATCCATTCCAATTCTTTGCTTAATCTGATTTTCCAGATCAGTTTTATAAGTGTTGATTGCTGAAACAAAATTTAGCCTAGCATTTCTGCTTAAGACATCAACAACCTTATTTTCCTTTCCTTTAATGTGTTGAAAATCGAAATCGTACTCGCTAAGGAAAGCTAGCCACCTAGCTTGCCTTGCGTTCATATTTGGTTGATCCAACAAATATTTTATTCCTTTATTATCAGTCATTAAAATGAATTTCCTTCCAATTAAGTGATGACGCCACATTTTTAATGTGTGTATTACAACAACCAACTCTAGGTCGTAAGTTGCATAGTTCTTTTCATGAATCTTTAACTTCCAAGACTCTTATGCAATCGCGTGAACTTCTTGTGTTAAGACTCCGCCAAGTCCGTCATTGCATGCATCTGTGCATACTATGAAATCTTGGTTGGGATCAACAATTTTTAAAATAGGTGCTATTGTTAATAGATCTTTTAGTTTCTTAAAGCTTTCTTCACATTTTTGATCCCATACAAACTTCTTACCTTTCTTTTGTAAATATGTTATAGGATTTGCTATTCTAGAAAATCCCTCAATAAACTTACGATAGTAACTTGTAATTCCCATAAAAGATTGTACACCATTTACGTGTTTCGGGGTAGGCCATTCATTTATTGCTTTTATCTTATCTGGGTCTACTGCAATTCCATCCTTGAATATCACATGCCCTAGGTACTATATTTTATCTTTATAAAAATCACATTTGTTGAACTTAGCGTAAAGTTGGTGTTCCCTTAACACTTGTAAAATTATCTTTAAATGTTTGTCATGTTCCTCTTTCGTTTTAGAATAAATTAGAATGCCATCAATAAATACCACTACAAATTTATCCAAGTACTTATGTAATACGTTATTCATTAAACACATGAAGACTGTTGGAGCGTTGGTCAGCCCAAAGGGCATAACCATGAACTCGCAGTGTCCATAGCGAGTTCTGAACGCAGTCTTAAAGATGCCCTCATCTTTAATTCTGACTTGGTGGTACCTTGACCTTAAATCAATTTTAGAGAATATCGTTGCACCACGTAGTTGATCAAACATATAATCAAGCGGGGCAAGGGATATCTGTTCTTTATAGTCATTTTATTTAGTTGATGGTAGTCTATGCATAAATGCATAGTTCTGTCTTTCTTTTTAACAAAATTTACAGGTGCTCCCCATGGACATACACTAGGTATTATATAATTTTTATCAATCAATTCTTTAAGCTGTGATTTAAGTTCATTAAGCTCTAGAATATTCATTATGTAAGGAGCCTTTGAGTTTGGTATAGCTCCTGGTACTAACTCAATAGTGAAATCGAGTTCCGTTTTCAGAGGTAGTCCTGGAATTTCTTTTGAAAATACATCAAAAAATTCCTTAAGAATGGGTATATCTTCCAGCTTTAACTTATCTTCATTTGTGGATTGTTCATCATTAATTACATTTACAACAAACAACATATACCCTTTACGAACAACCCTTTTAACTTGTAAAGCAAAAATTTGTCTAACAGATATCTTTCTAGGAATCCCTTTTACCATTACTATTTCAAATGCATCATTTAAACAAGTAAAAGTCTTTTGAAAGCAATTTAACACTACTCTATGCTTTTCTAACCAGTCCATTCCAATCAGAACATCATAAGAACCTAAAGGTAACACATTCAGTTTAACATGAGTCCTAAACTGATTCATCAGTAATTCACATTCTTTCACATAATCAGTCACCTTTCTTTTCGTGCCAGTAGCTAATTGAACCAACCATGATTTATCAAACTTATCTATTTTTCAGATTGCAACATTTAACTAAATCAGGGGAAACATAGCTAAGACTTGCTCCTGGATCAATCAAAATAGAAATAGGTTAATTTTTCAGCATACCTTCCACTTCTACCATGGAAGTTTGACGATCAGCTTATCTGTTCTCCAAGGCTGCATTTATGCTGGGCATCTCCCTTGCTAAGTCACCAACCGTAGCCTCCTCTTGTATAGTATGCATGTTGTTGACAGCCTTCTTTCTGAGTGGACAATTTGATGCATAGTGAGGCCCCTGACATTCCCAACACTTAACAGGTTCCTTCTATTCATTAATTTTAACAAAATTTTTAGGTGGTTCACTTTTTCTTGCAGTTGTAAATTTTGACTGTGTATTACTTGCTGCATTATTTCTTGAAAACTATATGTTAGAGTAATTACATGAATTATTATTCCCAAAATTACGATTAAAAGAGAACCGCTTCTTCCTTTGCTCAAAGTTGTTAGGACTTTTTGCTTTCCAGCTTGGTATGCCTTCTCTTTTCTTATTTTGTTCATAACAGATATTCGCCTTTCTCATGGCCTCTTCAAGAGTTCGAGGTCCATCATACTCAATTCTGTCTTTTATGTGAGAGGGAAAACAACTCAGAAATATCTGTACCTTAGGATTTTCTTCAATGATATAAGGCACATACCTTAGTAAATTCAAAAACTTGGTGCATAACTCTCTCATATCCATGGAACCTAGCTTTAACTCATAAAACTCTTTAGCTCGTTCCTCATAATATTGTTCCGACGGAAATTTTCTTTTAAAATATTTCCTAAAATTACTCCAATTTACACTTTTCTCTTTTAAACCTTTTACTCGTTTCAGATCTTGCCACTAGATGTTTGCCTTTCCAGTTAAATTATAGATTGCCATTTTAGTTTTTAGATGACTTGAGTAATTGTAAATCTGGAAATACTTATTCATACCAGACAACCATGCTTCAGCTGTCTCACTCTTTTCCGTTTCTCCATTAAAAGTTGGTGGTTTGATATTTTTAAACTCGCCAGAAATTTCTTCGTAGGGCCTGTACTTCTTTTTCTTAGTGTAGCAGTCACTGTCACTACTATCACTATAATACTTATGCTTTTTACTGTGTGCCCTTTCATCAAATTCAGAAGATGAACTACTATCATAATTAGTCAATTTTACCTTTTTATCCTTATGTTGATAGGACATAGTTCCAGATTCAACATATTTTTCCGTTTTCTTATCTTGATCATTTTTATGAATATTATTCAGCAGGATTTGACTCATCTCCTCTTAAGCTTTCAGGATTCGTTCGTTTTCTTCCTTAACAGTTTTTATCTCAATTTTTAAATCTTTTACAGTCCTTAATAATTCAGATGAATTATCATTCAATTCGACAAATATATTTTCTGTATTAATGTGTCTTTGTTCATTATTATTTTGTTCGTTATTAAGGGACCTGTCCTCAGTTGACTCTGTTGAACCTTCCATAAAACAAAATAAATTAAATCAGTAATTTGTAATTCTGTTATAACTTTTCATTTGCGCGAATGAACCACTTCAGGCCCAGTATTTGAACTTGCGCTCTGATACCACATGTAACAACCCCAAAATTCCACTAAAATTTAAATTTTTTTCGAGTACCATTAATTGCTTGTGTTTGCTGTGCGGAAGTATTAAAATGCTAACTTTAAACACATCTAGGCAATAATGAAAATAATTCTTAACATCAACAACTTTCATAATCTGTCATTAAGACTAAAGGTTTATATTAGTTATGAATAACGACATCTGTCGTCACTGCTATTATTTTTAACTAATGTTTTTAAAGTGTCGTTTTGTCTTTTAATTGTTCAAAAGCATGACACCCGATTTTTTTGTTCTATGTTATGAATTTTGGTTCTAGAGACTAAATGTTTGTCTTGATGAAATTAAAGGGTCCTTGAATAGCCCCGAGGCTTACTTAGCTATCGCTAGCTAACGCTCCTGAAATCTATTTGCAGAGAACATGCAAGATCGAAAAGTTCCAAATGAAGCCTTCTGATGTGTTTCAATTTATCTTACAACACCATGTTGATCTTTTAGTTAAAAAAATGAATGTGTAGAGAATTATCTACTCTGCAATTCAAGCTCAGCTATTTTATCATAATTGTTTGATTATCTTCATCACATCGCAATCCTAAAAGTCTATTATGGAGAACAATTTATGTATTAATAACACATATTTCTTATATGGATATTATGGAAGAACTTCATAGTTTTACATTACATGTTCTCTACCAAAACTATGGAGAAACAATGTAATGTTTCTTCATTACACTATAGATATCTTACCTATGTCAAGCAATATAATATAGTTTTTATAAAACTATACGTTACGTTTAGGATGCAAATGCACATTCTATATGCATATACTTTATATGAAATTAATATGCATTAAATCTATTTGCATAAACTATATGTTTGGAACTATTTTCATAAACCATATGTATGATACTATGTGTATAACCTATCACCTTATGTTTTGATTGAAAGTGACAAAGCTTGTTATAATGTAACATGTCATAACCTAACTATATGCTCCCAAACTATGCAGATAGACAACATATTAACGTTGTAGTGGAGGATGTGTAACGACATGCACTACGAACCGGTAGCTAAGGTATTTAATGGTTCCATAATTGCTATCCTGGTGGGTTGTTTATGGCTTCTCTTGTGGCCAAATCTCACGTGAACAGTCTTGAATTTAAGTGATGATATTTAAATGCATAATGAAAAACTCACCGAGTTGTGCATGGATGATATGGTAGGATCCTATTTGGATCTTCGTGTTGGCAGTAAGTTGGAAGTTGAAAGTTGTAAAATTAATTGCCATTAATTGACATTGTAATCGTGAAAGGATTTTGTCTCGGTGGCTAGATCTGCGTCTTTGATTTCGTGGTTGGTCTCAGGTTTTGGGTTAAACCCTAACCCTAGCATTGATATGACCATCTATTCAAAATTTATTTCATTTTGCGAAATGTGAGGGGAGGCCGACAGGCTCTCGACCCTTCGGGGATTTGTTTGAAGGTGTCTTCCGGGGTTTCGATACCTTGACCTCGCTATAGGCAGTGTTCTCAGTAGTTTTACAACTGTACAAGTATTAACCCTTATGGTGTTCGCTGGTAAGATTCTTCTTCTGAATCGTAAGCGTTTGATAGAGTTTATAAGTTCGGGAGTGCCTTGGAATTTGTAACTGCACAAAGTTTGTGTATCTTTCAGATTCTGAAGTGGAAACTTCATACTTCCACTGTCTGCATTGAAGAAGATGGTGTACTCAACCATGCTCTGGTTATATGCATGTGAGGTATTAGTTGCTTCTCTAAGATTCAAATGTTGTTTTAAGTAATGTCCCTAATAGTTTTAATACTTGGTTCTTTATTTAACCCTAGGCATGCTGTTTCATGGGAAGGTGGCCTTTCTCGGCAAGGGTTGATGCTGGTCGAAAAGGGATGAACACTTTTGAATGGGCCCTAGTAAGACTCAGATACATCCCAAGGGTATCCATTTCTGTGAAGAACTTGTAACCAAGCAAGTTTTGTTTTTATAGCAGAGAGTTGGTTGTTTATACTTAGTCTTGTCAGGATTCAAAAGGTGTTTCAGACTTTGGTTGTATTAAACCTAAGTCGTAAGGCATTTTTGTCTCTAAGGTTCTCAACCTTCGAGTTGTAGCTCTCATCGGCTTCTCTATGCAATGTTTGTATTACTGTATGTTGTTTGTTTTTTTCTTTTAAAATATTGTTTCGAAAATCGAAATGTTTAGTCCAATGCTCATAAATACATATTTGGTAATGATTAAGTTGTTTTGTTAAGAATTCTTGAAGAATGGTTTTGGAAACTGGTTCTAGCTACGATGGAATGAGAGGAGGGTTGAAACCTTGACTATCACATGGTTGTTTTCATTTTGAAAAGCATGAATATGAATACGGTTTTGTTAAAATAAAAAAATGTTGACAGTCGTAGAGTAATATTTTGGTATTTCAATGTTATTTGTAAAGTCCAATGGATTAAATGAATGCTTAGGGAAGAGCCCGTCAACCTTACCTTGAAAGGTATAATGTTTAGGTTTTATTTTTAATAATCAAGCCGAAATAGCTGGGTTGTAAACCCTGCTGCGAGGAACCTTACTATAATCAAGTTTTTGTTCAGGGTTTTTGAACCCTAGTCGTGTTCACTCCTTTGTTTTAGTGTATGAATGAAAAAATACTTGAAAATCTTAAGAGAAGATTACGCTTAGGATTTTGTACCCTGGGAAATCCCCATAGATTTTAATAGATACTATTATCTTGTATATATATTTAAATTCGTATTCTAAAATATAGTGGTAGCGTGTGATAATACTGGTAATGTGTACTACCTTTGAAGAAACATAATACTATTTCTCTATTGCAAAATAATACTTATATTTGTTATAAAGGATTTGAATGATGTGTTTCGATATTTAAAACATTGTAATATCCTTGTTTAGTTTAGACATGTTTTCTGCAATACATAACTCAATGTATGAATTGTTTATTGTTTTAATAAGTAATTTTAGATAATTCTTTGTATAAGTAATTTGTTTCGAAATAAATATATTTATTGTAATGTAATATTGATATGGGAAATGCCTAGAATAATATACTATTATAAATGAAAACAAGGGTTTTGTTGTCAAGTGTATGCAAATGAAAATTACTTATGTTCCTAGCTAGATTCTGAATTATCTACTGAAAGGGAGACAGTATTACAGTACTGAAATAATATAGCTCTATTTATAAAAGAAATCATTTAAATTTATTCATTGCATAATATCATTCTGATCTTTTCTAAATATTCTTCCCTGTACTAGAGTACAACACTGTATCTAGTGTGTGGAAAAATACAGTGAAGCATTAGTATTCAATAATTCTATCATTAACTACATCACGCAAAATGCATTTTATCCTAACAGCTATAAATTACAGAAGTAAAATATTCATTAACAGTACAAAATATCTAGATTTAATTGGAGAACTGATAACATAAAACACTCAGATTTATTTTGTTAGTTTTTCAGAATTTACTTCAATTTGATCTAGGATCTTAACTGAGAGAACAACATGTACAACATATCTACAGCATATCAATCATGGACACAATAATGCAAGCACACAAGAGACACAGAGTTTACTTGGGGAAAACCATAAAGGTGAAAAACCCCAATAACTTCCTTAGAGATAGATAGAGCAATGATACAACCCAAGCATAAGAGATAGACATCTCCTAGCAGCAGCTTCTCCTCCTCCATAAGTGTGCCACTCTCCAAAGAGTGTGTGCGAGAATAGAATGATGAAATAGAGTGCCTCCCACACTCTATTTATACTTGACTTGACTTACCTAATAACCTTTACTAGGTCGGCCTCAACTTAACCACATAACACAATGCTGACTGGGCTGATACCCAATAGGGTGGTCTAATAACCTTTTGACCCACATGGCCGACCCCCAATAGGGTGGTCTAATAACCCTTTGACCCACATGACTTATACAGGGCCGACCCCAACAAGGTGGTCTAATAACCCATCAAGTATAAGCTACGACACTTACAATATAAATGACGACACTTCCGTATAGAGTAATAATAACATCTCTATAGGAATACAAACACTTCCGTATAGAGGAATAATACCATCTCTATAGGAGTACAATATACATATATTAAATACATTCCAAAGTTACATATACATCAACACTCCCTCTTAACTAGGAAGGTATTTCTCGACACAGATCTGCTAGCACAAGTCTCCTTCTCTGGATCATCATCAGCGAATCATTGTCCTTTAATCATCATCATCATCACTGCTGCTTCTATCTTATTCAATCTCTGAATCTACGCGTCATAGGAAGTTGTACAGAGCTAGTCCTTTTTCATACTGGATGTAGGCCCACCACCTCTCGGTCTTCATCATCACTGGCCATGCTGTGGAATCCTCAGGACTTATTACATGCATCACAAAACCTCGCAAGAGCATCCCATGACTTATTACGGGCACACAACCCAACCTATCAGATCTCCCAGGGAGATATTACATGTGACCCCACCACAAAACCTCGAAAGAGAATCCCAGGACTGATTACGAGCACACATCTCAACCTATCGTATCTCCCAGGGCGCTATTATATGTGGTCACCACAAAACCTTGCAAGAACATCCCAGGACTTATTACGGGAACACATCCCGACCTATCGAATCTCCCGGGGCGATATTACATGTGGTCATGGAAAAACCTCGAAAGACCATCCTAGGACTTATTACGGGAACACATCCCAACCTATTGGATCTCCCAGGGCGCTATTATATGCCATAGGACAAAACCTCGATAGAGCGTTTGCCAGATATCCCAGGGAGCTATTATATGCCAACGACAAAACCTAGTAAGAGAATCTACAAACCTCCTAGGGTGCTATTATATGTCCTCCCAAAGCAAAACCTCGAAAGAGCATTTTCCAGATCTCCCAAGGAGCTATTATATGCCAGCGACAAAACCTAGCAAGAGAATCTGCAAACCTCCCAGGGCGCTATTATATGCTTATCTGCAACCTATCCACGGCCACGGAGTATCAACCTGATACTCACCATACATCATCCTGATGAATACATGATCATCCTGATCATCATCAATGCATCGTCCTGACGCATGTCATCTGGAGCAACATCCTAAAGATCATCATCCATGATCATCCTGATCATACAATGCATCCACCTGATGCATACACAGTATCTGCCTGATACATATCATCATACATGATCTACCTGATCATACAATGTATCCACCTGATACATATACAAATACATGATCCACCTGATCATACCTAATACATATCAACATACATGATCTACCTGATCATACAATGTATCCACCTGTTACATCTACAGATACATACACATGATCCAACTGATCATATCCAACATCCAACATGATGCATACATACATATAAATGATCCAATTGATCACATCCAGCATCCAACATGATGCATACATACATATAAATGATCCAACTGATCATATCCAGCATCCAACATGATGCGTACATACATATAAATGATCGAACTGATCATATCCATCATCCAACAGTAGATCAAATAACTCAGACAGTAGCTTCTTCAGCCATACTGCCTCACAACTAGCCAAACAAGCTGCAACATACTCTGCTTCGGCTGTACTCAGTGCTACGCAGGACTGCTTCCTGCTAAACCAAGAGATCACACCTAATCCCATATTGAAGCAGATCCAGAAGTGCTCTTCCTATCTGCAGCACTGGCTGCCCAATCTGTATCAACATAACCCTGCAAGTTAAACTTTTGATTTGCATCATATTTGAGCCCATAATCAACTATACCCTTCATGTACCTCAGAATATGCTTTACAGTAACCAGGTGAACACCTCTAGGATCCATCAGGAACTGGCTCAATGTGTTCACCACAAAGCAAATATCTGGTCTCGTGTTCATCAGGTACATCAAGGACCCAATCATCTGACGAAACACTGTGACATCAACCGGATCAGATGAAGCATCACACAGAAGCTTCAGGTTCCATGCCATAGTTGTGGCCATGGTCTTGCAGTCCATCATCCCGAACCTATTAAGGATCTCCATTGCATACTTTCCTTGTCCAAGGAAGATTCCATTTGTATTCTGCCACACCTCCATGCCTAGAAAATAGTGCATCATCTCCAAGTTCTTCATCTCGAACTCGGCAGCAAGCTTCCGCTGCGTGTCCGTAATCAATCTATCCTTACCTGTTACAAACAAGTCAGCCACATACAATAGTAGTATCATTGGATTGCCTTCCTGAACCTTGTAGTAAAGGTTGGAATATGCTTTACTCTTGGTAAAGCCCAAACTAGATAGGAAACTATCCATCCTACCATACCAAGTCCTAGGAGCTTGCTTCAAGCCATACAAGTATTTCTTCAACCTGCACACATATGACTCTTGGTCATGTGTCTCAAACCCAAGTGGTTGCTCCACATACACTTCCTCTTCAACTACACCATTCAAGAAAGTAGTCTTGACATCCATCTGGTGTATCTTCCATTTCATCACTGCATCCAAAGCAAGTACTGATCTAATGGAAGTGTATTTTCCTATAGGAGCAAAAGTTTCTTCATAGTCGATTCCTTCTTTTTGTGAGAAGCCACGAGCTACAAATCTCACTTTGTATTTCTCTATGCTGTCATCTGTAGCATGCTTAGTCTTATAGATCCACTTGGAAGTCACAACAGGCTTCCCTTCAGGTCTTGGGACCACATCCCAAACATGATCGATTGGTACTTTTCAACCATGGCATCCTTTTACTGTATCCCATATCTTGGGAACTTCAGATTCTTCAATATCTTCAATAGATAACTTTATTGCTGAACAAATGTTGTAGTCCTTCTTTTGTAGGTGATGGTATATGATCTTTCCTACAAAACAAGTTAAATTGCATGATTAGAAACATCTCATAGTTTTCAGAACAAATTCTTACACATAAAGAAATATGTGATACAGTCATGCAATTATTTTAGCCAATGCTTCAATACAACATTCATCCATATCCTGTAACTTTCTAGATGCCTTCCAATCTCTACTAGAACATTGTTAAGAGTTTGCACTACTCCCAACATGTCAGCAAAGAGGTTTCATTCTAGATAAGTAGCAATGGAATGTTGTATAGTGCCATAGGCCACTTACTCATCACATGCATATTAGTAGTATACTGTTCATTAATGCAATTATTCTAATATGCATAATACACAACCTAAGTCTAGGAACATAAGCATATACATCATTGAACAACATTATTTAAACACACAAATATGTAAGAAATGACAATTCAAATACTTATCTTTGTTTGGTTGTTGGGTGGACTCCCTCTGAATATTTGCAACTCCATTCTGATGTGGATTGTGAGAAGTGGTCGACTCCCTCTGAATATCTACATCCTTGCAGAAACTAGTGGTCGACTCCCTCTGAATATTTGCATCCTTGCAGAAACTACTAGAGTGTGCTCCCTCTTGATCTTTGCTTCCTAGATTACTTTTCCTTGAACTTATATCCATCCTCGATCACTATGCATGCTTACAAGTATCATTATTGTGATATCCTCGAGATCTCATACATAATCATACATTTATTAGTATATTCTCAATACTATCAAAACACAATAATCTTAAGCATGTATAGTCATGATCATTTCAAACAGAAATACTAAGCATCAGTATTCAAGGACTCTTATGGTTAGTCATATCATAAATTAAAGTAAGAAACATAATATGCCTAAACCTGTGATTACTCAAACCTATACTTTCATGACTCTTCTGGTTAGTCATATCATCAATTAAGGTAAGAAACATAATATGCATACACCCATGATTATTCAAACCTATGAATAATCATTATCAATCATGCCATGTATACTTATATAAGAGATCGTATCACAAGGTAGGATTCTAACTTGATATAGGAAAAACATACATGAATTAGTATGTTAGCTAGTTATGTCTAACATACCCACATGATGTCTTGTTCTCTTCAATGACTTGTGCTAGTAACCTGCATATCTCATAAGTTAACCATTATAGAACCAAGTTATACATACCTCGTAAATAGATCTTCTAAGTGATCCATGACAATGGATGAATCTTTGTCTTCATGTCACCATGATCATATGTTTTTGAAGTAGAACATGATTTGTGTTTCTTGGTGTACCTGTCGAGATTGCTTGTAATCTTCTTATGTAAGGCCTTAGCCTCATCTCCCTCTGAAACAGTAACTTCTTCACTTATGCAGGTGACCAATCCATTTTCTTCTAGGATTAACCCAATCCACTTGATTTGCAGAAACTGGATCTAGAGCTGGATTAGGGTTTGTCAGGGAAACCCTAAAAATTCAAACTTCTCAAAGGATAGAAAGATGCGCCTTGATGAGTTGATCAACCTGGTATACTCAAAATTTGAAAACTGCAAAGTTTCACCCCTCAAAATTTCCTTTGAGACTTCTGGATCTTCTAGACAAGATCCCAAACTAGGGTTTGATAAATCCCACCCTTCTGCCCAACCAAAAGGTTTGATCCAAAGCTCTAAACTTCAATTTTTCTGAGGAGCTTCCAGCCGTGGTCACAGACTTCAAAAATCCCAACTTTTGCAGAAGCCCTAATTTTCCACTTTTCCGATCAAAGTCCCAAACTAGGGTTTGATCAAGCCTGGCCTTCTACCCAACCAAAAAAATTGATCTTGGTCTCTAAATTTTGATTGTGATGAGTAGCATTCAGCCGTGGTCTCTGATTACAAAAATACCAACTTTCTCCTAAACCCTAATTCCCGGAGCCATGAATGAAGGTGCTCAAAATCCAATTCTGTTTTGACATAAATATGCACCTGATTGTTTTTGGTGTAACTCTGAACTTTCTGATCCACAAGGCTTGAAAATTTTTCCTGTGGTATCCTGACCTGTCATATTTCCAACCCCACATGTGTGACCTCAAATGGATTCTCTAAGAGAGAGTTATGCCAAGTGTTGCAACGTGACCTGTTTATGGGATAAAACATGAGATCAAACTTGTACGGCGTGCCACGTGTTACTGGTTCAACTTCAGCCTCTGAAAACCTTACCAGAGAAGCTACAGCTTGTTCCCTACCTATCACGTTTTACGAAATTTCATTTGGATCTTCCTAGCCCAAGTTATGACCTTTTTTCCTAGGGTTGTTTATGACTTAGATCTGGAAGAGGCAGAAACCCTAGATTGTACAAATCATAAAACACAAAGTACAACGAATTAGAAGTTGTTCTTTGGAAACAAGGTACATGGGGATCTGATATTCAACTTGTAAAAGTTTCAGATCCGAAAACTTTTCCAAAATGGATTTATAGCGAAAGTGCTACGATGACCGGTTTTTGCTATATCAAGCCCTAACATCGCAAGGGCAAGAAGTGTCATACATGCCATACCATGGCTTCTTTCAGGCTAGCTCTGATACCATGTTAGTTTTTCAGAATTTACTTCAATCTGATCTAGGATCTTAACTGAGAGAACAACATGTACAACATATCTATAGCATATCAATCATGGACACAATAATGCAAGCACACAAGGGACACAGAGTTTACTTGGGGAAAACCATAAAGGTGAAAAACCCCAATAACTTCCTCAAAGATAGATAGAGAAATGATACAACCCAAGCATAAGATATAGACATCTCCTAGCAGCAGCTTCTACTCCTACACAAGTGCGCCACTGTCCAAAGAGTGTGTGTGTGAGAATAGAATGATGAAATAGAGTGCCTCCCGCACTCTATTTATACTTGACTTGACTTGCCTAATAACCTTTACTAGGTTGGCCTCAAATTAACCACATAACACAATACTGACTGGGCCGATATACAATAGGGTGGTCTAATAACCCTTTGACCCACATGACTTATACAGGGCCGACTCCAACAAGGTGGTCTAATAACCCATCAAGTATAAGTTACGACACTTACGATATAAATGATGACACTTTAGTATAGAGTACTAATAACATCTCTATAGGAATACAAACACTTCCGTATAGAGGAATAATACCATCTCTATAGGAGTACAATATACATATATGAAATACATTCCGAAGTTACATATACATCAACATATTTTACTTACTTGACAGAAATAAGATAACACTATCTGAACTTGGAAATCTGTAGAAGAAGAAACAAATAGCCAAAGGAGCCCATTCCACCCAACCTGCTCCCAAGGACATCCAAGTTACTTGCCTTAGGACCCCCGAGCCTATTCACTGAACCACTAGGACGAAGATGCTGTGTGGAGTAATGGAATAAATTCCCTTGCAAATCAGCAGAAGTACTTCCTGCTTTTAGCAATATTGAACTCAGTAATGTGGTTGTACTAGTTCAGAATGCAGTCTTAGTTCACTCATTCACTTCTAACTTTCCCCTCATCAAATCTCTTGTGCTCAAAAAATTATCACAAGGTAAGAATGAACAGCCCCCTGCTGAATTCGATGGGTAGATAAGTAGCATGCCTAAGTCTTTGGTCAGTTTATTTCAGTAAATGAGCCACCTGCTCAGTTCCACTTTCTTGGGGAACATGAACACAAAAGTAGGGAAGTTGCCCCCTGCAACAGTTAGAAGTGAGTCAAGGATGCTTCCAAGTGTCAGTTTTCTCTCCACTCCAATCCATTCCTCCTAGTGGGTCAGTGAACACTCATTCAACAGTCTCCTTTGGATGCTTGTATTCACTTTTATTTATTTATAATAAAATATTCAAAGTAATTAATTACACTCATCCTTGACCCCACTTGGTCAATAGTTATAAAAATTTACAATAAAATTAAAACATAATGTTTTCTGCATAACATAAAATGTCTAGAGTTTGGGTATGTGACAATAGACTGTCTAAAAGTTGGAATAACACTAACCCATCTATACTAATCATTATCTAAGGAAATGAACTATTTCTATGGCATAATAAAACAAGGCTGAAATGTAAATGGAACTAATCTACAACTACAGGAAAAAATTAGCAGAACTACTTCTAACTATGAACTAAAATATGAAACAATAACTAATTAAATCTATCTAGTTGCAAATGAAAATACTAAAAGCAAACTAATATGACTTATGCATGACCGGTCATTTAACTTGTAAATTAAACTAACAAATTAAACTAGCAGGAAGATATGAATCATAGAATAAATACTGGAAATGAAAAACTATTTACTTGCAGAAAAAAATGGAGAATATATACAGTAAAACCTCTGGTTGTTGAGGGGCCCTTCTCAGCAATTATGGGTTGAAGCTTAACTCAAGTTATTCACCAACAACAGAACATCAATAGCTAGAATCTGGAACTTCCATTAACTGATAAAAATTACACAGCGTCTATATAAAAGTTACTGCTATCGTCTATGTGATATGATATCTATGCTCTGCATTTCTTCATAGGAAACGTCTTTATAAAAAAATTTACAAGAAGAGAGAAGGTCGACATAGTCGACCTCTCTTAAAATAGAGGTCTTAATGGCTACAAAACGGCTGCAGGGTGGTTTACAACAGCGCACAAGCTGTATGCCTAAGTCCACGGGCATTGATCTTCCTTGATGCGAGCAATTGTGCATTAGTTATCCTTGACGTGGGTAGGTGATGCAGTGTTGAGCTACGTGGACAAGAGAGCAAATATTCTAGAATGGAGGTGCACGAACCATGAGGGCCACATCCTTAACAGAACCCACATCATCGTTTTTGTCTTTAATGCCTCGAAATATCTCAACCAACAATTTTGCGAGTGTGAATGGAAGGTTGGACGACGGTTCGAATGCAGCTGGGTGACTTCGGCGTGAATGCACGATTGAATGAAGGTCTAACTGACGACCACAACCTGTAGGAAAAAAAACTAAATGCTAAGCACGTCTAGAAATGTGAGACAATTATCAATAAACCATAAAAACAATGATATTTAACCAAGAGTCATGTGATATGCAAATATGTTTATACCTGGGTCTGATTGATGGTCTGATTAGCAAAGATAATTACTTATCTTATCAAAATAGTGAAAATAACGCCAATTAGAGCATGTTTACTGATCAAAATGGTGACAAAAATGGACAACAACAAATGCGAATGACGAATATGTGGTTAAACTATTAAGCATGATGCGAAGATAAATATCTAGTTTCTATAGAGACTAAGTGATAGTAGATGCATGTCCTCCCCCTACTACGAAAACTTGGTTCTTGCATCCCCCTTAATCATCTCGGGTGAGACTTCACTCACTCTGCGAGTGTTGCTGAAAATGGTAAAAACTTTATGGGACGATTCTTAAGGGTGTTTGGTTGGTATTTGTTGACAGCAGTGCAAAGTGAACCCCTGTCGACATAACTATGTCAACAGTTATTATAGGACCAAGGTCTTCAATCCAAACCAATGATAAAGGTACGCATCCTAAACCATGTGAATAAAAGAGTTGGATTCGAGTATGGAGGATATTGTTTGATTACCAGTCAATAATTTAAATTGTTAACAAATGCGAGGACACCTATCAATAATGAAAATGGTGCCCAAGGTACCTAGTACATTCTTACAAGTGTGAATAAGAGGTCTTGAAGTCAAACACTTGAAGAATCTGACGAGTAAGAGACATTGATGTATTCCCATAACTCAACAGCAAGAGAATCTGCCACTAATGACTACAAATCTCAAGGGACTATCCGTAACTCTAAGTATTCTTCAGACAGAGCCCATTTCTAGGCTCCAACAGCTTACACCCATCATAATCAACCAGTTCATATGACCCTTTCTTCAAAACCTTAGAGACAATATACGGCCCGAGCCACAGAGACTTGAACTTGCCTTCCCCCAGAGGATCTTTTTCCTAGTCATAGACCAAAATAAGGTCTCCTTCAGAGAAAAACCTAGGTTTGACAGACTTATCATATTGAATTTTGACTCATTTTTTTGTCCTTCATTTGCAATGAGCGCATTCCTGCGTTGTTCATCAAGATGTTCAAGATGAAGCAGACATTCTTCCAAAGTAGATGTGTCTGGTAAAATTTGAATGGCCAACTTTAACGATGGCCTTTTACACTCATCAGGTGTGGCTGCCTCCAACCTGTGAATAAGTTGGAAGGGTGAAAAAATAGTAGCAGTATTAACGGTGGTATGATATGCCCAAAGATCCACATATAACATAATTTTCTAGTTTGACCTACTAGCATTAATGGTGCACTGGAGAATGGTTTTCAAAGTTTTATTAACTGCTTCGACTTGTCCATTCGCTTGTAGGTAGAAAGGAGATGTGTGCTCCTATCTAAATACTAACATAGAAGTCAAATCTAACGTCATATTATTCAGAAAATGTATGCTTTGAGATGTAATGATCTCCTTATGAATACCAAACCTAGCAATAATCTAATTGAAGACCAAATAAGTTGAAGTTTCACCATCCACCTTTAGAGTAGGCATTTCCTCTTCTCACTTAGTAAAGTAGTCCACATCGACAACAATGTACATATGCCCCTTGCAGAAACTGGGTTGCACGTCATATAATCAACCCCTGACTTGGTGAAAGGACCTACTGCGATGACGGGGAATAGAGGAGCAGGATGTGCTTGCATATTTTTGGTGAAGAGATGACAAGGATGAAATCGCTTAACAACTTCCACACAATCTTTGAAGATGGTGGGAAACAAATAACTAGCACGAAGTATTTTTGGGTTGTTTCCAATCTAGAAAGATGACCCCCACATGCTCCACTGTGGGATTCATTCAAAACGATCTCATCCTATTTGAGATTTAGGATACAATGTAATATAGAATATACCCCTCATCTATGTGAAGTATAAGCAATTATGAGGTAATTCTTTGCGTTGTGTCATAGTTTTCGGCATTCTTCTCTTGAAAAAGTTGGTGGACACTTCAAAGTCTGGAGATAAATCAAAATATCCCCATACCATAGATTAGAGGTAGAAATGAGGAAGATATGTTCATCATGCAATGATTCATCTTCCATTTTAAAATATTCACCACTAGGTAATTCAGAAATAAGCTCGGAGAACACTAAATGCTATTTTTATTTAGCGGACTGAAAAAGAAGATCAAACTCTTGAAGAATAACAATCCATTTATTAAATTTTCCCCTGATTATGCGTTGGGTTAAAACATACTGAAACAAATTGACGCCCACGATGACCATGCTTGTTTGCAACAAGATGTAGTGGTAGAGCCTCTGGACAACATATACAATGACAAGTGCCAACTTTTCAATGTGTGAATACTTGAGCTTGGGTCTTACCAAAGTGCGACTGCAGTAATAGATGACATGCTCCTGGAGCTGATAATCCTCCTCAACTATAACCATGCCAACTGTGGAATCCAATGCAGCCAAATATAAGATGAAATCTCGATTGTAATCTAGTGGACTCAACAAGGGGCCTGATAGTAGTTCTTTTTTCAAAGACTCAAACAAGTTTTGAGTGGCCTCGTCCCATAAAAATGGGGTGTCTTGTTTGAGTATACGCATGAACCCTTTGGTTATTTTCGCATAGTTGAAAATACCCTGCAAACTCTAAAGTTGTCTAATGTTACAAGGAGGAGGAAACTTGATGATCCACTCAACTTTCAATGGATCGGCCATGATCCCTTTGCTGGACACGATGAAACCCGACATTCAACCAGACTCGATACAGAACAAACATTTATGAGGATTCAATCAAATTTTGTAGTGTCGGCATCGCTCAAACATAAGTCATAAATGGTTTGGATGATCTCTTCTCTTTCGATATCGCACAAGTAGATCATCTAGATACGGTTCAAATATATGTTTGATATTGTGAAAGGAAAAATTAATTTCTCGCTGGAACGTAGCTCCATCATTCTTCAAACCAAATGACATATTCCTATAGGAAAAGGTACCTCAGGGACATATAAAAGAAGTCTTATGCTAATATTCGGGTTTGATTTGAATCTAATTATATCCCAAATATCCGTCCATGAAATAAAATATTTTGTTACTCGCACATGCATCTACAATCTGATCAATGAAAGGTGTGGGGTAATTATCCTTAGGAAAAGCTTTGTTAAGATCCCTAAAATAAATGCAAATGCATATGGTACATTTCTTCTTATCAACCAGAACTAGATTAGAAACCCATTCCATCATAGCTATAGGATAGATAAATACGACTTTGAGGAGCTTTCCAACCTCAACTTTAACAGTTGCAACCTTCGACGGGTTGACTGGATGAAGCTTCTATCAAAATGGCTTCACATTTGGATATTTCTTAATATCATGTTCAAATATAGATGGGTCGATGTCTAGCATATAGTCATATGACTAGGCGAAAACATCGTGGAATTCTTTAAAGAGATCGTTTATATGCATGCAAATTTCTTCAAAAGAACAACTTGCACCAATGAAGATATTTTCCACGACGTTAGGTTTGATGGAGATATTGATCGAAATTGTTGTCGATATAATATCCATATTCTCTTCAGTGAAAAATTCCTTGTTTCACTAAAGGGTTAACAGGATGATCTCCCCACTAAGTCTCACAGAAAACTCACCATTCTCGATCTTGTCTAACTTTGGAATAAAATAGGATCTATGATGCATGTGTTCCCATGGTTGGTCAAGGCCTACCATTTCTTCCAGAATGACTTCATTCGAAGGAAAAACCATGTCTAGACAGTTGAAATAATGAGTGGAGTCTACCACCCATGCAGGAGCATAATCAACATCTTAATCCTCGGAGACTAAATGAGTTAAGATGGAATCTATGTTGGATTCTTCTAATGCTTGATAAGCAAATTCTGCCATAGACCGGAGCACTACCGGTTCATTTTGAGCAGGTAATATCCAAGCATCTGTGCTATTAGATATTGTAAAGACATCCTTAGAAACTAAAATGTTGTCTAGGATACTCATTGAACCGATATAACTAACAGGAGCAGGAAAATCAAAAGTTCCCATAAGTGAATAATATAAAAATCTCATTGGGTGGAAGTGCCTGATTAATCATCAGAATATTTGATTCTGAAGAGGTTGTGTTAGTTTTCTTAATGAAACATCAAAACTCGAAAAAAAGACAATGGAATAGCTTGCATCGCATACGTTCAACTCCTTCCTAACAATAGATTATAGTCAAGAGGAGAATCAACAACCTCGACTTCAATTGACACTGTTTTACCTACTAATTGGATTTTGAAGGAGGGTAAAATCCCATGCCGACGGAAATATCTTCTCTCGAAATCACTAAGCAGTGTGATTGAAGGGACTAACTCAAGGAATCCTAAATCTCGCCAGCAAGAAATATACATTACGCATGTAGATACACCTTCATCCATCATTGTTATTCCAAAGGTTTTAGAACCATAGAATAATTCAATTTGAAAGGAGACGTGATATGGAAACTGGGGTTTGATGTCAGACATTGTTATGGAGAAAAACTTCCTATGGCTTGGGGTAGACCACAATAGACAGATGACTACCAGAAATCAACTCAATTCCCAATGCATGCTATATAAATGTAAGTGTTGAGAAGTGGAATAAAATACCAACCTTCAACTGTACATTTGATGTAGATCCCTGTTGAGCTTTCCAATCACCACACTTGAACCTGCATCTTAGTCTCAACAATAAACAAAAGAAAATGCATATGATATTTGAAAGTTGTTAGCATAAACAATAGTATAGTCCATGATATAATAAGCAAATGTACCCAATGACAATAAACCATTCACAACATCAATTGGATGAGAAAATGAATATTTTTATTAATATAAACAAGAAGTACATGATACAACCTCTTGCCAACAACTCATCTGAACCGAGAACTAGGTCCCTCCACTAGTTTCTCCACCACTTCAATCCTCCATGCAATGGCAAACTCAAGATATTGAAGAGTTTGGTAGGTGAACATAAAGGTGTTGATGCCTCGGATATCGTAGCATCAATCAGTTAGGTATTCTCCCCGAGAGACGGTCCCAATTAGACTATCTCCCGTTTGGTGTAGGGAATCCGTCCGGTTAGCGGTTCCGGCAACCGTGGTTTTGGACTTTAAATCCGATTCTACCGGTTATGGCCCGATCCACCTTTCTTTTGGGTTTTATGTGTTTTATATGAGATGCACATGCCTAAATTATACTTAATCTAAATGCAATTGAAACAGATCTAAATCTAGAAACGGGAACACATCTATCTATCCCTGCAAGGGAACACGCTTAAGGGGAGAGCAATCAGCTGTAACAGATATCGTAAGCAAAGAACAGATAGCTATTATTTCTCACGGTCAAAGCTACAGCGAGATGAGGATCTTGAGAAGATAGCTTCTCATTCAACATGGAACGCATCTATTGCCCAGAAAACAGAGGAAAGCTAAAGGATAAGGAAACAGATCTAAAATGAAACTTACAGAACGCATCTATTGCTTATGAACAGAAGAAATCAAAATTGTTTGATCTACGTAACAAGAATAAAGAAACAGATCTAGATGCAATGAAACTGGAGTTAAACTAAAAGATCCCTGCAAGGAGCAATTTAAAGTCATGAACAATGAGCTACATGAATTACCCTGAAGAAAGAACAGTTAGCTATTCGATCTAGACAAAGAAATCTACAGCAATACATTTCATTGTTCACAAAATAGAGAGAACGCATGCATAGAGGAGAGCAAAATCATCAATGCAAAGAAATAATTCAGAAGTCAAGAATGATCTCACATTGCAGAATTGCAGTCATTAGAATAGTCCAATATAAAGCAATCCAACATTCCAAGCAAAACGTCCATCTCCCGTGGCTTCTATTAGAAAACTCAATTTACAGACCCGATACAAGATAGCTCATATCATTTGCCCAAAATTTTCATTCCCTGCCAAAAAAAGTCCATTCTAATCTTTCCTAGCTTCTATTTATAGTTACAAATTTGCCCTCTGGGCTGACACCTAGCATTCCCCACCTGTCATTTACAGGAATTTCCACTATAATCGACCCCCAAAATGGCCACTTCTTTTACCAAAAAATATTTTGACAAAATCAGGGACAGCTGTCTCATGGCTTACGCCTTACATATTCAAAATATATATAACAGAAAATTTGCTAAAATCAAAGCGTTCCCTGCTGGGCACGTGTCTGGCTGAAGAGAGTGGCTCACTGAATTCATCTTCTTCATTCCTGTGCGTGAGCTTCTGCTGGCAAAGGGTCGCCCAAGTTGATTGTCACTGGTGCTGCCTGGGCAGAGGCCCTCGAATCCCCTGATGATGCTGCTCCTAATTGGGAAGGGGGAATTGAACTGGCCGGCTTTTCTGTCATTGCTGGGGAAGAGGCTGCTGGGAGAGAGGCTGTCGGATCTACTGATGTTCCTGCTGCTGCTGCAGCTTTCCTGTTCTCCTCTTCAATGTAGCTGTGCCACACACCTGTGTCCCTTATGATTACGTTTGCTGCAGCAGGAAACAGGATTTTCTGGGAAGTCACATTCTTCCCGAGCTCTGTTTTAATGCCTTGGACTTCTGCTTCAGCAGCTTGATGCGCTTCCTTCAGCAGATGGTTGTGAAGTGTTGATGAACCAATGTAATGTTGGAGATCATCCATGGCCAAGACATCAATCCTTCTCACATACTCCATCTGGACGCCTAGCTCTTCTTTCAGGTGAGACAACCGCTGTTCCTTTTCCGGGAAGTCTTCTAGGGTCTGAGGGAAGCTCAATGTGCAGTTGTCATGTACTCCTTTGAGCTTCTGGTACAGGATGTTGATTCTATCTGTTGTCCTCTGCACACTGGCCATCAGCTTATTGGCACAGTTCCGGCCAAACTCCAACAAGGCTATATCTTTATTAAAATCTTCCACAGTCTTAAAAGGAAGATGCGGGGGGAAACCTCCTCTCCCTTCTCTCCATGCCATCTGATTTATGACATTTGCCTTGACACGGGTATTCTTAGCTTTGAGCCTGTGGGCTTCCATATTAACCTCTTTTAATCTGGCTGTCATGGCCTTGAGTTTGCAAACCTTGTCAGTGATCAGCTCCTGCGTGTCATTGATTTGTTTCAGAATGCCGCAGGACAGCTCATGAAAGGGAGCCAAGTCTATCGTTTTTCTCTCAGCCTGCTCTAACCGCTCAGCTAATGTTTGCTTGTCTGCTTCTAGCTGAGAGGCCTTTTCCTCCACTCCATTTTTCTCTGCTTCCACAATCATCATTTGAAGTGTTAGCTGGTCCTTTTCCTCCTCCAGCTGGCTGTACTTGTTTGACAGCTCCTTATGTTCGGCATACAAGCAGCTATACTTGTTTACTATCAGGTCTCTTTGGGCTTGCTCATTAGCTACATTTTGTTGCAGCGTGCGTGCTCTTTTCTTTGTCAATATATTTTCTTTGACTATAACCCCTACATTGGCAAATGATGCTTGTGCTATTGCTATAACTGCGGAGGCCATGGCAATGGGATCCGCATCTGTGTTCTGCATGACAGCGACCTCCCGGTGAGTAACTATGTCATCATGAAAGGGACTTTTAATCCTCTCTTCTGATTGGAGGACCATTGTTTTCCTTTTCTTGTCATAGACGAACTCATTCCATTTGGACACCGTACGCTTCCCAGATGGAGTGTACGGGACAATTGGTCGGTTTATGATGTCTATGTCTTCTTCCATAGGTGGGGTTCGGACTTCCTGAGCGGGGTCTGCTCCTTCCTTTTGGGTACCAGATCCACTTGCTTGAGAGGTGTCTATCTCCATGTCTTGTACACCGGACCCACCTGCCTTGGTATCTTCCCTTGTCTTCAATTCTTCCTCCGCCTTCTTCCTTGCTTCAGCTCGTTCAGCCTCTGCTTCTTTCTGCTTTTGGGCTTCTTCAGCCTCTTTCCGCAGTCTTTCATTTTCAGCGTCTTGTTGCTTTCTTGCTCCCTCAGCTTCCTTATGTAACCTTGCCTCTTCTCTTAATCTGAGCTCCTCCTGAGCTCGGGCATCCTTGGCTTCTCTCTCCTTTTGCTGGATGGTCTTCTGGGATTTGGTTGAGCTAGAGCTCGCTCCAGTACTTTGGCGACAGATCCGTAGCTCAGTCATGTTGCTGATGCCTCTGAATGCTTCCTCCTCGACATCGGGGTAGTGGGAGTATTCGAAGTTAGCATAGTTCCCCTTGCAATGCTCGGCCACTTTACCCTTTCTGTCGTTCCTGTGGAAGATGACCTCACCGAAATGGAAGGCCCTCAACTCTTGAACAAATTCGTCGGCAGAGGCCACCCCTGAAAACTTGTAAGCACCTATGCAGAAAGGTAGGGGGGGAAAGGAAGCCTTGTGTAGCTTGTGGAGGAATGCTCCAATCCCATCCAAGAAGAGCTGTCTTACTGCTTCCTTGAGCACCACATAGTCTGTGGCGTACTGCGGCAATATGTATGGGGGCTTAGTCCCTCCGAACATTCTCAGGTAAGTACCTTGTTCTGAAAAGTAAAAGTCCCCATACTCCTCAAGGACTTCCAAAGCATTTTCTGACAGACAATTTGGTTCTTCCTTGAAGATCTTCTCGTATAGGGGCATGATGAACCCCTCACAGATAAGTTTGTAGCTGGGCTTGTAATTCTGAGCCCACAACATCTTGAATGCGATGTAGACCGGGGCGGTGGCCCTATCCCATGTACACCCCAATTTGGGGAACTCTATCTTGGCCAAGATACAATCTATCAGGTATGAAGACATGAAGAATTCAGCCTTCTTCAAGGCCAGTCCTGGCTTAGCAGCAGCTATCATCGAGGCCAGACTATCCGACAGGATAGTGGCCCAGTCAAACACTGTCCCCTGAAATGCCACATAATGAATGATAGGGACCCACTGAATCTTGTATACTGTGCCATCGGGCATGCCGAAGATTCTGCACAGCATTAAAGCGATCAATCTGAAAGGGGCCCTCAGGTTCTGCACGTCATATTCATCATTTCCCTTCTTTCTCAAATGCTTCCCTCCCCTCAATAGCTTCTTGGCCATCTCGACGTTATCCATTTGGCCCAACCATTCGTCAGTCAGAGCTTGTTGGACACGGGGAAATTTGTAGGCCGCCGCAACATACGCGGGTTGAAATGAAGCAATAGCCACTTTCCCGCTGTCATTTATCACTCTCCCTTCAGCATCTGCATGTTGGAGTATCCACCCGATCACTTCAGCACAGGGGAATAGCTCATGGCGGGTAGCGGCTCTAGTTATGCCTGAGGCTCTGATATTTTGATAGATCGGTGCCTCCTCCAGCAACATATCTGGGATCTCTTGGTCCCTGATCATTCTGTATATGTCATCCCATCTGATTTCTGGAGGGACGCCAGTGGTGCACTTGGTGTCCTGGAGCGAGGTTTCAATCTTGGGAGGGGCAGGTTTCTTTTCTGTCATCTTCACCTTCTTCTTACCGGTTTTCGGCATCTTGATTTATTCCTGATAACATCCATATCAAAGTCATCATTTGAGCAATAGGTTGTAAGGTTTTAGCAGAGAGCAACATCGTTTTAATATCAATGAGATAAGTCAATGAAGCAAAATATTTAGGAAGCAAAACATTATTTCAACACAAGATACAAATTAAACATTCAAAGCTCTTTCAAAGACGAGTCTGAAATGCTCCTGAGGGGATAAGCTATGTTGCGGAAGCCACTGGTTTTCGGACCGATAAGTGGTTTGCGGGAGCAATTGGCTTCCGGTTCCACCTTGCGGAAGGAAATATTTTCATTATGGCTGCGGTTGGAGAGATCGATGGCGGGGAGACGCGGGTTGACTCGGTGGGGGCTTTGAATGTTATCGTCACGCGCGGCCACTCGCCGAGGCACTACGGGGTACTTTAGTCCGAGCGAAGGTGACGGCGCCGGGGATATGCTGACGGGGAGTGCTAGGGCGGCCATGGCTTCACGTTTCGACTCGCGTGGCTTAAATGTTCACGGGTTTCGGCTCGCGTGTAGGGGCTGAGGCTTATGGAAGGGCCCAGGGTTTTAAGTCCGGGTTTACGGCCGGGGACATGGAAAGCCCATGGGGCTTCGACAAACTCTCCAAGACGAGGGGCGCGGCTCGGGGTTTAAAAAAAATGGGGCATGGTTAACCGCCCGTACCCACCACCATGAAAATAAAATATTAACGTTTTAACGAAGGTCTATGACGATTCTGTATAGAGAAAACTCCGTTCACTGTATCTGACGGGCAAACATAGCCCTTGACGGGTGTTTTGCCCGTCAAAACCCCACTAAAACCATTGTTTTCCCCAAAAAGACAATTCAGTAGTGAAAAACAAGGTCAAGATCCTACCTGGCACCGTGGGGATTGCTTGAGCGAGGTGGCTGCGAGCACGGATGAGCGAGGTGAGCTGGAGCGATTTGCACGGTATCGCACGTCGTTGGCCGATTCAAAAACAATGGTGTATTGGTCGAGCCCCTACCGTATTTTATAAAGAATGGGCACGTGTGAGCCTTTAATTCGGTAGGTGGCGCGGTTAAAACAAGGTTTAAATTCGCCGCGCGTAGCGGTCACGTCAAAGCACCTCGGTTTCCGTACGACCGCCATTCACGGGGCCAGTTTGTGAATCGTGTCCGCCGTTGTGGGATGGTTTAATGAAAGCTTCCGCCGTTTCGGGGCCTATTGCAGAAAGGAAACTCGAAGCCTTCCGCGAGAGACCGCCGCGTAGCGGACGGGTAACGCCAAAGCTTCCGCCCTTTCGGAACGATATAGCGAATGCTCCCGGTATGTTCGGAAGACTTTTGCGAAAGCTTCCGCGAACCAAAATTTCAAAGTCTTGTTGATTTTTTCGGGGAGGTATGGCGAAGGCTCCCGCTAGTTTCGGAAGGCTTTCGTGAATGGCTTCCGTCGTTTCGGAAGCAAAACTTATACTTTTCCGCACATTCACCCGGGGTCGTTTCGGAGTCCTTTGCCGGGCGGTTTAAGTGGTTTGGTTCCGCCGTTTCGGGACAGTAGCCCGAAGGCTCCCGCGGTTTCGGGAGCAAAAGGCTGAAGGCTTTCGCCGAAGCTCTCCAAAAAAATTCTAAGCTTTTTCCATACTTCGGAAGGGAAACGTGAATTCCTCCGCGGGACTTATCCGAATGGCTTCCGCCGTTTCGGGACGCTTTATTGAATTCCCCCGCCGTTTCGGGAAGGGAACTCCAATTTCTCCGCGGACGGTTGCAAAATGTTCTAAGTGTTTTCCGGGAGACTAAGGCGAATGTGTCCCGCCATTTCGGGAGGAAAGCCGGAACCTTTCCGCGGTTGCGGAAGGCTTGAGCGAAAGGCTCCGCTGTTTCGGGAGCTAAGCCGTTTCGGAGCTTGAACCGTTCCGCAGAAGCAATGATCGAAAATTTTCCAAGTCTTTTACTTCGGGAGAAGTTGATGAAATCCTTCGTGTTATTCGGCAAGTCTACCCGAATGGCTTCCGCCGTTTCGGGAGACAGAGATGAATCGTTCCGCCGTTTCGGCAAGGTTTCACCAACGGTTTCCGCAGCTTATGGTCATAATCAGAGTCTCTTTTCGGAGAGGTAAAACACGGTGGCTTCCGCCGTTTCGGGTGGCTTTGTTGAATTCCTCGCCGTTTCGGGAGAACAACTCGAACCTTTCCGTGGTCGCGGAAGGCTTGAGCGAAAGCTTCCGCCGTTTCGGGTGGTCTTGGCCCAATGGCTTCCGCGGATTTTGGCAAAGAAAATCTAAGTCCTCCTTTCGGGAAGGTTGGACGTTTGACTCCCGCCGTTTCGGGACAATGTCCGAAACGTTCCAAAACGTTTGGGAAAAACTAAGTTATCTTTTGGCTCATGGGGAAAACATGGAAGGATTGACGGCAAGCTGTTCAGCAGGGAAGTAAAATTTCATGTTGAAAACAGAGCTGACGGCTGGGATGGCTTCTCAAGCAAATTTTCTACAAAAATATAGGAGGGGCCCCAACATGTACAAAATTTTGGGGAGGGGTGTTGCTGCAACAACAATGGCGAGTCGCTGGCGAACACAGATCTCTAAAAAAAAAAATACCCTACATGGTCCGGAACCTCATTAAAACATCCGTCTCGGGTGCACTACTCAGCTAAGCATTTTAGACTCATGCGGGGAAAGGAGCACTTTTCCTGCTAGCCATTGGGGAAAGGGGAGCTTCGACCGAGGCATCTTCACCACTCTCAGAGGGCCAGCATATGAGTTTCATTTTTAGGAGGGTCATCCCTCAAATGGTCACTACTGCCGGACTCCACAGGATTTGCAACACTTTCTCATGGACATTATTGTTCTTGTTCCTCATTCCCATGCTGCTGGCACCCTTTGGGATGCTTGTACTTTGGACAGCTTAGCTATTTGAGCCTTCCAGGGATATTTTCTCTTGGACAGATCTTTGATTTGGGCTCCTCAATCCATAATGTCCTTTTGTGTGAGTTAGAGGTTTTATTGATTTGATCAAACTTCAAGGACGGAGAGGAGCCTATTTTGAGCTGGGCCTTTTGGACAGCCTTCTTGATTTTACATGTCCCTTTTGCTTTTGTCTCAGCCATGCTTTAATTGAGGCGAGAATCCCTGGAAAACAGACTCTTGGATGTAGGCCATATTGGCTTTTAAATCAGCAGCATGGAGTCATTTCAATACCCCATGTCCTCGAGAAGCGCCACTTTCCATGGGTCCAACTTAGGTAACCTTCTTGAGATGCCTTTAAAGTGTGAGAGTGGGTGGAGCCCAACGATAGTAGTGAAGATGGCCACGGGTCTCTGCTATTGAACAGGATTAGTGTGACTAGCAGGGTAGGCTGCCCCCCTTTTGAACATTTCAGCGAGAGCGCAGCAGACCGGGTTTACTGAGCAGGGTTCCAGACTCATGGGTTGCAAGTTTTCTTTGAGAGAACTATCTTCAACAGGAAACTCAACAAAAGGGTGCTTCAGGAAACACAACCTATCGAAAAGTTCAAATAACAAAGAAGGAAACAATATGGCCGAAAAATAAAACAGCTAAAAGCGAAAGCGAAAAGACAATTTTATTTATGTACAGGAAGTCTCGAGGAGACTATGCGAAATATTGTTTCAGGGCGAGGCCATTGAGTGGAAGGGCTACTTCCTCTCCCTCGAGATTTGTCAATTTATAAGTGGATGGGCCTAATTTTGCAGAAATCTGGTACGGGCCTACCCATAGGTGTTGAAATTTCGTATGCATTCCTTTGCCTTCATGATTATGGTCCCATTTCAGGACCAGATCCCCGACTTAAAAATCCCTTTTGCCGGATTTCCTTTTATCGAACCATCTCTTAACTATATCCTGGTGTTGATGGAATCGATCTCTAGCTTTGTGTCGGGCTTCTTCCAGTTGAAGCAGGGTGTTGATCCTGGATTGTAAGGCTTGGCTACCAGAACCCCGAGAGGCTTGGGACAATTGCAAGGATGGCAGTAAGATGTTTGGGGGAAGTATGGCTTCCTTGCCATAGACGAGAGTGAAAGGGGAGACACCTAAAGCATTCTTCGGGGTTACTCTATCTGCCCATAAGGCGTTTGGGAGAGCCTTATGCCAACTTCTCTGGTTTTCTATCACAGTTTTCTTGAGGATTCGAATTAGATTCTTGTTTGAGGATTCAGCTAATCCGTTTCCCTGAGGGTAGTAATTAGCTGAATAATGCAACTTAATTCCCCATCCATAAACAAATTCATTTATCTTGCAAGATGAAAAATAAGTAGCATTATCAAAAACAAGGGAAATTGGAACCCCAAACCTGGTTATGATGTTCTCTTTCAAGAAGCTGATAACTGCGTCCTCATTGATCTTGTGCAACGGGATGGCCTCCGTCCACCTGGTGAAGTAATCGGTAGCCGTCAGAATGTATCGGTGTTGCAATGAAGAATTTGGATTTATTTCTCTGATAACATCTATGCCCCATTGCTCAAAAGGTTCAGAGATGATGACCGGCTGCAATGGGCCTGCGGCCTTAGGTAACTTCCCAGCGCTTCTTTGACATACATCACAGTTTCGCGCGTATGTGTGGGCATCTCGAAACAGAGTGGGCCAGTAATAACCAGCTCTCAGTATCTTGTGTGCTGTCGTCTCTCCTGCATAATGGCCACCTGCGGGGCCATCATGCAATTCTTTGACAACTTTGTTTGCATCCTCCTTTTCCAAACACCTAAGAAGGACTCCATCATAATTCTTTCTAAAAAGAATCCCATCAATGATCTGATAGGGTGCCGATTTCAAGCGGAGTGCCCTTCTTTGTTTCGAATTCCAGTGTTCGGGTAGATATCCTTGCTGCAAATAGTGCACGAGATCCCTATACCATGACTGGGGAGCTGTAAAAATATGGCATACCTCAACCGAATTGAGCTCAGCTTCATTTCTCCAATGGTGCTCTTCATCAGTCGAGTTTCCCGCCAATAACTTGCATAGACCTTGTCCTTTGATGATTGTAGCCGGTTTAAATTCCAGATCATACTCCTGCAGAGCTGTGACCCAGTTTCCTCTCCTCTCTCCCAGTTCCTTTTGAACGAAAAGGGATCTAACAGCTGGATGGGGAACTATGACTTTAGTTCTGTTCTTCAAAATGTATGGCCTAAACTGCTTGACTGCTTTGAAGACTGCGTAGGCATGCTTGTCAACTACGGGGTAATTCAGCTCAGCCCCTTGCAGACCAGTGCTCATAAACGAAATTGGGTATTCGTCCCCCAACTCCACCTTTTGCGTGAGTACAGCTGCAAGAGAATCATCCGAAGCGAAGGTATACAAGATGAAATCTTTATCAAAATCTTGACTTCTTAAGGAAGGAGCTTTAGCTACAGCTGCCTTGATATCTCTAAATGCGTCCTTCTCCAAATCTGTCCACTTGAATTGTGTGCTTTGTTTAACCATCTGCTGTAAAGGCTTAACGATTTGTGCAAAATCCGGAACAAATCTGCGGACAAAATTGATGGTGCCCATAAAAGACTGCATAGATTTTTTGTTGTGAGGCATTGGGATCTTATTAATAGCTTGGACTCTTTCTTGGTCGATTGACACTCCCGCTTTGGAGATGACATGACCCAAGAGCTTACCTTCGGGTACAGCAAACACGCTCTTCTTGGGATTCAAGGAAATACCATACTTCCGGCAACGGTCAAAGATGTGTCTCAGATGAAAAACATGATCTTCCCTTTTCTTCGAAAAGACTGTCACATCATCTAAGTAAACAACAACACATTGCCCACCCAATCCTCGGAAGGCAATATCCATCGCCCTTTGGAATGTAGCTCCAGCATTTATCAGACCAAATGGCATTCTTCTGTAAGCGAAAGTTCCCCACTTAGTCCTGAAGGTAGTCTTGAAACGATCTTCCTCGGCTACTAACACTTGATTATAGCCAGAGAAACCATCGAGGAGAGAAAACAATTCAGATCCAGACACCATTTGTAGGATATGCTCCATTGAAGGCACGGGGTAGTTGTCTTTATCTGAGGCTTTGTTTAAATTTCTGAAGTCTACACATAGCCTAATCTCTCCTGATTTCTTCCTCACAGGAACCAAGTTTGCAACCCATTCAGAATGCCAAACTTTGAATATTATCTTAGCGTCCAGGAGCTTCTTTAATTCCTTTTGGATCAGCGGTTCAAGAGTGGGATGCATCCTCCTTAACTGCTGCTGAAATGGCTTGACACCCGCTTTCATTGGTATAACATGCTGGATGATGCGGACGTCATATGTTTTCAGATCTTCATAGGTCCATGCAAAAACATCCTGGTACTGTTTAAACAGCTTAATGAACCTATCTCTTTCTCTTGGTGAACAACATTTGCCAAGGTTGACAAATTTTGGTTCTGCCTCGGTACCCAAATTGACCAACTCATGTTGCATTGATGAGCTGTTAGTTTTGGTATTAGCTGGTCTTTTGAACTTATTTTGAAGGTCGAAAAGCATTTCGAGGGATCTTACCCCCTTTGGCATGAAATTCCCTTTCTCGTCCTCCTTCTTCATCAAATCAGCATCATGTTCTTCCTCATCTATTGCAGCTCCTTGAAAACTGTCTTCGTTTGTCAGGAAACTGATAATTTGCTCATCATCATCGAATACTCTGAAGTTCGTGATGTTATCGGGAATGGAAGGCCTGAAAATCAATTCAATAGAGCACTTGTTATTTGACGGCACCAATCTAGAAGCAGATGTTGCTAACAAATCAGCAGCAGCATTTTGCAATCTGGGAATTGATTTTATATTGAAAGCGTCAAAATACATGATTAAATCCCATACCTCAGCCTGGTAACCTTTCAAGTGTGGTGAGAGACAATGAATGGTGTCCCTTACCTGTCTGACAACTATCTCGGAGTCACCAAAAACCTTCAGGTACTTAACATTTAAGCCAATGGCCTTCTTTAAACCATGTACCAAAGCTTCATATTCAGCGGTATTATTAGTACAATCGAATTCTAATCTACAAGACAAAAAATACTTGTTCTTCTTTGGATCCATTAGAACACAACCGGCTCCGGATCCTTCCAGAGTTTTAGAGCCATCAAAGTATAATGTCCAAAAGGCATCTTTAGATTCAACTAAGTTAGTTTCTTTGTGGTCTATGTTAGCAACTAAATTGACTATGTTACAATCAACCTCATCAGTCCGAGAGAAACGAAGGAGATTGGCCTGTTTGTCTGATTCATGGCAAAAAGTTTCAGATTGATAGTTACCCGGATCCATTTCTAAGAAGTAATTTCCCAGGACCGAGGAAGAGAAAGCTACAGCCTCATTCTTTTCTTCTAGCTGGGTTACGTTTTGTTTCATATGAGGTTCCCTAAGAATTTTAATCTGATTCTGCCTGTTCTGATAAGGCAGCCATAGATGAGACCAATCGGTAGCAAAGTAGCCACTCAACTTGGTAGACCAATCCCTACTCAAAATCAGCCCATAAGCTTCAGGGATATCGACCACCATTATGTCAATAAATTGACAGACTCTAGGGTCGGCTGACAGTCTAATTAGAACATCTTTCATCTCCCCTATAACCTTGACAGCAGTCCTGTCTAATTGTATGATTTGAGCTGGAGATGGTACGGGCTGCCCATTTATTTTCTTACAAATTGACAGTGGCATAACGTTTGAAGAAGCTCCAGAGTCTACCAGACAGTTGTGAACATTGTGATTAAAAATTTCAAATGTCAACAGGAATGGCAATGTTTGGGACTTGGATTTCCCTCCGATGCTAGCCCCGTTAATTTCAGGATTGTCTTGAGAATCCGTTAATGTAGCGCTGGGTTTTGGTTGTAAATCATGCAGTAGTTTGTCTCATTGATGGGGCAAGCTACACATGTCAAATATTGATACGTTCGCTTTAACTTTCTTGATATCTTCGATAATATCATACCCTATATCGGATTCATTCCCAATTCGAATGGACTGATCTGTTTTGTTCATGGTTTCTTTAGGTGGCTGAACTGTGTTGTCAGCGCTTGGCTGTTTGGCAGCTGTTTGGTTTACTTTGGGCTGCGGTGGGATGATTGGTATATGCCTCCTAGGCGGATCTTTCGAAATTTTAGGCTTATGGGGAATGGCGACTGGTACAGGATCCGCAATTGGGCCCTTGCTGCGAGTGGTAACATTTATGGTAGAGGGAGAGCTATCTACGTGATCTTCTTCTACTAATTCAGTCATAGGTACCCAATCCCATAGCACCATAGTAGTGTCCGGGGTTGGTTCCTCTAACTCAGGGCTTGACTCTTCTGGAGGATCATCCTGGTCTGGGATCTGAGAATCTAACATTTGGTTCATGACCAAGCTCATGGAATTGATCCATTGAGGGCAGCTCTTCTCCGAGTGTGGTTCTTGGTGAAAGGTACAGAAATTTTCCATACCAATCTCATTCAAGTTTAAAACAGGGGCAGTGTTCATTGGTGGGTGAGACTGTTCCCCTTCTTCCCTTCTTTTATAGAATGGCTTGAAAGGTTTCCTAGATGTACTAGCAGCCTTGTCTTTCTCAAGATCTATGATTTTATTAGATAACTTCTGCATCATCTTAACTACATTTTCCATGTCCGTAGATGGCTCTTCTTTGCCTCTCGTGAGGAGCAAAGGTTTCTTGCTAGCTGCTGGTTTTGTTTCCATATCTAAGGCATGTTTAGCTATGCTATCAGCCTCTTCCTCTACCTTTCGAGCTTCCTCAAAATTCTCTATGAGGGTCGTTTTCTTGGATCGTTTTACAAACATTGCGATTGGACCTTCAAGAGCTGTTGTGTAGTATTCAATCAAAGACTCTTCTGTGGGTTTGTTAGTTTCACTAAAGTTATTTAACAGCGTTGTGAATCTTTGATTAAAGTCTTGAACCTTTTCCTTCTTCTCCATTCTCATGGATAGGAGTTCTTTCATAAGCGTGGCTACAGTCTTTTGGTTCCCGTATTTCTTAAGGAAACACTTTTCGAAATCATCCCAACTAGAGATCGAGCTGGGTTGAAGGCTAAAGTACCAAGATGATACCTTAGGCTCGAATGTGTATGGAAACAACCTGCAGACCACGTATTCATGTTGTACATTCAAAAGGTTCAGAGCTAAGTAAAAACTCTTGAGGTGATCCTCCGCCGAAATGGCTTTCCCTGGATCGTACTTAGGCAAGACCTTTTCTGGGTTTTTAGGGAGATTATGGAATGGTCCAGCTAGGTTCAGCGCTCCCCTTGCTCTCCAAGCAGGTACAGCCATGTTTGGGTTTGGACGTGGAGACCCTGGTGGAGAATTGCAGGGTGAATCCTGTGGAGTACTTTTGGGAGTGGTAATTTCTTCGAGATTTCCTTGGTCTGTCTTGTTAAGAGTACCGAAGATTTCTTCCAACGTCAGATTTACCAGTTCTTCAAAACTCTGAACGAGGATTGAATCACGGGTGTATTGTGGCTCCTTTCTGGGTGTAGTTTTCTTAGGGAGGAAGTTGACAGCGTTTAAACCACCTAGCTGTCTAACGTAAGATCTAGTATGTCTTCTCAAGTCCTCTATTTCCACAAAAGGAACAGTGTACAAAGCTTCCTGAGGCTCAGGGTCAGAAATGAGGCGTTCTTGGTCTGTTAATCCAAGATCTGGGCTGTTTGAAAAGTTTTCTTCAAGCGGGTTTTCAGTGTTATCTATGACCGTGGAAGATTTTCCTCTATCAGCCATGCACTTCAGGCCCTCCTTCTAGCGCCACTTACTGTTGATGCCTCGGATATCGTAGCATCAATCAGTTAGGGATTCTCCCCGAGAGACGGTCCCAATTAGACTATCTCCCGTTTGGTGTAGGGAATCCGTCCGGTTAGCGGTTCCGGCAACCGTGGTTTTGGACTTTAAATCCGATTCTACCGGTTATGGCCCGATCCACCTTTCTTTTGGGTTTTATGTGTTTTATATGAGATGCACATGCCTAAATTATACTTAATCTAAATGCAATTGAAACAGATCTAAATCTAGAAACGGGAACACATCTATCTATCCCTGCAAGGGAACACGCTTAAGGGGAGAGCAATCAGCTGTAACAGATATCGTAAGCAAAGAACAGATAGCTATTATTTCTCACGGTCAAAGCTACAGCGAGATGAGGATCTTGAGAAGATAGCTTCTCATTCAACATGGAACGCATCTATTGCCCAGAAAACAGAGGAAAGCTAAAGGATAAGGAAACAGATCTAAAATGAAACTTACAGAACGCATCTATTGCTTATGAACAGAAGAAATCAAAATTGTTTGATCTACGTAACAAGAATAAAGAAACAGATCTAGATGCAATGAAACTGGAGTTAAACTAAAAGATCCCTGCAAGGAGCAATTTAAAGTCATGAACAATGAGCTACATGAATTACCCTGAAGAAAGAACAGTTAGCTATTCGATCTAGACAAAGAAATCTACAGCAATACATTTCATTGTTCACAAAATAGAGAGAACGCATGCATAGAGGAGAGCAAAATCATCAATGCAAAGAAATAATTCAGAAGTCAAGAATGATCTCACATTGCAGAATTGCAGTCATTAGAATAGTCCAATATAAAGCAATCCAACATTCCAAGCAAAACGTCCATCTCCCGTGGCTTCTATTAGAAAACTCAATTTACAGACCCGATACAAGATAGCTCATATCATTTGCCCAAAATTTTCATTCCCTGCCAAAAAATGTCCATTCTAATCTTTCCTAGCTTCTATTTATAGTTACAAATTTGCCCTCTGGGCTGACACCTAGCATTCCCCACCTGTCATTTACAGGAATTTCCACTATAATCGACCCCCAAAATGGCCACTTCTTTTACCAAAAAATATTTTGACAAAATCAGGGACAGCTGTCTCATGGCTTACGCCTTACATATTCAAAATATATATAACAGAAAATTTGCTAAAATCAAAGCGTTCCCTGCTGGGCACGTGTCTGGCTGAAGAGAGTGGCTCACTGAATTCATCTTCTTCATTCCTGTGCGTGAGCTTCTGCTGGCAAAGGGTCGCCCAAGTTGATTGTCACTGGTGCTTCCTGGGCAGAGGCCCTCGAATCCCCTGATGATGCTGCTCCTAATTGGGAAGGGGGAATTGAACTGGCCGGCTTTTCTGTCATTGCTGGGGAAGAGGCTGCTGGGAGAGAGGCTGCCGGATCTACTGATGTTCCTGCTGCTGCTGCAGCTTTCCTGTTCTCCTCTTCAATGTAGCTGTGCCACACACCTGTGTCCCTTATGATTACGTTTGCTGCAGCAGGCAACATGATTTTCTGGGAAGTCACATTCTTCCCGAGCTCTGTTTTAATGCCTTGGACTTCTGCTTCAGCAGCTTGATGCGCTTCCTTCAGCAGATGGTTGTGAAGTGTTGATGAACCAATGTAATGTTGGAGATCATCCATGGCCAAGACATCAATCCTTCTCACATACTCCATCTGGACGCCTAGCTCTTCTTTCAGGTGAGACAACCGCTGTTCCTTTTCCGGGAAGTCTTCTAGGGTCTGAGGGAAGCTCAATGTGCAGTTGTCATGTACTCCTTTGAGCTTCTGGTACAGGATGTTGATTCTATCTGTTGTCCTCTGCACACTGGCCATCAGCTTATTGGCACAGTTCCGGCCAAACTCCAACAAGGCTATATCTTCATTAAAATCTTCCACGGTCTTAAAAGGAAGATGCGGGGGGAAACCTCCTCTCCCTTCTCTCCATGCCATCTGATTTATGACATTTGCCTTGACACGGGTATTCTTAGCTTTGAGCCTGTGGGCTTCCATATTAACCTCTTTTAATCTGGCTGTCATGGCCTTGAGTTTGCAAACCTCGTCAGTGATCAGCTCCTGCGTGTCATTTATTTGTTTCAGAATGCCGCAGGACAGCTCATGAAAGGGAGCCAAGTCTATCGTTTTGCTCTCAGCCTGCTCTAACCGATCAGCTAATGTTTGCTTGTCTGCTTCTAGCTGAGAGGCCTTTTCCTCCACTCCATTTTTCTCTGCTTCCACAATCATCATTTGAAGTGTTAGCTGGTCCTTTTCCTCCTCCAGCTGGCTGTACTTGTTTGACAGCTCCTTATGTTCGGCATACAAGCAGCTATACTTGTTTACTATCAGGTCTCTTTGGGCTTGCTCATTAGCTACATTTTGTTGCAGCGTGCGTGCTCTTTTCTTTGTCAATATATTTTCTTTGACTATAACCCCTACATTGGCAAATGATGCTTGTGCTATTGCTATAACTGCGGAGGCCATGGCAATGGGATCCGCATCTGTGTTCTGCATGACAGCGACCTCCCGGTGAGTAACTATGTCATCATGAAAGGGACTTTTAATCCTCTCTTCTGATTGGAGGACCATTGTTTTCCTTTTCTTGTCATAGACGAACTCATTCCATTTGGACACCGTACGCTTCCCAGATGGAGTGTACGGGACAATTGGTCGGTTTATGATGTCTATGTCTTCTTCCATAGGTGTGGTTCGGACTTCCTGAGCGGGGTCTGCTCCTTCCTTTTGGGTACCAGAGCCTCCTGCTTGAGAGGTGTCTATCTCCATGTCTTGTACACCGGACCCACCTGCCTCGGTATCTTCCCTTGTCTTCAATTCTTCCTCCGCCTTCTTCCTTGCTTCAGCTCGTTCAGCCTCTGCTTCTTTCTGCTTTTGGGCTTCTTCAGCCTCTTTCCGCAGTCTTTCATTTTCAGCGTCTTGTTGCTTTCCTGCTCCCTCATCTTCCTTATGTAACCTTGCCTCTTCTCTTAATCTGAGCTCCTCCTGAGCTCGGGCATCCTTGGCTTCTCTCTCCTTTTGCTGGATGGTCTTCTGGGCTTTGGTTGAGCTAGAGCTCGCTCCAGTACTTTGGCGACAGATCCGTAGCTCAGTCATGTTGCTGATGCCTCTGAATGCTTCCTCCTCGGCATCGGGGTAGTGGGAGTATTCGAAGTTAGCATAGTTCCCCTTGCAATGCTCGGCCACTTTACCCTTTCTGTCGTTCCTGTGGAAGATGACCTCACCGAAATGGAAGGCCCTCAACTCTTGAACAAATTCGTCGGCAGAGGCCACCCCTGAAAACTTGTAAGCACCTATGCAGAAAGGTAGGGGGGGAAAGGAAGCCTTGTGTAGCTTGTGGAGGAATGCTCCAATCCCATCCAAGAAGAGCTGTCTTACTGCTTCCTTGAGCACCACATAGTCTGTGGCGTACTGCGGAAATATGTATGGGGGCTTAGTCCCTCCAAACATTCTCAGGTAAGTACCTTGTTCTGAAAAGTAAAAGTCCCCATACTCCTCAAGGACTTCCAAAGCATTTTCTGACAGACAATTTGGTTCTTCCTTGAAGATCTTCTCGTATAGGGGCATGATGAACCGCTCACAGATAAGTTTGTAGCTGGGCTTGTAATTCTGAGCACACAACATCTTGAATGCGATGTAGACCGGGGCGGTGGCCCTATCCCATGTACACCCCAATTTGGGGAACTCTATCTTGGCCAAGATACAATCTATCAGGTATGAAGACATGAAGAATTCAGCCTTCTTCAAGGCCAGTCCTGGCTTAGCAGCAGCTATCATCGAGGCCAGACTATCCGACAGGATAGTGGCCCAGTCAAACACTGTCCCCTGAAATGCCACATAATGAATGATAGGGACCCACTGAATCTTGTATACTGTGCCATCGGGCATGTCGAAGATTCTGCACAGCATTAAAGCGATCAATCTGAAAGGGGCCCTCAGGTTCTGCACGTCATATTCATCATTTCCCTTCTTTCTCAAATGCTTCCCTCCCCTCAATAGCTTCTTGGCCATCTCGACGTTATCCATTTGGCCCAACCATTCGTCAGTCAGAGCTTGTTGGACACGGGGAAATTTGTAGGCCGCCGCAACATACGCGGGTTGAAATGAAGCAATAGCCACTTTCCCGCTGTCATTTATCACTCTCCCTTCAGCATCTGCATGTTGGAGTATCCACCCGATCACTTCAGCACAGGGGAATAGCTCAGGGCGGGTAGCGGCTCTAGTTATGCCTGAGGCTCTGATATTTTGATAGATCGGTGCCTCCTCCAGCAACATATATGGGATCTCTTGGTCCCTGATCATTCTGTATATGTCATCCCATCTGATTTCTGGAGGGACGCCAGTGGTGCACTTGGTGTCCTGGAGCGAGGTTTCAATCTTGGGAGGGGCAGGTTTCTTTTCTGTCATCTTCGCCTTCTTCTTACCGGTTTTCGGCATCTTGATTTATTCCTGATAACATCCATATCAAAGTCATCATTTGAGCAACAGGCTGTAAGGTTTTAGCAGAGAGCAACATCGTTTTAATATCAATGAGATAAGTCAATGAAGCAAAATATTTAGGAAGCAAAACATTATTTCAACACAAGATACAAATTAAACATTCAAAGCTCTTTAAAAGACGAGTCTGAAATGCTCCTGAGGGGATAAGCTATGTTGCGGAAGCCACTGGTTTTCGGACCGATAAGTGGTTTGCGGGAGCAATTGGCTTCCGGTTCCACCTTGCGGAAGGAAATATTTTCGTTATGGCTGTGGTTGGAGAGGTCGATGGCGGGGAGACGCGGGTTGACTCGGTGGGGGCTTTGAATGTTATCGTCATGCGCGGCCACTCGCCGAGGCACTACGGGGTACTTTAGTCCGAGCGAAGGTGACGGCGCCGGGGATATGCTGACGGGGAGTGCTAGGGAGGCCATGGCTTCACGTTTCGACTCGCGTGGCTTAAATGTTCACGGGTTTCGGCTCGCGTGTAGGGGCTGAGGCTTATGGAAGGGCCCAGGGTTTTAAGTCCGGGTTTACGGCCGGGGACATGGAAAGCCCATGGGGCTTCGACAAACTCTCCAAGACGAGGGGCGCGGCTCGGGGTTTAAAAAAAATGGGGCATGGTTAACCGCCCGTACCCACCACCATGAAAATAAAATATTAACGTTTTAACGAAGGTCTATGACGATTCTGTATAGAGAAAACTCCGTTCACTGTATCTGACGGGCAAACATAGCCCTTGACGGGTTTTTTGCCCGTCAAAACCCCACTAAAACCATTGTTTTCCCCAAAAAGACAATTCAGTAGTGAAAAACAAGGTCAAGATCCTACCTGGCACCGTGGGGATTGCTTGAGCGAGGTGGCTGCGAGCACGGATGAGCGAGGTGAGCTGGAGCGATTTGCACGGTATCGCACGTCGTTGGCCGATTCAAAAACAATGGTGTATTGGTCGAGCCCCTACCGTATTTTATAAAGAATGGGCACGTGTGAGCCTTTAATTCGGTAGGTGGCGCGGTTAAAACGAGGTTTAAATTCGCCGCGCGTAGCGGTCACGTCAAAGCACCTCGGTTTCCGTACGACCGCCATTCGCGGGGCAAGTTTGTGAATCGTGTCCGCCGTTGCGGGAGGGTTTAATGAAAGCTTCCGCCGTTTCGGGGCCTATTGCGGAAAGGAAACTCGAAGCCTTCCGCGAGAGACCGCCGCGTAGCGGACGGGTAACGCCAAAGCTTCCGCCCTTTCGGAACGATATAGCGAATGCTCCCGGTATGTTCGGAAGACTTTTGCGAAAGCTTCCGCGAACCAAAATTTCAAAGTCTTGTTGATTTTTTCGGGGAGGTATGGCGAAGGCTCCCGCTAGTTTCGAAAGGCTTTCGTGAATGGCTTCCGCCGTTTCGGAAGCAAAACTTATACTTTTCCGCACATTCACCCGGGGTCGTTTCGGAGTCCTTTGCCGGGCGGTTTAAGTGGTTTGGTTCCGCCGTTTCGGGACGGTAGCCCGAAGGCTCCCGCGGTTTCGGGAGCAAAAGGCTGAAGGCTTTCGCCGAAGCTCTCCAAAAAAATTCTAAGCTTTTTCCATACTTCGGAAGGGAAACGTGAATTCCTCCGCGGGACTTATCCAAATGTCTTCCGCCGTTTCGGGACGCTTTATTGAATTCCCCCGCCGTTTCGGGAAGGGAACTCCAATTTCTCCGCGGACGGTTGCAAAATGTTCTAAGTGTTTTCCGGGAGACTAAGGCGAATGTGTCCCGCCATTTCGGGAGGAAAGCCGGAACCTTTCTGCGGTTGCGGAAGGCTTGAGCGAAAGGCTCCGCTGTTTCTGGAGCTAAGCCGTTTCGGAGCTTGAACCGTTCCGCAGAAGCAATGATCGAAAATTTTCCAAGTCTTTTACTTCGGGAGAAGTTGATGAAATCCTTCGTGTTATTCGGCAAGTCTACCCGAATGGCTTCCGCCGTTTCGGGAGACAGAGATGAATCGTTCCGCCGTTTCGGCAAGGTTTCACCAACGGTTTCCGCAGCTTATGGTCATAATCAGAGTCTCTTTTCGGAGAGGTAAAACACGGTGGCTTCCGCCGTTTCGGGTGGCTTTGTTGAATTCCTCGCCATTTCGGGAGAACAACTCGAACCTTTCCGTGGTCGCGGAAGGCTTGAGCGAAAGCTTCCGCCGTTTCGGGTGGTCTTGGCCCAATGGCTTCCGCGGATTTTGGCAAAGAAAATCTAAGTCCTCCTTTCGGGAAGGTTGGACGTTTGACTCCCACCGTTTCGGGACAATGTCCGAAACGTTCCAAAACGTTTGGGAAAAACTAAGTTATCTTTTGGCTCATGGGGAAAACATGGAAGGATTGACGGCAAGCTGTTCAGCAGGGAAGTAAAATTTCATGTTGAAAACAGAGCTGATGGCTGGGATGGCTTCTCAAGCAAATTTTCTACAAAAATATAGGAGGGGCCCCAACATGTACAAAATTTTGGGGAGGGGTGTTGCTGCAACAACAAAAGGGTTCACAACAACAAGGATCAATGGATGTAGACTCAAGCTATGGAAAAAATACAATAGAGTTTCGATGCTCTCTTTTTCTTCTACCCCTTCCATGCACCATAAGATCTCAATATATAACCCTCCAAAGGTAGGTGAAAGGTCAAATCGAGTCAATTTGAGATGCATGGAGGGCCAAAGGTCACCCTATGACCGCTTTTTAGAGTGAAAAATGATTTTTTACTATTATTTACCATTTAAATCAATGTACGCGGGCTATAGAGGTCCAGTATGTGTATGCGCGAGTTGCAGTAAAGCAACTCACGTACAAGAACAAAAATAGGGAAAAAGGGGTTCCTGGAGGACAAAAAGTGGTTCCGAGTCAATCAAATGAATAACAGAGGCCAAAGAATAGAAATGTTCACAATGTGGAAAAATGGGCTGTAACAGATGCCCCCTAATGTGTGAGGTTAGAGAAGGTACTATGATGGATGAAATACATTATAAATCTCAGAAGTGGAGTGATGGAAACAAAAATGGAAGGAGTATCCCACTCGTCATAATATAATGATATATTTGAATACATGTCGGTACAATACATAGAAATCTGATATAATGGCCATGAATAGGCAGTATATAGTGAATACATGTTATGAGTGGTCATATCCATGACCCAATATACAGTAAGATATGGTCTCCTGCTGAAGAGGAAACAAATGATGCAAACTAAAGGTACAAAATGCTAATGTATGAGACTGATCTCTCATAAACATAATCATGATCACCAGTAGCATACTGAATTCCACTAAAGTCTAGGGTCTTCTACAGAAATCATCTACGGTGCATGCCCTATCAAGGGAATAAAGGTGTTGATGTCAAACCTGATGTGGCATTGTTTAATTACCGGCCATTGACGTATACCGTTAACAGATGCGAGATAACCCATCAATAATGAAAATGGGCATCAAGGCACATAGTACATTCATCAAAGTGTGAATAAAGGTGTTTAGGTCGACACTATGATGAATCCATCGATCAGGAGGCATTGATGTATCCGCAACTATCGATGGCGAGAGAACCTACCACTAATGACTGCAAGCCTCAAGGTACTCAATGGAATCTAAGTCTTGATTCTGGAATAAAGGAGTTGGATTCGATGGAATGAAACTTGCTGGAAGGAGAGCATTAATGAATCTCCCATCAGCCAACACGAGGTAGCAGCTACACTAAAAGATTTGGAAGAACTTGGACTAACAGATCGAACTATATGGGATGGTCGACATGCAATAGTCAAGAAATATGAGTGGCTGACTCTGGTTTCAATACTTCCTTTGAACAAGAGAATGAGCAGATGGATAGACTCAGGAAGCATAGACTCAAGTACTAGATGATAATAATACCTTGTGACGCAGGAGGAATCAACAAAGGTTCCATGATGAATGGAATATTAACCAACCGGTGGAGTAAGATATGAGAAACGAGTATAGGATTAAGATGGTCACAGCAGATCTAAGAGTTGATGTATACCTCACAATGAAAGAATTTAGGAATAAGATTAAGAGTGGTCAATGCAGTAAAATGAGCAACAGAATAATGATACAGTAGAACTCGGATAGAAGCAAAATAACTTCACACACACTAATTCATTAATCACAATATGGACAAATAAGTAGTACAATGCATGAGGATTTGAATTTCAAGGTGGCAATTCGAATTGGACTTCATGGAGTGATCAAAAGATCACTGGAGTGTCATCGGAGCACAACTAGTAGTCTATCTCATCATCAGTGGAGTCATCAATGCTCAAGTAATTGCCAACCAACAGTCAAACTGAGTCTAACTAAGTGTAACTGGAACTAACTCAATGAAGGAGGCTCAATGGAGGGCGCATGAGGAGCTAAATGAATTCAGAATGAGCAGTCTAGTCACACTGGAGGTCCATAGGAGTGGTAATGTCATTTAAGAGTGAGTCAAACCTAAAATCAAGGAGAGAACTCAGTTAACTAAAGACAACTGGACTGGTAGGTGAAGAAGGGCACCTTTGTCAAGTGGATGGTGAGATGTGAGAGCATCACTAGCTAGGAGGGCTCAATCTGAGTGGAAATAAGATCCCGAGTGCTGGAAGACTAGGGACTAGGTGCTGGAGGTATCAACCTGATGACTTGGTAGCATGCGGATGCATGTTGCATGCAGGAATGCATGCAAGACTGAAAATGCAAAGGATGAAAATGCTGGTAGGACTAGGATGGAGTATAGGAATATCATAACACTACTAATGTCCTGACTCATAATGAATGGAGTGGATATGAATGCTCTATTCAAAGGAGACATGACAGCAACCAATAGAAGTTAGTAACAATTTCCTATTCAGATTTTTAAATTATATGATTTTTTTGTCTTTTTCATATTCTAAATTTTGAAAAAGAATAAAATTGCTTATGGTACAAAAGTGAGGGAACGAGTGTTAAGAGAAAGAAAACTAGGTACAAGCAGTGGAACATACCTATGATCAATGCAAGGAAGCATGTGCAAGATATGGAAACTCGGGAGGTGTGTTCCCTCAAGGTAAGGGTTATCAAGCTACGAAAGATAAATTAAAGCTCTTCTTGGCTCGGAAGGAAAGTTCTCAGGAAAATGGCTAGTAACTTGATAAAGCGGGAGCCGACACAAGGCTCAAAGTTAAGAAAGATAATGCAATGCATTCACAACTCGACATAAACGGGGAGTCTTTTTTCGGAAATTTAGTCACCTCACCTGAAAAGGTGTAAAACAATGAGAGAAGAACTCTTCTAATCACGTATGACTAGAGTATACCTTTTTCATAATTAATCCACAAAGGTCCCGAAAAGGGGTAAACTTATACCTAAGTGAATGTTGCTTCAAATCCTTTAACGAGTCTGAAATGACAAGTATACTCGGCAATATTGTTTGATTTGAAAAAGTCTAACAAGGGCTTAAAAAGAATTTATAAAAATATTTCTTGTAAAGGTTTAACGAGCCCGAAAAAGTAAACTCGCTACCTCCTTACTGTTTTTAGCGAGCTCAAAGGAGAGATGGAAGAATGCTCATAACCTCCTTACTGTTCTTAATGAGCTTGAAGCAAAGGTGGAAAAATGCTCGTAATGGGGAGTAGATGAGTGTGAGGGACATGTGATACTAGTTCCAAGCGCATGGAACAAATCTATGCATAATGCAAGGAACATGAGCAAGATAAGGACACTCAAGGTGTGTCTCCTCTGTGTAAAGGATGTGAAATCACAAATGAAAAGTGATACATAGCTTAACAAAAATGAGATCAGAGATGGAGGCTTATATAATGAGCTGAAAGCATGGAAGACGACATCAGGCTCATTAGCGGAAGAGAGATCAAAATAAATGCACATGCGACTTAAACAAAAAAATGGGAGCCTTATCAAGGATGACCCAAAATATATGAGAAAGAAAGATATGAGGCTTCTTCTTAAAATTATGGTAAATCTAAAAAGGCTCCTGAGCCGATGAAAAAAAATCAGCATGGGAACAAAAATGGCATAAGGGTGTTGACTAGGGTGAACCATGTTAAGTAGGATTTGTTGTCGAATTGGTGCACAATGCATATAAAGATGGCTAACACGCCAATGGCCAACAGGTTCGACCCTATGGCGAATTCAGATGGAAAAAGGTTCAAATGCATCATAACAACGGGGAATCCTAAACCTATATGCAAGGTTCTGAATATACCTGACATGATCCAACAAAGTGTCGAAAAGGACTAGTAAGCAAGCATAAGTCTAGCTAAGAATCCTGTATCCAAGAAACATTAGTACGAAGATCATATCTAAAACATATGTAAAGAAAGATCTAATACAAGTCACTTTGGTAGAAATACTTTCATCTTGCTCAATAAGATCAAGGTTGGGAAGGAAATAAGATCTATGATGAAGGTCCTCCCAAGGCTTTTCATCTCCATTCATGGCCTCAATGATGGCTTCATCGGACGGTAAAATGTCATCAAGGAAATCGTGCAAGCAAGACGAGTTGACTGCCCATGCAGGAAGCATAACAAGATCTTCTTCCTCTGTCCATGAAGAAGAGAGATCCAGATCTGCAGTGACTTCTTGAATATCATGGTAAGTAAGTTCAACTGCAGACAAGGGCATATCCATTCCGATGTGTGAAGTATCTCCTAACGTGGGACTCATGGAAGGTAAGGTCCATGAATCACCAAGATATGATGTCTGAAAAGGTACAGGAGTCAACGACAAAGGGTTATCATCGGAAATGGATCCAATAAAGGATATTGGTGCAGCGAAATCAAAATATCCCATCAAGGAAGGATATAAGCCTACACCAACATTCCTAGTTGTCAGCTGAGAATTTTCAATCTGAGGAACTTCAGTTCCTAGTGATGCTGTGGGATTGGAACTAGTGAAATCTAGTTGATCGACTATCACAATCTTTCCTTCGTGGGGAAAGCAGATAAATCTAAAAAAAAGGACATGATCGCTCTCATAGCGTAGATCCAATTCCTACCTAGTAAAAGGTTGTAGTCGATGGGTGCATCAACCACCTCGACTTCTATTGGAATGACCTTCCCTCCCAAGTGGACCTCAAGGGAGGGGATAATACCATGCGACATGAACAAACGACCATAGAACGCAGTAAGCATAGTCATAGATTTTAATAATGGAGGAGAACCGAGAGCCTTCCAACAAGCTAACGACATCACCGAAATGGAAGCACCTTCATCACCCACGGTATGCTTAACAACCATATTCAGGCATCTAACATGGACTTGGAAAGCCACATGATAGAGAAACCGAGGCTGATCATCAATAGTGTTGAACTTGATAATATTTGGGCTACATTGATCCTAGACTCCCAAAGCACATAAAAGGGAAGTCCTTTGTGAAGGACAAGCCTGGAGAACCTTGAGAGTCGATATGGCACGCAGAGTCTGGACCAGATATTCCACAATTGAGTAGTTATGTGTAGCTCCAGCATTGGGATTTTGTGTCGAGCGCTTGAAAACACCTTTTAGTATTCGTGGCATAGAGTTGGGCTTCTCGATATGCAATGAGGTATCAGGTGGAGGGGGCTCATTCCCCAATGAAGGTTGTGGAGCTCCATAATCACGTGAGCGAGTAGCAATACTAACCTATGATTTAACCATGTTAACAGATCCAAAACTGTGGGCATGGGTAGAGGACATCAAACATTCACTAGTTGCAATGTCCCCATTCAAATAATTGCAAAGTAAGACAATCCCATCAATCCTACTAGTTTCCTAGGTTGGATGGGAACATGTGGAATTGTAATAATGAAGTTAATAAATGATGTTTAGACATTATAAGGGTTCAAGTATTTAATAAATAGGTTGAATAAAGAAATTCAATATAAATTCTAGGTGGCAAGTGGTTTTGAAGACATATGGAGGATGTGGGACCCACACTAGCTTGATTTTTCAAGGACACATGACATCTCTCTCTTGCCAATTCGAATTCATGAGAAGGTGAACACTCTTGGGTGAGTTGGTAAGTCATACACATGGCATTGAGTATCTTAGGTCAAATTGGGATTGATTGGTAACCTCCATGGAAGAGGAAGAGTCAAATTGGAACACTTGGGCTAGATTCCCTAGCCCCTATGACAACAATGATGGAGCATCTATGAAATCTATGACAAATTTCAGATCTGACCTCTGACATCTGACCATTATGACATGTCATCCCCAAAAATAGGCTCTAAGAGGGCTCTCATGGGATTTGGAGAAGCCAAAGAGACCCACACTCGAATTGGTGGAAGGTGGAAGGCTAGGAAAGGTAGGACGCATGGAAAATCTTGAGCCCTTACCATAATTCAAATTGGATTGTGTCTATGGATGCATTGGGAACCTTATAAGGCCAAGGATGTTTATAAAATACAGGGATAAACCAAGAGAAGATCTTTTGATCATTTGAGAAAAATTGCATTTGTGAAGACAGAGCTAGTGGATGACTAGTTTCTTGCCTTAGCCAATTTCGAGGGTGAAATATTCCCATCCAAGTTGGTGTTTGGAGAGGCCAATCAGGTCTTTCATGGATATTTAATGGATTTTGTATTTTTAGGTAACAACTACAGGGCAGCTCGTGGGTTTTTTAAGTGCATCACTTTCTCTCAACCATTTCTAGTTTTGATGGCATATTCATACTCCTTGAGGGATTGCGCTTTGGGTGAGATCTTGTACTCATTGTGAGAGATTATCATGATGTATTTCTGATTTTATTAAGCTTTATATACTCTGTTCTCCATCTTGATCAAGTATCAGTTCGAAATACAAAGTGGTTGTATGTAAAAATGTTGATTAATGAGCAAACAATGACCATTTCCCCACTACATTGCTGCATACTGTAATGATGATGATTTCAAATGAAAGAATGTTTCTCTCATATATTTATGATTAATGGACAGACATTAATGATTATTACAAGTTTCATGTTCATAAATTAAGCATTTGAAGTCATTTTACTCAATTTATTTGCATTTGGAAGAGATTTGGTGCCATTTCCCCAAGGGTTGAATTAGTGGTTTTTGCTGCTGTTGGGGAGGAGGTTAGAACAGAACTAATAATTGATTAATGGTGCATATGAGACCTTATTAATGTCTCTCATACATCCCCTACCTCTACTCTAAATTTTGAATGGGTTTGGAGGCATTTGGGAAGCCAATTTCAGTCATTACCCTGGGGGGATTTGCTTCACAAATTACTAGTAAAATCACATACTTGGTCCAGAATCTTAAACAAGTTTGCAGAAGTATTTTGGTGGCCATATATCATCCTTGAACATCATATTCAAGTTCCAATATCAGTCATATACCTTTACAGAATATTTGGGAGCATTTGGGTTAATTTGAGACCTAGACATCAAAACTAGTAAAGGGTCAAAATTGGGGAAAAAGTGGAAAATTGGGCATTTTAATAAAAAAATTTAAAATGGCCATTACAAGTGGTATCATAGCATGGTCTTGGAATGTGATGGTATTAACAAGAATTACAAAAAATAGACCACTACCCTTAGAACCAGAAGTTGAAGGTGTTGTTGTTGAAGAAGAAACAATAGGAGAACAAGAGTTCTTTGTTAAAACCATGGGTAGAGAGGAGGATGAAAACTTAAGACATAAGGAGGAATTTCTTGCAGCCTTAAAACCATACTTTGAATAAATTTCCATGGGTATGAAAGACATAAGTATATCAATGATGAAAGGATTTGAGTTGATGGTTAGCCAACTTGGAAGCAAAGGGATAATAGTAGGAGGCAACAACCGTTCTCATGGTGAGGAAAAGAAGCCTATGGGAGAGCATATTTTCTCAAGCACCGGACCCCATAATAGAGAAAATGAATTTCATATCACAACGAGTTCTACTGCACCTAAATTTCTTATCCCCAAAGAAGAGCCTGACATTCAAGTGGATCTTACTACAATAGCAAACAAATGGAATGATTTGAGTGAAGATTGTAAGAGAAGTCTACCATTTAGTACATACCTTGATGCTGCACAAAAACTAAAAAATAAGGATGACAATAGGGCTCTATTCCAAAACAAAGAATTAAATTGTGCTATTGGTAAAATGTCACTTCCTACTTTTGATGGTTCCTCTCAAAATTCTGCTAACACTTGGGTGCAAAAATTAGATGTGTATTTTCAGTTGAATCCTATGGTAGAAGTGGATGCACTAAAAATGGCCATTTTTCACTTGGAAGGAGATGCCAATGAATGGTGGTTTCATGGCCTGAAAAATTTGGGTCATGATCAGGTTAAAACATATGAATAATTTGTTGACAGGGTACTAGAGAGATTCAAACACAAAGATCCAAAATTGTCCTTCAAGGAACTAGCTCAATTAAAGCAAACTGGGACCCCTACTGAGTATATGTTGGACTTTCAAAAATTATCAGTCAAGGTGGATGATGTATCTATGGCAAGGTTGGTATTGCTATTCACTGAAGGTTTGGATGAACCCTTAAAAGGTTTGTTCAAATCCCACAAGCCAACTACATTAAAAGATGCAATGAGCTTGACTAGGGATCTCCAAAATGTGCTTCCTAGAACGAGATTTCCTCCCAAGCATAACTTAAAATTTGAAAAGAAACCTTGGAAAAGGGATGCATATGATAAGAAACCTTGGAAAAAAGATTCATTTGAAAAGAATAAAAAAGGACTAAATAGGGATGAACTTCGAAAAAAGAAACTGTGCTTCACATGCTTTCAACCATGGACACCGGGGCACAAATGTACTAAAGGAAAGGCTCAATACATTGAAGTATTTTATGATAATGAGAGATATGATTGGGGCATGGATGGATATGGACATATTTCAGACCAAGAGGAGGCATATGAGACAGCAATAGAAGAGGAAAGACAAGAATAAAATCAACCTTCACCGGACAAAGCAAGAATGGCAGTACTTTCAGTAGTACCTCGCTATCATACTATATGATACAAGGGTGTGGTACTAGGACAAAGAACTTCAGTTTTAGTAGTTTGAGGAGCCACCCATAACTTCATTGATTTAGATATGGTGGAGAAAAGAAATATACCTATTCAACCATTCAATGGATTTACAGTTTTCATTCCCGGTCACAACACAATGCAGTGCAAAACATGGGTTCCAAAGCTGCAAGTCACCATAGGTAATTATACTTTTGTTGATAGTTTTTATGTGGTTGATTTTGCTGATAATAATGTGGTTTTGGGAGTGCAATTCCTGTATTCAATAGGAGAGCATGCAGTAAATTATCAAATTCCTGAAATGATATTCCAAGATTCCAAAAAAGTACTAAGGGTTGTGAGAGGGCAGCACACTTGTCCAAATCAAGTAGTGACTTGCAATAGTATGAGATATATATTGAGGCATGGGGACATAGAATGGGCTGTTGAATGTCATATTACATCTCCCAATCCAAATATAAAGGTTTTTGAACACCCAAAGTAGATAGAGAGACTCTTGAAAAAATATGAAAAAGTTTTTAGAGACCTTTCCCATAGTAGACCACCAGATAGGGGGGTTGAGCATAGCATTGTTTTTTAGGAGGGTACTTCACCCATTCAGATACCACCTTATAGACATCCTAAAAAGTTCAAATATTACATTGAAAAAGCAATCCAAGAACTCCTAGAGTTGGGACTCATTAGAACAAGCTCTAGCCCTTATGCTTCTTCAGTAGTGGTAGTGAAGAAAAAAGATGGAACATTGAGAATGTGCATAGACTTTAGAGCCTTGAACAAAAAGACTATTAAGAATGTGTATCATATTCCTAGGATTGATGAGCTCATGGATGAGCTACATGGGGCCAAATACTTCTCCAAAATTGGCCTTAGATCAGGATATCATCAAATTGGAATGAAAGATGAATATGTGCAAAATACTGTTTTTCGATGTCATTATGGCCACTTTGAATTTCTTGTCATGCATTTTGGGTTAACTAATGCTCTAGAAAAATTTCAAGCATGCATGAATAGGATCTTTTGCAAGCAACTAAGAATGTTTGTTTTGGTTTTCTTTGATGACATTCTCATTTACAGTAAAACATGGGAAGAGCATTTGCAAAAATTAGAGATTGTGTTAAAAATTTTGCAAGAAGAGTCCTTATTTGCTAAGTTATCAAAATGTGAATTTGGGATGAAAGAACTACTGTATCTTGGGCACATTATTGGGCAAGAAGGAGTGAAGGTACACATGGAAAAAATCAGGGCTATCTTAAAATGGCCATCACCAAAAAATATTACTGAATTGAGAGGCTTCATTGGCATATGAACCTATTACAGAAAATTTGTGAAAAGATTCTCTAAGTTGACTTCTCCACTCACTAATTTGACTAAGAAGGATGCTTTCAAGTGGGATGAAGAGGATGGAAAGGCCTTCCAAAAAATGAAAGAGGTAATGAGTAGTTGTCCCATACTTGCACTTCCTGATTTTATTAATTCTTTTGTTGTGGAATGTGATGCTTCAGGTGGAGGAATAGGGGTTGTCCTAAAGAAAGGACAACACCCGATAGCCTTTGAGAGAAGAAAGTTGCAGCCTCATGAAAAAATTTACTCCATCTATGACAAATAAATGCTAACCATTATGCATGCATTGGCCAAATTCAGACAATACTTGGTGGGCAACAAGTTTGTGGTGAAAACTCACCACAATAGTCTAAGACACTTTCTCACCCAAAAAGATCTAAATGAAAGGAAACAAAAGTGGGTAAGCAAGATTCAAGCTTATGATTTTGATATTGAATATGTCAAAGGAAAGAATGATATAGTAGCATATGCTTTATCTAGAAGACCTTCTTTTTCTCTCATGGACATTGGAAATGATTGGAAAAGCATGCTACTAGTTGAATATGCCAAAGACAAATTTGCTTGTGATGTGTTAGATGGAATCAAAGGGGATGATAACTATAGGATTTTGAATGGGCTTATATATTATAAGGGAATAATTTATTTGGTTCAATATTCAAAACTCAAGTACAAAATTTTGCAAGAAGCACATGATTCCCCACTAGCTGGCCATCAGGGGATCTTCAAAACTTATAGGAAATTGAGGCAAAGATTTTTTTGGAAGGGGATTAAGGAAGATGTTCAGAAATATGTGAATGAATGTAAAGTATGTCAGCAAAAACAAATCAGAACTTACATGCCCAGTTGGCCTATTTCAACCATTGCCTATTCCAAAGCAAAAATGGGATAGTATCTCAATGGACTTCATCACCGGTTTGCCCAAATATTTAGGTAAGGATTGCATATATGTGGTAGTGGATAGGTTGAAAATTTTTTCTCATTTATTTTTTGATACATCATCTTTTAGTGCTACACAAGTGGCTGATATTTGTTTCAAAGAAATCTTCAGATTGCATGGGCTCCCCAAGAGCATTGTTAGTGATAGAGATAGTAGATTCATGGGTGCTTTTTGGAAAGAAATTTTTAGATTGGTGGACACTCAATTGACCCCAAGTACCAGCTATCATCCACAAACTGATGGACAAACAGAGAGGGTGAATCAATGGTTGGAATGGTACCTAAGAAACTATGTGGGAGAGCAACAAAAAGCATCGGAAAAATGGCTACACTTGGGTGAGTTTTTCTACAACACCACTTATCATATGTCAATAGGGATGTATCCTTTCAAAGAATTATATGGTTATGATGCACTTACATTTTTTGAAATTATCTTTGGTGATAGTAGAGCCTAAAGGCTAAAGATTGAGTGGAAGAGAGCCAAAAAATTTTAAAGCTTTTGAAAGACAATTTGTAGGTTGCTCAAAATAAACAAAAACAATATGCTGATAGACATAGGGAAGAAATGACCTTTCAGGTTAATGATTTAGTATATTTGAGGTTGTAGCCATATAAAAAAACATCTCTTAAAAAACATGGAGCAGAAAAGCTAAAATGAAGGTACTATGGGCCATACAAGGTAGTGCAGAAGGTTGGAGAAGTAGCATATGAATTAGAACTTCCGGAAGGGAGTAAAATCCATAATGTATTTCATGTTTATTGTCTCAAGAAGGCTCTTGGTCAACAAATTATCACTTCATAAATAATTCCTCCTTTGGATGATGAAGGGCATCTCACACTTGTTCCGGAAAAGATTTTGAAGACACGAGAAAGGAGGTTGAGGAGTAGAATTATCAAAGAATATTTACTACAATGGATGGAATTACCAAATGAAGATGCCACATGGGAAGAGGACAAGATTTTGCAGCATCCAAATCTGAAATTGCTTGAGGAGAATCAATCTTGGGTGGGGAGGACTGTAATGTCCCCATTCAAATAATTGCATAGTAAGACAATCCCATCAATCCTACTAGTTTGCTAGGTTGGATGGGAACATGTGGAATTGTAATAAGGAAGCTAATAAATGATGTTTAGAAATTAGAAGGGTTCAAGTACTTAATAAATAGGTTGAATAAAGAAATTCAAGAGAAATTCTAGGTGGCAAGTGGTTTTGAAGACATATGGAGGATGTGGGACCCACACTAGCTTGATTTTTCAAGGACACATGTCATCTCTCTCTTGCCAATTCGAATTCATGAGAAGGTGAACACTCTTGGGTGAGTTGGTAAGTAATGCACATGGAATTGAGAATATATGGTCGAATTGGGATGGATTGGTAACCTCCATGGAAGAGGAAGAGTCAAATTGGAAGCTTGTGGACACTTGGGCTAGATTCCCTAGACCCTATGACAACAATGATGGAACATCTATGACATCTATGAAAAATTGCAGATCTGAACTCTGACATATGACCATTATGACATGTCAGCCCCAAAAATAGGCTTCAAGAGGGCTCTCATGGGATTTGGAGAAGCCAAAGAGACCCCCACTCGAATTGGTGGAAGGTGGAAGGCGAGGAAAGGTAGGACAAATGGAAAATATTGAGCGCTTACCATAATTCGAATTGGATTGAGTCTATGGATGGATTGGGAACCTTAGAAGGATAAGGATGTTTATAAAATACAGGGATAAACCAAGAGAAGAGTTTTTTATCATTTGAGAAAAATTGCATTTGTGAAGAAAGAGCTAGTGGATGACTAGTTTCTTGCCTTAGCCAATTTCGAGGGTGAAAGATTCCCATCCAAGTGGGTGTTTGGAGAGGCCACTCAGGTCTTTCATGGAGATTTAATGGATTTTTTATTTGCAGGTATCATCTATAGGGAAGCTCGTGGTTTTGTTTAGTGCAACACTTTCTCTCAACCATTTCCACTTTTGATGGCATATTCATACTCCTTGAGGGATTGTGCTTTGGGTGAGATCTTGTACTCATTGGGAGAGATTATAATGATGTATTTCTGATTGTATTAATATTTATATACCTTTTTTTCCATCTTCAACAAGTATCAGGTCGAAATACCAAGTGGTTGTATGTAAAAATGTTGATTAATGAGCAAACAATGACCATTTCCCCACTACATTGATGCATACCATTGTAATGATGATGATTTAGAGTGAAAGAATGTTTCTCTGATATATTTTTGATGAATGGAAAGAAATTAATGATTATTACAATTTTCATGTTCATCACTTAAGCATTTGAAGTCATTTTACTCAATTTATTTGCATTTGGAAGAGATTTGGTGCCATTTCCCCAAGGGTCGAATTAGTGGTTTTTGCTGTTGTTGGGGAGAAGGTTAGAACAGAAATAATAATTGATTAATGGTGCATATGAGACCTTTATTAATGTCCCCCATACATCCCCTACATTTTTTCTGAATTTCGAATGGTTTTGGAGGCATTTGGGAAGCCAATTTCAGTCATTACCCCAGGGGATTTGCTTCACAAATTACTAGTAAAATCACATACTTGGTCCATAATATTAAAAAAGTTTGAAAAATTATTTTTTTTGCCATATATCATCCTTGAACATCATATTCAAGTTCCAATATCAGTCATATATCTTTACAGAAGATTTGGGAGCATTTGGGTTAATTTGGAGACCTAGACATCAAAACTAGTCAAGGGTTGAAATTGGGGAAAAAGTGGAAAATTGGGCATTTTAATAAAATTTTTAAAAAGGGTCATTACACTAGTCCCACTACTAGTGACGGAAGCACTCAAACCCATATTTTGATGATGAGGAAGGGGATCATTAAGCATAGCTGGGCTTTGTGCAAGGTTCTTCAAAGCTTCTTCAATACAAGGACACAAATGTGTAAGGTGATCTTCCGTGCAAAGCTTACAAGGAAACTTCACTTTAAGTATAGGTTTGTGGTCCCCACCAACATTTCCATTGTCTCGAGGAGGGTTGGAATTATCTTTCTTAGGGTTATTTTTCCTATTGTTCCCACCCCTACAATTATTTTTCCCCTTCTTATTCCCACTAGGTTTTTGGTTACCTTATGGGTTCGTTGATTGTATAGAGTGAACATCGGACAACTGGGTGGAAATGGATGAAGCGTGAGCCTGTACAGGGGTAGATTGGTTAATAGATAGATTATGCATCTAATTCATAACCAAATCTACAAGACAAGTACTTGTGGAGCCAACAATACCATCGGCATGCGGTCTAGGAACATGCTTGGCATCATGTCGTGACATCAGTGCGTCAGGTATAATGTCATACAAAATTCCAGATTGAGCATAGACTAGGTCTAGCTGTTGGGATTTAAAAATGGTTTTCTCCTCAATCATAATCCCGGATAACGAGACATCCTTTGAAATTTAAGGGAGCAAATAATTGAGGAACTATTCCAACGAAAACTCTGGAGGAATGTTGGCATTCACTAGCCTCTTTCGTCGGCGCCATTCTTGAATATGATCAGAGATATGTGTGGCTTGTCCTAGTGGAAGGTAGATAAGATCTCGGTTCCAATATCATAATGAACCGACAACTGAAAATGATCTAAGAAAACCAAATCCAAATCATTAAAACTTCTATATGTGCCCCCAGGCAACTCGACATACCATTTTGCTACTGCCCCCGTGAGGGTGCATTGAAATAGCCTCAAAAGAATAGAGTCGTGGTTCAAGGAATTCGAGGAGCACCATAAATGAAAAGTGGTGACGTGATCAGCTGGATCCTCACCCTTCTTCCCCTCAAACTTTGAAACGTCGAAAGGGAGCTTGGTGGATACTGGAGGCCATGTAGGATTGTGACACACTAGATCATTCGTGAGCTTCGAAAGATCGGGTAAATTTAACCTTGCAAGAAAAGGGAGCTGAGGCTGTGAAGCTTGATTATAAGCTCCCGAAAGAGACTGACTCTGCGAATCAGTTGGTGGGACTATATACATCAAAGTTGACACATGAGGTGCCGATGAACTCTTGTAGAAACCATGACCATGACCATAAGGATGATAACCTCCTCCAAACTGGCCCATGTTAGAATACACAGGAATGTGCATAGCAGGGATTCCATAGGAGGGAGTGGGATAATAGTTATGACCGGGTGGAAAACCATAAGAATGACCTCCATGAGAATGGGGTCCCATATAACCACTTGAGATAGGAAAACTAGACGAGTGAGAGCCATATGAAAACAATATGTTCCCACTCAATGTAATCGACGAACTAAAGACAGGAGGAATATTCAGAATCATGTAAGCATTCGAGAGCACAAGTATAGAGGCACGCAGGTTAAAATATGGAATGTAATTCGTAGATCCGATACCTATAGTGAAACTCCCACACGAGAATGGGTCCACACTGGCACTAAGGGCTGGCGAAGGAGGTGGTCCTCTGCCAACACTCAGAAAATATGGAGGGATGTGACCACCCCCAACCTAATAAGTGGTGTAAGGAGGCATGGTGCTCTCGAACCCGACACTAGAGCTATCATGACTACTAGACATGGTGGAAGTAATAGTCGGCGTAAAATTGGGCATACCCAAATAAAAAGGGTTTGAGGTTGTAGGGACGGATGTAGAACCAAAACCTAACATCCCTAAGGATGAAATATACAAATAACCTGACGACCATGTTTCATCAAAATGGTTTGTGCTCATGAAATGGGATGTCCCAGACCCATGAGGAGTGGTGTATGATGAAACCCCCTCCCAATTAGTCCTCGGAGAGAATATGTGAGGATGGGAAGTTTTCTTTGGACTCGCAGGCAGAGTCGAGGGGACTTCTGATGTGCTAGATGTGGAACCCATAATGGGAGCTCTCTGAGGCTCATGAGATGTTAATAATGGACCAGTGATAGTCCTCCGATGTCTGTTGCGAAGAGACTGTGACAGATAACTAGCTGGTAAACCATCCAACTGACGAGATCGACAAAGAGGTGGATCTCGATCCACGATGACTTCAAAAAGTCAGCAAATAAATGTCTCTTAATGGCCTACTAAAATGTCACAAAGCACACACCTAAAAGAAACTACATCCAAATGCACACAAATAGGACTGGCTCAAAGGGACCTCTCGATACTACAGCCGGTATGTCTCGTCTAGGAGAGGCTTGAGACTCCCAAACTATAACCGGAGGTAAATGAATCAGTTATAAAGGCCCCTAGAATGCACTGCGCGAACAGGGTCAAATCCATGTGCAAACACAACTATGGTGTCTGACCCCTATCTGACTCAGGATACTTACAGAATAATCGCTACAAGTACCCTATGTGATACCTAGGTAAAGCAACTATGGCCACCATGTATAACCAATTCTTAGGTGGACATTCATAGGTGGGATCCGTTGTATGGCCTTAGCCCTAAAATCAAGAGGGTCAAATCCCCCAAGAATCCCTAGATATGAACAAACCCTAGAAATATCTCCCACGTTCAGCCAGTATTGGAGAGCTATCTCCGAAACCAACCTCACGTGACCTCGTGCTTAAATCTGGTTTCAGTAGAGCATCCTAAGAACACTGATGTATACCATGGGTTTCACCACTCCTTGGTCAGACACGTAATGTTTGTTTAACAGTCTTGGATTGTTAACTCACCGTGATCTATTCCAAGACTCTAAACCTATACTAGTTGTGCACCCTAAAAAAGAAAATGTTCTAATCAATTCTTTAGTTAAGCATTAATTTTAATGGCTGTGATTACTTAAAGAATATGGTCGTGAAACTAATGATGTGAAAAGACTCATTGATATGCATATCCGGAAAACACTAGACTCATCTATCCATAGAAAAATTATGCCACTATATGACAGTCAAACCAATGTTTCGTTTTTAGAAATAAAAATGCAATCTCTTTATAATTTCATGCACAAGCAAGTCCTAATGAAAACAAAAGTACTCTAATGCAAAATGCAGATACATAAAGCAATTTGTTTTTTGTATTTTTCAATATAAATGAATGAAAAAGGCAAGCGGAATCAAAAATTTTCGGAAAAGAATGCAGAGCATGCAATGCAGACAACCTAGCAAACTCCAAAAAGCAGCACTCAACTAAGCCAATGACCCATAAAAAGAAAAAATGGTTGAAAACCAAATTCTCAAAAAACTAAAGAAAAAGGAGTTTCTAGTCATTAAAAGGGCATGGAACAGTTAGAATATAGTCCTAATAAGACCAAGGAACACCCAAAATTCACCCAGCAACAACCAAAGATCACAAACAAAACAATCTTGGAGTTTAGTGAAGTGCTCGGGGATAACGCAATACTCATTATGAAAAGTCGACGTTTCGAACCTTAATCACGGTTCTAATTGGCTCACCCACTTATGAGCTTTCTAAGCATGTAGCAAAGCTATTAGGCCCTCTCGTTGGGAATACGGACTCCTACATAAAAGACTCCAATGACTTTGTCCAGATCATAAAAGAAGAAAAGTTAGATAAAAATGAATGTCTTGTCAGCTTTGGTGTTGTCCAACTTTTCACAAAAATCCCCCTTGATGAAGCAATCCAAATCATTAATGAAATTATAGATCCTCAGACAGCTAGGTTAGTAGAAGTCTGCCTTAGGTCAACCTTCTTTAGTTTTAGAGGAAACTTTTATGAACAAACTAGTGGTGTAGCCATGGGTTCCCCTCTTTCCCCCATAGTCGCAAACCTCTTTATGGAAAATTTTGAGAGGAAGGCCCTTAACTCATATCATTTAAAACCAATTAGATGGAAAAGATTTGTTGATGACACAAACGTCAGATGGCCCCATGGAATGGAGGAACTTAACAAATTCCTTGAACATCTTAACAACCAGTCTAGTGAGATTAAATTTACAATGGAGTTGGAAAACAATGGTAGGATTCCGTTTATTGATGTCCTCATTTTAAAAAAGGATGACGGGACTCTTGGACATCAAGTCTATAGGAAGAAAACCCATACAAAAAGTTATCTACATGCAATTTCACACCATCCCCCTTCTCAAAAACTAGGTATACTCAACACTTTAGCAATTAGGGCTATAAGAATATCCGACAATGAACATGTTGAACAAGAAAAAGACCACCTTTCCAAAGTCTTTCAAAACATTGGTTACAAAAAGAAAGACATTAGGAGGGCTATAGTTAGGGCAGAAAACACACCTAAACCCCATAATCGTCCCGACACTTTGAAAGCCTACCTCCCTTACATCGAAGGAGTCACGGACAAAATTAAAAGAGTCTTAAAGAAAAAGAATATTTCAACCTCATTTAAACCAACCATGACCATAAGAAGCAAAATTAGGTCTGTCAAAGATCCCATAGACCAAGTCCAACACCAAGGAGTTTATAAGGCCCCTTGTTCCTGTGGAGATTGCTACATTGGAGAGACGGGACGCTCCTTCCAAGTTAGAATTAAAGAACATGAAGCAGACATCCTTCATGAGAGAACTCGCACCTCCGCATTAGGTGAACACTCCATCAACACTAAACACCACATTTGTCTTGAAAACACTGAAATTCTCGCAAGGGAAAACCATTACTTTAAACGCAAAATTAGAGAAGCCATAGAGATAGCCAAGCATCCTAATAAACTAAATAGAGACGGTGGCCTTGAAATTAGCAATACCTGGCTCCCCCTCATCAAGAAGAATTAGGTCGCATATTGTCTCGATAAGCCTCATAATCTCTTAAAATTAAATTTAGTAAGTCTAAGACCTAGATATTAATTTATAAGGTTATAACAAATCGACATCTAGAAGTTTTTATCAGTTGACTCAACTTAGTTAAATTAAAAATCAACCATTATCAACTTTAAGTAATTAACTAATAATTAATTTTATTAATCTTTTGCTTCAAAAGAAAAAATTTATTCAACTTAGTAAATTATTAAATTTATTAATTAATTGTCTAAATTTATAAATTAATTAATTTTATTAAAATATTCAAACCAATTTACAAAATATATTTTTTGAAACATTATAATAAAACTTTGAAATCTACAATGTTCTAATTAAAAATCTTATATTTAATAAACTAAAAAAATTATTTTATTAATCTTAATTTAATAATATTTTTTGATTTTACAAATACAATGTTCTAATTAATAATCTTATATTTAATAAACTAAAAAAATTATTTTATTAATCTTAATTTAATAATATTTTTTTATTTTACAAAAAAAAATTTGACACATTACGAATAAACTAAAGTTATGAGTTAAAAAATTTACAATATTATAATAAAACTCTTATAATTAATAAATTGATATTATGTTATTAATCTTATTATATTAATATTAAAAAATTTTAAAACATTATGAATAAACTAAATTTATCGACTATATTATAATAATTATTTCCTTTAATCAATTTTATAATTTAGTAAATAATTGATTGAACTACATCTAGGTTAGGGTTTTTGGCCGACACTTCCTGGATCTCAGCTCTCTCAAAACAAACAAACATCAATGAATATTTATGCTATGATTTTGCTATCCTCACCTTGACTCATTGTCCTGATGATGAACCGTGATTAAGGTTCGAAACGTCGACTTTTCATAATGAGTACTGCGTTATCCCCGAGCACTTCACTAAACACTCAACGCAGGAATCTTCATGATGAAATCTTGGAGTTGTACGCAACTGTTCATAGAACAGTCACGCATGTATACACTAGCTATTGTACAAAGAGTAGCATGTCCAAGCGGGCTAACCAAGTCTGACCCATGTACAGGGAAAGATAGGTGGACCAAAAATGAATCAAAACAACAAGAAAAATTAGTATTTTCTATGCAGACCCTAACATCCAATCAACGACATAGAAACTCGACAGAATAGAGACTCAAAATAAGGAAAATTTCCCAAAATCCCCAAAATGGAGGTTCCTCCCCAGCGGAGTTGCCATTTATGTTATGGAAAAAAAGTTCCTATGGCTTGGGGTAGACCACAACAGACAGATGACTACCAGAAATCAACTCAATTCCTAATGCGTGCTATATAAATGTAAATGCTAAGAAGTGGGATAAAAGACAAACCTTCAACCAGACGTTTGATGTAGATCCCTGTTGAGCTTTCCAATCACCACACTAGAACTTGCAGCTTAGTCTCAACAATAAACACAAGCAAGTGCATATGATATATGAAAGTTGTTAGCATAAACAATAGCCTAGTCCATGATATAATAAGAAAATGTACCCAATGACAATAAACCTTTCACAACATCAATTGGAGAAGAAAATGAGTATTTCTATTAATAGAAACAAGAAGTACATGATACAACCTCTTGCTGACAACTCATCTGAACTAAGAACTAGGTCCCTCCACTTGTGTCTCCACCACTTCAATCCCCCATGCAATGGAAAAATCAAGATATGGAAGAGTTTGGTAGGGGATGTAGCTAGGGTTTTCACCCTAGCTTGTGCAAATGAGCACCTACTAAGGAGAAGGGACTCCTTAGTAGCAGTTCATAAAAACAGTAAATAAAAACAGTAAAATAGTATGAAATTTAACCTATCATGAGCATTAACATAAATAATAAAACATGAAAATATGGTAAAAGATTTCTCTTTTTGTATTAAAAATTACCTCAGGTGTAGAGGTTGGTGAAGCCTTTGTAGCAGTCCAAGAGGGTTGCTTCCAAGCTCCAGTTTTATTCCTTTCTCTTTCTCCAAAGGGTTTTGGAAATGGGCCAAAGGGGCACTCAAATGTGAAAGTAGCTCAAGGGTGAGCTAGGGTTTCAGGAGTGATTTTGGCAGAGTAAGGGTGTGGTTGACTGTGGATATGAAATGAGGGGCCTCCATCACCTATTTATAGGTTTTTAGTGGTGGAGTGCTGGCCCATGGTTTTGGGCACCATATAGTTTAGGTCAGTTGTATAGGGTTTTTGCTTCCTTTTTCCCTCTTTTTCCTCTTTTTTGTATTTTTTTATTCTCTTTTTAGAGGGATTTTGCTATTTTGGAGGAATTTTGGATTATTTTGAGGGAAAAGGGGTTTTTTTTGGCCTTTTGGAGGCTTTTTTAATGGTTTTGTGGCCTTTTGGAGGCTTTTTAATGGGATTTTAAGGTTTTGGAGGCAAATATGGTAGGAAGTATGGACAAATGAGTCATGTAATGGGGTAGATGAGGTAGTGGGCACTTTTTGGGTGTTAACAATCACAATTATAACAAATCCCTTTTTCTCGGCGTGCCCGCATCTCTGCTTCGGACAAATGCTTGATAGGATTTGGTCGGGGAGCTGGTGTGATGGGAGGTCGTTGGGAACCCATATTTCTGAAGGGAACAAAAGTTGGTTTGGAGCATTGTTAGGATGCGATCTTGTCCTCTGCCAACTTAGCCAACCCTATGACTACCATCATTGTGTTGGGACAGAACATTTTGTTGAAATATTGTAACTTCTAAGAATATCATATTTGTACTTTATTATTCCGGAGATGTTTCATTCCTCCAAAGAGATCCTATTGTATATCCGGAGATGTTTCATTCCTCCGAAGATATCCTATTGTATATCCTGAGATGTTTATTCCTCCGAGAGAGTGTGGTAACTAGGGTTATTAGATCTCCCATGTGAGGTCGGCCTTGAGTTAGCTGTTTAGGGGTTATTAGACTCTCTTAGGAGAGGTTGGCCCAATTAGGGTGAAAAGTCAGTTAGAACATGAGTATAAATAGAGGAGGTGTGTTCCTCATTTATCTCATTCATTCACTCACTTGTGATTGGCGCATAGGAGAGAGAGAGGTTTGCATAGGAGGAGAAGGAGCTCTTTTTTGGGTACTACATCTTGTATTAGTTGATTATCTATATTGAGGAAAGCTTTGTTGGGTTTTCCACCCCATGAGGGTTTCCCAGGGTAAATCTTTGTCTATCTTGTGATTGTGTTTCTTTCAGTGATCATGCTTGTGAAATTAGGCTCAAATTAACATGGTATCAGGGCTAGCCTGAATAAGACATCTTTCACAAGGTGAAAATACCTCTCTCTCCTCCTCCGGTGAAAATTAGGGTTTCTGCAAAAGTTGGAATTTTTTGAATCTGATTGCATGGATGGATAGCCCTCCTCAAAATCAAACTTTTGAGCCCTAGATCAAACTTTTTGAGTGGGTAGAAATCCGGTAAAGGCAAACCCTAATTTGGGGTTTGGACAAAAAAACCAGAAAATCCGTAAACCAGAAAAAGTGCGCACCTGTGCACCAGTGGACCAGAAAAGCTGCGAACCTGTGCACCAGTAAACCATAAAAGTGAACACAAGAAAACCGGAAATTCTATTGCAAATCCAGAAGGTGAAAAGTTGAAGTTTCCAGAAGCAGAGCACAGCAGTAATCTCAATTCAATCAAGCTCATCTCCTGGTAAGTATTATTCTATCTTTTGAAACCTCAATCTCTGTGAACTCTTGGATAAGATGGCCCCAAGCACTAAGCTTGAAGACAAGCTAGAGGGTATAGAGAATTTTCAAGCATGAAAATATAGAATTGGTCACATTCTTGAAGAGAATGATCTTGTCCAATATCTCAAGATGAGGTTGCAGAACCTAAAGGAGATGAAGCCAAAGAGAAGCATAGGAAGGAATTGATTAGGGCAAAGAGAATCATTGTTGATTCCATCAAGGACCACTTGATTCCCCAAGTGGCATCCAAGAAGACCCCAAAGGAAATGTATGATTCCCTTTCTAGAATATATGAGGGAAAGAACATCAATAGGAAGATGAACCTGAGAGCTCAATGAAGAGCACCAAGATGAAAAAGGAGAATATATTCAAGAATATTTCTCAAGGGTTTCCCAGTTCAAGGAACAACTAGATGCCATTGGAGATACCCTTGATGAATATGAACTACTCATGACTACGCTAAATGGTATCACTAGACCTTGGGATTCATTCATCCAAACTATGTATGCCAGAAAAGAAAGTATGAAGATTGATGTGGTATGGGAGGATTGCATTCAAGAAGAGGCTAGGGTAGTCAATAGAGAAGCCCTTCTCAAGGAGGATGAACAAAATTTGGCTACTCACACCAGAAGAAGAAGGAGTCACTTCAACTCCAAGAAGAATGGCCACAATGAGTCTCAACCTCCTCATAGATTTAAAAGGAGAGGAGGAGTAAGCTCAGAAAGAGACCTCTCCACAGTTCAATGTTACAATTGTCTCAAACTAGGACACTTTGCTAGAAATTGTACTTCACAGAAGAAGAAGAAGAATATTCACAAAAGACATCATGCACATCTTGCAGAAGATGATAGTAAAGAAGAAGAGGAGGAAAAGCCTCGAAAGAAAAGAGCTAAAGTAGAAGAAGAAGATACAGAAGAGTATGTTCTATTCTCTGCTCTCTCTGGGTCAGTAACACCTGGAGAAGATACATGGCTCATTGATAGTGGTGCTTCAAAGCACATGATAGGACAAAAAGAAGACTCTTTCAAAACTTGAAGAGAAGACATCTCCACAAAAGGTATCTCTAGGAGATGACTATCAATATCCCATCAAAGGAATTGGTGAAGCAAACTACAAGCTTGATTATGGAACTCCATTGAAGATGAAGGAAGTCTTATATGTACTAGGTTTGAAGAAGAAATTACTTTCTATCTCCACTTTAGATAATAAAGGTTATATGGTTGCATTCATAGATGGACAAGTACTCATGTGGACCAAAGGAAAATCAATTGAGGATGCAATTGTTATTGGTGAAGAGGAAGGAGGTCTATACAAACTCAAGGGCCATCCAGAAGCTTCCCCCGTTCATGAAGCCACTAGCCCAAGTGAGCTATGGCATAGAAAGCTTGCTCACATTAAATACAAAGCACTACCTCATGTGAGCAAGGTATTCATAGGACTACCAGACTTAAAGATTGATCATGATGGCACATGCAAAGGATGGGAAAAAGGGAAGAATATCAAGAACACATTTCCAGAGAGTGAAACAAAGACTAAGAGTACATTGGAATTGATTCACTCAGATGTATGTGGACCAATGCCATCCACATCCCTAATTGAGTATGAATATTACCTTACATTTATTGATGACTACTCAAGGAAGACTTGGATATATTTCCTAAAGGGAAAATATGAAGTCTTTAGAAAGTTCAAGGAATTCAAAGCTGTGATAGAAAATCATTCAGAAAAGAAGATCAAGATACTCAGGATAGATAATGGTGGAGAATATACTTCAAAGGATTTTGAATTATTCTGTAAAGAAGATGGAATCAAAAGGGAGCTAACCACTCCCTACAATCCTCAACAAAATGGTGTTGCGGAGAGAAAGAATAGAGCCATCATGGAAGCTGTAAAGACAATGATACATGATCAAGATATACCTATTTATCTATGGGCTGAAGCAGCCAGGACAACAGTCTATGTACATAATAGACTATCTCATAGTGCTCTTTATTTCAAGACCCCAAAAGAAGTGTTCATGGGAAAGAAGCTTGATGTAAGTCACCTCAAGATATTTGGATGCCTTGTATACATTCACATTCCAAAAGAAAAGAGGACCAAGCTGGATCCTTCTGGGAAGAAGGAAATATTTGTTGGATATTGTGAAGCATCCAAAGCATTTAGAATATACATTCTAGGATTCCATCATATGGAAATAAGTAGGGATGTGACATTTGATGAAGAGGCAACCCTCAAAAGATCAAGGAAGTGCCAGTATGAAGAAGTATATGAGGAATATGCACCTTCTAGAATTATAGAAGTTGTACCCACCCCTGAAAATGTAACACCTGAAGACCATGACATAATAGAACCACAAGAACCCCCTATCTTAAACATATCAAGAAAGAGAAAGCCAGCATGGGCAAGAGACATTATACTAGGAGCAGAAAAGTATGGATGTCACGTCCCCTCCCATCCAACCAGCTAGATGGAGAGGATCGTGACGGTTAAACCGGGCATCCAGCCCCATTCTCATTCAGCAAGCATTCAAATCAGGAAGAATATATACATATACAAATGCATAACAGATGCGATATTAAACTGGGCATCTAGCCCTATGAAACGTTTAATCATAAGCATGAACATAATATAACAGAGATAGATGGAAATGTATGGTTTTTAAGAAGATCACAGCGGAATATTAAGAATTTCACATCCATCATACATTCATAACATTCATCAAATGATAATTGCCAATTTACACAAGAGAATACTTATCTCAATAAGGCAGTCCCACGCAACTGGCTATACAACTGCAACATTCCACCCAACCGTAGGCCAGTGTGCTCCTCAATCTCTCAGCACCACTGCCACCCCCGAGCTGGGCATGATCTCTACAAGGGACCAGGGAACAACAGACTCACACACATAGCCAAGCATACACCAAAATGATCCAAGCCAATCTACAATTGGGTTTATCAGGCTGCTAGGAGATGGGAAGGAAGAATTGCTAAGCTAGTGAGCTCAACCACAGAGCTATGGGTACCCCTCCCAGATCTGTTCAGCTTGGCACTCACAATGCCTACACACCCAACACCAGGAAGTATTCTCTTCACTGCCACACAGTCCCTCAAGCCATACCTTCCTTTCTAGTGCTCTCAGGGTGTGCATAGAAAAGTAGCCAGCCCTCTTGATCTTCTTGAGAGGATATTCCCTACACTAGGTTTATCAAGCTAATTCTGTCCACTACCATTCCAGTTTCTTGCGTACAGATTCAAATCCAAAACATGATGCACTTAACAACAACCACAATTGTTGGGCATGAATAAAACGTTTTCCACAGTGGGATGCATGAGAGGGGGTTTCAGTTGACTTAGAAAAACGTGGGAACCCACAAAAACGAAAATGGGAAGTTGGGAAATGACCCAGGAAGCCAAATCCGTTTTTAGAAAAACGTCCCTGGACATTCAGGGGCAAAAACGACCTCCCTACAGTCCCCAAAACGTGGCCCTTCACTCCCAGGCTACTGCATATGCAAAAACGAACTCCCAGGCATGGAAAAATGCAAGCTTTTGCTGAAAAACGTGAAGGGAATGACCCCGATAGCTCCCACTGCGTGAATGAATGAAGACTGCCCATTCCCCATGGCTTTGGGCACCATTTCGTGGGTGATTTCTTGCAAAAGGAGGCAAAACACGAATTTCCAGGTTGATGGCTTGCCCATGCACGAAAATGGCTTGCCCATACTCTTTCATTCCCAAGGTATTAACTGCCTTAACCAATTTCTTGGAAAAATTAAATTATTGGGTACATGAGACAAAATGGGTAGTTGGTGGTTTATGGGTTTCCCCATTGACACATGGATTAATACTATTGGCTCAAGGGTTTGAATAATTTCCCTCCCTATTCCTTGTAGAGTCATGCCCCATCTCTTTTGTTGCATTGCATAGCCGGTTGTGGGTTTTTCATTAAAAATTCGTAATTACATGATGTCTTATATACATTGTGCCCATCTCGCACAAGAACCATAGGCATCTATTTTAATTGCCGATACATAAACGCTAAATCAATGGTGGGGCCTTGGCCTTGAGCTCCTCACCATGATTAAGTTACAATATTTACATCATTTACAAAGGGGGTCAAAATGGGGACGTGACAATGGAGCTCCTGAAGGCTCTACCAGAGTGAGCAAGAAACCAAAGTCATTCTCATAAGAAAGAGTGGGTGGAGGCAATGACAGAGGAGTACCAGTCAATAATGAAGAATGATGTTTGGAATATAGTTCCCAAACCAAAGGACAAGAGTGTGGTATCCTCCAAATAAATATACAAAATAAATCATGCTACGGATGGTAGCATTGAAAAATATAAGGCAAGGTTTGTAGCCAGAGGATTCTCTCAGAAATAGGGAATTGAATATGAAGAGACATTTGCACCAGTTGCAAGGTACACTTCCATTAGAACCGTCATGGCACTTGCATCCATGATGAAGTGGAAACTACATCAGATGGATGTAAAGACATCTTTCCTGAATGGTGTGATTGAGGAAGAATTGTACATAGAACAACCTCAAGGATTTGAAGTTGAAGATAGAAGAACCCTGTTACACCTAAAATCTACTCATCATTAGATTCAGTGTATATGTCCCTGAAGTCACCTGGACTAAGTACCTTCATTTGGGAGGATTTGCACTCAATCCTGTAATCTTTTGAGATGTCTTCGCAAGTTGCACATTAGCAACATGCGACGTCACAGCTTGCTCCACTGCAGGGTGCGACGAGGTCTGTTAATGGGAAAAAATAGCCTATTCGAGATCCTTCTCGAAACTTACCCATTTAGGGGCTTATCCCTGACCTCTAGGAGAGCTGGTACTCGACCCCTAACTCTTTGGGAGGATCCCCTATCTCTCTCTTACCATCTCTCAACCTATCCTATACATACCCTATCCACTTAGTCCTATATAAGTGAGGCTCACTCCGATCCCAAAGGGAGGAAGACTATGGTATATACATGCTGGTGAAATCTCTCTTAAGACACCTCCACTCACCTATTGGAGAGCTCATACTTCCTTGGAAGAACATGGCAAATGCTTGGTCGGAGAAGGGCTACTGCGTTAAGTCTTTGGTTGTAGTTCTATATCTCTATCATGTACTCCTCTATTTACAGTAATGCAAATGCTTTCCACCAATATTGTTCTTATGTGTAATGATATTGTGTAGTTTACCTACTTAATTGTTTACTTAGATCGCTTATTGTATAAATTCTCTTTACTCATTTCTCTTGTTTATGTGTCTGGACAGGTCTTGTAGCTTGGATCTGACGATCGTGGGACGTGGAGCAACATTCAGGAGAAAGGATTGCGTAATAGAAATGTAAGACATCTAGTACTTGGTCCTTAAGTAAATCTAGGAAATGCACTTGTAGTCTGTTTTATTTGTTCTAGAATCACATTGAGCTGGGGAGATCCTGCTCGCATCCGCTCGAGTGGATTGTCTAGTAACAAATCTGGCGACCATACTGGGGAGTAGTGATGTTTGTCTTGTTTAGTGGTCATTAATCTGAGAGTCATTTTCAGTTGATTACTTGACACAAGCCTCTTTTATCATTTTTTTCCATTTACTTCTTAGGATTGATTTCACTATCATATCTTCACATTGAAGACTCTGATTTGCTTCCTCTGAGTTTATACAACTCATTTTCAAGCCTGTTTTTGGTTCATTGTTGAGAGATCTGGTTCATTTTTTAATCTAGACCTTGCCTGTCGCACCTGGGCAGTGGAAACAGAGTGACACTATGTCATTCTGAATCTCTATTCTTCACCTGTTAGTCACCCGTCGCATCCTTTGCATTGGTATACTGCGACACCGTCGCACCTCCCGTGAAGTCAAACTGCAACATCGCACTGTGTGTAAAGACAGAGTGCACCGATCTGTCAAAAGTTGACATACTGGCATCCCTTCCCTCATCTGACAGTCTGAACCTTGGTCTGATGTATGAACTCCCTCTGTGCTGCAAGATCCAGCTAGAGACCCTATTTTTGATTCATGTGTTGAGAGTTTGGTTTCATTTGGATTGACTTTGGGTTCCATCTTGGACAAGTTTGAAATTGGTAGTGGTGGATACTCTTGTCTCCTCCACCTTCATCCATTCACTCTTGCATTCCCTTCCTTCCATCCTCCATTTGATCATTGCATTGGATCAACCTCCCGACCTCATTTACATTTGTTTTGAGCTTTGCTTGCTTAGTTTGCTTATTGCTGCTTGATTTTGAGTTAAGTGTGTTTTCAGCTTGGTTGAGTGCTTGTCTTTTCTCGAGTTTTCTAAATGTATGAGTGCTGTAAGTAGTGTTTTCTTTTCAGTCATTTAGATCTGAGAAGAAATTTTTTATCAAGTTTATTCTTTGATGCATCCATCGAAAAGATTAAAAGTGCTTCTTTCCCATTGTTTCTCAAAAAATTATTGAAGAAAGATTGTTGTGCATTGGAAAATTCTCGTTTATGTTTTGGAAAAGTTGAATGAATGTATGATCTATTGTTTTTTTCTTGAATTATGAATCGCTCATCTTCTTGAAAGGCTCAAAGCACGCTTCATTTTTTTGCAAAACTAGTTCCATGCTAAGGAAAGATAGATGCATTTTTTCTTGTTGTTCTTAGATCATTGAAATTGAAAAGCTTGCATTTCTCATTTCAGGATCCTCTCTTTTCATCATTTAGTGTCATTTTACTTTGAAAAGAAGAAGAAAAGAAAAAGTTGTTTTGATTTGGTTTAGTAGTGTTGTGTACTTTTGTGTTTCATTAAAAAGGAAAAGAATACTTTCATTGTCAAATTTGTGTGAATTGGTATTGTGTTGCATTGAGTTTGTTTTGGCAATATCATTGGAAAAAAGCTTTCTCCTTCCCATAGCTAGAATTCATTGAAAGAAAAGAATATTTTGTGCATGTAGTCAAGGCTTTCATTATGCTTCCGATTATGTACTCATCTCATGCATTCACCTAATCATCCAAGATAAAATTAACGGTAGAACTAAGTAAAAGTTTTAGCAACTTGTGTGTAAGTTAGAGACGTGTTCCAGTGCCGTTAAGCATGGTAGTTGTCATTATTTGCCAGCACTGTAGTCCGGGGGTATTGTAGTCTTCCACGTACATCGGTATATCGAGCTCCTTCACGTACCCACCAAGTACCATAATCTGTACTTGGTGTATATCAAAGGGTGTATCACGCACTCGACACGTATATCAGAAGGTCTCGTGCCAATGGCTGTGCATTAGACACCACCACTACGGATTTGAGCTCCCACGTACCTTGCGTATATCGGGAGACACCATTAGGGTTTCTGAAACCAATTGAGTTAACCATTTGGCTGTCTTGGCAAAGCAATACACCGAGAATAGCACTCGGGGAGATTAGCACGTACGTACTATCCAGGTAATCGGGTATGCAGGAAAGGGTATGGTCCCAATCCTCCTTGTTGCATCATATTGTTGGACCCTGCAGTATATCCCGGTTTGCAATGCCTTAATAATCTCGTGAGGTTCCAGAATTTTGAATCCACTCTGTCACACAAGTTTGCTTGTTGCCTTAGTTTGAGTATTTTTTTTTTGGACTGCTTTTCTTTTAGCATACCCTTAGGAGAAACGTTGTTTCGGCCTTTCTGGCTGATTTTCCTGATACTCTGGTGGATTTTCCCTGGAGAAGGTACCGTAGGATATTGAACTTATCACCTGAATATCCCCTTAATCCGGAGGTTATTTCGAGGATAAGAATGGATCAACGTAATGCGGTTCTAGTTACTAAAGTGGAGAACCCCACTTTGAATGTTGGCGGACTTTTGTTTCCACTAGATTCACCTGCCTCTCATCCCCAGCAGGATGAAGGAGCACAAACCCCCACTTCTCAAAATATTTCTCCTGTCATCCCGGGAGAACTTGGATCGTTGGAATGGATAAATCGACCCTAGGACGACCCTACAACAGCTATTGGTCCTTCAACAGCTTATTGGACATCTTATACAGACCACCTAGTGGCTCATTTTTCCATCTCATCCTCACCCAGTGAGACTACTCCGAAAGACACTTTAGCCTACCTTCGTCGCCAATTGGCTCACTTTCGTTCCAAGGCTGAAGAGTGTCAGCATTCAAGTCTCCAACGATGGGTTGAGGACCCATCGTTACCCCCTTACCAACTTATCCCAGTTCGTCCTATATCTTTTGGATCACCTGAACCACTCCACCATGTGACCACTAGTGAGACTGGTCAACCCTCACAAAAGTTCAGTCCTGCACCTCAAGTGAACCAATCGGTGGAAGGACAACAGTCCCACACACCTGTCACTACCACGGTTACTTTACCAGTTCCTCCCCCACCTCAGAATTCCAGGGGAGGGTATTCCATTCCGATTGATTATCTTATTGGTAATGTTATTACCACGGTAGCTAGTCAACAACCTACGTTGGTTCAACCTTTGAATAGTGGTCATCCTTTTGTGGCTGGGGGGAAAGCCCCATTTCCTAACCAGAACATAGGTGGCGGAAACCCCAATGGGCCTTCCATTGGACCATCCCAACCCGCTAGACCATCCACCATGGGATTATCTCATGTTGGAGGGCCGTCAAATGTGACTTAACCCTCATGGAGTCAAGCGTGTCCAGTTTATGTTAACCTTGTGCCCAGCCAACCTAATCCTAGAAACGCGCCATACGGGGTACCTTATCCCGGGAATCCATACACTCTATGGGGGAAACAACCTGTGTTGCAACACGGACCCCAACCAACTATCCCTCAAGTACCACCACCCCCGATCGGTCCTCCCCCACCTCTTGCTAGAGGTGGCGGGCCCCCACCTAACTGTGAAAATCCTCACAGCAGATCTAAGAGATGATGTATACCTCACAAGAGAATGATTATGATTAAGCAAGAAAATAGAAGAAGAGTGGTCAATACAGTATAATGAGCAACAAAATAATATGGTACAGTAGAACTCGGATAGAAGCAATAATACTTCACACACACTAGTTAATTAATCACAATATGGACAAATAAATAGTACAATGCATGAGGATTTGAATGCTTAAGGTGGCAATTCAAATTAGCCTTCATGAAGTGATCAAAGGATCACTTGAGTGTCATCGAAGCACAACTAGTAGTCTATCTCATAATCGGTGGAGTCATCAATGCACAAGTAACTGTCAACCATCAATCAAACTGAGTCTAGCTGAGTGTGGTAGGTGTAACTGAATGTAATTGGCACATGGAGACACTAACTGAATCAAGGAGGCTCAGTGGAGGGTGCATGAGTAGCTAACTGGAGTCAGAACAGGTAGTCAAGTTTCACTGGAGGCCCATCGGAGTGCTAAGGTCAGTTAAGAGTCAGTTAATCCTTAAATCAAGGAAGGAACTGAAGATAACTGAACTAAACTGAAGCAGTAGGTAAGAAGGGCACCTTTCTCAACTGGTAGATGAAAGGAGGGCACAATGAGCTCTAGGAGGGATGAAACTGAGTGGAAGGAAGCTCCGGGGGCTGCTAACTGAGGGCTAGGTGCTGGGACTGATGACTAGGATGCATGCAAATGCATGCAAACCCTAAAAGTGCATGCATGACTGAAAATGTAAATGATCAAAATACTGGTGGGACTAGGATGGAGTGTAGGAATATCCTAACACTAACATTGGTGGAGGCCCACCTCATTTTACCTATAACATCCCTCACCCTTCCAGCGGTGGCGGGAATGGTCCACCACCCCCTCTCGGCAAAGGTGGCGGGGGACCACCCTATCATGGGGGAGGAGGACATTTCCCTTCGAGTGGCGGCGGTGGTCCACCACCCCCTCTAGGAAGAGGCGGTGGAGGACCTAATTACTATGGTGGTGGCAGTGGTGGTGGAAACCCTCATCCTTCCTGCAGCGGAGGTGGTGGGGGCCCCCATCCATCTGGTGGCGGAAGTGGTCCACCACCCCCTCCAGGCGAAGGTTGTGGTGGGCCACCTTATTATATTCATGGACCCCCACCTCCTCCCGGTGGTGGCGTCGGACCTCCACCCCCTCCCGGAGGTGGAGGTGGACCCCCACCTTATTGGAATGGACCACCTTACGGTCCGGGCGGCACACACCCCTACAGTCAGTTTTATCCTGGTACACCTTACGGTCAGTCTGTCCTTACACACCTTATCCGTATTATCGATACATGTAGCCTAATCCACAGCTTCCCTTTCTGGCTACTTTGGACCTTCCTGACCTCTCTCGTTTAACCAATGATCCTATTTACCACGGATCTAACTAGCCACCGATTCCGGTGAAACTGTCGTCTGATATCCCCAAGTTTGACGGCAAGCCGGGTAAAGACCCCAAAAACCACGTGATGACATACCACTTATGGTGTTCATCTAATTCCTTAATGGACGATTCAATTCATCTTACATTGTTTCAAAGGACTCTCACCAGTTCGGCTGCCAAGTGGTACATTGAGTTGCCACCACACTCTTTTCCTGATTTTGGCTCTCTTGCTATGAAATTTTTGATGCACTTCTAGCTGCCTATACGGTATGAGACTGGTACTGAGCTTTTAACCTCGCTCTGTCAAAATATTGCCACTCACATTTCGGATCATATCCACGAGTGGCGAAGGAGACAATGTCTCATTAAAGCTCCAATTCCAGATTAGCTCCTAGTAGACTGGTTTACAAAATCGCTCATCCCCACCATAGCAAAAGATGTCGCCATGAGAGGTGATGTCACCGAAGAACAAGCCATCGTGAGTGCGCATCTGCTAAACCTAGTCTACACTCAATCTGGCACTCTGTTCAATATTCTACCTGACACACCCCGTGATGTTAATGACCCCATGAACCACATAAGGGACTCCAAATTGATGGAATCATTGGTTCCCTTAACACCCAGCCTGTTTCTAGCACTGTCGGATCATCTAACCCAACTCAGGATGGACATAGCACCACCAAGTCCACCACTCCTGCTATAACTGAAGAGGTGAATTCTATTCAATCAGCTTCATATCATAATTTTAATGGCAAGAAGAAGAACAAGGGGAAACCCAAAAATTCTTCTGCCCAACAGGAACCAAAGAGCAGTCCTGATGATACCAAGCAGAAAAGGAAACTGAAGTATCCTTGTTTACTGTGTGGAGATGACCATTTCTCCAAAGAGTGTCCCCATAGAGACGAAGTGCAAAAGTTTCTTAGGGTTAAACTGACTCCCACAGTCCTCAACGATCCGTTCCCTACTCAAAACCAGCAGATGATTGCTCAAACCCCCCCATCCCAGGGGAAACCATCCAATACCGCGCATGTTCTCATGTTGCATAACGAGGCGATCAATTTGACTACTCGCTCGCGATCTTATGAACCGGTCCCTTCGAAGGAATCCACTGGAAGTAACGCTGAAAAAGCTTCCACCTCCTTAACTGATGTCACTGTACCATCGAATTCTCTCACCATTGAGAAGCCCTCCCTAGACTCGATATTGCGTCTGCCCAAGAGTACGATTCGAAAAGGTGTTTTCAATCCCAATGCTCGAGCGGCACAGAATTACAATATCGTAGAAGACTTTGCCCAAGCTCCTTGCGCCATGTCTACCCTGGAAGTTTTGTAGAATTGTCCTAATCAATGCAAAACTCTCCTTGCAGCCATTGGTGCAGTAGACCCAGATTCCTCGAACACCATCATGTTCCAACTTGACAACTTTAAGTCAAGGCTCTCACACCAGCTCGCATTCCAAGTTTCTGCGAACATTGCTGGTAAGATTGTCCATTGTACTCTTTTCAACAAAGGAGCCTCCACTTCTTTCATGTCCATCACTTGTTGGAGAGCCATTGGCTCCCTCGAATTGAGTCGTTCTCCTACCACGTTGAAAGCATTCGACGAGCATGACTTTCAACCTTATGGGATCTTACAAGCTCTTGCAGTTGAGTTGGGTGGAAAGACCATAACCATTAACATGGAAGTGGTCTCGGCCCCGTTAGATTATAAGCTCTTGCTTGGTCGCAATTGGTTTTACACCATCCAGGTGGTAGCCTCTTCAGTCTTCTGCATAGTACAATTCCCCCACGAAGGATGAATTGTTACTATCTACCAGTTAGATTTTTGTACACCAGACACCACTACTCATCCTAGTAACCACGTTCCTTCCATTGGAAAGATGTCAAAATAGTATGAGAGTGTAGGGGTTGGCCTTTTGAAAGACTCATCTCTCATGGGCGTTTTTCCAGCCGCGGACGCCCCTAATCATGTTGCTACGGTGAACATGATCTCCACATAGATTTTATCTCACTCTAACGATGCTTGGCTTGTACCGGATGAAACCACGACACCCCTACTTGGAGATATGATGCCTCTGTCACCTGTTGAACGTATTTATGAGGCTATCCAATCAGCATCAGAGGACCATTTAACCATGGCCTCCCCATCCTGTTCTCTACGATGGATGTCCTCTCTACCTGATATCTTACTTTGGACTTTTCATTCAGACGAGTCCATCATGGAAGTAATGAATGTTGACGACAGTCTGTGGGATGATATCCATCATAGGTCATCCTTTCTTCCTCCTTTGGAATACATAGAGAACAACATCCATACCCTCTTTTCACCAGATATCTACCCATCCCCTCAGTCTCCCATCCTTACATGTCTTATGGACACGGAGGGCAACTTGGCCAACATTGAGCCAACCAACCTAGTAGACATCTCGATGAAACTTGGTGTAGTGGAACACATTCGCATAGGCCAGAAGTGTTCCCCTGAAGAAATTGTTGTTAGCATGACCTTGTTCAAGCAATTTCGAGATGTATTTGCTTGGTCCTATGAGGAGATGCCTGGGATAGACCCCGCAGTTGTTTCTCACAAAATAAAAACCTATCCCAACATCAAACCTGTATGCCAAAAGTTGCGACCGGTACACCCCCGGAAGACTACAACAATAAAGGCAGAAATTGAAAAGCTCTTAAAGGCTGGTTTTATTTATCCTGTCCCATTGACGAATTGGGTCTCAAACGTCATTCCTGTGAACAAAAAGCAGGGCACCATTTGCATCTGTGTTGATTATCGACACCTTAATCGGGCTTGTCCAAAAGACAACTACCTGACCTCCTTCATCGACCAGATCATTGACAATTGTGCTGGAAGTGTCATCTTCTCATTCATGGATGGATTTTCTGGTTACAACCAAATTGAGATCAACCTAGCCGACCAACATAAGACGAATTTCATTTTCCCGTGGGGAACGTTTGCATACCGCAAACTCCCATTTGGCCTTAAAAATGTTGGCGCCACGTTTCAGCAGGCTATGTCGTATGCCTTCCATGATATTAAGGACGTTGTGGAAGCTTACTTGGACGATCTCCCCGCTCATTCAAAGCAGCGTGAGTTCCACATTGATCATCTAATGACCATTTTCCTCAGATGCAGATGGTACAGTATCCGTCTGAATCCTCATAAGTGTATCTTTTGCGTTGAGTCTGGACGCCTCTTAGGATTTATTGTTTCAAAGGATGGGATCCGCATTGATCCCTTAAAGGTGGAGGCCATCATCAACCTACCACCCTCGACTGATGTGACGGAACTTCAAAGTCTCCAAGGGAAGGTGACTTATTTACGACGTTTTGTATGTAATTTCACGGAGAAGACTCAAGGCTATATGAGACTGCTCAAGAAGGACGTCCCATTCATTTGGGACGATCAAGCTCAAAAATCCTTCGACAGTATCAAACATGCCATCATGCATGCCCCTGTGCTCCAACCGCCTAATTATTATCGAGATTACATCTTATATCTTGCCGCTTCTGCTACCACTATCGCCATGTGTTAACACCCAAAAAGTGCTCACTAGCTCATTTCCCTATTCACATGACCCATTTGTCCACTTTTTCACCATCTGAGCCTCTGAAACCAACAAAAGGTCACCAAAAGACCTGAGTACACCCCTTTTTCCATTAAAAAAGATTATTTTTCCTAAAAAAGCATAAAAAACCCTCAAAAAGGGTCCAAATTCCCAAAAATATTAAAAAGGGAATAAAAATATTAATTTTATTCAAAAAAGGAAAAAGGAGGGAAAAGTACCTAAACCATGTTGGTCAATACCATTTGGTTTCCACAAAACCACAAATGGTATTCCCCACCACCAATACCTATAAAAAGGTGGTAGGGGCTCCTCATTTCACATCCATCCATATTCCTATCCTCATGCTGCCAAAATCTCCCTTGAGTATTTGGCCAGTGTAGCAAGCCTTGGAGAAAGGACCCATTGGAGATTGGAGCTGCTCACCATTGGAGCCATTCAACAACCTTCATCACTTGGAGGTATTGTACTTGCAAGCATTTGCTTGCCCCATTGTCAATACAAAAAATTATTTTTTATCTTTCTTGTTCTTGTTCTTTAATTCAAAATGCACATGCTAGTTTAGTTTAGTTTAGATTTAGTTTATTGTTATTTGCTTTACATTGAAACTACTGCTACTAGTTAGCAGGTGCCCATAGCACTAAGCCTGGTTGCAAAACCAAGCCAACAGTTTTTGGAGACTCTGTCCGCCTCCGGCTTTTACAGCGCACCTTCACTGGCTCTGCAGCTAAGTGGTATATCGAGCAGCCTCATGGGACGCATGCCACCTTTACTTCCCTTGCCTCGACCTTCCTGCAGTTTTTCCAGTTACCTGTCTGCTATGATGCGGGAGTCGAGATCCTACTGTCTTGCAGACAGAACACGGCCACCCACGTCACTGACCACATTCATGAATGGCATCGTCGCCGAAGCCTCTGCAAAATTAAGTTAGACGATCGTATCTTCTTAGATTGGTTTCTAAAATCCCTCCTCCCTCTCATTGCGAAGGATGTGGCATCCGAAAGACCCCAGTCTGAAGAAGAGGCCATCCTCAAAGCCCAACAGTTTGATCTCATTTACGCCCAGTCGGGTTATCTATACACAATCATACCGGATGCCCCACGATGCGACTCTTCACGCAGTGACGCGCCGGGGGCATCTCATGCCGTCGATGGCATTATTGGCCAAATCACACCACAAGCTAAACCTTTCAGCATGGTGAGCACCATGCTTTCCCCAGACCTCTCTAGGGATACATCCAGTTTCGGAGCGACAACTTCTTACGCTCCAACAAACCAGACACATCACATTCATGGACCCTCTTGTCCACAACATTGCTATGGGCAAGCGCCATCAGCATATGTACCTCCTACGTACTATAACCAGCAAGCTGCACTAGCTAACCCAACACATCCAATAGCTCAGGGGTACCAACAACCCCAATAGGCAACTGGACCACCGCCAGCTCCACCTGCATATTACCCACCACAACCTGCTCCCGCACCTGCGGCTCCCCAGAATCCCCCCAATGCTCAAGGGCATGTGTACGCACAACAACATCAGCCCCAATACCAAAATAACCAACGCAACCAGGGTGGGCAACCAAACCACGGAAGAGGACATAACCGTGGAAACAACCAAAACCATAACCAAGCTCCACAACCTACCCATCCTCCGCAAAATAATAACGCGGCGCCTGCTCATCAAAATCCTGATCGGCCACCTAATCAAGCCAAAAATGCTAATTTACGAACAAACAATCCTTGTTCTATTTGCGGGGTCTATGGCCACTATACCCATGCTTGCCCACATCTGGAGCGAGCTCGGCAACTATGGACAGATGACGCCCATCGTCAAGGGCAGGCGGCTCCTCAGCCGCCACCCAACCCTCCACCACCTCAACAACAACCTTTGGTGCTACAAAACCCTTTTCCAACACAAGGAGTGGTGAACACTCAGCCGTTAGCTCCCCCACAGGGCAACGTGCCACCACAACAAATCACTTATGCCACTCCTGATCAACCAATGTTTGATTCAGGCACTCACCACTTATTGATGATGTCCACTGCCGATGTCAACATCCAGACACGTCGGAACCAATATGGCCCTACCTCCGAAGCCCCCCCCGCCGATAAGGATACTAACGCTCATCCCACTGATCAAACGTTACATATACCACTGCTTCCACTCGATGGCGCCTCTAAAGCACCTCGTTTCCCACTCCGCCGTATCAACAACAACCCCAATGCACAGGTTGTGTCAAATTACAACATCGTAGATGACTTAGCTCAATCTCCCGCAGCCATGTCTGCATTAGAAGTCTTAAAAAACTATCCTACGCAGCGCAAGACTTTACTTTCCACCATTGGGGCGATTGACCCAAATGATTCGAAATTGATGACCTTTGATTTGGACCAGTCCGAACCACGTCTGTCTTGCACCATAGCAGTCCAAGTTTCTGTTTCTATTCGGAATCGTGTCATCCATCGATGTATCATCGACGAGGGTGCCTCTACATGCGTCATGTCCACATTCGTTTGGCAGAAGTTGGGATCCCCTACTCTCCAGCAATCCACCACTGCATTGCGGGCCTACGATGGCCGGTCAGCTCAACCTCAAGGTCTACTACCCAATGTCCCCGTCCAATTGGGTGGGAAAACTGTGCTCATCGATATAGAATTCATTAATGCCCAACTCGATTATAACCTTTTACTTGGCCGCAGTTACATGTACGCCATGACAGCGGTTGCCTCATCCGTTTTTCGTACCATGATGTTCCCCCACGAGGGACGCGTGGTCAAAATCGACCAACTCACCTACTATGATCCCAATGCCCCTGCAGCACCCGAAAATGTTCTCCCCATGGTTGAACAACCCGCTTCTAGTGCAACTACCTCCTTTGTTTCTTCTGTGGGACCCGGACTTTACTCAGATACACCAATGACCTCTACATTCCAGGCCATTCCACCACCGTCATCGGAGACCCACGTCGCAAACCTATGTACTCTTTCACAGAATACACAAACACCCGGTAGTCAACCACCATTGGTCCCTAGTCACATCGGTGTTACACCCATCCACACCATCCCCTTTCTATTTCCTCCTTCGGGTGTAGTAAGCGCCCCGGTTATGGCTACCCTTAGTCTACCCGGGTTAACATTGGGATTACCCGTGTGGTATATTTCGCCTCCCGTTCCACCACCGACACCAAATGTCATCCTCCAACCGGTACAACCTATTGTTACCACTACTCAACCTCCTCCTGGTGTCACAATCCCTTCATCGTCAACAAAACCTCCTCCTAGTCTCAATATCCCTTTGTCGTCAACGAATCCTCCTCCTCTTGTCAATCCCATTGGGGGCAGAGGTCCACAACCATACACTGCTATACCACCTCCTAAGGCAGTTAAACCCCCACCTGTATTTTGAGCTCCCCCTAAATGCTCGTTGTGCGATGAGATAGGCCATCCAACTCATCAATGCCCACAGTTACCAGCACTCCAGGAGCATATGAATATGTTGGACGATGACATCGGCATCCCAGTCGTTAGACTTGAGCCACCTCCTCAGCCTCGCGACAGATCACTGCGCACCAACCATCCTTGTGCCATATGCAGTGTTTACGGCCACTACTCTCACCATTGTCCTGATCTCCCTGACTATAGAGCAGCATTGTACAAATTAAACAACGTCGATTTGGAGATATCTCCTCCCCTCATCGAGGAGATCTACCCCCCGCCATCATCCTCATCGGAAGAAGTCAATACAATATATATGATTTCAACAACTTTCAAACCAGAACCCCTTGATTTATGGTCTGACTACTTCAATACTGATGAGCAAATTTTGGAGACACTCACTGCACCCGACTACCCTTGGGATGATATGCATCATCGCTCATATTTCCTCCCGGAAACATCTACATCCACCGCATCCAACCAGCTATCAGTCGAATCGAAATATTTCATACCCACTAAGGTCGATTGGTTAAAGGAACCCATCCCAGCACCGGATGCCTTTGAATAAGGGAACATGTCCAACATTTCCCCCATTATACAAATAGATATTTCCACAACACCTGGGAAACCTGAGCTAATCTCGCTAGGCGCCTCTTGCACACAAGCGGAAACTCAAGCGTACAAAAAGCTTTTTCAAGAATTCTGTGATGTTTTCGCCTGGTCCTATACCGAAATGCCTGGTCTTGACCCAGCCATTATAGAGCACCACATTGATACATGGCCTGAGGTACCCCCTGTTCGTCAGAAACAGCGACCCATTCATCCTTCCAAACTCCCTGCTGTTAAAGCTGAGGTCGAGAAACTTCGCAAAGCAGGATTCATTTATCCTATTCCGTACACCACCTGGGTGTCGAACCCCGTTCCTGTTAACAAAAGGCAAGGCACCCTTAGAGTATGCACTGACTTCCGTGATTTAAACCACGCTTGTCCAAAAGACAATTTCCCCACGCCATTCATTGACCAACTCATTGATGAGTGTGCGGGCCATGAAGTCCTATCTTTCATGGACAGGTTTTCCGGATATAACCAGATTCACATCCGTAAGGAGGATCAGTACAAGACCGCCTTCACCACCGCATGGGGCACCTTTTCCTATCGCATCATGCCATTTGGCCTTAAAAATGCTGGTGCCACTTTCCAGCGAGCCATGACCTATTGCTTTCACGACTTGGTCCATATCCTACGAGTCTATCTTGATGACCTTATAGCCCGTTCCCGAAAACGATCAGACCACATTAACGACCTCCGGCAAGTTTTCCTGCGTTGTCGCAAATATAAAATCCGCTTGAACCCACACAAGTGTGTGTTTTGCGTTCCGGTAGGCCGGTTGTTGGGTTTCATTGTTTCCCAAGATGGAATTACTGTTGATCCCTTGAAAGTCAAAGCCATCTTAGAACTTCCTCCTCCTCGCACGCTTCGGCAGCTCCAGAGTCTACAAGGGCGGTCCAATTTCCTTAGGCGCTTCGTTCCTGATTACGCCACCAAAGTCCACAGTTTCTTATGCTTACTTCATACCCACATACCCTTTGTTTGGGATGAGCAAGCAGACACGGCATTTGAAGCCCTCAAGAAAGCCCTCACACAAGCCCCCTTGATATCCCCACCGGATTTCTCTAAAGACTTCACCCTTTATGTCTCGACATCTGAATATGCTGTGTCCGGAGTTTTGGTCCAAGAAGATGCCTCTCACCAGGAGCATGTAATTTATTACGTCAGCCAGACCTTGTCAGCCCCACCCCTACGTTACCCATACGAGGAAATATTAGCCCTAGCTGTAGTCTTTTCCGTACAAAAATTGCGACACTACATTCTACTCAGTCATACCACGGTTGTGGCCGACTCCAACCCTATGGTCTATCTCCTAACCCGGTGGCTCCTACAAGGTTGTGTTGCTAAATGGGTCATTATCCTCCAGGAATATGACCTTACTTTCAGAACTCCTAAAAGCACCAAAGCCCTCGTGCTTGCTCACCTCATCACCGACCTCCCATCCTCTTCGTCATCACCCGCTATCCAAACAGATCTGCATGACGAACAAATCTTCATCATTTCGTCTGACGACCCATGGTACGGAGACATTTTGATTTACCTCCGCATGCAAAAATTTCGACCACACATCGATCGTGACGGACGCCGTCGGATACGACACCATGCCCCCCGATACCTCTTGATAGGGGATGTACTTTATCGACGCGGCGTTGATACCATCCTACGCCGATGCCTATCCCATAGTGAGGCAGAACAAGTCCTCAATGATTGTCATAGCGGTGCTTGCGGAGGCCATTTCTCCGGCATGGCTACCACCCAGAAGATCATTCGGGCAGGTTACTTTTGGCCATCATTGTTTACTGATTGCATCAACGCAGTCAAGCATTGCCAGAACTGCCAACTTTTTTCCCCCAAAGCAAGAACCCCCCCCGCCCCCCTTCATCCATTCATCACTGTTGGACCATTCTGCAAATGGGCCATCGACTTCCTCGACTGCAACCCCACGTCAGCTGGCGGTCACAAACACATCGTTGTGGTCGTCGATTATTTCACCAAGTGGGCGGAAGCCATGCCGACTTACAATTGCAAAGCCGACACTGCAGCATGGTTTTTCTTCAACCATGTTATCACTCGTTTTGGAGTGCCGAAGCAACTAGTCTCTGACCACGGCTCTCACTTCGAAGATGCCGTCTGGAAAGAATTATCAACCATGTTGAAATTTGAACACCATTTCTCTTCCGCCTACTATCCCCAAGGAAACGGCCAAGTCGAAGCGATCAATAAAATTTTGAAGACAATTCTCCAACGCATTGTAGACAAACACAAATCCAATTGGCACCACAAGCTTTTCTCGGCACTATGGGCCTACCGCACCTCAACCAAAACCGCCACCGGTTTTACCCCTTTCCATTTAGTTCACAGTGTCGAATCCGTTCTCCCTATCGAGTGCCAGATTCCAGCTCTACATATCGCCATTGAACTCCTACCAGACACTTCCCCCATTGAGCAACGCTTAGTACTCCTAGAGCATGCCGATGAAGATCAGCGCACAGCCATTCAAAACATGGAAGCAGCCAAACAACGATCCAAACTAAGTTACGACAAACACGTCCACCCAAGAACCTTTTCTAAGGGAGACCTTGTCCTCACTTACGATCAAGCTCATGATAAAACCGGAAAGGGAAAGTTCGTGTCTACGTGGCAAGGCCCCTACATCGTACACACTTGCCTCGAACAGGGGGCATACATTCTGACCGATTCAGAAGGTAATCCCCTACGCAACCCACGCAATGGGTTGTACCTTAAACGATTTTACCCATAGAAAATCTGATGGACACCACCGTCCATTCTAGTATAGGCTTACTTTTTTTTTTCACAAAAAATTCAAAAACCTAAATATTTGTTTTTCTCTGCATGACCACAGATGGATCATCTTCCACTATGCTATGTCGGTTTCACTGATGGTGCAAGCCGTTGGTCTCCCAATCTCGCCTCCGCAGCTTGGGTAATATACTCCCCTTCACATGAGTTAATTCACATTGACGGAGTATGTTTAGGTGCCGCCACCAATAACCAAGCTGAATACGATGCCGTGACCGGTCTCCTGGCCGCAGCTCTCCAAATGAGCATCCGTCACCTCAACATTTTCTTGGACTCACAGCTCCTAGTTTCCCAGCTCAACAACGATTACCAGGTACGCGATCCCTGTCTTTTCAGAAAATTCCTGCGCACTAAACAAATGGTTAGACAATCTGAATCCATTTTGTTCACACATGTCCCAAAACACCTCAATAGTGTAGCAGACCATATGGCCAACAATGTCCTCGACTGGCACACCAATCACATCATGTCATAACCAAAACGTGCATCTACGTGCATAACATGTTCCTCCACGGGCATATCCATAAACAAAATGCATCCACGTGCATAACATGTGCCTCCACGGGCATAAACAAATAACAAAATAATGCATCCACGTGCATAACATGTGCCTCCACGGGCATACATAAATAACAACATACTGCATCCACGTGCATAACATGTGCCTCCACGGGCATATACAAAAGACAAATGTGCATCCACGTGCATACACGACAATATATCCAAATATATATACACATATATATATAAACCATAATAGTCAACATGTCATAGGTGCCCTCAGCACCCGATATACAAAAATACATTAGTCGTACAAAAATGCTTCCCCATATGCTCATCAACATTTGGGGGCAGATACAATATCATCTACTCATCTGGATCCCTAGGCTCCTCTGGCTCCTCCTCTGCTAGTACCATCGGGTCACGGCGAGCCCGAACTCTTCGCTCTGCCGGCCCCACTGGATCGTCCCGCAGATGTATCCTCCTCTCAGCCGGCCCTGCCGGATCATCTCGTCCACCGCCCCTGTGCTCTGCCACAAACACCGCTGTCCTCAACAAGAGCGACCACCACTCAGGCGGCGCACCAAAGCAACCCTCCAAAATATCCCGATCCAGGTCTCTCCAACCATCCTCGGGGAGTCCAGCTAGGATCCTGGCAAAGGTCTATCTGACACCCTCTATGGAGTCATCTCGAGGGCCAACCCCTCGCCCACGAGCCGCAAATCCTCCACCACGCGGAGGTGGTACCGCTGCAGGTGGATGGGCGACCACCATCGCCCTCCCCTGACGAGCCACGTAGCCAGCCGGTGGCACTGGACCCACATCTGCACAAAGCAAATAAGCCATCATATACCATCCAACTATAATCATAAACGATAAATCAAACAACACATGATATACTATCAAATAAAACACAAAACATACCGTCTAAACTCCAGGCCTGTCCTGGGGCACGAGGCATCTCTGGGTCACCTCGATAGTCCATGCCGGCGTAGGGGTAGTCCTCAATCACCAGGGGCATCTGCTCCCACTGCTCATAAAAATCCTCCGTGAAGAAACCGCGGACACCACCGCCGCCATGAGGCATCATCTGCCCCCACCGCATCATGCGAGGCTCACTCACCAGACCAGCATGAATGGGTACCCGTGGCCGCAAGGTCGGCACCCGCTCAAAGAAAAAACAGCATAGAAAGGAGGCATAACAGAACTCACCTCCCTCTCGAATGGCCTTGTCCAGATCTCTCCGGACACCAGCCAGAAACATCTTCCCCCAGGCATAATAAGTCCCCTGAAGAACAGAGTCCACCATCATCGTTTGTCCCCCAGACATACGATGTGGCGCAGCAACACCCAATATCCGTAGAACACATGCCCCAACAGCTCGCATATCCCACTCACGTAGGGATCGCAGACTAATAGAGCTGTTCTGCAAAACAACATCATCAACACAGAAAGTCTGTAACAAGTCCTCCATATCTACACCTGGCGGGATCCGCAGCAGGAGATCGCCCACCTCCCCCAAACGAGGCAACCCGGTCAGAAAATAGACATCCGTGAGAGTGATCTCTAACCTCTCACCCCCAATGATAAATGCACCCTCCGCCGGCACCCACCAATGCACCAGCTTGTTCAGGAGCTGTCTCACAGAACGAATAGGTGGGATCTGAGCGAACTTCAAAAGTCCGCTCATAGCCAGAGTCTGTCGCACCCCCGGATCAGTCTGAATCCTCTCCATAATATCATCATCGATCTCCCGCTCTCGCCACGAGGACAATGGTCTCCTCAACATCCTGCCAGAAAACAGAAGAAATTTTTAGCCCCAGCACAAATTGTTTGAAAAAATCCCATCGCGGCTTTTCCACTAAAAGCCGCGATGACCATCGCGGCATTTCCACCAAAAGCCGCGATGACCATCGCGGCCTCCATGCAAAAACCCGCGATGAACATCGCGGATTTTTGCCAGACAGTCGCGATGAACATCGCGACTATCTCCCATGAACTCGCGATGAACATCGCGGGTTCCAACCTCACAGTCGCGATGAACATCGCGACTGTCAGCCTGAAACCCGCGCGGTTCATCGCGGGAAAAGACCCAAAACCCGCGATATTCCACGTTGGAGAGTCAACATGGAATTTCGCGGCCTTCGGGGGCCCACCGCCAAACAAAAAAGACATAATTGAAAAGGCTAAGGCAAAGAGAGTTACCTAAAACTCGCAGAATCGAAAACCAACGGTGAAATCTCCCGGAAATCAAGAAATAGCTCTGACAGCTCTATCAAACTTGCACGTAACAATGACAAGTCATTTGGGCCCCACGCCCTATTTATAGAAATTCCACCAATTTTCAAACAACCATTGCGGTATCATACGATGTCCATTTTTCAAACCGTTGGTACCATTGGAATCAGCACAGCGAGAACTTCATGCAGGTTCCTTCCTTTTCCCGTTTTCACGGGGTCTATTTTTTGACCATTTTTTAGCCTCTCTCGTGGCCTCGGTTTGTGTGCCACATTGGTCGTTCTCCGTTTTGGACGTGTCATATATCACCGGATTCAGTTTTCCGCACTCATGATGATGCTTGAGATCATTTCTCGCTGTCACGTCCCGATTTTCAGGGCATTTTTTCATGCCCCCACGTCGCCTCGGTTTGCATGTCGCATCGGTCGTTCTCCATTTTTGACATGCCTTATATCACCGGATTCAGTTTTCTGTGCTCATGATGATGCTTGAGATCATTTCTTGCTCTCACCTTTAGATTTTTCGGGCATTTTTTCCATGCCCCCTTGTCACCTCGGTTTGCGTGCCACATCCGCCGTTCTTCATTTTTTACGAGTCTTATATCGCCGGATTCAGTTTTCCACGATCGTGATGATGCTTGAGATCATTTCTCGCTCTCACGCCTAGATTTTTTGGGCATTTTTTCCCATGCCCCCTCGTCGCCTCGGTTTGCGTGCCACATCCACCGTTCTCCATTTTTGACGATTTTTATATCACCGGATTCAGTTTCCCGCGTTTGTGATGATGCTTGAGATCATTTCTCGCTCTCATGCCCATACTTTTTGGCCATTTTTTCAAAATGCCCTCTCATTGCCTCGGTTTGCGTGCCACAACGGCCGCAGCCCCCTTTGTGACAATCTTTATGTCACCGGATCCAGTATCCTACACACATGATGACGCTTGAGACCTTTCCTCGCTCCCATCTATCCATTTTTGTTCGGTATAATTTTATCCCTTTTTCGGACCGAGCAATCCCTTTTGCGAAAAAGGCACTTAGGGAGTTTCTGTTAAGCTCTTTTCTGACTCCTAAAACAATGAAAAGATCGCCGAGCAATCTTGCTTCCTTTCATGCTCGCTAAACGTATCTGAAAGGGCGTCTACCTAGTATAAGTTTACCCCTTTTCCGGACCTCGTAGAATAATTACGAAAAAGGTATACTCTAGTCACATCGACTAGAAGAGTTCTCCATCCGCATCATTTTATGCTTTTTCGGGCCTTGGAGACTAAACTCACGAAAAAGAACACCAATGGAGTCCCCTTACCACTTTCAGACTCTCTAAATATGAAAGCGACCACGAGCAATCACCATCCCGGGCTCGTAAAACCAACAGGACAGTAGTCATAACTACTGCAGAGTCTTCTTATCGTTTTCAGACTCCTTAAAAATGAAAGCACCAATGAGCACGAACAGTCCTGGGCTCACACATCCACAGGACAGTACCATTTCAGAGCACACTTTTATACCTTCTTGGAGCTCATTAAAACTACGAAGAAGGACCCAATGGTGCTTCTCGGCGCCACGACAGATCACATCTACTCATATGACAGCTTCCCCATGATTGGTCGCCTTTGTTCAGAGTGTTCTGCAGTACATCACCTTGAAAATCCATCGACAGCACCTATCAGCTCGTCCTCCCCCCCCAGAGTCAATATATACCATTTAGTCAATCAAAGCAATGATCCCCTCACCTACAAGTCAGTTCCCTACGCTGCCAGGTCAACCATGTCATCATGCTCTGAACAAAGGAAGGTTGAGTCTACCCACTTTATGACACAGTTATTTGCCATCCCCACAACTATGTCAGTCCTACCATCAGCACTACAGCACTTCAGTTCTACACCTCATGCTCCTATCAAGGAAACATCATTGCCTTGTTAGTTGCTGGTCTCCCTCTGTCGACGGCAACCACATTTATTCCAGAGAATAGACCTAGAGGTCCTTGTGTCTTGGACTCATCAGCATTCATGATGAGTGCCTACGAATCATTTCGAGAAGACTCCTCAGTACTTCTCTAAATGGTTGTTTCTCACATGCTTGACTTCAACACCTTGATCGCATCGTTGAGACTCACACAGGGCATTGATCCTTTCAATTTTTTTCGTCGAAGACCCCGGGTACCTCCTGACTCTTCCACATTTGAGAGTCTACCCATGGAAACAACCAGTTACACTTTTTCTATAGATATCCGGGTTGCGCATGGCGACAGTATTCAGATGTACCCCAGTTTCATACTCCCCTGAGTACACAGTTACATTACTTCTCAGAGATGACTCAAAATCTTTGAGTCCCTACAGATGTTGGACACCTTCAGTTTCAGCAGTTCATCAGTTATTCCAGTGTATCAGTTATTGAGATCAGTTATGATCAGGAGTATATCCCAAAATAATGTCCCCCCTGGACCATTATGATGTACCAGTAGATTCTTTATGTATTAGATCCCCCTTCTTGGGACTAATTGTTATGTATATGTCTTTATACGAGCATGGGAATGCCCGCCTCGTCCATTATCAAAGATTATACCTCATTCATATTGAGGCCATGTAATATTTTTTGTTTTTGCAGCTTCCAAGGGTCGTGGCTCCAGTCTCCAACCGGTCTCTTCTCTCCCCTAAAACCCCATAAAAAGACAAATGAACTATGATGTCTATTGGCCATACGATGAGCTCCTGCCCTCACACATCAGGGGGCAATCTGTTAACACCCAAAAAGTGCTCACTAGCTCATTTCCCTATTCACATGACCCATTTGTCCACTTTTTCACCATTTGAGCCTTTGAAACCAACAAAAGGTCACCAAAAGACCTGAGTACACCCCTTTTTCCATTAAAAAAGATTATTTTTCCTAAAAAAGCATAAAAAACCCTCAAAAAGGGTCCAAATTCCCAAAAATATTAAAAAGGGAATAAAAATATTAATTTTATTCAAAAAAGGAAAAAGGAGGGAAAAGTACCTAAACCATGTTGGTCAATACCATTTGGTTTCCACAAAACCACAAATGGTATTCCCCACCATCAAAACCTATAAAAAGGTGGTAGGGGCTCCTCATTTCACATCCATACATATTCCTATCCTCATGCTGCCAAAATCTCCCTTGAGTATTTGGCCATTGTAGCAAGCCTTGGAGAAAGGACCCATTGGAGATTGGAGCTGCTCACCATTGGAGCCATTCAACAACCTTCATCACTTGGAGGTATTGTACTTGCAAGCATTTGCTTGCCCCATTGTCAATACAAAAAATTATTTTTTATCTTTCTTGTTCTTGTTCTTTAATTCAAAATGCACATGCTAGTTTAGTTTAGTTTAGATTTAGTTTATTGTTCTTTGCTTTACATTGAAACTACTGCTACTAGTTAGCAGGTGCCCATAGCACTAAGCCTGGTTGCAAAACCAAGCCAACACCATGGTTTTGGTATAGGAGGATCAAAACGCCCAGGAACATGTGATATACTATGCAAATAAGGGTCTAGCTGATACTGAAACTAGATATTCACATGTCAAAAAACTCGCTTTCGTGGTGGTCATCACCGTCCAAAAGTTCCGCCACTACATCTTGCTCCGCACCACCACTATCATTGCCGACTCGAACCCCATGTACCACGTACTGACACGTTAGGTGCTTGGGGGCAAGTACTTACGTTGGATTGTGATACTGCATGAATTTGATCTTCTTTTCGAGAAATCCAAGTCTAAGAAGTCGTTGGTGTTTGTCAAGCTCATTTGTGACCTTCCCCGTCCCAATGTAGAAGCTGATCACAATGACTCCTTTCTGGATGAATCATTGTTTCTCATCGGTACGACTGATCTGTGGTATGGAGATATCTTGTTATATCTTCAAACCCAATGCTTCAATCCTCAACTTTCTCGTGATGACCGTCGTAAGATTCGTCACCATGCAAAGTATTATTTAATCATCAATGATACTTTGTATCGTCGTGGCGTCGATTTAATTCTTTGACATTGTCTCCCTCATGATGAGGCTGAACAAATTCTAAATGACTGTCACGCTGGGGCATGTAGCGGTCACCTCTCTGGAATGGCTACAGCGCAGAATATTTTGCACACAGGCTATTTCTGGCCTACTATCTTCAAAGATTGTATTGAGGCCGTAAAAAAATGTCCTCCTTGCCAACACTTCCATATGAAGAAGCGGACTCATCCTGCCTCGTTACATCCGGTTATTTCTGTTGGCCCAGTCACAAAATGGGGCATTGATTTTATGCATTGTAAGCCTACCTCAACCGGGGGGCATAGTTACATCATCGTAGCTGTGGATTACTTCACAAAGTGGGCCGAAGCTATGCCTACATACCAGAACGATGACAAAACCGCCACACTCTTCATGTTCAATCATGTAATAGCGCAGTTCGGAGTTCCTCAGGCAATTGTTACCGATCATGGTTCTCATTTGCAGAACCATATGGTTGATGAATTGAGCAACATGTTGGGTTTTCGCCATGAAAATTCAACACCCTACTACTTGCAATCCAATGGACAGGTCGAGGCCATTAACAAGGTCTTGAAAACTATGGTCCAAAGGATGGTAGGGACACATAAGTCCAATTGGCACGACATGCTCTTTTCAGCATTATGGGCCTACCGAAATTCCGTCAAAACCACCACAGGCTTCACTCCTTTCCAATTGGTATATGGATTGGAGGCTGTTCTGCCGATAGAGTGTGAAATTTCATCTCTACAGCTCATTGTCGAAATTCTTCCTAACACTACCACTGAGGAAGAACGTCTCTTGCACTTAGCAAAACTTGACGAGTCTCGCCGAGATGCCTCTCTCGCTAATGAAGCACACAAGAAATGCATCAAGGCCCAATACGATAAGTCAGTTGAACCTCGTATCTTTAACGAGGGTGACCTGGTCCTCACTTATGAACAGAAGCATGATAAACTAGGAGCATGGAAGTTCGAGTCCATGTGGCATAGACCCTACATAGTCAAACGTGTTTTGGAGAAAGGTGCTTACGAGCTTGAAGATTATGATGGAATCTCTTTGGGTGAACCCCGCAATGGGCTTTACCTGAAGAGATACTATGCCTGATCCCTCATGCATAGACTTTCTTGTATATACTGTACATGGTGTGTTTTTGTGTTTTTGTGTGGTGTGACACATTTCTTTTCGAGTGTCTTTTGATCTTGTTTTCGCTTCTTATACCATGTTCTGTCTGCATGTGTAGATGGCAACGTGCTATGGATTCGCGGACGGTGCTGGCCGGCATACCCGTAACCTTGCTTCGGTAGCCTGGGTACTATATTCCCCAATAGGTGAGATCATTTGCTCAGGAGGAAGTTGCCTAGGGTTTGCGACCAACAATGTCGTAGAATATCAGGTAGTAATCAGAACCCTAGCTAATGCCATTTCCTTGGGTATGAACCACATTGTCATCCTCATGGATTCTCAATTAGTGGTTTCCCATCTGAACTGGGTGTACGCCATCCGTGATCCCATCTTACTCCATCTCTTTAGATGAGTACGTTTCTTGGAAAGGTCATTTGAATCTGTTCAATACCTACACATTCCATGGGAGTTAAACACAGTTGTTGACTCAATGGCCAACTTCATTTTGGATGTGTACATCACACACACATAATACTCATATTATGTAAAAGAATTCAAAACATGTAATGTATAAAAGAAAACATGTAAACAAGATCACATCACTAATCATTTTAAAAACACATAATGTATAAATTGCCAATAATGTCTGTACATATATAAATCGCTCAAAAAGTAGTACCAGTACAAAAATCTGAAGCACGATGGCTTTCAGTGTGTCTCTACAAAAATCTAAAGCATCATAGCTTTCAGTAGTACAAAATCTGAGGCCTCTAAGCCCTCAGTACAAGTATGAAGTGTCATCAGGCCTGACTCCTGACCCGTACACCCCTAGCTCGAATGGCATGCTGTCGCTGGGTGAGAAAACAGTCTACAGTCCAAGCCACCTTGCGGAGTAAGGCGTTGAAGCGCACATATGCTCCAACCCAAAATATCTGCATGGGCCTCGGCAAGTCATTGATAGCTGGCTCTGGTACCTCCACAGTCAGCTCAGATAGGTTCCTGTACACCTCCTCCATCTCCTCGATGGCAGCATGAGCACTGCAGGAACGACTGCCTCCCCGCCTCTGTCTCTCCTCTCCAGAAGGGAGAGACCTACTGGTTGCACGGGTCCCACATCTGCACACACATATTACATACTTGTCAACACTACATCAAAAAAATGATATAATATACAAAACTAAAAAAATACAAGGGTTTTGTTCTCACCTATATCACCCCATACTGCACCCTCTGGCAGCGCCAAGTCGAGATCATCTCGGAAGTTCGTCCCGCTGTATGGAAAGTCCTCAACCATCAGTAACTGGCCCTCTAGCTAGCTGAAAAACTTGTGACCAAAGCAAATGATGGGCCCGCCACCATGACGGGTCATTGTTGGTGGGAAAAACTACCCTATAATGAGGAAACGGACATCATCAACTGAAGGGGGATGACAGGTAAGCATACTAACTGTATTATAGAGATGTTTATGAATGGAAATAAGTTAATAGGTCTTGAGAACATACCTTTTGAATGAAGTTCGATCCTAGCTCTTATCTGATCTTGCACTCGATCCTCAAGTCAATCTCCTGTTCGATAAACCTGCAATACAAGTACCTTTCTCAGCGTATCTTGGATAATATATAATGATGAAATGGACAAAGCAATTTAAACATCAATATTAACCAAAACATATCCAAACAAGTACACCATTCAATGAACACTTGATTTGGGACAAGAAAAATGATTCAACCTTTTATTGTCAAATGCAAATCGATGATACAAAGTATACCTGACTTTGCAGCATGCTCCTACAAACTGATCCTGGGCTCCTGCTCTTCTCTGGCTTGGAAATCTTCCAGCATAACCTCCTTCAACACAAGCTTCTCTTTAAGAGTCTCTCAATAGCATTCATGTCTCTAACCCCTGTCTTCATTCTTCCTTGTATTTATAGGACAAGGGAAGCAGTTCAAATTGAGAGATGGTTATGGAGGAAGTTGGGGAAGTTGGGAAACCAACTGCAACTAATCCTCTTCATGAAATTAATTATTTTTTAATCATCTTTTGAGGTGTACGCTACTATTTCACAGTGGAGTAGCACCCAGGGCACTACTATAGTGTTTTACAAGTAGCGCTCATGACTTTTTAAATGTTGAATGCTACTTTATTGAAGAGGAGTAGCGCCCATGAGGTTTGAGCACTACTATTGTACACTGGGGTAGAGTACAGGCGCTAGTCTATTGAGGTAGAGTACCGCTCATGTCTCAAAATGAAATTTTTTAGGGTTTTTCCAGCTTGCAAGGAGGTGGAATGAGTCAAGGTCTCATGTAAGGTCAACATGATCCTCCATCCAAGTTGTCCTTTTGTGTGATCAACAGCTCGAGGTGATCACAGATGGAGAGGTGCAGATTTGACCTATAACAGATGCCCCCTAATGTGTGAGGTCAGAGGGAGCCGATGGCCGAAATACATTATAGTCTAAAGCCAGAGGAGAAGCAAGGAACTGCAGAAACAAATCACAAGAACACCTGAAACAAAGATCAAGGTCAGTGAGCAATTACATTCTTGACATCATATAGATGTGCAGTGTGATACAACATGATCTCCGATACATAACAAGGAGATGTATATATAGCATGGCCACTTAGAATACAAGCGTGGATCCATGTCAAACTGAGAGATCATAGCCATAGCAAGAAACTGGATCTATGTCTCATGGAGAGCTGAATATAAGTGAGGCTCAGTCTTGCGCAACTTGGGTGATAACATAATGAGGTAATGTCATCCAAAATCCCAAGGTCTTCATCCAAAACAACCCGAGGTACAAACTCTAACCATGTGAATAGATGAGCTGATAGTTGAACATGGGGGGTATCGTTTGATTACCGATCATTGATGTATATCGTTAACAAATGCGAGGGCTTCCACCGATAATGATGATGGGGCCCAAGGTACCTAGTATGATCTGACAAGTGTGAATAAATGGACTTGGAGTCGAACACTTGGGGATCCTGTCAAAGAAGAGACATTGATGTATTCTCAACATTCAACAACGAGGAAAATTGCCACTGGTGACTGCAACTCCAAGGTACTAACCAAAACTCTAAACTTCATTCCCAGAGTAAAATGAGTTGATGTCGATGGGAAGAAGTCCATTGGAAGGGAGTCCTTAAGGCATCCTCCATCATCCAACTCGAGGAACACTCAACTGGTATGAGCTGATATGGATTAATATGTAACAAGACTGACACTAGGGTGGCCGACACATGAGGTCGAGGTAAACTGCAAAATGGCCGACACAGAGTATATCCTTGAACATTGAGCACGACACAAAGTAACTCAGGCAGTTTCTGACATAATGGGGCAAATGATAAGCCTGAAATGTAGGAGACATTATCATACCCTCCATATGGTTGGAAGAATAACCAACTGGGGGAGTAACAACTCGGAGATCAGGTTCACCCTGAGGTCAAAAACTAAACCCAACTGACATGATAGAATCAAGTAGGTGCTGTGTTCAAGGATAGAACTGACTGAACTACCTTTGACATTGAAGGTATAACACATTTTCCCATCCCTTATTCTTTTTAGATAAAAGAATACCTTTCTTGTTGTTTTAATGAGTCCAAGAAATAATGAAAACTCAATAGATCCAACCATGTAAAAATTTTAACGAGCCCATGGGAGGAAGACTCAGTACCTTCTTCATTGTTTACAGAGTTCGAAGAAGAGATAGAAGATTGCTCTATGTTACTGATCTCTGGATTTTAATATCGAGCCGAGATCTGTTCTTGCTCGCTGGTGTTTTCAATTTTAAGGAGTCTAAAAAACTTAAACAATAACTCCATATATCTGCTCGTGGATTTTAATATCGAGCCCAAGCAGATTAATGCTCACCGGTGTTTTCCTGTTTATAGAGTCTGAAAAACTTAAACAATCCTCTTTACACCTATCCGTGGATTTTATATCGAGCCCGGATTGGTTTGTACTCGGCGGTGTTTTCTTGTTTATAGAGTTGAAAAACTTAAACAGTCCTCTACTTACCCTCTTGTGGATTTCACATCGAGCCCGAGTAGGTGAATGCTCGCCTGGTGTTTTCATGTTTAGAGAACCTGAAAACCCTAAAGAAAGGCTCCAAAAGGTCCTTTTTCATATATTTAGTCTCCTCCCCCGAAAAAGTATAAAACAAAGGAAGAAGAACTCTTCTAGCGCATACAGAAGTATACCTAGAGTATACCTTTTCCATAGTTAATCCACCTAGGCCCGGAAAAGGGGTAATTCTATACCTGAGTGGATGATCCTTCAAATAATTTAATGATCTTGAAGAGGAAAAGCCTACTCGACAATCTTGTTTAGGTTTGAATAGTCCAAACAAGAGCTTAAAATGACTTAAAGGTCAGCTTCTGGGATCATAGCTTCATAATCTGCCAAAACTAGGTCTTCAACAAAATATTAGTAATCGCAACAAAAATCTCGAATGATATGTGATGAATTTGAACTATTAACTAGTTAACAAGATCTAACATCGAGAAATTTAGTCTTAGGAGATTGGTCCTACAAAGTTTCAGTGAAAAATGAGAACCGGATGAGTGAAATTACCTTTGCACCATGTGTATGTATTAATTAATTAATTAAGTCATTTTAGTAAAAAATTGAAACTATAGGTAATTTAACAATGGTGGGTAAAAATTAAAATTGATTTCAATATATGTAATTTCATTTTAAAACTCAAATTCCAATTTGTTTTTGTAGGGAAAGAATTTGGGGCAAACCTTGCATTTTCAAACCTCCGTGGCGATTGATTTGAGCACCCAATCAGCATTCTTCTTCCGCCAAGTAAGTTAGAATCCTCCCATCTTGCATTTCTATGGTTTAGTTTTCAATTTTTGAGCCCAAAAATACTTGCAAGGCAATGCTCACATCGTTTAATGCACGGGCGCTACTGTGTAAGAAGAGCAGTAGCGTATGAAGGAGATGGGCGCTACTATGCTCACATAGAGTAGCGCCCATACGTTACTGTGTAGTATATACAGTAGCGCTCAAGCCTGAAAATGGAGAAACAAGGGCCGAGGACTGAAAAATTGTCATTTTTTGTGCAGGATGGTTCTTCAATGGAGGGAGAGGGAACATCAGGACATGGATAGGCTAGCCATGCAAGACCCAATCACTCTCCATGCTCTCCAAAGATGTGGTTTGTTGAAGTTTTACCGAACCGTAAATATGAGGGCCCTAAACAGATTATTTCAAAGACTTATTCAGTACTGGGATGTGGATACCAATACCTTTGTCATCCGAGGGAAAAATTTGGAGCTTACATTTGATGACATTTACTTCATTATTGGTCTCTCACGGAGAGGAGATGTAATAAATTTGAAGGGGTCTTCTCATGTGGGCATAGGGTCGGTGCAAGAGTACCTGAATACATATTGTGTGGCTGGAGCTGAGAAATCAGGAAGCCAAATCTTTATTTCTACCATTGAAGGCCTCCCTCTTAAGGTGATTATGAGTATGATTAACCAAGTGGCAGGTAGTGCCTCACTACACCTAGCTTCCAGGCATTCTATGCATGTTGGTGTACGATACTTACAGGGTCATGTGTACGACTGGTGTACTAGTTTACTGGCATCCATGAAAGCTCAACTCACGAGTTGTAAATCCGGGAGAATGAAGAATTTTGGTTATGGCAGCATCTTGTGTACCTTCTTCTTCGATAGGGTACCTGCTATTAGTTTGGGGTTGCCTCTACCTCAGGTTAACCCCCGTGAGCCCAGACTAGGCCATTGGGGCGACATATTCCTCCACCAGAGTGGTGGGGAAAGTCACTATTGTTATCATACTAATGATTTCTGGGGGTGGTGGGAGAGGAAAGTGCCCACCTTCGAGCAGTTTCCATATGCTGAATTGGATTTCCACCATGATCCAGAGCTGGTGCTTCCTCCAAGTGGAGCCTGGGGAGCTATTGGTATGTTTAATTTTGAGAATTATTTAATTTTTTCAAGTATTTGATTTTTATGAATGAATTTTGAAGTACTAAACAAGTGTCATATGCATACATTGGGCCTGTCCATCCCGAGGGACATCCTACCGTCTTCGTGAGGCCAGCTGATGTGGTTGCAGCAGATGCTATGCTGGGGACCATAGAGAGAAAAGTGAGTTGGTTGACTCATGATGTTCCTGCATGCCGTATGGATCAGATACCTATAGATATGCAGGAAGATGTAGTTGGGGTGCCCCTAGCATGGCTTAGAGTGCTATGGAAGGTAGCTAGGCTAGTCATATGTTATCAGAATGCAGTTGATGATGACGAGATCCCTCCTTCTCCATAGGAGATGGATACATTATATGTATATTTTTTAGGCTTCAGAGCCCCGTTTTGTACTATTATGATATGACTTGTATTAGACTTGTGATCCAAAACTAATATATGTTTTGATACAATATCGGCTATATACAGTATCGGTTATTTACATGTGTATGTGTTTGAATTTTATGTGTGCAATATTGTTTATGAAAGTGTATGATACAAATGCCAGTCTAGAACATAGTTTGCAAATGAATCAGCTAATGCGTTTAAATTTCTTGGAATGTGTTCATATATAATAGAATCAAACTGTCTTTCCAATAATCTAACTCGCAGAAACTGACGTAGCAATACAGGATCTCTAATCTGGTAAACACCCATTAACTGAAATACAATTAATTGTAAGTCAAGTCTTACCTCCAAATATGAAATGCCATGGCTAAGAGCATCTCGAAGGAGTTCTATAACTGCACTGTATTCAGCCACATTATTCGTAGTGGGACCCAAACAAATCCCCCCCGAAGAGACTAGTTGGTCAGCGGGTGAGTAAATGACCCAAGCTACTGAAGCCAACTGTCGGGTGTGGCGACTGGCGCCATCAGCAAATCCTACGATATGTTCGGTCGACATCTGGTACATGAAACGAAAACACACATAAGATTAACTAACAAGCATAAACAAAAACTAGCTCTACACAAAATATATAGCTATGTTACAAGAAAAAGCACGACATCCTAAGCATAGTACTTCTTCAGGTAGAGCCCATTTCTAGGCTCGACTAGCTTATTCCCCTCGTAATCTACCAGCTCATAGGCACCCTTCTTCAGTACTTTGGAAATTATGTAAGGTCTGAGCCACGTGGACTTGAAATTCCCAGGTCCCAAGGGTTCTTTTTCTTGATCCCAAAGTAGGACCAAATCTCCTTCAAGGAAAACCCTAGGTCTGACGGACTTGTCATACCGTCCTTTGACTCATTTTTTGTGGACCTCATTTGTTGTGAGCGCGTCGCGGCGCTGCTCATCTAGATGTTCTAAATGTAACAAATGTTCTTCTAGTACTAAAGTATCCGGTAGTAACTGAACGACTAGTTTCAGCGAAGGAATCTCGCATTCAATCGATACGACTACTTCTATCCCATGCACAAGTTGGAAGGGAGAGAACCCGGTAGTAGTTTTAACATTAGCTCGGTAAGCCCAAAGAGCCGGGTATAGCATGATGTGCCAGTTATTTCGACTGGCATTAACAGTTCTTTGCAGTATAACCTTTAAATTTTTGTTCACTGCTTCGACTTATTCATTCGCTTGTGGATAGTATGAAGACGAATGTTATTGTCGAAAACCAAGCATTGTATACAACTTGGTCATCATGCTATTTTGGAAATGACTGTCGTGATCAATCACTATCTATTGACGTAGGCCGAACCGTGCAATAATCTGATTAAACATGAAATAAGCGGCAGTTTCTCCATTTTTTTTAACAGTAGGCATTGCCTCCGCCCACTTGGTGAAGTAGTCAACGGCAACGATGATGTAATGATGCCTTCCAGCCGAAACTGGATTGCAAGTCATGTAATCAACCCCGCCTTTTGTGAAGGGACCTATTGTAATCACAGGATGAAGAGGAGCTGGGTGTGCCCTCATTTTCTTGGTGAAAAACTGACACGGATGACAGCATTTCACTGCTTCCACACAATCTTTAAAGATCATGGGCCAAAAATATCCGGCACGCAGTATCTTCTGAGTTGTTTCCAACCCGGAAAGATGTCCCCCACAAGCTCCACTGTGGGCATCATTTAATACTGCTTCAGCTTGTTCTAGATTTAAGCAGCGTCGTAAGATGGAATCTACCCCACGTCGATACAAAGTATCTAAGATGATGAGATAGTTTTTTGCATGGATTTTCAGCTTGCGTCGCTCTTCTCGAGAAAAAGTAGTAGGACACCTCAAGGTCTGGAGATATACTAAGATATCCCCGTACCATGGGTCAGAGGAATCAATGAGGAAGATATGTTCATCCGGGAATGATGATTCTTCCTCGACATGCTCTAGGTCACTCAGAAACTCTAAGATTAACTCAGTGAACACTAGTGATTTCTTCGACTTGGCCGATTAAAAGACCAAATCGAACTCCTATAGGATCACAATCCATTTATTATATTTCCCACCGATGATTCGTCGAGTGAGAACATACTGAAGGAGATCGATTTCTGCTATCACAGTAGTTTTTCATAAAAGTATATAGTGACGAAGCCTCTGTACCGCATAGACTGCGGCAAGTGCTAACTTCTCAACGTGCGAATATTCAACCTCAAGGGCTATCAATGCGCAAGAAAGATAGTAGACAACGTGCTCTTGGAGCATATCGTCCTCCTGGACTAGTACTATGCCAATTGTATTAAGAGACGCTTCCAGATATAAAAGAAAGTCTTTTGCGTAGTTCGGCGGGCTCAACAAGGGTGCTGAAAGTAGTGCCTTTTTCAAGGCCTCAAAGGATGCTTGAGCAGCTTCGTCCCACACAAAGTAGGAGTCTTGTTTGAGTAGTCTCATAAAACCTTTGGTAATCTTAGCATAGTTTATGATGAATTTCCGTAGGAAATTAGACATGCCTTACAGACTTTGGAGTTGTCGCAAGGTACGAGGAGGAGGCAGATTTACAATTGCCTCAACTTTTAGCGGGTCGACCATTATGCCACGACTGGAGACAATGAAGCCTAGTAGATGTCTCGATTCGACGCAGAACATGCACTTGTTAGGATTCAAACGAATATTATAGTGTCTGCATCTTTCAAACACCAGTCTGAGATGAGCTGGATGATCTCGTCTCTTTCGAGATCGCGCCGAAGGGTCATCCAAGTAAGGTTCTACTATGTGTTTGATATCATGAAAAGTGAAATTCATCGCTCACTGGAAAGTAGCTACAGCACTCTTCAAGCCAAATGGCATCTTCCGATAAGCGAAGGTCTCCCACGGGAAAATGAAATCTTTTTTATGTTGATCTCGGGTTTGATTTGTATTTGATTGTATCTCAAAAATCCGTCCATGAAAGAGAACATCTCATGTCTCACATAGGCATCTATGATTTGATCAATAAACGGTGTAGGATAGTTATCTTTCAGACAAGCTTGGTTCAAGTCCCGGAATTCAGTACAGACTCTAATGGTTCCTTTCTTCTTATCAACCAAAACAGGATTTGAAACCCATTCCATCATGTCAATCGAATAGATGAAACCGGCTTTAAGCAACTTTTCAACCTCCGCCTTGATGGCAGCTGCTTTTCTAGGGTTCACGGGACGGAGCTTTTGTCTCACAGGTTTTGCATTAGGGTATGTCATGATGACATGCTCCACGATGGCTGGGTCAATGCCTGGCATCTCCTCATATGACCAGGCAAAAATGTCACGAAATTCTTTGAAAAGTTTTGTACACAAAGCGATCTCTTGTGGAGAACATTCTGCACCAATAAAAATGTTTTCCACGACTCTGGGTTTGGTGGAAATGTTAATCGGAATTGTTCTCGATATATTGGCCATATTTCCCTCAGCATAAACATCTCTCGAAGTAGAAGGACAAGATGACAAATCAACAAATCCACCAGGTCTCATACGAAATTCCCCTCTCTCAATCCTGTCTAGATCTGGAAGCAGGTAGGACCTATGATGCATATGTTCCCATGGTTGGTCCAGGCCCATCATGGCTTCATCGGATGGCAAAACCATGTCTAAACAATTGAACAAGTGGGTGGAATTCAGTGACCATGCCGAAGCATAGTCCATATCTGACTCAGCAGAAACTGGCGGAGTCACGATATGTTCCATTGCAGCATGTTGTGCTTCCATGTAGGCTACTTCTGCAACAGATAGAGGCAGTGAAGGTTTTGATGTAGTGGGAAGGATCCAAGGGTCAGTTCTTAAACCAACTGTGAAAGTTTCAGTAGAAGTACCCACATCAGAATTCATAAAAATAACTAGAGAGGGAAGGTCAAAAGTGCCTATTAACGACCCGTAAAGCCCTGCTCCTAAACTCTCACTAACTGGGGTGGTTTGATCAACTAATGGAATTGTGGTTTCTGAAGAAGTCTGGTTGTTTCTCTGAGTGAAATAAAGCTAATCGACTATAACGACCTTACCTTCAAATGGGAACATAACAACTCGAAAAACTGTCGATGCAATAGCTCGCATGGCATACGTCCAGCTCCTGCCTAATAACATGTTGTAATCAAGCAGAGCATACAGAACTTCTACTTCTATAGCAACTATCTTACCGGCCAATGTGACATCAAATGCTAGCAAAACCCTGTGTGGACGGAAAGTCCTTCCATCAAATGCAGTAAGTAGTGTGTTACAAGGGGCTAACTCGGGATAACCCAAATCTTTCCAACAGGAAATTGACATTACGCACATCGATGCGCCCTCATCTACGATAGCTCGTCTAATGGTCATTGGGCCATGGATGACTTCTATCTGAAGAGAAACGTCGTACGGAAACCGGTATTTGATATCATCCATATCAAATCGTGCAGACATGTTAGAGGATTCCATACTTCCAATAGCTGACAGAAGTGCATTTCGTTGTAAAGGAAAACTTTGCAAGACTTCTAAGGTAGACATGGCATAAGGGGTTTGGGATAGATCCTCAACCACATTGTAGTTGGGGGCAACCCGAGTGTTGGGATTGTGCAATGCCCGTTTCAAGACACCCTTCGGGATCTTGGGCATTGGGTCCACAGGTATGTGGAGTGGAGTGGAGGATTCTGGAATCTCTTTGTCCTTTTTCTGTGCGTCCGAGGTATAGTTCCTGGCTCTCGTTTGTAAGAGTGCATCTAAATTAACCATGTTAATAAAAGTTTGATCAACCAAAGCATCTGTGGTGCCCCCAGCATTGGAGGTGCCAAAAGCTGAACCCTGACCCTTAGGGAATGGATCTTTCAGTACGGCAGGTTTCTTCTCTTGAAGCAGCTTCTGGGCTTCTTCGAGTAGAGGGCATTGATGAGTGAGGTGATCCTACTTGCAAATTTTACAAGGGAACTTGACCTTCTTCTTCTCTTTGTTACCCTCCTCGGCATTCCCTTTTTGGGGATTCTGATGGTTCCCCTCTCCTTTCTTGCCCTTCTTTTTTTTATTGGGCTGCCGAGGGCCCTTTTGATTGTTCTGAACCTGATTAACATATTCAGAAGTAGAAGGAGAGGTTGTGACAGAAGTAACTTCTACAATCGACTGTTTAATAGATAAGGCATGAACCTGTTTAGTCAAAGCTTCGAAAGCTGCAGAATCAACTGAACCCACTATGCCGTCAGCGTGTGGTCTAGGCTTAGGTCTACTTGGATCAGTATTTGATCGCGGTGCATCAGGTATAATTTCGTAAAGTAATCCATATTGTGCGTAAACAAGGTATAACTGCTGGGTCCGCAAGATGGCTTCTTCCTCAGTAGATACTCCAGAAGTAGCTACTTCCTTAGAAATATAAGGAAGGAGTGATTTCAAATACCAATCAAGAAGGAATTCTGGAGGTATGTTGGCTTTAATGAGCCTCTTCCATATTCACCACTCCTAAATGTGATTAGATAAGTGAGTGGCTTTATTTTTTCCTAAATGTAGACAAAAGGTCTGTTCCGACATCATACCGAATAGGAAGCTGGAAGTGATTCAGAAAAAAAGTTGTGAGATCCCGAAAGTTAAAGAAAGTGGCTGCTGGTAACTCGATGTAGCATTTAGCTGTAGCACTGGTTAAGGTTCTCTGGAACAGTCTCAATCTAATGGAATCTTCGTTTAAGGAGTTCGAGGAACACCATAAATGGAAAGTAGTGACATGGTCACTAGGATCCTCGCCATTTTTGCCTTCAAACTTTGGAATGTCCGAAGGTAACTTGGTAGGAACTGGTGGCCGTGTGGCGTTATGATACACTGGATCGTTTGTCAACTTGGAAAGATCTGGCAGGTTTAAAGTTGCCAGAAAAGGTAAACGAGGCCTGCAAGATGGTATTTGATAAGCTGGGGTCGTAAAGGGGGAACCACCCATAGTTTGACCCGTGAACTGCTGGTAGGGGTTGCCTCTTGTCGTCTACTGTTAAGGGTTTCCCCCAGTTATTTGCTAGTAGGGGTTTCCCCCTGCCATCTATTGGTAGGGGTTTCCCCCGACCATCTGCTGGTAGGGGTTTCCCCCGACCATCTGCTGGTAGGGGTTGCCCCCAACCACTTGCTGGTAGGGGTTTCCCCCTTCCATCTGTTGTTGCGCGAAAATATTATTGAAATTCCCCCACCCATATGCAATTGGGTTAGTGCTCTGTGGGTTCGTCCACTGTGGCTGTGTGTTAGCCCTGTCATATTGCTGGTTAAAAATGTTACCCCCTCCTCCTGAAAATAGGGAAAAATGGACGTTTCCTGCAGGTATATTACCTTGATTCGTGTTGGGACCCACAAAGGTATTGAAACCAGTAGTAGCTGACGTAGATGGTGCGGTCATGGTACTCATGACAGGCACAGTTGCAGAAACACTTGGCCCTATATTAGATGTGGAAATCCATGTGTTGGGTGTGTTATATAACGGTTGAATCATAGGAGGTGGAACTAGATTAGTCGTACTGCTAGGTCCAAAAGTAGGTGTGGAGGTAGATGCCATAGTTGTTGAACTCGGCATACCTAATGTACCAGTATTAAAGCTGAAGGATAGAGTGGACACAGAGGTTGTCTGTGCCGAACTCAGTGTAGCAGTAGGAGGAGGATTTACAGTATTAATGTTCATACCTATGGTGGGATTCTGTGGAACTCCCGGTTCGCCTCCTAGATTAGTCATAAAATGCTCAGGTGGGAAATTATATGCACTGTAATCAGGTTGTTGGAAACCAACGGGTAATAGAAGCGGATTTCTAAGATTAGTCAAAGGAGGATTAAAAGGAGTACTATACTCCGCAGAAGTGAGATCTTCAATCTAAACTGAACTAAAATGTCGCTTCTCTGGAATCCCCGGTTGTGGTTCCTCAGGAACCTCTATTTCATGGTTTTCTGTTGCAGTTTGTAGTTCTTCAGGAAACTCTATTTCAGGTGGTAGTTCCTTAGGAATTTCTATTTTTGGATTCTCCATTGTAAAAAGTTCCTTAGGAAGTTCTATTTCACTAGTGGTTTCCAAGGGAACACTGGGGTCTACCCGCTGTCGTCTAGCTGGTGGTAGTGGTTCTGTTCTAAGTGGAGGAAGGTTTTGCAACCTTCTCGACCTACGAAGTTCCTGGTTTTCCATGAGTATATATAAAAATAAAACTAGAAAACCTAGTGGCCACTAAGACTAGGGGGAAAACAGCACGCCAACTAAAAAGTCCTAAGTATGCAAACCAAGCAAACAAGATGCCTTCCAGAGAAGAGTCTGGGATGATGAGGGCCCAGAACAAATCAATGAAGGATGAAGCACAGTTACTCAGGGTCCACAATACAATGAATAAGGGTACAAGTGTTGGAATCACCCAACCGCCCTCCCAAATACCTGTAAGGGATTTCCTCCCACATCTGTCCTAGGTACAGCAGATATACCCTCCGTTGTCACCTGTGTATGAACCTATGGTCAGATACTAAGGATACCACAACACCAAAAACTCCTGGGGGAACAGTCTCAGGTCGAATCGGAAGGCGTGGGAAGGGTAACTAAACCCGAAACTCAAAAGAGTCCCCAAACGCGATCCAATCCTGGTATATGCTCGAAACAGAAAGTAGGAGGGGTATTCCCAACAATCTGATCTCACAAGATCTACTGCATAGATCCCAGGCAAGCTTTGAATGAAGTGGGTTTACCTGTGATAGCCGAACTACAATTTTTGAGTAATGTGTGACCTTGGGTGGTTTAAGGTGATTTAAACCCAAGATCCTAACCAAGACTAGTTGGTGTAGTGTATCCCTAAAAAAGAAAATTGTTGCTATTTAATTTTATTAAAGATTTTTAGGGCTGTTATTACTCAAAAGGTAGTGCGTTTGTGTGGCGTGGTTGCAACAGGAAAACAAAGTGCATAAATTACAACTTTCGACAACAAAACTTTTTATTTTTTCATTTAATGTTCTTTCCAACTTGAAACTTAAACAAGTCTAAGCAAATTTTCTTTTTGTTTTCTTTTAAAATTCTAAACAAAATAACCTATGCTATCTTGCAAAAAATATAAGCCTTACTAACCCTAAGCTACCAAATTTTTTCTTTTTCTGTTATTATAAACGAAAAAGAACTTATAAACATGGAAAGCAAATAAGACTTATGCACAATGTGTAAGTATGGCTAAAAATGGCTCCTAAGCTTACAGCTGTCAAAACACTAGCTCGACAAAGGATTGTCCTATAGGTTTTTTGCAAAAAAGAAAAAGCCTTCACACTCGGAAGCAAAGTGGAGAGAAAACAAAGGGAGAGGATGCCCCAAACTGGAAATCAAACTCAAGAGAAATGACCCAAAGCATCAAACCCTAAAAAGACCACCCAACCAAGCAAACGGTAGGCAAGCAAGCTAACAACCACCCTACTAACACAAAGACTGAGAAATGAAGCAAACTAAAGCACTCTAAATACACTTGGTACCGAAAAAGACACAAATTCAAGGAAAGTTGGAACTCAACAAGTTTGGAAGACACCCCAAAGGCTCCAAAATGGACCAAACCCTAAAACAAAGGATAAGATGGGTAAAGAGCAAACAAGTGTTGCTACAAACAGCACATGCAAATCATGCAGGTTTGTAAGTCAGCAACACACCATCAAGGCAAAGGTAAGCAAGGGTGTTCACTAAGGAACAAATCTTAGTCTCCAAAAAGAGTTATAAATAGAACAAACAATCCACAAGTAAGCAAGTAATATAAAGATGGAAAAAAGAGTCAAAGAGAGGTTCTAAGACTCAAAGAAGAGTTATAAACCTAAAAAACCAGTCAAGGGGACCTAAAACAAAGTAAAAAATCCACCCAAAAAGGCAAAAAAACTCAACCAAACAACCAACAGAAGGCTATAGGAATGTACCCTACTGTGCAGTAGGGAAACTAGCGCTCCTGGATGGATGGGCACTACTATATTAAGGCAGAGTAGCGTATGGGCGCTACTATATGTGTAACAGAGTAGCGCTCAGGTCTTAAAGAGCTAAAAAAATGACTTTGAAAAGATACAAAAGACTGAAATAAAACAGGGATAAGCAAGCAGGGGATATCTGCAGGACTTCTCAGAGGATTGAAAGAGTTATAAAGTACTAGAAAGAAAATCAAGAAAGGTTTGCTAGAGCAAAAAGACAATACTCCCCAGCGGAGTCGCCAATCTGTTGGCGGGAAAAACTACCCTATAATGAGGAAACGGACATCATCAACTGAAGGGGGATGACAGGTAAGCATACTAACTGTATTATAGAGATGTTTATAAATGGAAATAAGTTAATAGGTCTTGAGAACATACCTTTTGAACGAAGTTCGATCCTATCTCTTATTTGATCTTGCGCTCGATCCTCAAGTCAATCTCCTGTTCGATAAACCTGCAATACAAGTACCTTTCTCAGCATATCTTGGATAATATATAATGATGAAATGGACAAAGCAATTTAAACATCAATATTAACCAAAAAAGATCCAAACATGTACACCATTCAATGAACACTTGATTTGGGACAAGAAAAATGCTTCAACCTTTTATTGTCAAATGCAAATCGATGATACAAAGTATACCTGACTTTGTAGCATGCTCCTGCAACTTGATCCTGGGATCCTGCTCTTCTCTGGCTTGGAAATATTCTAGCATAACCTCCTTCAACACAAGCTTCTCTTTAAGGGTCTCTCAATAGCATTCATGTCTCTAACCCCTCTCTTCATTCTTCCTTGTATTTATAGGACAAGGGAAGCAGTTCAGATCGAGAGATGGTTATGGAGGAAGTTGGAGAAGTTTGGAAACCAACTGCAACTAATCCTCTTCGTGAAATTAATTATTTTTTAATCATCTTTTGAGGTGTACGCTACTATTTCACAGTGGAGTAGCGCTCTAGGCGCTACTATAGTGTTTTACAAGTAGCGCTCATGACTTTTTAAATGTTGAACGCTACTCTATTGAAGAGGAGTAGCGCCCATGAGGTTTGAGCGCTACTATTGTACACTGGGGTAGAGTACAGGCGCTAGTCTATTGAGGTAGAGTAGCACTCATGTCTCAAAATGACATTTTTTAGGGTTTTGCCAGCTTGCAAGGAGGTGGAATGAGTCAAGGTCTCATGTAAGGTCAACATGCTCCTCCATCCAAGTTGTCCTTTTGTGTGATCAATATCTCGAGGTGATCATGGATGGAGAGGTGCAGGTTTGACCTATAACAGTCATGATCTCAGTCCATTTGAGCATATGGGGGTCCCTAGGCTCCCTGTCATCAAGAAGCAACTGCAGATGTAGAAGAGGAATGATACTATGATCGATCCATATCCAAACTGCTTGAGATCCCTGCGCCGACACTTGGTCACCTGAGCTCGGATGTTGGCGAGGAGACCCTCGCACCAGTTGAAAACCTTGGGAGACATACAGTCTTCCGCATACAACATCTGGGTTTGAGTAGCCGTGTGTGGGGCTTGGCTACCCCCACCCTAGTAATGGTAAGCAATATGGTCCGCAGTGGACGGCTCACCACATCCCTAATGAGTATCTTCCCACTAGAAGGACGAGAAGTAGCAACACATTGCTATGACACCATATCCTCAACTGTATGGTCACTGGCCCGTGTCCCAGTAATTTGTACAACATCCCCTCTTTGGGACAAACCGGTCAGAAAGTAGATATCCTCAATGTCAATTGTGAGGATATCCTCACCTATCACAAAGTATTGTTGGGCCGCATCCCAACTCTGGAGCATGTGTGTCAGTAGTCGGATCTGGGCTCTCATCCCCTGTATCTCAAATAATTTGATCAACGCGCGGTTTCTCAAAGCTTCCACGCATTGTGGATCGCTTGCAGCTTGTTCATCTTCTACTTCATGTTCTCTCTCTCGCCACTCCAATACCATTTTTGCTTGCTAGTAACTTGCCAAAAGGGACATTTAAACCCTGTTAGGCCCTTCCTCAACTTTCACAAACTCCCTTTTTGGATTATTTTTTATGTTTGAGTTTTGGGTTTCCGCCATCGTGTTGTACCTTTAGGTACAGGGCAACGTCGTCACAGGTCTTGTTTTCTAGGTTTGCGACGATTCGGTCTCATCACAAGTCCCGAAAGGGCCACTTGCAACGAGCCGAGGGCGCAATGGCCCTTCCCCAAATCACCAAAAAACCCAAAAAATGGACAAGAAATCAAAAACTAATCCACTGCAAAGTTGTTGGATGAGATTTAGGCCTACCTGGTCTGGACGGTTGGTGAAATGGCAGATCGTAGCTCCTGAAATCGGCAAAGGAAGTTTTGGCTCCAAATTGGTACTTCTCCACCCAAATTGGCAATTTGAACAATGTTTCTATTTTTGGCCCATATTTCTATTTATAAATAGAATGGAATATTCTTTTTCCAATATTTTGGTGCTTTTGGGCCATTTACTATAGTTTCGACCGTTTTTCATTATATTTTGGGTTATTTGACACTTTCTCTAGTGTACAGGAGTCATAAAGTGGTCTTTTGTGCTGTTTCTCACATCACCAACAGTAACTATAGGTATGAACACCCCTTTGAATGTTTTGTCATTATTATTTTTAGTTAGTCGTAATTATTGCATGATGATGAGTTTACTCTTCATTTGTTCTCATACTCACGTAACTATGAGAACAGGTACCGAGTTATGATTTATCACTTTTTGGGGCTCGTTAAACTTCCACGGAAAAGGACACCCCCCAGAGTCTACCGTTAAGCTCTTTTTAGGCTCTCGAAAAATGAAAATATTGCCAAGCGAACTTGTCGCATTCACGCTTGTTAAAGTATTTGAATGGTCATATTCCTGGTGATAGTTTACCCCTTTTTTGGACCAAGAGGCACTAATTATGAAAAAGGAATACTCCAACCAATCATGACTGGAAGAGTCCTCTCCCGCATTGTTTTACCCTTTTTCGGGAGATGAGGCTAACTTTACGAAAAAGGACTGTTGGAGTCTTCTTTAGTTCTTTTCAGACTCTCTAAACATGAAATGATGACCGAGTTTACCTTCTATAGACTCGTTAAATTTTCACATTGAAGGGCCCATCATGGGACGAACCCCTCCTATCCCAGGTTTGGAAAATATTTGGGATTGGAATCATCTATGAGATGAGCTATACCGAGCATCTGGTTACCCTCATCAAGCTCGTAAAAAACACATGAGGCACTCATCATTCATGATGGGGAAAAAAGAAAGTGTTTGTGTTACATACCTTAGTGGTAGTATATAGTCATTCTTGAACATGGCACTCATCTGCATTCGCATACAGTACGTGGGTCATTTGTTTGTCTATGAGTCCCCGCTTAATTTCTAAGTCCCATTACTCCTCTGAGTCATTCAGAGAAAGCTTCCACCATCAGTTGCATTAGAAGTTTGCGTCATTCTCATTGTGTCAATATTTCCAAGTCATGCCATGCCCATGTTCAAAAACACATCCACTATCTATCATCTACAGTCAGTACACACGTCATCATGCCGTTGTTACTTTGAGTCAGTCTTACATGTTACTGTACCATCCGATCCACTCTACACATCTTTTGTCATGTTTCGTGTCGATTGATGAAGGATTCATCATGGCCCTCCTTCAATGGATTCAACCTTGTCGACTTCAACTCATCATCCGAGGATTGAATCTAGATACCAACCAAGTACCTTGGCCCTGCATGCCTCAATGACAGGTTACCGTGCTTTCATCATGAGTTTACATCATTGACTCTTGATTGAAAGATTTAATCTTGCATTCAACTTCAAATCATTTATTCACACTTGATGATATGTATTATGATACCTTGGGAATCATTGACATCAATGGTGATCTCCCTCGCACTTGTTAACGTTTTACATCAATGGCCGATAATCAAGTGGTTTCTACCATGTTCGACGTCAAGACATTTGTAATCACATGGATAGATTCGTATCATTGCGGGTTCAGCTTGAAGACCCTGGGGAGTCATGCTTTACCCAGGTTGCGATGGAGTTTTTATTAAGTCATATTACACGGATCCACTTTTGTATTGGTCGTGGCTATGTTACCATCTCATCATGGATCTACGCTTGTGTCCAGTAGCCATGATTGTGTTCAGTCGGTCATTACTACCATGGATCGACAATGTATTGGTCGGCAGCCATGTTGTACTTCATGTCAGATTGTCCATTCAGAGTCAGTTGTACTGCATCGGTGTCCTTTGTTCATCGAGCCTATTGCCATTATTTCTTTCAAAGCACTTCACCTGTACATCCTTAACAGCTTCATGCTTTGGGGGGCATTCTGTTACACCTAAAATCTACTCATCATTAGATTCAATGTATACATCCCTGAAGTCACCTGGACTAAGTACCTTCATTTGGGAGGATTTGCACTCAATCCTGCAATCTTTTGAGATGTCGTCACAGGTTGCACATTAGCAACATGCAACGTCGTAGCTTGCTCCACTGCAGGGTGTGACAAGGTCTATTAATGGGAAAAAATAGCCTATTCGAGATCCTTCTCGAAACTTACCCATTTAGGGGCTTATCCATGACCTCTAGGAGAGCTGGTACTCGACCCCTAACTCTTTGGGAGGATCCCCTATCTCTCTCCTACCATCTCTCAACCTATCCTATCCATACCCTATCCACTTAGTCCTATATAAGTGAGGCTCACTCTTGTCCCAAATGGAGGAAGACTATGGTATCTACATGCTGGTGAAATCTCTCTTAAGACACCTCCACTCACCTATTAGAGAGCTCATACTTCCTTGGAAGAACATGGCAATTGGCTTGGTCGGAGAAGGGCTACTGCGTTAAGTCTTTGGTTGTAGTTCTATATCTCTATCATGTACTCCTCTATTTACAGTAATGCAAATGCTTTCCACCAATATTGTTCTTATGTGTAATGATATTGTGTAGTTTACCTGCTTAACTGTTTACTTAGATCGCTTATTATATAGATGCTCTTTACTCGTTTCTCTTGTTTCTGTGTCTTGACAGGTCTTGCAGCTTGGATTTGACGATCATGGGACGTGGAGCAACATTTAGGAGAAAGGATTGCGTAATAGAAAGGTAAGACATCTAGTACTTGGTCCTTAAGTAGATCTAGGAAATGCACTTGTAGTCTGTTTTATTTGTTCTAGACTCACATTGAGATAGGGAGATCCTGCTCGCGTCCGCTTGAGTGGATTGTCCAGTAACAAACCCATGTATGCAAACTGCACAAGGATTTGTATGGATTGAAGCAAGCTCCCAGAGCTTGGTATGGAAGAATTGACAGTTTCTTAACAAGCTTGGGCTCTACCAAGAGTAAAGATGATCCTAACCTTTATCTCAAAGTTATGGATGATGAACCTGTCCTATTGTTGTTGTATGTGGATGATATATTTATGACTGGGAATGAGAAACAGATTATCGAGTGCAAGAAGAAACTCTATGCAGATTTTGAGATGAAAGATCTCGGTTTGAGGAATTACTTCCTAGGACTAGAAGTATGGCAAGGCTCAGAAGGAATCTTTCTCAACCAGGGAAAGTATGCTCTGGAAATCTTGAAGAGATTTGATATGTTGGAATTTAAAGCCATGGCCACTCCCATGGATTCCAACTTAAAGCTATTAGCAGATGACTCATCGGAGTTAGTGGATGTAACTCTGTACAGACAAATTATTGGGTCATTAATGTATCTGATGAACACTAGGCCGATATATGCTTTGCTGTGAATACCTTGATTCAGTATCTAGGGGAACCTAGATGTATTCACTTAATAGCTGCAAAGCATGCGATGAGGTACCTGAAGGGTACGATAGACTTTGGTCTATATTATCTTGGAGATCATGACTTCGTATTGTATGGATACATAGATGTTGATTGGGCTGGAAGTGTATCAAACAGAAAGAGCACATCGGGTGGATGTTATTGTCCGGGATATGCCATGATCTCGTGGTTTAGCAGAAAGTAGTCTAGTGTGGCTCTCAGTATAGCTAAAGAGGATATATAGCTGCTTGCTTTGCTAGTTTTGAAGCAATATGGCTTTGGAAATTGTTATTAGGATTGTTTGATTTAGAGATGGATCCCATTGTGATCCTGTGTGACAACCATAGTTGTATCAAGATGACAGAGAATCCAGTGTTCTATTATAAGTCAAAGCACATAGAGATCTGATATTTCTATATACGGGATATGGTGCAGAAAGGAGCTATCAAGCTCGAGTATGTAAGCACTGATGAACAAGTTGCTGATATATTGACCAAACCTCTGTCTCGAGTAAAGTTTGAGTATTTCTGAGACAAGTTTGGTGTGATTCAGAAGGACCCTCCTCGAAAGGGGGAGTGATGTGATCACTGATGATGAGATTTCCTACATCAACAGTAAGGTCAATGATATGGATACCTGTATTGATGATGCCGACAATAAGGTCGATGAGTGGTACTTAGACTTGGTCTAAGATGATGAGTGGATTGTATCATCCTTGGACACATGTCCTAAAAGAGATCCGTAGACATGTATCCAAGAAAGTGGTCCCTAGTGGATGTGATAGGACTGCATCGTCCCTGAACATTTGGTTCAAAATGTACGTGATAGGACTGCATCGTCCCTGAACATTTGGTTCAAAATGTACGTGATAGGACTGCATCATCCCTGAACATTTGGTTCAAAATGTACGTGATAGGACTGCATCATCCCTGGACATTTGGTTCAAAATTTACATGATAGGACTGCATCGTCCCTGAAATTTTGGTTCAAAATGTACATGATGGGATTGTATCGTCGCTAGACATGAGACTTGTCTTAAAAGGATCACGGATTGTATCGTACCCAGACATGAGACTTGTCTTAAAAGGATCACGGATTGCATCGTCCATAGACATGATACTTGTCTTAAATTGATAAGGATTGATCATCTTGGAAGTAGATCTGGATTGGATTGTCCATAGACATGAGACTTGTCTCAAATTGATAAGGACTGATCATCCTGGAAGTAGATTTGGATTGCATCGTCCATAGACATGATACTTGTCTTAAATTGATAAGGATTGATCATCCTGGAAGTAGATCTAGATTGCATCGTCCATAGACATGAGACTTGTCTTAAATTGATAAGGATTGATCATCCTGGAAGTAGATATGGATTGCATCGTCCATAGACATGAGACTTGTCTTAAATTGATAAGGATTGGTCATCCTAGAATTGGATTGTGTGTATTGCAGGTTATGCTACTATGATGATACTATTGATCGAGATGATCCAGATGTTGTTGATCGAGATGATCCATATGATGTTGATCAAGAGGATCCAGATGTTGATACTGCTAACCAAGATTATCCAGATGTTGTTGATCGAGAGATCCAAATGATGACGTTATTCTAGCTATTCGAGTGATGCAGAAGATGAAGATTCAGTACTAAAGATGTTGATGTTCCAGTATTGAAGATCTTGAAAATGTTCCAGTAAACTGTTTGAGTAACTGATGATGTATGAAGAAAACTTCCAATGATCTATAGATGTATCATGTATCATGTAGTTAATGACTCCTTTCTCCTGCAGATCTTGTTATAATATCCTTCTCATTAAGGGGGAGTGTTGAAACATTGTAACTTCTAAGAATATTATATTTGTACTTTATTATTTCGGAGATGTTTCATTCCTCTGAAGAGATCCTATTGTATATTCGGAGATGTTTATTCCTCCGAGAGAGTGTGGTAACTAGGGTTATTAGATCTACCGTGTGAGGTCGGCCCTGAGTTAGCTGTTTAGGGGTTATTAGACTCTCTCAGGAGAGGTCGGTCCCATTAGGGTGAAAAGTCAGTTAGAGCATGAGTATAAATAGAGGAATGAGTATAAATAGAGGAGGTGTGTTCCTCATTTATCTCATTCACTCAGTCACTTGTGATTGGCGCATAGGAGAGAGAGAGGTCTGCATAGGAGGAGAAGGAGCTCTTGTTTGGGTACTACATCTTGTATTGGTTGATTATCTATATTGAGGAAAGCTTTGTTGGGTTTTCTACCCCATGAGGGTTTCCCATGGTAAATCTTTTTCTATCTTGTGATTATGTTTCTTTCAATGATCTTACTTGTGAAATTAGGCTAAACTTAACACATTTTAACCTCTGAGCAGATTTCATCCTTGAGACCACTGATAAAACAAATCCTATAGAATTCATCAGAAAATCCTTCTGTGTGATTTGCGAGTTTCTCAAATTATGTCTGATACTCTCTCACAATGCCAATTTGGCGAAGTTTAGTGAGTGCTCCTGTGAAGTCATCAAAAGCACTAGGACCAAATCGTTGCAAAAGGAGTTGCAAAAAATCTGTCCAGTTTGGCTCGTCATGAGCTTTAATGTACCAATGGTACCATTGAAGGGCTTCATGTTCCAAATGAAAGGATAAAAGTGGAACTTTGTAGACATCAAAAGTATTATGCAGACTGAAATATTGTTCTCCCGGTATATCCATCCAGTCGGATCAATACCATTGAAGTGAGGAAAATGAAGCTTCGACCCACGAAAGTTGCTGGAAGAAGAGAACCCAATGGCTGCAAAAGATTCTGGCTGTTGGTTATTGTTCATGGCTGAATGCTAAAGATGGAGGCTAAGAAATTTTTCATCCAGATCTTAGATTTTGGTTTTGAGGGATGCAAGTTCTTCATCCATGATTTGTGCTCCTGCACAGGTGACAACCATAACCAAGAGTTTTTTTGTTTTTTATTTATTTATTTTTTTGAATGGGTAGAAAAACAAAAACATAAGCTTTTTTAGTAAAGGAAAATTTGGATTTGGGAGAAACTCTGATGGGTAATTGGGGTTTAACTAGGTTTTGGACACTTTCTAATGGACAGGGAAGCAAAAAATGAGGATTTTAGAAGCAGGATAAAAGAATGAGAAAATTTGTCAGAGAGGGACAAAGAAGCCGAAATAGGAAATGAACACTGTGGCAAAATTTAAAGGTGATTGGATGAAAATCAAAGAAGTTATGGCAAACCCTAAAATAAACGAATGTGGAATTTATGGCTTTGGGAAGTGGAATTTGGGATAGGCTCCTTAGGAATGATATATCCAGAATGGGATTGCAAGGGTTTCAGTGAATTTTCAGGGGAAACAGAGTTAAACAAAGGAGATATGGCGAAAAAGCAGAATTTTTGACTTTTTTTCTTTTGGAATGGATCTGAAACGGATTTCGAAATGGATCTAAAATGGCTCCGAATGGATCTAAAATGGCTTTTGGAATAGATCTGAAATGGCTGGAACTGGAATGGATCGGAATGGATCTAAAACAATTGGATCTGAAACGAATTTCGGAATGGATCTGAAACGGTTGGATCTGAAACGAATCGGAATGGATCTAAAATGGGTGAATCTGAAATGGCTTCCGGAATGGATTTGAAACAACTATGGATAGATGTGATCTACGATTCATCAGTTGGAAATAGATATGGACCCCAGGTATGTTCGGCTTCCTAACGATTCAGAGGATTCACTTGGCCACCAATGCTGTCTAACGAATTGCATATTGGGGCAGTACCCCTCACTCCATGGCTCAGGTAAAACTGATAACTGCTTTTCCACAAACGACATCTCTTGGTTTACCTCACAGGTGGGAACTAGTCAATCAGGTAGGGGTCATTTCCCTTTTCATTGGTTGGTCGTCTCAATGGGCCAACTACTTCGGGGTTCCTGTGGTACTCCTCACAATGTGTTTTAGGGCTTATGAACAAGTACTTCCCACAGTTAAGCAGATAGGGATTATTCTCAGATCCGAACATGCAACAGATGCGATTTTGTTTTTTTTGGCAGAAATTCCACCCAATGAGCGCAAGAAACTGTCATGATACCAGATGTGAGGAACCTGCAACATTTAATAGATTAAATGCACAATATATTAGATCATGGAATATTTGTATTGATCGCGGGCCACTTCGATGGGGAAACCTCCTTTTAGCAAGCTCAATACAAATAACTTCACCATTCTTCATTGGCCTCACACGTACTTATATACTAAGTCTATGCGCCAATACTATGGATCAATACCATGGGAAATATAATATTCGGACGACTTACAAAGCATATGCATCCAATACCATGGAACATATAATACTATGGGCTAATACAAACTATGGATCAATACCATGGAGCATATAATACTATGGGACAACTTACAAAGCATATCCATCCAACAACAATATATTAACGAAGTAAAGAGAAGGGTTGACACGGGTTCCTAACATACATATGCCATCAATTAGAACTTTCTCCACCTACTATGTATGCTTACCATATGCACCTCCATACATGCAATGAAATCCTAATTTTAACTAAATACACATACTAGAAGGTTATTCATAGTTATAGGAGACATTCCATGTCAAAATTGTCTCATTTTTAATCCTTTAGCACCACCAAACATTGAAGTCCATGTACTTATAACATTTTCAACCCTTCAATAGGCCGTATAACATTATAAGGTATAACAATGCATTCAATAGATTCAACAAATCTATTAACAAGTCCTAATTATTTATTTACCGAAATTGTTAAATTTATATTAAAAAATTGTTGCAACTGTATTGTACAGCATAGTAATACAAAGGGAAAGGTTGAACCACCAACGTTAAACAATATGTAATACAAAGGGAAAGGTTAAACATGGAATTTTTATTTTTTTGGCCATTATCAAGCTTGTATTATAATCAAGGTCACAAATACATAAAAAATATGGTGACCAACAATTACCAAGTTATTGGTATGATGAAATAGACGTAAGATTTTTATTTTGTCTCATTGTTGTAGATGTAGATTTTTATTTTTTTATTTTGTAGGATGGTGATGCAATATTTGGAAATTAAATTGGTAGATGGATCTCAATTTCTTTACCATGAGAAACTCTATCCTTTCAAACAGATTTAGGTTTCCCTTGCGTGAGTTGGAGCACAACCATCCACTAAATGGGAAGTCTAAAGACTAACTCAAGTCCCATAATTTAACATTGCAGTGTCATTACATCCCCATGAGGGGAACGAGTAGGATCAGTAGTTCCATTGCATCCCCGTGAGGGACAAGAGTAGCGAAGAAAGAAGGGTTCAATGGGTGGCTCAGCCTTCTGTCTCTTGCTGGGTGGATAGTGGGTTCACACGGGGCTTGCCCCATGGTCGCTTGACCTAGCATGAGAGATGAGAAGTATGGAAACATTGGTATCTTTCGAACTAGGTGAAGGGTTTGGCACATATGTTGGATGCTTGCTCCAAATTTCCTCCCAATAGGGAAAGAATTAAAACTTTTTCATTGTTTGGAGCTTTGAACCCTGACGTGGGAGAAAGAGGATCAAGCCTGAGCGACTCGAACCCTAGGAAAACATAAAGAACCTAACCTTGAACCTATTTCGTCACCCCCAAACCATGAACGGATATGAGTAAAATGAGAGATATGTTAGATATGACATAAACTCACCGATTTAGGAGGCCTTATGTGCCTGGCTTGTTAGATTGCAATAGCTTCAGTTCCAATCGATGGGAGGCAGAGTCCACAGTTCACTCGACGACGAGAGGTAGAGTTCAAAGTCCACTGGGCGTCGATGGGAGGCAGAGTCCACAATTCACTCGGCGATGAGAGGTAGAGTTCAAAGTACACTAGGCGTTGATGGGAGGTAGCTAGATTTCATAGTCCACTCAGAGGGGATGGGAGGCAGAGTTCATATCAATTCGCTTAGCGAGAGAGTGAGGTAAGGTATGTGTGTTTTGTTTTTTGTTTTTGTTTTTTCATTTTTTTTATTAATAGGGTTTCTCTTTTAATTTTTGATATTTAATATTTAAAAAAAAAAACTATTTATTTATTTTTGTTAAATGATTTTTACTCTAGGTGATGTGTTAGGGTGTAATGATTATAGGGATGCATTGTGGGTGCTAATATTTAGAAATTATTGCTAAAGAATGAATAGGCCTAATGGATTACTTGATTCCAAACGATGTATATATGAATACTTGGGCTTGAAAAACCCTAGCTCGAAGGGATAAGCTCACCAACATCAAAAAATAAGACAAAATATGAAGACAATAATAACAAATATGAATATCCTTAAGTCAAAATAGTTTAGTTTATTATGATGGCCAATTGGCCTTAAGAAGGAATACATTGTTTCCACTCAAGATGCACACACCTCAAGGGTTGAGAAAGATATGGTAATGAACACTTGCACATACTAAATGATCAAACAATAAAACACACAATGGGGATGACACCCTTGATACTAACCTCATGCATGACATTAGGGGTTGTTGAGATTAATGGTATAGGATACTTTGAAAGGTCACCTTGATTATATAGATCATAATATGCTACATGTAATGACATCCAAGAGGATGCATTGTACACATGGGTATCACATTAATTAATCTATTGTACCATATGGGAATGTGAGGAAGTGCAAGGGGGTTTCCCCATAAGGTTTTCCTCGGGAATAAAACTTTGACTAGCTACGAGCTTTTTCCACCTAATCCTTAACCACCTTACTTAATATCTATTGTTTTTCATCCAAATAAATGTTCGATTACATGCCTCTCCATTCTTTGAACTTATTCTAAAGTTTTCCTTAGCTCTTATTGAGGTATGAATGTATTTTCTTCACCAAAAGGAGGTAAATTAGATTTATGTGATCATTTCCACCACTTTCCTATGTTGTTCACATTCATTGAATGTATCATGGAATTCCTTATGCAATTTACCATAGGGATCCTTCTAGTGACTAAACCCTAGATCATTTTAGAGCATGTCTATCATGCATCCTAGGAATATCTAGAAGATCCTCTACATAGTCTTATTTCCACTGCTTTACCATATAAAATTAGTTTTTCAATTCTTCCTATTCTACCTTCCACACATGTACCCCATGGGTGAGAACAAGTAATTACATGCATCACTATCAAAGGCCTTGTATCCTCATGTATATGATCTTATGCATTGGATTCAATTCATTTTGCATTTTGAGGGACCATACTATAAATTTCATGATGCCCCCCTTCTCAAACTTGTCATATTCAACTTGATTTTCCAAAATCTCCACCCTTTTTTTTATTCACCCATATCCTTTTCCATGTTGACAACATTATAATGATTGGATTTTGAGGCTGATGCAACTCTAGAAAAATCCATTGCTAACAAAGAAGCTCAACCATGAAACTCAAGAATAGAAGAGCCAAAGAAGATTAAGTATGGAAGAGTTGGAGGGCCAAAGAGTAAAGTGTATTCAGAGTGATGCTAGTCAATCCCTCAATGGATCTAATCAATTTACTCAATTAAATAGTCTTTGACTTTATTAATAGACAACACAATTTCATGGTAGAGAATTAGCAACTAAAAGCATACCAATCAACAACAACTTTTGGTAAAATAATTTTAATTTTTTTAACAACTTAAGGAGAATCTATAGGACAAAGGAGAAATTGCTACAAATGTTAACATGTGTTTATCCAGTTGGCCCATGTACCATTCTAATGTCTATATTCAATTGAAAGTTACATAGTCACTAATACAAGAGTTGGATAGTAGGCGACAGACTACAATGGAACTCAAAAAAATGGGATGCATTGAGCAAAAAAATGGATAAAGAAAGGAAAATAAAATAAAAACTTATGATTAAGGAGAAACAATGGTTTCATGAGGGAAATGATGCACAATTGAAATTCACCAGACCAATTCATCATATATGGGATGTGCATCGAAAAATTATCCAAGTATAATAAAAATACAACCCTAACAACATGGAAATCAAGAAAGCATCACTGTAGTAAAAGATGTAGTACTTGACAGAAATTAACAAAATAAATATTACAACAAAGAAAACTATCTAGGAATGGGAGGAATTTGCAATTTGACTTCAACAAATTGCACCCCAGAGCATTTGAGATGAAGAAAACATTATATCACTTATAGAAATTACAGGAAAAATGACACCAAAGACATTAAAACTAAAGGGAAGCATAAATTATAAAAATATCACTATCCTCATAGACTCTAGAAGTATTCATAATTTCATGGATATAAATCTCATAAAAAACTAAAACTTTTTGTAGACCCTATGAAGGATCTCATTCTTACTGTCATTGATGGTCAAAAGTTCAAGGGAATAGCAAGGTACTATAAAGTTTATGTATAAATATAAGGTTGGTAACTACAAACTGGATGTTATTCTCTACCACTTAGCGAGATGGACGTGGTGTTTAGAGTAGAGTGGTTGATGGAACTGAGCACCTACATCATGAACCTCTAAGATAACTTATGGAATTCAAATGGAAAAAGAAGAACTGCAAATTATATGGGTCAAGAATCCTACATTATCCACTAAAAGAACTCACAAATATCATGCTTTCACTATAAAAAAAACCTCACAAATATTCGACCACGATCTGGAATCAATATGACTCTCAACAATGGAATACCATTGAGGATTGTTTTGAGGAAAAAACATTTCTAAAGAGGAAGGCAAAGTTACATACACAATAATAGATATGATTAATAAATAATGTCAATTAGGTGCAAATTGGGTGGTTGAGAGGAATGATTGTTACCCTCCCCACCCAGGATCAATTCCTACAAGTGAAATGTTGAGATCTTAAATGAGCATATTGTTGTATTGGACTTAAGCCCTAAACAATCTAGTTTACCTTGGGTACCATCCTAGAAATGAGGGGAAGTACCTAGCAGGTTTTCCTGGGATATGTATTCCGAGAAAAAAAAATACAATTAATAAGTAAAATTTAAAAAATAAGATATCAAATAAAGAATAATGAAAAGAATATAATATATTTACTTATTAACCAAGAGACATGACCTTTTAACAAAAAGGTACTATTAAAGACACACATTTATGAATATTTATATGGGCCCCTTATTTTAAAGCCGATCATTATTATATATTCATATTTTATACATATATTTTTAAATTTCCCTAGGTTCATATCCAACATAATCTAGTACCTACTATGCTCCAATATTATGCATGGGCACCTTTAAATAATGTGGGCCAATAAAACCCAACTCTTAGAATTTTGTGAGCAATAGTTCAACCAGAGAAGTGTCCACTTATTGGACCCTCATGCAATTTCTTTAAAACCATATTAGCATCTATGTGTTATAGGAATCTCAATAATACACCATCATAGTTTGGTTTGAAGAGAATGTCATTTGTGATATGATGTGGGGCTTATTTCCTTCTTAGCACTCTTCTTTTATTGTCATCTAAATAATTTGGACTAGATCCATGTTATCAAAATCATTTCATCTCATGTTAACATGAGCCTATATCTATTGGCAGATAAACAAGATCCTTTGACTACAAGGACACCTTGTTTTCCCAACTTGCTTCATTGGTCTCTCCATGGTCTTGTGCCTCAACTACTAGCTAACAAAGTCCTTTCCCTTGAACTATACTAGCACATTTGATATCAAGATTGTATTATAGTGGCAAGAGAGTAGAGCCAAATTTCAGTCCAAGCAAGCACAAATTTAAAAAAATTCAACGTCTACCCCGTGTAGCACATTAATTAATCTATAAGTATGTTTTTTTATTGTTGAATTGTTGGTGTCATTCATGTTTGAATCTAGAAACCCTCCCACATTGTCAATGCATGCATCTAGTCTAACCATGCCGAATTCCAGTCTAAGGAAGCACAAATTAAAAAAATTTCAACGTTGCCCCCGTGATGTAGCACATTAATTAATCTATAGGTAATATGGTTTTTTATTGTCGAATTGTTTGTGCCAGTCATGTTTGAGTCTAGAAACCCTCCCACACAGTCAATGCATGTGTCTAGTCTAACCATGTCGAATTTCGGTCCATACAAGCACAAATTTAAAAAGCATCAACATTGGCCCCGTGTAGCACATTAATTAATCTATGTGTATGGTTTTTGATGCTCAAATTGTTAGTGTCAGTCATGATTGAGTCTAGAAACCCTCCCAAACTGTTAATGCATGCGTCTAGTCAATGCATGATAATTGTGCATTGCCTTACTGAGCTTCTCTTTGTTTCAAGAATAATTTAATATTCTCTACTAAACATGACCAACCATGTGAAGGTGGAATATCATCTGACTCCCCCCCCCCCCCACGTCACTCTCAATCCCCCATAAGCTGACCAAATCAATGTAAAAAAAAAAAAATTATTTTGTTTTTTGTCATACTTAACAAGCAATGTCTTTAATTATAACATATGCCAACATACAAGAAAATGGAAAAAACACTAAGAAACAGTTAATTTATACCTACCAATAAAATTCAATAATTCTATTGCAATATTAAATCAAAATATATAGAGTAGATCTATTAAGGCATACCTCATACACTTCAATGGACTTTATCATATTCTTCATCCAAGTCATCATCTGTATCATTCGATCCAGATTCAACATTGTAAGGATTGGCCATATCATCATACTCATCGATGTCAGTTATGATCATCATGTCATCGTCGATATCATCTTCATGGACATTGTCTGCTACATCATCCAATTCAACTAATTCTTTGACATCTTCCTCTGGAACATAATCATCTAACTCATGTTGATCATCTTCAACATCATCTTCTTCTTCGAGACCCTCTTCATTACCTTCCTCTACATTATACTTTACCGGCCTTCCCCTTGGATCATGTCTTGCAACAAATGACCAAGCCCCTCTACCTGGAACCTCTACGTAAAATACCTATTCACATTGGCTTGGAAGAACATAGGGCTCCGTTCCTATCGTAAACAACCTTGTATTAACCATGGTAAATCCATTATCATGTTCAATAATATTTTTATCGAGATCAAGTTGATTCAATCGTAACCTATACCATTTGACAATGAACAAAACTACCTTGAAGGAGTTAAAGTCACACTAAACAATATCTTCCAAATACCCATAGTATCAATTTTTTGAGAGTTTTGAATGCTTGTCACTTCTAGAGGAAACATTGGTCAACTCAAAGACTACATATATCCCACAATATGATGTTTTCTTCATTTCATCCAACTTTTTGATGTGATATTTACAACCATTGCACCACATAACCTTATGGTGTTTTACCTACAGCAAGTCATACATGTAAAGATTACATCATGATCCATTTTTTAATAAGTGCATGTTTATGCCCTGCAGGGAAAAAAATCAACGTGTACATCAATATCTTTGCAAAAAAAAAAAATATTGTGGTTGATTAATATGCTTGTCTGCTTCTCTTTTAAACCATATTCTAAATTGATTTCCCTTTGTGTATCTCCATTGGGATGTGCTGCTTTAACCAATGAAGCCACACCTTCCCATGATATTCCATGACCATATTTTTCACATCGTTCAATCCATACCTTCATCCAGTCAAGATTGTTTGTGATGTATAAATGAAGTGCATCCCACTCTCAACCAACTGTTTGATGAAAATAAAATTAAAATTCAATACAAATGTATATTCACTTAACAAAGTATAAACGTTTAATTGATTCACATTGAATATTAAAAATAGAATAAGTATGATATATACATAAAAATCAACAGTAAAATGTATTATATTAATTAATCTCCACTAGCTAATAATTACCTTTCACCTTTCTCGATCTACCTTTCCCCTTCCGGTACTCCCCTTCGAAATTGTTATTGGATTCGGGATCACAAATGTGACCTAAATTGATATTTGACGCTAATTTAGGGAGATATTCACTAATATACAACATGTTTTGGTATACCATATATCCCTCCACCATATAACCCTTAGGACATGCTCGTTGTCTAACCAAACACTTCAAAAATTTCAAGTGCCTCTCAACCATCCACATGGATCTTGAGTGTATAGTTCCACACAATTCAATCTCCTAAACTTAGTGTATGAGGTAGTGTTCTTGTGCATTGAAAAATGCCGAAGGTATATGCTTTTGCATTTCACACATGAGATGGGGAATTTCTCTCCTCCAATAATTTATATATTCTTTATGGATTTCTTTAGATGACAACCATCTACAAGTGGTGCAAACCAATCACGAGATTTAACAAAAAAAAACATTATATTGCATAACATGAATTCATGCACAAAAGTCAAATATAAGTTCTACATTGAATTAAACAAACACTAATCGCATGCAAAAAATCGCTACTTACCTCATGTTTTTTCCAATATTATATACAACTTGTTTGACATTGTTGTCGAAGTTGTCCGGGAGAGAGAGAGAGAGAGGTAGAACATATTGTAACAATATACAAATCGTTTCATTTTTTTTAAGTAGACAAAAAATTACAAACAATATGCACTAGAATAAAAAAATATAGCAATATTTATATACATACCATAATAATTACTTTCATGAAGTTATGCCAATCATGTGTTTTCACCCCCACAAAATCACTTTTCTTTGTTATGATATTCTTCATGTTCGAACAAATTACTGTGGGAAATTTATTTTTTCGCATGACTTCTTTTACAACATTACTTTGTGGCTCCATTAACATCCATGGAAGTGAGTTTATATTAATGTGTTCTTCGTTTTTATGAAATTGAATGACGTTTTTCAATGCATGGTTTCCTTCTTGAATGTCATTGCAAATTTTGACAATTTTTTCTTTCTCACTCCTTCCATCCAATATTAGCCATAATGTTTCAGTCACATTCTTTCTGATATGCATTGTATCAAGAAGATGAGCAATTTGTAGCTACTCATAGTAGGGAAACCTACTGAATTGTTTAGGATAACTTTTCATTCCTTGTGGAATCCCATTAATTCCTAAATGATCATGACGACCATCGTGAATCATAGTTTATAAATAAATTACAAAAATCAATGTCAATTACAGTAGACAACACACAATAAATAAAAATTCATAACATTTCATATACGATGATTCATACGTACCTTGACGATTAATTCTATTACATTGCAAATTCCATAGGTGAGGTGTCATTCTATGTGGTTTTAATGCAGTCTCTTGCTTCTCATTGAACATATTTTTTTCGTTAGTTCGATACCTATGATTCTTAGAGAGGAAGTGCCTATACTCATCAAACACCTCCTTTCCTAAACTTTTTGAATGATGAGATTTTATCTTAGGACCACAAACTGGACATGCAAATTTTCCCTTTTTCTGAAGACCTACATAAAGAGATGGATTGTCTATGTCAATTATAATTATATATAAATTGAATGGATTATTTAAAAAAGCATGCATGCATAATATATTAACTAGTTCATAAAAATAAATGCAATTATAGTGGAACTTATAATTACAAACTACAAAAATGAGTTAACCCTGGGGCATCATGTAATGTCCATACAAGCATTGTATGGAATTGAAACTGCCTTTGTCGTATTGGTCTAGATACGTCGTACATGGTGATGTCATTCCATAACTTTAGTAGCTCATCAATAAGAGGTTCTATATATACATTCATATCTTTAACTTGGTACTTACCTGATTGATTTGAACATATAAAATATATAATTATTACAACCATTTAGATATATAAACCATGCACAAGAGAAAATAAAATATATATATATGAAATTATGCAACAAAATACGACAAATGAGATGCCACTACATTTAAAAAAAGCTATAGACAATTACCTAGAATAATCATCGACAACATTATGTGCTCCCTCTTTATTGACAACCCTGGAGGAATGTTATTGTTGATAACAAAAATAGGCCACACCAAGTAAACAGATCTCATCTATGCAAATGGATTGACACCATCTGTTACCAAATAAATCCTAAGATTATGAGGTTCTTGTTTTAAGTGAGGCCATTTTTCCTCCATATCTCTAAATGCAGACCCATCTACAAGCATTCGAATAATGTCATATTGACTTATGTTTTGTGCATGGTAATCCATAAATTGCACTATGTTTTTGCACCTGAACAGTCGTTGCAAATGTGGAATAATGGGAATATAACAAATAACCTTGCGAGGCGCCTGTTTTGTTACTTGATATGTTTGATATCTATTGATATGACATTCCGAACATTCTGTTTCAAATTCATGTTGATTATAATATATAACGTGGTCATCGAGGCATGCATGAATTGCTTCATACTACATTCCAATTTCTTTCATGATGGTAGATAAATATCGATATGTGCGAGGTAAAATATTTGACAATGGTAACAAAAATTCAGCTATCAAGCTACAACAAATTAAAATAAAAAACTAGTTAATATAATATATAAATAATATTAATGAAACACTTTTCATCCATATTAATTTTACTTATGAATTGACAATAAAATTATTAGATGAACAGTTATAACCTTTAGCATGATCATATATATGTGATGGAATATATTACATACCTTAACATCCGTGTGACTGATGTGTTTGAAAGACCATTCATAACCTTCAAGTTCATTATCAACAATATAGCAGAGAGAAGATTTGTGTGGGAGCCCTCATAAAGGGGTTCGTATGCCTTCTCAAGAAGAGGTAAATCATGAACATCATCAAAGTCATCATTTTCATTATCATCATCATCATCATCCATTCTAACATTAAATGTATCATGGATCAATGTATCTACACCATAATCTTCAACTATGTTATCAGTATGATCATCTTCTTCAATATGATCATTAACTTGTTCTCCACTATTCATAGCTCCATGTTCCTCCATTACTTGTTCTGAAAGCATGTCCTCCGGGCGATATGCTGTAGGAGGTATTTCCTTTATAATTACATGGAAGCATCAATAGATATTAGTTAATATAAAAAATATTAAAATAATACATACATTTACAAAAACAATCAATATAAAGACATATATAATGCAAACCTTACAAATGAACGATATTCATGTCCCCCCTCAGCGTGTCCATGTTCCCTACAATGTTTTCTAGCTATTGTGATATTTATTCTTCTCCTTTTAAAGCCCTTGAATTGACTACATGGACAATAACATTTCCCATCATCCTTTCTTTTCATTCCATCCCACAATCTAGCAAGCAATTGTTGATTTTCTTCGCCTAGATCAGGAATATTGTTATTTGACATTTTCTCTAAAGATCCTGAACGAAGATTATAGATCTTAAAAAATCAATCTCCACACGTCACTATTTTTAATCACAAAAACAATTGAAATAATTGTGTATTCTTTTACGGAAAATAGTCTGTGCGAAGAATATAATTTCTGCAAACCGTCGCTTGTATAGAAAACATGTCGGAATGTTTCCATAATGTATAGTTTTTAAAATTTAAATTTCGTCATATCTCTAACGACATTACCATAGTTACCATTATAATATAGCCATCGGATATCCGACGACACTTTTTGGATATCGGATGAGTTTCGTCAGATATTCAACGACCGTCAGATATTCAACTATAGTAGGTATCAATTAAAAACATTTTCATCAAAATTCATAATTTTGAAGGCGAAATCCGATGACACAGTCAATTTCGTCGGATTATCTCGTTGGATTTTGGGTTCAAATTTTGTTGTGCCACATGCGACTAGATGGAATTAGGGACTTGTGCACATAGTTTTATGTACTTTTTCAAATTGGATTTATGTATTTCTTCAAACTGGCACATGGATACTAAGATCTCTTTGACATCAATGACAACCAAAGTTCAACATGGATATCACATGCATTGCATTTTTATTTTCTTTTGAGTGAATAAACCACTTTAGTTTCTTTTCCTTTTGTTTTATATTTCAAAATAAAATTCACATAAAAATTCCAGACATCTAACTTTCCTTGCATTTACTGTTGGCTTCTTAAACAAATATTTTAGCCAATAATGGGCAGCTCTAAGCTCAAATTTCCTTCCATCAAATAATGCCTCCACATTTTCAAACCATGCACTATGGTATCAAGCTCTAAATAATGGGTAACATAGTTATTTTAATGTTCTTTCAACTTTCTTGACTCAACATACAACATGAATTTCTTGTGTAAGAACTATTTCAACTCTTTGTTTACATGCATCAATACACACCGAAAAAATCCTTTCCTGGATTTGTATTTTCAAAATCGGGGCACTGGTAAGAAGATTCTTCAACAATTGGAATCTTTCATCATATTTTTATGTCCACTCAAATTTTATTCCCTTGTTTTCCAAAGAAGCAATGGGGTGTGCAACCATGGATAATCCTTCAATGAAAATCCTATATTACCAACAAGACCCATAAAACATCTCTCATTTGTCACATTCATTGAAGTTGGCCAATTTGTAATGGCCTCAACCTTTTCTAGATTCACTTATATTCCTTCCTCTAAAATAATGTGACCAAAGTAATGAATTTTCCATTGGTAAAAATCACATTTACTTAGCTTTGCATACAACTTATGCTTTCTTAACACTCTCAAAACCATTCTTAAAATCTTATGCACCAAATTTGCAAAATAACATCAGATAAGAAAGAGAGAGTAATCCAAATCCTTAAGAATGAAGTAAAGAGATGAATAAGAAGATTCTTTGAGGGGACAACCTCCTTTCACAATGTATCAAATACACAAGACAATATGATATTATTCTAATGCTAGGTCTCATATATATATATATATATATATATATATATATATATATATATATATATATATATACAAAGAGAGAGAGAGAGAGAGAGTACAATTACAATTCTAACTAACAATACAATTATAATTAAGGTCCTATCTGACCAATACATGCAATACTAATATAACAATAGAAATATAATGTCATAACATATAGGGATTAACAAACCCATCCATTTCAAACAGGCATTTTCCTCAACACTTGATTAAATCTAGATGTTTCTACATGAAGATCTCGTCTTCCCATGTCACCTCTTCTATTGGCAAGTTCTTCCACTTGATGAGGTACTCAGTAATTACTCGATTTCAGAGTTGAATGGTTCTTGTGTCCAGGATTGCTTTAGGTCCTAGTACCAATTTCCCTTATTCATCAATATCTTGTAAAATAATGTAGATTGGTATCTGGGCACCAATTACATTTTTTAGGAAAGAAACATGGAAGACTAGCTATAAACATTGTTAACACCTAAAATTCACACACATTCGACATTTCAACGATTCATCCAATAAGGCACTAGCAACATAAATAATGCATCTCACCACAGGCATCCTCAATAGATCCAAATATAGCATGAGTCCATAAGTGCCAAAAAATAGTAAAAACAAATGGGTAGCACGGGTATTACACAGTTGACCTATGCTATAGTGTAGGTTATCTGAACAATGCCAGCGCTACACCCACATGGATTTCCTTCGATAGTCACGCTACTATCAAAATGGCAGGACCACTTACTGCCAACGATGCATTAAAGGCTCAATCCTCCCTAAGGATTCGAATTTTGATCCTCACACACTTAGTGGAATTAATCAACCGTCTTGTGTACCTTGGAACTAGTTCATGAAGGAGGAGGGTTCACATTTGGATCTAGTTGTTTGTTGGCCACATCTTGTCCTATAAAGGGAAGCCATTGCATTCCTTTTTTAGAGAGAAATTAGAGCAAGGCTATGTTGTTGGATTTGAGTTGGAGCTTCCTCATAGCCCACAATTTCCTCTAATTGTAAGCATTCCCAAGCTCCCTTGCCACCTTCCATCAAGGGGAAAGTTTTTCTCTTCATTGTTCTACCATCTACTTAGCATTTAGTTTGGACAAGAAAGGCCTCCCTAAGGGACATTGTTGGATTACCTTGAATCCATCACCTCCTAGGTTTTGTATAGCTATTCCATTGGGAAATACAAGAGTGGTTTAGCATATCTTTGGTTGTTGTTGGATTTTGCATTCTCCCCCATCTCTTTCATTTTTTCTTATCAATATTTTCATGTTTGAATGTGAACTACACTAACAATATCTTGCAGGATATCTTGGAGGAATACCAACCAAACCAAAAAAGGGGCTCCAAGGACTGAGGCCTTATTGCAACCTACAAGGCTTAGCCCCTTACCAAGTGGAAGAGTGCACTTGTGCAATTTTTTCCACAACACACATGAATATGGAGGTAACTCCACATGGGGGGTTCACTTAATGAACTTGTTACATAGCACGATCGTTCACATGATATTAAATAATATCCCTAATTTCACTAAATATTGGAAAATTCCTCCTAAAATTTTATAGTTGAACCCCCCCTCCCAATATGCCTTTCCAATTAAGAAAACCCCTAGTTTCACCAAATATTGTATGTATCCATTTTGATCAACCAATTTTAATAGCCCCTTTAAATCATATTATCTAGTTGTAACAAACAGGAGTCCTAAAACATCTTAGTATGAGCAAACATGATGCTAAATAAAATAATAGTATAATGCTAATAATGATCCCACCAGACTTGTAGGGGTGACTAATCAATTTTTAGTGTTGGATAGTTGAAGACCCAACAAAATAGTACAGGGAAGGTAAAATGCATAAAAGAAAACCCAGACAAGAGATCAACATAAAAAAGAATGTAAAAGGTTGATAGTCCAATAGTTAGTGCAATTTTTAGAAAATATGAGAATTGTAGATGTTTCACACCACAGCTTACCAATCTACCAATTTTATATCATGTTAATATAAGTATTTCCATAGAGAGATCATGTTTTCTATAAGCTTAATCAGTTGAACTCCATAAAAATGCAAAATTAAAACCCTTTCATGGATGGACTCCCCTACCTTCCTATCAAAACAAACATCATTGATGTTTGAACCCAAATGAGCATAGAAAAATTCATCTTATTTTCCAATAACAACATATGATCATGTGCATAGATTGGATTTGGGTCATTCACAAGATGCAATATATGAATTTCCTCCACTTCCTCTACATTTATTCTTGCAATCAAGAGAATTAACAACATTTACTTGTCTTTTCTTGGGTTATATCGAGTTTTTTGATTTTTTTAATCTTTATAGGAGAGAGAAAAATCTCCATTGTTAGGTTTCAAGCATGAAATAGTTTTAAAGATACATAGATGGTGAAACTTATATGATACCATTTCATGGTAATGATAACACATAGGGTATGTAAATAAGTATTTAGATTTTCACCTATGTTCATGCCAGTTCCAATACAATATTAAGACATATATCTTGCATATAAGAATTGAAATTGCAATTATGAATGTGCCAAATATAACTCAATCTAACAACTATTCCTAACTGGCAATGTGAAAATGTTGTTGAAGAATACAAAAAGTTGAAAGAAATAATTAGTCAAGAAAGATTGATCTCACTTTTCTTGGTTGTCATGGAGAAAGGTTTGATTGAATATCAATACCCACCTAAAGCTCGACCTAAAAAATGAAGAGTTAGATCTTTTACTCGAATTCCTACAAAAAATACAATACAATTGTTAAACTCTGGAACTCCCAATTAACTACATCTCTTAACCTAAAGATGAAAAACAATATAACATCAATTCAAACCAAGCCTAAATAATCTATTAAATGATGATATCTCAAGGCCAGTAATCCAAAGAGACTTCCATCGATATTATCATTGGTACACTATTATCGTATTTATGCAAAACTTAGGATCATAAGCAATATTAAATAAAAATGGAGGGTGCTTAAGTTTTAGGTGGGTATGAATTGAGCCCATGATTTGGAGGTATGAATCCATCCATCCCAAAATTTGGAGTTTATTCCTTAGCCCACCCAAATAAAATAAACACCAATATTTATATTACTATGTTGAATTAAAAATCCCCCCTTGACCCCTTAATACGGGGCAATATATATTTTTAGGGTTTTAAGAGTATTCAAACCCCCAATATGAATGGACGTGATATGATATTGCCTCGTTAGTGAACCCCCCGTGTAACTCCAATTTGTAATCCATACTTCCAATCCTCTATAACACCTTATAGGGACCATAATACTTGGGTGATAATTTATTTTCCTTCTTTTTCTACTCAAGGGACATATATTTGTATGGTTGTACCCTTGAAAATACCCATTCCCCCATTTTAAACTTCCTTTCACTATGATGTTGATCTACTTGTTGTTTCACCCTATTTTTTGTTATAGCCAACCCATATTTCACTAGTGGAGAACCTCTTGTTGGAGTTCTATGTGATCCTCCACTACTTGAACCTTGGATTTCTTTTTAAAGGATGGTGTTATGAAAGGAGGATGATAGCCATAAAGTGTCATAAATGGTGACATTTTTAATAAATAATGGAAATATGTGTTTTACCACTAATATACTAAGAGAAACTACTTGACCCATTATGTTTGTTTATTATATGTCAAGCAATGAAGATACCCTTCTAGAAATTTATTCACGGACTCACTTTTTCCATCAGATTGAGCAGAAAAAAATAAGTGGAACTAAGTATCTTTGTAATAGTACCCATCTATTAGCCTAATAAGAGGCTCCAAAATGTTTTATCCCTATTAAATTATAAAACAAGAAAATAAGAGATACAAAATGATGGAAAAGGCTTGAGCCATGATTCAACATTGATCTTCATACCAATGGTGTTATTATATAGTACATGGATCATAGTCACCTCGAGATCTAGATCTCATTGCCAATTCATTAGAAGGTAGGTATGAACACTCTTAAAGTGATAAGTATAACAACTCACATGAGAGCCTATATAGGACTTTGTGATTTCATAGGGAATCGTAGTCTAACATCCCCCCCTTTGAATAATTATGCCAATAAGGTAAAAAGAATTGGTATCATCTTCGATCTGAAACTTCTAAATTGAGTTTTGATGAAGATATGCCTAAAATAATGCCATTTGATGTTGAAATTTGAATGAGAGCTGAAATTTTGGAAGTGAACACTTGCCATGTCTGAACATTCCCCGATTTTGCTAGAAGAAGCCGACATCTTCTACTAATTTGGAGAAGAAATATGATCACTATTCTTCTATTAGTGAAAAAATATGATCACCAAACACTCTCTTAATTCAAGCATAATCAAGCGTCAAACATGCCATTAATGGTTGAATACTATGTTGAGGAGACTAGTATACATGTTTGAATCCACAAATGTTGATTTTATGATTTGAAGATGATTTGAAGTGGAGATAAAACTTATGCCATGCTAAACTTCCCTAATTTGATTTGCATATAACTATTGGCCAATTGTCTGATTGAATTGATATGACTTTGAATATTAAATCCCTCCTATCATCATTGATGGGCCTCATTGTCAGGTACAAGGTGAGAAGAATATGAAAGGGATCCAAGCTTAAGATTTCGATTCTTCTTCAATAGTTGATTTGATTCCATGCATCTTGTGGTTTTGGTTGACCACTAACCAATATCATCAATGGATGTGGTGGATTTGGTTTACCACTAACCCTTCATCAATGGATATGGTGGATTTGATTTACCACTAACCTTTCATAAATGGATGTGGTTTTTTTTTCTTCAACACTAATATTTTCACTTCATCAATGTGGTGGTTTTGGTTAACAACTAACCCTTTTTATTTGATCTTGTTTCTTCATTGTACCCCCCCCATTAATGTAGAAGGGACTACATTTTTTTTCATTTTTGCATTCCACCCCTTAAGGTAAAAGATAGTACCAATTCAAAATGGGCCATAACCATGCCCAAAATTATCATATTCACTAACTGATTGAAGTTTTTTTCATTTGTAATTTCAGAATTCAAATTTCTCTTAACTTGCTTTTGAACTAGAATGTAATACTTATGCAACTTCTTGATTTCTTGGTTCCATCTCCAAAGAACTTATCCATCCATAGTGAATTGTTTTATTTTTATCCTTCTTATTCTCTTGGAATTTAATTGAGTGGTGATTTTCCTTCCCACAATGAAGACGGGGATTGAGATCGAAACACTAGTTGTCCAAACGACCAACTCTATGACAATGTTTCCATTCAAGAATTTCTACCATGTGTTTGTCATAAACTGCTTGAATAACTTCTTCAATATATTTCAAAGCCTTCAATTTTTCATCAAGACATCATGCACTCACAAATTGAACTAGGTTGGAGTAATTTGGAATTTGAAAAGTGTTACAAGTCTTTGTCATATCCTAAGCCATATTAATTTTGTTGAAGTGTAGTTATTCCAAAGATTTGATGATATTCTTGGAAATATCATGATGTACTTGAAGATGTCCTTCATTAATGTTTTTTCCAAATTCAAATTCATTGTTGATTATGTCACTATGTTCTTCTAACAGTAGCTTGTTTTCAAAACTTATCAATTCATTGAATGATTCCTTCTCATTACTAGTTAAGGAATCATCAATCATATCATGTTCTCCATTTGAATCACATAGTTGTACTAGGTCATTTGTATCACAAGAAGCGTCATTTGGTTGCATTAGATCAAGTGTATACAAGATGCATCAATCATATGCATTCTTACAATTTCTTGCTCCTTTTAGATTAATTTTAGTGGGAATGCTTCATTCAACTTATCATTGAAATCAATATATTTGTGAATATCAAGAATCCAATTATCCAATGCATGTACCGAGTCTTTTAATTATTTGATTTCTTGAGTGATATTTTGTAAATGATTTCCACATTTAATCATTTTAGATTTTAGATTTTTTAGGTTCGCTTGAAATCGCTTGCCTGTACTTGTTTTTTTTCACGTTCGATTGCTTTTTTCAAAATTATAATGATGGGTACAACTGAAAATGAACCTTATGTGAAAATCTTGTTCACACCAAGATCTACTCAAGCAATTACAAACTCTCTCAAATTGCCTTGCAAAAACTAGTCATAAAACACACAAAAAAGTCATGAATATGATGCAAACAATATAACTCTATTGAATAAGTATACATCAAACAAAATTAGGAAATGTGATGGATATACAAATATATAATTACATCAGATATTTAAAATCCAAAGAAGGAATTCAGAATCCTCACAAAAGCGGGCTTACTAAAAAGATGAAAAACCCCCCCTAGGTGCAAAAAGTGTTTTCCAAATCACCTCTAAGGATCACAAATTGGTAAATTTTGGGTGCTATGGTGATGTAGGATGGAAAATAATCATAAGCACATATTTTATAAAGATTAAACATCATGGAGGATGAGTTGGCCAAAAAACTACTAAAGCCAAGTCAACTAGCTTTTTACCTTTTCACCAAAAATAGTAAAAAGCAGTAATGCACCCTTCTATTCCAAGAATGGAATAAAATCTCATAGAATATTAGGAAATATTATCTAGGATCTCCAAAAGTGCACCCTAGTGACTCATAATGGATTTTGGTCCACACAAAAGACAAATAAAGGCCAACTAACTAGTCAACACCTAGGAATTAATTAAAAAAATGACTAATTAATGTATCCTTAGTATGAAATGGATATGGATGGGTTTTTAATACTCCAATATCCCCCCTTAAGCCTGAATTTCTGTATACAAATAATAAATGGATAGGGCCCAACAACTTGGCATGGTCACCCTTTTTACATACTGCCTTGTCCACAAAACAAGGAAAGAAGGAAAACCTCATGGGAAAAATGTCCCCTCAAACATGGACATGAAAAAAATTAAAGAATTGATGATAAATCATTCACTCCACCACATGTTAATCCATTCCAAGTAGTGATCTAAGATGGTTGAGATTATTCTCTGAAAAATCTTTAGTGAAGATGTCTACAGTCTGCTCAGATGATGGGAAAAACTCCAGATCAATGATGTGATCATGCACTAGCTTCATGGTGTAGTGCATATGAATCTCAATATGATTGGTTTGTTTCCTCTATATTGTATCAATTTAGATCCTTATAGCACTTTTATTGTCACAAAATATGACCGTGGGAGTGCTAAAGGAAATCCCAAACTCAGAAAGTATACCCTAAAACCGCACACACTGAGTTTCAACATTCACTGCTCCTCTATACTTGGCATCTGTTGAAGAGAGTGCAATTGCACTTTGTTTCTTACTTGAACAGAAAATAGGTCCTCATCCAAGCATGAAAACAAATCCGGAAGTGGACTTCTGATCTAGGCTATGACCATCCCAATCTAAATCAATAAAGCCAAGAAGATCTAGGCTAGAATCTGCAACATAGTGAATCTGATCAAACTTGGTGCCTTGCACATAATGCAAGATTCTTTTTTCAGCACTCCAATGAATATCATGTGGATGATCCATGTATCTTGATCCCACACTCACAACATATGAAATATCAAGTTGAGTATTAGTCAAGTACAACAAGCTACCAACAAGCTACCTATACAAGGTGTTGTTCAACAATGGTGTAGAATCTGATTCTTCAAGTCTAACTCTTGAAAGGAAGGGAGTCTTTGTAGGATTGCATTCATCCATATTGAAATTATTTTGCAGGTTTGAAGCATACTTTGAATGAGATACTTTAATTCCAAAGTGATATTATGAGATCTCAAGCCCCAAAAATTGTGTAAGTTTTCCCAAGTTAGTCATGGAAAAAGATTGATGCAAGGAGGTCTTCAATGAAGCTATTTGATTAATGGATCTACCTGTGATTAGTAGGTCATCAACATATAACAAAATAATCAAAATGGAATCATCAATCAACTTCAGGTAAATATTTGGATCAGACTTGCATCTACTGAAAGATTGTGACAAGAGGAAGGTGTCCATCTTAGCATACAAAGCTCTAGGAGAGTTCTTAAGCGCATACAAGGAATTATTTAACCTGCACACAAGGTTAGGATCAGAAATATAGCCCTATAGATTCTGCATATAGATATCCTCCTCAAGATCTCCATGGAGGAAAGTACTCTTGACATCCATGTGATGCACTGCCTAGTGCTTGGATGCAGAAATTGCTAGGACTAGTCTTATCAAATCCATCTTTGCAATTGGTGCAAAGGTCTCATTATGGTCAAGGCCATGGACTTGGGAGAAGCCATCTTCCACAAGACTTGACTTATATTTCACAGCTTCACCATTAGCAACAAATTTGTTCTTGAAGATACACTTACACATTACCAATTTTCTGCCTGGAGGAAGCTTGACTAGCTCTTAAGTTCCATTCTGTTGCAGTGAATGAAACTCCTCATCCATGGATGTTTTCCATATTGGGTCATGTGAGGCTTCTTCATATGACTGAGGGTATGAATCAACCATAAAAAACATTTCTCGGGTAGGTAAGTATCATTCACTGAAAGAGTATTCTCAAATTGTGATCTAGTTCTCTTAGGATCCTGAGGATTCCCCACAAGTTCACTAGCTGCTTCAAGAGTCTTAGTATCCCACTTAGGCCTTGTAGGTGAACTTGGATCTACAATAACATGGTATTCATCATAGATATATCAGAATCAGAACTATCACCAGTATAGACCCATCTAAATCCGGTTGTACAAAGTGTTGAGAGGGATCAAATCAAAAAACCTTTGACCACTAAACTATAGCACACATCCCTCTCACCACTATGTTGCAACACACTCATGCATGCATTCTTACGTTTTATTTTTTATTTTTTATTTTTATTTTTTATTATTTATTTTATTTTATTTTTAATTTTTTAATTTTTGTGGGACAGAGGGACACTTCCTTCTTGGTGCAATGAGAAAGTTCAATTACTTTCACAGATGGTGGTGCATAAGATTCTCCAATTTCGATTGCTTGCAAGGTCTCTTCTTCGAATTGAACACTCCTCTCAAAGAATATTTTTGAGTGGTCATGTTCAAAAACTTATAACCCTTGGAGTCTTCTGAATAGCCAACAAAGAGGCATGGTTGGATTTGGGGCTGCATGGTTGACCTAAATTTTAGGGGGAATATGGTCTAAATTCAGATGTATAAATCATAAAAGCATTAAATGGAGAGGCCACCCTCTTCCATCCATGGTTTTGGAATCTTTCATGCAACCTACAGTTTAGAATACACGCAGCCATGGTATTTGGTAGCCCATGGTTTTGTTCCATAGTATGGATTCAACACACATTGTAATAATATTATATAAAGGGCTTTATGCCTTCTCAATAAAGCAGGCTATTAATATTGGTATCCTACATTTCTCTTATTTTATTGAGTTATTATTGGGGTATTGCTTCTGAGTGTCCTTCTTAGTATAGTTTGAGAGGTGAGGCTCAAAGAACCCTCTTTGAGCCTCACCCCTCCATGTGGCATATTTATTCTATCTTTCTATGTCTAGGCTATTCATAGCCCATATCTCGCTACTTTGTATTTCTCATAGTTTGTTTGCTTAAGTTTTGAAGCTATCTCTTCTCCTTCTCTCTCAACATTCAATTCTTCCATGTATCATCCCCCAAGATCTGGATCAATGGTATCAAAGAAATCTACTCTTTGATTGTTTCTTGGTGCATGTCCCCTATGAGGTAAGGATATAGAGATTTGGGTCTCGAACTAGTTTCACTTGGGGAAGATCACTCTCGCCGCCCCAAACGAACTACCATGGTGGAATAAAAGAGAGATGACGGAGCAGGAGATCCTATCAAGTTGTAACTCGAGGAGGCCCTCACGCGACAGAGGAACGGGATGATGGATAATTTTGCCTAGATCCTTCGACGCATGGCGACGGTGACAGACACACCTTCAACAAGCAGTCGTTTCAGAGACACGACTCCATTCAAGGTACAGGTTAACTTTGATATCCCGTTATTTGAAGGTCAGATCGATGCTGATGCCCTAGATAAATAATTGAATCTACTAGAAGGGTATTTCTTTGTCCACAATTTTTCCAACAGGGAAAATATCACCTTTACACTCGTCAAGGTTGTCCCTGTGAAAAATAGGTGGGAAACTTATTGTGAGAAAAACTCATTAGACGAGTCTGGATTTTTTTAGGCCAATCCCACTTCGACCTCTTTTATAGATGCCATTAATGAACAATATTACCCTGTGGGAAACTATGATGACCAATACACAAAATGGACCCTTCTATGTCAAGAGAGGGACCAAACGGTGTCAGAGTACACCAACAAATTTCATACCTTGCGCACAAAGATGAGTATCAAGCACTCCGAGCAGCACCTAGTACTGAAATATCGTAGTGGCCTACACCGGTAGATACAAACGAAGATGGAATTCCTGGACATCTCTTCACTTGGATCTACCTATCGGTATGGTGTCAAAATTGAGCAAAAATTCCAGCAAAAGAACAAGCACGACTTCGGACTTGCACAAAATCAGGGAAAGGGAAACTTTGGATCGCAGAAAACGGGACAGGGAAATGACAACTAGTCCCAACCACAAGTTAATAAGGGTAACAAAAAGACAAAGAAGGACACCAGGAAGTGGTGCGAGTTCCACAAAATCCCTTGGCACAACACTGATGAATGTCGCTCAAAACAGTCATTGGTGGCTGAGATCAAAGCTTCAGAATCAAATCTCAATTCCGATTCTGATTCAGAACCCAATGTCATAGTCACAGACAAAGGGAAGTAGATCATTGATGCAGAACCCAGTGTCATTGTTGCTACAACACAGATTCAACCAGAGGAACCCAAAGAGTCAGAGGTAGAGGAGCACCTCTTCGTCACAAATGTGGTTGAAGGGAATTCCCCTACATTTTGTTGTGGACAACGATAGACAAAAGATACTAATATCGGCATAATTCATCAAGAGATTGAAACTACTAATAACACCACACCCGCAACCATACACCATTGGTTGGCTAAGCGAAGGACGGGGTATCTGCGTCAGTCATCAATGTCACTTACCATAGGACATCAAGCCCTTCAAAGATGAGGTATTGTGTGATGTGGCCCCACTTGAAGTATGTGATGTTCTTTTAGGACAACCATATATATGGAAGTGTCATGCTGTATATGAATCACGACCTCGTAGTGTCATTGTCACTTTAGGAGGACAACTCTATCGGATACTGGAGATAGTTGCACCTACCCCAACCAAGCATTGCAGGAAAATAATCTCTCACACTGGGAAATTTTCCCTATTTGCAATTGCCACTGAAGGAGAACATCAGATCACAGAGAAATCCACAACCTCTGCACATGATCCCTCTACTCAACAGAAACAAGAAGATCGCAAAGTCATTGCAGCATCATTTATCAGGGTACCTTTACAGTGCAAAGACACACATTCAAGGTGCTCCTCCAGAAAAAAAATCATCCACACCGGTGCAAACCAAGGATAACACGACAACCAAAAATATTGAACAGATCCAGGGTATCCATCAACAACAATTACAACCCTCTAAAGATGTCAAAGGAATGCATCCTTTTCACTTCAGCAAATGTTGCACTAGGAGCTCAACTCAACACATAGTTCGACATATGATAAGGGATTTGACGCAATGGAGACCATTGTTTCCTAGGGGGGAGGAATGACCCAGATGGATATCGATAGCCACCCACCTATTCCAATGGCTCAAAATAGTTTCCCATTTTGGCAATTTTATAGTAATATTTCTACGGTTTTTAGGTCCTAAACTTCAGGGGCCGTTTCGAGGCCCTAAACAATGTTTTTTGGCGATTTGGGGGTGGTGTCAAGGGGGGGAAATGGTTTCCAACGGATGCATTTAATTTTTTTTATGGAATTTTTAACAACACCATACTTGCTCTTCAATAGCCTCCTATGGAACACTACCATAGCAAGCTATCATGTATCTTCAATCCTCAAAGCATGCTTTGGTTTTTTCACAAATCACGGATGGTGGATTATTCTCCTTTGGAACTCGTAATATTCTCCCTACTCTTTGTACCTTCGTTTTATATAATTTAAAATTGTTTACTTAATGCATGCTCCTAATTAGGAAGATAGGTAAAAATAAAATTAGATAATTTTTATCTTGTATTTGCATGCTTGTTTCATTTTATTTAAAGAATAGTAGCTAATCCAACCTAAACGTGGAGCATGGAGAACCAATAATAGTGAGGTTGTAATTAAAAGGTTCACCATTTTAATGGAAAAATGTCTATTTGGACCCTTCATTAGGTTAACATGTGTACTTGACTTGATACGTTTTCCTAAATGAATAAAGATCAATTAAAAAATGAGTTCATAAATAACAACTTCCTAAATGAACAAAGATCAATTGAAAAATGAGTTCATAAATAACAACTTCCTAAATGAACAAAGATCAATTGAAAAATGAGTTCATAAATAACAACTTCACTATAAAATATCAATAAAATCAATCATTAATAAATCATAATCAAGTGAAAACCTCAACAAATTAAGCCATTAAACCATCATTGAATCATTTACCAACTTGAAAACATTAACAAATTAAGCCATTAAAAAACTAATTCAATAAATTGACCTGCTACACATCAATCAACCAGTAACAATGCAATTTACATATAAGTTAAATCAATGATTTTCTTTTTCAAATTGAATCCTCTTACGCTTCTATAAATTCAAATATACTCTATAATATTTAATGACATTATTAATATTTTTCAATTTACAACATCAATTACAAAACCCACTGCCAAACACTACACTTCAATTTTTATTTATTTATAACTATTTTATATATTAAAAAAAAAAAAAAACCAAACACTGCAATTCAACTTTTATTTATTTATTTTTTACTATTTTATATATTAAAAAAAAAAACAAAAAAAATAAACATCATAAACTACACTCCTCATTCTCCAGTGCTTACACTATGATTCAAGAATACCTTAGTTACACCCAGAGTTGTCCGGCTACTGCCGTGCGGTGGCACTAAACACGTTTTTCTTAAAGGTACACGGAGGGCCACTTCACTCGAGAAACCACGTAGGTGCATGAACCATTGGGTCTACAACGAAAATTATATTTTGTTTTTTAGTTGGTACTACAATGAAAAATAGGGCGTGTGATAACTTGCACTCAAATAGCCTTGGTTTTTTTGGCAATCAGAGAGGGAAAATTATTCGGTGAGGCATAGTTCCATTTTTTTAAGTTATTTTTTTGGAATTTTGACTGGGTCGTTTTAAAATGGGCCAATAATTCTGAAAACACAGTTCCATGGCATAGTTCTGCAGTAAATGGGGTAAAACTAATTATCCCACGCCAAAAAATAGAATCTTTTAATGAATATTAATATGACTTTGAACACTTTGACATTGATTTAAAACGAGTTATATTATGACTTTGCACAATTTATCATTAATTTGATTTTTGTTATTCATTGGATATTTATCATTATATTTGGATTGTTTTCTTAATGCATTGATATTTAATAGCGGTTTTGTTTTTTATGCTTGAAGTTTTCGTTTTAATATATATTTTTAAAATTTTAATGAAAAACAAGTTAGGTTTTTAAAATTAACAAGTAAAAATAGCAGCAAAATTGTTTATAGCTACCTTTTAAGAAAAAAAAATTAATAATAAAACTAATTTACAAATAAATAAATAAATTTTACATTTGATAATAAAAATAATTAGTAAAATAAAAAAATGTTTTGTTGTATGCTAAAGATATATAGCTCAAGATTATAGTTAAAATAAAAAATGTTGTTATTGTATGCTAAAGATATATAGCTCAAGATTATAATGATAATATTATTAATTAATTATAATTATCTTTAAAAAAATGATTATTATGTCCTTGACATATATAATTCGGGCGGAGGTATTAACATGACCGTACAATAGATTAAAGTGAGAGCTTTCTTTAGGATGTTTCACTTGCACTTTTTGCTCAACAAGGGAGAAGCATTCATGTTACTATTAGGGAAGTGACATCGTGGATGATTCCCTGCCAGTTAAACTCAATTAGCGTAAGACGTTTATTTGCCAAGTAAGCGTTTACAGGGCTATCAATATCTATATGGGAGACGAAATGTATACGTAAAGGTAGCATTTGAGTGATGAGCAGTTGTAAAGTTGCCAGACAGGGGGTGTACATTCTGGTATGCATCGACTATGTAATCAAGTGGGTTGAAGCTAAGGCCCTACCATGCTTCATACATTATGCAGAAAGGAAACATAACAGGAAACAGTAATCAGATAACACACTATAATTGTCATAAACACCAGAAATGAAAGGGTAAATCTCATCCATTCATTATAACAGCAGGTCTGACAATAGTGTTCTGTAGCAGAAAAGTGTCTTTATGGGGAGGGATTTAATTGAATGATTGTGCAGTTTTAAAGCGTGATTATGGGAGGACGAGGACTTCTCCTATACCACAGGCATTATATATATATATTTATTTAAGGTTTGAAGCCTATATAATGGGTACTTCTGTGAACAATTATTTGAGGATATTCCTCTCCAATAACTCCAATGACAATAAATGTGACTCTTACTCTCCGAGACTTGAAGTATACAACAAATCAGAGTTGTTCATGTGACTCTTCCCCTAGGAAGCTCCCAGAGAAAGAATGGTGAGTTAACATATAATATATGCATCTCACTAGTAGACTTTGATCCCAATCATAACATGAGAATATTGATCTTTTTCATTTTTAAAATTTGTTATATAATCCCAATCGATAAACGGAACAAGTTCGTCTTTATTGATTGAAAGAATGAATTTCATCTTTATTGATTAAAGAATTTTCATGTATCAGATACTTTCTTTTTATTTTAAATAGCAAACTCATGAACTCAAATAGAAGTCACCAGGCAATTGCCTCATTGTCCATTTCGTGTTTGCCAACTCACGATATTTGTATAAAGTACTTATTATTAGCGGAGTGTTAACTATTACAAGTTTTCAAACATGAGAATATAAACATTATTAATTTTTAATTTAGGAAATCAGAGATTCAAAACAACCTTCATATCTCAACTCATTTGGATTATAGTCAAACACACAATGAACTTTAAAATTTAAAATAAGTAGCATTTAGTATTTTCTTCCTCCCTTAGTAACTTTGTTAAATCCATATATGTGAAAGCTATAGATAGAGGCTGCAGGTCCCAATCATTCTCCATAGAAGGATGAAATACTTGACAACGCAGCTATGTTTCACACGTCGCAATCCCAATCAGCCATAGATAACCAGTTCCTCCATATTGAGCTAATAATTGGCTCAATTTCATAACAACTTGTTGCATAGAGGATGAGATTGACAACACTATACATGCCTGTCTTGGGCTATTAGATACAAGCCACTTAAATCACCAACTTTAAGAATTATACCCTTATTCAAACGCCCTTTCACCATTAAAACCAAAAGAAAAAAGTGCATATAATTGTATCTATGGACATTGGAATCCCTTGTTTAGTTTTATCCCATTAACCTTGTAAAGTTTAATTGTTTCATTGAATTAAACATTTTTGACCTCCATCAATTATCCACAACTCAAAGCAAATAGTTCTTCCATATAACTGTCTGCAAATAGAGCATGTGGCAATGTCAAGGACATTGCCACCAAGTGGCTCTTGTTAATTTTATGATTCATATAAATTTAATTAAAAAAATGTAAAAGATTAAAAAAGATTTTACAATTCAATAAATATATTAATAATATAATTAATAATTTTTCATATATAATATTTTAAATATAAATTATAATTTTCTAGTAAACAAAAAAATTTAGTTAATAAAATTTTATTTGTATATTTTTTTCTATAATAAATAAAAATATGAAAGTTCAATATATGGTTAAAAGATTTTAAATCTTTAAATACTTGAAACATTTTAAGTAATATGGAATTATAATGATGTGTTTTATATATAAATGCTTGGTATAATGTGACTTGCTTAAAAACCAATGAGAATTAATGCTCAAGAAAATTGTTTCATACTCCTTTTGAAATTATATTAATTTCGACTACTTTAAATTTAATTTTGATTGAAAAAATTAAAATTTTAAAATTATATTAATTTCTCTTACTTTAAACTTAATTTTAAATGAAAAAACTTAAAATCCTATTTTAACAAAAATTAAAAAATCCAAAAAAATGGTAAAGTTAATGTTACAAGTGGTCGAGGGAAAAAGGATAAACCAACGAATCAAGTGATCCCATTTTTTAAAGGCAGCCAATGAATACATAACTCTAAATTAAAATCCAATTTTTTAAAATATACTTAATAATAGCTTTAAAACAGCTGAAATAATAATTTTATTGTTATAAAAATGATAAATAGTAGAGTTAATGATTACAAGTGGCCAATGGGAAAGGGAGATAAACGAGAGAATCAAGCGATCCCATTTTTTAAGGGTAACCAATGAATACATAATCCGGCCGCCAACATCTTCTCGACCACTGTGCAAACAAATAAAGACGGCCGCTAAAGACGGCCGCCAATTAAGACATACCACTGTCCTGTACGTTCAAAAAGTTTCCGTCAATATTAGATTTCATAAGTGTTCGTTGGCGGTAAGTTACATTAATTTAAAAGAGCTTATATATCCCAGATGGTTCGAGGAGCATTGGGGCTAGAGATATTATTTAGAGCGTAAAAGGTCATTAAGTCCAAGACAAGGACACATAGTACATTTTTTCATTTACGAGGTGGTAAATGTTGCTGTCACAAAAATAATGTCACAAAAATAATAGCTATTTTTAAAATTTTAATATATTTTTTAATTTTTGACAATTACCTCTCAAACTAGATGAAATTAGTCTAATCATTATTTTTAACCAATCACAAATTAGTAATTTGATTTTTTAAAATTATAAAAATTAGTATTTAATTTTCAAATATTAAATTTAATATATATTTATTTGAAAACTATAAAAAATCTATATGACAAAAAGCAAAAATAATTAAAAGTAAAAAAAGTTTGAATCCTAAACGACAGGTATAATAAATAGATTATTTCATAAAATCTGTTTTTACATTTTTGTATTTAAATTGGTGTGGATATATGTTAACTCAGGATTTAGTTGATAGGAAAATGGATAAAGATTAGCTCCCAATTTATATGTAATAATTCCTGAATTAAAATGTATTTAATGAAATCTTAAAAAATAAATGACACCATAATTATAAGAAGCATGCAAATTAGATAATATAAAACCTGTCATTAAAAACAACCAAAATTTGAGACTTAGAATCTTCACTGCATTACATGTTGGTAGAGCCAGAAGTATCCGAATTTAATTAAATGATTTATATATCTTTATTTTGAATTTTAAATTTTAGGTTAAAACTAACATTATAGTTTTTATTATTAAAATTTAAGTTAAAGTGGATATTATAATTTGTTTACCCAATATTATATTATTTTTATTAAAGTGACAACTTCAGCATGCCATTACACTTCTTAATTATATTAAATTGTAAAAAACACCTTTCCACTTAATAATAATATTATTATTAAAATCAAAATCATTTTAAAATCATGAATAAATTTAAAAAAAATCAATTTCAATGAAAGGGAGATTGTGAGTCGTGACTTTGAATTAGTGTCGCAGTCACGTACTGATCTTGAGATATTCGTGTCTCTATGTTGAGAAATATCTGTGACGACCTTCCGTTGATATTTAGTTGGAAATAACTAGGCGTTAGCATTTAACCTAATATTCATATTCAATTTAAATAATATAATATAAAGCTTGAAGTTCGCTTTAGAAGTGGGAATAGTATATTCTTCATTCAAAATGCTTTGAAACGTTTAATTTAGCTAATATTTAATTGGCTAAACCATATAAATTTAAATTACATATTGTTTATGACGAGAGTTTTTTCGAATTAATTTTTTTTTACAGTATGAACTTTTATCTTGCTCGCATTTGTCAACATTATGTATCTGATGTACATTAAGTGATAAACTTAAGAAACAAACAAAACATAGAACTTAGAATAGACTCTCAAGCCAAATGCAAGGCAATATATAAAATTTTGTAAGGTTAAGATGTTGCATCAATGGTGTAATTGAAATTGTGAAATTTTAATTCTCAATTAAAAGATGTGTTTTTATTGAGTTTAATTTCCAATTAAAAGATAATAATCGACCCATTTACCCATGTTTTTCATTGATCATGTACTCTGAAAAACAAGGGTGGAAAGGTGGAACAAAAAAACTTACTAATAGTGACATAGACAACTCAAAAGTAACATGTGTCAACATTATGCATCTCAAGTAGATTAAGTGATAAAGTTAGGAACATTTTATTCCAAAGGACTTTAGCTAAAAGGTGAGATAAATATAATATGCCCTTTCTAGAGGCAATTCATTAAAAAAAACATTGAAATTGAGATTGTACTATGATGTTCTCCCTATCCTTTGTCGAAAGGAGAAATAAGTTTAATAAGGTTGGTTTTCCAATGTATGGACTATTTTGGATTCTTCAACTATTATTGCACGTGACCTTGCACATACCAAGCTAGAACAAATATTTCACAGAAGTAGAGTTGTCTATGTATTATCCATGATGCAAATCTTATGGTCAAAACTATTTTTTGGGCACAAGTTTTGCTAATATAAAGCCATTGATGTGATACATTTTTCCATTCAAATTGACAACCATGGGATTCAATTTAATTCTCAACATGTTTTACTAGGGGAGGGGGCTATAAATGGATAAGAAGAAACCACTTTCGACTTCAAACTTGTTTAGAAGCTTTTTTACCCACGACTAAAAGTAATTGTTTCAACCAATTACTAAGACTATAAGAATAATAAAATGTTATTAAGTTTTACCATATATCAAATAAATCATTTTAAAAAATGTGAATAGATAAGTGAAAAACTTTTAGCGACAAGACCTATAAATTGTAACATGGAAGTATTGGAAGTGTACAAGGTGGGATTGGGATCCTGGCACAACAAAACCCTGTTTCCATGCCTTTGTCTAGTCATAAGTCTTAACCCAGCTCAATATCAAAATAACAAAAACAATTTCATGTTTAAGAAAAAACACAGAATAGTTGAACATTAAAATTTGTGTTTAGATTATTATAAAATTAAAAAAAAAAAAAAAATAACATCTTACCAAAATTAGTAGCTCCAAGTCTATGGTAGCCAGAGGAGAGCACTTTCAAACTCTCTAGAGAAATGGGTATCTAAATTCAGTAGGTGCTTCTAGCTTTTGAGGCCCATAACCAAAAAGCAATTGATGGTTGGTAGATTCGGTACTATGATCAATTGATGATGCTTGGTAAATTTGGTAGCTAATAAATCGTTGATGCTTGGTGGGTGGTTGGGTTAATTCCTTCATTAACATAGTTTGAAACTGACTCAGTTCTTCTAAAATGGTACCCACCTCTCTCTTGGAGTTGCACTTTGGAATTTGAAAATTGACTTATCTTCTGAAGGAAGGGCACAAAGACTAGGGAGAGACACTAAAAGGAAGGGCACGACCTCATATTGGGACAATGCTAGTAAAATATAAGAAAGAAAGAACAAATGGAATGAAAGAGAATCCATCTCCATTGAAGGAAAACTCACCCACCTATTCTTTAATCAAATGGAAATGTTTCACTCAAGTGGAAAAGTTTCAATCTCCATTATTACATATATAATAACATGCCACCTAATGTAGGCAACTTACATAGTCATACGCATATCTTATCTAATGATGATTTGAAAAAATAATTAACCATCTAAAATACATCCTAGCAAATTGTTTAAAATTTTTTAACTATATTTTGATAGATAAAATACCTCATAATAGACATATGCCAATCAAATTCCATCCCTGTTTATGATGATTTAGGAGCTTTGGGTCCATTAAAGAATCCCAATCCAACGAGTATGGAAAAACTATATCTCTAACACTTTATTATGAGATTATCATAGACACTCAAATTTTGTCAAATTTATTACTTAAAAGTTAAAATTTAAAAACTATAAATATAAAGATTATACTAATCAACGGTTTCAAATGTTAAGATATGACTTTGTTTAACATAAATTGTTTTTTTTAAAAGTAGTTTTTACATAAATGGTTTATCAAATACTTTCCTGATGATAAAAAAAATATAAAACATTTAGAAAAATGCCAAGCCATTGATTCGAATTTTCGGGTCATTCAATATGGAATGATAAATCACATATAACGACAGTATAGACTTCCTATTCGTATCTGGAAAGACTACTTACTAAGCACACGTGAACAAGTAAAAATCTTATGGAATGATAAATCATACATAACATAACGACAGTACAGACTTTCTATTCGTGTATGGAAAGACTACTTAATACTCAGAGGGTCACAAGTAAAATCCGCTGCCAAATACCTAAAGAAGACATCCAGATTATTTATACACAATAAGTGCCACGCCTAGACTAAATAGTATCAAGGGAAGTTCCACAGAAGTTTGCTGGATGATTTATGGGAGGCGGGAGAAGAGCAGACGACTGCAAGTGAAGAAAAGGCAGATTGAGAGTCCCATTAACATCAAAACAAACGCAGCTCTCGATGAGATCCACCTCCAGTTCTCAACCAGACCATTGCGGAGTCTGCCTCTCGTAAGATGAATATACTGTTTAAAGAATATGTGGAGGATCACAGCTATGGCTGCTGTCGAGATAACACCCGAGAGAATGAGTGTGCTTCCCCTGATCTCTGACCCAATCGGCCCCTGAACAGAGAACACAGCCATGAGAATTGTTCCATGAATGTTCACGTACACATTTAAGATGTACCTGATCGGGCCGGACATATAGTTGCCAGCTGGTTCTTGAGCACGAATAACATTAATTTGTGGGCTGTCAGGAACCACAATAACAATATGATTAACGTTGTTTCGTCGATACGCCATGAGAAATCTGATTGGGCAAAGTGAGCATACTGCAATTAGTAGTAGTACAGTCTATTCACACACATTCAGCTACAAACACAATTAAAAATAAGTTACATGGACAAATCCTAATACAAAATTAGTGAGGCTGCTGTAATTTCCCATAACAGAAAAAAAAAAACAATTTTGCAAGCATTACTGTAATTGGTGATACCAGCTACTACATCCACACAATTACCAACAACATTTCTCCAACATATATATATTTGTGAACCCTACTTATCAGCTAAAACAACTCCATTCCACATATAGGAAAGACGATGAGTATCTGAGTTACCTTCGATGTTTTGAGCGCTTAGGCGAACCAGAACCTACAACATGGAATGAATTCTGACTCTATTTATATCCGCCTTCCTGATGGAATTAAAGTAGTAAAGTGTAGTGTTAGAGTCCTAAAATAAACATATAAATAAGAAGAAGAATAGACCAAGCAAAGATACCACCATAAGAAACAAAGAAGAAGAATAGACTGAGCTGAAGAATAGAGCGAGCAAAGATACCACCATGAGATGGCCCCTTTGCTCGGTCTATTCTTCTTCTTTGTTTCTTATGGTGGTACCTTTGCTTCTCTTTTTTCTTTGTTTCTTATGGTGGCACCTTTGCTCGGTCTGTTCTTCTTCTTTGTTTCTTATGGTGGTATCTGGTCTATTCTTCTTCTTTGTTTCTTATGGTGGTATCGGTCTATTGTTCAGCTCGGTCTATTCTTCTCCTTTGTTTTTTAAGCTCAAGCAGAGGGAGCCATCCAACGGACCAATAAAAAACAAAGAAAAAGAAGGTCCGTTGGATGGCTTGAAGTATATGTTTTTTAAGCTCAAGCAGAGGGGGACCATAAAAAACAGAGAAAAAGAAGAATAAGAAACAAAGGAAAAGGAGAAGAAGAATAGGAATGAAAGATACGGAAAAGGATAAAAATAGTATTTTCCCACTCTTAGGGTTTACTTTCATCACGATTGAATAGGGGTTTGAGGCATCAATGAATAGGGGATTTCAGGCATCAAAGTTCCCAGACATATTAATAAATGTAAAGCTACTTTCATCGACGTATATGGCAAGAGACCTCAATGGTTGTATTTATAAGTTAAAGGGTGAACCTTATAAAATTTACCGGGCATGATTCCGAGTTGGGCCCGTAGAATAGTATAGATGGTTGCCATATGAACTACTTCCTACGCTCATTCTTTAAAAAAGTGAGGGAGGAATTCATTCAAGCTAGTTAAAAAAGTAACTTTACACCAACAAATTATGAGATGTCTCGTTAAATGAGTTATCCCACATGGACAAGAGATCAATTAGCACCCGGGGCATCCGCTCAAGTTTTCCAATGGGCTATTTTATAAGGCGATAAATCAATATCACTCCCTGACATGAGGCTTAAAAGAGGGTGCGAGACAACCCTTAAAACTAAAAAGGGTCGGTTGGCTAATTATGCCCGCGAATATCAAATTGTAACAAATAGGAACCCTAATGCATCTTATTATAAGCAAACATGATGTTAAATAAAATAATAGTATAATGCTAACAATGATCCCATAGGGATTGCGGTTGTAGGGTTGGAAAGAAAACCCAATGTAACAAAGAATGTAAAATACCGATAGTCCAATAGTTAGTGCAATGCTTAGAAAAGATGAGAATTGCAAATGTAAAATATAAGAGTCGTGAAGGATTGAAGACTAGTGTTTTACACAATGGGAAAATGGGGTCAACCAAGGATGGCATGAGGATTTATTTAGGAATATTAGAAAGAGACAAGGTTGCAAATGAACAAACCTAGATGCTCTTTAGTAGATGTACTGATTTTAGAGATCACACAAAAGGAAATTCTAAAGCAAAAAAAATTAAAATGGACTCAAGGAGGAAAGCTGCATTGAATGGAATAAAAAAACACATGATTTTTAGAAACAAAATATGCACCTAAACTACACTTCCAATTGATAAAAATCACATAAAAGATAGAAATCATAATCCTTCATTACCTCAATTCCAATTCCAATTTGAAGATCCATTAACCAACCAAGCACATGAGGGCTGGTGCAAGGTAATGATACCCAATTATGACATGTTAGTTGCAATGACATTCTGGAAAAACGAAAATATTATCATAAAATGAATTATTAGAGATACCTACAGTTTTTTTTTGGATTAGGTGTAAATAGATGAAACATAGAAAAACGGATGAACTTCCGGAATATATAACTTTTATTTATGAAAAAGTGGTATAACCACCCCAAAATGTCATTATTCGAAGATTGGTATGTTATTTTTTTTCTCAAACATAATACACTTGTTTTTGTTGAGCCACTCATTTGCTATGTAAATTTTCAATTTACAAGTAAAAAAATATGTAGAGGCGTAGGCAACAGAAGAATCTTGTGCGGGGATATTTTTTCAAAATTTTAAAAGTCAATTTTATATTTTTTTTAAATTACCGAAGTTAGTGAAGCCCTAAAACTACATGCTCAAGTGTTGAGCCACCATATCATGGTCTAAAAATAATCAAAATACTTTTTTTTTTAGGTTGTAGTTATTTTCGTGCTCTTGTGCGGGTTCTCTTCCGTTTTCGAAATAGGTAAGCCAATGAGAAGTTATAGGCCAAATAAACGACCTATGTTTTTTACAAATTTGAGATGAGTGCAGTTAAAAATTAATTAAAAATAGAAAACAATAGATCTATTCAAAAATTATATATTTAGAATCTGCACACAGAGCTCGACAAGCATGTGCAATTTCATCTGTAGTGCACTCATGGAGCTTATGTGGAACTAGTTGTGAAAAACCGAAAGTTACAACATTTGATGTTTTCTGCCATAAATCAAGCATAAATCAGACCAAGCCTCAAGGTGCAATCCAAAGCTAATTCCAAGCCTGCAAGGGCACCAAAAACAATTTGAATTCAGACACACGTGTGCGCAAATATGCACACACGCAAACATGTGCACATGTGACTGATAGCGCGCACGCGTAGGTGCACGCATGCGTCTCTACGCGTATGCGTTATTGTATGCCTTTGTATGGTTTATTTAATTTCCTTTGTCAAGGGGATACATGAATTTGATGAAGATGTGATGATGAAGAAGATGACAATGATGGAGATGTTGATGAGGAAGGGGGAGATGACAATGATGTTGAAGATGTTGACGATGATGATGATGATGAGATGATGGTGATGGTGATGATGATGAAGATTTTGATGATGATGATAATGGTGATGAAGATGACGATGAGGATGATGAGGATGATGGTGATGAGGATGATGGTGACGAGGATGATGATCATGATGGTGATGAAGATGATGATGATGATGATGAATATGATGATCATCATCATCACCATCACCATCATCATCAACATCTTCATCATCATTTTCATCTCCCCCTTCCTCATCAACATCTCCACCATCATCATCTTCTTCATTATCACCATCTTCATCATTATCATCATCATCATCTTCATCACCATCGTCATCAACATCAAAATATTTATCTCCATCATCATCATCTTCTTCATCATCATCACCATCATCATCATCTTCATCATGATCTTCATCATCATCATCATCAGCGTCATGATGAAGATGATGATGATGATGATAAGGATGATAGTGAAGAAGAGTATGATGAGGATGATGAAGATGACTATTATGATGACTATCTATTAGGAATCCATGTCAACCCTTCTATTTACTTTGTTGGTATATTGTTGTTGGATGCATATGCTTTGTAAGTCGTCCTGTAGTATTTGTTGATTAATAGTTTGTATTATTGTTGTTGGACGCATATGCTTTGTAAGTCGTCCCATAGTAATTGTTGTTCCATATTTTGTATTGGCCCATGGTTTGTATTGACACATAGTATTGACCCATGGTATTGGTGCCTAGACTTAGTATATAAGTTTGTGTTGAGACCAATGAAGGTACCATGAAGTTATTTGTATTGAGCTTGCTTAAAGAAGGTTGCCCCCTCGAAGTAGCCTGCGATCAATATAAAAGTGATTTGAGTTCTATTATTTCTGCTATTTCGTGTGTTTTCATTAATTAATTATTATAGGTTCTTCACATCTAGTATCAGAGCACTTTCTTGGGCTCGCTGGGTGAAATTTCTGCCAAATTTTTTTTTTCGCATCTGTCACAGTTTTGGATCTGAGAATAATCCCTATCCGCTTAACTATGGGAAGTACTTGGGCATAAGCCCTAAAACTCATTGTGAGGAGTACCACAGGAACCCCGAACTAGCTGGTCCATTGAGAGGACCTACCAATGAAAAGGGCAACGACCCCTACCTGATTGACGAGTTCCCACCCGTGAGGTAAACCAAGAGCTGTTGTTTGTGGAAAAGCGAGTATTAGTTTTACTTGAGTCATGGAGTGAGAGGTACTGCCCCAATACGCAAGCCGTCAGACAACATTGGTGGCCGAGTGAATCCCCTAAACCGATAGGAAGCCGCACATACCTGGGGTCCATATCTATTGTCAGTTGAACTGTTGTCGATCACGTCCACACCATTTCAGATCCATTTTGACAGTCGTTTCATATCCATCCGTTTCATATCTATTTTGAAAGTCAGTTCAGATCCAACTGTTTTTTATCCATTCGGCGTCGTTTCAAATCCATCTATTGCCGATCCTTTCCACCCCGTTGTAGATCCATTCCTGAAAGATAAAAATAAAAAATAAAATAAAATTCATTTTTTCGCCATATCTCCCTTGTTTTAACTCTGTTTTCCTTGAAAATTCTCGGACACCCCTACAATCCCATTCTACATATTTCATTCGTGAAGAACCTATCCCAAATTCTACTTCCCAATGCCAGAAATCTTACATTTGTCTATTTTTATGGTTTACCATAACTTCTTCAATTTTTACTCACTCGCCTCCAAATTTTGCCACCGTGTTCATTCTCTATTTCTGCTTTTTTGTCCCTCTTTGAAAATTTTTCTCATTCTTTCACCCCGCTTTTGAAATCCCCATTTTTTTCTTCCCTGTCCATTAGAAAGTGTCCAAAACCTAGTAAAACCCTAATTATCCATCTGAGAGTTTCCCAAATCCAAACTTCCCTGTACTAAATAAGCTTTTGTTTGTGTTTTTCTATCCATTCCCTCCCCCCCCCCTTGAAAAAAAAAACTCCTGGTTATGGTTGTCACCCACGCAGGAGCAAAAACCATGGAGGAAGCACTTGTAGCCATCCAAACCAAACTCCAAAATCTGGATGAAAATTTTCTCAGCCTGCATCTTCAGCATTCAGCCATGAACACTAACCGATAACAATAATCTTCTGCAACCAATGGGTTCTCTTCTTTCAGCAATTTCTGTGGTCCGAAGCTTGAATTTCCTCGCTTCAATGGTATTGATCCAACTGGATGGATCTATCATGCAGAAAAATATTTCAGTATGCATAATACTTTTGATGTCGAAAAAGTTCCACTAGCATCCTTTCATTTGGAACAGGAAGCCCTTCAATGGTACAGTTGGTACATCAAGGCTCATGACGAACCAAAATGGACAGATTTTTGCCAACTCCTTTTGCAAAGATTTGGTCCTAGTACTTTTGATGACTTCAGTGGAGCACTCACTAAAATTCGTCAAATTGGCACTGTGAGAGAGTATCAGATAGAATTTGAGAAACTAGCCAATCACATAGAAGGATTGTTTGATGAATTCTACAGGAGTTGTTTTATCAGTGGTCTTAAGGATGAAATCCAGTCAGAGGTTAAAATGTTCTGTCCCAACACAATGATGGAAGTCCTAGGGTTGTCTAAGTTGGTAGAAGACAAGATTGCAGCCCAACAACACTCCAAACCCTCTTTTATTCCCTTCCGAAATATGAGTTCTCAATGACCTCCCATCCTGCTAGCTCCTCAACCAACTCCTATCAAGCATTTGTCTGAAACAGAGATGCAAGAATGCAGAGAAAAAGGGCTTTAAAATATTTGTGATGAGAAATTCACTCGGGGACATAGATGTGTTCAACAAAAGCTCTGTCTCTTGGATATGGATCAGGGTATTTTTTAAGGATTCTAATATTATACTTAAGTATAGTATCCTAGGCGATTATTTTGGATTAAAAAAAACATGTATATAGATAGGTAGGCAAATATTAAATGTGAAACATACAATTTACTAATGAAATGTGTAAAATTTGGCAAATATTATGATAAAAAAAATATTTTATGTAAATATAGGCGATATTAGAGACTAAAAATGACCAAATAGCGAATTTATTTTTTGAAAAAAAACCCGAAAAATAGCCAATTGGCGAAATTTCGCCCTTAAAAATTACCCTGATATGGATTCTCCGCCTGCCTCTAAAATTGGTGAAGAAGCTCCAGATAAAATGGATGATTAGGTCGACATTCAAGAGTCTCCTATTGACCCCCCATCCCAGTATGAACAACTAGAGATATCTCTCCATGCTTTATTCGGCATCACCACCCCCCAAACAATGCGGGTCAGGGGATACTTCAAGAAGCTTCCTCTTACAATACTCATTGATTCTGGTAGCACTCATAACTTCATTGACCCTCAGATCGCCAAACAGGCTGATTGTTTTGTCCATTCTTGCTCTAATTTTGAAGTCATGGTTGCCAATGGGGGCACCTTACCTTGCAAGGGGAAGTGTCACAATGTGTGTATCTCTCTTGAAGATTATAACCTGTGCTCTGACATGTTTGTCTTGTCCCTAGGCGGATGTGATGTGGTTTTGGGAATCCAATGGTTACACACACTTGGCCCCATCTTATGGGATTTTGCTGAATTTTGGATGTAGTTTTCAATCAATGGGAAACAACACAAATTTAAGGGATTAAAACAAGGGTCTCTCCGCATCATTAGTTCACATCGCCTGGATAATATCCTTAAGAAGAATTCACATGGTGTCATCGCTCAACTCCATTCCATTCAGATGCACCCATCAACGGTCTCCCCTAATTCCTTGGATAGATATGCAGGTGTCTTTGCTGAACCAATGGGCTTGTCGCCTTCAAGAGACCTTTCCAGTAAGAATTTAGACGCATATACATCTTAGTAGGAAATGATGGCTATTTTGCATGCAATATAGAAGTGGTCGCCATACCTATTCGAGAATTATTTCTGCATCTAGACTGATCTTCAGAGTCTGGAAAATTTCCTGGAACAATGGGTCTCCTCCCCAACACACCTGAAATGGGTTATCCAACTCATGGGTTATGCCTATGCGATCACTTACAAGAAGGGTAAGGACAATATCGTGGCAGATGCTCCTTCTCGCACATTTGATGACCCAGTTTCTCTTACATCTATTTCTCTTCTTGTTCCAAATTGGTTGCAATCTATTCAACAGGGCTATCTCTTCTATGAACTCCATGCTTCTTCATTAGCAGGAAAATCTGGGTTCCTCAAAAGTGGCATGCGATCAATATAAAAGTGATTCTGAGTTTTGTTATTTCTGCTATTTCACGTGTTTTCATTAATTAATATTGCAGGTTCTTCACATTGTCATCATCATCATCATCATCATCATATGATCATCATCTTCATCATTCTCATCATCATCCGCGTCCTCATAATGATGATGATGATGAGGAGGAGGAAGTTGATGATGATGATCGTGTTGATGATGATGATGAAGATGATGATGATGTGTTGCATATTCCTCATCATCATCATCATCTCCAAATTAGTCATCATCATCATCGTACTCATATTCATCATCATCATCATATCATCACGACGAAGACGACGACGACGACGATGATGATGATGATGATGTGCTGCATATTCGTCATCATATTCAACAACATCTTCGTCATCATCATCATCATCATCATGAAGATGATGATGATGATGATGATACAAAGATGATGATGAAGATGTCAATGATGATGGTGATTATGAGGAAGATGGAAATGACGAGTATGATGACAAAGATGAAGATGACTATTATGATGCCGAAGAGAGTGATGATCGTGACCATGATCATATGATTACAATGATGATGATGATGATGATGATGATGAAGATGGTGATGATGGTGACTAATGAAGATGATGATGACGAATATGATGATTTTGATGATGATCATATTCATCATCATCATCATCATCATCATCATCACCATCATCATCATCATCCTCGTCCTCACAATGATGATGATGATGATGATGATGATCATGGTGTTGATGATGATGAAGATGATCATGATGATGAGGATGATGTGCTACATATTCATCATCATCTTCATCATCAACATCATCATCATCATCTCCATCATCTCCATTAGTCATCATCATCATCATCTTCATCATCACCATCTTCATCGTCATCATTCTCATCACCATTCTCATCACTTTATACAACATTAATAAATCTACTATGTATTTAATTATTCTTGATGTAATACATATATTTCTAATTGAAAATTAAATTAATTTTTTGAAATCAAAATACACAAATTTGTAAATATACCCTTAAACCCCTAAACACCTAGAAGCACTTAAATGCACTTAGGGATTATGGGTTAGAGGAGGTCCTAAAGGCCTTTATGGGGGAGGGGCTCTTTATGGAGATGGGCTCTAGGCATAACCCGACACATTTATATCTGTTGGGCAATAAATACAGTGAACGTTACCCACCAAACATTACAACGTTCAGCATGGACGTGCACGCGCCTCTAGCGCACACGCACATCTAGCACGTGCACGTCCATGTTGAACATAAAATTTAGAAAATCACCCACATTCTTTCTCCTGCATTTTTTTCCTTATTCATCACGTTCTCTTCATTGGTTTCACGCACAGTTCGACAAGCATTTACATGGTAGATTGAATTCGTACACCATTTGGTGCTTCCTTAACCATTTGGATAAAATACACAACATTTGGGGCTCTATTTGACTCTTTGTATTGAATACACACCTATTAGGCTCTATTTGGATCAATTGAGTGAATACACAATAGTTGGACTCTATTTGGCACCTTGGATTGAATTCTCATGCTACTTGGACACACATGAAGTCTTCTTACATATAGTGGACACATCAAAAGAGCATTTGACATTTGAAGCAAAGAGCAATCATAATCCTTGAGGTATGGTGATAATTTTATCTTGTTAAATGTAATTTATTCTTCATTCACTTGTTTGAATGGAATCTATTTTGGTTTTTCCTCATGAATTGTATGATAGATCTATTTTAGTCTTCTTAATCTTCAAAATAGACAATAAAACATCTTACCAAAAAAAAAACTACAACATGCACCAAGCAATGCTTTCAACCTTTCATGAAGATAATAAAAAAAAATTACTTGCATCACCACCAATAACATTTCATAATCACATTCCTCCATCTAGTAGACAAACATTTGTTGAATTCCTCATGGTTTCACTACAACAACTCACACAAACACCTAAACAATTGAAAACTCTTAGTTAGTCTTTTGGTGCTATTTTCCCTCATCCATAGCATGAAAATGAAGTGTGTGAACTTCTCCCTTGTAGGGAATTTTCTCCTACTAACATCCCATACCACCATCCAATACCATCCTCCTGAGTTCCTAGAGGTGATGTTGTAACTTTATATGTAGGGAATTCCCAATAGCTTTTAAGATTATATGAAAACATTCTCACTAGATATTGTTTTTGTAAATAATCAATTGCTACATCGAGCTTTAATAATCATGCACATCGAGTTTTAATATCTTGTTTGTTGTTCATTCTTGCAAGGGTCATATTTTTGTTTTTCCAAAAAACGCATTGAATATGGGCAACAAACATAATAATAAAAGAAATTCTAGAAGGACGCAGCTGCCCCCTGAAAATACCCATGAGATAAGAGAAAATGCCAGGTTGTACATGCAAAACCGTAGAAATAAAAATGTTAGTGTCTTAGATCCATCAACATGCAATTACGAAGTGGTTGAAATCAATCGAATCTGTTAAGTTTAAACTAATTTGACTAGCAAGATCACTGAAAGAAACATAATCACAAGATAGACAAAAATATTACCCTAGGAAACCCTCATGGGGTAGAAAACCCAACAAATATTTCCTCAATAAGATGATCAACCAAAATATAAGATGTGCTCCAAGACTTGACCTCCTTCTCTACCTTCTATGTAGACCTCTCAAACACAAGTGCGCTACTTTCTGAGCTGAGCAAGTGTGAGATAAGTGAGGAGAAATCTCCTCTACTCATACTAGTTCTCGGCTGACTAAATCCCTAATGGGGTCGACCTCTCCTAGTGAAGTCTAATAACCCCTAAATAATAAACTCAGGGCCGAACCCCACATGGTGAGTCTAATAACCCTGGTTACCACAATCCATCGGAGGAATAAACATCTCCGGATACATAATAGGATCACCTCAGAGGTATGTAACATCTCCAGAATAATAAAGTACAAATATAATATTCTTAGAAGTTACAATATTCAACACTCCCCCTTAACGAGAAGTATATTATAACAACATCTACAGGAGTAAGGAGTCATCGACTACATCATACATGATACATCTATAAATCATCGGAAGCTTTCTTCAATACATCATCATCAGTAACTCAACTAGTTACTGGAACATCTCACGATCATCAGCATCGTCATCATAGCATACTCTGCAACACACATGATCCTTCTTTTTGGAATTCCGGGATCAATCTCATCACAATCATGTTTAAGACTATCCTTCCTTTCTGAATTACTGGATTTACTGTCTAAGGATGATTAATCCAATCTCAATCTCTTTTAAGACTATCCTTCCTTTCGGAATTATTGGATTTACTGTCTAAGGATGATTAATCTGCTCTCAATCTCATTTAAGACTATCCTTCCTTTCGGAATTACTGGATTTACTGTCTAAGGATGATTAATCCACTCTCAATCTCATTTAAGACTATCCTTCCTTTCGGAATTACTGGATTTACTGTCTAAGGATGATTAATCCACTCTCAATCTCATTTAAGACTATCCTTCCTTTCGGAATTACTGGATTTACTGTCTAAGGATGATTAATCCACTCTCAATCTCATTTAAGACTATCTTTCCTTTCGGAATTACTGGATTTACTGTCTAAGGATGATTAATCCACTCTCAATCTCATTTAAGACTATCCTTCCTTTCGAAATTACTGGATTTATTGTTTAAGGATGATTAATCCACTCTCATACATTTTGAACTAAGCACTCAGGGACGATGTATTCCTATCACGTCCACTAGAGACTTCATTCTCGGAGACATATGTCTACGGATCAATTCAAGGGACCGAAGTCTGGGGATGATACAATTCCCACCTGTCCACTAGGGACTTCTTTCTCGGAGACACATGTCTACAGATCAATTTAGGGGACCGAAGTCCGGGGATGATACAATCCCCACCTATATCCTCATCAATACATCAATACAAGTATCCTCATCAATACATGTATACATATCAAAGCATGTATCCTCATCAATACATCAATACATGTATACATATCAAAGCATGTACCCTCATTAATACATCAATAAAAAAATTATCAGAAATATAAGTGACATAAGTATTCTAAATACACATATAAGAATCCTAAGCATACATATAAATATCTAGGTGTAATAAACAGGTATCCTCATCATCGAACTTGTTGTCGATGAGGGCAATCTCATCATTAGTGACTATATCACTCCCCCTTTCGAGGAGGGTCCTTTTGAACTACACCAAGCTTGTCTCGAAAATATTCAAATTTCACTTGAGACAGAGGTTTGGTCAATATATCAGCAATTTGTTCCTAAGTGCTCACATACTCAAGCTTAATAGCTCCTCTCTGTGCCACATATCGTATGTAGAAATATCGGATCTCTATGTGTTTTGACTTATCATGGAATAATGGATTTTCTGTCATCTTAATACAACTTTGATTGTCACACATGATCACAATGGGATCCATTTCTAAGTCAAACACTCTAGATAATAGTTTATGAAGCCACACTGCTTCACAACTAGCAGAGCAGGCAGCTATATATTCTGCTTCAGTAGTACTGAGAGCCACACTAGATTGTTTCTTGCTAAACCATGAGATCATGGTAGATCCAAGACCATAACATCCACCTGAAGTACTCTTTCTGTCTGAAACACTTCCTTCCCAATCAAAATCTGAGTAACCATGTAATCTAAGTTCATGACTTCCAAGATAATATAGACCAAAATCTAATGTACCCTTTAGATACCTCATTACATGCTTTGCAGCTATTAAGTGAACCTTTCTAGGTTCTACTAGATATTGACTCAAGGTAATTACAGCAAAGCATATGTCTGGTCTGGTATTTGTTAAATACATCAGTGACCCAATGATTTGTCTATATAGAATCACATCCACTAATTCCGAAGAGTCATCAACTAATAACTTCAAGTTGGAGTCCATGGGAGTGGCCATGGCTTTACACTCCAACATATCGAAACTTTTTAGAATGCCCACATCATACTTACCTTGATTTAGAAAGATTCCTTTTGTTTCTTGCCATACTTCTAGACCTAAGAAGTAGTGCATTAATCCGAGATCTTTCATCTCGAATTATGAAGAATGCTTCTTCTTGCATTTGATAATTTGATTCTCATTTCCTGTTAGAAATATATCATCTACATACAACAGTAATATAACAGGTTCATCATCCATAACTTTGAGGTAAAGATTAGGATCAACTTTACTTTTGGTAAATCCCATGCTTGTTAAGAAACTGTTAATCCATCTGTACCAAGCTCTGGGAGCTTGCTTTAATCCATATAAGGCCTTTTTTATTTTTCATACATGTGTTCTCCCATCTCTAACCTCAAACCCTTGTGGTTGTTCTATGTACACTTCTTCTTCAATTACACCATTCATGAAAGTTGTTTTAACATCCATTTGGTGTAATTTCCACTTCATCATAGATGCAAGTGCCATGATAGTTCTAATTGAAGTGTACCTAGCAACTAGTGCAAATGTTTCTTCATAGTCAATTTCCTCTTTCTAAGAGAATCCTTTGGCTACAAATCTTGCCTTATATTTTTGAATGCTACCCTCTGTAGCATGTTTTATCTTGAATATCCATTTGGAAGAAACTACACTTTTATCTTTTGGTTTGGGAACTATATCCCAAACATCATTTTTTATTATTGACTAGTATTCTTCTATCATTGCTTCTACCCACTCCTTCTTCTGAGTTGCCTCTTCATAGCTAGTAGGTTGTTGATCCAAAATATCACACATCAAGGCCACATAGTTGGATACTAGATTTGGTTTCTTTCTTTCTCTAGTGGAGCCTTCAGGAGCTCCATATTTTTCAGCTTCTTGAATAATGTCTCTATCCCATGCTGACCTTCTTTTCCTAGATAAGTTTGTAATAGGGGGTTCTTGTGGTTCCAACATGTCATGATCCTCTGGTTTATCATCTTCAGGGATGCGCACAGCTTCTGTGGTTCTAGGAGGTGTATCTTCTTCATAGATTTCTTCAAGTTGGCACTTCCTAGATTTCTTGAGAGTTGCTTCTTCATCAAATGTTACATCTCTACACTAAGTTTTTTTGACCCAAAATCCGACGGCTAAAAACTCGAATTTGCTACAACCTATGGTTGACAATCCGACAATTCCAGTCCTTTTTTATTGTCGGTGGGATATCGGCTAAAATCTCACATAGTTCAAGACGTCGGATATTCGACTAGAAAACACGTCGGTTAACCGACTTCCTCCATCTTCACAGGTAGTCGGATTGCCATCCTTTCACCATTGATTATGCGTCGGTTTAGTCGTCGGTTAAGAGACGTGTTTGCCATAAAAATGTTGGATTATGTCATCGGTTAAACGACGTGTATGCCATACAAAAAAAATGGAATCCGACATTCCGAGCCGTCGGTCGTATTGCAAAACCTTCGGATATTACCATACGGTCATTGGATTGGGTCGTCGGTTAAGCGACGTGTATGCCATACAAAAAAAAAGAATCCGACGTTCTGAGCCGTCGGTAGTATTGCAAAACCGTCGGATATTACCATACTTTCGTCGGATTAGGTCGTCGGTTAAGCGACTACCCATTACATTTAAAAAAAAAATAGCATTTTTCAAATAAAATTTTTCATACTGCAGGAAATCAATATATTCTATCTCTATTGTGGAAATATGTAGAATAATTACATATATATATATATATATATATATATATATATATATATATGAGAACTCCATTATGCTCTTCCCATTGCATTAGCAGCGAAATAGCCTAAGGGAATAGAGCCGTTGTAATAAAGCCATTGTATTAGAGTCATTGTATTAAGCGGCAGAGTCAATCATTATTCAAGTGGACCTACAGGCTAGTGGGTGCCTATTAAGGTGGCACAAAAGACTTTACTCTAAGTCTCAAGTGCTAGTGTCTATGGAACTTACTTTATGGACTACAGGCTTTCCACGTAGTAGAATAAAAGGACTGGGAAATTACGTAACATTGTGGCATATTTGTCACAAAGATATGGTAGTGTGCTTCCATTGTGTCAAGGTACTCTTACCTAACTTCTCTAATTTGGTATACTAAAGAGTTTGTATATTCATGTATGAGATCATATTCTTTGAATAAGGCTCATTAGATAGTTAATGGATAGTTACTTAATGTAAAAGACTCATTTTTATTAAATAAGAACCAGTAGATGGTTGGTAGTCATTAATTTTGAGATTGCATGCAGTTAGGGTTTTGGTAGTTATTAAGAAACTATTTATAGCGCTAGAAGGATGTATATTGTTTTGTCAAAGATTGGTATTGTATTGAAGCTTTGCTCAAAGGAGCTCATCCTTTCCAAGAGGCCCATGAATATTACTCTCTCTTTTTGAATTTATTAATACAAGTGTTATATTTTGCAAGTTTAATCTCTTTCTTGCATTTTCTTTTGTTCACTTATATTTATTTAAGGTTAAGCTGGATATTGATTCCAAGGAAATTAAAGAGAAGGTTAAGGATATTGATTCCAGTGCATCATTTACTCAACCTTTGAAGTTATGGAAACTCGAAATTGGTTATGAGGAGCAACAAGAAATCACAAGAATCTCCAAGAAATTGTCAAAATTTAAACAACACGCGTGTGGGTTGTAGAAAGCCAGCATCGTAGCCATTCATTGAGCTCCTTTTTGTTTCGAGAATAATTTCATATTCTCTACTGAACAAAGCCAACCACGTGAAGGTGGAAGCTCTTATGGCCCCTCCCCCCCCTCAGATCACTCTCAATTACCCATACCCAATGCATGCACTCGAAAAAAACAAATATGTGCAAATTCATCCATATTTTATCATGAACTTTCATCCATTATTCATTCAATAAATGCTAACATTCACTAAACCATTGTTTCTGTCGATACACACATTCATTCAATAAAAGATAACATTCAATAAACCATTCATTAATCATTCAGTCAACACATTCATTCAATAAAAGCTGAAATTCAATAAAGGTAACAGTTTACTACACTAAATCATTAAAACATTAGAAAATTCATTAAACCATTCAATGAATTTCCGCCATCCAATGAGTTTCCACGGTCTTCAGTTTCAGCCTGGCAACAGTTGACGATTCATGGTATTACATTTCCCTTCGATTGTTAAATTTTGAGCATTAATTCACAATACTCTAGGATCTTTACTGAGAGAATAACATGTATAGTATATCAATGCCTAACAATCATATCAAGCATGTCAAGCATCACAAGAATCAAAAGCAAGAGAGAAAAAAGACACAGAGTTTCCATGGGGAAAACCCTAAGGTGAAAAACCCCACAACTTCCTCAGAGATAGAGAGAGCAATGGCTCAACCAAAGTACAACCAAAATACACTGAGATAGTATCCTAGTAGCAGATGATCCTCCTCCTCAATAGTGTGCCACTTTCTGAGTGAGAGAAGTATGAATTTTTGAGTGATCCAAATAGAGATCTCCCGATCTCTATTTATACTAGTCTGTTTGCCCAGTGACCTTATGGGGCCGACTTGTCTAGCTATGTATATCAACCATATAATATATATTTCAGGGCCGACCCCACACATGGTGGTCTAATAACCCTTTGCCAAGTACACACACTTGCGACACTTGTCAATACACATGATGACACTTCCTTATAGAGGAATAACACATCTCTTATAAGGGTACAATAAATATATATGAAATACATAGATGAAATACATTCCGAAGTTACATATACATCAACACTCCCTCTTAACTAGGAAGGTATTTCTCGACACAATTTTGCTAGACAAGTCTTCTTCTCGGGATCATCGTCATTGATTCATCATCATCATCATTGTCATTGCTGCTACTATCTCAACCAATCTCTGACTCTACTCATCATAAGAAGTTCTACAGAGCCAGTCCTTCTTCATACTAGATGTAGGCCCACCACTTGTAGGTCTTCATCATCATTGGCCATACTGTGGAATCCTTAGGACTTATTACGTGCATCACAAAACCTGGCGGTAGCATCCTAGGCTATTACGAGCACACAAATCTACCTGTCGGATCTCCTAGGAGCACATTACATGTGACCCATCACAAAACCTGGCTGAAGCATCCCAGGCTATTACGAGCACACAGCTCTACCTGTCGGATCTCCCAGGAGCACATTACATGTGATCTCACCACAAAACCTGGCTGAAGCATCCCATGCTATTACAAGCACATAGCTCTACCTGTCGGATCTCCCAGGAGCACATTACATGCGGTCCACCACAAAACCTGGCTGAAGCATCTGAGGCCTTTTTCATCCTGTCCAGATATCCCAGGAGAAAATTACATGTGGTCATGGCAAAACCTGGCTGAAGCATCTGAGGCCTTTTTCATCTTGTCCAGATCTCCCAGGAGCAAATTGCATGCAGTAGGACAAAACTTCGCAATAGCATCTCAGGATGTTACGGGTACACAACTCTGACTTGAAGATCTCCCAGGGCACAAATTACATGTCCTCCCAGAGCAATGTCTCGAAAGAGCATCCCAAGCTGTTATGGGTACACAACTCTGACCTATAGGATCTCCCAGACATGCTCATCTGCACAACCTGATCCATGGCCACAAAGTATCATCTTGATACTCACCATACATCATATTGATGTACACATGATCATCCTAATCATCATCACTGCATCGTCCTGATGCATGTCATTTGGAGAAGCTCGTCATCCACGATCATCCTGATCATACAATGCATCAACCTGATGCATACCAAGTATCTACCTGATACATATCACCATACACAGTGTATCCACTTGATACATAGATACATGATCCACACAATGTATCCATCAACATACATGATCTACCTGATCATACCTGATATATATCAACATAGATGATCTACCTGATCATACCTGATATATATCAACATACATGATCTACCTGATCATACAATGTATCCACTTGATACATATATAGATACATGGTCCAAGCATCCAACATGATGCATATACAAAATACATACAAATGATCCAACCGATCATATCCAGCAGAAACTAGAACATCATCTTGATGCTCATCATCCAGCGCTTACATCCAAAGCCATGTGAAGGATCCTCCTTCCAACATGCTTGGAATGGCTTCAGCAAATGTGTCCATCACTTCTTCCTTGAAGTGTCTTCGATATGAAGAACACCAAGCCTCTCCCTGAAGTACTCAAACTTCACCTTGGCTAGTGGCTTCGTTAGCACATCTGCAATCTGCTCGTCCATTGCAACATACAGGAGCTTCACAGCTCCTCTCTGTACCATATCCCTGATATAGTGGTATTTGATCTCTATGTGTTTCGACCTGTCATGAAACACTGGGTTCTCAGACAGCTTCACACAACTCTGGTTATTGCAGAAGGTACCAGTAGCATCCAATGGGAGATCAAATAACTCAGACAGTAGCTTCCGTAGCCATACTACCTCACAACTAGCTAAACATGCTGCAACATACTCTGCCTCAGCTGTACTTAGTGCTACGTAGGACTACTTCCTGCTAAACCAAGAGATCACACCTAATCCCATACTGAAGCAGCATCCAGACGTGCTCTTCCTATCTGCAGCACTGCCAACCCAATCTGAATCAACATAACCCTGCAGGTTAAACTTTTGATTCACTTCATACTTGAGCCCATAATCCACTGTATCCTTCAGGTACCTCAGAACATGCTTTACAACAATTAGATGAACACTTCTCGGATCTGTTAGGAACTGACTCAATGTGTTCACAGCAAAGCAAATATCTGGTCTCATGTTCGTCAGGTACATCAAGGACCCAATCATCTGACAATACATAGAGATATCAACTGGCTCAGATGAAACATCACATAGAAGCTTCAAGTTCGATGCCATAGGTGTGGCCATAGCCTTGCAATCCATCATCCCGAATCTCTTCAGGATATCTACTGTGTACTTCCCTTGACCAAGGAAGATCCCATCTGCACTCTGCCACACCTCCATACCTAGGAAATAGTGCATCATTCCTAAGTCTTTCATATTGAACTTGGCAGCAAGCTTCCTCTTAGTATGTGCAATCAATCTGTCATCTCCTGTTACAAATAAGTCATCCACATACAGGAGTAGAATCATAGGATTCCCTTCCTCAACCTTGTAGTAAAGGTTGGAATCCGCTTTACTCTTGGTAAATCCCAAACTAGATAGGAAACTGTCCATCCTACCATACCAAGTTTTGGGAGCTTGCTTCAAGCCATACAAGGCTTTCTTCAATCTGCATACATATGACACCTTGTCATGTATTTCAAACCCAAGTGGCTGCCACACATAAACTTCCTCTTCAACTACAGCATTCAAGAAAGCTATCTTGAAATCCATCTGGTGTATATTCTATTTCATCACTTTTATATTTCTCTATGCTACCATCTGCAGCATGCTTGATCTGATAGTTCCATTTGGAAGTCACAACAACCTTCCCTTCAGCTCTTGGGACCACATCCAAAACATCGTTCTTCATGATCGACGGATCATGGCATTCTTCCCGTATCCTGGGAACTTCAATATCTTCAATATCTTTAATAGATAATTTTGTTGCTTTGAACAAACGTTGTAGTCCTTCTTTTGTAGGTGAAGGTATAAGGTCTTTCCTACAAAACAAGTTAAATTGCATGATTAGAAACATCTCATAATTTTCAGAACAAATTCTTATACATAAAGAAATATGTCATACAGTCATGCAATTATTTTAGCCAATGCTTCAATACAACATTCATCCATATCCTGTAACTTTCTAGATGCGTTCCAATCTCTACCAAAACATTGTTAAGAGTTTGCACTACTCCCAACATGTCAGCAAAGAGGTTTCATTCTAGATAAGTAGCAATGGAATGTTGTACAGTGCCATAGGCCACTTACCCATCACATGCATATTAGTAGTATACTATTCATTAATGCAATCATTCTAATATGCACAATACATATCCTAAGTCTAGGAACATGAGCATATACATCATTGAACAATTTTATTTAAACAAACAAATATGTAAGAAGTGGTAATTAAAATACTTATCTTTGTTTGTTTGTTGGGTGGACTCCCTCTGAGTTTTTGCTTCCTTGCAGGAGCTGTTGAAGTAGCTTCTTCTACACCTTTCTGATGTGGAATGTAGAAAGATGGTCAACTCCCTCTGAATATCTGCATCCTTGTAGGAGCTGCTGGAGTGTGCTCCCTCTTTATCTTTGCTTCCTGGATTACCTGTCCTTGAACTTATATTCATCCTTGGTCCATATGCATACTTATTAGTATCATGATTGTGTTATCCTTGTAATCTCATACAAAATCATACATTCATTAGTATATTCTCAATACTATCAAAACACAATAATCTCAAGCATGTATAGTCATGATTATTTCAAACAGAAATAATAAGCATTAGCATTCAAGGTTTATGGTTAGTCATAACATGTCTAAACCTATGATTACTCAAACTTATGACTCTTCGGGTTAGTCATAACATTAAATAAGGTGAGACACGTAATATGCATATACCCATGATTATTCAAACCTATGACTTCATGAATAAACATCATCAATCATGTCATGCATACTTATATAATAGATCCTATGATATAAGAAACACATACCTGGTCACCATATTTGTTAGTTATGTCTAGCAGTGTGTTGTTCTCTTCAATGACCTGCATAACTCATTAGTTAACTTTTGAAAAAACAAATTATACATACCTCTATGTGATCCATGACTATGGATGAATCTTTGTCTTTATGTCACCATGGCATGATCAGGTTATCCCTTCAATTTGTACAAACCTCCCTCTTGCTCTCCAATCACTGCTGCATCTTCTATGGTCTTTCCCTTTGGCCACATTAGGACTTGGCCATCCATAAATGCAACCCTCATACCTTTTGTATCCAATGCAGATATGGAGAGTAAGTTCTCCTTGAGCCCAGGTACATAAAGGACTTCTTTCATCTTCAAAGATTTTCCAGAATCTAGGTTGTAGGAGGCTTCACCACTTCCTTTGATTAAGTATTGATAATCATCCCCAAGTTTTACCTTATGGGGTGATTCATGTTCAGATAGGTTTACAAAAGATTCCTTAAACCCAGTCATGTGTTTTGAATCCCCACTATCAATTAACCAATCATTACAACCATGGGAGATAGTACCTGTGAGAGCAGAGATTAGAACATACTCTTCTTCGCTTGATGAGTTATCATCATCAGTTTCTGCTCTAGCCTTCTTCTTGGGAGGTTCATCATCCTCGGCAGCATGAGCATGAAACCTTCTTTTGTTGCCCTTCTTCTTCTTGTTGAAGTTGTTTTTGTCCTTCTTGTTCTTGGAACAATTTATGGCAATATGTCCTTTTTCATTACAGGTGAAGCATATTCTTCTTTCTTTATAGTGATGTGAAGATTTATTGGAGTGAGATGGCTCTCTCTTGGACTTCCCTTTCTTGGTGTGAGCTGTGAGAGCTTGATATTCATTCCCCATCTTTTCTTCTCAAGCCACAAGCCTTGCTTCTTCTTGAGAACATTCTTCCCGCAATCTGTTGAAGGAGATCAACTTCTTCCTTGCACAAATTCCTTGAATAAAGGTATCCCATGACCTTGGTAGGCCATTTAGAGTGGTCATGACAACTTCACCATTCTCCACCATTTCATCTACTGCTTCCAGTTGTTCCTTAATCTGGGAGACCCTAGAAAAATAAGATTGAATGGTTTCTCCATTCTAAAACTTTACTCCTTTCAATTGGTTCCGCAGGGTCATCTTCCGATTTATGTTCTTTCCTTCAAATAGCTTGGTCAAAGAGTCAAACGTAGCCTTGGGTGTCTTTAGAGAAGACACATGGGGTATGAGATGGTCTTTGATAGAATCAACAATAATTCTCTTTTCCTTGACCAAGTTCTTCTTATGCAATACCTTAGCCTCTTCATCTTCTAGGATAGGGATGTCTTCTTTTATATATGAGTCCAACTCATTCTCTTCCAGGATTAACCCAATCCTATACTTCCAAGCTCGGAAGTTATCAGCCCCTTTAATATTATCCTCAAGCTTGGTGAGGTGAGACATCTTAAAGAGTACTTCAAATGGAAATAGAAAATATCTATGTCTTACCACTTGAAATGCTGAAAACTGGATCTGGTCCCGGATTAGGGTTTGTCGGAAAAACCCTAAAAATTGAAAATGTGTATTTCAACTTTCTGAAAGGATAGAAAGATGCACCATGATGAGCTGATCAGCCTGGTGTATTCAAAATTTGAGATCAGCAAAGATTTACCCTTCAGATTTTCCTTTTTGTCCTCCTAGGTTCACTAGGGAGAGCCATGAATTAGGGTTTGAGTTTCCTGGAGATCTACTCAGCCAAAAATCTTGATCCAAAGCTCTAAACTTTGATTTTTGCAAGGAGCTTCCAGCTATGTATTTAGATTCCAGAAATTCCTATTTTTGTGGAAACCCTAATTTTTAGGGCCAAATATGAAAATGCTTAGAATTGAATTTTGATTTGACAGATAGATTCTCCTTGATGAGTAGAGTCAATCTACTATACTGCTTTTCCAAAATCTGTGGAGAGAAACCCAATAAACAAGAAACCCAATTTTTCGTCACTGCACAATGTCTTCTTCTCAGGTTAGCTCTGATACCATGTTAAATTTTGAGCATTAATTAACAATACTCTAGGATCTTTACTGAGAGAATAACATGTATAGTATATCAATGCATAACAATCATATCAAGCATGTCAAGCATCACAAGAATCAAAAGCAAGAGAGACAAGAGACATAGAGTTTCCGTGGGGAAAACCCTAAGGTGAAAAACCCCACAACTTCCTCAGAGATAGAGAGAGCAATGGATCAACCAAAGTACAACCAAAATACACTGAGATAGTATCCTAGTAGCAGATGATCCTCCTCCTCACTAGTGCGCCACTTTCCAAGTGAGAGAAGTATGAGTTTTCAAGTGATCCAAATGGAGATCTCCCGATCTCTATTTCTACTAGTCTGTTTTCCCAGTGACCTTATGGGGCCAACTTGTCTAGCTAGGTATATCAACCATATAATATATATTTCAGGGCCGACCCCACACATGGTGGTCTAATAACCCTTCTCCAAGTACACACACTTGCGACACTTGTAAATACACATGATGACACTTCCTTATAGAGGAATAACACATCTCTTATAAGGGTACAATAAATATATATGAAATACATTCTGAAGTTACATATACATCAACATCGACTGCAAATGACAAACTCATAGTTCACTATTAAGATTTGTCTGACAAAGTTGACAGTCAAAGAAATCTTGATAGTGAACTATGAGTTTGTCATATTGCAGCTTAAGGGAAACGCAAATATAGAATGAATCGTCATAGTTGTCAGAATATTCATTGAGCTCCTCTCTGTTTCGAGAATAATTTCATATTCCTTTATTAAATAGGGCCAACCACACGAAGTTGGAAGCTCTTATGCCCCCCCCCCACATCACTCCCAATTCCCCATACCCAATGCATGTACTTGAAAAAAACAAATATGTGCAAATTCATCCATATTTCATCATGAACTTTCATCCATTATTCATTCAATAAATGCTAACATTCACTAAACCATCGTTTCAGTCGATCAACACATTCATTCAATAAAAGATAACATTCAATACACCATTCATTAATCATTTAGTAAACACATTCATTCAATAAAAGTTGAAATTCAATGAAGGTAACAGTTTACTACACTGAATCATTAAAACATTAGAACATTCATTAAACCATTCATTCATTCATTAGACCAAAAATAGTGGACGATATATTGTTATAAAAAATATTTAGATGTTGTTTTTCCCATCCTTCTTTTTATAAGTTTTTCTTCTCTTCAGTGGTATATAATCTATGAGAGGACCATCTACATCATCTGGACTTTTTCTCCCAGTTCTTGGTTCTTTAGCAGGCACTTTTGGTGATGTTTCCAATACTCTAGTTGATTGTTGTTCTAGACCTGGATTTTGCGCCAAGGGATTTGGATTTGCTACAACGATGTGAAAATGTTACATCGTTATATTTTTCTATTGTAATGACAATTTTTTCATTTAAAAAATTTCATTACGAAGGTGTTTTTTTACCAGGTGTGACCAAGTCATGTTGTTGATGTTCTTGTCTAGTCTCAACCTGTACAGTTTCACCCTCTACATGCTCTGTAGTTGAAATACAGTGAACTACAATTAATGGTCACCATTTGCAATGCTATACATAAAATTGTAGCATATGAATAAATTCATTACCGGGATTTGAAGCTTGATCATCGATTTGTTGTTGTCCCTCCTCGACACTAATGGGATCATTACTTTCCTATTAAAAACAGAGTCAATATTTTACATCAAGTATTTGGAACGAAAATATTCAACAAGCGACAAATCTTCATTAAACTATATAGATTCTATATACCTGTGCACCGGATGGATTGGTACCACAAGACTGTGTCTGCCCAGATAAGCTTCTTCTACGTTCAACAACAGCTCCAAAGCCTTCCTGGAAGCCAAGCTTCATGTCTTCCTCTATAGGTACTTCATTGAATCGATCGGCCTGCATATTTGCTTATCGTCGTTAATTAACATTTTACGGTGCAATAAAACGAAAAATAATTTTCAATTTATTATTTGTATTCATTGTTGGTTTCTCGAAACTTACAAACCGTGCCGCCAAATTCGAATAACCACCAGGGCCAAGCTTGTGCTGAACTACTTTTTCTAGTCTTGCCTTTGTGGCCTTTGATGTGTCTGGTAGCCTATGCAAGTGTTGAAATATGTTAGATGTTCCAAGTTCGTTATAGAAGTCAAGGATAATAAGGTTTAGAATTACAATGCGGAAAGTATTGCATACCTCCCTATGCCTAGTGTTAGCTTGCCTTCTCTTCTCAGAGCCTTCTCCTTTCCATCTTCCACTAGAGATCTCCACTCCATTACTGGAATCATTGGTGGGCACTCATACCTATGGTTTCTTTCGAGGTGTGTCCTATATTGGTCTCGGACAACCTTCACATGTTGACAAGCCTTTTTCAAGACATTGGCATGAATGAAGGTTTTCTCCCCAAATAGGCCAACCAACCGATTAGTGAGTTCATCTTTTAAATGTTTTGGTTGTCTATCCCACCTTGATCAGATGATGGGCCTGAATATCTCCAAGCAAAAGTCATTCATATGTTTATAGAAAAAATTGTTTCCTACACAATGATCATGCCATGATCATAATTAGTTGATAAAAAATGTTTTATCGGTATATTACAATGAAATTATAAACACTAATTAACCTGATCAACTATGATTAATTACCTGGGATCATCGGTGTCTTTATTGGGACAAGATCTTCGTCCACCAAAAATGTTGTCTCCAGTGTTCTCGTGCTTTTGACACGGGAAGATCTTGGAAATGTAGCTTGTTCGACATCAAAATTGATAGGGGACTCGGTGTCGACCCCTTCTTGTGGAGGATCCGTTGTGTGTTGGTTAGTAGCGACTTTTACGCTCACAGCGGGGGTCCATGGTGTTTCGGAACGTGTTTCCGACTGTTCGGTCGACAACAATGGCAAAGGATTAGAACTACGTGGAGTCGTTTGGTCGTGATGCAAAGTCTCTCCACGAGCCTTGCTGGGGCCAACACCACCTTCACCAATATTGTGTGGTCCCTTATAATTCTGTAAATATACACCACGTCTTATACATTCAATACTATCATATAAAAGAGAACATTATAAAGATTTAAACGAATTATTCTATGATTCAAGATTCCTCAACTTACACGGAAGTTATTAGATCTATGTTCCAACAATGCAATCCTTTCTTTAATTGCACTTGTTTGTGGAACCTGGATTACTAGAGAAAGGATTTCCGCAGTATATCTATTCAACAATTTCTCTGCCATCTTTAGTAAGTGTGCGGCTTCACCAATTTTTTCGCAATCGTGAACCACCTCTGCCACTTCAGGGTCTAATGGAAAATCTTGTGATGTTGATTCATACTGCGATTCACTAGTGGGCTGCAACAAACATATATAAAGCACTACTGAGTTCTCTACTGATAAATTCCAAATTTTATATTAACGTATATAACACATCTATCATGATAGATTCGTAAAATTACAACACGGTTTACATTATCATAACGAAACTAGTATATCAAATGAAAAATACATAACAAAATTAACATTATGCTACGTATTATATTGGTACAATTGAAATGAATTATATTTCAACCTCGAGGATCGTGATCCACTCATTGGATCAATGGTCATAGGCGACTTGCCTCGATCTAATAATATCTGGGAGCTGCCCCTAACAACACCCTAATAAAAAAACATAGTGAAAGTCACCTAAATGATTCCAAAACTATTCATGAGAAAACACATCAAAAAAATTATTATTCATATTATATTTTTAATATTACAAAGATGTATACCCGTTGTGCGGACCTTGGTGTGGCCAACCTTAGAGAACCAGCCTGCATAAAAAACATTGACTAGAAAATTACGTAAACAAAACCAAAATATTCATTGAAACATTAATATAATGCTAAAACATTTTGACATATTTTAATTTTACAATTCAAATCAGGTCTACCTGTTGCCCCAAGGGTGTTGTCATTTGATCAACATTTGACGGGTGTATTTCCTGATCAACGTTCTGCATCAAATATAAATTTCATTATATAAAACAAACCAGTTATTAATAATGGAAAAACAAAGCAAATAAAAACTCTTTTCTCTTATTATATTTGTACAATTAGAAAGATGTATACCTGCTCCGTCGAGGAAGAAGTTCTCCTCCGACCATTTGTTGGCAGGGATTTATCTCGATCACTGGCCTGCGAAGTAAATATGGAAAATTTAAACGAAATAAACTAAAAAAAAATCCTTATGATGTTTAATTTATTACTAAAAGGTTGGGTAAAATGTTATATAGTAACCTTGTTTGTATCTACTTGATTGACAGAGTAATTAATAAGCAACTTGTCCCCTGCAGATATTGTTTTAATAGCAACTACAAAAACACGGTTTCCTTCACGCCCCTCAAATTTGCAGTTTGGTTGCTTAATTGTAGACCTTGGTTGTGTACTGTTTATAAACCCCGCAATATTCCCTGTTGCCTTTGGCCTTCCGTCCATGTACAACGTTCCTCCTTTATTTTGATTTTTGTCTTTCAATTGTAAATAGTTTGTTGACAATCCATAGCTATGCATACTTTTTGTATATCGGACAAGGCACATCCAATCATTGTAGTTATATATGGGTCCAACATACTCCATCAATTCTGTACATGTCCCGTAACCAACAAAGATGAAATCCATGGAAAACAACCCGAAACCATGTATCGATGACGGTGCAATTTGATATCTCCTCTCGTTTACACAAAAATCAGTGTTCAGTGGAGGAAGATCCTTCAGTACCCATTGTTTCACTAAATGTCTGTACCTCAAGGGCACCTCTTCGTCGTCTTTTGTCTCATCACCATAGGAACATGCCCCCCCTTGACCGTGAAAAAATTCATTGCATCTATGGAATCTTCTTTTGGTTTTTTGACATTTAGTTGATACAATTCTTCTAGACCTACTGGATGTCTCACTTTCCTCTAGCCTTCCTAAACTCCCCTTGCTCGAGGAAGACAGATCAGACAAATACCTGTTTGGTTCTACCTGCACCATTGGAAAAATGTTTAGATTCGACCGCAAGGCACAGCGCCTCTTAAAAGTTGACGTGTATCGCCTTTTATAATTTTACTTGATCCTCATTCCCTTTGTCAACATGTAGGCATTCAAGTGATGATCGAAAGACGACCAATTTATCTTTCTTAAGAGTAGAAAGTCATGCAATATTTATGAGTTGTTTTTTACTATTTGATTTAACTCTACATCACACACGTAACACACATGTAGCACACATGAAACACTACACATACACGTTACAAGATCTCCTCTAATGCTACAAGTCCTGGCTACTTAACGAAAACTATTTACCACATATTTGATTACCTTAGTGTAGACGTTTCCTGTAATATACTCAGAAGAGTTACTTTCAGAAATGACTGTGCCTCTTAGAGGCTAGTCAACTCTAGGAACCAAGTGACGCTATGATAGGGCTAGTACAAACCAGAGAGAGAGAGATGATTGGGCTATGGTACGGTCAATCAAAGAAATTCAGTGACAGTAAAAAGGCTCAGTACAAAGACCAACCAATAAGGTACAAGTAAAAAAAAAGAATGGGTATAAAGACTCACAACCCTTGGGACTAAGGGGGTGTACACTACCTCAAACGTGGACAAACTACCATAGTTATAACCACAAGACCAAAAACATAAAAGGCGGTCCAAATCAATATATGCAATATCTCCTTGTAACTACCTCATATATGCAATAGCTCCTTGTAACTACCTCATATATGCAATAGCTCCTTGTAACTACCTCTTGAAACTCAAATAGTACCACCAAAAGGTATGATAGCATGCAATCTTCCAAACTAAGGTCAGGAGGGTGGTATCCAGTAAGGTACAAGTAAAAAAAAAAGAATGGGTATAAAGACTCACAACCCTTGGGACTAAGGGGGTGTACACTACCTCAAATGTGGACAAACTACCATAGTTATAACCACAAGACCAAAAACATAAAAGGTGGTCCAAATCAATATATGCAATATCTCCTTGTAACTACCTCATATATGCAATAGCTCCTTGTAACTACCTCTTGAAACTCAAATAGCATGCAATCTTCCAAACTAAGGTCAGGAGGGTGGTACGAAGTGGGTATAAAGACACATAACAATTTGGAGAAAGTGGGTGCACCTCAAATGTGGACAAACTACCATAGTACCCACAAGACATAAAACATAAAAGGTGGTACAAATCAAATGATATCCCAATATCAGTAAAACACCCAAAAGGTAAAAGGCAAGGTACCACAAAAATATTATCGACAAAATGAAAGAACCATAAGACAATCGACCAAGGTGAGGTACAACCATTCATCTCTCTCTCAAATGTACCATTGTTCCATATAACTTGAAAGACCATCATCATAGTAAATGGAAAAGTCCACATGGGTGATGTGATCACGTGGTCCTCTAGACTACTCCTATAGTCAAGCGTTAGTGGCTCCTTGAAGGGGTGTTCAGTCCCTTCAGAAGACCATCTAACTCAACCATCTCGAAGACCTAGGAGAAGAGGACATCACACATCATCAAATAAGTATTGGTAACTACCGTGTATGAACTCAAAAACTCTAAAGCAACCGAACATGCAGAAGGGGAGCTATGAAAAGACAAGGCTTGCTAAAACAAAAGTGGCTAGAATGCCAACAAGTAGCACTAAAAAGAAAAAGACCCTCTAAAAAGGTGAAAATGCAAGCAAACTTCCTAACTAGGAGCTAGAGACCTCGACAAATCGTATCCTTCACAAGGTGATGAAATCCAAGTCGAACAATACGAAGTGAGAGACCGAATTTGAAGGATATCCCTCTACCGAAAGGAATCCTGGGTAAAAGAGACCTAGTAGAAAAGTCACTAAGCTACCTTGTTCATGACATGTCGGAAAAGGTTTTTGGCACTTCTTCCTTATCACCCTTGTATCACCAGTATGGTGGCCGGAGAATACAAGGAAGACAATGATCGATGTTGCCTTAGGGATAAGTGGAGTGCGACATTCCACATAGTCCGTTCGGTTCTCGATCTCGCAACGGTTTAACCCCTGAAACAATAGGAGGCCCCTCCACAAACTGGTGTATGACCGTGTCAACAAATACTAGAGGATTTTGGTTCCCTGGAGGACAACAACTATGTCTCAGATGATAATGACAAGGGGGAATTATTTGGCTGCCTATCCTCGGTGTCCTACCTAACTACCAAATTCTTTTGATTTTGTCAAGTGAGGTTATGGTGTGTTTAGTTAGGGGGTGTAAATTTTAGTGGTTGTATTACTCAATCGAGTGATGGAAGTGAAACTTGTGGTGTGATGACTGACTCAAACCATGCAAATGCATATGAATAAAATAAGCCTTTCCTTTCAATGAAAGCTAGCTAAGGTAAGGAGAGAGTTCTTTCAAACTATAACTACTCTTTCAAATTAAATGAATGCAACAAGTGCTCAAGTTCATTCATGGGACCTCAAGGAGAGCTTTAGATATACTCAAGTCATGCAAATGAATTCATCACATAAAACAAAGTGATAATAAATATAAGGAATTGTACATATCCATGTTCATAATTCTCTAGGAACACTTACAACATTCTTCACAAAAACACAGGGATAGTAGAAACAATAAACTGCATATAAATCTTCATGAGCTTAATAAAAAACAGTAACCACAATTGGGGAAGCTATACCACAACTTGTTTTTTTATGACTATAAATACAAGAGTATCCTAATCATGAGCAATACATCCTTTACTTTTACATCATGAGCAATACTAATCATTTCCCCTTTAACTTGCATCGAGTACCTTGACATGAATTCCCCCAAGCTAATATATTCTAAGTGTTAAAGCTGCTAGAGTACTACCCTAGTCGAAGACTAAAATTGCCACAATCCAAGTCATGATAGTTTGATTGAAGTTTGAAGTATGATGATGCATGCTTACCTTTTATGAATTTACTAACCCTAATCAATGATAAAATGAAAGCCAATTTTAAGAAGATGAAGACTTCAAAACAAACCATAATAGCCTGAAATATTTCCTAAACCAGAACAACAAAAATGGGTAAGCAAAATCGAAGTTTTGTTTTCCATTGAGGTGGCCTTAAGTCTTGCTTTTTGCATTCACAGTTTGGTTGGTTAACTTAACATCCCTCCAATTCACAAGAAATTTTTGTGGCATTCATTTAATTTGGTGGAGGCTGAGGCATTCATTTCAAAATCAGAGATGGAGGCTACTTCAATGCCGAGACTTGAGGAAATTTCAAAGTATGGTGATTTTAGTTTACAAAAATTACTACTTGGGGACTGTTTTGGGACTGGGGTATGCTTAGGAGAGGCTACAGCTTGTTATATGAGTTGAAAATTGGGTTAGGTTAGGGTTTGGAGTAGAAAATTAAAATATTTATACTTTAATGCATAAATAAATTCCTAAATCAATGCTAGAAACAAAATAGTACAATTGTGACAAGGTAATATAAATTTAAACATAATTTTCATCTCTTTCAACTTTAACACTCCCAAAGGTCCCTGTGTTAAAGTTGAAGTAGACAAGGACAATAAATAACAACAGCATTAATAAAGTAATGAACAAGTTAAACAGAACTAACAACTAGCATCAGTAATACTGATTTAGACCTTCCTTATAATCAGATATATTTTTCAATAAACCCTTTCTGCAATAGCTGACAGCCACCAGGGATCAACAACGTATTCCCCAGCAAAGCCCATAGGCTCAGAGTAGAGGCCAAAGACAGTTTGGATAGTCATGTTCCTATGGATACTGATTCTGAAGATAAGCATAATGACAGGGTTGGAACTAGTGGATTGTCTCTTGAAAATATGAGTAATGAACGCTTTCTAAAATTAATCATTTCACATGCCATGTTGTTTGCGCATCTGGCAATGGAAAATCCTGAAACTTGTAGAATATTTGTTGAGTAAAAGGGCATTGAAGCCCTTATGAGGTTCTTGACTCTTCCAAGTATTCCACTATCTTCAAAAGGGATGTCCATAGCTGTGCACATGGTTGCAGTTTGCAAAGCATTCACACAACAATACTCAGTTGCCCTTGCAAGGGTATTTTGTGCTCATGTGAAGGAACATCTCAATACTACATTAAATGTCTTGGATCATGTTGGAGGGACTAATTTATTAGCTGCAAAAGATGGACTGAATAGGAAAGTATTTTGGTGCTTGTTTGTGGTACAATTTTTTGTCTTTCTAGCTGATGATACTAAAGAGAATCAATGGTTGGTAGCGTTAACGACAGAGTTTGGAAATGATAGCAAGGATGTGCTTCTTGATATTGGGATTATTTGTTGTTAGCTCGGATTGGTGCTTTAATGCAATAATGGAAACCTTAATTCGAGCCTGTATGAATACAAGTACTCAGTCACAGTGAGAGCTTGGTAACTCTACTTTATCGGGGTCATTAGTAATAGCCCCCGCCCCCCCCATTCACCCATCAAACTAAAAAAAATAGTAGATGCAATAAGATAAAAATACCCCAATGTAGATTGAATTAGCAATGAAACCCTCTTAGAAGACAAGTGTTTTTTATGGCCAATATGTGTGTATGGAGGAGGTCATTGCCCTGTTCGCCACAACTTTAGTGGGAAAATTTAGTTATTGGGAAAATACCGATGGTTGGAACCCTAGTTTCAATACAGTAGAGAAAAGACAAGATAGCGAAAGTGGTTGGGGGGGTAAATCCCTCACGGATCGAAGGATGTGGTTAAGGATTCGTCGACAGAAATTTGTCCCACACTAAGTAGAAACCCTGTAGTGTATCCAGTGAATACTTAGTCAACTACCTCCATGCGACCAATATGCATGAATTTAACAAGTTTGCAGGTCCAAATTTCACAAATTAGAGCACAATATGTCAATTCAAACCCCAAATGAAAATCCTTTTACTAGATTCAAACCCCAAACTCAGAGATGTTCTCAATTTTTTTTCTACCTATACGAGGAAGGGTTTTACTTACTGATGTCATTATGGGTCATGGGCCTCCTTTGTTGTGCCAACGTCAATCTCCTTGGACAGATTGGGCCTCCAATTCGCTGCGATGTCAATCTCCTTTGACGGGCTAGCGGCTAGATGGTGACGGCTTCCACCCTGAACAGGGGTCGCTTGGACAGGGGTTGCAGAGGAGACAGGTTCGTGAATGAGCATGCTATTTGGACAGGGTGAGGTTGGTTTCATTTTGTTTTTAATTTATGTTTTTAATAATAATATAATTTTTTTATTATTTATTATTTATTATTTTTTATTTTTTATAATGTGTTATAATATTTTTTTATATATATTTTAATTTTTTTTTATATATATATATGTGTTAATATTGTTTTTAATTTATATTTTTATTATAATATATATATATATATATTAATATTTTAATATATTTTAATGCAATGTGTTATCATTAGGACCTTTAAAGAAGATATTTGATCTTTGATTGGGATATAGGTGCCATTAGGAATTGTTTTGTACCAAGAATGGGTCATGGTGTCTTAATCATGGTAAGGAGAGGAAATGAAAAAAAATTAAGTTCTATATAACTTTTTTAAGGATCTATCCCATGAATGTGGTCTCAAAGAACCACATAGGCCATGATATAAAAGGTATCTTTGACCTTTGTGTGGGGTATGAAAGCCAATAGGAGGTTTTGAATTATAAGGAATAGATATTGGGGTCTTGACCATGGTCGAGTAAGGAAGAAAATGAATGCATAACCTAAATATAGCTTCTAGGGATTATGGGACAAAATGAGGTCTTGAGCCACTACATATTCCCTTTAGAGGATATCTTTAGCCACTAAGTGAGATATAGCCACCATTAGGAGATCTTGTTCACCTAGGATGGATCTTACGGTGTTAACCATGGTCATATGGGAAGCAGTGCAAGGAATTTTTAGTGGTTCTAAGTTAATTACTTTTAAGGATTGCTATTAAATGAATGTTTGAATCAATGTAATGAGTAACTATGTTGACTCTTAATATTTAAAAGTAGTTATCAATTTTAGTAGTTGCAGTATAAATTATAGAGCATTTAGGGATCATTAACATCTCAATAATTATGAACCTTGTGGTTGCATACCTTGAAGCTTAACACATCCAGATTGATAATTAAAGTGAACAAATATATCATTGTAATTATGTAGTCCACCACTAAGTATCAAAGAATATGCAAAAAGTATAGATGGAAAAATGTTATGTAAGTATTTTGTTAAAATATAATGTAAGTGAAAATATTTAAATTTATTGGAGAAAGTATGTAATGAAATGGATCCATTGGTCATGAATTGCTTTTTTTTAAGAAATGTTTTAAAATGAAATATTATTGTCTGATGTTCTAGTCTGAATGAAGTATTGTAAGTTAATGAGTTTTATCTTAGTATGTTCAGTCTTACCACTATTACATGAGATGGGGAAGTCATTAATTTACCAGTGAACAATTTAGTTCAATGTTATGTTGTGTCAACCCTTCACAATATAGTATGATAATAAATATAAATCCTCATGTTGAATATTACAAGCTATTTAAAATACATTGGTTGATTACCAAAATAAGTTGTCATCAATAGTTTTGTGTGTTTGCTTGTTTGAATTGTGGTCATCAGTCCAAATTTAAAAAAATTCAACGTTGGCCTCGGGTAGCACATTCAATGTTGGCCCTGTGTAGCACATTAATTAATCTATAGGTATGGTTTTTGATGCTCCAAATGATGCTCAAATTGTTAGTTTCAGTTATGCTTGAGTCTGGAAACCCTCCCACACTGTCGATGCATGTGTCTAGTCTAACCATGCTAGATTTTAGTCCAAGCAAGCACAAATTTAAAAAATTTCAATGTTGGCCCTGTGTAGCACATTAATTAAACTATATGACGATGATGACGATGACGATGACGATGATGATGAAGATGACGATGACGATGACGATGACGATGACGATGACAATGATGATGATGATGATATTGGCGATGTTGATGATGATGTTGATGACGATGACGATGACGATGACGATGATGATGAAGATGATCGATGATGATGATGATGATGAAGATATTGCTGATGATGATGAGGAAGATGATGATGATGATGATGGTGAGGATGATGAGGATGATGCTGATCACAATGATGATGGTGGCCGTGAAAACGACGATAAACATGATGCTGCTGCTGGTGATGATGATGAGAATGATGAAGATCATGATGATGATGATGATGATGATGAAGATGACGATGATGATGAAGATGATCAATGATGATGATGATGATGATGATGATGATGATGATGATGAAGATGATCGATGATGACGCTAATGATGACGATGATGATGAAGACAATCGATGATGATGATGATGATGATGACGATGATGATGATGATGACGATCGATGATGACGATGATGACGATGAAGACGATCAATGATGACGATGATGATGACGATTATGATGAAGATATTGCTGATGATGATGAGGAAGATGATGATGATGATGATGGTGAGGATGATGACGATGATGCTCATCACAATGATGATGATGGTGAGGATGATGACGATGATGCTCATCACAATGATGATGATGGTGATGGTGGTCGTGATGATGACGATAAACATGATGCTGCTGATGATGATGATGATGAGAATGATGAAGATCATGATGATGATGATGAAGATGATGATGAATATAATCGATGATGATGATGATGATGATGATGATGATGATGATGATAACGATCGATGATGACGATGATGAAGATGAAGACGATCGATGATGATGACTATGATGATGAAGATAATGAAGACGATAATGATGAAGACAATGATGATGACGATGATGATGACGATGATGATGACGACAATGATGATGATGATGATGATGATGACGATGATGATGATGATGATGATGAAGATGATCACGACGATCACGATGATGCTACTGCTATTGATGATGATGTTTGAGTCTTGATAATTGTGCATTTCCTTACGAAGCTTCTCTCTGTTTCAAGAATAATTTAATATTCTCTACTAAACAGGGCCAACCAGGTGAAGGTGGAAGCTCTTATGGTCCCTCCCCCCCCTCACATCACTCTCAATTCCCCATAACTCGACAAAAATATCTATGTACACTAGAAGCTTTAAATGTGTTTTTTGACATACTCTAAAACAAGCAATGTTTCTAATTATATCATATAGGAAAATGGAAACTCACTACGAAACAATTAATTTATTATTACTGCATACCTCGTAAACTTCAATGGTCTTCATCATCTTCTTCATCTGGGTCATTGTCTGTACTATCATCCGATGATCCAGATTCAACATTGTAAGGATTGGCCATATCATCCTCATCTTCGATGTCAGTTATGATCAACATGTCATCGTCGATATCATCTTCATGGACATTGTCTGATAGTACATCATATGATTCAATAAGTTCTTTGACATCTTCTTCTGGACCATGATCATCTAACTCATGATGATCATGATCATCTTCTGAGGCGTCTTCTTCTTCGAGAACATCTTCATTACCTTCATCAACGTTATACTTTACCGGCCTTCCCCTTGGATCGTGTCTGACAGCAAATGACCAACCCGCTCTACCTGGAACCTCAGAGTAAAATACCTGTTCACATTGGGTTAGAAGAACATAGGGCTCCGTTCCTGGCTCAAACAACCTTGCATTTACCATGGTAAAACCATTATCATGTTCAATAATTGTTCTATCGGGATCACGTTGATTCAATCTACACCTGTACCATTTGAAAATGAACAGAAATACCTTGAAGGAGTTAAAGTCACGCTGAAGAATGTCTTCCAGATACCCATAGTATCGATTTTCAGATAGTTCTGGGTGTCTGTCACTTCTAGAAGAAACATTGGTCACCTTAAAGACTGCAGATATCCCACAATTAGATGTTTTCTTTGTTTCATCCAACTTTTTGATGTGATATCTACATCCATTGCACCACATAGCCTTATGGTGTTTTACCTAGTACAACAAGCCATACAGGAAAAGATTACATAATGATAACACCATATTTATGATAAAGTAGTGCATGTTTATTATAATGCCATAAAAGGAAAATAACCAGCATGATGTACAACGACAATATTTAAAGAAGTAAATAAATAGTGCCGTTGATTAATATGCTTACCTGCTTATCTCTTAAACCTCTTGCTAAATTGATTTCCCTTTGTGTTACATTGGTGTCTCCATTGCGATGTGCAACTTTAACCAATGAAGCCACACCTTCCCATGATATTCCATGACCAGATTGTTCACATTTTTCGATCCATACCTTCATCCAATCAAGATTTTTTGCGATGTATAAATGAATCGCATCCCACTCTCAACCAACTGTTTGATGACAATAAAATTAAAATTCAATGAAAATGTATATTAGTCACTTTAAAATGTATATAATTACAATATAAAATGATGCAAAATACTAAATAAAAAAATAGAATATATAGGTGTGATATATAAACATAAAAATCACTAGTGAAATGTGTTATATTACCTTTCACCTTCCTCAATCTACCTTTCCCCTTCGGGTACTCCCATTCGAAATCATTTTTGGATTCTGGATCACAAATGCGACATAAATTGAGCTTTGATGCCAATATAGGAAGATATTCACTAATGTACAACATGTTTTGGTATACCATATATCCCTCCATCATAGAACCCTCAGCATATGCTCGTTGTTTGACCAAACCCTTCATAAATTTCAAGTGCCTCTCAACCATCCACATGGACCTTGAGTGCGCAGGTCCACACAGTTCAATTTCCTCAACTTGGTGTATGAGGTAGTGTTCTTGTGCATTGAAAAATGTTGAAGGTAGATGCTTCTGCATTTCACACAGGAGATGATGAATTTCTCTCCTCCAATACTTTATTTCTTCTTTATGGAATTCTTTAGATGACAACCATCTACAAGTGACATGACAACCGGTCAATCAAGAGATTAAAGAAAAAAATCATTATATTACGTAACATGAAGTAGAGAATGAAAATCAAATTAAGAATAAGTTTTATGTTGAATTAAAAAAACAGTAAGCACATGGAAAAATCACCACTTACCTCATGTATTTCCCTAGACTATATATTATTTGCTTGACATTGTTGTCAAAGTTGTCGGAGATAGAGAGAGGTAGAACATACTGTAACAATAATATCCAAATAGTTTCATTATATCGAAAAAGAGTACTAGAAAAAGAACAAAAAAAATTATTAAATGCATACCATATTAATTATTACCTTCATGAAGGCATGCCAATCGTGCGTTTTCACCCCCACGTAATCTCCCTTCTTTGTTATGATATTCTTCATGTTCGCACAAAATCCGGTGGGAAATTTAATTTTTCGAATGACTTATTTTACAACATTACTTTGCTGGTCCGTTAACATCAATGGAAGTGAGTGTATATTAATTTACTCTCCGTTGCTATGAAATTGAATGACGTCTTTCATTGCATGGTTTTTATCTTGAATGTCTTTGCAAATTTTGACAATTTTTTCTTTGTCACTCCTTCCATCCAATATTCGCCATAATGTTTTAGTCACATTCTTTCCGATATGCATTGTATCAAATAGATGAGCAATTTGTAGGTGCTCATAATAGGGCAACCTACTAAATTGTCTAGGATAACTTTTCATTCCTCGTGGAATCCCATTAATGCCTTCATGATGATCACATGAACGACAATGATGAAATTAAATATTAAATCAATGTCAATTACACTAAACAACACACAATGTAATAAAATACAATATGATCATATACAATGATTGATTATACGTACTTTGACGATTTATATTATATTGCAACTTCCATAGCTGAAGTGTCATTCTCTTTGGTTTTAATGCAGTCTCTTGCTTGCCATTGAAAAGATGTTTTTCGGTAGTTCGATACCTATGATTCTTGGAGAGGAAGTGCCTATACCCGTCAAACACCTCCTTTCCTAATCTTTTTGAATGACGAGATTTGATCTTAGGACCACAAATTGGACATGCAAATTTCCCCTTTGTCTGAAGACCTAAATAAAAAGATGGAATATCAATATTAATGTCTATTATAATTATATAAAAAATGACTGGATTATTTAGAAAAACATGCATGCATATTATATTAACTAGTAGTTCGTAAAATTAAATGCAACTAAAGTGGAACTTATAATTACATACCATAGAAATGGGTTAACCTTGGGGCATCATGTATTGTCCATACAAGCATTGCATGGAATTGGAATTTCCTTTGTCATATTGGTCTAGATAAGTCATACATAGTGATGCCATTCCATAACTTCAGTAGCTAGTCAATAAGAGGTTCGATATATACATTCATATCTTTGACTTGGTACTTACCTGATTGATTTGAACATATAAAATAAATATTCTGATTATGAGACGTACCATTTAGATATATAAACCATATTTCACAATAAAAAAACTTTAAATATATATATAACATTATTATAACATTATGAGACAAAAAACGACAAATGAGAATATACCACTGCAATAAAAAAAAACTGCAGTGTTCGTACCTGGAATAATCATCGACAACATTATGTGCTCCCTCTTTATTCTCAACCATGGAGGAATGTTGTTGTTGATAACAAAAATAGGCCACACTGAGTAAACAGATCTCATCTCTGCAAAAGGATTGACACCATCTGCTGCCAAAGAAATCCTAAGATTACGAGAATCGTCTTTAAAGTGAGGCCATTTTTCCTCCATATCTATAAATGCAGACCCATCTACAGGCATCCAAATAATGTCGTCTTGACTTCTGTTCCATGCATGGTAATCCATAAACTGCGCTATGTTTCTGCACCTGAATAGTCGTTGCAAATGGGGAATAATGGGAATATAACGTAGAACCTTGCGAGGCACCTTTTTAGTTACTTGATCTATGCGATATCTACTGATATGACATTCAGGACATTCTGTTGCAAATTCATGCTGGTTGTAATAAAGAACATGATCATTGGGGCATGCATGAATTGCTTCATACTGCATTCCAATTTCTTTCATGATGGCAGATAAATCTCGATATGTGCGAGGTAAAATATTTGAAGGTGGTAGAAAATATTCACCTATCATGCTACAAAAAATAAAAATAAAAATCTAGTTAATATAATATAGAAATAATATTAATGAAACAAATTTGATCAGTAGTAATTTGACTTATATATGAATTAACAATAAAATACATGACAATCATATATATTTTGTGATGGAATATATTACATACCTTAACATCCGTGTGACTGATATGTTTGAAAGACCATTCATAACCTTCAAGTTCATTACCAACAATATAGCAGAGAAAATATTTGTCTTGGAGCTGTCATAAAGGGGTTCGTATGCCTTGTCAAGAAGAGGTATATCATGAATATCATCAAAATGTTCATCATTTTCATGATCATATTCATCATCCATTCCAACATTAAATGAATCATGGATCAAAGTATTTGTAACATCATCTTCAACTATGTTATCAGTATGATCATCTTCTTCAATGTGATCATTAACTTGTTCTCCATTAATATTCATTGCTCCATGTTCCTCCTGTACTTGTTCTGGAAGCACTTGCTGATCCAGACGATATGCCATAGGATGTCTTTCCTTTATAATTACATGAAACAATCAATAGATAAAAGTTACAAAGAACAATGACCAATTGTACTATTGGTAAAAAATAAGAAATATAATAATAATACATAAATTTACAAAAGCAATCAAAATAAAAACATATATAATGCAAACTTACAAATGGATGGTATTCATGTCCCCCCTCAGCGTGCCCATGCTCCCTACAATGTTTTGTGGTTGTTGTAATCAAAATTCTTCTCCTCTTAAAGCCTCTGCATTGATTACATGCACAATAGCATTTTCCATCACCCCTTCTTTCAACTCCTTCCCACAATCTAGCAAGCAATTGTCGATTTTGTTCGTCTGGATCAGGAATATTCGTAGTTGACATTTTCTCGTAAAGAGCTTAAATGAAGATTATCAATCTTAGAAAATGAAGCTCCAGAGTACTTTGCTCACTTGAATAACAAAAACAACGAAAAACAGTCCGTCGAACAAAACAAACATCCGCAAATCGTTGTTGGTATGGCAAACATGTCGGAATGGTTTGATATTTATAAATTGTAAAAGTAAAAAATTCAACCCTACGTCGGATATCCGACGACGCTAATCTTGTGACCATTGGGAAAACATCCATCGGATATCCGACCTCTTCGGGTTCAAAATAACGTCGGTTATCCGACATCCAAAGCGTCGGATATCCGAATAGGCGTCGTATATTAGCATATCCGTCAGATAGCCTTCCAACCTCATCAGATATTCAAACGGACGTCAGATATCCGACGGATATTTATAGAGATTTAAAAATAAATAAATAAAAAGTAATTTTCAAAGAAAAATATGATGACACAGTCCATTTTGTCGGAGGTTATTGGATTTGCTCGTCAGATTTTGGGTTCAAATCTACTAGTGCTACTTATTTCCATATGATGAAAACCAGGTATGTAAATTCTGAAAGCTTTGGATGATTCACAATATTCAACAAATATTCCCTTCTTACCAGAAGGATCCAACTTGGTTCTCTTTTCTTTTGGAATGTGAATGTACACTGGACATCCAAATATTTTGAGATGACTTACCTCAGGCTTCTTTCCTGTGAATACTTCTTCTGGAGTCTTGAATTCAAGAGCACTATGGGATAGTCTATTTTGTACATAGACTGTTGTCCTAGCTGCTTCATCCCATAGATACATGGGTAGATCTTGGTCATGTATCATAGTACTTACAACTTCTATGATAGTTCTATCCTTTCTTTCAGCAACCCCATTTTGTTGGGGATTGTAGGGAGTGGTTAGTTCCCTCTTGATTCCAGCTTCCTTACAAAAATATTCAAAGTCCTTTGAAGTATATTCTCCGCCATTATCTGTTCTAAGAATCTTGATTTTCTTTTCTGAGAGATTTTCAATTAAGGCCTTGAACTCTTTGAATTTTTCAAAGACTTCATTCTTTCTTTTTAGAAAGTATATCCAAGTCTTCCTTGAATAGTCATCGATGAATGTGAGATAGTATTCAAACCCACTTAGGGATGTGGTGGGAATTGGTCCACATACATCTTAATGAATTAATTCTAGAGTATTTTTGGTCTTTGTTTCACTCTTTGGAAAAGGGTTCTTGATATTCTTTCCTTTGGCACACCCCTTGCATGTGCCATTATGATCAATCTTCAATTCTGGTAATCCTATGACAACTTTACTCACATGAGGTAGTGCTTTGTAGTTAATATGAGCAAGCCTTCTATGCCATAGTTCATTAGGACTAGTGGCTTCATGAACAAGGGCAACTTCTGGATGTCCTCTGAGTTTGTATAGACCTCCTTCCTCTTCACCAATAACAATTGCATCCTTAAATGATTTTCCTTTGGGCCACATGAGTACTTGTCCATCTATGAATGAAACCCTGTAACCTTTCTTGTCTAGAGCTGAGATAGAGAGTAAGTTCTTCTTCAATCCTGGGACATATAAAATTTATTTCATTTTCAATGATGTTCTAGAATCAAGCTTGTAACTTGCTTCACCAATTCCCTTGATGGGATATTGATAGTCATCTCCTAATGACACCTTTTGTGGAGAAGTCTTCTCTTCCAATTTTGAAAGAGTTTTCTTTTGTCCAGTCATGTGCTTTGAAGCACCACTATCAATAAGCCATGTATCTTCTCCAGGTTTTATAGATCCTGAGAGTGCAGAGAATATGACATACTCTTCTGCATCTTCTTCTTCATTTATTCTAGATCTTTTCTTGGGGAGGAGCCTTTCTTCTTCTTCATCTCTTTTAGATCTCTTCCTATGAGGCCTTACTTCCTCTTCATCTTCTTCTTCACTTTAATCTTCTGCAAGATGTGCTTGATGTCTTTTATAGTGAAGATCTTTCCTCTTCTTTGAGGGACAAAATTTAGCAATGTGTCCTTCTTTATGACAAATGAAACATTGAAAGGAGGAGAATTTTCTTCTTCCTTTCTTCTGATATCTTTGTGGAGATTGAGACTCCTTGTGATTATCCCTTTTGAAGTGAGATTGATTTCTCCTTCTCTTAGTGTGTGTAGCCAAGGCTTGGCAATCCTCCTTGAGAAGGGCTTCTCTGTTCACTACCCTAGCTTCTTCTTGAACACAATCCTCCCATACTACATCAAACTTCATACTTTTTTTTCTGGCACACATAGTTTGTATAAATGACTCCCAAGGTCTAGTGAGACCATTTAGAGCAGTCATCACAAGTTCATCTTCATCAAGAGTATCACCAATGGCATCTAGTTTTTCTTTGATTTGGGAGACCCTTACGAAGTAGTCTTGAATGGATTCTCCTTTGTGCATCTTGGTACTCTTCAACTGAGTTCTTAGGTTCATCTTCCTATTGATGTTCTTTCCTTCATACATTCTTCCTAGGGCATCATACATTTCCTTTGGAGTCTTCTTGGATGCCACTTGGGGAATCAAGTGGTATTTAATAGAATCAACAATGATTCTATTTTCCCTAATCAAATCCTTCCTATGCTTCTCTTTGGCTTCATCTTCTTCAGGTTCTGCAACTTCATCCTTGATATATTGAGCAAGGTCATTCTCTTCAAGAATGAGACCAATTCTGTATTTCCATGACTAGAAATTCTCTATACCTTCAAGCTTGTCTTTCAACTTAGTGTTTGGATCCATCTTCTCTTGGGGGAGTCCAAGAGATAAGAGATAGAGTAGTACTTACCAAGAAACTTTACCTTTTCACTTTTCCGGATCTGCAACAGAATTTATGGTTTATCGCACTTTTGGTAAAACTAGGGTTTGACTTTCCTGAAGTTCTACCCAACCAAAAACCTCGATTCAGGGCTCAAAAGATAGATCTTTAGAAGGGCTATTCAGCCATGCAACCATAATCCAAAAATACTAACTTTTTTAGAAACCCTAATTTTGGGAGAGAGAGAGAAATATAATTTCACCTTGTGAAAGATGTTCTATTCAGGCTAGCTTTGATACCATGTTAAGTTTAAACTAATTTTACTAGAAAGATCATTGAAAGAAACGTAATCACAAGATAGACAAAGATATTACCCTGGGAAACCCTCATGGGGTGGAAAACCCAGCAAAGCTTTCCTCAATAAGACGATCAACCAAAATACAAGATGTGCTCCAAGACTTGACCTCCTTCTCTACCTCCTATGTAGATCTCTCAAACACAAGTGCGCTACTTTCTAAGCTGAGCAAGTGAGATAAGTGAGGAGCAATCTCCTCTACTTATACTAGTTTTCGACTAACTAAATCCCTAATGGGGCCGACCTCTCCTAGTGAAGTCTAATAACCCCTAAATAATAAACTCAAGGCCGACCCCCACATGGTGGGTATATAACCCTAGTTACCACAATCCATCAGAGGAATAAACATCTCCGGATACATAATAGGATCACCTCGGAGGTATGTAACATCTCTGGAATAATAAAGTACAAATATAATATTCTTAGAAGTTACAATATTCAACAAAATCTTACCTAATGTCGAGTATGAAGGGATGGTTGTTGAACAAGTTCTTAACAGGAAACCTCCCCAAGAAGAGCATACACCTGGCGAACAAACTCCATTGTAGGACCAATTTGTGAACGAAGGGCCAAAACAAACTGTTGACGAGACTCGTACTTCCTTGCTGACTCCCTTGCCTCGACTATCAACCGGATGACGAAGAACTCCCAGAAATATTCATGTGGATTAAAGTTCATTTTCTGGACTTGAAGGTAAGATGCCCAAACACATTATTGATTTCCATTGTAACAAGATAATCAAAGATTTTTTTGAATCCAAAACCGATGCAAAAAAATGTCAATTGTTTCTTGCTTTGTTAACATCACATTGTCTAGCTCATGTTAGGAGAATTTTGTGCATAAAGGTAGTTAGAAGTTCAGAGGCCATTGTGGACCTATCCACGGTGGCCATTGTAGACCATTGTGGACCTGTCCACGGTGGCCACGCACGCTTGGGGGCCTCCGGACAAGAAATGCACCCCTTTAGCGAATTTGGAATGGCCATCACTGAGAAAAACCCTTGCTCCGGAGATGGCCCATTGGCACCGCTTCCAGGACTTCAAGGCACGTTGTGGGGGGGGGCATAGTTGAAACCCGATGTCCCGGACCCATAGGAATCGATGGATTCACGAACCGAGACACGGTTCAGGTGCTACAAGCATTCTAGTCGGGCACTCCAGGGCCATTCAGGGACACTTTGGGGATTTGCTCTAGGGCCACGGAACCCAAACCGGCAAGTGGAATTGGATTCCGTCGGCTCCCACAGGTCCATGTGGCCATTATGGACCTGTCCACGGTGTCCACGCATGCCCGGGGGCCTCCGAACGAGAAATGCATCCCTTTAGCGAATTTGGAATGGCCATCACTGAACAAAACCCTAACTCTGAAGATGGTCCATTGGCATCGCTTCCAGGTCTTCAAGACATGCTATGGGGGGTCCTCTAGCTGAAACCCAGTGTCTCGGACTCACTAGAATCGACAGATTTGCAAACCGAGCCACGGTTCGGGTGCTATGGGCATTCTAGTCGGGCACCCCGGGGCCATTCAAGGACACTTTGGGGATTTGCTCCGGGGCCACGGAACCCAAAATGCTGAGTGGAATTGGATTTCATCAGCTCCCACAGCTCCACATGGCCATTATGGACCTATCCATGGTGGCCACGCATGCCCGGGGGCCTTTGGACGAGAAATGCACCCCTTTAGCAGATTTGGAATGGCCATCACTGAGCAAAACCCTAGCTCCGGAGATGGCCCATTGGCACCACTTCCAGGTTTTCAAGGCACACTGTGGGGGGTCCCCTAGTAGAAAACTGGTGTCCCGGACCCACTGGAATCAATGGATTCACGAAATGAGCCACGGTTCGGGCGCTACGGACATTCTAGTTGGGCACCCTGGGCCATTCAAGGACACTTTGGGAATTTGTTCCGAGGCCACGAAACCCAAACTGGCGAGCGGACTTGGATTCCGTTGGCTCCCACACGTCCACGTGGCCATTGTGGACCTGTCCACGGTGGCCAGGCATGCTCGAGGGCCTCCAAAAGAGAAATGCACCCCTTTAGCGAATTTGGAATGGCCATCACTGAGCAAAACCCTAGCTCCAGAGATGGCTCATTAGCACTGCTTTCAGGTCTTCAAGGCATGCTGTAGGGGGTCCCCTAGCTAAACCCGGCATCCTTGATCCACCAGAATCAACGGATTCATGAACCGAGCCACGATTCGAGCGCTACAGGAATTCTAATCGAGCACCTCGGGGGCATTCAGGGGCACTTTGGGGATTTGCTCCAGGGCCACGAAACCCAAACCGGGGCCACGAAACCCAAACCGGTGAGAGGACTTGGATTCCGTCGGTTCCCATAGGTCCACGTGGCCATTGTGGTCCTATCCACAGTGGCCACGCATGCCCGGGGGCGTCTGGACGAGAAATGCACCCCTTTAGTGAATTTAGAATGGCCATCACTAAGCAAAACCCTAGCTCCGGAGATGGCCCATTGGAACTGCTTTCGGGTCTTCAAGGCATGCTGTGGGGGTTCCCCTAGCTGAAACCCGTCATCCCAGAGCCACCGGAATCGATGAATTCGTGAACTGAGCCACGGTTCAGGCGCTACGGGCATTCTAGTCGAGCACCCCAGGGCCATTCAGGGACACTTTGGGGATTTTCTCTAGGGCCACAAACCCAAATTGGCGAGTGGAATTGGATTCCATCGACTCCCACAGGTCCATGTGGCCATTGTCGACTTGTCCACAGTGGCCATGCATGCCCGAGGGCCTCCAGACAAGAAATGCACCCTTAAGCAAATTTGGATGGCCTTCACATTGGGGTCAACTTTGGAAAATCATCCACTGGGCACTTGTGGATAATGTTCCCAGCCAGAACCTAACTAGACACACTTCCATGACTCCCCAGAACCTAGTTTTGTTACACGGTTGGAGTTTAATGCCCCCTGCAGGTATCTAGTAGGTGTCCCTAAAGGCCTTTTGGATGTGAGACGGAACGAGCCATAGAATGAATAATGTGGCTCAGATCGAAAAACTGTCGACTCCGTTGAATTCAGGACTCCGAGAAAAATCTAGGGGTGCCCCTACCCTCCGGTCTGGTGGCCCCGTTGTCATCTTGTATGTCCATCTTGGAAACTAGGGTTTTGCTCAGTGAGGGAGTGTGCAATTTTTGCACACGGGGGTCAACTTTGGAAAATCATCCATCAGGCACTTGTGGCTAGCATTCCCAGCTAGAACCTACCTAGACACACTTTCATGACTCTCTGGAACCTGGTTTTGTTGCACGGTTGGAGTTCTATGCCCTTGACAGGTGTCCCTAAAGGCATTTTGGATGCGAGACGGAACGAGCCATAGAATAAATACCATGGCTTAGATCGACGAACCATCAACTTCATTGGATTCAGTACACTAGTATAGTGCTAGGGGTGCCCCTCCCCTCCGGTCCGGTGGCCCCATTGTCATCTTGTACGTCCATCTTGGAAACTAGGGTTTTGCTCAGTGAGGGAGTGTGCAATTTTTGCACACAGGGGTCAACCTTGGAAAATCATCCACCGGGCACTTATGGCTAGCGTTCCTAGCCGGAACCTACCTATACACACTTTCATGACTCCCCGGAACCCCATTTTGTTGCACAGTTGGATTTCTATGCCCCCGACAGGTATCCAGTAGGTGTCCTTGAAGGCCTTTTGGATGCGAGACGGAACAAGCCATAGAATGAAGACCGTGGCTCAGATCGACGAACCGTCGATTCCATTGGATTCAAGACATTGGGATAGTGCTAGGGGTGCTCCTCCCCTCCGGTCCAGTGGCCCCGATCTCATCTTGTATGTCCATCTTGGAAACTAGGGTTTTGCTCAGTGAGGGAGTGTGCAATTTTTGCACACAGGGATCAACTTTTGAAAATCATCCACCGGGCACTTGTGGTTAGCATTCCCAGCTGGAACCTACCTAGACACACTTCCATGACTCCCTGGAACCCCATTCTGTTGCACGGTTGGAGTTCTATGCCTCCGGCAGGTATCTAGTAGGTGTCCCTGAAGGCCTTTTGGATGCGAGACAAAACAAGCCATAGAATGAAGAGCGTGGCTCGGATCGACGAACAGTCAACTCCGTTGGATTCAGGACACTAGGATATTGCTAGCGGTACCCCTCCCCTCTGGTTCGGTGACCCCATTGTTATCTTGTACGTCCATCTTGGAAACTAGGTTTTTGCTCAGTGAGGGAGTGTGCAATTTTTGCAAACATCGGTCAACTTTGGAAAATCATCCACTGGGCACTTGTGGCTAGCATTCCTAGCCGGAACCTACCTAGACACACTTGCATGGATCCCTGGAACCTGGTTTTGTTGCACGGTTGGAGTTTTATGCCCCTGTCAGGTATCCAGCAGGTATTGAGTGGGTGTCCTTGAAGGCCTTTTGGATGCAAGATAGAACGAGCTTTAGAATGAAGACCGTCGCTTGGATCGATGAAATGTTGATTCTGTTGGATTCAAGACATCGGGATAGTGCTAGGGGTGCTCCTCCCCTCCAGTCCGGTGGCCCCAGTTTCATCTTGTATGTCCATCTTGGAAAGTAGGGTTTTGCTCAGTGAGGGAGTGTGCAATTTTTGCACACAGGGATCAACTTTGGAAAATCATCCACCAGGCACTTGTGGCTAGTGTTCCCAGTTGGAACCTACCTACACACACTTCCATGACTCCCTGGAACCCCATTTTGTTGCACGGTTATAGTTCTATGCCCCCGGCAGGTATCCAGTAGGTGTCCTTGAAGGCCTTTTGGATGCGAGACGGAATGAGCCATAGAATGAAGATTGTGGCTCGATTCGATGAACCGTCAATTCCATTGGATTCAGGACACTGGGATAGTGCTAGGGGTGCCCCTCCCCTCCAGTCTGGTGACCCCATTTTTATCTTCTATGTCCATCTTGGAAACTAGGTTTTTGCTCAGTGAGGGAGTGTGCAATTTTTGCACACAGCGGTCAACTTTGGAAAATCATCCACTGGGAACTTGTGGCTAGCATTCCCAGCCGGAACCTACCTAGAAACACTTGCATGAATCCCTAGAACCTGTTTTTGTTGCATGATTGGAGTTCTCTGCCCCCGACAGGTATCCAGCAGGTGTCCTTGAAGGCCTTTTGGATGCGAGACTGAACGAGCCATAGAATGAAGACCGTGGCTCGGATCGACGAACCATCGACTCTGTTGGATTTAGGACGCCGAGATAGTGCTAGGGGTGCCCCTCCCCTCTGGTCCGGTGGCCACGATGTCATCTTGTATGTCCATATTGGAAACTAGGGTTTTGCTCAGTGAGGGAGTATGCAATTTTTGCACATGGGGGTCAACTTTGGAAAATCATCCACCGGGCACTTGCGGTGATGATGATGATGATGGTGACGATGATGAAGACATTGATGATGATGGTGATGGTGATGGTGATGGTGATGGTGATGATGAAGATGGTGATGATTATGGACACGGTGATGAGGGACCTATAGATGACAGTGATGATGATGACGAAGATGGTGATGATGATGGAGATGGTGATGGTGAAGATGGTGATGGTTCCATCTTGCATCCAAAAGATGGAGATTGTGATGATGATGAAGATGGTGATGATGATGAAGATGGTGACGTTGATGATGATGGTGATGGTGGTGGATTTGATGTGATGGTGATGGTGATGATGATGAAGGAATTGATGATGATGGCAATGGTGATGAATATGATGACAATGATGATGAAGATGGTGATGATGATGATGATGATGGTGAAGTTGATGGTGAAGTTGATGTTGATGATGGAGATGGTGATAATGATGAAGATGGTGATGATGATGAAGATGGTCTGTTGATGATGATGGTGATGGTGCTGAAGTTGATGGTCATGGTGATGGTGATGATGATGAATATGGTGATGATGATGAAGGCATTGATGATGATGGCGATGGTGATGAAGATGATGACAATGATGATGAAGATGATGATGATGATGGACACGGTGATGAGGGACCTACAGATGACAATGATGATGAAGATGGTGATGATGATGACGATGGTGGTGAAGTTGATGCTGATAGTGATGGTGATGATGAAGATGGTGATGGTTCTGTCTCGCATCCAAAAGATGGAGATGGTGATGTTGACGAAGATGGTGATGATGATGAAGATGGTGATGTTAATGATGATGGTGATGGTGGTGAGGTTGATGGTGATGGTGATGATGAAGATGGTGATGGTTCCATCTCGCATCCAAAAGATGGATATGGTGATGATGATGAAGATGGTGATGATGATGAAGATGGTGACGTTGATGATGATGGTGATGGTGGTGAAGTTGATGGTGATGGTGATGATGAAGAAGATGGTGATGATGATGAAGGCATTGATGATGATGGCAATGGCGATGAAGATGATGACAACGATGATGAAGATGGTGATGATGATGGACACGGTGATGAGGTACCTACAGATGACAATGATGATGAAGATGGTGATGATGATGATGGTGGTGAAGCTGATGGTGATGATGGTGATGGTGATGGTTTCGTCTCGCATCCAAAATATGGAGATGGTGATGATGACGAAGATGGTGATGATGATGAAGATGGTGACGTTGATGATGATGGTGATGGTGGTGAGGTTGATGGTGATGGTGAAGATGGTGATGGTTCCGTCTCGCATCCAAAAGATGGAGATGGCGATGATGATGAATATGGTGATGATGATGAAGATGGAGATGGCGATGATGATGAATATGGTGATGATGATGAAGATGGTGACGTTGATGATGATGGTGATGGTGGTGAAGTTGATGGTTCTATCTCGCATCCAAAAGATGGAGATGGTGATGATGACGAAGATGCTGATGATGATGAAGATGGTGACATTGATGATGATGGTGATGGTGGTGAGGTTGATGGTGATGGTGATGGTGATGGTGATGATGAAGATGGTGATGGTTTCGTCTCCCATCCAAAAGATGGAGATGGTGATGATGACAAATATGGTGATGATGATGAAGATGGTGATGTTGATGATGATGGTGATGGTGGTGAGGTTGATGGTGATGGTGATGGTGATGGTTCTGTCTCAGATCCAAAAGATGGAGATGGTGATGATGATGAAGATGGTAACGTTGATGATGATGGTGATGGTGGTGAAGTTGATGGTGATGGTGATGGTGATGGTGATGATGAAGATGGTGATGTTTCATTCTCACATCCAAAAGATGGATGTGGTGATGATGATGTGTTGATGTATATGTAACTTCGGAATGTATTTCACCTATGTATATTGTACTCCTATAGAGATGGTATTATTCCTCTATACAGAAGTGTCGTCATTTGTATTGACAAGTCTCGCAAGTGTCGTAACTTGCTGTGATGGGTTATTAGACCACCTAGTAAGGGGTTGGCTCGGATTAATGTAACCATGGGTTATTAGACTGAGTTAGACAAGTCGGCCCTGCTAGTTTATTAGACAAGTTAGGATAAGTATAAATAGAGAGCGAGAGCTCTCTATTTGATCGTCTCATTATTCACTTCTACATCACTCAAAAAGTGGTGCACTAGTGAGGAAGGAGGAGTACCTTCTAGGAGAAGACTATCTCTTGTACTTTGGTTGTATCTTTACTCTTTCTATCTCTGAGGAAGTTGTGGGTTTTTCACCTTTATGGTTTTCCCCAGTGAAACTTTGTGTGTCTATTGTCTCATGAGATTGCTTGGTGTGATTGATATGCATTGTTATACTTGATATGCTTTACATGTTATTCTCTCAGTAAAGATCCTAGAGTATATTGAATTAATGCTAAAAAATTAACATGGTATCAGAGCTAACCCGAGAAGAAGACATTGTGCAGTGGCGAAAACTAGGGTTTCTTATTTATTGGGTTTCTATACACATATTTTGGAAAGGCAGTAAGGTAGATTGACTCTACTCATCAAGGTGAATATTTCTGTCTAATCAGAATTTAATTCTGGGCACTTTCATTTTTGGCCCTAAATTTTAGGGTTTCCACAAAAATAGGAATTTCTTAAATTTGAAGACATAGATGGAAGATCCTTGGAAAAATCGAATTTTGGATCTTTGGATTGTACTTTTTGGTTGGGTCAAGCTTCGGGAAACTCAAACCCTAATTCAAGGTCCTCCCGAGTGAATCTGGGAAGACTAAAAGGCATTTCTGAATGGTGAAACTTTGCAGTTCTCAGTTTCTGAATATACCAGGATGATCAGCTCATCAAGGCGCATCTTTCTATCCTTTCAGAAATTTGAAGTTCACATTTTGAATTTTTAGGGTTTCTCTGAAAAACCCTAATTCAGCTCCAGATCCAGATTTCTGCAAATCAAGTGGTAAGACCTAAATATTTTCTATTTCCATTTGAAGTACTCCTTAAAGATGTCTCACCACACCAAGCTTGAAGATAAGCTTGAAGGGGTTGATAACTTCCGAGCATGGAAGTATAGGATTGGGTTAATCCTGGAAGAAAATGAATTGGATACTTACATAAGCTTTGAGGTCCCTGTCCTAGAGGGAGAAGAGTCTAAAGCTCTTCACAAGAAGAACTTGGTCAAGGAAAAGAGGATCATTGTTGATTCTATCAAAGACCATCTCATTCCACATGTGTCATCTCTAAAGACACCCAAGGAGATGTTTGATTCCCTGATCAAACTATTTGAAGGGAAGAACATAAATCGGAAGATGACTCTGCGGAACCAATTGAAAGGGGTAAAGCTTCAGAATGGAGAGACCATTCAATGCTATTTCTCTAAGGTGTCTCAGATTAAGGAACAACTCAAATCCTTGGATGAAATTGTGGATAATGGTGAATTTGTTATGACCACACTAAATGGCCTGCCGAGGTCATGGGATTCCTTTATCCAAGGAATCCGTGCAAGAAAGAAACTGGTCTCCTTCAGTAGACTGTGGGAGGAATGTTCACAAGAAGAGGCTAGGCTTGTAGCTCGAGAAGAGAAGATGGGTAATGAAGATCAAGCTCTCACAACACACACTAAGAAAAAAATCCCAAGAGCGAGCCATCTCATAACAAGAGATCTTCACACCACCATTATCATAAGGTTAAGAAAGATCTCAGATGCTTCACATGCAATGAGAAGGGACACTTTGCTATAGATTGTCCTAAGAAGAAGAAAGAAAACAACAACAATTTCAACAAGAAGAAAAAGAATAACAAAAGGAGACATCATGCTCATGCTGCTGAGAATGATGAACCTCCCAAGAAGAAGGCTAGAGCAGAAAGTGATGATTCATCAAGTGAAGATGAATATATTCTAATATCCACCCTCACAGGTACTATCTCTCATGGATGTAATGATTGGTTGATTGACAGTGGGGATTCCAATCACATGATTGGGTTCAAAGAATCTTTTGTAAATCTATCTGAACATGAGTCACCCCATAAGGTGAAACTTGGGGATGACTATCAATATCCTATCAAAGGAAGTGGTGAAGCCTCCTACAACCTAGACTCTGGAAAGTACTTGAAGATGAGAGATGTGTTATTTGTACCTGGGCTCAAAAAGAACCTACTCTCCATATCTACACTGGATGCAAAAGGCATGAGGGTTGCATTTGTAGATGGCCAAGTCATAATGTGGCCAAAGGGTAAATCTATAGATGATGCAGTGGTGATTGGAGAGAAAGAGGGAGGATTGTACAAATTGAAGGGACAACCTGAACATGCCATGATACATGAATCCATGGAGCCAAGTGAACTTTGGCATAGAAGGATAGTGCTCTATAGTGCACATGTGCACTATAGAGCACTATCAATTGCAAGAAAAGTTGTAGAATGTATTCCTGAAATCAAGTCAAAGCATGAAGGTGTTTGCAAAGGATGTGAAAAAGGAAAGAACATTAAGAAGGAATTTCCAAGCAGTGAAAGAAAAGCAAAAGGAATATTGGAAATCATCCACTCCGATGTATGCAGTACGATGTCATCCAGTTCTCTGAGTGGGTATGTATACTATGTCTCTTTCATTGATAATTTATCTAGGAAGACTTGGGTTTGCCTCTTAAAGAACAAAGATGAAGTATTTGATAAGTTCAAGGAATTCAAAGCCTTGATGGAGAATCAAACTAACAAGAAGATCAAGACTTCCATATCTGACAATGGCGGAGAATTCACTTTAGGTGATTTAAAGAAACTATGCAGTGATCAAGGGATTAAGAGGGAGTTGACTGCTCCCTACAATCCACAACAAAATGGAGTTGCAGAAAGAAAGAATAAAACAATCATGGAAGCAGCATGAGAAATGTTGCATGACCAGGATCTACATATGCATCTGTGGGCAGAAACAGCTAGGACAGCTGTATATGTGCATAATAGAACACCTCACAAGATATTGGACAACAAGACACCAGAAGAACTCTTCACTGGTAAGAAACCTGAGGTCAGCCATCTCAGAATATTCGGTTGTCCAATATATACACATGTTCCAAAGGAAAAGAGAACAAAGCTAGATCCTTCAGGAAATAAGGGTATGATTGTGGGGTATAGTAAAAGCTTGAAGGCTTACAGAATATACTTTCCAGGGTTCAAGAAGATTGATGTTAGCGGGGATGTAACATTTGATGAAGACTCATCTTTCATCAAGTCAAGGAAGGCACGTGTTGAAGATCATGAAGAACCAAAGGAAACCAGATTTCAAGATAACACCATGACTGAAGCAATTCCAGAAGCAGATCGTGAAATGGAAGATCCACAAGAGCCTGTAGATCCACCCCGTGAGAAGGACTCTCACAAGAGGAAACCTGCATGGGATAGAGAGCTCATTCAAGATGCAGAAAGGTATGGCATTCTAGAAGAAGAACACAGAGCAAGGAAGAGAACTAGATCACACACCAGTTATGTTGCGTTACTTTGTGACATTATGAACAAAGAAGCTTCCAATTATGAAGAAGCAGTGGAAAAGAAAGAATGGAAGGATTCTATGGTCGAGGATTATCAATCGATCATGAAGAATGATGTTTGGGATGTAGTACCAAGACCTGAAGGGAAGTCAGTTGTGACTTCCAAGTGGATCTACAAGATCAAGCATGCTGTAGATGGCAGCATAGAGATATACAAAGTGAGATTTGTAGCTTGTGGCTTCTCCCAGAAAGAGGGGATATACTATGAAGAAACTTTTGCTCCTGTAGCCAGGTACACTTCCATCAGATTAGTACTTGCTCTGGCTATAGTGATGAAATGGAAGATACATCAGATGGATGTCAAGATATCTTTCTTGAATGGTGTAGTTGAAGAGGAATTGTATGTGGAACAGCCACTTGGTTTTGAGACACATGACAGGGACTCATATGTGTGCAGGTTGAAGAAATCCTTGTATGGCTTGAAGCAAGATCCTAAGACTTGGTATGGTAGGATGGATAGCTTTCTATCCAGTTTGGGCTTTACCAAAAGTAAAGCAGATTCCAACCTTTACTACAAGGTTGAGGAAGGCAATCTAGTGATACTACTTTTGTAAGTGGATGACCTGTTTGTTATAGGAGAAGATAGTTTGATTGTTGATACCAAGAGGAAGCTTGCTTCCGAGTTTGAGATGAAGGAATTGGGGATGATGCACTATTTTCTAGGCATGGAGGTGTGGCACAATGCAGATGGGATCTTGCTTGGACAAGGGAAGTATGCTGTAGAGATTCTGAAGAGGTTCAGGATGATGGACTGTAAGGCCATGGCCACACCTATGGCATAGAACCTAAAGCTTCTGTGCGATGCTTCATCTGAATTGGTTGATGTAATTATGTATCGTCAGATGATTGGGTCCTTGATGTACTTGACGAACACGAGACCATATATTTGCTTTGCGGTGAACACATTGAGCTAGTTCCTGATAGAATCAAGGAGTGTTCACCTAGTTGTTGTAAAGCATATTTTGAGGTACCTGAAGGGTAAATTTGATTATGGGCTCAAGTATGATGCGAATCAAAAGTTTAACCTGCAGGGTTATGTTGATTCAGACTGGGCAGGAAGTGCTGTAGATAGGAAGAGCACTTCTGGGTGTTGCTTCAGTATGGGATCAGGTGTGATATCTTGGTTTAGCAGGAAGCAGTCCTGCGTAGCACTGAGTTTAGCTGAGGCAAAGTATGTTGCAGCTTGTTCGGCTAGTTGTGAGGCAGTATGGCTGAGGAAGCTATTGTCTGAATTATTTGATCTCCCATTGGATGCTACTGGTATCTTTTGTGACAACCATAGTTGTGTGAAGTTGTCTGAGAGCCTGGTGTTTCATGATAGGTCGAAGCACATTGAGATCAAATATCACTATATCAGCGATATGGTGCAGAGAGGAGTAGTGAAGCTCCTATATGTTGCAACAGATGAGCAGGTTGCATATGTGTTGATGAAACCACTAGCCAGAGTGAAGTTTGAATACTTCAGAGAGAGGCTTGGTGTTCTTCATATTGACAACACTTCGAGGAAGAAGTGATGGACACATTTTTTGGAGCCATTCCAAGCATGGTGAGAGGAGGATCCTTCCCATGTCTGTGGATGTAAACGCTGGATGATGAGCATCAAGATGATGCTCCAGTTACTGCTTTGTATATGCGTCATGTTGGATGCTTGTTATGATCAGTTGGATCATGTATATGTATATGCATCATATTGGATTCTTGTTATGATCAGTTGGATCATGTATATGTATATGCATCATATTGGATTCTTGTTATGATCAGTTGGATCATGTATATGTATATGCATCATATTGGATTCTTGTTATGATAAGTTGGATCATGTATATGTATATGCATCATGTTGGATGCTTGTTATGATCAATTGGATCATGTATTTATATATGTATCAGGTAGATACTGTGTATGCATCAGGTGGATGCATTGTATGAGCAGGACGATCATGGATGATGAGCTTCAGATTGTTGCTCCAGATGATATGCATCAGGATGATGCTATGATGATGATCAGGATGATCATGTGATGATGTACATCAGGATGATGTATGGTGAGTATCAAGTTGGTACTCTGTGGCCGTGGACAGGTTGTGTAGATAAGCATATAATAGCACCCTGTGAGATTTGTAGATACTCTTTCGAGGTTTTTCCTATGGCATATAATAGTTCCCTGGGATATCTAGCAAATGCTCTTTCGAGGTTTTTCTTGGAAGGACATATAATAGCGCCCTGGGAGGTTTGCAGATACTCTTTCGAGGTTTTTCCTATGGCATATAATAGCGCCCTGGGATATCTGACAAACGCTCTTTCAAGGTTTTTTCCTATGGCATATAATAGCTCCCTGGGAGATCTGAAAGGTTGAGCTGTGTGCTCATAATCAGTCCTGGGATGCTCTTTCGAGTTTTTTCCATGACCACATATAATAGCGCCCTGGGAGATCCGATAGGTTGAGTTGTGTGCTCGTAATCAGTCTTGGGATTCTCTTTCAAGGTTTTGTGGTGGGGTCACATGTAATAGCTCCCTGGGAGATCCGATAGGTTGGGATGTGTGCCTGTAATCAGTCCTGGGATGCTCTTTTGAGGTTTTGTGTCGCAAGTAATAAGTCTTGAGGATTCCACAGTATGGCCAGTGATGATGGAGACTTGTAGGTGGTGGGCCTACATCCAATATGAAAAAGGAATGGCTCTATAGAACTTCCTATGACGAGTAGATCAGATATTGATTGAGATAGCAGCAGCAGTGATGATGATGTTGATTCAATGATGATGATCCTGTGACAATGATCCAGAGAAGAAGACTTGTTCGAGCAGATATGTGTCAAAAAATACCTTCCTAGTTAAGAGGGAGTGTTGATGTATATGTAACTTCGAAATGTATTTCACCTATGTATATTGTACTCCTATAGAGATGGTATTATTCCTCTATACGGAAGTGTCGTCATTTGTATTGACAAGTGTCGTAACTTGTTGTGATGGGTTATTAGACCACCTAGTAAGGGGTTGGCACGGATTAATGTAACCATGGCTTATTATACTGAGTTAGACAAGTCGGCTCTGCTAGTTTATTAGGCAATTCAGGATAAGTATAAATAGAGAGTGGGAGCTCTCTATTTGATCATCTCATTATTCACTTCTACATCACTTGGAAAGTGGCGCACTAGTGAGAAAGGAGGAGTACCTGCTAGGAGAAGACTGTCTTGTGTACTTTGGTTATATCACTGCTCTTTCTATCTCTGAGAAAGTTGTGGGGTTTTTCACCTTTATGGTTTTCCCTAGTGAAAATCTATGTGTCTATTGTCTCATGTGATTGCTTGGTGTGATGATATGCATTGTTATACTTGATATGTTGTACATGTTATTCTCTCAGTAAAGATCCTAGAGTATATTGAATTAATGCTAAAAAATTAACATGATGAAGATGGTGATGATGATGAAGGCGTTGATGATGATGGCGATGGTGATGAAGGTGACGATGAAGATGATGAAGATGGTGATGATGATGGACACGGTGATGAGGGACCTACAGACGACAATGATGATGAAGATGGTGATGATGATGGAGATGGTGATGAGGGACCTAGAGATGACAATGATGATGAAGATGGTGATGAGGGACCTAGAGATGACAATGATGATGAAGATGGTGATGATGATGAAGGTGTTGATGATGATGGCGATGGTGATTAAGATGATGATGATGATAATGATTAAGATGATGATGATGATCAAGATGATGATGATGATGGAGATGTTGATGATGATGAAGATGATGTTGATGTTGATGATGATGAAGATGATGAAGATGATGGAGATGCTGATGAGGAACCTAGAGATGACAGTGATGATGAAGATGGTGATGATGATGATAATGGTGATGATGATGGAGACATTGATGATGATGAAGATGGTGATGTACATTGCATATTAATGGTGTGGCTTGGTCTAAAGCATTGACATGAGTCATGAGTGAGGTAGGTCTAAAGCAACTTCTTTTGTGGAGTGGTGTTGCATTTTGAAGTTCCCTTGGTCATTGTGTTCTAGTTGCATTGTTGGTTTTGGCTATTTGTTCCCAATGCTAGGAGTTTTTCTTTTTTTTCTTTAACTTGTGTGCAGAGCTCTAGGCATTCATCTAAAATTTTCCCAATCTATCTATCCAAGTTCATTCTACCTTCATTAATGAGTTTTGACTTCAAATTTCAATCTTCTTTTATGGTCATGTATTATTTATCTCGGGGAATTTATTTATATCCAATGTATTTGACTCTAAGAACCTCTCATGTGTGATTATAAAAAAATCAAGATTCCCTCAACCCCCAAACATGCCCTTTCAAAGAATTTTTTATCTTTGAGTGTGGTATGGGTGCCAACATGAGGTTTTGTCTACTAAGGATGGATCTTTGTGTCTTGACCATGGTTGGGGTGATGACAATGAGGTTCATATGACTCCAATGAATCTTCCATGGATCATGGGGTAAAATGATCTCTCAAGTATTATTGCATGTGAACTTGCACGTACCAAGCTACAAAAATTCTTTCACAGAAGTGGATTTGTCTATGTGAATAGATAAGTGAAAAGCTTTTAGCAACAATACCTATCCATTTTAACTTGTAAGTATGGGAAATGTTCAAAGTGGGATTGAGAGGCTTGATGGTGATTGTAGTAGTGGGAATGGTATTGGTGAGAATGATGTCATGATAGTGGAATTAAACATTAAGATGGTGACCCTAGAGCTTGGATCTTAGCCTAGAAACACAAGAGCCTAGCCTAAAAACCCTAGTTGGTAGTGTAAACCCTAGTTTGTATTCTAATCACAATGAAACCCTATTATGTAGCCTAAGATCTAGCCCTAAATTATAATGCATGTAAAGATTAAATCATTTTCATTGTACATATATATTCATGTGCATACATTTGAATCCAAATCACTATACACATATATGCATAGTTTCTCATCTATATAGCAAGGGTGCATACAACTAGAAAACCGTTGTACCTAGCATCGGATACCTAATTTATAAACGTAATGGTTTGAAATTGGTTGTACCATGAATATTTTTATATGGTGGATATGCACACCTATGGAAACCTTCTCAATGGATGGAAAACCTAATATTATCATAACATTAGTAAAGCTTACTCCAACATGTAGTAATGCTTACATGTTATAGTGTTGATGATGCACTAAAGGATGCATGCAACTTGATGAGGGTGTATTTGTGACTCCATTGATGTAATGCACTTGTCCTAAATGTCTTTAACAAGTGTATGAGTGTCCAATAGATGAATTATGATGTCCTAATACCCCTCTATCCCTTCCAGACAAAATTCGACAACATTTGGGGTATTGGGGTAACAAGTTGGTGTGTTGAGGTGGATATAGCCTAAAAAATACACCTCATAGTAGTCATTTATTGTAATGTCAACTATACATGTGTTTAAGTCAACGTGTCTACATAAAATTAGATCGCTATCACATAATGATAAATTAAGGAAGTCTTAATTGTAAATGGTAGTGGATGTGATGGTCATCAAATCAAAGGTGGTTGTATCCATGAGTGAGAATTAATGAGCTAGCTATACATCATGCTCAAGGTTGTCCTATTTGTATGGTGACAATTGATTAAGAAATGATTCCATAACTGGGTTATTAATTTGTTGCATGATCTTAAGTGGACAAAATGGTCAAAATAAATACTAGTGATGACATTTCATTATGTAGAGTATGGACATTTGGGATCTCATTATGTAGAGCTATTAAAAATCATGTTGGATCTCATTTTAATCTTTTGACGACAATGGACATTTTCCACTTTTAGGTATTCTTTTCCTAGTACTCAAGTTCCCAATATATATCTTATGCGTCATGAGGTGTGATTTGTCCATCCATTTATTCCGTTTGTTTTTGGATTAATTCTCACATATGATTTTGTTTGAGTTAGCCTATGTTTACAATGTTTTCTTAACATAGATACCATTAGAAGCTTTTACATGTGGAAAGATAAACTAAGCTGAACTATGATATCCAACTTTTGTTCTAAGATCTAGGTAAAACCCAAATTTACACAACATCACATCATGATACACACAACATGAGACAACCACATTAGACAACGAGATATATAAATCACATAACTGAAAATCCATGTACATCGAGGCTACAAAACTTATCCAAACATATACAATTTCTAGAAAATAGTGGAACATGGTTCCCAATGTACGTACAATGGCAACTCATGCCCTACACAAAATGTGACAACGCATGTCGTAGATACAAAATACATGGCAACTCGTGCCATAGATACAAAGTACATCAAAACTAGTACACAAATGTGAAACATTGTGGCTAATGTACATAACACGTGGTGTGTCAAGCATTGTGACCACCGCCGTCAATTCCAGGCGTAGATCCAAAGTTGATCTTCCTACTCTTCGAGCTACCAGTGCCTCGAGTCTTGCTCCGTCTAGGACTAGACCGTCTCTCTAGGCTCTGGAACAAATGATATAAGATACCGTCATTTTCAAGCATTCGCAACATTTACCACATTTATAAAACAAATGTAGAATTCAAATCTTAAATAAATCATCTCTGACGTGAGTGGGAAACATTGGACAGGTGTCCTAGATCTGCGGAGCCTCTCAACAATTCCATCCTACAACATTTACAACAATCATTTGATTGAAAAGTAATAATTGGTTAAATTAATTTTTGTTAATGCATCAAAATATTTTCATAAATTAGCTTGATTCTCACCGTGAACACCTCCGACGATGGACATGGCTAGGCTTCTGGGCTAGCAGGTGGAGCAGATGGCCGGACAACCAGCTCCGATGTAGTGATGGGGGGGGGGAAATGTAGTGGCAGCCACTACAGGTGCAACCACTGGAGATACTAATGAGGATATTGGAAGAGTAGATGCCACAATAGTGGTGGGAAGCGGGGATGATATGGTGGGAGAAGACACGATGGTATGGGGTGGAGGAGGATGTCGTGGACGATGAACCACTGTCGGTTGTACGATAAAGGGTATCAAATGAAAAGGGATAGGGGGGATGTTGAGGGATGGTGCATGGGAGGGAAGTCCTGCATGGAGGGAGGAGGATGGACGAATGGGAGGTTGTGGACGAAGAGGGGAAGGTCGAAGGAAGGGGGGGTGGACGAATGGGGGAGGATGGATAGACATGGGGGCGTAGATAAATTGGGGAGGATGTATGGATGGGGGGGGGAGTGGGGGAGGATGGATGGAGGGGGGAGTATGGTAGGGGAGGGGGGGCTGGATGTAGGGAGGGGTCTAGATGGAAGCGAGGGGGGGGGATCATGGGAGAGGGTGGATACATAGGACTAAAATGGGGAGAAGCAGCTGCTAGTGGCACCTACATATACATTTGTAATATCACAATTTAGTAAACAAACAATAAATTAAACCATAGTAAGTCGTAACAAATCAAATTAAAAGCATGCTTATAACTACACATTATACCTGTGTATATGGTGATGTGCCAATCCCTGCTGGGGGTGGTTTTGTTGATGTATTTGTAACTTCGGAATGTATTTCATATATGTATATTGTATTCCTATAGAGATGTTATTATTCCTCTATATGGAAGTGTCGTCATTTATATTGTAAGTGTCGTAACTTATACTTGATGGGTTATTAGACCACCTTGATGGGGTCGGCCCTGTATAAGTCATGTGGGTTAAAGGGTTATTAGACCACCCTATTGGGGGTCGGCCCTGTCAGCATTATGTTATGTGGTTAAGTTAAGGCCGACCTAGTAAATGTTATTAGGCAAGTCAAGTCAAGTATAAATAGAGTGCGGGAGGCACTCTATTTGATCATTCACATTCTCACTCTTACACTCATTGGAGAGTGGTGCACTAGTGGAGGAGGAGAAGCTGCTGCTAGGAGTATACCTCTTATGTTTGGGTTGTATCATTTATCTATCTATATCTAAGGAAGTTGTGGGGTTTTTCACCTTTATGGCTTTCCCCAGTGAAACTCTGTGTGTCTGTTGTCTCTTGTGTGCTTGTATTATTATGTCCATGATTGATATGTTGTACATGTTGTTCTCTCAGTTAAGATCCTAGATCAGATTGAAGTAAATTATGAAAAACTAACATGGTATCAGAGCTAGCCTGAAAGAAGGCATGGTATGGCATTTATGACACTTGTTTCACTTACGAAGCTAGCGCTTGATATAGCAAAAACCAGTCATCGTAGCACTTTTTCTATAAATTCATTTCTGCGAGGTTTCAGGTTTGGAAAATATTACAAATAGAATACATGATCCCCATGTACCTTGTGTCCAAAGGAGAGCTTCTAATTCACTGTACTTTCATATTTACGATCTGTACAATATAGGGTTTCTGCCTCTTCCAGATCTCAGTCATAAATAGGTGACCTAGGGAAAAAGGTCACAACTTGGGCTAGGAAGCTCCAAATGAAATTTCATAAAAATTGGAAGGTAGGGAATGGACTAGACATTCACATGTACAATTTTCAGAGGTTGAACTTGAACTAGTGACATGTGGCACACTATACAAGTTCGCTCTCCTGTTTTATCCCATAAACAGGTCGCATTGCGACACTTGGAATAAATCTCTCTTAGACAATCCATTTGAGGTCAGACCTGTGGGGTTGGAAAGTTAACCATTCAGGCTACCACAAGAAGAATTTTCAGACCTTGTAGATCTGAAATTTCAGAGTTAAACAAGAAATAGTCAGGTGCATATTTCTTTCAAAATAGAATTCGATTTTGAGCACCTTCATTCATGGCTTCAGGAATTTAGGGTTTTGGAGAATGTTGGAATTTTTGTATCAGAGACCACGGCTGGATGCTCCTCATCAAAATCAAAATTTAGAGACCAAGATCAAATTTTTTGGTTGGGCAGAAGGCTGGGCTTGATCAAACCCTAGTTTGGGACTTTGATTGGAAAAGTGGAAAATTAGGGCTTCTGCAAAAATGGGAATTTTTGAAATCTGTGACCATAGCTGGAAGCTCCTTGGAAAAATCAAATTTTAGAGCTTTGGATTAAACTATTTGGTTGGGTGAAGCTCTGGGAAACTCAAACCCTAATTCAGGGTCCTCCATAGTGAATCTGGTGTTAAAATTTAATATGCTAAGATAGAAAATAGCAGCATTACATTCCATTTCTCAATAATAGCATATACAGGATCACTGAAGAAACAACAAGAACAGCATAAACACAAGAGACACAAATTCATCCTGGGAAACCCTCATGGGGTAGAAAACCCAGTAAAGCGTCCTCAATATAGATGACCAGCAATATACAAAGATGCAAACCAAAGACATGATCTCCTCCTCCACCATAGCAGACCTCTCCTCCACAAGTGCGCCTCTCTCAAGTGAGTGTGTGTGTCAAATGAGGAACACACCTCCTCTATTTATACACTACATTGACATATATTTTACACAGGTACATGTAGGCTCGTATTTAACCATTAGGTTAAATACCCTATTATAACTGACTGGGCCAACCCCCACATGATGGGTCTAATAACCCTAGTTACCACAACTTCTCGGAGGAATAAACATCTCCGGATTCATAGTATAATCACATCGGAGGTATGGAACATCTCCAGAATAAATAATATACAAATATAATATTCTTAGAAGTTACAATATCTCAACACTCCCCCTTAACGAGAAGGATATTATAACAACATCTGCACGAGAAAGGAGTCATCAACATCATACATGATACATCTATAAATCATTGGAAGATTTCTCAACATCATCAGTAACTCAACCAGTTACTGGAACATCAACATCTTCAGTACTGAGTCTTTATCTTCTACAGCACTCAAACAGCTACAGCAACATCAATATCTGAATCCTCACGATCGTCAGCATTGTCATCACACAATCATCAGCATCGTCATCACACGATCATCAGTATCATCATCACACGATCATTAGCATCGTCATCACACGATCATCAGCATCGTCACATCATCTTGATCTACAACATCTGGTTCATCATGATCTACAGCATCGTCATCATATGATCATCAGCATCGTCATCATACGATCATCAGCATCGTCATCATATGAACATCAACATCGTCATCATACGATCAACATCATCGTCATCAGCATCGTCATCATACGATCAATCAGCATCGTCATCATACGATTAACAGCATCGTCATCAGCATCGTCATCATACGATCAACATTTTCCAGGGTGATCAATCCTGCTCTCTTTAGGACATACATCCATGGATGATGCAATCCAGTCATGTACCTTTTGAACCGAAGTCCAGGGACGATCCAGTCCTATCATGTACCTTTTGAACCGAAGCTCAGGGATGATCCAGTCCTATCATGTACCTTTTGAACCGAAGCTCAGGGACGATTCAGTCCTATCATGTACCTTTTGAACCGAAGCTCAGGGACGATCCAGTCCTATCATGTAACTTTTGAACCGAAGCTCAGGGACGATCCAGTCCTATCATGTACCTTTTGAACCGAAGCTCAGGGACGATCCAGTCCTATCATGTACCTTTTGAACCGAAGCTCAGGGATGATCCAGTCCTATCATTCAATTCTCAGAGACCTCATGTCTACGGCTCAATTCACAGGACCAAAGTCCGAGGACGATCCAATCCCCTTACCTGTTCATTCAGGATTTTGTTCTCGGAGACATCATGTCTACGACTCAATTCAAAGGACTAAAGTCCAAGGACGATCCAATCCCCTTACCTGTTCATTCAGGATTTTTTTCTCGAAGACATCATGTCTACGGCTCAATTCAAAGGACTAAAGTCCGAGGACGATCCAATCCCCTTACCTGTTCATTCAGGAATTTGTTCTCGAAGACATCATGTCTACGGCTCAGTCTGAGGATGATCCAATCCCCTTACCTGTTCATTCAGGATTTTGTTCTCGAAGACATCATGTCTACGACTCAATTCAAAGGACTAAAGTCCGAGGACGATCCAATCCCCTTACCTGTTCATTCAGGATTTTGTTCTCGGAGACATACGTCTACGACTCAATTCAAAGGACTAAAGTCCGAGGATGATCCAATCCCCTCAAGTCCACCAAGGACTTCATTCTCGAAGACATACGTCTACGGATCTCTTTAGGACTGAAGTCCAGGGATGATCCAATCCCCTCAATTCCACCAAGGACTTCATTCTCGAAGACATACATCTACGGCTCTCTTTAGGACTGAAGTCCAGGGATGATCCAATCCCCTCAAGTCCACCAAGTACTTCATTCTCGAAGACATACGTCTACGGCTCTCTTAAGGACTGAAGTCCAGGGATGATCCAATCCCCTCAAGTCCACCAAGGACTTCATTCTCGAAGACATACGTCTACGGCTCTCTTTAGGACTGAAGTCCAGGGATGATCCAATCCCCTTAAGTCCACCAAGGACTTCATTCTCGAAGACATACGTCTACAGCTCTCTTTAGTACTGAAGGCCAGGGATGATCCAATCCCCTCAAGTCCACCAAGGACTTCATTCTCGAAGACATACGTCTACGGATCTCTTTAGGACTGAAGTCCAGGGATGATCCAATCCCCTGAAGTCCACCAAGGACTTTATTCTCGAAGACATATGTCTATGGCTCTCGTTAGGACTGAAGTCCAGGGATGATCCAATCCCCTCAAGTCCACCAAGGACTTTATTCTCGAAGACATACGTCTACGGCTCTCTTTAGGACTGAAGTCCGGGGATGATCCAATCCCCTCATATGTCAATCATGGGTACAAGTATCTTCATCCATACAAGTACATCAAGGCATCATGTATCCTCATCATCAAAACATGTATCCTCATCATCAAAACATGTATATCAAAACATGTATCCTCATCAACAAAACATGTATATCAAAACATGTATCAACAAAACATGTATATCAATACATGTATCCTCATCAATAGCATCAAATACATATATCATTAAAGGCATGTATACATCTATCATCAAAATCATGTATTCTCACTAATACATCTATCATCAAAATCATGTATACATCTATCATCAAAAGCATGTATTCTCATCTAGCATGTATACATCTATCATCAAAAGCATGTATTCTCACTAATACATCTATCATCAAAAGCATGTATTCTCACTAATACATCTATCATCAAAAGCATGTATACATCTATCATCAAAAGCATGTATTCTCACTAATACATCTATCATCAAAAGTATAAGAGTCCTAAATCTAAAAAATAATTCTAAATAACTAAGTGCAGTAAATAGGTAGCCTCATCATTTATGAGACCAACTTGTTATTAGATACTATGCTACTCCCCCTTTCGAGGAGAGTCCTTTTGAACTATACCAAGTTTGTCTCGGAAGTATTCAAACTTTATTCGAGATAGAGGTTTAGTCAAGATATCAGCAATCTGATCCTTAGTGCTTATATAGTTGAGCTTGATAGCTCCTCTTTGCACCATATCTCGTATATAGAAGTATCAGATCTCTATGTGTTTTGACTTATCGTGGAACACAGGATTTTCGGTCATCTTAATGCAGCTTTGATTGTCACACATAATCACAGTGGGATCCATTTCTAAGTCAAACACTCCATATAAAAGCTTATGAAGCCATACTGTTTCACAGCTGGCAGAGCAGACAGCCATATATTCTGCTTCAGCAGTACTGAGAGCCACACTATATTGTTTCTTGCTGAACCATGAGATCATGGCAGATTCAAGACTATAACATCCACCTGATGTACTCTTTCTGTCTGAGACACTTCTTGCCCAATCAGAATCTGAGTAACCATGTAAACGGAGTTCATGACCTCCAAGATAATATAGACCAAAAATCTAATGTACCTTTTAGGTACCTCACTACATGCTTTGTAGCTATTAAGTGAACCTTTCTAGGTTCTACTCGATACTGACTTAGGGTATTTACAGCAAAGCATATATCTGGCCTAGTATTTGTTAAATACATCAATGACCCAATGATTTGTCTATATAGGGTTAGGTCCACTAAATACGATGAGTCATTAACTAATAACTTCAAGTTGGAGTCCATGAGAGTGGCCATGGCTTTATACTCCAACATATCACATCTTTTTAGAAACTTCACAACATACTTACCTTGATTTAAAAGATTCCTTTTGGATCTTGCCATACTTCTAGACCTAAGAAGTAATGCATTAATCCGAGATCTTTCATTTTCATTTCTGCAGCCATTTTCATGACCTGTTTCTCATTCCTTGTCAGAAAGAGATCATCGTCATACAATAATGGTATGATAGGTTCATCATCCACAACCTTAAGGTAAAGGTTAGGAACAGCTTTACTTCTGGTAAAGCCCAAGCTTTGTCATGAAGCTGTCAATTGTCCATTATTCACACTCTACATTGAGTGATCTTCTGCATATCTATCTGTGCCATCTCTCGTCAGATGGGTCTACTAATATGAGCCTCAAAATCATTCGAACTCTGTGGTGAGTTCCTTCTTGCATCCATGTCATATGTGTATAGAAGCCATATTCAACCTTGTAGCAAAGGTTGAGATCCACATCACCCATGATGATCATTAAGCTCATCAATTGACTACCGATCCTGGGTACCCATACAGAACCTGATTCACACTTCTTCTTTAATTACATCATTAAGAGAATGGTCTTATCTAGTCCCTTGGAGCAAAACATCTCATCATGATTCTCCTTCTCTTTCTAAGAGAATCTCTTAACCACAAGCTTTCTATAGTGTGTTTGATTTGTAAATCTTTTGTTGAACATCCATCGCTTGTTCATATTTCATCATTCATCATGATCTTTCCTACAAATCAAAATTAAGTACATGATTAGTAATACTTCATAATCATATTGAAATGATAACCTATTATGCATACAGATATCATTTACATAGTTATGCAACTATTTTGACCAATACTTTGGCACAACACTTTCCCATATCCTGTATGCATACAGTAGCTATCTAGATGCCTTCCATCTCTACCAGAACATACTATCGAGAGTGTGCACAGCTCTCAGCATGTCACCAAAGAGGTTTCATTCTAGACAAGCAACAATGGAATGTTTGTCCAACTTACCAATCATATGCATATTAGTAGTATACTGTTTTATGAATGTTTACACTCAGCATGATATATTCTAGGAATACAAATATGCATACAAGCAATATCATTTACTATTTCTAATAACAACTCAAATACTTATCTTTTATGTTTGTGTGGTTGCCTCTCGCTTGATCTTCTGTATGTCTCCTGAACTTCTATTCATTCTGTACCACTGTGCATGCTCAAGTGTACACTAGTGTCATCCTCATGATCTCATACACAAACATACATTCATTAGTATATTCTCAATATTATCAAAACATTCTAATTCTAAATAATCTTGAATATGTACAGTCATGATCATTAGTATTCAGGGTTTCAAGGAAGTCTTCTTTTACTCATGCATATTCTTGTTTGATCTAGTTAGTTAAATCATCAACCAAGATAAGAGACATAATATGCATAAACCCTTGATTACTAACCAATCATACCAAGCATACTTACATAGGGGATCCTAACACAAGGTAAGATTCTAACATGACATAGGAAAACATACCTGGATTAGTATACCTGCTTAGTTATGTACAACATACCTAAACAATATCTTCAATGATTTAGAGATCCTGAGCTAGAACCTGCATGTCTCAGAGGTTAAACATAATATAACAAAGTCATACATACCTCGTGAGTCTTTGTCTTCATGTTGTCATGGTCATGGAACTTGATTTGTCTTTTGTGATGTACCTGTATCTTGTTAGCAGACAACATCAACCTCACACAACACCATAATGCATAAGTACAATCATATAGCCCTAATCAATGAATGTCTTTGATTATTCACATGCATTCATATTGTTACTAGGGTGATAAGACAATTAATAACATTAATCAAGATTGTACTAATAACATGAAGACAAACACATTATGAACTTAATCAAGAATCAGATTTCAAGGCATACCTGAACCTCCTTAAGTCATACCTGTCGAGACTTTTTGTAGTCTTCTTATGCAAGGCCTTAGCCTCAACTCCCCCTGAAACTTGATCTGGAGCTTGATTAGGGTTTTCTAGAGAAACCCTAAAAATTCAATCTTTGACTTTCACTCTTCTGAATGGATGGAAGAATGTGTCTTGCTGAGCTGATCAAACTAGCATTCTTCAATTTTGAAATCTCCAAAATTTGACCCCTCAAAATTGCCTTCGAAACTTCTGGATCTTCTGGACAGGAACCCGAACTAGGGTTTGATGAATCCCACCCTTCTGTCCAATCAAAGGTTCGATCCAAGGCTCTAAACTCTTATTTTTCTGAGGAGCTTCCAGCCGAGGTTGCACACTTCAAAAATTCCAACTTTTGCTGAAGTCCTAATTTTCCATCTTTCTGATCACAATCCCGAACTAGGGTTTGATCAAGCCCAGTCTTATACCCAACCAAAAGTTTGATCTTGGTCTCTAAATTTTGATTTTGCTGAGTAGCATTCAGCCGTGGACTCCGATTCCAAAAATTCTAACTTTCTCCGAAACCCTAAATTCCGGAAGCCATGAATAAAGGTGCTCCAAAAAAAATTCTGTTTTGACATAAATATGTACCAGATTGTTTCTGCTATAACTCTGAAATTTTCAGTCCACGGGGTCTGAAAACTTTTTCTACAGTAGCCTGACCTGTCATCTTTCCATCCTGACAGGTCTGACCTCAATTGGATTTTCTGAGAGAGAGTTATGCCAAGTGTCGCAACGTGACCTGTTTATGGGATAATACAGGAGAGCGAACTTGTACGGCGTGCCACGTGTCACTGTTTGAACTTCGGCCTCTGAAAACTTTTCCTGAGATAGCTTGCTCTGTTTTCGTTCCATCCTGATAGGTCTGACCTCAATTGGACTCTTTGAGAGAGAGTTATGCCAAGTGTCGTAACGTGACATGTTTATGGGATAAAACAGGAGAGCAAACATGTACGGCATGCCACGTGTCACTGGTTCAGATTCGGCCTCTGAAAATGTTTTTTGAGATAGTACAGTCTGTGTACTACCTGTCACTTTTTACAAAATTTCATTTGGAGCTTCCTAGCCCAAGTTATGACCTTTTTTCCTAGGTCACCTAATTTTGACTGAGATCTGGAAGAGGCAGAAACCCTAACTTGTACTGATCATAACTTACAAAGTACAATGAATCTGAGGGTTCCCTTTGGAAAAACGATACCTGGAGATGTTATCTACAACCTGTAAAGGTTTCAGATCCTGAACCTTCGCCAAAATGGATTTATAGCGATAGTTCCACGATGACTGGTTTTTGCTATATAAAACCCTAACCTTCAAATTGTCGTAAGTAAAGCAAGTGTTGTAAGTGCCATACCTTGCCTTCCTTCAGTTTAGCTCTAATACCATGTTAAAATTTAATATGCTAAGACAGAAAATAGTATCATTACATTCCATTTCTCAATAATAGCATATACAGGATCACTGAAGAAATAACAAGCACAGCATAAACACAAGAGACACAAATTTATCCTGGGAAACCCTCATGGGGTAGAAAACCCAGTAAAGCTTCCTCAATATAGATGACCAGCAATATACAAAGATGCAAACCAAAGACATGATCTCCTCCTCCACCATAGTAGACCTCTCCTCCACAAGTGCGCCTCTCTCAAGTGAGTGTGTGTGTCAAATGAGGAACACACCTCCTCTATTTATACACTACATTGACATATATTTTACACAGGTACATGTAGGCTCGTATTTAACCATTAGGTTAAATACCCTATTATAACTGATTGGGCCGACCCCCACATGGTGGGTCTAATAACCCTAGTTACCACAACTTCTCGGAGGGATAAACATCTCCGGATTCATAGTATAATCACATCGGAGGTATGGAACATCTCCGGAATAAATAATATACAAATATAATATTCTTAGAAGTTACAATATCTCAACATCTGGAAGATTGAAAAGAAAATTTGAGGGGTGAAACTTTGCAGTTTTCAAATTCTGAGTATACCAAGTTGATCAGATCATCAAGGCGCATCTTTCTATCCTTTCAGAAGTTTGAAATTCAAAGTTTGAATTTTTAGGGTTTTCCTGGCAAACCCTAATCCAACTCCAAATCTAGTTTCTTCAATTCAAGTGGATTGGGTTAATCCTAGAAGAGAATAGATTGGTCACTTGCATAAGTGAAGAAGTTCTTGTTTCAGAGGGAGATGAGGCTAAGGCCTTCCATAAGAAGATTACAAGCAATCTCGACAGGTATGAGTTATCCAGGTATGTTTGTCTTCATGATTAAGTTTATGATTAAGTTTATGGTATGTTTGTCTTCATTAAGATTAGTACAATCTTGATTAATTTTAGACTTGTCATATCACCTTAATAAAAATATGAATGCAGATATTCATTGATTAGGGTTTTGACACTTATGATTGTACTAATGCATTGTGGTGTTGTATGAGGATTATGTTATCTGCTAACATGAAGGTACAAATCAAGTTCTAAATCAAGACCTTGGTGACATGAAGACAGAAACTCATCCATTGTCATGGATAAAATAGAAGATCTACTTACGAGGTATGTATAACTTGGTTCTATAATGGTTAACCTATGAGATATGCAGGTTACTAGCACAAGTCATTGAAGAGAACAAGAAGACATTGCTAGACATAACTAGAAAATATGATAACCAGGTATGTTTTTCCTATATCAAGTTAGAATCCTACCTTGTGTTAGTATCTTATACTGTTGTATGGTTGATAATGATTATTCATGAAGATAGTAATCAAGGGTTTATGCATATTATGATGATATGAATAACCAGAAAATTCCTTTGGTCAAATAAAGAATATGCATGAGTAAAAGAAGTATTCCCTAAAACCTTGAATACTAATGTTTGTTATCTATGTTTGAAATGATCATGACTATACATGTTTAAGATTATTGTCTTTAGATAGTATTGAGATTATACTAATGAATGTATGTATGAGACCTCAAGGATAACACAATGATGATACTAGTAAGTATGCATAGTGATCGAGGATGGATATAAGTTCAAAGAAAGGTAATCCAGGAAGCAAAGATCAAGAGGGAGCACACTCCAGTAGATCCTGCAAGAAAGCAAATATTGAGAGGGAGTCCACCCTACAACCAAACAAAGATAAGTATTTGAATTGTCTTTTCTTGCATACTTGTTTGTTTAAATAATATTATTCAATGATGGATATGCTTACGTTCCTAGACTTAGGGTGTGCATTATGCATATTAGAATAATTGCATTAATGAATAGTATACTACTAATATGCATGTGATAGGTAAGTGGCCTATGGCACTATACAACATTCCATTGCTACTTATCTAGAGTGAAACCTCTTTGCTGACATGTTGGGAGTTGTGCACACTCTTAACAATGTTCTAGTAGAGATTGGAAGGCATCTATAAAGTTACGGGATATGGATAAATGTTGTATTGAAGCATTGGCTAAAATAATTGCATGACTGTATGACATATTTCTTTATGTGTAAGAAATTGTTCTGAAAACTATGAGGTGTTTGTAATCATGCAATTTAAATTATCTTGTAGGAAAGATCGTATACCATCACCTACAAAAGAAGGACTACAACATTTGTTCCAGTAACAAAGCTATATATTGAATATATTGAAGACATTGAAGTTCCCAGGATCCAGGATGAAGTAATGGAAGAATGCCAGGATCCGTCGATCATGAAGAATGATGGTTGGGATGTGGTCCCGGACCAAAAGGGAAGTCTATCGTGACTTCCATGTGGATCTATAAGATCAAACATGCTGCAGATGGAAGCATAGGAGAAATACAAAGCGAGGTTTGTAGCTCGTGGCTTCTCCAGAAAGAGGGAATAGACTATGAAGAGACTTTTTCTCCTGTAGCCAGATATACTTCCATCATATTAGTACTTTCTCTGGTTGCGGTGATGAAATGGAAGATACACCAGATGAATGTCAAGACAAATTTCTTGAATGGTGTAGTCGAAGAGGAAGTGTATGTGGAGAAGCCACTTGGTTTTGAGACACATGACAGGAAGTCATATGTGTGCAAGTTGAAGAAAGTCTTGTATGGCTTGAAGCAAGCTCCTAGGACTTGGTATGGTAGGATAGACAACTTTCTATCCAGTTTGGGCTTTACCAAGAGTAAATCAGATTCCAACCTTTACTACAAGGTTGAGGAAGGCAATCCTTTGATACTACTCTTGTATGTGGATGACCTGTTTGTTAAAGGTGATGATAGATTGATTTCCAACACAAAGAGGAAGCTTGCTGCCGAGTTCGAGATGAAGGAATTGGGGATGATGCACTATTTCCTAGGCATGGAGGTGTGGCAGAGTGCAAATGGAATCTTCCTTGGACAAGGGAAGTATGCAGTAAAGATCCTAAAGAGGTTCGAGATGATGGACTGCAAGGCCATGGCCACACCTATGTCATCGAACCCGAAGCTTCTGTGTGATGCTTCATCTGATCCGGTTGATGTCATTGTGTATCGTCAGATGATTGGGTCCTTGATGTACCTGATGAACACAAGACTATACATTTGCTTTGCGGTGAACACATTGAGCTAGTTCCTGATGGATCCCAGAGGTGTTCACCTCGTTGTTGTAAAGCATATTCTGAGGTACCTGAAGGGTACAATTGATTATGGGCTCAAGTATGATGCGAATCAAAAGTCTAACCTGCAGGGTTATGTTGATTCTGATTGGGCAGGAAGTGCTGCAGATAGGAAGAGCAATTCTGGGAGTTGCTTCAGTATGGCATCAGGTGTGGTCTCTTGGTTTAGTAGGAAGCAGTCCTGCGTAGCATTGAGTACAGTCGAAACCGAGTATGTCGCAGCTTGTTCGGCTAGTTCTGAGGTAGTATGGCTTAGGAAGCTATTATCTGAGTTATTTGATCTTCCATTGGATGCTACTGGTATCTTTTGTGACAACCAAAGTTGTGTGAAGCTGTCTGAGAACCTGGTGTTCCACGACAGGTCGAAGCACATTGAGATCAAATATCACTATATCAAGGATATGGTGCATAGAGGAGCAGTGAAGCTCCTGTATGTTGCGATGGATGAGCAGGTTGCAGATGTGTTGACGAAACCACTAGCCAGAGTAAAGTTTGAGTACTTCAGAGAGAGGCTTGGTTTTCTTCAAATTGATGACACTTCGAGGAAGAAGTGATGGACACATTTGCAGGAGCCATTCCAAGCATGGTGAGAGGAGGATCCTTCCCATGGCTGTGGATGTAAGCGTTGGATGATGAACATCAAGACGATGCTCCAGTTACTGCTCTGTATATGCATCATGTTGGATGTTGGATATGATCAGTTGGATAATGTATATGTATATGCATCATGTTGGATGCTGGATCTGATCAGTTGGATCATGTATATGTATATGCATCATGCTGGATGCTTGATATGATCAGTTGGATCATGTATTTGTATATGTATCAGGTGGATACATTGTGTGATCAGGTAGATAATGTATGATGATATGTATCAGGTGGAAACATTGTATGATCAGGTAGATCATGTATGATGATATGCATCAGGTAGATACTTGGTATGCATCAGGTGGATGCACTATATGATCGGAATGATCATGGATGATGAGCTTCAGGATGTTGCTCCAGTTGACATGAATCAGGACGATGCAATGACGATGATCAAGATGATCATGTGTGATGAGTATTAGGACGATGCTCTGGATGACATGCATCAGGACAATGTTGTGATGATGATCAGGATGATCATGTACATCAGGATGATGTACGATGTGTATTAGGTTGATACTCTATGGCCGTGGACAGGTTGTGCAGATGAGCATGTAAGTTGACCTAGGAGATCCAACAGGTAGAGCTGTGTGCTCGTAACAGCCTGGGATTATCTTTCGATGCATTGCTCTAGGAGGACATCTAATATCACCCCAGGAGGTCCGATAGGTAGAGTTGTGTGCTCATAACAGCCTGGGATTCTATTTTAAGGTTTTATCCTATGGCATGTAATGTGCCCTTGGGAGGTTCGACAGGTAGAGTTGTGTGCTCATAACAGCCTAGGATTCTCTTGCAAGGTTTTGCCATGACCACATGGAATGTGTCCTTAGGAGGTCCGATAGGTAGATCTATGTGCTCGTAATAGCCTGGGATGCTCTTGCAAGGTTTTGTGGTGGGGTCACATGTAATATGTCCCTGGAGATCCGATAGGTAGAGCCATGTACTTGTAATAGCCTGGGATGCTCTTGTGAGGTTTTGTGACACACGTAATAAGTCCTGAGGATTCCACAGTATGGCCAGTGATGATGAAGACCTGCAGGTGGTGGGCCTACATCCAGCATGAAAAAGGGATGGCTCTGTAGAACTTCCTATGACGAGTATATTGGATATTGCTTGAGATAGTAGTAGTAGAGATGATGACGATGATCCAGTGATGATGATCCAGAGAAGAAGACTTGTGCTAGCAAATCTGTGTCGAGAAATACCTTCCTAGTTTAGAGGGAGTGTTGATGTATTTGTAACTTCAGAATGTATTTCATATATGTATATTGTATTCCTATAGAGATGTTATTATTCCTCTATACGGAAGTGTCGTCATTTATATTGTAAGTGTCATAAATTACACTTGATGGGTTATAAGACCACCTTGATGGGCTCGGCCTTGTATAAGTCATGTGGGTTAAAGGGTTATTAGACCACCCTATTGGGGGTCATCCCTGTCAGCATTATGTTATGTGGTTAATTTAAGGCCGACCTAGTAAAGGTTATTAGGCAATTCAAGTCAAGTGTAAATAGAGTGCGGGAGGCACTCTATTTGATCATTCACATTCTCACTCTTACACTCATTGGAGAGTGGCACAGTAATGGAGGAGGAGAAGCTGCTACTAAAAGTATATCTCTTATGCTTGGGTTGTATCATTTCTCTATCTATCTCTGAGGAAGTTGTGGGGTTTTTCACCTTTATGGTTTTCCCCACTGAAACTCTATGTGTCTATTATCTCTTGTGCGCTTGCATTATTATCTCCATGATTGATATGCTGTAGATATGCTGTACATGTTGTTCTCTTAGTTAAGATCCTAGATCAGATTGAAGTAAATTCTGAATAACTAACAGGTTGATCACCGTAGTCACGGAACAACTGTGGACAACAAAATGCATGCATGTTATGAACATGTTAAACAAGTCATTATCTAGGCAATCAAGATATTCAAAAACATTGTATGAACTATCAACGTGTATGCCATAAATATAAATACTTGAGTAATATAAATGACATAAGTAATAACAATATTATGTCAGGTATTGAAAATACCTCCATGTGGGGTGCTGCAATTTCAATTGCAGCTGCCATTGCTGCATCCAGGTTGGGAGATCCTACGTTCTCCTATCTTGGTGTATTAGCTCTTAATAAATGTACATTGAAATAATAGTCTAAGTCAAACAAAAATACTTTAAAAATAATTTACAAGTTATCAAGTGATGATTGAAAACACATTAAGAAAATTGCTGACCTAATCCATATAACAGCCCTCGATTGGGCCAGGGAAAGTGCTCCCATAATGGGGACAAAGCTGTGGAATTGCCCCTGTTGAACTGGAATGCCCAGCATAGCTACCACCGGTCACGGGTATAGCCTGGCCCTATCGCGAAGCCTTGCACCTGGATCTCTATCAAGGTCAATCGACCTCTCCACTGTAGTCGCTGCTACAAAGGAGGTGTGTCTGAGGATTCCATGTGCAACATTCCTCATTTCCACCTCGATCTGATCAAGCTTGTGGGGCGACTGAGGTGGCTGGGGAGAAGGGTTGGGGTCATGCCTCAGGGATGGTGGCCCTATCAGTGGGTTCCTCCTGGCAGCAGGTCGATCTTGGGCAGAGCCACGCCCAACACCTTGGAACTCGGTTATGTCGACATAGTTGACATGTAAACCGAGGAAAAACTCAGCCCACAGTTGGTGAAGGAAGTACTGTGGAACCTCCCTATTATTGTAGGGAGGTTTATCGTACACCATGAACCACCTCCGCATCCAATTGTCTCTCCACGGTTGGTAATGACACCAATCCATGCAGATACATGACTTTGTAATGTTCAATGGTTGGTTTGTTTTTGGATCGGTGAACATACTATATAATTGGGCTTTTGTAATGTTCAAATATTTTATTGCTTCCTTGGAGATGCCCGTGGAGTAGAACTCCCACATCCTATCTCTAAATTGAGTCATGTCGGTCAATTACTGGTGTGCATGGATGAGGGAGTCAATTGAGTTCTCAATTGACGTGGCAAGAGACAATCGAGATGGTTCCCCCGAGTTTCTAAGTTCGCGAGTATGCACTCGCATTTCATTTAAATAATGGTTAAGGTCATCTTGTTCAAAATTGGGTTGGGGGTTTTGGTTTTGTTCGGCATTGGGTCCAAGGTTTGGGTTTTCTTGTGTTCCACCGGACTCGGGGTTAACATCTTGTTGAGTCATTGTCTCAGTTTACAATCTGCAATAGAAAATTGGTTCATTGTTTTCAAAATTTGGGAATTATTTACAGTTAAATAAGCAAAAAAAATCAAAAAATTGACACAAATAATGAATAAAATGAAAAAAAAACAAGATATTTACCTATTAATTGAAGTGTTGATGAGTTTGTAGGTGTTGTTGGGTGATTTTGGAGTCGATTTGGCCTCCTTTGGTGGTTGAATCAATGCACAGGCAAAGGAGGAGGACGTGCTCAGCCAAATGGAACAATGGGGAAATTGTGCTCTATTTTTTTTTTAACAGAGGTACATGCGCGCCACCGTTGCATGCACATGCCAGCCATGCGCATGCTCCAGCAACATACACGCGCCTCGGTTCGGTACCAAACCTAGCGGCACATGCATGCTGCCTTAGGTGCAAACGTGCCATTTTGTTTTTCCACTAGAGCACCCCTATTGCAACGAAAATGGGGACCATCTTCGTGCGCCCGCCCATGAGCAACATGAAAACTGTTCAATAGAGCACTAACATCAAACATCCTACATCTTGATTGAGTATCCCTTGTCCATCACACTCACTACCCTGTGCCCTTGTCCCCCGATTTCCCCTCTACCTCCCTGTCATGTCCCAAATTTGGTATTGGGTCAAAATGGCCTAATCACATTGGCCCTATTCATTAGAGTTTGTCAAATTGATGCTAAAGGTCAAATAATTGCCAAGGAGGAAAATTACTAGTTTCCTAGGTTTGGGGTGGAAGCTTTGGGATTTGGAATAATGGGGATAATAAATGATGTTTGAACATTAGAATGGCATAAATATTTAATAAAGGAGATAAATAAATATATACAAGTGAAAATCAAAGTGGCATTTCATCATGAAGACACATGGAGGAAGTGGGACCCACATATGGCTAGATTTTCCCACTACACTTGGCATCATTCTCTCACCAATTCGAATTCAAGGTGAATGGTAACATACTTGGGGGAGTCCAAAAGGTATTATTCATTGCATGACTCATCCAAGGTCGAAATATAGAGGAAGAGTAACTCCCATGGAAGAGGAAGAGGAAATTTGGAGCTAGTGAGACACTTGGGCTAGATTCCCTGCTCTATGACAACAATGATGAAGATGCTATGACACCTATGACACAAATCAGACCTGAAGGCTGAAATATGACATATATGACATGTCAGGGCTAAAAATAGACTCCAAGAGGGCGCTCAAGGGTGTTAGGGCAGCTAAGATGCTTCCACATGTGATTTGGTGGAAGTGGGAGACTAGGAATTGTTGTACAAGTGGCGTTCTTTGGAATCTCTTCCCAACTTGAGTTGGCATGAGTCTCTTGGAAGGAATTCGACCCATGTAGGACATTAGAAGTTTATAAATGTTAATAACAAAGAATGAAACCAGCTTTTGATCATTTGTAGAATTTGCAATTGCATTTGTGAAGAGGGAGAGCTAGTGGATGACTAGTTTCTTGCCTTAGCCAATTTCGAGGGTGAAAGATTCCCATCCAAGTTGGTAATTGGAAAGGCCATTCAGACCTTTCATTTGGAGCATTAATGGAGTCTTTATTTGCAGGTGTAAGCTACAGGGCAGCTCATGGTTTCTTCTATTGCATCTCACTCCTTCAACCATTTCCAGTTTTGATGGCATATTCTTGATCCTTGAGGGAGGGCGTTTTTGGTGAGCTATTGTACTCTTTGGGGAAGATTTTAATGACCCATTTATTTTTCAATATGAATTAAATACTCTTTTCTTCATCTCCAAAAAGTTTCAGGTCGAAATTCCAAGTAGAAATGTATAAATCTCATTTTTAATGGAAGAACAATGCCATTTCCCCACTACCTTGTTGTGAGCCAATGTATTGATGATGATTTCGAATGAATGGATGATTCTCTGATATATTTGTGGTCAATATACTGCCATGGATGTCTTCTACAAGTTTCATGTACTGTACTTGATCATTTGAAGCATTTTTACTCAGTTTAGTTGTATTGGGAGGTGAAATAGTGCCATTTCCCCAAGGGTCGAATTGGGGATTTTTGCAGTTGAATGGGAGAGGGTGAGAACAGTTGTAATAAACCATTAATGGTGCATATGAGACCTTAATAATATACTTAACACATTACATACCTCTGTTCATAAATTTGAGTGGGTTTGGAGGCATTTGGGAAGCCATTTTCAGTACTTACCTCAGGGGGATTTGAACCCCAAATTACTAGTAAAATTGCATACTTGGTCCAGAATCTTAAGAGAGTTTGCAGAGGTCTTTTGGTGGCCATATATCATCCCTGAACATCATATTCAAGTCCTAATATCATTAATACACCTTCCTTGAATATTTGAAGGCATTTGGAGTCAATTTGAGATCTAGAGACCAATACTAGTCAAAGGGAAATCACTAGTAAAGTTACCTACATTGACTAGAACTGAAAGAGGATTTGCAGAAGTATTTTAAAGGTCCAAAGGCATCCCTGAAACAAATATTTATGTTCTAATATCATTCATATACCTTCTCAGAATATTTGGGATCATTTGGGGCAAATTTGGGACCTAGAGATCAAAACTAGTCAAAGGTCGAACTAGGAAAAAAAAGTGGAAAATTGCCATTTTAATAAAATTCCTAATAAGGGACATTACAGTGGTATCAGAGCATGGTCCTTGCACCTGTGTATTAGGTACATACATTCAAGAATAATTGGCAGCCATGTCTTACTATTATGATGAATCATATGAGTACAATTCTTATGAGGAATATGCAGATGCTTATGAGCAATATGAAGCAGAATGTGAATGGTATGAGGAAGAGGTGCCATCATGCAACACTTCTTACAATTTCAAGAGAAATGAAGATTATTCTTATGACTTTAAATCTGATGAATATGAATGTGTCACACCCACCAAGGATAATTCTATGAGTGAGTTCCAAAGATGGAGAGCAAAATATAAAACCTTGCCCCAACAATATCAAAAATATCAAGAATATCTTGCTTCGAGCAAAAATACACAAAATGCCATGTCTTTTGAGTACTATGTTGAACATGTTTTTGAAAATAGGCCCAAAAATGAAGATGTGGAGTTAGTGAAGAAAGGTTTATGCCCTTCTTGTAAGAACCCTTGGAGCGAGTATCATATATGTGTGCATGAAATGATGTCCTCCTTGAGGAGAGATTTTGAGATTTATTCAAGAAGGGATTCCAAATATACCGATCCTAAGGAAAACAAGGGGCAAAATGAATCAGCTTGCTTGAAGGAGAAAAATGAAGAGACATCACAAGAGCATGAAGAAGATTCTATTGAAAATATGGAAGATCATTTCGAGACACCTTCTAGCTTAGACATGAACCAAAGAGCATCTACTGATGGATGCTTAAACTATGAAGGAGTACCTACTGATGGGTGCTCACACCTCTATGTTGGTGACATAGAGATCACTTTTGAAAGTGTTGCTGCAAGCCCAAGTTCCATTAAGCATGATAATGAAGACCTTGTAGCAGTTGAAGAAGAACCAAGATCAACTTCCCCATCACCACTTGAGCTTCATGAAGTTGGTCCAAGCAAAAATGAAGAAGATGAGGAAGTTCATTTGCAAGAGCCTCATTTTCTTGAAGGGTCCTTAAAGATGAATGAAAAGAAGATCCAAGAGTCCCTCAGCATTCTCCATGACACTCAAGCATTGGTGTCAAATTCTTGTTGGAGAGCTACTTCATTGGAGGAAACATCCTTCCTTGAAGATATGGAAAAGATTCAAAGAGCAATGTGCCACATCAAAGGTAATTTCATGTCTTTGCTTTTTGATAGAAACCATTTGTTTGAGCTTAATGAATTGTTACATGATGCATACTTGAAGAATAATGAGGATATTCATAAGCTCACAATTCAAAATGAGCAACTTCTTGAAAAGTTGCAAGATACTTGTTTTTCCTCCTATGTTTCAGATTGTCAAATGGTAGATTGTTTGGAGGATTCTCATGACATGGTGGATCATGAGAAATGTGAAAATTTGAATGTTCTTGATGTGTTTGAAGATGAACTTGAAGAGATTCAAACACTTGATGTGGTGGAAGAGGAATTTGAATTGCCTCTTGATGAAGGTTGTGCAATTTTTAAAGAAGAGCATGATTCCTCTACATTGGAACCAAACTATGACAAAGAGTTCACACTTTTGAAGGAGCTGCATGATACTACCCATATGGATCCTCCCCATGATGAAACTTCTGTACTTTTTGATCATTTGGGTGATTTGGTTAATTTTCCTACATCCTACAATTCCATGTTTTGCAACATTAGTCTCAATGAAGTATGGGTGAAAGGGTTCTTTTTGATGGTGCCACATGAGGAGTATGGAACTCCTAGATTTACTTTTTATGATGATATGGTTGGAGCACATTCTTATTCACATTTGTAGTAGCATACTTTATTACTTTATGATGATGCACATCTACATGGATGCACCTATGATATGCATTTGAGTCACTTGAAGACTCATGGTTTTTCTTGCTCAACACTTGATTCATTTGATGTTGGAGGAACTTCATCCAACACTTGGGTGAATAGATTTATGATTGGAGAAAATTTTTGTTGGAAGCCACATAATTTGTTATATCTTTATGATGATCACATTCAGGGATGTATGGGTGAGACTTCTTTGAGTCATTTGAAGTCTCCTTGTTTTTTCTGTTCATTATTTGGTTCAGATTTTAGTGGAGATTCTTCATTCACTTCTTGGATGAAAGAATACATGGCTGAATATTTTGATGCATATCACATCCTTTTGGAGCAGCTTTATAGGACATGGGATCCTCACCTATGTCATTGGAGTAGATTTGATTGGTCACTTGAAGCTTGTATGCACTTGGAAAACGGTGGTCTACTTGCTTGGAGGTATAAGCACTTTCATGATTCTTTGATGAAGCACCTCCTTGATATTAATTTTCATTATGTAGTTATGTACTTTGATGATATATATTTTGTACTCATGATGTTTGGAAGAATGCATACAAGAAAATGGGATCCAGGAATCCTCTTATATGATGGTATGGGTTGGAGAGCACTCTTAATTGTTTGGGTGCAATACAAGCAATGGGACCCTGGAATAATTTTTATCTCATTGGTTTCAAAGTTTTTGGGGAAACAAGCAGTATGGGAGATGGATTTCCCCACTTAATAAAGTGATTTTTATCAGAGTAGTGCAGCAGCAAGCATGTTGGTTCCTCTCTAAAATATTCATGGAAACTCAAAGACTCAAGGTTGGGCAATTCAATGGCAACTTCAAAGAATTATATAGAAAGTAGGTTCTTCAACACCCATGTTTAAAATTGCTTGAGGACAAGCAATATTGGGAAGGGAGGATTTTTCATGTCCCAAATTTGGTATTGGGTCAAAATGGCCTAATCACATTGGCCCTATTCATTAGAGTTTGTCAAATTGATGCTAAAGGTCAAATAATTGCCAATGAGGAAAATTACTAGTTTCCTAGGTTTGGGGTGGAAGCTTTGGGATTTGGAATAATGGGGATAATAAATGATGTTTGAACATTAGAATGGCATAAATATTTAATAAAGGAGATACATAAATATATACAAGTGAAAATCAAAGTGGCATTTCATCATGAAGACACATGGAGGAAGTGGGACCCACATATGGCTAGATTTTCCCACTACACTTGGCATCATTCTCTCACCAATTCGAATTCAAGGTGAATGGTAACATACTTGGGGGAGTCCAAAAGGTATTATTCATTGCATGACTCATCCAAGGTCGAAATATAGAGGAAGAGTAACTCCCATGGAAGAGGAAGAGGCAATTTGGAGCTAGTGAGACACTTGGGCTAGATTCCCTAGCTCTATGACAACAATGATGAAGATGCTATGACACCTATGACACAAATCAGACCTGAAGGCTGACATATGACATATATGACATGTCAGGGCTAAAAAAAGACTCCAAGAGGGCGCTCAAGGGTGTTAGGGCAGCTAAGATGCTTCCACATGTGATTTGGTGGAAGTGGGAGACTAGGAATTGTTGTACAAGTGGCGTTCTTTGGAATCTCTTCCCAACTTGAGTTGGCATGAGTCTCTTGGAAGGAATTCGACCCATGTAGGACATTAGAAGTTTATAAATGTTAATAACAAAGAATGAAACCAGCTTTTGATCATTTGTAGAATTTGCAATTGCATTTGTGAAGAGGGAGAGCTAGTGGATGACTAGTTTCTTGCCTTAGCCAATTTCGAGGGTGAAAGATTCCCATCCAAGTTGGTAATTGGAAAGGCCATTCATACCTTTCATTTGGAGCATTAATGGAGTCTTTATTTGCAGGTGTAAGCTACAGGGCAGCTCATGGTTTCTTCTATTGCAGCTCACTCCTTCAACCATTTCCAGTTTTGATGGCTTTTTATTGATCCTTGAAGGAGGGCGTTTTTGGTGAGCTATTGTACTCTTTGGGGAAGCTTTTAATGCCCCATTTATTTTTTAATATGAATTAAATACTCTGTTCTTCATCTCCAAAAATTTTCAGGTCGAAATTCCAAGTAGAAATGTATAAATCTCATTTTTAATGGAAGAACAATGCCATTTCCCCACTACCTTGTTGTGAGCCAATGTATTGATGATGATTTCGAATGAATGGATGATTCTCTGATATATTTGTGGTCAATATACTGCCATGGATGTCTTATACAAGTTTAATGTACTGTACTTGATCATTTGAAGCATTTTTACTCAGTTTAGTTGTATTTGGAGGTGAAATAGTGCCATTTCCCCAAGGGTCGAATTGGGGATTTTTGCAGTTGAATGGGAGAGGGTGAGAACAGTTGTAATAAACCATTAATGGTGCATATGAGACCTTAATAATATAATTAACACATTACATACCTCTTTTCATAAATTTGAGTGGGTTTGGAGGCATTTGGGAAGCCATTTTCAGTACTTACCTCAGGGGGATTTGAACCCCAAATTACTAGTAAAATTGCATACTTGGTCCAGAATCTTAAGAGAGTTTTTAGAGGTCTTTTGGTGGCCATATATCATCCCTAAACATCATATTCAAGTCTTAATATCATTAATACACCTTCCTTGAAGATTTGAAGGCATTTGGAGTCAATTTGAGATCTAGAGACCAATACTAGTCAAAGGGAAATCACTAGTAAAGTTACCTACATTGACCAGAACTGAAAGAGGATTTGCAGAAGTATTTTAAAGGTCCAAAGGCATCCCTGAAACAAATATTTATGTTCTAATATCTTTCATATACCTTCTCAGAATATTTGGGATCATTTGGGGCAAATTTGGGACCTAGAGATCAAAACTAGTCAAAGGTCGAACTAGGGAAAAAAAGTGGAAAATTGCCATTTTAATAAAATTCCTAATAAGGGACATTACACTCCCCTCCACCACTTCTACACGAAATGTAATAAAACGTACCCTAAATATTTGTATTTCCATATAACATAATTAATCCCCCCTTGGTACCTTAATACAGGGAAATATATTTTCTCATTTATGTATCATAGTTTATTCCCCAATATGAATGGATGTGATAGGATATTGCCTACGAATTGACCCCCGTGATTATGCCACGTTCGCCTTTGGGCGGGTGCTGTATGGACTATCAAGACATATGGCTGACAAAATTTGTGGAAACTTATAGGGTTGGCCTGGTCGGCCGACCCTCAATTCCATATAAATGAAATTCTTATAGATTTATGACAAATATAAAAGGAATTTTTATTTTTTGTTTGAGATTAATGCGAAAAAGAATTTCAAGACTTATTTTCGATATAAAGCTTTTATTTTTGGTTTGAGATTAATGCGAAAAAGGATTTCAAGACTTAATCTTTTCGATATAAAGCTTAATGTGAAATATGGTAATTGATGTTTTATTCTTAATCTAGATATGGCCAAACATGATTGAAAACTCTCACATCAACAAAGTTAAATATTGTTGAAAAAAAATTAAATTACTTAAATATTAATGAATAAATATTAAATTTAAATATTATTGAATCAAAGATTAATGTGAAATATGTTTTTTTTTGTTTTCTACCTTAATTTGAATATGGCCAAACAGGTTTGGAAACCCACGAATTAACAAATTTAATAATTAATGAATCAAACAAATTTAAATACTATTGAATCAAAGATTAGAGTGAAATATAGTGCTTTTTTCTACATTAATAGGAGTAGTCTATTTATTTTACATTTTTTACTTTATGATTGGTTGGAATCCGGTAAATTATTTTTTGTAAAATTTAAATTTGGGAGTGTTTAACTTGTGTTTTTGAATCCATAAATAGATTCAACACCTTCCAATACCCCATGCCATCCAAATTATACAATTTTCATAGCTAATATATTTGATTGTAACTATTTTTAAAGATTTCCAACCGGACTTCGAACAAAATAAAATGGAAAATATAGTCGAAAAAGGTTTAAACCATAGAATATTTAGACTACACCATATGAATATGGAAAAACAATTTTGGGAGGATTATTCTAATCGGTGATACCAGCTACTACCTGCACATAATTAGAACTGATACCAGCTAATAAATGCACATAATTAACACCTACAACATTTGTCCAACATATATCTGTCACCCTTACTGAATCCCACACAAGACCTAATAAAACAACTCGATTCACATATACATGAACACGAAGGAGAGATGATGAGTATCTCAATTCCCTTTGATGTTTTAAGTGCTCAGGCGAACCAAGAACAAGACCAAGAATTACAAATTGAAATGAATGGAATAAGAATGCATTCGATTGTATATTTATATCCGGCTCCCTGAAGGGGAAAAAAAGTCTCTTTAGATTGGGCACTGGACATTTTATCTTGGGAGAGGGAGAAAATTTGTAAAAGTGGACACTAGTGGAAAATGAATATCTTAAGATTGGACACTCTATGACACTTATCCGATAGGAGGGGAAATTTTGTAAGAGTGGACACTTCATGGAAAATGAGTATTTAAGATTGGACACTCTCCAATACTCATTTAGGAGAGTGTCCAAACTTAAATACTCAGTTTCCATAAGTCTCCAATCCTAAATACTCATTTTCCTGTCGTGGGTGTCCGACACATTATGGAAAATGAGTATTTAGGATTGGACACCCTCCTCTAGAGCTCCATTTTCCATAAAGTGTCGCAAACTCTCTTGTAAAGGTCCATTTTCCATAAAGTGTCAAAAGTCTCTTATGGAATAAAGTGTCCAAACATAAGAGACTTGTTACCGAGAGTCTCTATCCCGAGATAAAGTGTCCTTTTGCCAAATCTTGACCTCTTCTCATTTGAGAGAATTGTTGCCGAGAGTCTTTATCCCGGGATAAAGTGTCCTTCCATCCTTGATCTCTTCTCATTTTCCACTTTTCTTACTTCGTGTCTCACTTGTCTTCCCTCGACCTATGAAAATGTATAAGCCAACGTGGTTGAGTGGCAATGTTTTTGTAATGTAGAAAAATTCAACTAAGTAATGATTAAGAATTAAGTCGTGAATATATCGTATTTTTATATTTAAACATTATATGAAATATATTATAATAATAATAATAATAATAATATCAAAATTATTGGAAAAATGAATTACGAGTTGATGCATTTCAAATCCCAGCTTGACTCGATCAGAGTCCGTAGAAGCACAGATATGTTAAATAAACTATCAACAGGCTTTGTGCACACTTTATTGTATTTATTCAACTGTGTTTGTATTCTACAAGTCAAATTCTTAGGTAGAAATTAAATTACAATCTTTAATGCAACTCAGTAGCTTCCAGGTGAAGTGAAATCAAGTATGTGTATATGTAGGAGAAGAGAGTTGAAAAAAATAGAGTAAGAGAGAAAGGAGATAAAAAAATGACCACGATGTGATTGTGAGCTCAAAATCATAGTCGTGAAATGTATTAAGAGCCCAAGCTCTGTAAAAGGTGAAAGATCGAAGTAAATTCCATCTCTGTGTAATGTGACAAAGTTGCCCTGTTTTAATCTACAAGAAATATTTTAATATAAATCTTGTTTAAGAGTGGGCTCGTCGAAGTTGAATCCTGGTGAACTAAAACGTTCCGCGAAGTTAAGAGGTCCACGAAGTTAAGTGTTCTGTGAAGTGAAGAGTTTCGTGAAATTAAGAGGTCCGTGAAGTAGAGTGTTCCACGAAGTCAAGAGTCCACAAAGTAAAGTCCGCAAAGTCAAGTGTTCGACAAAGTAAATTCCTATCGAAGTGAAGTTTACATCCAACGAAGTGAATTCCTTGGTGAAGCAAAAAAATTTGGGTTTCCTATTGTATGTCTGTCGAAGTCCCAAAGCAAAAAAAAAGGAAAATATATATTCACTACGTGGTTCATTTTTTTTTTGTTTGCGCAGTGTTTCCCTTGATCTGGTATCAGAGCTTGGTTTAGAGAGAGTAGAAAATCTATTTACAAAAAATAGAAAAGTAATTAAAATCAAGAATGGCTTCCACTTCTGGTGCACAAATGTCAAATTTGCAAACTCCAATATTTTCATGTAAACATTGTGGATATTGGTCTCTAACTATGAACGCTTTGTTTAGAGGTCAATATGTATGAGAAATAGTCCAAAATGGCTATGCAAAACTAGCAAATCTGACAGCATATAACAATCTCACACAATCTGAGAAGGATATCTTGAGGGAACATAGGAAGAAAGATGGAAAGGCATTGTTATACATACATCAAGCAACACATGAAACCATACTCCCAAGAGTAGCAGCAACAAAGACAACTAAGGAAGAATGGAATACACTGGAAACTTCCTATCAAGGTTTGAACAAGGTAAGGATTTCCAAACTACAACTCCTCAAGGATTGACAGAGATTTTGAATCTCTTTCAATGAAAGATACAGTGTCAGTAGAATCATTTCATACTCGAGTTATTGTTCTGATTAATCGAATAAAGTCTCATGGAGAAAATCTAGATTACCAAATAGTTGTTGAAAAAATTCTTAGAAGTCTTCCTAAAAAATTGAATCTTTAGTTGTGACCCTGGAGGAAAGCAAAGATTTGTCCCAATTTACTATTGATGAGTTGCAAGCCTCACTCCTCAATCATGAACATCGAATCAGCAGATCAAATACATCATTAGAAGGTGCATTTGCAGCATAGTCATCCATAAGTCGTGGAAGAGGCAAGGGAAGATCAAACTCTAGAGGCAGAGGAAGAAGTTCTTTCAGAGGAGGACACAGTAGAAGCCCTGCATATATCACTGGTAGAGGTCAAAATAAAATCCCATGTCAGCTAAGTGGATAAAGTTCTCATAAATAAAAAATTCAATGTAATTACTATAAAATGTTTGGACACTTTGCATATGAATGCAGGAAGAAGCAGTATGACTAAGGAAATCAAGGTCAAACACAGTCAAGAAACACCAGCACTTCGACCAACACAATGTTTTTAGCATGTGTATCTCCACTTGAATGCAATGTTATCTAAGAAAGTCCAAGTGACATATGGTATTTAGACTCACGATGTAGCAATCATATGAATGGTAATTTAAATCTATTCTCTAGTATAGATAAATCAGTCCAAACTGATGTCGCACTTGAAAATAATATTCAAGTCACTTTTTTAAGTAAGGGTAATGTTAATATTCTAACCAAATAGGTGGAAGGAAAAAAACTATTCCTGATATTTATTATGTTCAAGGTTTGAATCATAATTTGATGAGCATTGGACAACTGTTAGAAAAATGTTACAAATTTTATATGACAGGCAAGCATTGTCTAATTAAGGACATATATCAAAGCAGTCACTTAATATCCAAAGTGAAGATGACAAGCAATCGCTTGTTTCGCTTGAGGATAAGACCAAACATAAAAGGAAAAACAAAGCAATATGTTCATGGAAGTCAGAATGGAAACTCAAGAGCTGCATTCAAGGCAGAAAGTAAAGAAGCAGACAATAACTGCGACAAGAAAGAAAAGGATAGCGACAAAAAAATACAAGCATCGTTTCAATCAGAAATATGGGATGAATCCTGGATGTGGCACTTCAGATTTGGACATATGAATTTTGGTGGGTTGAAGCTATTGCACATGAAGAATATGGTGAAAGGATTGGGATTGATTTAAAAACCAGAGAGAATTTGTGAAGGCTGTATTTTTGGCAAACAACATAGAGAGACTTTTCCAATCAGAAATTCATATAGAACTCCCACACCACTTGAAATTGTGCACTCTGATATTTTTGTACCAATGAAAACATCGTCCATAGGAGGTGCACTTACTTTCTCATGTTTATTGATGATTTCACAAGAGAAACATAGACATATTTTCTAAAACATAAATATGATGCATTTGGATGTTTTCAGCAGTTCAAGGCACTTGTGGAAAAGCAAAGTGGTTACAACATCAAGATCTTAGGAATAGATAGAGGTGGTGAGTATTCTTCAAATGGTTTCTTAAACTTTTGTAAACATCATGGCATACACAGTCAATTCACTGTGCGGTATACACTGCAGCAGAATCGTGTCGCAGAGAGGAAGAAAAAAACCATTATGGAGATGGTGCACAGTATGTTGCCATCCATTCATTTGTCAAATGAATAATGGTTCGAGGAAATGGAAACTATTGTATACATCATGATCGATGTCCAATGAAGAGTGTGAAGAACAAAGTTCCTCAGGAAGCCTAGACAGGTATGAAACATAGTGTTTAATAGTTAAAAGTTTTTGGTTGTGTTGCATATGCACATGTTCCAGATGAGTTGAGAAAGAAATTAGACAATAAAGGACAAAAATCTATCTTTGTTGGCTATTCTAAAGACACAAAAGCATACAAGTTGTATGACCTTGTCACAAGAAAAGTTATTATCAGTCGAGATATTCAGTTTGGTGAAAATGAAGCATGGGATGGAACCATAGAGAAGAATGTTAAAATCATGTCACATGTCGAACATGATGACATGGTAGAGGATGTGGTTGAAACTCCGCATGTGAGTCATAATTTCGCAGCTCCGTCTACTCCTAGGACAGTGCGACATGCTTCAGCACAAGGAAATTCGACACAAGTCGCAGTTCAAGCTACTCCGACAAGCACACCAATAGCGCAACAAACGATGTCAAGTAGTTTGTGGAGTTCGACATCAACAAATCCAACAAAGACAAGAAGTCTACGTGAGATATATGATACTGGTACACCCAATTCATTCTCAATTTTTGCATTATTTTCTCAAATTAATGATCCTCTAAAATTTGAAGAAGCTATCGAAGATAAAGTTTGGGCACAATCCATGGATGAAGAAATATAATGCATTGAGAAGAATCAAACATGGAAATTAGTTGATGTTCCTAAGAACAAGGATGTGATAAGCGTCAAATGGATTTATAAGACCAAGCAAGATGCTGATGGAAATATGCAGAAGCACAAGGAAATATTGGTGTCAAGATGGTTCACATAGTATCCTGGCATAGAATTCAATGAAACTTTTGCACCTGTGGAACGAATGGACATTGCCAGAACAGTTTTGGCCATCCCAGCAAATAAGACAATGCATGTTTACCAAATGGATGTTAAGTATGCGTTTTTAAATGGTTATTTGGAGGAGGAAGTATATGTGGAGCAGCCACAAGAGTACGAAGTCCCAGGACAAGGACACAAAGTATACATGTTGAAAAAGGAACTCTATGGTTTGAAGCAAGATACTAGAGCTTGGTACAGTCGCATTGACTCTTACCTCATTTAGAATGGATTTCACAGAAGTGAATGTGAACCAACACTATACACAAAAATCAACAAATAAGGTAATATGCTAATTGTCTTCCTGTATGTAGATAATTTAATATTTACTAGTGATTTTGGCATAGAGGATTTTAGATTAGTCATGGAAAGTGAATTTGAAATGACTAATTTGGGGATTATGAAGTATTTTCTAGGCATTGAAGTCCAATAGACTGAAAATGGCATATTTATATCTCATTCGAAGTATGCAAATGAAGTCTTCAAAATATTTAAGATGTGAAACTGCAAGACAACCCCAACACCAATGATAATAGATTTGAAATTAAGCAAGGATGATGATGGATCCAATGTAGATCCTATGTTGTTCTAAAAGGCTTGTTGGAAGCATTATGTATATTACTGCGACAAGGCCAGACATCATGTATGGAGTTAGTTTAATCTCAAGATTTATGGATTCACCAAAATAATCTCATTGGCAAGCAGGTAAAAGAATTCTGAGGTATGCAAGTGGAACAAAAGATTTTGGTATTTTGTATTCTACCTCAAAAAATTATAAATTTATTGGATAGACTGACAGTGAAAATGGAGGCAACATAGATGACATAAAAGCATGTCTGGGAATACATTTCATTTAGAAACAAGTGTTCTATCATGGGATTCAAAGAAACAACCCATAGTAACTCTTTCTTCAATATAAGTAGAGTATGTCTCAACTACAAGCATTGCATGTCAAGTTGTTTGAATGCGGAGGATGTTAAGTGATCTGTCACAGAACCAACAAGAACCCACAACCATTTAATGTGACAACAATACAGCTATTGCACTATCCAAGAATCATGTGTTTCACAAGAGAACCAAGCACATTGAAACAAGGTATCATTTTATCAGAGAATTGATAAATAAAAAAGAAATATGTTTAGAATTTTGCAGGTTTGAAGATCAAGTAGGAGACATCTTTACAAAACCATCGGCAAGGGACACATTTCAATATCTGCGGAATTGTTTAGGAGTGGCAAGTTCTACATAGTGAACTTCGTCATGCACAGAGCATGTTTCAGCTCTAAAACATTTTGTAAAATTTTATTTCTTAATCATCATCTGTTCATAATTAAGGGGGGTATTGGAAAAATGAATTACAAGCTGATGCATTTCAAATCCCATCCTAACTTGGTCAGAGTCGATAGAAGCACAGAGATGTCAAAAAACATGTCAGTAGGCTTTGTGCAAACTTCATTGTATTTATTCAGCCATGTTTGTATTTTGCAAGTCAAATTCGTAGGTAGAAATTACTTATAGTCTTTAATGTAACTCAATATCTTCCAGGTGAAGTGAAATCAAGTCCATGTATATGTAGTAGAAGAGAATTGAAAAATACCAGAGTAAGATAGAAAGGTGATAAAAAAAGGGTCGGCGATGTGTTTGTGAGCTCAAGCTCATAGTCATGAAATGTATTAAGAGCCGAAGCTCTATAACAGGTGAAAGATCGAATTAAATTCCATCTCTGTGTAATGCAATGAAGTTGCCCTATTTTAACGCGCAAGAAATATTTTAATATAAATCTTGTTTAAGGGTGGGCTAGTCGAAGTTGAATCCTATCGAAGTAAAATGTTCTGCGAAGTTAAGAGGTCCGCGAAGTAAAGTGTTCCATGAATTCAAGGTTCCGCGAAGTTAATAGGTTTGTGAAGTAACGTGTTCCATGAAGTCAAGAGTCCACGAAGTAAAGTCCGCAACATTAAGTGTTCGGTGAAGTAAATTCCTGTCGAAGTGAATTTTACCTTCCACAAAGTAAAGTCCTTGGCGAAGTAAAAAAATTGGGGTTTCCTGTTGTATGTCTTTCAAAGTCCCAAAGCAAAAAGAAAAAAGGAAAATATATATTTACTGTGTGGTTTATTTTTTTTGTCTGCGTAGTGTTTCCCTTGATAGTTTGAAACCATAAAGAAAGGGTTTTGAATCAATAAGAGGAGAGGTAAAAAAATGACTACTTCAAAGTCACCCATTAAAATGATCTTGTTCACTTGGTTAAGTACATTACTTTTGAACATACACTCACTAAGAAACACATGTTATTCCATCATTTCAATTACATATAACCAAGAAAGAAACCCATGCTATTGATATATTAGTGGTTTAGGTTAGATGGAGAAGGAATTGATTGTATTTGCAGAGTGAATCTATGTCTTAGAATTCCACAATGTGTTGGTTTGTTAATTATTTTCAGATTAACTATGTCCCATAGTAAATTATCGTCGTTTCAAACGCATGATACACAATCCATTGTCAAGATTGGAGAGATGTTGAAATCATTGTAATAAAAACAACAATAATATATTAATGCTCGGCTTTCACTCACATTAGATCTTAGTTTCAATGTATTTGCTCCGTACTATGCTTTCTAACCTTCTAGATCCCCAAAACTGTAGCGAACTAGGGACACTCCTTTGTAAGCTTTTTGAGCATATAAATAATATTTGAAAGAAAACCAAATAATCTCTCTCTTCTTAAGGTCCAATAAACCAAGATTGGTCTCAATGGACGTTAAATACAATCATCATCATCATCATAATAATAAAAGAAATCAAAATAAACAAAGAACATTAAACAAGGGAAAATGTTATATATAATTACAAGAAAATGAAAGAAAATGAATAACAACCAACAAAACATCAAAACAAAGAAGTAAATGCAAATAAAATGATAAGAATAAATATAAATATAAATCCTAGCAAAGAAACAAAATAAAAACAAAAGAAGACAAAGAGATTTGTCAAATTGAAATCTTATTGTTTATAGTGATCCTTAACCTAGAAATTGAATCACAACAAAGATATCGAACTCTTATACTTCAAAAATAACAAAAATGCATTCACCATAAAAATAGCACCAAAATATAGAGAAATACCCTTAAGGTAGGCTAACAACATCAATTACTCCTTATGGAAGAAATCACTCTACAAGTCATGGTTATTGCAAAATAATTCATATATAATATCTCATACAATGATACTCATGTATATTTGGACTTTCTCATGAGAATTCTTAAGGGGCTTCAACCAAATATCTCTTATTATTATATTATTTCATCTAATTACAAAGTGGACATATTCCATGATTATGTCCATAATACATACACTATCCCCTTGGGTACCTCCCCAGATACCCGATATTATCCTACCTAGCTGTATAACATTGCTTATTTATTTGAAATCATTGTAAACCATAAATAAACTAATGCATAAAAACTTTAGTTATTGTAAAAAATAAATTAAAAAATTGGATTCTTCATGCTTATTAGAGCACTCAAAGGGATGGATTCTTCAAGGAATGTATAGACCTTAAAGGAGAGCATGAACATGTGTTGCATCTCATTGAGAGGGAGAATTATGTGGCTAATTGAAGGTTCATGATGAGTTCTTGGATTTTAATTGAAACGAATCATAATAAGTATATTATTTTTTTTCTGAAATCTTAGTATAATATAGGTTGAGTGGGACAAAGTTTCTAAAATTAATCATTTTCCCTTGTGGTTTTATATCTCCATTTGGGGGTGGAAACTACATCGAATTCCTACAATTTGGTGGTGACTCTTTCATTTGCAATTAGTTTCTTGGACACATTGATAAGAATGATATGGGATTATCTCTATCCTTATGTGGAATATCCCTATTTTCTATTTCAATCATTTAGTTCCCCTGAAATATATATTATGTGATTTTTGTTAAAGGAATGGTGTTAGATAATAATTTTTTTATTGATAAGCATGCTTATAAATCTCAGTTGGAAACCTATTATGATTTATTCTTGCAATGTATTATAACTTTGAATTTGCATATGAAATATAAGAGTTCATTGGTCATGTCCCAAACAACCTATTGACACTATCCAGGGAATGAGGTACTCAATTGACCATAGAATTGGTTCTCTAATACCCAATTAAATTTTCATTAGCTAGTTGTAAAATTTAATAGTGGAAGAAAAACTATCGTAACTCAAATATTCAATTTTAATACTAAAGTTAAATGTCATTCTACCATGATTTCATCCATATTGATAATGATTAAATCTATACACATGGAATTGCAGAAAATATAAAATAAGTATATACAAAATGTAAATATCAAACCATGGCATTCCATAATGCATTCAAAATACTTATATTTTACTTGACAAATGCCCCTCCTTGCACTGTACAGTAGCGTACCTCTCCTGCTGTATGCTGGTTGCTACACTACATAATAGGGTATTTCCCTGTAGTGTCTAGTTTGCTGTTAGGGTTTGATTTCCAAGCTTTGGATTCTTTTCCAGCCTATTGCTTTGTTGTCTGCACTAATCCCTGAGACCTCCTATGTCTCTGTTGAGTCTTGTTGGCCTCTCCAATCTCTTTTAACTTGTTTTTGATTGCTTTAGTCTTTAATTAAGTGTCTTTGCTGCTTACTAGCCCTTTTGAAGTTCGTGCACTTTTCTCTTTCTGACATAGTTGCATACCTTCACCCTAGTTGTTGTTGCAGTCATACAGACCTGCATTTTGAATGTTTGTTGTATGTTGCAATTTAGAGCACACCTTCTCTTTGTCTTATCCTTTCTATTAGGGTTTGACTGTCAAGATTGATTCCTTAGGGTTGCTTTCGAAAGGTTGCTTGCTTCAGATGCTTGTTGATTATCTTATCAGTTCAGTTCAAGTAAGTTGAAGCCTCTTAGTTGTCTTTCTGTTGAGTCTGTGCATTGTTAAAGTCATTCTTGGTTCGCTTGCTTACTTTTTGCTTGGCTTAGTGTTTTTCTTAGGGTTTCGATACTTAGGAGCAACTTGTTTAGTTCTGTCTTTCCGTCACAAGTGTCTCTTTTTCCCGTTTCTTTTTCACTTTGCTTCCAAGCCTCAATTTTTTCTTTTGCAAAAACTTGTTAAGTCAAGTCTTCATCGAGTCTCGTGATTCATTTGCTTTGATCCATTTAGATGTTTTCCTTACATACACTTTATATTTAGATCTTTCTTGCTTTTGTACAAAGTTCTCTTTCTTTTACATTTATCAGAAAAGACAAAAAAATGTTCAAATAGCTTAGTAGTAGGGTCTTGCATTATTTCGAGGTAGCATAGTTTGCTTTGAAATATTTAAAAAAAAATACAAGAAGATTTTGTTTTAGGATTACCTAGTTTTCAATTTCTAAAAGAATACAAATGGAAAAGAGAAAACAAATTTTGTGAATTTGAAAGCTTTTCTTTACATGCACTTTACTTTAAAACAAACCATTCCACACACCGCACTACAACCCTTCAGTAACAACTAGCCCTTAAAAATAAATTATTAATAAAATTTATTAGCAACATTTTCTTTTTAGGAATACACGACATCAACTAGCTTAGGCTAGAGTTTCGAGCTTAAATCACCTTAAGCTTCTCGGAACTGGCTTCTTTACTCAACAATCGTAGTGTGACTTTCATTTAGCTAAATCCATCTATATCAAATAGTCCTAGGAAACTCTATTTAAACCATATCTAAGCATGAGGCCATGGGATATTGGAATTGTTGAGGATATCCCCTCACTTTCCTTTTGACCATAAACCAGAGTTGACTCATGTACGGGGGTCCTTTCAGAATTCGTGCTTTGTTACACTGCCCATGCGTTTTGACTAGGATAATGACTATCCTCCCAGGTTATTTTGTATTGATGGTAGCCTTAGTATCATACCTTTAGGATCTTACATAGGTAGAGAGGGTGGTTATTCCCACTTCACCTTGGTGTCACCTACCCAAATTCTGAAAATATTATTTTATTGGAAAAATACTTTATGTTAAATTTTAATTACAAAGTTTTGTAATTAAGACCAAGTTTGGTCAAGGATGAATGTAATTACTGATTATTATTATTTAATAAATTAAAGTAGGAGACAAAAAACCCAAGGGAACTATTAAATGAGTGTTCACTGACCCACTAGGAGGAATGGAAGTTGTTAGAAGGCATGGGATAGGTGGCAGCAATTGCACTTCACCACTAGCTATTGGTTATGGGAAAACTACCCCTAAAAATGTGGCATTATCCCCTAGGTGGTGGGAGTGAGAAGGAAACTCATTAAATGACCAGTTAAACACTAAAAGGCCTAGGCAGCCTACATAAGGCAAATTCGAATTGAGCAGAAAGCTCGGGGAGAAAAAAACAATATTTTCTGCAGAAATATTCCTCAAGTGCATCAGGTGATCACTAAGAGATTTGAATAGGGAGGCTATGTGAAAGTGCAACTGTAAGTATGAAAAATATTTTGAGAAGGAAAACCAAAGGTGCTGGTGCAGGTCCCTTTGACTGCTAAGTCTTTGAGACAGGATAACTATTGCTACTGCAAGTTGAGGTCCTAAGCTTCTAAGTTTCTTCCTCTTGGTGGTTCAGAGAATAGGCTCGGGGGTCCTAAGAAAAGTAATTTGGCTGTCTTCAGGAATTGGTTGGGTGGAACAGGTTCCTTGGGTTGTTTGTTTCCCTACAGTTAACCAGGTTTTACTGTTTCTGTTGATGTATATGTAACTTCAGAATGTATTTCATATATGTTGTATGTACTCCTATAGAGATGGTATTATTCCTCTATACGGAAGTGTCGTCATTTATATTGTAAGTGTCGTAACTTATACTTGATGGGTTATTAGACCACCTTGTTTGGGGTCGGCCTTGTATAAGTCATGTGGGTCAAAGGGTTATTAGACCACCCTATTAGGGGTCGGCCATGTGGGTCTAAGGGTTATTAGACCACCCTATTGGGGGTCGGCCCAGTCATCATTATGTTATGTGGTTAAGTTCGAGCCTACATGAGTTAGGTAAAAAGGCAAGTCAAGTCAAGTATAAATAGAGTGCGGGAGGCACTCTATTTACTCACTCACTTCTCACACATGCACTCAAGGAGGAGTGGCGCACTTATGGAGGAGGAGGATCTGCTGCTAGGTTGTGTCTATCTCTTATGGTTGGTTGTATCATTGCTCTATCTATCTCTGAGGAAGTTACTGGGGTTTTTCACCTTTATGGTTTTCCCCAAGTAAATCTTTGTGTCTCTTGTGTGCTTGCATTATTGTCTCCATGATTGATATGATGTAGATATGCTGTACATGTTGTTCTCTCAGTTAAGATCCTAGATCATATTGAAGTAAATTCAGAAAATTTAACATGGTATCAGAGCTAGCCTGAAAGAAGGCATAAAATGGCATGTATGACACTTGTTGCACTTACGATGCTAGGGCTTGATATAGCAAAAACCAATCATCGTAGCACTTTCACTATAAATCCGTTTGGCGAAGTTTTCGGATCTGAAATTTTTACAGGACGAAGCTAAAATCTCCAGGTACCTTGTGTCCAAAGGACAACCTCTAATTCGTTGTAATTTGTGATTTATGATCTGTACAATATAGGGTTTCTGCCTCTTCCAGATCTGAGTCAAAATCAGGTGACCTTGGGAAAAAGGTCATAACTTGGGCTAGGAAGCTCCAAATGAAATTTCGTAAAAAAGTGACAGGTAGTAAACAGACTGTAATATCTTAGAAAACTTTTTCAGAGGCCGGAGGTGAACCAGTGACACGTGGCACGCCGTACAAGTTCGCTCTCCTGTATTATCCCATAAACAGGTCATGTTGCGACATTTGGCATAACTCTCTCTCAGAGAATCCAATTGAGGTCATACATGTCAGGATGGAAAGATAACAGGTCAGGCTATCTCAGGAAACTTTTTCAGACCCTGTGGATCAAAAAGTTCAGAGTTACACCAGAAACAATCAGGTACATATTTCTGTCAAAACAGAAATGTTTTTTGAGTACCTTCATTCATGGTTTCCAGAATTTAGGGCTTTGGAGAAAGTTGGAATTTTTGTAATCAGAGACCACGGCTGAATGCTACTCATCAAAATAAAAATTTAGAGACCAAAATCAGAATTTTTGGTTGGGCATAAGGCCGGGCTTGATCAGACCCTAGTTCGGGACTTTGATCAGGAAAGTGGAAAATTAGGGCTTCTGTAAAAATGGGAATTTTTGAAATCTGTGACCACAGCTGGAAGCTCCTTATAAAAATAGAAGCTTAGAGATTTAGTTCAAACCTTTTGATTGGGCATAAGAGTGGGCTTCATCAAACCCCAGTTTAGGGTCACGTCCAGTGAATCCGAAAGTTTCAAAGGCAAAATTGAGGAGTGAAACTTTGCAGTTTTCAAATTATGAATATACCAGTTTGATCAGCTCATCAAGGCGCATATTTCTATCCTTTCGGAAGTTTGAAATTCAAAGTTTGAATTTTTGGGGTTTCTCTGACAAACCCATATCCAGCGGCAGGTCCAGTTCTTGCAAATCAAGTGGTTTGGGAAGAAGATGGATTGATCATCTATATAAGTGAAGAAGTTTCTGTTTCAGAGGGAGATGAGGCTAAGGCCTTACATAAGAAGATTACAAGCGATCTCGACATGTATGACTCATTAAGGTATGTTTCGAGATTTGTTCATGATTAAGTTTATGGTATGTTTGTCTTCATGTTATTACGGTTAGTACAATCTTGATTTTAGATTTGTCGTATCACCTTAACAAAATTATGAATGCATGATAGAAGATATTCATTGGTTAAGGGTGTTGACACTTATGATTGTACTAATGCATTATGGTGTTGTATGAGGTTTATGTTGTCTACTAACATGAAAGGTACACCAAGAAAGACAAATCATGTTCTGGTCCAAGAACATATGGTCATGATAACATGAGGACAAAGATTCATCCATTGTCATGGATCTCATAGAAGATCCATTTACGAGGTATGTATAACTTGGTTTTGTAATGGTTAACATATGAGACATACAGGTTACTAGCACAAGTCACTGAAGAGAACCAAAAGACATTATGCGGGTATGTTAGACATAAACTAGCTAGCATGCTAATCCAGGTATGTTTTTCCTATATCAAGCTAGATTCCTACCTTGGGTTAGGATCTTATACTATCGCGTTGTTGATAATGATTATTCATGAAATCTTAAGTTTGAATAATCATGGGTATATGTATATTATGTGTCTTACCATAATTGATAATATGACTAACCAGAAGAATCATGAAGGTACAGGTTTGAATAATCAGGATTTTATGCATTTTATATCTCTTATCTTGATTGATGATTCAACTAACCTGAAGAGTCATAGGTTTGAGTAATTACAGGTTTAGACATGTTATGTTTCTTATGATTTGACTAACCATAAGAATCCTACATAAACCTTGAATTCTAATGCTTATTATTTTTTGTTTGAAATGATCATGACTATACATGCTTGAGATTATTGTGTTTTAATAGTATACTAATGAATGTATGATTTTATATGAGTTCACAAGGATAACACAATCATGATACTAATAAGCATGCATAGGGACCAAGGATGAATGTAAGTTCAAGGACAGGTAATCCAAGAAGCAAAAGGTCAAGAGGGAGCACACTCCAGTTGTTCCTGCAAGAAAGCAAAGAAACACACTTCAGTAGTTTCTACAAGGATGCAGATATTCAGAGGGAGTTGACCATCTTTCCACAACAGAAAGGTGTAGAAGAAGCTACTTCAGATTAGGACTCTAGCAGCTCCTGTAAGGAAGCAAAGACTCAGAGGGAGTCCACCCAACGAACAAACAAAGATAAGTATTTTAATTTCTTACATATTTGTTTGTTTAAATAAAATTGTTCAATGATGTATATGTATTGTGCATATTAGAATAGTTGCATTGATGAACAGTATACTACTAATTTACATGGGTAAGTGGACTATGGCACTGTACAACATTCCATTGCTACTTATCTAGTATGAAACCTCTTTGCTGACATGTTGGGAGTTGTGCACACTCTTAACAATGTTCTGGTAGAGATTGGAAGGCATCTAGAAAGTTACGGAATATGGATAAATGTTGTATTGAAGCATTGGCTAAGATAATTGCATGACTGTATGGCATATTTCTTTATGTGTAAGAATTTGTTCTGAAAACTATGAGATGTTTTCTAATCATGCAATTTAACTTGTTGTGTAGGAAAGATCGTATGCCATCTCCTACAAAAGAAGAACTACAACATTTGTTCCAGCAACAAAGATATCTATTGAAGATATTGAAGATATTGAAGTTTCCAGGATCTGGGATGAAGAAATGAAATGCCATGATCCGTCGATCATGAAGAATGATGTTTGGGATGTAATCCCAAGACATGAAGGGAAGTTTGCTATGACTTCCAAATGGAACTATCAGATCAAGCATGTTGCAGATGGCAGCATTAAGAAATATAAAAGTGATGAAATAGAAGATGCACCAGATGGATTTCAAGACAGCATGGTGTAGTCATATATGTGTGCAGAACTTGGTATGGTAGGATAGACAGCTTTCTATCCAGTTTGGGATTTACCAAGAGTAAAGCGGATTCCAACCTTTACTACAAGGTTGAGGAAGGCAATCCGGTGATACTAGTTTTGCATGCAGATAACCTGTTTGTTACGGATGAAGATAGATTGATTGCCGACATGCAGCGGAAGCTTACTGCCAAGTTCGAGATGAAGAACTTGGGGATGATGCACTATTTATTTTTTGGCATGGAGGTGTGGCAAAGTGATGGAATCTTCCTTGGTCAAGGGAAGTACACAGTAGATATCTTGAAGAGATTTGGGATGATGGTTTGCAAGGCCATGGCCACACCTATGGCATCGAATCTGAAGCTTCTATGTGATGCTTCATCTGAGCCAGTTGATGTCTCTTTGTATCGTCAGATGATTGGGTCCTTGATGTACCTGATGAGAACGAGACCAGACATTTGCTTTGCTGTGAACACATTGAGCCAGTTCCTGACGGATCCGAGAAGTGTTCACCTGGTTGCTATAAAGCATGTTCTGAGGTACCTGAAGGGTACAGTGGATTATGGGCTCAGGTATGAGGCGAATCAAAAGTTTAACCTGCAGGGTTATGTTGATTCAGATTGGGCTGGCAGTGCTGCAGATAGGAAGAGCACATCTGGGTGTTGCTTCAGTATGGGATCAGGTGTGATCTCTTGGGTTAGCAGGAAGCAGTCCTGCGTAGCACTGAGTACAGCTGAGGCAGAGTATGTTGCAGCCTGTTCAGCTAGTTGTGAGGCAGTATGGCTACGGAAGCTACTGTCTGAGTTATTTGATCTCCCGTTGGAGGCTACTGGTATCTTCTGTGATAACCAGAGTTGTGTGAAGCTGTCCGAGAACCCAGTGTTTCATGACAGGTCGAAACACATAGAGATCAAATATCACTATATCAGGGATATGGTGTAGAGAGGAGCTGTGAAGCTCCTGTATGTTGCGACGGACGAGCAGATTGCAGATGTGCTGACGAAGCCACTAGCCAGGGTGAAGTTCGAGTGCTTCAGAGAGAGGCTTGGCGTTCTTCAGATCGAGGACACTTCGAGGAAGAAGTGATGGACACATTTGCTGAAGCCATTCCAAGCATGTTGGAAGGAGGATCCTTCACATGGCTGTGGATGTAAGCGCTGGATGATGAGCATCAAGATGATGTTCTGGTTTCTGCTTGGATATGATCAGTTGGATCATTTTTATGTATGTATGTATGCATCATGTGGATGCTGGATATGATCAGTTGGATCATTTTTATGTATGTATGTACGCATCATGTGGATGCTGGATATGATCAGTTGGATCATTTTATGTATGTATGCATCATGTTGGATGCTTGGACTATGTATCTGTATATGTATCAGGTGGATACATTGTATGATTAGGTGGATCATGTATGGTGATATGTATCATGTATTTTTATTAGGTGGATACATTTTATGATCAGGAGGATCATGTATGATGATATGTATCAGGTGGATACATTGTATGATCAGGTGGATCATGTATGGTGATATGTATCATGTATTTGTATCAGGTGGATACATTGTATGATCAGGAGGATCATGTATGATGATATGTATCAGGTAGATACTTGGTATGCATCAGGTAGATGCATTGATGATCAGGATGATCATGGATGACGAGCTTCAGGATGTTTCTCTAGATGACATGCAGCAGGATGTTGCAGTGATGATCAGAATGATCATGGATACATCAGGATGATGTATGGTGAGTATCAGGTTGATACTCTATGGCCGTGGATCAGGTTGTGTAGACGAGCATGTAATAGCGCCCTGGGAGATTTGCAGATGGTATTTCGAGGTTTTGCCTATGGCATGTAATATCGGTGCCCTGGGACATCTGGCAAATGCTCTTTCGAGGTTTTGCTCTGGGAGGACATGTAATAGCGCCCTGGGAGATCTGCAGATAGTCTTTCGAGGTTTTGCCTATGGCATGTAATAGCGCCCTGGGATATCTGGCAGATGCTCTTGCGAGGTTTTGTCCTATGGCATGTAATAGCACCCTGGGAGATCCGATAGGTTGGGCTGTGTGCCCGTAATCAGTCCTGGGATGCTCTTGCGAGGTTTTGCCATGACCACATGTAATAGCGCCCTGGGAGATTTCAGGTCGGAGTTGTGTACCCGTAACATCCTGAGATGCTCTTGCGAGGTTTTGTGGTGGACCACATATAATAGCGCCCTGGGAGATTTCAGGTCGGAGTTGTGTACCCGTAACATCCTGAGATGCTCTTGCGAGGTTTTGTGGTGGGGTCACATGTAATAGCACCCTGGGAGATCCTACAGGTCGGAGTTGTGTACCCGTAACATCCTGGGATGCTCTTTCGAGGTTTTGTGACACACGTAATAAGTCGTGAGGATTCCACAGTATGGCCAGTGATGACGAAGACCTGCAGGTGGTGGGCCTACATCCAATATGAAAAAGGACTGGCTCTGTAGAACTTCCTATGACGAGTAGAGACAAAGATTGGTTGAGATAGCAGCAGCAGTGACGATGATGATGACGATGCATCGATGATGATGATCCAGAGAAGATGACTTGTGCTAGAAGAACTGTGCTGAGAAATACCTTCCTAGTTAAGAGGGAGTGTTGATGTATATGTAACTTTGGAATGTATTTCATATATGTTGTATGTACTCCTATAGAGATGGTATTATTCCTCTATACGGAAGTGTCGTCATTTATATTGTAAGTGTCGTAACTTATACTTGATGGGTTATTAGACCACCTTGTTTGGGGTCGGCCTTGTATAAGTCATGTGGGTCAAAGGGTTATTAGACCACCCTATTAGGGGTCGGCCATGTGGGTCTAAGGGTTATTAGACCACCTTATTGGGGGTCGGCCATGTGGGTCTAAGGGTTATTAGACCACCCTATTGGGGGTCGGCCCAGTCAGCATTATGTTATGTGGTTAAGTTCGAGCCTACATGAGTTAGGTAAAAAGGCAAGTCAAGTCAAGTATAAATAGAGTGCGGGAGGCACTCTATTTACTCACTCACTTCTCACACATGCACTCAAGGAGGAGTGGCGCACTTATGGAGGAGGAGGATCTGCTGCTAGGTTGTGTCTATCTCTTATGGTTGGTTGTATCATTGCTCTATCTATCTCTGAGGAAGTTATTGGGGTTTTTCACCTTTATGGTTTTCCCCAAGTAAATCTTTGTGTCTCTTGTGTGCTTGCATTATTGTCTCCATGATTGATATGATGTAGATATGCTGTACATGTTGTTCTCTCAGTTAAGATCCTAGATCATATTGAAGTAAATTCAGAAAATTTAACAGTTTCTACCCTTGTTTACAATTTAATGTTTCTATTTAGTAAAATTATTAAACTCTGTCATGAAAAATAAGTTATTTTATTTTCTTATCTGTGTTTGATTCTGAATGATAAAGCTTTGTGAAATATTTGATTAGATAATCATCTCTATATTTTTGCCCATGTTGTTCTCTGCATAGTACTCTAGTATAGAAGAGCAAATTATTGATAGATGATAGATAGGCAAAAATCCATTGATTGGATAAATGATTTCAGTAAGAGTTCTGTGTAAATTTCCAGCGTTTAATTAAAGATAGTAAATATTACAGTTCAGCATCAACAGTAGTATAGAATCCTTTTATTAATACATGAAAGACAAACATAGTCTATTTTATGCATAGTCATATATATTTCTCTTAACTCTAATCATTACAGATAGAAATCAAATGCATCATTATTATACATTTCATGATTTTCAAGCAAGTGTAATTCAGGGAATAATAGTAGTTGCAAGAATTAATTTCTGCACAAAGTTTATATGATTTCATTTCAACTGCAATTTTTTTTATAGAAATATCATGCAATTCGACATTTATTTCCCTAATGTTTTCCAGTAAAGTATAGTCTAGAGAGTTAGCATTTGTAAAATCTATTCTTTGCATAAATTTATTTTATGTAAACCTATTAAAATCATCAAGCCATTCATGGCAAACTGTAAGACATCATTTCAGAAATGATAGAATTTATAACTTACTAAATACTAGTTATCATTTTCTAAACCATACTATCTTTTATATTTATGGCGAGTTCACCATCAAAGCTTTATTTAGAAGCTAGCTGAAAGTACGATTTCATATCTATGTCTAAACATCAGCTCTCAACCATAGTCTTAAAACATATACATTATCAAAACTATCACTACAACGCTTAAGTCTTAGGTATAAAGCCCAACATAAGCCCGATAGAAATCGGAAGTTACAGGTAGGGTATCCTTCATAAAACGAAACTAGAGCTTGGAGGCATAACCTTCTCGAAAAACTTTTAACAGTCAAACTATTTCATCTAGATTCCAAACAAGATTATCATCAACGAGCACGGATTACGGGCATACATTTCTCATATAGTTATGCAAACTTAAAACCCTAGGCCAAAGACAACCTTTGTGGTTTGGAAAAAACTCAACATACATTTGACACATAGTTCTCAACTGTTATTCAAAAACATATCGCTCTATTGCAAAGAAACGAACCATAAATTACAAGTGCAAAGAGAAACCTCGATTCTTGTTCTTCCATTTAAAATTATATAACCGAAAATTACATGATGAACCTATCAAGGTTTCACAGTACACGAAAATTTCCCTTAGCAACCAAAAACTTAAAATAGAATCATGAAGTAACAAAACTACACAGGGTTTTTACCCTTAAAACATCTAGCAGAACAAACGAAAGCTCAGAGTCTCTACTGACACCTTAGCCAGGCATCATTTATCTAAGAGGAAACTTAAAAGAATGAGAGGTTACCCTCTGTACAATTCAAAACAAAACCAGCTTAAAACTTCGTATTCGGCCATCACTGAAACAAGTCGAAGGTTTCTAACCCTTGGCACACATAAAACACCAACGAAGGCACCTACGAGGATATTCAAGAACCATTGGAGCTTACTAGGAGAAGTAGAAGCATATACCGTTCTCCATACTTGCACAGGAACCATCCTATGAAGTCGGTACCTGCAAAATACATTTAGAAGGGATTAAAACAAGAACGCAAGAAAAAAAAAACAAGCAACACAGTAATTGTTATCTTTGTGAGTTTTTACCTGTTATTAAAAATCGAAACATTGGCAAATCACACCATCATAGTAAATGACGAAGCACACTGACATCTGACAGCAACCCTAAGCTAACACAGAAGACCAATCTCATGCATAAGAGAATTGAACCCATACCAAATCACATTCATTACACAGGCTAGGAAAACCCCATCACTACAATGGCGTATTGTGAGTTGAGTGCAAAAGATTTAAGCCTACAACTTTATATCACAGGTCACAGGGTCGAAACCCCTGAGAGGAACTCTCTCCAACCCTAAATTTTGGCCGCCTGACGGCCTCAACTCAGCGTAACAATGAAAGACCGAGAAATTCGCTACCATTACATACAACGAGGGTAGGGTTACACAAATCAATGATTAAGATATGGTGTGATCGACGGACAAGAAAGATGCCAATGATGCTACGTTGAAAGCCAAGCAACACTGTAATGATATCACATTAATTACAACAACCACGAAGTTGCCAACCCTGCATGCCAAGGAACATTACCGTGTACAGCGTGGAGGAGAGGAGATATAGCAACCATGCCAGCTAGAACTCCTAATTACTTTATCACTCAAAGTTCGCGTGGATGGATTACATGGTATGACAGGCACACATTCCACTATGGAGTTCAGTCATAACATTTAATACATGATCGTAACCCTGTCAACCTACAGTTGGAATTTAATGCACGTCAACTCATCACTTCAATATCGAGACCTTTGGGAATACAATAACATACATTAATAATACTTAGGACAAGAGCTAGGTCATATAGCTTAGATAAATCTATTGCTATAGTCTTAGTTTTTCAAAGGTTTGGATACATCACGTATTTGTTTTTGAATCATTGCTAGAGTTTAAACATAGATAGAATTACACCATATTCATATGTTTTCATATTGATAATCATATGTTTGCATATTGAAATCATATCATTGCATAATGAAAACCATATCATTGTAAAATGTAGTGCATGTTTAATATAATTCCAAGTTTAAAAACTTAGGCATTATAATAACTACATGTCTATGCATTATGTAAATACATAGTAACTATAAGATATATCAATTCATTCTAAAGTTTTGTATACGTATAAGATTGAAGTTTCATAATACTAGTTCATAGTATATCTATACCATAATTATGATAAATTCAGGACTCAGAGTAGTTGAAGTGTTGTAGACGCAAAACTTAATGATAGCTCGAAAGTATAAACACTTATGCTACAAGTTTTCTAATAACTGATCAATAGATATTGGTATTACTGTTTGATAATAATGACGATAGTCATGTATGATAATGTTTGCAACGTCATAACATGTACTAGGACAACGCGAAGCAATAGTATAAAAACTAGGATTAGGACCATGTATCCTTACCTGTAGTAACTGGTGTTGCAAGAAGTACTTAGCATTCTAATTTTACATTGATGATGAATTGAAAGACACATGTATGCTTAAACACATGTTGTCTTATAGGATTTCTTACCTGCGGTATGCACATGGAAACAACATTCAAATGCCTTAGCTAATCGAAGCTAAGTAAACTCTAGGGTACCTCGTAGGACCCTTTCATCATCATATAAACAAACCGTCAGCATTTCATCAAGAACATCACAACAGTACAGCATGTAATCATATTCAAGGACTTAAACAAATCTGTAAACTGTACTCATGTCAATTTTCATAAAAGAACTTTTGTTAAGGAGATTAACATCCACTTAAATCTAGAATAGCAAATACATTTATATCATATTTATTTGAGATAAATGATACGTCATCATCATTAATTATCTTAGTTAAGAATTCGATTTAATTTATATGTTCCGCACTAAATGATTTTGATAATTATTGCTATTATAATTTTTTTTTTTTATTTTGGTATTTTCGGGATGTTATATGTGGTATCAGAGCTCATGTTCGAACTCTAGGCATGAAAAAGGTCCAAGAACATGCAGCAGAAAATTTAATTACAGCAAAAATTTTACTAATTCAAAAAATTTAAACTATTGTGTTATATAGAAATTATTTTGAGTTACAGGTATGGAAGGATCAACTGAACATTTAGAAGACAGATTTCAACCCAACAGTCACAGCACGAGAAGGCAATTCGAAGGAGAAGAATTCCATGGTGAATTAAACGACAACTTGTGAGAATTGTTGCGAGCATTTCAAGAGTTAAAGGCATAAATCAGATCTGTAAAACAAGACAATGAGAAAATATTGAAGGCACAAGAAGAATTAAATCAAGTACTATTCGAACAATGCCCAACTGATGAACAGAATAAAGAAATTAAGAATACTTCCAAGATCAAAGATTTACTTCATCCAGATAGAAGTAAAAAGATGAAAATTGATGATGCAGAAAGCATTTCGACATCATCAAAAGCTTCCCATGAAAAATGGAAAAAGAAAAGAAATTATTCAAGTGACAGCAGCGAAGGGGACTACAAACCCAAAAAGAAAAATCACAAACAGTATGAGCAAATTTCTGGGGATATCAAGAAAATTAAACCCCCAACCTTCAATGGTGAAACTGAAAAAGGAGAGACAATAGAAGCTTGGATGTCCGACATGAAAAAGTATTTCCAAATATATGATTATTCTGAATCATTGAAGGCAAAGATGGCAATCTACAACTTGATCGGCAAGGCGGATATTTGGTGGTAGGACATCAAGAGAGTGAGGAGCATCAAAAACAAGGATTTCAACTGGAGTAGTTTCAAACGATATTTCAAAAATAATTTCTTATCAGAACAATACTATGAAGAAAAATCAAAGGAGTTCCATGACTTAAAGTTGGGAAGTATGAACATGAAGGAAATGAACAGTAAATTTTTGAACTTACTAAGATATGTGCCATACCTCGTGGAAGAAAAACTGAAGATCCAAAGATACTTGAGTTGTCTACCTTTCAATATCAAGGACAAAATCGAGTATGACAATCCAAAGACCTTAGAAGAGGCCATGAGGAAAGAAACTTTATGTTATGACACTAATCGAAAAAGAGAAGGAATGTCAAAATGGAAAAGTCATAAACCCAGTAATTTTGAGCTGAAAAAGAAAAATTTCAGGATTAGTGGGAATTCTGGTTTCCAAAAGAAAAATTTTCAAAATAGGAATTTTCAAGGAAACAATCCCAGAAACAGTCAGCAGCAGAATTTTACAGCACCTAGAAACACTCCCAATACTACCAAGACTAATGATTAAAAGGAACCAATCAAATTTTTCAAGTGTCAAGGTCCTCATTATGCATCAGAATGCCCCAAGAGGAAGCGGACAGCTAACAACATTCGCTCTATTCAGACTGAACCTACTATTGGAGACTTGGCAAGGGAGATTCCCAGAATCAATGCAGCACTTGACAATAGACAAGCAGATCATCAAATTTATATGGTAGAGATTGAACATGGGACAAGATGGTGAATTTTAGGTGGAACCAGACTGTATCCTCGAAAGGAGGCAAACTTTGCTCCAGAATCGCACCATTGGGCAAGTGAAGGTGCAATGGAAGCACCTTAGCCCAGACGAGGAAACCTGGGAGTTGGAGAGTAGTATGCAAGCAGCATACCCAACTCTATTTCAGGAACACTCAGAGAGTGACTAACCAACATCGAGGATGATGTTGAGGCTTAAGGGGGGGTGTATGTCACCTACCCAAATTTTGAAAATATTATTTTATTGGAAAAATACTTTATGTTAAATTTTAATCACAAAGTTTTGTAATTAAGACCAAGTTTGGTCAAGGATGAATGTAATTACTGATTCTTATTATTTAATAAATTAAGGCAGGAGCCAAACAACCCAAGGGAACTATTAAATGAGTGTTCACTTATCCACTAGGAGGAATGGAAGCTGTTAGAAGGCATGGGACAGGTGGCAACAATTGCACTTCATCACTAGTTGTTGGTTATGGGACAACTACCCCTAAAAATGTGACATTATCCCCCAGGTGGTGGGAGTGAGCAGGAAGCTCATTAAATGACCAGTTAACCACTAAAAGGCCTAGGCAGCCTACATAAGGAAAATTCGAATTGAGTAGGCAACTCCCAAAAAAAAACAATATTTTCTGCAGAAATATTCCTCAAGTGCATCAAGTGATCACTGAGAGATTCGAATAGGGAGGCTATGTGAAAGTGCAACTGTAAGTATGAAAAATATTCTGAGAAGGAAAACCAAAGGTGCTGGTGCAGGTCCCTTTGACTGCTAAGACTTTGAGACTGGATAAGTATTGCTACTACAAGTTGAGGTCCTAAGCTTCTAAGTTTCTTCCTCCTGGTGGTTCAGAGAATAGGCTCGGGGCTCCCAAGGAAAGTAACTTGGCTGTCTTCAGGAATTGGTTGGGTGGAACAGGTTCCTTGGGCTGTTTGTTTCCCTACAGTTAACCAAGTTTTACTATTTCTACCTTTGTTTATAGTTTAATGTTTCTGTTTAGTAGAATTATTAAACTCTGTCATGAAAAAGAAGTTATTTTATTTTCTTATCTATGTTTGATTCTGCATGATAAAGCTTTGTGAAATATTTGATTAGATAATCATCTCTATATTTTTCCCCATGTTGTTCTCTGCATATTACTCTAGTATAGAGAAGAAAATTATTGATAGATGATAGATAGGCAAAAAGCCATTGATTGGATAAATGATTTCAGTAAGAGTTCTGTGTAAATTTCCATCCTTTAATTAAAGATAGTAAATATTATAGTTCAGGATCAACAGTAGTATAGAATCCTTTTATTAATACATGAAAGACAAACATAGTCTATTTTCTGCATAGTCATATATATTTCTCTTAACTCTAATCATTACAGATAGAAATCAAATGCATCAAGATTATACATTTCATGATTTTCAAGCAAGTGTAATTCAGGGAATAATAACAGTTGCAAGAATTCTTTTTTGCACAAAGTTTATATGATTTCATTTCAACTACAGTTTTTTTTATAGAAATATCATGTAATTCAACATTTATTTCCCTAATGTTTTCCAGTAAAGTATAGTCTAGAGAGTTAGCATTTGTAAAATCTATTCTTTGCACAAATTTATTTTATGTAAACCTATTAAAATCATCAAGCCATTCATGGTAAACTGTAAGACATCATTTCAGAAATGATAGAATTTATAACTTACTAAATACTAGTTATCGTTTTCTAAACCATACTATCTTTTATATTTATGGCGAGTTCACCATCAAAGCTTTATTTAGAAGCTAGCTGAAAGTACGATTTCATATCTATGTCCAAACATCAGCTCTCAACCATAGTATTAAAACATATACATTATCAAAACTATCACTACAAAGCTTAAGTCTTGGGTATAAATCCCAACATAAGACTGGTAGCAATTGGAAGTTACAGGTAGGGTATCCTTCGTAAAACGAAACTAGAGCTTGGATGCATAACCTTCTCGAAATTTTTTTAACATTCAAACTATTTCATCCAAATTCCAAACAAGATTATCATCAACGAGCACAGATTACAGGTATACATTTCTTATACAGTTATGCAAACTTAAAACCCTAGGCCAAAGACAACCTTCGTGGTTCGGCAAAAACTCAACATACATTTTACACATAGTTCTCAACTGTTATTCAAAAACATCTCGTTCTATTGCAAAGAAACGAACCATAAATTACAAGTGCAAAGAGAAACCTCGATTCTTGTTCTTCCATTTAAAATTATATAACCGAAAATTACACGATGAACCTATCAAGGTTTCACAGTACATGGAACTTTCCCTTAGCAACCTAAAACTTAAAATAGAATCATGAAGTAACAAAACTACACAGGGTTTTTACCCTTAAAACATCTAGCAGAACAAATGAAAGCTCAGAGTCTCTATTGATACCTTAGCCAGGCATCATTTAGCCAAGAGGCAACTTAAAATACTGAGAGGTTACCCTCTGTACAGTTCAAAACAAAACCAGCTTAAAACTTCGTATTCAGCCATCACTGAAACAAGTCGAAGGTTTCCAGCTCTTGGCACACATAAACCACCAACGAAGGCACCTACAAGGATATTTAAGAACCACCGGAGCTTACTAGGAGAAGTACAAGCATATCCCATTTTCCATACTTGCACAGGAACCATCCTATGAAGTGGGTACCTGCAAAATACATTTCGAAGGGATTAAAACAAGAACGCAAGAACAAAAAAACAAGCAACACAGTAATTGTTATCTTTGTGAGTATTTACCTATTATTAAAACTTGAAACATTGGCACATCACACCATCATAGTAAATGACAAAGCACACTGACATGTGACAACAACCCTAAGCTAACACAGAAGACCAATCTCATGCATAGGAGAATCGAACCCGTACCGAATCACATTCATTACATAGACTGGGAAAACCCCATCATTACAATGGCGTATTGTGAGTTGAATGCAGAAGGTTTAAGCCTACAAATTTATCTCACAAGTCATAGGGTCGAAACCCCTGAGAGGAACTCTCTCCAACCCTAAATTTTGGTAGCCTGTCGGCCTCAACTCAGCATAACAATGAAAGACCAAGAAATTCGCTACCATTACATACAACGAGGGTAGGGTTACACAAATCAACGATTAAGATCTGGTGTGATCGACGAACAAGAAATATGCCAATGATGCTACGTTGAAAGTTGAGCAACATTGCAATGATATCACATTAATTACAACAACCATGAAGTTTCCAACCCTGCATGCCAAGGAACATTACCGTGTACATCGTGGAGGAGAGGAGATATAGCAACCATGCCAGCTAGAACTTCTAATTACTCTATCAATCAAATTTCGTGTGGATGGATTACATGGTATGCCAGCCACACATTCCACTATGGAGTTCAGTCATAACATTTAATACATGATCGTAACCCTGTCAACCTGCAGTTGGAATTTAATGCACATCAACTCATCACTTTGATATCGATACCTTTGGGAATACAATAACATACGTTAATAATACTTAGGACGAGAGCTAGGTCATATAGCTTAGATAAATCTATTGCTATAGTCTTAGTTTTTCAAAGGTTTGGATATATCACATATTTGTTTTCGAATCATTCCTAGAGTTTAAACATAGATAGAATTACACCATATTCATATGTTTGCATATTGATAATCATATGTTTGCATATTGAAATCATACCATTGCATAATGAAAACCATATCATTGTAAAATGTAATGCATGTTTAATATAATTCCAAGTTGAAAAACTTAGGCGTTATAATAACTACATGTCTATGCATTATGTAAATACATAGTAACTATAAGATATATCAAGTTCATTCTATGGTTTTGTATAAGTATAAGATTGAAGTTTCATAATACTAGTTCATAGTATATCTATACCATAATTATGATAAATTCAGGACTCAGAGTAGTCGAAATGCTGTAGACGCAAAACTTAATGATAGCTCGAAAGTATAAACACTTATGCTACAAGTTTTCTAATAATTGATCAATAGATATTGGTATTACTAGTTGATAATAATGACGATAGTCATGTATGATAATATTTGCAGCGTCATAACATGTACTAGGACAACGCGAAGCGATAGTATAAAAACTAGGATTAGAACCATGTATCCTTACCTCCAGTAACTGGTGTTGCAAGAAGTACTTAGCATTCTAATTTTATATTCATGATGAATTGAAAGACACAAGTACGCTTAAATACATGTTGTCTTATAGGATTTCTTACCTGCGGTCTGCACATGGAAACAAGATTCAAATGCCTTAGCTAATCGTAGCTAAGTAAACTCCAGGGTACCTCGTAGAACCCCTTCATCATCATACAAACAAACCGTCAGCATTTCATCAAGAACATCATAACATTACAGCATGTAATCATATTCAAGGACTTAAACAAATTTGTAAACTGTACTCATGTGCATTTTCATAAAAGAACTTTCATTAAGGAGATTAACATCCACTTAAATCTGGAATAGAAAATACATTTATATCATATTTATTTGATATAAATGATACATCATCATCATTAATTATCTTAGTTAAGAATTCGATTTAATTTATATGTTCCGCATTAAATGACTTCGATAATTATTGCCGCATTATAAAAAAAAAAATTGGTAGTTTCAGAATGTTACACTCGGATAGACGGGGAAGGTAACCCTTTGGCAGTAATCATATGGAGGCGGTTTGGTGATTCAAGCACCTACACCCAGTGGAAATCCGGAGGACGCCATGTAACTGACTGTTGATACTCTGTTAGTCTGTTCTGGGCCCTGACCATCCCAGACTTGCTTCCGAGAGTATTTTCCATCTGTTTGATTGGTTTGATTACTTAGGAAAGTTTTGTAGTGGTATGCTGTTTTCTACTTAGTTGTAGTGGCCACTAGGTTTTTACTTAGTTTTATTTTGTTATAGTTGCAGAGGACCAACATCTTCGTCGGTCTTGGAGGTTGCAAAACATTACTCTTCCCATTGTGGAGCCTCCACCACCACCGCGACATAGGAGAACTGATTCTTGTGGTTCTTTTGAACTTACGGGAGAAACAGAGGTTCTTAGAGAACCATATCCCAGAACCTCGAATCGACAAGTCTTTGATACTATGTTGAGGACCTAACTTCTAGAAATTTCAGTACTCCTTGCAACCCTCCTCTTACTGGACCCAACGATCCTTTACTGGTACCTGTTGGATTTCAACAACCTGAGTACAGCGCATGTGCTCTTTGTGGTATGCTCTTTGTGCTGCTTGTTTTTAGTTGGTTATGGTTTGTTGAGTCGAAAACTATGGAAAGAATCCCAGTGAGCACTAATCAAGGGACCCCTGTTGAAGGGGCTCCTTATGCTTTTCCATTCATTGGGAACATTGGTACTCCCTTAATGGCTACCTTGAATCTTCTGGGATTCACTATAGGCTACCGGTTTGGTTGTTTTCCACTCTGAATGCCTTGCATGCTCCTAATGCTTCTCAAGTAAGCACTTCACATCAAGAGCATCAGAACCCTATGCCTGCTTCGCCACTAACACCTTCTCCTCCTCCTTCTACCTCATGTGGTGAAAGTAGTAATACTAGTAACCAGCAGTCTAAAAGGAATAGACTGAGGAAGAATAGGAAGAAGATGCCAAAGCAAGGGGGAACCCACCCAACCTCTGGAATTCATGATGGGGGCACCCACCCAACCTCTAGAGGCCATGTTGGGGGAAAACTATCATTCATTGGAAATCATACTGAACCTCGCCACCCAGCCTCTAAAGGTCATGCTGGGGCACCTACCCAACCTCTGGTGGTCATGTTGGGAGAACTCACTCAGTCACTGTAAATCATACTGAACCCACCCGCCTAGCCTCTGAAGGTCATGCTGGGGGCACCCACCCAGCCTCTACAGGTCATGCTGGGGGAACCTACCCAGCCTCTAGAGGTCATGTTGGGAGAAAACATTTAGTCACTACAAATCATACTAAAAGCATGTCTTCAACCACTGTTGCTCATGTTGAGGACACGTCATTGATCACTGCTGGTCATATTCATGACAAGTCACCAGTTCCTGTGAGTCATATTGGAGACACTGAATCGGCCACTACAAGTCATGCTAAGAATGTTAAAATTGTTGACAAACCTAATAAATAGAATCTTAAGTCCCTTGTAAGTTTTGCGAGGGAGACCACCTGACCTATTTGTGCCCTGTACTTCCAGAAGTGAAAAGAGTGTGGTCCTTAGTTCAAAAGTATTTTGCTTATGAGCAACCAGCCACTGCAATTCATGCTGGGGGAAATCTATCAGCCAATGCTAGTCATGCTGAGAGTACTGTTGTTGTAAAGGAGTCTAAGCTTAAAGGACGGAATCCAAAGTTCCCTTGTAAACTTTGTAAGGGAGATCACCTTACTCACATGTGCCCTGTTATTCCAGAGGTGCAGAGAGTGTGGTCCATGTCTGAAGAATCCTCTACTCCTGAACTATATATAGATTCCCAATAGCCTGATCAACCTTTGGTTGAGGAAGTGGTTGAACCAATTTAATCTTTGGTCAACCCCACTCTTCCTTTAGAGAGTGAAGTGATTGAATCGATGCAATCTTCGACCGATCCCAACAGTCCTTCGGAGACTGATGCACTTGTCCCTGAATTCTTATGCATTACCAATTCAGATGTTTCTAAAATGGGGGGAACTTCATATGTGCCGAATGAACCCCTACCAAGCTCTGGGATCATTTACTTTGATTGGAATAGTCTAACAGGCCTCGCCTTCCTTCTGGTACACCTTTTCAGATAAAGGTTGATATCGGTAACCATGCGGTTCATCGATGTATTGTAGATGAAGGAGCCTCTGTTAGTATCTTATCCGTCTATGCTTGGAGAGCTTTAGGTTTTCCTAACCTTGTTCCAGCTGTTAATTGCCCGTTGAATTTCGATAAAAGACCTAGTGAACCGTTGGGATTCCTCCCTCAAGTACCTGTTAATTTGGGTGGAAGAACAGTCTTAGCTGACTTTATGGTTTTAAAAGACCCTATGGATTTTGATATGATCCTTGGGCATGATTACGTATATACTATGAAGGCTGTGGTGTCTACGCTCTTTCGTGTGATGCATTTTCCTCACAATGAAAGCATTGTCACTATCGATCAGCTTACATTTGTTGATCCCTCTTATTACCCAACTATAGACCAAGTATATCCCTCGCCAGTAGGAACTACCATGTCACAATCAAATTATGTGGCATATTGTTCCTTGCATCCAATTGCTACTGAGAAGAAGCCTCTGAATTCCTGCTTACCTTCTTGGGACTGGGTCCTGACAATTGACCAGGTGATGACTCCATCTGAATGTTTAAATATGTATTCTATCTAGGATAATATACTTCACTCTACTGAAGTTTTGCTAGAGTCTATAATGCAGTCTATCATTCATTTCGACATTGATCCACCATCGAGAATTCTCCTACCTTCTCTTCGAGCTCGTTAAAAATAGTAAGCAGGCTACGAGCATTTCTTCCATCTTCACTTCGAGCTCGTTAAAAATAGTAAGGAAGTTATGAGCATTTTTTTGTATCTCCTTTGAGCTTGTTAAAAACAGTAAGGAGGTCACGAGTTTACTTTTTCGGGCTCGTTAAAACTTTACAAAAAATATCTTTATAGAGTTCTTTCACGCTCTTGTTAGACTCTTTAAATATGACAATATTGCCAAGTATAGTTGTCATTTCAGACTCGTGAAAGGATTTGAAGCGAAATCCACTTAGGTATAAGTTTAACCCTTTTCCAAACCTTTGCGGATTACTTATGAAAAAGGAATACTCTAGTCATACGTGTCCAGAAGAGTTCTCCTCTCATTTTTTTATACTTATTTGGGGGAGGGGACTAACTGTATGAAAAAAGAATTTTGGAGCCTCTCTTTAGGGTTTTCAAGCTCTCTAAACATGAAAACACCAAGCGAGCATTCACCTACTCGGGCTCGATGAAAAATCCACGAGAAGGTATATAGAGGATTGTTTAAGTTTTTCAGACTCTATAAATAGGAAAACATTGGCAAGCATTAACCTACTTGGGCTCAATATTAAAATCCACGAGTAGGTGTATGGAGTTATTGTTTTAGTTTTTCAAACTCCTTAAAATTGAAAACACCGGTGAGCAAGAACAGATCTCGGCTCGATATTAAAATTCAGAGATCAGTACTATAGAGTATTCTTCTATCTCTTCTTTGAACTCTGTAAACAATGAATAAGGTCCCGAGTTTTCCTTCCATGGGCTCGTTAAACTTATTACATGGTTGGACCTATTGAGTTTTCTATTTTTCTTGGACTCATTAAATAAACAAGAAGAACATTATTTTACCAAAAAGAATAAGGGATAAGAAGGGTGTATCGCATATCTTTCAGTTTCAAAGGAGGTTATGTCAGTCATATGCTTGAACACAACACCTATTTGAGTCTTTCATGTCAGTTGGGTTTTAGTTTTTGGCCTTAGGGTGAACCTGATCTCTGAGTTTTTAATCCCTAGGTTGGTTATTCTTCCAACCATATGGAGGGTTTGTTATGTCTCCTACATCACAGACTTATATCATTTTCCCCTCATGTTGAAAACTGCCTAAGTCACTTTGTGTCGTGCTCACTGTTCAAGGATACAGCCTGTGTCGGCAATTCTATAGTTTACCTTGACTTCATGTGTCGGCCATCTTGGTGTCAGTTTGTTTCATCTTATTACTCATCCTACTCCACATTAGTCCATACCTGTGAGTGTTCCTCATGTTGGATGATGGAGGATACATTAATGTCTCCCTTCTAGTGGACTTCTTCCTATCGACTTCAACTCATTATGCTCTGGGAACGAATTTTAGAGTTTCGGTTAGTACCTTGGGGATTGCAGTCATCAGTGGCAGTTTCCCTCACTGTTGAATAAAGGGAATACATCAATTTCTCTTATTCGACAAGTTCCTCAAGTGTTCGACTTCAAGTCCTCTTATTCACACTTGTTGGCTTGTACTAGGTACCTTGGGCCCCATTATCATTATCGATGGATGTCCTCATGTTTGTTAACAGTATACATCAATGAACAGTAATCAAACTATACCCCTCATGTTCGACTTCAGCTCATTTATTCGCATGGTTATGGTTTGTACCTTGGGTTGTTTTGGATGAAGACCTTGGGACTATGATAGGATCACCATATCCATGTTATCACCCAAGCTGCGCAAGATTGAGCCTCACTCATTTTGGCTCTTTATGAGACATAGATCCATCTTGTTGTTATGGCTATGATCTCTCTATTGACATGGATCCACGCTTGTATTTCAGTTGCCATGCTCTATGTATACATATCCTAGTTATGTCTTGGAAATCATGTTACACATCTATATGATGTCAAGATTGTAATTGCTCGCTGACCTTGATCGTTGTTTCAGGTGTTTTTTGTGATTTGGTTCTGCAGTTTCTTGCTCCTCCTTTGACTTGGACTTATAATATATTTCGGCCATCGTTTCCCTCTAACTTCACACATTAGGGGGCATCTGTTATAGGTCAAATCTGCACTTCTCCGTCCCATGATCACCTTGCCTTGTAGATCACACAAAAGGACACAAAGGATTGAAGAGCTAGATTTCCTTGGATGTTTTGCTGCTAGAAGTACACTCCTCACCTAAAACGATTGCATTTTCTCCTGCTTTTGCCACATGTACGCCCCTCTATGCATACAAGACCAGCATACTGTACCCTACTCTCCTCAAGGGAAACCAACGTACACCTTCCAAAAAGTTGTAAACGCGTGTTGTAAAGAATAAAAGTTCCTTCCTGTACGTTGCTCTTATTGTATGAAACCTGCATACATCTTAAGATGAAATCAAAAATATATTAATTTGACGAATTGGAATTAGTTGAAGTTAGTTTTTCAACTTCCCCAACCTCCCAATCCAACCACCTCTCGATCTTAACTTCCTACCTTGTCCCATAAATACAAGGAGGATCCATGAGAGGGGTTACTCATAAAGACTCATAATGTTCATAAAACTAGAAGAAAGACTTTAAGCATTGTTACGCTTTAGGAAAGCCCCAAGTTAGAGTGTAGAGAAAGAGCCCAGGATCCGGTTGTAGAAACATCTCTACACGTCAGATATATTGTATTGATTTCATGTTTCTTTGACAATAAAAAGGTCGAAACACCCTTCCTTTCCCAAATCATATATCTATTGGATTGTATGTCTATTTGGCTTAATTATTGATTATAGTTGATGTTAAATTGATTTATAATTTTTTCATACGTTATATGGTCAAGATACTCTGAAGAAGGTATCTTTTGTGTTGCAGGTTCGTCAAGCAAAAGAGCCAGTAGGAGAACAAGTGAGAGACCAAGAGAAAGCTAGGACCAGCCGTCGAAAAGAGGTATTTCTCTCAATCCCGATCTCTTTCTTTTGCAGTAACCTAATGCAATATAATCAATGTGTTTATCTATCAAACCCCATCCAGTTGGTAGTGTTCATCTCCTCACTATAAGGTAGAAATAATGAACAACAACCACCATGGTTTGGAAACCCTAAATCCTAAGTATTTTCCTATTTAGGTGATATGATGGTTCCCATTTACGATATTTCCAAATTAAGCACCATTACTCTGCCGAAATTCCCTCTGAGCCATTAACCCTCTATTATTGCTCTCATTTCACCCTAGTTGAGCTTAGGCACCTCCATGACAAAGTGTGGGAGACATTTGGCTACCTAGAACCAAGAGAGACACACTCGATCTAGCTGCAAGGGCCACGATTGTATGAGGTATTCTCTATTCATGTATAAGTTGAATTCTTTTAATAAAAGAAATTTGATTCTTTCATGTGATTTATGTGTTTGTGTTGAAAGGGGAAGTTTAAAGTTACTTGCTTGTTTTTACTATTACAGTTTCACATTCACTGTTACCATTCACATTTACGGAATAATATTTTTCTTTTAGTTTTCCATTTACTGCATACTATTTTCATTTTATTTTTTCATTTATGGATCAGAAGCCGTCATACTTTGGGTTATATTTTTATTTGCATAGTTTAGTTCTAGTTTTACTGATATTTACTTTTGTTTACCGCACTTCCCTCACACACAAAGCCGCAAGAGATATCGTCTTGCATGCTCTCTACCTTGGCTTCCTCAAGCCGGTAGATCACCAATTTTCACCTGTTGTAAAGCCATTGTTTATAATAGAAAAATATTATTTGATTCTCATGGCATATCTCTCGGTATTTATAATTTTAGTTTAGATTTTTATTTTACTGTAATAATTTCCAACATTTTTACTTTTTTTTTTACACTCACACACTACCCAATCATTAGGTGTTACTAACGGTTCCATAATCCTTAGTGAGATCTCTTTTGCACTAGCTTGTGTGAAAAAACTAGCTACAATTTTGGCGACTCCGCTGAGTCGATTCCCATCGATCTGTGGTTTGGTATGATCAGTACTTATTTTTGGTTCTTGCATTGTAGTTTCTTTCAGTTTTAGTTATTTATTTTAGCATTTACTCTCGGTGTATATTGGGTTGTTTACACCACTTGTGCATCCACTCACTCCCTAAATTTCAAGTGAGACTAAAATTGGTTTAATTGAACACACATTAACCCCACTTGGGGACCCAAAAACAACTTTGTAGCTAGGTAGGACATTGGGGTTAGGCATCCAAATAACACCCCCTCTATCATACACATTTGAGACACAATTGTTTTCCTTTAGGGAGCCAAAATTCCCTATTATTTATTAGTATGGTTGACACCGATTTGTCGGATGACCTCTCCCTTTGGATGGAAAGTGGAAATATTAGTTCCGAAAGTTTGAGTGGAATACTGCTCTCCACCCTGTACTGAAGAACACCAAATCATTGTTCTTGTTGTGCATGCTGAACCCCATACCGGGTGTGCGACAACCAAAGAACTGAATCCGCGGGACACCTTTTTGGATGTGCCATGAACGAGGTATATTATTTTCCATTATTATAGGACTCTTTCACCCGGGATCCGTCTTGGTAGAGGGATATCCCTTAGCCATCTGGTTCTCCATTTCGTATTGCCTAACTGTAGATTTCATCACCCTGCAAGGGATACAATTTGTGTGAGATTCCATATATTTTAGCTAGGCATTTGCATGCTTCGATACCCCTCAGGTTAGTGATTCTTGTTTACTTTTAGGTAGTGCTTCTTGTTGGCATTCTGGCTGCTCCTTTCTACTCGCTTGCTATGACACGCGATCGCAGTAGAGTTTTAGAGTTTGTTGTTGGCCTACGTGCCACTATGTTGAGAGCTCTCCTTTTGCACACACGACGGCAGTTGGATTTTTTAGCATTTTATTTAACCTTCTCTACACTCATGACATCAATCATCATTGCTCCCATGAGATACTCCCGTTGACTGTGGGGGAAGTCCCCACAACACGGTCCATTAGACCCCACTCATCATGCTCCCTTGAGACACACATTTTCATCATCGCATATTCATCCCGATGCACCTTATTTCACATCTGATTCTGAATCAAAATCACATGTACCTACAACACCATCTAGCCCCATGGCCACCATGAACCCCAATCGGTTCTACGGAGGAATCAGTGGCGGTGGACACGCTAGCGGCCCTACCGCCACTACAACATCTATCCCGAGCATAGGATCCACAACATCCTCTATCCCTATTGCCATAAGACATACCCCTGGCACCACTATGCACCTAGCCACCGCATCCATACCCATAGGTGACAGTCCCATCCCGAAAACCACAACGCCCCCAGTTATTGGTACTACCCTTGTGGGCAACACCACTTCCTTTTAGATCCCTCCCCCCATATGGGTAGTTCCTCTATCCCATTACGACTAACTCCCATGTACCCACAGTCGACGAAGGTGGCCCTGTGATAACCTCCATGGCTAGCACGCGATTGGCCCATCCATGTCAAATCCTCCTACAATTGTTCCATTAATGGCCAGTCTATACATACCTGACTTGGATATATTGACCAACGACCCCATCCCACATGATCCTACATGGCTTCTTATGCCCACCAAGCTCCTTTCAGACATGCCAAAGTTTAAGGGGAAGGGTGGGGAAGACCCCGAGAACCATATCATGTCCTTCCACTTGTGGTGTTCCTCTAACTCCATAGTGGACGATTCTATTCGACTACGCCTATTACAATGAACCTTCACTGGAGTTGCAACCAAGTGGTACATTAACCAACCCCATGGGACTCATTCCACCTTTACATCCGTTGCTTTGAATTTCCTGCACTTATTCCAGCTACCAGTTCGTTACGATGCTGGTGTTGAGATCCTCCTATCTTGCAAAGAAAATACGACTACCCATATCACGAACCATATCCATGAATGGCGTAAACACCACAATTTGCGTAAGATTAAATTAGACTAATGCATATTTTTAGATTGGTTCTTGAAGTCCCTCATACTAGCCATCGCCAATGATGTGGCATACAAGTGACCCCAAACCGAAGAAGAGGCTATCCTAAAAGCCCAACAGTTCGACCTTATCTACACCCAATCGGGCTACCTATACACCATATTAACTGACACTCCTCATGGTGATACTTCTTGGAAGGATACACCTTGGGAATCCCATGCTATATATGGAATCATTGACCACATTACATCCACTAGCTGACCCCCCATGCACATGCCTCCATCACCTGTACAACCCGCTATGAGATGCGGTCCTGAATTTTCATGTACAATAGCTCATTCTAGAGAAACACCTTCATATGTGCCACCGGCCCACAATGCTCAAACATATGGGCCCACATAAGCGGCACTTAGATATGGTCATAACCAACAATCGTACCCCCCTCCTACGGCCCCACAGACTTACTACCATCCACCACCCGCTCTCGCATGCCCCCATCCTCACGCTCCCCCTACCTATTATCCACCACAGGAAACCCACACACCCGCCCAAACTCAGGCTCCCGCTGCACCTCAATGACAGGCTTACACTCAGCAAATTCAGCAACCAAACGAACCTACCCCCAACAACTAGCAAGGCCAACAAGATAGAATATGCGGAAACAATCAATTCCAGGGGAGGGGTGGAACTCCACCTAACCCCCCAGTTAATAATGGCCCCAATCCCACAAATCAAGACCCTAATCAACCTCCACGACAAGGTAAGAACCCACAGTTATGAACCAATCATCCCTGTTCCTTTTGTAATGTTTATGGCCACTACACTAACCATTGTCCTCACTTAGCTATAGGCCACCAACTTTGGGATGAGGCCATGCTGCCATGCCATGTATTCAAGATAACCAGTCACATACAGCCATTAAACCATCCAATAAGAAAAAACATCGCATGACTCGTATCCTCAACAAGCACAACTTTCAAAAGAAGGAAATGCAGCAAATTCAAAATGAAAAGAAATGGAAAAAGCAGCTCACACACGCAACTACTGACATGCACAAATCTACTACAAAATCCACCATCCATAAAAATTGCACCAGAGCATCAAAGCAGGTACGCATAAATACCAAGGTAATCTCTAACACAATTTTATTGTATGATTAAAGTAAAACATTATCCCACGCTACATGAGATTTTCATCAGCTGAGGACAACTTCTACTCTAAATTAGCGGCATGGTGGAATGACCCTAAAAAGTCATGATCGCTACTTAAAATTCAGTCACCTCATCAAATGATGATCGCAACCTTCAGTACAGAGGTCGATCATGAGAAGACAGAGATCAATCATGGAAAATATGGGATTAAAAGGGGCAGGTACAGGTATGATGGAAAGAACAGGTGTAGAAAGACAGCGAATTAGGGTGTATAATATTCCATGACTGCGCATATAAGTAACGACCCGAACTTCACGAGAAGCAGCCATTATTTGTATTCCTCGAACCCGTAGGCAGAGCCCAACCAAGTTGAAGGTATAAAACTTCATTCCAAAAGCCCTGGTTTTGTTTGATCATAAGAGAGTTTCTCAAAATGACAAAGGGTTTTAAAAAGAGTGAACCAGAGGATCACAGCATCATATACCAGAACATGAGAGTCCTGCAGATCGTTCACAGTGCAGGCTGGATGCCCTTCATCCTGGGTCTGAAAGGACATGATGCAGGGATAGATTAGGAATTCGCAAGAAATTTCAAGCATATTAAAGATGAACAGTACGTCACCTGGGTGAAGGGGTCACGTATCAAGTTGGATGAGGAGATAATTTCCAAATTCACTGGCCTACAGAGGGGTTTGTATTGGAGCAGGGATGACAAGGAGGCAAACCAAGAAGCAAAAGCAGCATTCTTTGAGCAAGGAGAGGTCTATGACGAGGACAAAAAAGGAGTCAAAAGACTCTCTATGCAAGCGCCATGGGAGGGCATAGCTGAAATTGTTCTAAGGTACATCACATGCTCTAGTAGGTTAAGCTATGTTACCATCTTTCATTTTCAAATCCTAGAACTGATAAGACACAAGACCCATCATCCCTCAAATAACAACATTAGTATCCCATTCTTCTTGCTCCAGTCCCTATCGGAAATGAGCAAGAAGGTGGTGAAGGGTAAAGATGATGCCTTGGCCCACCATGGGCTAATCAAGATAATTGTTTGCAAGGAATTGAAGGCGCAGATACCAAAACTTTCATGGGAGGAATTCGTGTTGGTATCCACAGAAGATGTTCAAAGGATGAGAAGTACACCTACAGCTAGCATACCACCTGGAGAAAGGAATGGAGCTGCCTCTGTATCAGGGGCGAAAAGGAAGATTGACCTGGACCATGTAGCAGAGACCCTGGTGGAAATTAAAAATTCAAGAGAGCACTCCCCCAGGGAAAAATAAAAAATTCCTACCAAAAATCAAGAACCCAAGAGGAGGAGTACGAGATTCAACCAAACAGCCCGAATCCGAATAGACAAGGAAAAGAGCAGAGAACCAAGTCCCATTGTTCAAAATGTGTCGGATGGGGACGATGATCAGTGGGTAGATCAAGAAGACCCCACTACAGAAGAGGAACAGGATGAAGAAATGCAGGATAGAGGGGAATAAATTAATAAAGAAGAAGAAGAAATGGATAAGGGAGAAGAGCAGAACTTAGGAGAGCAAGGCAACTTCTAGGGAAATCCTCCAGCACAAGATAACCTCGAGGTCGTCACCCAACTCGCTAAGGCATGAGCAAATTGGAGAAGCTCAGAAACGAGCTAGCAGCATTAAGGATTGGGCCAGGAAGCCAGCCCACACCTCTCGCATTCTCAGCCGAGAAAACTCAAATACTGAAGATGCACCATGCAAAGGAGCTACGGCTGGCCGAGTGGAAGCCTTTAGTGCTTCAAGAAAAGTTGGTGGAGGCATAAGTCGAATTGGCCAAAAAGGACCAGGAGGTCACCAAATTAAAAGATGTTTTGGCCACTACTGCTAGCATATATGAAAAAATGAGGGACCTCAAACCCCCGTCAACAATCTATGCAGTCTATATGCAGGAGAAATGGGGCGAATTCCAGCTCGAGAGGTTGAAGCAAGGACTCCCTATAGAGGTAAGCACCCCCAAGGAGTTTATGGATGCATGTTTGAACTCCACAGAGTTGGAGAAAGACAAATTAAGTGAGTTCTTTTTGCATGACTTCGTGGTTTCTGGCTCGCCCAACTGGTCGCCAAACCCATACGTGGGTGATTTCCAGTTGAGGGAATTATGTTCATGGATGAACCATGAAATTGAGCGAGTACAGGACTACCATCTCTATGTCGCATCCAAATGGGAAACCCCATTGATGATCAGACCTGAGCCAACTCACCCTGAGGGAATAATCTATAACCATAGGATCCTCACTCAGGATGAGGAACTGATACCCATTCTCCTCGCAAAACAACAGGAGGCCGTGACTCATTTTGACATTACACTCCAAAGCACACAGAAGGAAGTTAATGAGTCCATTAAGGAAAAAATGGAGCAGAGTGGCAAATGATCTGAAGAGGAGATAACTCCACTCTCCCCTCAGGCTTGATGATGCCCTTTTCAAAGACACACTCTACAAAGAATCCCTGGAAAGAAACCAACTCAGATAGATTAGGATGAGGCTGAATCCCCCATTCTTTCTTTCCCTAGTCATCAAGGAACAGATAAATGAAGAGGAATAAAGGAGGACATGGACCAAGGAGGATCAAAACTTTGGGTATCACAGGCAGGAAGAGATCCCTAAGATGGTAGCATGGGACATCAGGGAGGTCATCGATGAATCGAATAAGTCACCCAAGGATGGGTGAATCCTTGAAGTGTGAGAGAGAATGATGAGTCAAGTTTTCAGGTATTTGATAACCTTTTTTCCAACAGCCAAACTCAAGCAATGGTGATGAAACATTCTCATTTGTGGGGGAAAATGTTTTACTTTAATTATTTAATGAAATTGTTTTATGATTATTCTTGGATGTTAGAATGAGTATCAAATAAACTAATTATATGGAAACCAAGCGTGATTGAGCAGGTTCAGGGTCATTCAAGGATGGACGTGTAGAATATTAAAGGATCACCAAGCTCGGCACCCTGTTTCCTGATTTATAGAGGACGCACTCCCACTTTCAAGAGGAATTGGCATTTAGACAACTAGTTAGGATCAGCATTAAATCATATAAATATGGGCCTCTCGGGTAGCAAGAGGCCCCTGCTATTATTTTGAGAAAAGCATTGTTTTAACATTTTCTGCCCTATCGATACTGTGAAGTACATACCTTTGTTTTGACATGGATTCTATATTTTACATAAGAGATTGATGATTAATTCCAGCCAGTGTTTATAAGTTTTATTCTCTCCTGAGTACGGGTTGTTAAATTTTCAGAATTTACTTCAATTTGATCTAGGATCTTAACTGAGAGAACAACATGTATAACAAATCTACAACATATCAATCATGGACACCATAATGCAAGCACACAAGAGACACAGAGTTTACTTGGGAAAAACCATAAAGGTGAAAAACCCCAATAACTTCCTCAGAGATAGATAGAGCAATGATACAACCAGAATACAAGAGATAGTCTTCTCCTAGCAGCAGAGCCTCTATTAGGAACCCGTGTCAACCCTTCCCTTTACTATGTTAGTATATTGTTGTTGGACGCATATGCTTTGTAAATCGTCCCGTAGTATTTGTTGATCCATAGTTTATATTAGCCCATAGTATTGACCCATAGTATTGGATGCATATGCTTTGTTAGTCATCCCATAGTATTATATGTCACATGGTTTTGACTCATAGTATTGGGCATAGACTTAGTATATAAGTGTGTGTTGAGGTCATTGAAAGCGCCGTGAAGTTAATTGTATTGAGCTTGCTCAAAGGAGGTTGCCCCCTCAAAGTGGCCCGTGATCAATATAAAAGTGATTCTGAGTTCTATTATTTTTTATATCTTGTGTATTTGCATTAATTAATTATTGCAGGTTCTTCACATCTGGTATCAGAGCACCTTCTTGGGCTCGTTGGGTGGAATTTCTGCCAAATTTTTTTTTTTGCATCTGTTGCAAGTTCGGATCTGGGAATAAACCCTATCTGCTTAACTGTGGGAAGTACTTGGGCATAATCCCTAAAACTCATTATGAGGAGTACCAAAGGAAACCCAAAGTAGCTGGCCCATTGAGAGGACCTGCCAGCGAAAAGGGCAACGACCCCTACCTGATTGACTAGTTCCCACCCGTGAGGTAAACCAAGAGCTGTCGTTTGTGGCAAAGCGGTTATCAGTTTTACCTGAGCTGTGGAGTGAGGGGTACTACCCCAATACGCAAGCCGTCAGACAACATTGGTGGCCGAGTGAATCCCTTGAACCGATAGGAAGCTCCACATACCTGGGGTCCATATCTATTTTCAACTGAACTGTTTCCGATCACTTCTGCTCCAGATTCAGTCGTTTCAGGTCTATTCTGAAAGTCGTTCCAGATCCAGTCGTCATTTCAAATCCAGTCATTTTCGATCCCTTCTGCGCCATTGCAGATCCATCTGTTGTGGATCCCTTCCGCGCCGCTGTTGCCGATCCATTTCTGAAGAAAATATATATATATATATATATATATATATATATATATATATATATATATATATATATATATATATATATATAATCCTATTTTTTGGCCATATCTCCCTTGTTTCAACTCTATTTTCCCTTCACTGACATCCCTGCAATCCCATTCTGCATATTTTATTCCTGAATACCCTATCCCAAATTTCACTTCCCAAAACCAGAAATCCCACATTTGTCTATTTTTAGGGTTTGCCATAACTCCTTCAATTTTCACCCAAACGCCTTCAAATTTTGCCACCGTGTTCCTTTCCTAATTCTGCTTCTTTGTCCCTCTCTATCAAATTTTCTCATTCTTTCACCCCATTTCTGAAATCTCCATTTTTTGCCTCCCTGTCCATCAAAAAGTGTCTAAAACCTACTCAAACCCCTGTAGCTAGGGTTTTCATCCTAGCTTGTGCAAATGAGCACCTACTAAGGAGAAGGGACTCCTTAGTAGCAGTTCAATAAACAGTAATTAAAAGACAAGATATTAAAATGGAAATTATTCGAAACATGTGCATGAAACATAAAAGACAAGAGATAATATAAATGGCCTTTTGTATTAAAGCTTTACCTCAAGTGTAGAGGTTGGTGAAGTTCTTGCAATGATCCAAGAGGGTTTCTCCAAACTCCAACTTTGCTCCTTCTCTTTCTCCAATGGTGGAAATGGGCCAAAAGGGGCACTCAATGGTGAAAGTAGCTCAAGAGTGAGCTAGGGTCTCAAGAGTAATTTTGGCAGAGTAAGGGTATACTTGATTGTGGATATGAAATGAGGGGTCTCCATCACCTATTTATAGGTTTTTGGTGGTGGAGTGCTGGCCCATGGTTTTGGGAACCATATGGTTTAGGTCAGCTGTATAGGGTTTTTCCTCCTTTTTCCTCTTTTTCCTCTTTTTTTTTTATATTTTTTATTCCCTTTTTAGAGGGGTTTTGCTATTTTTGGAGGAATTTTGGATAATTTTGGGGAAAAAAGGGGTTTTTTAGCCTTTTGGAGGCTTTTTAGGCCTTTTGGGGGCTTTTTAGTGGGATTTTTAGGGTTTTTAAGGCAAATATGGTAGGAAAATGGACAAATGAGTCATGTGATGGGGTAGATGAGGTAGTGAGCACATTTTGGGTGTTAACAGATTGCCCCCTGATGTGTGAGGGCAGGAGCTCATCGTATGGCTGATAGACATCATAAGTCGTGTATGGTTTTCCTGGGGTGTGGAGAAGAGAAGAGACAAACTGGAGCTCGGAACAATGATCCCGAACCAACTGCAAAAACTAAAAGTACATAACCTCAATAATGGATGAGGAATAATCTGATCATATGGACGAGGCAGGCATTCCCATGCTCGTATCAAGATATAGAACAATAATAACAATGGGGTCCAAAAGATGGGGACCTGAAATATACATGGCCTCAAATAATGAATGAGGAAGAATCTCAATATATGGACAAGGTGGGCATACCCATTGTCGTATCAAGAGACATAAAAAATAACTGAGAGGCCCGAAAATGGGGACCTGTAAGATACATAGAGAACCACTGTGTACATCATAAGGGTCTAGAGGGGACACGAATCTGGGACATATTGCTGGGATGACCATGTCGGAGCTGAAGAGCTGATACACTGGAATGACAACAGCGCTACTGAGTGTGGTACCGGAGGAACTGATGAGCTGCTGGATCATAGTGACAAGGGGTCATAGTCTCAATGGTACACTGAACTGGGACTGAACTGGGTACTCAAAGAAGCATATAACTGGATGGCTTCTGAATACAATCGCCAACGCAGCCCGGACATCCACAGGAACATATAACTGGGTGTTCCGAAGTGACTCACCAATGTGCTAGAGTCGGGGGAAATCCGGGGTCTTCGACAAATAATGGAAGGAATATAAACCCTGCGCGATTCTCAACGATGCGATCAAGGTGTTGAAGTCGAGCATGTGAGAAACAACCATTCGGAGAGGCAATGATGACTCCTCTCAAAATGGTCCGTAGGCACTCACCACATATGATGATGGGTCCAAGGCGCAGGGACCTCTGGGTCTATCCTCTGGAATAGAGGGGTTGTCGTCAACAGAGGGAGACCTGCAACTATCAAGGCAATGATGTGTCCTTCGCAGGAGCGCGATGTGGAGAACCGAAGTGTGATAGTACTAATGGAAGGATTGACAAACTGTGAGGGATAACTGGGCAAGTAGAGTGGGTGGACTCAAACTTCCTTTGTTCAGAGTATGAAGGCGGGGATGATCGGGTAGCATATGAAACTGACTAATGGGAAAGGGATCATAGCTGTAATGGATCAAGGAAAGTGACTAGGATGAGGGATACTCAAGCTGGTGTAAAGTGGTAGGAGATTGCAGATTACTCTGAACAAAGGCGACCTGATTGGGGGTGCTGCCGAGATGATCGATCATAGTGCCAGGAGGCACGGGGGGACTTCTTCATGGGTTAAGGAACTAGAAGAAGTGTGTGTAAAATGGTACTGTCGTGTGGATTTATCCGAGCCCAGGACAGTTCATGCTCGTGATTGCTTTCAATTTTAAGGAGTCTGAAAGTGATAAGAAGACTCTGGAATAATGGAATGGTACTGTCGTGTGGATTTGTACGAGCCCAGGACAGTTCATGCTCGTGGTGGCTTTCAATTTTAGAGAGTCTGAAAGCGATAAGAAGACTCCAGGGGGTTTCTTTTTCGTGTGTTAGTCTCTAAGGCCCAAATAAGCATAAAAGGATGCAATGAAGAACTCTTCTAGCGGGTGTGACTAGAGTATTCCTTTTTCGTAATTAGTCTACCAGGTCTGGAAAAGGGTTAAACTTATACCAGATAGACGCCCTTTCAGGTACTTTAACGAGCATGAAAAGAAGCAAGATTTCTCGGCGATCTTTTCATTGTTGTAGGAGTCAGAAAAGAGCTTAACAGAAACTCCCTAAGTGCCTTTTTCGTAAAGGACTTGTCCGGCCCGAAAAAGGGATAAAATGATACCAAACAAAAAGGAATGGCCAGGAAAGGAGGAAGTGCTCAATCAAGGAACATTAATGATGACCAAGAACGAGGGTGGGGTGGGAACACTGATGGGCCTCCTTTCGGGATAATGAATGGTGGAAAAATAACGAAATATTTGCAGTATGATAGGAGTGAATGGCTCATGGAAAAAAGTGGAACAATTCAATGGTGGTCGATGTGGCGCGCAAACCGAGGCAGCAAGGTGTCAGGACACAATGTTGAAATTGTACCAAGTGAGAGCAAGAAATGATCTCAAGCATCATCACGAGCTCGAAAAAATGTATCCTGCGATATAAAAAGTGTCAAAAACGGAGAACGATCGATGTGGCACGCAAACCGAGGCGATGAGTGGTGTCTAAAAAATGCTCAAAAACTGATGTGGAAGAAATAAGAAAACAAGAGGACCATCATGACGGTCTCGTCATGCTGATTCCAATGGTGGAAACGGTTCGAAAAATGGACTCCGTATGAGTTCAGAATGGCCAAAACAAGAAAAAGTCAACGGACTATAAATAGTGAGTGGGTCCAACATGACAAGTGTCATTTGTACTATTTGACTTTGACTAGTGATCAGAGTGGGCCAGAGCTGAGGTGGCGTTTCTGGATGATCCGACTATCCGTTTCCAGATCCGGGAGTTACAGGTATTCCATTGAACTCATACCTGCATTTTTTTCGGGTTTGGGGTAGGGGGTGGGTCCCAGGGGGATATTTGTACTGTCCACGTGGGGTGGACCGCGGGTTTGGGGGATGGAACCGCGGTCGGAGACCGCGGGTTCCACGAAAGATGACGCGCGTGGAGACCGTGTGGTTCGGGTCGGAACACACGGTCTGGGACTGCATGTTTCGAGGCTGAACACGCGGTTTGGTACCGCATGTTCGGCCTCGACAGTCGCGGTTTTGTACTGCAACTGTGGGCCAGACAACCACGGTCGAAAACTGCAGCAAGGGAGCTTAAAGCCGTGTTTTTGAGTGAGCTGTTAGGACTTCCCCGGAGGGGGGGGGTGGTAGGGCTTATTTCTTTGACATGAGTCTGATGAGTTTTCCTTGTTTGTTTGAGAGGATGCTGCTTGTACTGTGGAGAGAGCGGGAGGTCCCGGATGAGATAGTGACCGTCATTCGGGAGGATTGTCATGTGCGGGCGATGCTGGGATTGTGCGGACTACTGAAGTTCACGCAGGTACCTATGATGCGCTCAGTAGGGTTACTGCTGAACAGGCTAGTGAGTTTCTGGGAGCTAGACATACAGGCATTCAGGGTGCAGGGTGAGAGGGTGGACCTCACCCTGACAGATGTATACTTCCTGACGGGGCTACCTTGTCTGGGTAGGGTGGTGGATACACAGCCGCAAGTATTTGCGGATGTAGATATGGAGGACATGCTGGAGCGGTACTGTGTTCCAGAGGCTAGGGTGCATAGGAATGCACTCCGGGTGGTGGACCTACAGGATCCATCGGTACAGGCCATTGCGGCCTGTGTGGTTCGTGTGTTGGGGTCCCAGTCACCAAAGAAGGTGTCTGGGGGCTAGATGTAGCTAGTGGAGCACGTATTGGATGGTGTCTACTATGCGTGGGGCCAGATGTTCCTCACCTGTGTTCAGCGACAGCTGACATCGGCGAAGGAATCTGGCAAGGGGTTCTGCTACGGGTCCTTCCTATGTGCGTTCTTTATGGAGCGGGTACCAACACTGCGGCCGCGGGTACCGGTCCGGGCAGGAGTGCTGAGGGAGCCGCGCATGGTGCGGTGGGGGGAGATGATGTGCCGCCGGGGTGGCAGTGAGGTGGGTAGATACTTTACCCAGGATTTGTACCTGCAGTGGCTACAGATGCCGCTGCCACTAGATGACTACCCGTATAGGGATATGGACTACACCGGGGACCCAGAGGCACCACGGGCACCAGGACAGTCATGGGGACCGGATGGTACGTTATTGATTTACTTGCATGTTATGGATGTCAAGATTTATGTATGATGTGTGATTGTGACTGACTGATGTGTGATCTACAGATGTGGATCTGATACCACCGCCAAGACACGTCGCACAGAGAGGGCATGTGGTGGTACCAGCCTTACCGGGCCGAGGGGAGGTGCATCGGCGGGACGCAGAGGGGACTTTGGAGTCTGTACGAGTGTTGCTGGATCGGTTACTAGTTGGAGTGATCGACAAGGGATGGAGGGATGTGGATCCAGATGTGATTCAGGATTGCATGAGGGCGCCCGGGAGTTCTGTTCGATTGCGATCCAGGTGGCTATACTGGCGGACAGGGCTCGGGCACAGGAGCCCGCAGGAGATGAGAAGCTACCAGAGGAGGAGCAAGGGAAGGACTTGGAGGCAGGTGATGCAGGTAGTGATGTAGGGTATGACTCTCATTAGGGAGTGCAGGGGACTCCCCCCTGAGTTTTGTAACTGCGGCATGTATCTTATGAGATGTATAGATATTTTTGTGTATAGCTGAGTACGGGGGTACTCAGGACAGGTGTAGCACATGGACGTGTATTGTTTTTTTGATATATATATATATGCACGTGGATTCCCCTTGAAATATTTTTGGGTTTTTTTATATTTTTATGAGATGCTATGGGATGATGATGCATGATGGAGGTTTTACATGGTGTGATTGATGTGCCAATCTAGGATGTTGTTAGCCATTTGATCTGCAACACTATTTTGAGCTCTTGGGACATGGGTGAATGTTATGGATTCAAACTGTCGACTGAGTTGTTTTGTGTGTAGGAATTTTCTAAAGAGGCAGGGATCACGCACCTGGTAACAATTGTTGAGCTGGGATTCAAGGAACACATGAAGGTGACGTATTCCCATTTGGAGGGCAGCAGTCAAGAGACCGGTCATAGCATCATACTCCGCCTGGTTATTGGTAGCAGTGCCTATACAGATTCCTTCAAGGTGAATCATTTCATGTGAAGGGGAATATGTAATGTCCCTTGTTAGGAATTTTATTAAAATTGCAATTTTCCACTTTTTTTCCCTAGTTCGACCTTTGACTAGTTTTGATCTCTAGGTCCCAAATTTGCCCCAAATGATCCCAAATATTCTGAGAAGGTATATGAATGATATTAGAACATAAATATGTGTTTCATGGATGCCTTTGGACCTTTAAAATACTTCTACAAATCCTCTTTCAATTCTGATCAATGTAGGTAACTTTACTAGTGATTTTCCTTTTACTAGTATTGGCCTCTAGGTCTCAAATTGACTCCAAATGCCTTCAAATATTCAAGGAAGGTGTATGAATGATATTAGAACTTGAATATGATGTTTATGGATGACATATGTCCACCAAAATACCTCTGCAAACTCTCTTAATATTCTGGACCAATTATGCAATTTTACTAGTGATTTGGGGTTCAAATCCCCCTGGGGTAAGTACTGAAAATGGCTTCCCAAATCTCTCCAAACCCACTCAAATTTATGAAAAGAGGTATGTAATGTGTTAATTATTTTATTAAAGTCTCATATGCACCATTAATGGATTATTACATCTGTTCTCACCCTCTCCCATTCAACTGCAAAAATCCCCAATTCGACCCTTGGGGAAATGGCATTATTTCACCTCCCAATACAACTAAACTGAGTAAAAATGCTTCAAATGCTCAAGTACAGTACATTAAACTTGTATAATACATCCATGGAAGTATATTTATCACAAATATATCATAGAATCATCCATTCAGTCGAAATCATCATCAATACATTGGCTCACAACAAGGTAGTGGGGAAATGGCATTGTTCTTCCATTAAAAATGAGATTTATACATTTCTACTTGGAATTTCGACCTGAAACTTTTTGGATATGAATGAAAGAGTATTTAATTCATATTAAAAAAGAAATGGGGCATTAAAATCTTCCCCAAAGAGTACAATAGCTCACCAAAAACGCCCTCCCTCAAGGATCAAGAATATGCCATCAAAACTAGAAATGGTTGAAGGAGTGAGCTGCAATAGAAGAAACCATGAGATTCCTTGTATCTTACACCTGCAAATAAAGACTCCATTAAATCTCCAAATGAAAGGTCTGAATGGCCTTTCCAATTACCAACTTGGATGGGAATCTTTCACCCTCGAAATTGGCTAAGGCAAGAAACTAGTCATCCACTATCTCTCCCTCTTCACAAATGCAATTGCAAATTCTACAAATGATCAAAAGCTCATTTCCTTCTTTGTTATTGACATTTATAAATTTCTAATGTCCTCCATGGGTTGAATTCCTTCCAAGAGACTCATGCCAACTCAAGTTGGGAAGAGATTCCAAAGAACGCCACTTGTACAACAATTCCTAGTCTCCCACTTCCACCAAATCACATGTGGAAGCATCTTAGCTGCCCTAACACCCTTGAGTGCCCTCTTGGAGTCTATTTTTAGACCTGACATGTCATATATGTCATATTTCATCCTTCAGGTCTGATTTGTGTCATAGGTTTCATAGCATCTTCATCATTGTTGTCATAGAGCTAGGGAATCTAGCCCAAGTGTCTCACTAGCTCCAAATTGCCTCTTCCTCTTCCATGGGAGTTACTCTTCCTCTATATTTCGACCTTGGATGAGTCATGCAATGAATAATACCTTTTGGACTCCCCCAAGTATGTTACCATTCACCTTGAATTTGAATTGGTGAGAGAATGATGCCAAGTGTAATGGGGAAATCTAACCATATGTGGGTCCCACTTCCTCCATGTGTCTTCATGATGAAATTCCACTTTGATTTTCACTTGTATATATTTATTTATCTCCTTTATTAAATATTTATTCCATTCTAATGTTCAAACATCATTTATTATCTCCATTATTCCAAATCCCAAAGCTTCCACCCCAAACCTAGGAAACTAGTAATTTTCCTCCTTGGCAATTATTTGACCTTTAGCATCAATTTGACAAACTATAATGAATAGGTCCAATGTGATTAGGCCATTGTGACCCAATACCAAATTTGGGACATGAAAAATCCTCCCTTCCCAATATTGCTTGTCCTCAAGCAATTTTAAACGTGGGTGTTGAAGAACCTGCTTTCTGTATAATTCTTTGAAGTTGCCATTGAATTGCCCAACCTTGAGTCTTTGAGTTTCCATGAAGATTTTATAGAGGAAGCACCATGCTTTCTACTGCACTACTCTGATAAAAATCACTTTATTAAGTGGAGAAATCCATCTCCCATACTGCTTGTTTCCCCAAAAAATTTGAAACCAATGAGATAAAAATTATTCCAGGGTCCCATTGCTTGTATTGCACCCCAATAATTAAGAGTGCTCTCCAACCCACACCATTAGTTAAGAGGATTCCTGGATCCCATTTTCTTGTATGCATCCTTCCAAACATCATGAGTACCAAATATATATCATCAAAGTACATAACAACATAATGAAAATGTACATCAAGGATATGCTTCATCAAAGAGTCATGAAAGTGCTTATACCTCCAAGCAAGTAGACCACCATTTTCCAAGTGCATACAAGCTTCAAGTGACCAATCAAATCTACTCCAATGACATAGGTGAGGATCCCATGTCCTATAATGTTGCTCCAAAAGGATGTGATATGCATCAAAATATTCAACCATGTATTCTTTCATCCAAGAAGTGAATGAAGAATCTCCACTAAAATCTGAACCAAATAATGAGCAAAAAAGACAAGGAGACTTCAAATGACTCAAAGAAGTCTCACCCATACATCCATGAATGTGAGAATAATAAAGATGTAACAAAGTATGTGGCTGCCAACAAAAATGTTCTCCCATCATAAATCTATTCACCCAAGTGTTGGATGAAGTTCCTCTAACATCAAATGAACCCAGTGTTGAGCAAGAAAAACCATGAGTCTTCAAGTGACTCAAATCCATATCATAGGTGCATCCATGTAGATGTGACTCATCATAAAGTGACAAATGATGCTGCTGTAAATGTGAATATGAATGTGCTCCAACCATGTCATCATAAAAGTTAAATCTAAGAGTTCCATACTCCTCATGTGGCACCATCAAAAAGAACCCTTTCACCCATGCTTCATTGAGACTAATGTTGCAAAACATGGAATTGTAGGATGTAGGAGAATGAACTAACTCACCCAAATGATAAAAAAGTGCAGAAGTTTCATCATGGGAAGGATCCATAGGGGTAGTATCATGCAGCTCCTTCAAAAGTAGGAACTCTTTGTCATAGTTTGGTTCCAATGTAGAGGAATCATGCTCTTCTTTAAAAATTGCATAACCTTCATCAAGAGACAATTCAAGTTCCTCTTCCACCATATCAAGTGTTTGGATCTCTTCAAGTTCATCTTCAAACATATCAAGAACATTCAAATTTCCACATTTCTCATGATCCACCATATCATGAGAATCCTCCAAACAATCTACCATTTGACAATCTGAAACATGGGAGGAAAAACAAGTATCTTGTAACTTTTCAAGAAGTTGCTCATTTTGAATTGTGAGCTTATGATTATCCTCATTATTCTTCAAGTATGCATCATGTAACAATTCATTAAGCTCAAACAAATGGTTTCTATCAAAAAGCAAAGACATGAAATTACCTTTGATGTGGCATAATGCTCTTTGAATCTTCTCCATGTCTTCAAGGAAGGATGTTTCCTCCAGTGAAGTAGCTCTCCAACAAGAATTTGACACCAATGCTTGAGTGTCATGGAGAATGCTGAGGGACTCTTGGATCTTCTTTTCATTCATCTTTAAGGACCCTTCAAGAAAATGAGGCTCTTGCAAATGAACCTCCTCATCTTCTGAATTTTTTCTTGGACCAACGTCATGAAGCTCAAGTGGTGATGGGGAAGTTGATCTTGGTTCTTCTTCAACTGCTACAAGGTCTTCATTATCATGCTTAATGGAACTTGGGCTTGCAACAACACTTTCAAAAGTGATCTCTACATCACCAACATAGAGGTGTGAGCACCCATCAGTAGGTACTCCTTTATAGTTTAAGCATCCATCAGTAGATTCTCTTTGGTTCATGTCTAAGCTAGAAGGTGTCTCGAAATGATCTTCCATATTTTCAATAGAATCTTCTTCATGATCTTGTGATGTCTCTTCCTTTTGCTCCTTCAAGCAAGCTGATGCATTTTGCCCCTTGGTTTTCTTAAAATCAATAATTTTTTCCACAAGTTCGATAGAAAACAATTCGAATCCTTCCTTAAGTTGCTTGGTCATATCTTCAAATATTGTTTTCATAATTTTTATATGCTCCTCACCATCATATGAGGTTCCCTTTTCATCCCTAGTCATAGTTTCCTCAAAACATTTGCTCTTCTTCTCCTACTTTTTTTTTCCTCTTCAACAAAAGCACTTTTGGTTTCAATATCTAAAGGTGGTACCTGAATTCTTGTACTCCTGAATATTAGACCACATTAGGTGCCAATATCATGCTCTGATACCACTGTAATTTCCCTTGTTAGGAATTTTATTAAAATTGCAATTTTTCACTTTTTTTCCCTAGTTCGACCTTTGACTAGTTTTGATCTCTAGGTCCCAAATTTGCCCCAAATGATCCCAAATCTTCTGAGAAGGTATATGAATGATATTAGAACATAAATATGTGTTTCAGGGATGCCTTTGGACCTTTAAAATACTTCTGCAAATTCTCTTTCAATTCTGATCAATGTAGGTAACTTTACTAGTGATTTTCCTTTGACTAGTATTGGCCTCTAGGTCTCAAATTGACTCCAAATGCCTTCAAATCTTCAAGGAAGGTGTATGAATGATATTAGAACTTGAATATGATTTTTATGGATGAAAAATGTCCACCAAAATACCTCTGAAAACTATCTTAATATTCTGGACCAATTATGCAATTTTACTAGTGATTTGGGGTTCAAATCCCCCTGGGGTAAGTACTGAAAATGGCTTCCCAAATCTCTCCAAACCCACTCAAATTTATGAACAGAGGTATGTAATGTGTTAATTATTTTATTAAAGTATCATATGCACCATTAATGGATTATTACATCTGTTCTCACCCTCTCCCATTCAACTGCAAAAATCCCCAATTCGACCCTTGGGGAAATGGCACTATTTCACCTCCCAATACAACTAAACTGAGTAAAAATGCTTCAAATGCTCAAGTACAGTACATGAAACTTGTATAAGACATCCATGGAAGTATATTGATCACAAATATATCATAGAATCATCCATTCATTCGAAATCATCATCAATACATTGGCTCACAACAAGGTAGTGGGGAAATGGCATTGTTCTTCCATTTAAAATTAGATTTATACATTTCTACTTGGAATTTCGACCTGAAACTTTTTGGAGATGAAGAAAAGAGTATTTAATTCATATTACAAAATAAATGGGGCATTAAAATCTTCCCCAAAGAGTACAATAGCTCACCAAAAACGCCCTCCCTCAAGGATCAAGAATATGCCATCAAAACTAGAAATGGTTGAAGGAGTGAGCTGCAATAGAAGAAACCATGAGATGCCCTGTAGCTTACACATGAAAATAAAGACTCGATTAAAGCTCCAAATTAAAGGTCTGAATGGCATTTCCAATTACCAACTTGGATGGGAATCTTTCACCCTCGAAATTGGCTAAGGCAAGAAACTAGTCATCCACTAGCTCTCCCTTTTCACAAATGCAATTGCAAATTCTACAAATGATCAAAAGCTCATTTCCTTCTTTGTTATTGACATTTATAAAGTTCTAATGTCCTCCATGGGTCGAATTCCTTCCAAGAGACTCATGCCAACTCAAGTTGGGAAGAGATTCCAAAAAACGCCACTTGTACAACAATTCCTAGTCTCCCACTTCCACCAAATCACATGTGGAAGCATCTTAGCTGCCCTAACACCCTTGAGCGCCCTCTTGGAGTCTATTTTTAGACCTGACATGTCATATATGTCATATGTCAGCCTTCAAGTCTGATTTGTGTCATAGGTGTCATAGCATCTTCATCATTGTTGTCATAGAGCTAGGGAATCTAGCCCAAGTGTCTCACTAGCTCCAAATTGCCTCTTCCTCTTCCATGGGAGTTACTCTTCCTCTATATTTCGACCTTGGATGAGTCATGCAATGACTAATACCTTTTGGACTCCCCCAAGTATGTTACCATTCACCTTGAATTCGAATTGGTGAGAGAATGATGCCAAGTGTAGTGGGGAAATCTAGCCATATGTGGGTCCCACTTCCTCCACGTGTCCTCATGATGAAATTCCACTTTGATTTTCACTTGTATATATTTATTTAGCTCCTTTATTAAATATTTATGCCATTCTAATTTTCAAACATCATTTATTATCTCCATTATTCCAAATCCCAAAGCTTCCACCCCAAACCTAGGAAACTAGTAATTTTCCTCCTTGGCAATTATTTGACCTTTAGCATCAATTTGACAAACTATAATGAATAGGTCCAATGTGATTAGGCCATTGTGACCCAATACCAAATTTGGGACATGACAGAATATAAGACCCATGCTGCAGAAGCCAGGTTAGGAGACCAGCGGCTTGCTCCATCGGCGAAGCCAATGTAACGAGGTGGAAGATGGTCCATTTGTTGGTCATGCAAAAATGATGAATATGAGAATGAGGTAAAAAAGGTGAAAAACAAAAAAGAGAACAAACTGTACAATACGGACCGATGGGGTCATGAGTTATTTAAGGATAAAAGCATTTAAGATACAACCCATTACGAGGGTTGCGCAAAGGGCGACCTTCTAAGTCAGTTAAAATGTATGCCCCCTTGCCGAGGCAAGTCTACACGATGTAAGGTCCTTGCCACATAGATTCAAACTTTCCTTTACCGGTTTTGTCATGGGCTTGGTCATATGCGAGGACGAGGTCCCATTCATGGAAAGTTTGAGGATGTACATGTTTGTCATAACCGGCTTTGGAGCGGTTCTTGGCAGCTTCAATAGTCTAGAGAGTGGCACGACGGTCTTCATCTACTTGTTCGAGGGATAGCAGACATTGCTCAAGTGGGGAGGTGTCGGGGAGAAGCTCGACGACGATTTGTAAGGCAGGTATTTGATACTCGATGGGGAGGACAGACTCTACACCATGAACTAAGTGAAATGGGGTAAAACCAGTGGCGGTCTTGGTAGAGGTACGGTAAGCCCATAAGGCAGGGAACAACATGTGGTGCCAATTGGACTTATGCCAATCAACAGTGCGTTGAAGGATGGTTTTGAGTATTTTGTTAATGGCCTCTACTTGGTCGTTCCCTTGGGGGTAGTAAGCAGAGGAATATTGATGTTCGAACTTGAGGAGGGTGGATAACTCGCGCCAAATGGAATCTTCGAAGTGTGAACCATGGTCTGAGACCAACTGTTTGGGAACCCCGAATCGAGTGATAACATGGTTAAAAAAGAAACGGGCAGCGTTATCAGCGGTACAATTGAAAGTGGGCATGGCTTCGGCCCATTTGGTAAAGTAATCAACGGCGACAATGATGTATTTATGGCCGTTAGCAGATGGGGGTTTACACTCCATGAAGTCGATGGCCCACTTACAAAAGGGACCAACGGTGACGATTGGGTGTAATGGAGCAGGTGGTGTCCGGGCCTTGGGGGAAAAAATTTGGCAATTATGGCAATGTTTGACCGCTGTGATGCAGTCGGTAAAGAGTGTGGGCCAGAAATATCCGGCGCGGACGACCTTTTGGGAGGTGGCCATCCTAGAGAAATGGCTGCTGCAGGCATGGCTATGACAGTCATTGAGGACATGTTCAGCTTCCTCGTGTGTAAGGCAACGATGAAGAATCGTGTCAACCCCTCGCCGGTAAAGGACATCACCTAAGAGGAGATAGAGAGAGGCCTAGTGACGGATACGACGGCGTCCATTGCGGGTGACTTTGGGTCGGAACTTCTACGTGCGTAGGTATAGAAAAATATCACCGTACCATGGGTCATCAGACGAGATGGTGAACAAATGATTGTCGGGTAACTCAGCGGATATTTGAGGGGACGGTAGAAGGGAGGGGAGATTGGTGATGAGCTGGGCAAGTGCGAGGGCTTTGGTGCTCTTAGGGATTTTGAAGGTAAGGTCATATTCCTGGAGGATAATGACCCATTTAGCAACACGACCTTGCAGTAGCCGCCGGTTTAGGAGATATACCATGGGGTTGGAGTCGGCGACGACTGTGGTATGACTAAGTAAAATGTAGTGTCTCAATTTTTGGACGGAAAAGACCATAGCTAGGGTGAGTCTCTCCTCATATGGGTAACGTAGAGGTGGTCCAGACAAGGTCTGGCTGATGTAATAAATGACATGCTCGTGGTGAGAAGCGTCTTCTTGAACCAAGACTCCGGACACGGCATGCTCTGATGCCGAGACGTAGAGGATGAAGTCCTGAGAGTAATCCAGAGGGGAGATCAAGGGGGATTGTGTGAGAGCTTTCTTGAGGGCTCCGAATGCAGCTTCTGCTTGCTCATCCCAGACAAAGGGTATGTAGGTACGGAGCAGGCGCAAGAAACCATGAACGGTAGTACCATAATCAGGAACGAAACGAGGGAGGAAATTAGAGCGCCCCTGCAGACTTTGGAGCTATCGGAGCGTGCGAGGAGCGGGAAGGTCTAAGATGGCTTGGAATTTCAGGGGGTAAACAGTAATTCCTTTCTCGGAAACAATGAAACCCAACAATCAGCCTATCGGAATGCAAAAGACACACTTGTGTGGGTTCAAGCGGATTTGATATTTGCGACAACACAGAAAAACTTGCCGAAGGTCATTAAGGTGGTCTGATCATTTTCGGGAACGAGTTGTAAGGTCATCAAGGTAGACTAGCAGGATATGGACCAAGTCATGAAAGCAATAGGTCATGGCTCGCTGGAAGGTGGCACCAGCATTTTTGAGGCCGAAAGGCATGACGCGATAGGCAAAGGTGCCCCATGGGGTAGTAAAGGCAGTTTTGTACTGATCCTCCTTTCGGATCTAAATCTGATTGTATCCGGAAAAACCATCCATGAAAGATAGGACTTCATGCCCCTTACATGCATCGATGAGCTGGTCAATAAATGGCGTGGGGAAGTTGTCTTTGGGACAGGCGCGGTTTAAATCTCGAAAGTCAGTGCAGACTCGAATGGTGCCTTGTTTTTTGTTAACGGGAACGGGGTTTGAAACCCAGGTGGTATAAGCAATAGGATAAATGAATCCTACCTTGCGAAGTTTCTCAATCTCTGCTTTAACAACTGGGAGCTTTGAGGGATGAATGGGGCGCTGTTTCTGACGAACGGGGGGTACATCAGGCCATGTGTCAATGTGGTGCTCTATAATGGCGGGGTCAAGACCAGGCATTTCGGTATAGGACCAGGCAAAGACATCACGGAATTCTTGGAAGAGTTTTTTGTACTCCTCAATCTCATACTCACTACAGGAGGCTCCTAAAGTTATGAGTTCGGGGGCACCTCCGAGGGTAGCGATATCAATGTGGATGACGGGTGAGATATTTTCCATGTTTCCTTCCTAAAAGGCATCAGGAGCAGGAATAGGATCCTTAAACCAGTCGACCTTGGTAGGAAGTAAATCTTTGGATTCAACCGCAAATTGGGTAGCAGTGCTAGAGGAGGATTCTTCTGGGAGGAAATACGAACGATGGTGCATGTCATCCTAGGGATACTCCGGGGCAGTGAGTGCCTCAAGAATCTCCTCATAAGAACGGAAAGTCAGAGTCGTCAAATCGGTTGACGAGTTAGTGGTGATTGAAGAGATCATATAAATAGTGTTAACCTCTCCTGAAGGGGAGGAGAATGGGGGGTGGATCTCCTCAATGGTGGGTGGTGTCGTCTCAAGGTCCAGATTATTCATCTCGTAGAGAGCTGCTCTGTAATCTGGGAGATCAGGACAGTGATGTGAGTAGTGGCCGTAAATACGCATATCGCATAGGGGTGGTTGGTACGCAGTGATTTATCACGGGGCTTGGGGGTTGGGTCGATTTCGACAACGGGGATGTTGGGGTCATCGTCAAGCATTTGCATGTGTTCCTGTAATGCCGGTAACTATGGACATTGATGAGTTGGATGGCCTAACTCATCACACAACGAGCATTTGGGAGGAGCACGAAACACTAGGGGGTTTTTGACTATTTTGGGAGGGGGTACAGCAGTGTATGGTTGTGGGCCTCTGCTCCCAGTGGGCTTGATAAGAGGAGGGGGGTTCGTGGAGGACGAAGGGGTAGCGACACCGGGAGGTGGCTTAGTAGTAGTGACAATGGGTTGCACCGGCTGTAGGATGACATCTGGTGTCGGTGGGGGAACGTGAGGCGAAAGGTACCACACGGGTAATCCTAAGGTCAACCCAGGTAGGCTGAGGGTAGCCATAACTAGGGAACTTACTACTCCCAAGGGATGGATTAGGAAGGGAATGGTGTGGATGGGTGTAACACCAATGTGACTAGGTACCAATGGTAGTTTAGGTAACAGGGGCGACTGATTGGTGGGTGTTTGCGTATTGTGGGAAAGAGTACAAAAATCAGAGACTTCGGTTGTGGGTGACGGGAGAGGAATGGACTGAAATGTGGAAGTCATCGGTGGATCTGAGTAAACTCCGGGTCCCACGGAGGAAACAAACGAGGTGGTTGCACCACTAACGGGTTGTTCAACCATGGGGAGAACGTTCTCGGGTGTAGCGGGGGCATTGGGATCGTAGTAGGTTAATTGGTCAATCTTGACCACATGTCCGTCATGGGGGAACATCATGGTACGAAAGACAGAGGAAGCTACCGCCCGCATGGCATACATGTAGTTGTGGCCAAGTAAGAGGTTATAATCAAGTTGGGCATTGATGACCTCTATGTCGATGAGAACGGTTTTGCCAGCCAGCTGGACAGGGACGTTAGCTAATAGGCCTTGGGTTTGAGCCGAACGGCCGTCGTAGGCTCGCAACGTAGTGGTGGACTGCTGGAGAGTAGGGGATCCCAACTTCTGCCAAACGAATGTGGACATAACGCATGTAGAGGCACCTTCATTGATAATGCACCGATGGATGACAAGATTCCGAATGGAAACAGAAACTTGGAACGCTAAAGTGGAAGGCAGGCGTGGTTCGGATTGGTCCAAATCGAAAGCCATCAATTGTGAATCATTGGGATCAATAGCGCCAATGGCAGAGAGCAAAGTCTTGTGCTGTGAAGGGCAGTTTTTCAAGACTTCCAATGCAGACATGGCTGCGGGAGACTGGGCTAAGTCATCTACAATGTTATAATTTGACGCAGCGCGAGCATTGGGATTATTGTTGATACGACAAAGTGGGAAATGAGGTTCTTTGGGGGCACCATCGAGTGGAGCCGGAGGTATACGTAATGTCTGATCAGTGGGATAAGCGTTATTGTTTTTGTCGGCGGGAGGGGCTTCAGGGGTGGATCCATATTGGTTTCGACAGGTTTGGAGGTTGACATCAGCGGATGACATCATCAATAAGTGGTGGGTACCTGAGTCAAACATGGATTGATCAGGAGTGGCATAAGTGATTTGTTGTTGTGGTGGCACGTTGGCTTGAGGGGGAGCCAATGGCTGAGTGTTCACTACGCCTTGGTTTGGTAAGGGGTTTTGAAGCACCAAAGGTGGTTGCTGAGGTTGTGGGGGGTTGGGTGGCGCTGGAGGAGCTGCGTGCCCTTGGCGATGGGCATCATCAGCCCAGAGTTGCCTGGCTCGCTCTAAATGTGGGCAAGCATGTGTGTAGTTGCCATAGACCCCGCAAATAGAACAAGGATGGTTTGTTCGTAAATTAGGGTTTTTAGCCTGCTTGGGCGGTCGGTCAGGGTTTTGGTTGGCAGGGCCCGCATTATTGTTGTCTGGAGGATTGGGAGGTTGACCACCTTGGTCTGGAGGAGGGTTGTTCCCATGGTTACAGCTCTTGCCACAGTTTTGTTGGCCCTGTTGGTGCTGGTTATTTTGGTTTGGCTGCAGATTTTGTTGGGCATATACTTGACCTTGGGTAGCAGGTGGGTTCTGTGGTTGTGCAGGTGCGAGAGCAGGCTACGGTGGATAATAAGCCAGTGGAGGCTGCGCAGGTGCTGACCCTTGTGGGGGTTACTGATACGTCTGCGGAGCGGGCTGTGGGTTTGCCGCAGGGGCTACCTGGGGCGAATAATAAGTAGGTTGGGCTTGAGAGGACATAGGAGCCGGGGCAGCTTGTGGATGGTAATATGGCTGCGGTGCGACCGAGGGAGAAAAAGCAGGGGACGCATGCCCAAAGCACTGAGGTGGACATGAAGTTCCGTGAGAATGGTGGTGATGTGTCATAGGAGCATACGAATTGGTTGCTCTGGATTGAGACGTAGCCCGCGAAAGGTCGAGGCCAGGGCTAGGACGTGCTATGGAAAAGGGTTGGGGATGCAAAGCAACATGGCCAATGATGCCGTCTGCGGCGTGGGATGCCCCCGGCGCATCGTGCTGGGAGGAATGACCACGAGGGGCATCAGGTATAATGGTATAGAGGTAACCCAACTGGGCGTATATGAGATCAAATTGTTGGGCTTTGAGGATGGCCTCTTCTTCAGACTGGGGTCGTTCGGATGCCACATCCTTGGCAATGACGGGGAGGAGGGATTTGAGAAACCAATCTAAGAAGATACGGTTGTCGAACTTGATTTTGCAGAGACTGCGGCGTCGACGCCACTCATGAATGTGGTCATTAATGTGGGTGGCCGTCTTCTGTCTACAAGATAGTAGGATCTCCACTCCCGGGTCATAGCGGATAGGTAACTAAAAGAACTGCAGGAAGGTTGAGGCAAGGGAAGTAAGGGTGGCATGGGTCCCATGGGGCTGCTCGATGTACCACTTAGCTGCAGAGCCAGTGAAGGTGCGCTGTAATAGATGGAGGCGGACAGAGTCGTCCACTATGGAGTTGGAGGAACACCATAGATGGAAGAACATAATATGGTTTTGGGGGTCCTCACCTGCCTTTCCTTCAAACTTAGGGATGTCAGAGGGGAGCTTGGTGGGCATGTGAGGCCATGCAGGGTCGTGTCTAATGGGATCATTAGTCAGTCTGGCTAGGTCAAGAAGGTTGAGGCTAGCCATGAATGGCAAACTAGTAGAAGGATGTGACATACTAGTGGGTGTGACCAAATTGGGGCCAATGCCCCTAACTGGAGGGGCTGGGTTTGGGACGTTGCCCCCAAGTGGAGGGACAAACGTGGTATGGGACAGTCCTGCGCCACCCAAGGTAGTGTGAGGCACTGAGGGAGGTGGGACAGGTAATCCAGCTACTGGAATGGGGTCAGTGAGTGGAATGGTAGGTGGGGGCCCCATCGAGGGCATACCCAAAGCGGGTGTGGTAGCTGGTGCGGTGGTGGATGCTCCACCAACGGTACCTACAAAGAAAGGGGTGGAAGTCACGCCATCCATGGGGCTGGTTGGTGCAGTGTAAATGGGGTTCTCGGACTCTGTCTCAGAATCAGAGGTAAAATAAGGGGCGTCAAGATTAGGTGATGGAGTTCGATGCCGTTGACGAGTGGATTCAAGTGACAAAGCTCGAGATCTATGATGAGTGGTATCAAGTGATGATGATCTAAGTCTATGATGGGTGGTGTCAAGTGAACCGTGCTGTGGGGGCTCGCCCCTGAGGCACCGAGAATGTCTCGGGGACTCAATGGTGACAGATGGTGTCAAATATCTGGGGGTTGTGTTGAGTGAAAAACAGCTCAGAAACCCTAATGCAACCGAGTGTGCAGAAGGAGAGCTGAAAAAATATGGCACTCAGGCCGAAAACCAACTCAAAACACCTACTGTAACAGCTGTGCTACAATAAGTGGAGTATCAACAGAAATGGTCAAAATACCAACAAGCAGCAGGTTTCCTAAAAAATAAAAAATGGTGGCCTCGCTAGACCAAAAGGAGGTAAGGGAGCATGCAAACACCTAACTAAATAGTATTCTGACTCAACTAGACATATCCTCTGCAAGGTGATGAAATCCAAGTCAGATAACATGGATAGGAGAGCCAAGTGGCTAAAGATATCCCCCTACCAGGAGGGACACCAGGTAGTCAATCCTAGAAGAAAGGCAACTAAGATACCCCATTCATGACACGTCCAGAAAGGTGAATCTGCCGTTTGGTCCTTTTATTGCAGTACCCCTATACAGGGATACTCCGAGAACTGTGAAAGGTAGCCCTTTGGTTACTGAATGGAGTGCGGTATTCCACTCAGGCCTCCGGAACCAGTCTGGCGACTTCAACCCTCCTAGGGGAGAGGCCCTCTGATAAATTGGTCATGACCGTGCCAAAAAATACTAGGGGATTTTGGTTCCCTAATGGACAACAGCTATGTCTCAAGTGTAAGAAACCGAGGGGTGTTATTTGGATGCCTATCCCCCCGATCCTACCTAACTACAAAAATTCTTATGTTTTCCCCAAGTGGGGTTAGAATGTTGGTTGAGTTAAGTAGTTTTTTAAGGCTCACTTGAATTAGGTGACAGAGTGTGTGCATGTGAGCTGATGAACCCAAATAAAAGTGCCACAAGGGGGGCAAATTTTCTAACTAAAATAACAAGACAAAATGTAAACTTTGAAATGCAAAATTTTCTCTTTTTCAAATTTTAAAGAACGATTCTGTAAATGTAACAGAAATAAAACTGCAGAAACGGCTGTAGGGAAGTATGGCTGCAGGTAGGATAGATGGCTGTGCAGGTGCAGAAAATAGTGTAGCAAAGTGCTGGGTTCAAAACAGGTAAAAAAGTGCAGAGAACAGACCGTGGGTTTGTGGCAGTTCTGGGCGGTCGGACCGCGGGAAATAGCTCAATAGTCGTGGACAGGTTGTGGTATTTTGGCCGAAAGATGCATTCGGACTGCGGGAAAAAGGTCGAAAGCCGCAGTCGGGTTGCAGCAAAAGGGATAAAAGCCGCGGTCGGGACGCGAAAAAAGGGTCAACAGACGCGGTCAGGTTGCAGCAAAACGGCTGAAAGCCGCGGTCGGGACGGGGAAAAAGGGTCAACAAATGCGGTCAGGTTGCAGCAAAAGGGCTAAAAGCCATGGTCGGGATGCGGGAAAAGGGCCAACAGACGCGGTCGGGTTGCAGCAAAAGGGCTGAAAGCCGCGGTCGGATCGCAGGTAACAGACTTGAATCCGCCGGTAGAACACCGGAAACAGTCTGAGAGCCGCGGTCGGGTCACAGGTAAATGCCTGAAAGACGCGGTCGGAACGCAACTGCAGGGGTAAAAGATGCGGTTTACGGCAGCAGGAAGGGACAACCGAAAGGAAAAGACAGGAAAATATTTTTTAAAAACTATAACCAGAAATTCAAACCAAGGGGAGTCGCCAAAAATGTAGCTAGGGTTTTCACCCTAGCTTGTGCAAATGAGCACCTACTAAGGAGAAGGGACTCCTTAGTAGCAGTTCAATAAACAGTAATTAAAAGACAAGATATTAAAATGGAAATTATTCTAAACATGTGCATGAAACATAAAAGACAAGAGATAATATAAATGGCTTTTTGTATTAAAGCTTTACCTCAAGTGTAAAGGTTGGTGAAGTTCTTGCAATGATCCAAGAGGGTTGCTCCAAACTCCAACTTTGCTCGTTCTCTTTCTCCAATGGTGGAAATGGACCAAAAGGGGCACTCAATGGTGAAAGTAGCTCAAGAGTGAGCTAGGGTCTCAAGAGTGATTTTGGCAGAGTAAGGGTATACTTGATTGTGGATATGAAATGAGGGGTCTCCATCACCTATTTATAGGTTTTTGGTGGTGGAGTGCTGGCCCATGGTTTTGGGAACCATATGGTTTAGGTCAGCTGTATAGGGTTTTACCTCATTTTTTCTCTTTTTCCTCATTTTTTTTAAAATATTTTTTATTCCCTTTTTAGAGGGTTTTTGCTATTTTTGGAGGAATTTTGGATGATTTTGGGGAAAAAAAGGGGTTTTTTAGCCTTTTGGAGGCTCTTTTGATGGTTTTGTGGCCTTTTGGAGGCTTTTTAGGCCTTTTGGGGGCTTTTTAGTGGGATTTTTAGGGTTTTTAAGGAAAATATGGTAGGAAAATGGACAAATGAGTCATGTGATGGGGTAGATGAGGTAGTGAGCACTTTTTGGGTGTTAACAACCCCAATTACCACTCCAAGTTTTTCCCAAATCCAAATTTTCCTTTACTAAAGCAGCTTTTGTTTGTGTTTTTCTATCCATTCCCATAAAAATAAAAATAAAAAAATCTCCTGGTTATGGTTGTCACCTGTGCAGGAGTAAAAACCATGGAGGAAGCACTTGCAGCCATCCAAAACAAACTCCAAGATCTGGATGAAAAATTTCTCAGCCTCCATCTTCAGCATTTAGCCATGAACAATAACCGACAGCCAGAATCTTTTGCAGCCACCGGGTTCTCTTCTTCCAGCAATTTTCGTGGAACGAAGCTTGATTTTCCTCACTTCAATGGTACTGATCCGACTGGATGGATATACCGAGCAGAACAATATTTCAGTCTGCATAATACTTTTGATGTCCAGAAAGTTCCACTTACATCATTTCATTTGGAATTGGAAGCCATTCAATGGTACCGTGGGTACATCAAGGCTCATGATGAGCCAAAATGGACAGATTTTTGCCAACTCATTTTGCAACAATTTGGTCCTAGTGCTTTTGATGACTTCACCGGAGCACTCATTAAACTTCGTCAAAGTGGCATTGTGAGAGAGTATCAAACAGAATTTGAGAAACTAGCCAATCACACAGAAGGATTGTCTGATGAATTCTACAGGAGTTGTTTTATCAGTGGTCTTAAGGATGAAATCCGGTCAGAGGTTAAAATGTTCTGTCCCAACACAATGATGGAAGTCCTAGGGTTGGCTAAGTTGGCAGAAGACAAGCTTGCAGCCCAACAACGCTCCAAACCCTCTTTTGTTCCCTTCCAAAATATGGGTTCTCAACAACCTCCCATCTCGCCAGCTCCTCTACCAACTCCTATCAAGCATTTGTCTGAACCAGAGATGCAGGCACGTAGAGAAAAAGGGCTCTGTTATAATTGTGATGAGAAATTCACTCGGGGACATAAATGTGTTCAACAAAAGCTTTATCTCTTGGATATGGATTCTCCGCCATCCTCTAAAATTGGTGAAGAAGCTCCAGATACAATGGATGATCAGGTCGACATTCAAGAGTTTCCTATTGACCCCCCATCTCAGGAAGACCAACCAGAGATATCTCTCAATGATTTATCTAGCGTCACCACCCCCCAAACAATGCGGGTCAGGGGATACTTCAAGAAGCTCCCTCTTACCATACTCATTGATCCTGGTAGCACTCAGAACTTCATTGACCCTCGAATTTCCAAACAGGCTGATTGTTTTGTCCATCCTTGCTCCAACTTTGAAGTCATGGTTGCCAATGGGGGCACCTTACCTTGCAAGGGGAAGTGTCACAATGTGCGTATCTCTATGGAAGATTATAACCTACGCTCTGACATGTTTGCCTTGTCCTTAGGCGGATGTGATGTGATTTTGGACATTCAATGGTTACGCACACTTGGCCCCATCTTATGGGATTTTTTGAAACTTTGGATGTAGTTTTTAGTAAATGGGGCACAACACAAATTAATGGGCTTACAACCAGGGTCTCTCTGCATCATCAGTTCACATCGCCTGGAAAAAATCCTTAAGAATAATTCACATGGTATCATCACTCAGCTCCATTCCCTTCAGATGCACCCATCAACGGTCTCCACTACTTCCTTGGATAGATATGCAGGTGTCTTTGCTGAACCAATGAGCTTTCCGCCTTTAAGAGACCTCTCCGGTAAGAATTTAGTCGCATCTACCTCTCAGCAAGAACTGATGGCTATTTTGCATGCAGTACAGAAGTGGCAGCCATACCTATTAGGGAATTATTTCTGCACCAAGACTGATCTCCAAAGTCTGGAAAATTTTCTGGAACATTGGGACTCCTCCCCAACACACCTGAAATGGGTTATCCAACTCATGGGTTATCCCTATGCGATCACTTACAAGAAGGTTAAGGACAATATGGTGGCAGATGCAACTTCTTGCACAATTGATGACCCAGTTTCTCTTACAGCTCTTTCTCTACTTGTTCCAAATTGGTTGCAATATGTTCAACAGGGCTATCTCTTCTATGAACTCCATGCTTCTTCATCAGCAGGGCACTCCGGGTTCTTCAAAATGTATGACCAGGAACAATGTAACTTCTTTTGGCAGGGACTGAAAATGACAATTCAATAGATGGTGGCTGACTGTGATACTTTCCAGGTCAACAAGGGTGAAACGACATTCCTTTTGGGATTGCTCAAACCCTTACCCATCCCTACACAGCTTTGGCCAACTATTTCTATGGATCTCCTAGCAGCGCTCTGGTGGTACAATACCACATCTCAAAGGACACCATATGAAGCAGTCTATGGACATACACCACCAATTCTTCTTCCATACACCCTTAGCAGCTCCCCAATTCAGGAAATTGACTTGGTTCTTCGAAACCACGATCAGATTCTTCTCATTCTGCAGGACAATCTTCACATGGCCAGAATTCGCCTGAAACAACAAGCCGATCAACACCATTCTGAGCGCATTTTCTGCGCAGCTGATGGGGTTCTTCTTCATCTACAGCCTTCCAAGCAATCCTCCCTGACACTCCAAAGGCGTCAGTGGCCCGAAATGCAACCCGAGGATGCTACCGGGGAACCACTTCTTCAGATTCTGCAGCAATTTCTCCAACCAAAGCTTTGAGGAAAAAGCTTTTTCTAAGGGAGAGGGGATGTTAGGAACCCGTGTCAACCCTTCCCTTTACTATGTTAGTATATTGTTGTTGGACGCATATGCTTTGTAAGTTGTCCCGTAGTATTTGTTGATCCATAGTTTATATTAGCCCATAGTATTGACCCATAGTATTGGATGCATATGCTTTGTAAGTCGTCCCGTAGTATTATATGTCCCATGGTTTTGACTCATAGTATTGGGCATAGACTTAGTATATAAGTGTGTGTTGAGGTCATTGAAGGCACCGTGAAGTTAATTGTATTGAGCTTGCTCAAAGTAGGTTGCCCCCTCAAAGTGGCCCGTGATCAATATAAAAGTGATTCTGATTTCTATTATTTCTGATATCTCGTGTATTTGCATTAATTAATTTTTGCAGGTTCTTCACAGCCTCCTCCTCCACAAGTGCGCCACTCTCCCAAGTGAGAGTGAGAGAATAGAATGTGTAAAATGAGAGAGACACACTCTCTATTTATACACTAACTTGACTTGACCTTTACTCAACTAGGTCGGCCTCAACTTAACCACTTAACATAATGCTGACTGGGCCGACCCCCACTAGGGTGGTCTAATAACCCTTTGACCGACATGGCCGACCCCCAATAGGGTGGTCTAATAACCCTTTGACCCACATGACTTATACAGGGCTGACCCCAACAAGGTGGTCTAATAACCCATCAAGTATAAGTTACGACACTTACAATATAAATGACGACACTTCCGTATAGAGGATTAATAACATCTCTATAGGAATACAATATGCATATATGTGAAATACATTCCGAAGTTACATATACATCAACACTCCCTCTTAACTAGGAAGGTATTTCTCGACACAGGTCTTCTAGCACAAGTCATCTTCTTTGGATCATCATCACTACTACTGCTATCTCAATCAATCTCTAAATCTACTCATCATAGGAAGTCCTACAGAGCCAATCCTTTTTCATACTGGATGTAGGCCCACCACCTGCAGGTCTTCGTCATCACTGGCCATACTGTGGAAATCACAAAACCTTAAAAGAGTCTCTTGACTAGCAAGAACCCTAAAGAGCATATGAGGCCTTTTTCATCCTATCCAGATCTCCAGGACTTATTACATGTGACCCCACCACAAAACCTTGAAAGAGAATCCCAAGACTGATTACGAGCACAAGGCTCAACCTATCGGATCTCCCAGGGCACAAATTACATGTGGTCACCACAAAACCTCGAAAGAGCATCCCAGGACTGATTATGAGCACAAGGCTCAACCTATCGGATCTCCCAGGGCACAAATTACATGTGGTCATGGAAAAACCTCGAAAGAGCGTCCTAGGACTGATTACGAGCACACGGATCAACCTATCGGATCTCCCAGGGAACAAATTACATGCTATAGGACAAAACCTCGAAAGAGCATCTGCCAGATATCCCAGGGCACAAATTACATGCCATAGGCAAAACCTAGAAAGACTATCTGCAGATCTCCCAGGGAACAAATTATATGTCCTCCCAAGCAAAACCTCAAAAGAGCATTTTCCATATATCCTAGGGTACAAATTACATGCCATAGGAAAAACCTCGAAAGACTATCTGCAAATCTCCCAGGGCACAAATTACATGCTTATCTGCACAACCTGTTCCACAGCCACAGAGTATCAACCTGATACTCACCATACATCATCCTGATGTACACATGATCATCCTGATCATCATCACTGCAATGTCCTGCTGCATGTCATATGGAGCAACATCCTGAAGCTCATCATCCATGATCATCCTGATCATACAATGCATCTACCTGATGCATACCAAGTATCTACTTGATACATATCATCATACATGATCCACCTGATCATACAATGTATCCACCTGATACAAATACAAATACATGATACATATCACCATACATGATCCACCTGATCATACAATGCATCTACCTGATGCATACCAAGTATCTACCTGATACATATCATAATACATGATCCACCTGATCATATAGTGTATCCACCTGATACAAATACAAATACATGATACATATCACCATACATGATCCACCTGATCATACAATGTATCCACCTGATACATATACAGATACATGGTCCAAGCATCCAACATGATGCATATACAAAATACATACAAATTATCCAACCGATCATATCCAGCATCCAACATGATGCGTACATACATATACATATAAATGATCCAACTGATCATATCCAACATCCAACATGATGCGTATACAGAGCAGTAACTGGAGCATCGTCCTGATGCTCATCATCCAGCGCTTACATCCACATTCATGTGAAGGATCCTCCTTCCAACATGTTTGGAATGGCTTCTGCAAATGTGTTCATCACTTCTTCCTCGAAGTGTCATCAATCTGAAGAACACCAAGCCTCTCCCTGAAGTACTCGAACTTCACCATGGCTAGTGGCTTCGTCAGTACATCTGCAATCTTCTCATCTGTCGCAATGTACAGGAGCTTCACAGCTCCTCTCTGCACCATATCCCTGATATAGTGATATTTGATCTTTATGTGTTTTGACCTGTCAAGAAACACTGGGTTCTCGAACAGCTTCACACAACCCTAGTTATCACAAAAGATACCAGTAGCATCCAACAGGAGATCAAATAACTCAAACAGTAGCTTCTGTAGCCATACTGCCTCACAACTAGCTAAACAGGCTGCAACATACTTTGCCTTAGCTGTACTCAGTGCTACGTAGGACTGCTTCTTGCTGAACCAAGAGATCACACCTAATCCCATACTGAAGCAGCACCCAGATGTGCTCTTCCTATCTGCAGCATTGCCTGCCCAATCTGAATCAACATAACCCTGCAGGTTAAACTTTTGATTCGCTTCATACATGAGCCCATAATCCACTGTACCTTTCAGGTACCTCAGAATATGCTTTACAGCAACCAGGTGAACACTCCTCGGATCTGTCAGGAACTGGCTCAATGTGTTCAGCGCAAAACAAATATCTGGTCTCATGTTCGTCAGGTACATCAAGGACCCAATCATCTGACGATACATAGTGACATCAACTGGTTCAGATGAAGCATCACACAGAAGCTTCAGGTTCGATGCCATAGCCTCGCAGTCCATCATCCCGAACCTCTTCAGGATCTCTACTGCATACTTCCCTTGTCCAAGGAAGATTCCATCTGCACTCTGCCACACCTCCATACCTAGAAAGTGGTGCATCATACCCAATTTCTACACATATATGACTCCCTATCATGTGTCTCAGAACCAAGTGGCTGCTCCACATACACTTCTTCTTCAACTACACCATTCAAGAAAGCTGTCTTGAAATCCATCTGGTGTATCTTCTATTTCATCACTTTTATATTTCTCTATGCTTCCATCTGCAGCATGCTTGATGTTGATAGATCCAAATGGAAGTCATAACAAAATTCCCTTCAGGTCTTGGGACTACATCCCAAACATCATTCTTCATGATCGACGGATCATGGCATTCTTCCCATATCCTGGGAACTTCAATATCTTCAATAGATAATTTTGTTGTTGAACAAATGTTGTAGTTCTTCTTTTGTAGGTGATGGCATACAATCTTTCCTACACAACAAGTTAAATTGCATGATTCAAAAACATCTCATAGTTTTTAGAACAAATTCTTACACATAAAGAAATATGTCATACAGTTATGCAATTATCTTAGCCAATGCTTCAATACAACATTTATCCATATCCCGTAACTTTCTAGATGCCTTCCAATCTCTACCAGAACATTGTTAAGAGTGTGCACAACTCCCAACATGTCAGCAAAGAGGTTTCATTCTAAATAAGTAGCAATGGAATGTTGTACAGTGCCATAGGCCACTTACCCATGCATATTAGTAGTATATTGTTCATCAATGCAACTATTCTAATATGCATAATACACAACCTATTTCTAGGAACATCAGTATATACATTATTGAACAGTATTATTTAAACAATAAACTATGCAAGTAATGACAATTCAAATACTTATCTTTGTTTGTTTGTTGGGTTGACTCTATCTCAGTCTTTGCTTCTTTTCTACAATTCCATTCTTATGTGGATTGTGAGAAGTGGTCAACTCCCTTCAAATATCTGCATCCTTGCAGAAACTACTGAAGTGTGCTCCTTTGCTTTCTTGCAGGAACAACTAGAGTGTGCTCCCTCTTGATCTTTGCTTCCTGGGTTACCTATCCTTGAACTTACATCCATCCTTAATCACTATGCATGCTTATTAGTATCATCATTGTGTTATCCTTGAGGTCCCATACATAATCACACATTTATTAGTATAATCTTAATACTATCAAAACACAATAATCTTAAACATGTATATTCATGATCATTCACAGATAATAAACATTAGTATTCAAGGTTTCAAAGAAGTCTTCTATTACTCATACATATTCTTATTTGATCATAGGACTCTTCTGGTTAGTTGAATCATCAATCAAGATAAGAGATATAATATGCATAAAACCCGTGATTATTCAAACCTATACCTTCATGATTCTTCTGGTTAGTCATATCATCAATTATGGTAAGAAACATAATATGCATACAACCATGATTATTCAAACCTATGACTTCATGAATAATCATTATCAACAACACAACAGTATAAGATCCTAACACAAGGTAGGGTTCTAGCTTGATATAGGAAAACCATACCTGGATTAGCATGCTAGCTAGTTATGTCTAACATACCCGCATAATGTCTTCTGGTTCTCTTCTGTGACTTGTGCTAGTAACCTGCATGTCTCATAAGTTAACCATTGTAGAACCAAGTTATGCATACCTCGAAAGTAGATCTTCTATGTGATCCATGACAATGGATGAATCTTTGTCTTCATGTCACCATGAGCATATGTTCTTGAAGTAGAACATGATTTGACTTTCTTGGTGTACCTTTTGTGTTAGCAAACAACATAAACCTCATACAACATCACAATGCATTAGTACAATCATAAGTGTCAAAACCTTAATCAATGAATATCTTCTATTAAGGTGATACGATAAGTCCAGTAATTAATCAAGATTGTACTATAATGATATGAAGACAAACATATGATAAACTTAACCATGAAACGTACCTGTAAGCCATACCTGTCAAGATTGCTTGTAATCTTCTTATGGAAGGCCTTAGCCTCATCTCCCTCTGAGATAGGAACTTCTTCACTTATACAGGTGACCAATCCATCTTCTTCTAGGATCAACCCAATCCACTTGATTTGCAAGAACTGGACCTAGAGCTGGATTAGGGTTTGTCAAAGAAACCCCAAAAATTCAAACTTTGAATTTCAAACTTCCGAAAGGATAGAAATATGCACCTTGATGAGCTGATCAAGTTGGTATATTCAGAATTTGAAAACTACAAAGTTTCACCCCTCAAAATTGCCTTTTAGATTTCTGGATTCACTAGGGAGGACCCTGAATTAGGGTTTGAGTTTCCCGGAGCTTCACCCAACCAAAAGATTTGATTCAAAACTCTAAGCTTCTATTTTTCTGAGGAGATTCGAGCCATGGTCACATATTTTCAAAATTCCAATTTTTGCAGAAGCCCTAATTTTCCATCTTTCCAATCAAAGTCCTGAACTAGGGTTTGATCAAGCTTGTCCTTCTGCCCAACCAAAAAATCTGATCTTGGTCTCTAAATTTTTATTTTGATGAGTAGCATCCAGGCGTGCTCTCCGATTATAAAAATTCCAACATTCTTCAAAGCCCTCAATTCTGGAAGCCATGAATGAAGGTACTCAAAAATAATTCTGTTTTGATAGAAATATGTACCTGATTGTTTCTGGTGTAACTCCAAACTTTTTGATCCACAGGGTCTGAAATGTTTTTTTGAGATAACCCGACCTGTTATATTTCCATCCCGATAGGTTTGACCTCAATTGGATTCTCTGAGAGAAAGTTATGCCAAGTGTCGCAACGTGACTGGTTTATGTAATAATATAGGAGAGCGAACTTGTATGGAGTGCCACATGTCACTATTTCAACTTCGGCCTCTGAAAACTTTTCTTGAGATAGCCCGACCTGTTATATTTCCATCTCGATAGTTCTGACCTCAATTGGATTCTCTGAGAGAGATTTATGCCAAGTGTCACAACGTGACCTGTTTATGGGATAATACATGAGAGAGAACTTGTATGGCATGCCGCGTGTCATTGGTTCAACTTCGGCATCTGAAAACATTTTCTGCGATATCAAAGTCTATGTACTACCTGTCACTTTTTATGAAATTTCATTTGGAGCTTCCTAGCCCAAGTTATGACCTTTTTCCCAAGGTCACCTGATTTTGACTCAGATCTGGTAGAGGCAGAAACCCTATATTGTATAGATCATAAATCACAAAGTACAATGAATTAGAAGTTGTCCTTTGGACATAAGGTACATGGGGATCTGATCTTCGACTTGTAAAAGTTTTCGATCCGAAAACTTCACCAAAATAGATTTATATCGAAAGTGCTACGATGATTGGTTTTTGCTCTATCAAGCCCTAGCATCGTAAGTGCAACAAGTGTCATACATGCCATATCATGCCTTCTTTCAGGCTAGCTCTGATACCATGTTACATTTTCAGAATTTACTTCAATTTGATCTAGGATCTTAACTGAGAGAACAACATGTACATCAAATCTACAACATATCAATCATGGACACCATAATGCAAGCACACAAGAGACACAGAGTTTACTTGGGGAAAACCATAAAGGTGAAAAACCCCAATAACTTCCTCAAAGATAGATAGAGAAATGATACAAACAAAATACAAGAGATAGTCTTCTCCTAGCAGCAGAGCCTCCTCCTCCACAAGTGCGCCACTCTCCCAAGTGTGAGTGAGAGAATAGAATGTGTAAAATGAGAGAGACACACTCTTTATTTATACACTAACTTGACTTGACCTTTACTCAACTAGGTCGGACTCAACTTAACCACTTAACATAATGCTGACTGGGCCGACCCCCACTAGGGTGGTCTAATAACCCTTTGAACCACATGGCCGACCCCCAATAGGGTGGTCTAATAACCCTTTGACCCACATGACTTATACAGGGCCGACCCCAACAAGGTGGTCTAATAACCCATCAAGTATAAGTTACGACACTTACAATATAAATGACGACACTTCCGTATAGAGGAATAATAAAATCTCTATAGGAATACAATATGCATATATGTGAAATACATTCTGAAGTTACATATACATCAACACGAGTTGCGGAGGGCCCCTCCAACACGTAGGTCAGGAGATTTCTATTTGCAGATATTTCTTTCAATTATGCATTTTACATTGATGAATAGTTCTATTACATATGGGAGCGCTTGAATGATTTATTATTTCTGTAGTAGTTTATAACACATTCTGTAGTACGGCAGAACAGTTTCAGTAGTCCTATAGGTTCTTTCTTTCAACGTATATTCGAATCAACGATTGCATGTGTATCAACTTTGCTTTCAATATCATGGTTTATATCTGAGGTTTTTGACTATTTCTCATCGTGATCAATTTCTTTAGTAGTAGATGGATAGCTTGAAATGATTGCACTTCAATTTTAGTTTTGGGATTTAAAATGGTTTAGATCATAATTCTAGTTTTAGGGATAAAATAACTATAGACCTTGTTTTCCCCAATCTTAGAATAGATCTGTTATGGCATGTTCGTTTTTAGATATATTATTCTGCATTAAGTAATTTTATAAGATCATCCCCTTTACTTTCAGCATTTTAATTATCTAAGATAGATTTACTGCTTTATTTCTTAGAACAGATTTTCTGCTTTTGGTATCTTTATTTCTTGGAACAGGTTTACTGCTTTCAGCACTTTAATTCTTTTAATTAAATTTATTGCTTTCTAGTATTTAATTCCGTAGCATAACTAGTTTACATATTTAGTAGACAAACTTTAGAACATCGATACTGACTTCCAACTGTGACAGAGAGTATCCTATAAGATCACAGATAGTGCATGCATCTCTAAAGATTGTATGTTCCCTGGGTTGACATTTAAAGTAGGCTCTTGGCATAGCTTCCCTCATTAGGCATCCATATTAGGAGCTCACCAATTTGTTTCAACAACAAAGTTATCTATTGAAGATATTGAATATATTGAAGTTCCCGGGATTCGAGAAGAATGCCATGATCGAGGAGTAACAGGCGATCATGAAGAATGATGTTTGGGATGCAGTCCCAAGACCTGAAGGGAAGTCTGTTGTGACATCCGAATGGATCTTTAAGATCAAGCATGCTGCAGATGGTAGCATGGAGAAATACAAAATGAGGTTTGTAGCTTGTGGCTTCTCCCAAAAGGATGGATTGAGTATGAAGAGACTTCTACACCTATAGCCAGGCACACTTCCATCAGATCAGTACTTGCTCTAGCTGCGGTGTTGAAATGGAAGATACACCAGATGGATTTCAAGATAGCCTTCTTGAATGGTGTAGTCGAAGAGGAAGTGTATGTGGAGCAGCCACTTGGTTTTGAGACACATGACGGGAAGTCATATATGTGCAGAACTTGGTATGGTAGGATAGACAACTTTCTATCCAGTTTGGGCTTTCCCAAGAGTAAAGCGGATTCCAACCTTTACTACAAGGTTGAGGAAGGCAATCCAGTGATACTACTTTTGTATGCAGATAACCTATTTGTTACAGGTGAGGATAGATTGATTTACGACATGTAGCGGAGGTATGGCAGAGTGCAGATGCAATCTTCCGTGGACAAGGGAAGTATGCAGTAGAGATCCTGAAGAGGTTCAGGATGATGGATTGCAAGGCCATCGCCACACGTATGGAATCGAACCTGAATCTTTTGTGTGATGCTTGATCTGATCCAGTTGATGTCACAGTGTTTTGTCAGATGATTGGGTCCTTGATGTACCTGACGAACACGAGACCAGATATTTTCTTTGCGGTGAACACATTGAGCCAGTTTCTGACGGAACCAAGGAGTGTTCACCTGGTTGCTGTATGTGAATATTCCCACATAAGATCCAAAGAGATGATGTAAACCTCACAATGAAAGAATTTAGGAATAATAGAAGATGAGAGAAGCATTAGAACATAGATCCAAAGGAGCTCTGATTGAGGCAAAATAATTACACATGTTACATAAATCTGAATAGTAAAATAGTAAATATACAATGCTGAGTATGAGGATTCGAATTCACTAGGTGTAATTTGAATTAGCCTTCATGCACAGATCCATAATCATTGGAGAGTCATCAATGCATAACTAGGAGTCCACCTTCTCATCAGTGACGTCATCAATGCACAAGTAATGGTCAACAGGGAGTCAAACTGAGTCTAACTGAGTGTGGTTGGTGTAACTTGCACATGGAAGCACTAATGTAGTGAAGGAGGATCAGTGGAGGGTGCAGATGGAGCTAATCGAAGTCAGAACAGGATGTCTAGTCACACTGGAGGTCCATCGAAGTGGTAAGGTCAGTTAGGAGTCAGTTAATCCTTAAATCAAGGAAAGAATTGAAGATAACTGAACTAAACTGGACTGGTAGGTGAAGAAAGGCTCCCTTCTCATGCAATAGGTGAAAGGAGGGCCCACTAAGCTCTAGGAGAGCTAAAAATGATCTGAAGGAAGCTCCGATGGCTAGTTTGCTAAGGGATAGGTGCTGGTACTGATGACTAGGATGCATGCAAACCGTAATTGCATGCAAACCCTAATTTTGCATGCATGACTAAAAATGAAAATGACAGAAATGCTAGGAGGACTAGGATGGAGTATAGGAATATCCTAACACCCCCCCTTAATCCATCGTGGGCCCTGGTAACTAGGACCAAAGGTCACCCATACAATCAATGAAATGATAGAAAAATAAAGAACTATCCATAAACTGAGGAAATGGGAAAAAGCTCATGGGAAAAATACCCCCCCTCAAAAGAATAGTAAATAACTCAAAGAACCATCATAATATGCAGAAAAGAAGGAAGCTTTCATTAGTGAAAACTTTTGCAAAAGACTTGGCAAGCTGATCTCCTATAGGAAGGCCTCCCACTGTGTGGAGAATGTGTTGGATGAAGCAAGTCTTTCAGGAAATCTTTCTATAACTGGAGCGAATGGAACATGAGGAGTCTTCCCAAGAGATGGAAGAGAGAACCCCATCATCATGCTAAATCTCTCATGGAGAGGTGGATGGCATAATGCAAGGCTGGCATGATGCTGAAGTATAGTAGTTTTGTGGACAGATAAATCATCAACTATGTCCTCAGTAGTAGCAAGGACTGTGTAAGCCCATATTGAACTCAAATCTGGACTGAGAATAGGTGTTGGTTCTGGATCTGAATCTTCTTGAACCATGATCTCAACATCAAAATCTTGATCTTCTTCTTCATTAGAAGAGGAGTCACTATGATCTTCATCAGAATCTAAAGGAATAGTCGGAGAGAAAGGCATGAAGTGTGAGAACTCATATGCCTTTGAGGCATGATTAGCAATCCCATTCGCTCTAACCTTTCCAATGGAGATTTCTGTAATCTCTACTGTGTTTGGACCAAAACTTGCTTGCTTTGGTGATCCTGTATGAGTCATTTGATATACTAACAACAAATTAGCTGTAAGAGAAGGAACAAATAAGACATTTTTGAACTTACAATGCTCCATATGAACTGTACCCAATCCTTTGGCATAAATCTGAGAGTTGTCTCCCATGTGAATGGTAGGCCCATCTTGGAGATCCAAAGAGGAGAAGGATTCTTCAGAGGCAATTATGTGGTTGGAGGCTCCAGAATCTATGAGGAGGGCTTTTGTTTTTGAAAAACCGGCCATCAGTGCATGGCAATCATCAGATCCACTTCCAGAATTAGACATCTTTGCTTCTTTTGGAACAACAATTTTGTTTTATTCAAGAAACTTGGTTAGAAGATCAATCTTCTTGTGCATGCAAGATTTCTCAGGATGGTTTCCTCTCTTGCAATAGGAACAATTTGGTCTCTTTTGTTTTTCATTCTTGGATCTTGATGGCTTCTTGTCTTTGTCCTTTTGCCTCCCTTTTGCATTCGCTCCACTTGCTTCACTAGCTAGAAGAGATAGATCTCTGGAGCTGTTTATAGCACCCATTTGAAACAATTTGTCCTCTTCTTGAATGAGGGCTTGAGTGAATACTTCTAAGGTAGGAAACTTCGATCCAGGGATTGACATTCGCCCAGAATGGAAGGTAGATACAAAGATAGAAAATTGAGATCCAAGTTTGCTCAAAATGGAGAGCACTAATTGCTCATCACTTTTAGTGATGCCACAATGCTTGCATTGTAAAACCAAGTTTTTAAATTTTGAGAAGAATTCTTGAATGCTCTCGAAATTGCTAGGTTGTAGGGCAACCAATTCATTTTCAAGAATGTGGCCTCTTAGCCCATCTCGTTTGCCAAAAATACTCTCCAATTTAGTCCATAACTCATCTAGAGACTTCAATCCTTCAACATGGAAAAATCGATCTTTGGACATATGAAGGCATATTAATCCAAAAGCTTCATCCAATTTGTTTAGATGCTTGACTCGCTCTACAGTTGTATGTGGTATGGCATCTCTTTCATAAACCACTCTTTGAAGCTTTTTATGCATCAAGTGAATTTTCATCTCACCCTTCCATTCGAAATAATTGAAGGGAGTGAGGATGGTAGGAGAAACAGAAGAAGAGGAAGCATTCGAATTGCTCATCTTGACTACTGGAACAAGTGCAAATAGATACTGCTGAATCTACTATTGCAACTGTTGGAATTTCGAAATACCTGCAAAAAACTATCAAGAATGGAGGTAGAAGATACTCTCAAATGGCTCTAATACCATGTGAAAATTCCCACATAAGATACAAAGAGATGATGTAAACCTCACAATGAAAGAATTTAGGAATAATAGAAGATGAGAGAAGCATTAGAACATAGATCCAAAGGAGCTCTAATTGAGGATGAATAATTACACATGTTACATAAATCTAAATAATAAACTGGTAAATATACAATGCTAAGTATGAGGATTCGAATTCACTCAGTGGAGAGTCATCAATGCATAACTAGGAGTCCACCTTCTCATCAGTGAAGTCATCAATGCACAAGTAATGGTCAACTGGGAGTCAAACTGAGTCTAACTGAGTGTGGTTGGTGTAACTGGCACATGGAAGCACTAATGCAGTGAATGAGGCTCAGTGGAGGGCACAGATGGAGCTAACTAGAGTCAGAACATGTTGTCTAGACACACTAGAGGTCCATCGGAGTGGTAAGGTCAGTTAGGAGTCATTTAATCCTTAAATCAAGAAAAGAACTGAAGATAACTGAACTAAACTGGACTAGTAGGTAAAGAAAGGCACCCTTCTCACGCAGTAGGTGAAAGGAGGGCGCAATAAGCTCTAGGAGAGCTAAAACTGATCTAAAGGAAGCTCTGGGGGCTAGTTTACTGAGGGCTAGGTGTTGATAGTGATGACTAGGATGCATGCAAACCCTAATTGCATGAAAACCCTAATTTTGCATGCATGACTGAAAATGAAAATGATAGAAATGCTAAGAGGACTAGGATGGAGTATAGGAATATCCTAACACTGTAAAGCATATTCTGAGGTACCTGAAGGGTACAGTTGACTATGGGCTCAAGTATGATGCGAATCAAAAGTTTAACCTGTAGTGTTATGTTGATTCAGATTGGGCAGGCACTGCTGCAGATAGGAAGAGCACTTCTGGGTGATGCTTCAGTATGGGATCAGGTGTGATCTCTTGGTTTAGCAGGAAGTAGTCCTGTGTAGCACTGAGTACAGCTGAAGCAGAGTATGTTTGAGCTTGTTCAGCTAGTTGTGAGGCAGTATGTCTTCGGAAGCTACTATATGAGTTATTTGATCTCCTGCTGGAGGCTACTGGTATCTTTTGTGACAACCAGAGTTGTGTGAAGCTGTCTGAGAATCCGATGTTCCATGACAGGTCGAAGGACATTGAGATAAAATATCACTATATTAGGGATATGGTGCAGAGAGGAGCAGTGAAACTCATGTATGTTGCGATAGATGAGTAGATTGCAGATGTGCCGACGAAACCACTAGCCAGAGTGAAGTTCGAGTACTTTAGAGAGAGGCTTGGTGTCCTTCAGATCAATGACACTTCAAGGAAGAAGTGATGGAGACATTTGCTAAAGCCATTCCGAGCATGGTGAGAGGAGGATCCTTCCATGGCTATGGATATAAGCACTAGATGATGCTCTAGTTACTGCTCTGTATGTGTATTTACGCATCATGTTGGATGCTGGATATGATCAGTTGGATCATTTATATGTATATGTATGTATGCATCATGTTGGATGCTAGATATGATCAGGTAGATCATGTATGTTGATATGTATTAGGTATGATCAGGTGGATCATGTTATTATATATGTATTAGGTGGATACATTGTATGGTCAGGTAGATCATTTATGTTGATATGGATCAGGTATGATCGGGTGGATCATGTATTTGTATATGTATCAGGTGGATACATTGTATGATCAGGTAGATAATGTATGATGATATGTATCAAGCAGATATTGTGTATGCATCAGGTGGATGCATTGTATGATCAGGATGATCATGGATGACGAGCTTCAGGATGTTGCTCCAGATGACATGCATCAAGACGATGCAGTGATGATGATCAGGATGATCATGTGTACATCAAGATGATGTATGGTGAGTATCAGTTTGATACTTTGTGGTCGTGGAACAAGTTGTGCAGATAAGCATATAATAGCACCCTAGGAGGTTTGCAGATTCTCTTGCTAGGTTTTTCCGCTGGCATATAATAGCTCCCTAGGAGATCTGGCAAATGCTCTTTCGAGGTTTTTCTTTGGGAGGACATATAATAGCGCCCTAGGAGGTTTGCAGATTCTCTTGCTAGGTTTTGCCGCTGGCATATAATGGCTCCCTAGGAGATCTGGCAAACGCTCTTTTGAGGTTTTGTCCTATGGCATGTAAGTACACCTGGGAGATCTGGACAGGATGAAAAAGGCCTCAGATGCTCTTTTGAGGCATTTCCATGACCACATGTAATAAGTCCTGGAGATCTGGATAGGATGAAAAAGGCCTTAGATGCTCTTTAGGGTTCTTGCTTGACAAGACACTCTTTTAAGTTTTTGTGGTGGGGGTCACATGTAATAAGTCCTGGAGATATGGACAATATGAAAAATCCTCAGATGCTCTTTAAGGTTCTTGCTAGTCAAGAGACTCTTTTAAGGTTTTGTGACAGTCACATGTAATGTGCTCTTGGGAGATCCGACAAGTAGAGCTGTGTGCTCGTAACAGCCTAGGATGCTACAGCCAGGTTTTGTGACGCAGGTAATAAGTCCCGAGGATTCCACAGTATGGCTAGTGATGATGAAGACCTGCAGGTGGTGGGCCTACATGCAGTATGAAAAAGGACTGGCTCTGTAGAACTTCCTATGACGATTAGATTCAGAGATTGATTGAGATAGCAGTAGCAGTGACGATGACGATGATTCGATGACGATGATCTAGAGAAGAAGACTTGTGCTAGAAGACCTGTGTCGAGAAATACCTTCCTAGTTAAGAGGGAGTCTTGATGTATATGTAACTTCGGAATGTATTTCACATATATGTATATTGTATTCCTTTAGAGATGTTATTATTCCTCTATACGGAAGTGTTTGTATTCCTATAGAGATGTTATTATTCCTCTATACGGAAGTGTCGTCATTTATATTATAAGTGTCGTAACTTATACTTGATGGGTTATTAGACCACCTTGTTGGGGTCGGCCCTGTATAAGTCATGTGGGTCAAAGATTTATTAGACCACCCTATTGGGGGTCGGCCCAGTCAACATTATGTTATGTGGTTAAGTTAAGGACAACCTAGTAAAGGTTATTAGGAAATTCAAGTCAAGTATAAATAGAGTGCAGGAGGCACTCTATTTGATTATTCTATTCTCTCACACACTCTTTGGAGAGTGGCATACTTGTGGAGGAGGAGAAGATACTGCTAGGAGATGTCTATCTCTTATGCTTGGGTTGCATCATTGCTCTATCTATCTCTGAGGAAGTTATTGGGGTTTTTCACCTTTATGGTTTTCGCCAAGTAAACTCTGTGTCCCTTGTGTGCTTGCATTATTGTGTCCATGATTGATATGTTGTACATGTTGTTCTCTCAATTAAGATCCTATATCAGATTGAAGCAAATTCTGGAAAACCAATACCCCCCCCCCCCTGAGTCTCCCTCAATGCAGCCATAGTCCTTGATCCCTTAAGTTATGATCTCATTCCCCCAAGGTTAGTTTCATATGTTGCTAGGTCAGCCCTGTTGCCATGCTCTAAACAAAGGAAGTTTGAGTCCCACCACTATGCACCCCTACTGAATCCCACATGAGACCTAATAAAACAACTCGATTCACATATACATGAACACGAAGGAGAGATGATGAGTATCTCAATTACCTTTGATTTTTTAAGTGCTCAGGCAAACTAAGAACAAGACCCAAAATTACAAATTGAAATGAATGGAATAAGAATGCATTCGATTATATATTTATATCCGGCTCCCCGGAGGGTAAAATGAGTCTCTTAAGATTGGACAGTCTCTGACACTTTTCCGATAGGAGGGGAAATTTCGTAAGAGTGACACTTAATGGAAAATGAGTATTTAAGATTGGACACTATCCAATACTCATTTAGGAGAGTGTCCAAACTTAAATACGCATTTTCCATAAGTCTCCAATCCTAAATACTCATTTTCCCGTTTTGGGTGTCCGACACATTATGGAAAATGAGTATTTAGGATTGGACACCCTCCTGTAGAGGTCCATTTTCCATAAAGTGTCACAAACTCTCCTGTAAAGGTCCATTTTCCATAAAGTGTCGGAATTGTCTTATGGAAGAAGTGTCCAAACATAAGAGACTTGTTACCGAGAGTCTCTATCCCTGGATAAAGTGTCCTCCTGCCACTCTTGACCTCTTCTCATTTAAGAGACATGTTTCCAAGCGTCTTAATCCCGGGATAAAGTGTCCTAACATTCTTGATCTCTTCTCATTTTCAACTTTTCTTACTTTGTGTCTCACTTGTTTTCCCTCGACCTATGAAAATGTATAAGCCAACACAGTTGAGTGGCAATGTTTTCGTAATGTAGAAAAATCAACTAAGTAATGGTTAAGAATTAAGTCGTGAATATATTGTATTTCTATATAAAAACATTATATAAAATATATTATAATAATAATAATAATATCAAAATTATTGGAAAATTTAATTTTGAGCTCATGCATTTCAAATCCCAACCTGACTCGGTCAGAGTCCGTAGAAGCACAGAGATGTCAAACAACCTGTTAGCAGGCTTCGTTCACACTTTATTGTATTTATTCACCCGTGTTTGTATTCTACTAGTCAAATTCTTAGGTAGAAATTAATTACAATCTTTAATGTAACTCAGTAGCTTCCAGGTGGAGTGAAATCAAGTTTGTGTATATGTAGGAGAAGAGAGTTGAAAAAAATAGAGTAAGAGAGAAAGGAGATAAAAAAGGGGTCCGTGATGTGTTTATGAGCTCAAGCTCATAGTCATGAAATGTATTAAGAGCCCAAGTTCTGTAAAAGGTGAAAGATCGAACTAAATTCCATCTATGTGTAATGTGACGAAGTTGCCCTGTTTTAATGTGCTAGAAATATTTTAATATAAAGTTTGTTTAAGAGTGGGCTCGTCGAAGTTGAATCCCAACGAAGTAAAATGCTCCGCGAATTTAAGAGGTCTGTGAAGTTAAGTGTTCTGTGAAGTCAAGAGTCCACGAAGTAAAGTCTACGAAGTCAAGTGTTCTGCAAAGTAAATTCCTGTCGAAGTGAAGTTCACATCCCGCGAAGTGAATTCCTTGGTGAAGTAAAAACATTTGGGTTTCCTATTGTATGTTTGTCGAAGTCCCAAAGAAAAAAAAAGGAGAATATATATTTACTACGTGGTTCATTTTTTTTGTCTGCGCAGTGTTTCCCTTGATCTGGTATCAGAGCTTGGTTTATGGAGAGTAGAAAATCTATTTACAAAAAATAGAAAAGTAATTAAAATTAAGAATGGATTCCACTTCCAGTGCACAAATGTCAAATTTGCAAACTCCAATCTTTTCAGATAAACATTATGAATATTGGTCTCTAACTATGAAAGCTTTGTTCAGAGGTCAAGATGTATGGGAAATAGTCCAAAATGGCTATGCAGAACCAGCAAATCTGACAACATATAACAATCTCACACAAGCTGAGAAGGATGTCTTAAGGAAACAAAGGAAGAAAGATGGAAATGAATTGTTCTACATACATCAGGTAACACATGAAACCATACTCTCAAGAGTAGCAGCAGCAAAGACAACTAAGGAAGCATGGAATACACTGGAAACTTCCTATCAAGGTTTGAACAAGGTAATGATTGCCAAACTACAACTCCTTAGAAGATATTTTGAATCTCTGTCAATGAAAGATACATAGCCAGTAGAATCATTTTATACTCGAGTTATTGTTCTGATTAATCGAATAAAGTCTCATGGATAAAATCTAGATGACCAAACAGTTGTTGAAAAAATTCTTAGAAGCCTTCCTAAAAATTTGAATCTTTAGTTATGACCCTGGAGGAAAGAAAATATTTGTCCCAATTTACTATTGATGAGTTTCAAGCCTCACTCCTCAATCATGAACATAGAATCAACAGATCAAATACATCATTAGAAGATGCATTTGCAGCATAGCCATCCATAAGTCGTGGAAGAGGCAAGGGAAGATCAAACTCTAGAGGCAGAGGAGGACACAACATAAGCCCTACATATGTCGCTGGTAGAGGTCAAAATCAAATCCCCGGTCATCCAAGTGGAAAAAGGTATGATAAATAAAAAATTCAATGTGATTACTATAAAATGTTCGGACACTTTGCATAAGAATGCAGGAAGAAGCAATATGACCAAGGAAATCAAGGTCAAACATAATCAAGCAACACTAGCACTTCAACCAACACAATGTTCTTAGCATGTGCATCTCCACTTGAATGCAATGCTATCCAAGAAAGTCCAAGTTACATATGGTATTTAGACTCAGGATGTAGCAATCATATGAATGGTAATTTAAATATATTCTTTAGTCTAGATAAATCAGTCCAAACTGATGTTGCACTTGGAAATAATATTCAAGTCACATTTTTGGGTAAGGGTATTGTTAATATTCTAACCAAATAGGGGGAGTAGAAAACTATGCCTAATATTTATTATGTTCAAGGTTTGAATCATAATTTGATGAGCATTGGACAACTGTTAGAAAAATGTTACAAAGTTTATATAACAGGAAAGCATTGTCTGATTAAGGACATATATCCAAGCAGTCGCTTAGTAGCCAAAGTGCAGATGAAAAGCAAACGCTTGTTTCCCTTGAGGATAAGACCAAAAATAAAAGGAAAAACAACTCAAGTTGTTCATGGAAGTCATAATAGAAACTCAGGAGCTGCATTCGAGGCAAAAAGTAAAGAAGCAGACAATCACTATGACAAGAAGAAAAGGATAGAGACAAAGAAATACAAGCAACGTTTCAATCAAAAATATGGGATGAATCCTGGTTGTGGCACTTCATATTTGAACATATAAATTTTGGTGGGTTGAAGCTACTGCACATGAAGAATATGGTGAAAGGATTGCCATTGATTTAAAAACCAGAGAGAATTTGTGAAGGTTGTATTTTTGGAAAACAACACAGAGAGAATTTTCCAGTCGGAAAATCATATAGAACTCACACACCACTTGAAATTGTGCACTTTGGTATTTTTGGACCAATGAAAATACCGTCCATAGGAGGCTACACTTACTTTCTTACGTTTATTGATGATTTCACAAGAAAAACCTGGACATATTTTCTAAAACATAAATCTAATGCATTTGGATGTTTTCAGCAGTTCAAGGCACTTGTGGAAAAGAAAAGTGGCTACAACATCAAGATCTTAAGAACATATAGAGGTGGTGAGTATGCTTCAAATGGTTTCTTAAACTTTTGTAAAAATCTTGGCATACACAGTCAATTCACTGCACAGTATACACTGCAACAGAATGGTGTCGCGGAGAGGAAGAATAGAACCATTATGGAGATGGCGTGCAGTATGTTGGAATCCATTCATTTGTCAAATGAATAATGGGCTGAGGAAATGGAAACTATTGTATACATCATGAATTGATGTCCGACGAAGAGTGTGAGGAACAAAGTTCCTCAGGAAGCCTGGACAGGTATGAAACATAATGTTTCACATTTAAAAATTTTTGGTTGTGTTGCATATGCACATGTTCCAGATGAGTTGAGAAAGAAATTAGACAATAATGGACCTAAATCTATCTTTGTTGGGTATTTTGAAGACACAAAAGCATACAAGTTGTATGACCTTGTTGCCATAAAAGTTATTATCAGTCGAGATATTCAGTTTGTAGAAAATGAAGCATGGGATGGAACCGTAGAGAAGAATGTTAAAATCATGTCACATGTCGAACATGATGACATGGAAGAGGATGTGGTTGAAACTCCACATGTGAGTCATAATTTATCAGCTCCGTCTACTCCCAGGACAATGCTACATGTTTCAACACAAGTAAATTCAACACAAGTCACAGTTCAAGATACTCCGACAAGCACACCAAGAGTGCAGCAAACTCCGTCAAGTAGTTTGTGGAGTTCGAAATCAACAACTCCAACAAAGAGAAGAAGTCTGCATGAGATATATGACACTAGTACACCCAATTGATTCTCAATTTTTGCATTATTTTCTCAAATTAATTATCCTCTAACATTTGAAGAAGCTATCAAAGATGAATTTTGGGCACAAGCCATGGATGAAGAAATAGAATGCATTGAGAAGAATCCAACATGGAAATTAGTTGATGTTCCTAAGAACAAGGATGTGATAAATGCCAAATGGATTTATAAGACCGAGAAAGATGCTGATGGAAATGTGCAGAAGCACAAGGAAATATCGATAGCAAGACGGTTCACACAATAACCTGGCATAGACTGCATTGAAACTTTTGCACCCATGGAACGAATGGACATTGTCAGAACAATTTTGACCATCACAACACATAAGACATGGCATGTTTACAAAATCGATGTTAAGTCCACGTTTTTAAATGGTTATTTGGAGGAGGAAGTATATGTGGAGCAGCCACAAGGCTACGAAGTCCCAGGACAAGGACACAAAGTATACAGGTTGAAAAAGGAACTCTATGGTTTGAAGAAAGCTCCTAGAGCTTGGTACAGTCGCATTGACTCTTACCTCATTTAGAATGGATTTCACAGAAGTGAATGTGAACCAATGCTATACACAAAAATCAAAAAGCAAGGTAATAAGCTAATTATCTGCCTGTATGTAGATGATTTAATATTTACTAGTGATTTTGGCATAGAGGATTTTAGATCATTCATGGAAAGTGAATTTGAAATGACTAATTTGGGGCTTATGACTTGTATTTTCTGGGCATTGAAGCCCACCAAACTGAAAACGACATATTTATATCTCATTCGAAGTATGGAAATGAAGTCTTGAAAATATTTAAGATGTTAAACTACAAGACAACCCCAACACCAGTGATAATAGGTTTGAAATTGAGCAAGGATGATGATGGATCTAATGTAGATCCTAAGTTGTTCAAAAGGCTTGTTGGAAGCCTTATGTATATTACTGCAACAAGGCTGGACATCATGTATGGATTCAGTTTAATCTCAATATTTATGGAGTCACCAAAATAATCTCATTGGCAAGCAGGTAAAAGAATTCTGAGGTATGTAAGTGGAACAAAATATTTTGATATTTTGTTATCTACCTTGAAAAATGTTAAACTCATTGGATACATTGACAGTGAAAATGGAGGCAACATAGATGACATAAAAACCACATCTGGGAATACATTTCATTTAGAAACAGGTGTTTTATCATGGGCTTCAAAGAAACAACCCATAGTAACTCTTTCTTCAACAGAAGCAGAGTATGTCGCAACTACAAGTGCTACATGTCAAGCCGTTTGGATGTGGAGGATGTTAAGTGATCTGTCACAGAACCAACAAGAACCGACAACAATTTAATGGGACAACAATTTAGCTATTTCACTATGAAAGAATCAGGTGTTCCACAAGAGATCCAAGCACATCGAAACAATGTATCATTTTATCAGAGAATTGATAAAAACAAAGAAATATGTTTAGAATTTTGCAGGTCTAAAGATCAGGTAGTAGACATCTTTACAAAACCATTGGCAAGGGACAGATTTCAATATCTACGAAGTTGTTTAAGAGTGACAAGTTCTACAGAGTGAACTTCGTCATGCACAGAGCATGTTTCAGCTCTTAAATGTTTTGTAAAATTTTACTTTTTAATCGCCATTGCTCATAATTAAGGGGGAGTATTGGAAAAATGAATTAAAAGCTGATGCATTTCAAATCCCATCCTAACTCAGTTAGAGTCCATAGAAGCGTAGAGATGTCAGAAAAACTGTCAGCAAGCTTTGTGCACACTTCATTGTATTTATTCAGCCGTGTTTGTATTCTGCGAGTCAAATTCTTAGGTAGAAATTAATTATAGTATTTAATGTAACTCAGTAGCTTCCAGGTGAAGCGAAATCAAGTATATGTATATGTAGGAGAAGAGAGTTGAAAAAAATAGAGTAAGATAGAAAGGAGATAAAAAAGGGTCAGCGATGTGTTTGTGAGCTCAATCTCATAGTCATGAAATGTATTAAGAGCCCAAGCTCTGTAAGAGGTGAAAGATCGAATTAAATTCCATCTATGTGTAATGCAACGACTTTGCCTTGTTTTAACGCGCAAGAAATATTTTAATATAAATCTTGTTTATGGGTGGGCTCGTCGAAGTTGAATCCCAACGAAGTAAAAATTTCCATGAAGTCAAGAGGTCCGCAAAGTAAAGTGTTCCATGAAGTCAAGATTTCCGCGAAGTCAAGAGTTCCACGAAGTTAAGAGGTCTGCGAAGTAAAGTGTTCCGTGATGTCAAGAGTCTACGAAGTAAATATTCCACGAAGTAAAGTCCACAACGTTAAGTGTTTGGCAAAGTAAATTCCTTTTGAAGTGAATTTTACCTCCCACGAAGTGAATTCCTTGGCGAAGAAAAAAAAATGGGGTTTCCTGTTGTATGTATGTCAAAGTCCCAAAGTAAAAAAAAAGGAAAATATATATTTACTGTGTGGTTTATTTTTTTTACCTGTGCAGTGTTTCCCTTGATGGTTTTAAACCATAAGGAAAGGGTTATGAATCAATAAGAGGAGAGGTAAAAAAATGACTACTTCAAAGTCACCCATTAAAATAATCTTGTTCACTTGGTTAAGTACATTAGTTTTGAACATACATTCACTAAGAAACAGATGTTATTCCATCATCTCAATTACATATAACCAAAAGAAACCCATGCTCTTGATAGATGAGTGATTTAGGTTAGATGGAGAAGGCATTGATTGTATTTGCAGAGTGAATCTATGTGTTAGAATTCCAAAATGCGTTGGTTTGTTAATTATTTTCAGATTAACTATGTCCCATAGTAAACTATTGGTGTTTCAAACACATGATACACAGTCCATTATCAAGATTGGAGAGATTTTGAAATCATTGTAAAAAAAAAAAACAATCATATATTAATGCTCGACTTTAACTCACATTAGATCTCAGTTTCAAAATATTTGCTCTGGTACTATGCTTTCTAACCTTCTAGATCCCCAAAACTATAGCGAACTAGGGACACTCCTTTGTAAGCTTTTTGATCATATAAATAATATCTTAAGGAAAACCAAATGATCTCTCTCTTCGTAAGGGCCAATAAACCAAGATTGGTCTCATTGGACGTTAAGTACAATCATCATCATCATAATAATAATAAAAGAAATCAAAATAAGCAAAGAACATTGAACAAGGAAAAATGTTATGTATAAATACAAGAAAATGAATAACAACCAACAAAACATCAAAACAAGGAAGTAAATGAAAATAAAATAATAAGAACAAATATAAATATAAATCCTACCAAAGAAACAAAATAAAAACAAAAGAAGACAAAGATATTTGTCAAATTGAAATCTTATTGTTTATAGTGATCCTTAACCTAGAAATTGAATCACAACAAAGATATCGAACTCTTATACTTCAAAAGTAACCAAAATACATTCACCATAAAAATAGCACCAAAATATAAAGAAATACCCTTAAGGTAGGCTAACAACATCAATTACTCCTTATGGAATAAATCACTCCACAAGTCATGGTTATTGCAAAATAATTCATATATAATATCTCATACAATGATACTCATGTATATTTGGACTTTCTCGTGAGAATTCTTAAGGGGATTCAACCAAATATCTCTTATTATTATATTATTTCATCTACTTACAAAGAGGACATATTCCATGATTATGTCCATAATACATACACTATCCCCTTGGGTACCTCCCCAGATACCCCATATTATCCTCCCTAGGTGTATAACATTGCGTATTTATTTGAAATCATTGTTAACCTTAAATAAACTAATGCTTAAAAACTCTAGTTTTTTTTTCCTGGAGAATTCAAAACTCCAGTTATTGTAAAAAAGAAATTAAAAACTTGGATTCTTCATGCTTACTAGAGCACTCAAAGGGATGGATTCTTCAAGGAATGTATAAACCCGAAAGGAGAGCATGAACAGGTGTTGTGTCTAGCTGAGAGGGAGAATTATGTGGCTAATTGAAGGTGCATGATGAGTTCTTGGATTTTAATTGAAAGGAATCATAATAAGTATATTTTTTTTGTCTAAAATCTAAGTAGTATAATCTAGGTTGAGTGGGACAAAGTTTCTAATAGTCATCATTTTCCCTTGTGGTCTTATAGCTCCATTTGGGGGTGGAAACTACATCAAATTCCTACAGTTTGGTGGTGAATCTTTCATTTGCAATTAGTTTCTTGGACACATTGATAAGAATGATATGGTATTATCTCTATTCTTATGTGGAATATCCCTATTTTCTATTTCAATCATTTAGTTCCCCTGAAATATATCTTATGTGATTTTTGTTAAAGGAATGGTGTTAGATAATAATTTTTTTGTTGATAAGCATGCTTATAAATCTTAGTTGGAAACCTATTATGATTTATTCTTGCACTGTATTATAACTTTGACTTTGCATATGAAATATAAGAGGTCATTTGTCATGTCCCAAACAACCTAGTGACACTATCCAAGCAATGAGGTACTCAATTTTGACCATAGAATTGTTTCTCTAATACCCAATTCAATTTTCTTTAGCTAGTTGTAAAATTTAATAGTGGAAGCAAAACTATAGTAACTCAAATATTCAATTTTAATACTAAACCTAAATGTCATTCTACCACGCTTTCATCCATATTGATAATGATTAAATCTATACACATGGAATTGCACAAAATATAAAATAAGTATATACAAAATATAAATACAAAATCATGGCATTCCATAATGCATTCAAAATACTTATACTTTTAAGAAATGATCCTCCAAGTAGTTAAAAATAAATGATGTCATTCCAATCCTTAATTTTTCTATCATACTTATATCGCTATAATGGAGGCCACCCATGAGTGAAGGATATCAATCAATAGGGGTTAAGTTTCTAATGTTTGACTCTACGTCCTCCTACTCATCCCACAACTCAAAAAACTACCTTGTGCTAGAAATCATTCTATAACTATCCCAATCGACTAGAAATATTCCCCTTCAACTAAAATAATACCAAAAATGAGATCTCCTTCTCTGCAAGAAGTCCCTTAGGATATCTCAATTCCCTTCTATTGCTCTAAAGTATAGGCTGGCCAATGAATCTCATTATTCGTATTCCAAGGATTCTCAATTGTAGGCCATATTTCATTTCATAATAGAACAATAATCATCAACAACAATTGCATTGGAAATGACATAACCCTGCATGAAGTACAATCCTTAGTTCATTGAATTTTTTGTCCTTTCCTCTCCTTTTCCCACAATCATTTGTAGAGGAAAGAATTAATGATCAACAATGATGTTGTATGCCCAAATTCCTAATTTTTGTTTTCTTGTCCACAAATTGCCATGTGGCCCTCACGAAAACCCATTTTGCATTGTAATCCTAAGCTTAGATTAATGCAAAACAAAGTTAATTGGATCAATTATCCTAATGATGGTGTTAACACAAAAAAATCATCCATACATCATTTCCTACTTACCATTTCTACATCATTAATTTTCACACCAAAAAATCAATATGGTGAAGGTCTTCATACACCAAAAAATCCAAAGAAAATTCGACACACCATGGAAAGTGGACTTATCCCACCAAAATAGGGATCTCCACCAAAATAGGGAAAAAAAACCAAAATTTGGGAAAGTCCACATTAAAATAATGTCCCGCTCAAATTCAAAAATTACTAACGGTAAAATGGAAAAACTGCAATGGTTTGGAAACCCTAAATCCTAAGTATTTTCCTATTTAGGTGATATGAAGGTTCCCATTTATGATATCTCCAAATTAAGCACCGTTACTCTAGCGAAATTCCCTCTGAGCCATTAACCCTCTGTTATTGCTCTCATTTCACCCTGGTTGAGCGTAGGCACCTCCATGAAAAAGTGTGGGAGACATTCGGCTACCTGGAACCAAGAGAGACACACTTGGTCTAGCTGCAAGGGCCACCATTGTATGAGGTATTCTCTATTCATGTATAAGCTGAATTTTTTAATAAAATAAATTTGATTATTTCATGAGATTTATGTGTTTGTGTTGAAAGGAGAAGTTTAAAGTTACTTGCTTGTTTCTACGGTTACAATTTCACATTCACTGTTACCATTCACATTCACGGAATAATATTTTCATTTTAGTTTTCCATTTACTGCATAATATTTTCATTTTATTTTTTCATTTATGGATCATAAGGCATCATACTTTGGGTTATATTTTTATTTACATAGTTTAGTTCTAGTTTTACTGATCTTTACTTTGGTTTACTGCACTTCCCTCACACACAGAGTCGCAAGATATATCGTCTTGCATGCTATCTACCTTGGCTTCCTCAAGCCGGTAGATCACCAATTTTCACCTGTTGTAAAACCATTGTTTATAACAGAGAAATATTATTTGATTCCCATGGCATATCTCTGGGTATTTAGCATTTTAGCTTAGATTTTTATTTTACTGTAATAATTTCCAACATTTTTATTTTTTTGTTTACACTCACACACTACCCAATCATTAGGTGTTACTAAGGGTTCCATAATCCTTAGTAAGTTCTCTTCTGCACTAGCTTGTGTGAAAACACTAGCTACAGTTTTGGCGACTCCGCTAGGTCGATTGCCATCGATATGTGGTTTGGTATGATTAGTACTTATTTTTAGTTCTTTCACTGTAGTTTCTTTCAGTTTTAGTTATTTATTTCAACATTTACTCTCGGCGTATCTTGGGTTTTTTACACCACTTGTGCATCCACTCACTCCCTAAATTTCAAGTGAGACTAAAATTGGTTTAATTGAACACCAATTAACCCCACGTGGGGACCCAGAACAATTTTGTAGCTAGGTAGGACATTGGGGTTAGGCATCCAAATAACACCCCCTCTGTCATACACATTTGAGACATAGTTGTTGTCCTTTAGGGAGCCAAAATCCCCTATTATTTATTGGTACGGTTGACATCGATTTGTCCCATGACCTCTCCCTTAGGATGGCAAGTGGCAAGACTAGTTTTGGAAGTTTGAGTGGAATACCGCTCTCCACCCGGTATTGAAGGACACCAAATCGTTGTTCTTGTTGTGCATGTTGGCCCCCATATTGGGTGTGTGACAGCCAAAGAAATGAATCCGCAGGACGCCTTTCTGGACGTGCCATGAATGAGGTAGATTAGCTTCCATTCTTCTAGGACTCTTTCACCCGAGATCCCTCTTGGTAGAGGGACATCCCTTAGCCATTTGGTTCTCCATTTCGTATTGCCTGACTGCAGATTTCATCACCCTATAGGGGATATGATTTGTGTGAGCTTCCATATATTTTAGTTAGGCGTTTGCATGCTCCGATACCCCATGAGTGGTGTAGGATTTGGTGGAGTGTAGGTGGCCAAGGATAGGCCAAAACTACCAAGGAGGAGGGAAAATGTCCACATTTAGTGCATGGGCGCCTCAAGTCAAACTTAGATCCATAAATAAGGGGATAATGGCATGTCTCAAGTGAGTAGTGGTAATAAATTAGGTTGGTGGCCATAAATGAGGGCACCTTAACCACTTTTTCACCAAAATTGGGCGCCTATGTAGTGGAATTGGTCATTAATTGCCTAACAGCCTTGGATAACCATCATTAACATTTTCTTGAACCAACAGTCATTAATTTATCGTCATGAGACTATGGTATTAGGTGTAATAATTTTCTAACAAGGAGTGTGGAAGGAAGAGAGAGAGAGAGAGAGAGAGATAGAGTGGGGGGGTGGTTTGGGGGATTAGGGAGAGAGAGGGGGAGATAAAGATAAATATATAGGGGGGAGGGAAAAAGGGAAAGTAATATATGTCTAGGGATGGAGGTGGAGAGGGAGAGAGTCAAAGGGAGAGAGGAGGGTGATGGAGGGAGAGAAGGAGGTCAAGGGAGATAAAGAGAGATAGATAGATATACTAAGAGAGAAGGGAATAAAGAGGGATAGATATAGAAATAGGGAGGGAAGGAGAGAGAGGTAGTGAAAGAAGGGGACGGAGAGAGAGAGAGAGAGAGAGAGAGAGAGAGAGAGAGAGAGAGATAGGGGGATAAAGAGGGAAATAGATAGAGACATGGAGTGAAGGATATAAAGCGATTGAAGTATATAGAGCACTGGATGATTCCTCAAAGCACCATATATTACTTCTTAGGGTTATCAATTAGACTATGTATCAACCTTGGGGATTTGGGGCCTTGGACATGGTCAAGGGAGTGAGAGAGAGAGGGGGAGGGGAGAGAGAGGGATATGCCATAGTGATAGGGGGTGAAGGAGAGAGAGGGAGAGGGAGGGAGGGAGAGATAGGAAGGGAGAGAGAGGGAGGGAGATATTGAGTGAGAGAGGGGGGCATATATATGGAAATAGATAGAGATATGGAGTAAAGGATCAAGATCCATTGAAGTATCTAGAGCCATAAATAATGTCTCAAAGCACCACATATTACTTCTTAGGGATATCCATCAAACTATGTATCAACCTTGCCACTTTGGGGTCTTCAATATGGTCAAGGGAGAATACCTAAGCCTCAATTGCTAAAGCAATATTCAAGCCATATAGGACCAAGAAGGTTTCCTTAACCAACCGCACATGGCCTCCTATTTGTATTGTTGGCCTATGATTGAGTATGTTAGTTCCATTAGGTGCTCTTGAGTAGTATATACATTAGGTGCTCTTGAGTAGTATATACGTCTCAATGCCTTAGAAATCACATTCAAGAGAAAAGGATGAAAGAGGAAGGGAGGGAGAAGTAAGGAGAGTGACTCAGTGAGGAGATAGAGAGCGATAGATAAGGAGGGAGGGTGATAAAAAGAGCAAGAGAGGTAGCAAATGAAGGGGAGGGGGAGATAGTGGGTGGTTGTGGGAAAGAGTGAATGATTGAAGTGAGGAGAGAGAGGGAGTGTGGAAGGGATGGGAAAAGATTGAGTGATATATATATATATATATATATATATATATATATATAGAGAGAGAGAGAGAGAGAGAGAGAGTGAGTGAGTGAGAGACGGGGGGGAGAGAGGGATCCGCGATAGTGATAAGGAGGGTAGGAGAGAGTGATGGATAAGGAGGGATATAGAGGGAAATAAATAGAGATATGGACCGAAGGATCTATAGCCACTGAAGAATCTATATCCATGGATAATGCCTTGAAGCACCACATATTACTTCTTAGGGGCATCCATCGAACTATGTATCAACCTTGTGGATTTGAGGCCTTGGAAATGGTCAAGGGAGAAGACCTAAATTTCAATCCCTAAAGTAAATTCAGGCCATCTACATCCAAGAAGGTTTCCTTGACCAACCACACATGGCATCCTGTGGGTATCTTTGTCCTATCATTGAGGATATTAGTTCCATTAGGTTTTCTTGAGTAGTATATATGTGTCTCAAGGCCTCAACAATCACAATCAAGGGAAAAGGGTGGGAGAGGGAGGGAGAGTGAGTGAGTGAGGAGATAGGGAGCTAAGTGTGGGGAGGAGAGAGAGAGAGAGAGAGAAGGGGGGGAGGGGACAGATGGATAAGAAGGGAGGGTGAGAAAAAGAGAGAGAGAGGTAGCGAAAAGAAGAGGAGGAGGGTGGAGCAAGGGAGTGGTTGTGGGAGAGATTGACATAGTGAAGGAGGGAGAGAAATGGATGGGGAGAGAGAGAGAGAGAGAGAGCAGGGGGGTAGGGTGGGTGAGATAGAGAGGTAAAGGTGAGAGAGAGGGGGGGTTGGTGGGTAAGATAGAGAGAGAGACGGGGAGGGGGAGAGAGAGAGAGGGGGGATAGAGAGGGAAAGAGATAGATATATGGAGTGAAGGATAGATCCATTGAACTATATATAGACATGGATACTACCTTAAAGCACTACATATTACTTCTTATGGGTATCCATCGAACTATGTATTAACCTTTGGGATTTGGAGCTTTTGACATGGTTAAGGGAGAATACCTAAACCTCAATCCCTAAAGCAATCTTCAAGCCATCTAAGGCCATGAAGTTTTCCTTAACCAACCACCCATGGCCTCTTGTAAGTATCTTTGGACTATGATTTAAGATCTTAGTGCCAGTATGTGCTCTTAAGTAGTATATATGTCTCTCAAGGCCTTATGAATCACATTCAAGAGAAAAGGGAAGGAGAGGGAGGGAGGGAGAGATGAAGAGAGTGAGTGAGTGAGGAGATAGGGAGCTAAAGGTGTGAGAGTGAAAGAGAGATACACCCACCTACCCACACACACACACATACAGAGAGAGAGAGGTGGGGGGGGGTACATGTGGATAAGGAGGGAGGGTGAGAAAAAAATCAAGACAGGTAGAGAACAAAGGGGAGGGGGGATCAAGGTAGTGGTTGTGGGAGAGAATGAGTGATTGAAGGAGGGAGAGAGAGGGAGTGTGGAAGGGATGGAGAGAATGGGGGGGGAGATCGATAAAGATAGTGATAGGGAGGGAGGGAGAGGGATAGAGAGAGAGGGAGGGAGGAGGAGATAGAGAGGTAAAGGGTGAGAGGGAGAAATATTGAGTGAGGGAGAGGGGGGATAGAGAGGGAAAGATATAGAGATATGGAGTGAAGGATATAGAGTAATTGAAGTATCTAAAGCCATGGATTATTCCTCGAAGCACCACATATTACTTCGTAAGGGTATCCATCGAGTTATGTATTAGCGTTGGGGATTTGGAGCCTTGGACATGGTCAAAGGAGAATACCTAAACCTCAATCCCTAAAGCAATCTTCAATACATCTAGGGAGAAGAAGGTTTCCTTGACCAACCGCACATGGCCTCCTATGAAAGAGAAAGATAGAGAGAGAGAGGGAGGAGTGAGTGATTGAAAAACAAAAGGTGAGAGAGACAAAATGAGGGAGGATGAGAGAGGAAGTCGGGGGAAAGAGTGAGAGTGAGTGACTGAAGAAGGGAGAGAGAGAGAGGGAGTGTGGAAGGAATAGGTATATATCTATATCTATATATATATATATATATAGAGAGAGAGAGAGAGGGGGGGGGGGCTTGGAATGAGGGATGAAGGGAATTTGTAAGAGAGAGTGAGACTAAGGGAGGAGAGAGAGAGTGATGGAGCGAGGGGGGGGATTATGGAGGTAGAAATGAGAGAGGGTGATATGGATAACAAGGGAGGCACTTATGGTGGGAATTATGAGTAGTTTCCTACCTTGTATTGATCTTCACCCCTTCACACATTGGTCTAAGGGTGAGTGAGTGGTTGAATCCCTAAAATGATACTTTTTACGGAAGAAGGCCATAGACAAGCCCTCAAACAACCACATTTGACCCTTTTGACCCTTGATACATGACTTAGATTATATATATCGATTTTATTAAATTATGTTTCATACTTATCACCCTCATCTTATCGAAAATATGCATGATTCTAAGGTATCAATAACATATATGCATTTTAAAACACATTTGTTGTAGCGCATATCCGTTTTTTATGTGTTATAAAATGCAGAGGCAATATAATGCATATGCATTATAACACATATGCATTTTGTATATGTTATAAAACACACATGCGATATAACACATTTGAGTTATCTAACACATTTGTGTTCTATAACACATATGCATTATTTTAAATTTCAAATTTAGGTGGGAGTGATGAGTATGGCTAATTTGGAATTAGGTTTGGACTGAGAAACCTATTATCTAGGACAAAAAAAACAGGGTTATTAGCTTTCCTCCAAAACTCTTTGGAGGTGCTTAATTTCAATGACAGTTTTTGCTATGCAAAACACAATAAATATTTATAAAATTACATAGATTTGAAGAGTAGATTCTTAAATACATCATTTTTTCATATAGATGGTTATTTTTTCATTTTTTATTAAATTTTGAAGTGACAGATGTCATGTTTTCTTGATACAATGCTCCATTTATCAAACAAATTATATGGTGTACTAGAAAAAAGAGAGATCTATACACTCATATAAAAAAGTTCAAAATTTCATTTAAGTTATGCCCCTAAAGTGTTGCACGTGCACACAACATCCCTTTTTCAGGGTTCTACGACTTTAAAAATCATAAAAAAATGAAAACATCATGAATAATTTTGGAAAAATAGTGTTGCAGCATTACAAAATGTCCTCTACAAATGTACACAATTTTATTCAAAAATACTTTAGAAACAAATGTAGAAAACAAATTTTAGAAACAACCACACAAATTTTATAAATATAAAATTTATATATTATGAAAGCTTATTCAATTTCCTATATTTTTTCTTTTTATATCATTTTAAAATTCATTATGAAAGTACTTCTAATTGCTTGTTGAAGTATGTGGCAACTAAAGTGTCTTTAAAAAATTTACTTTCACTCAAAAAATATAAAAAAGTAAAACTATAATAGATACATCTTAAACCCGGATCCAATTTCTTGAAAATGAATGTTTCTTGATGTGTAAAATGATTAAGATAAAAATAGTTTACACCTCAAGAAATAGATCCCCCTCTAGATGCTTACAATGGTAAATAAAGATAATAGATTTCCAATAATATAAGGTTTGTGGTTAAGACTGCTAACTTGGGAAAAATTAAAGCTTTATGAAGTCGATATACCATAAATAATAGGTGTTTGATTTAGAAACCAATTCTTTAAGGATACATTAATTGGTATTTTTTAATAATTCATTATTATAAAAAAAAATTGTTTTAACTATTGATTATTGATTATAAATTAATTTATTATTAAAAGAATTTTTATTAAAAGACGTGGTAAATTTTTAAATATAGATAATTTTAAGTTTACAATTTTTTTTTTTTTTAATAACTTTTTTTATAAAATATTTTTGAATTTAAAAAAAATAATATTAAGATATCAAAAATTAGAAAAATAAATTTTAAAATATTTTAATTATGTAAATAACTTTTCTAAACATGTAAAAAAATGAATATGAAAATATTTGAATTATTTGAATTTTTAAAATAACAATAAATCAATCTCATATCTACATAATCTTCAATTAGTGTATATATCATATTTAAATCTCACGTGAAAAAGTTCAGCACTATATAGATAAATTCACATATTACGAGTATAGTGAATTCTCATCATTATTACAATTTCTACACTCCCATAATGCATACTCCTGCACACAGGTTTCTTAAAATATTTGATTTTGAGTATTGTTTTAATTTGATGTTTGATGTTTGAAGTTTTTGTTTCATATTATATATATATTTTTTAATTTAAATTAAAATTTACATGCAGAAAAAAGTTGGGTTTGATAATTGATAAAAATAAATTAATAATAAATAAAGTAACTTTTTATTACAATTTCTACACTCCCATAATGCATACTCCTGCATACTCCTGCCTGAAGGGAATTAAAGTGATCCATGAGGCATCTAGGATTATCCTTATCTTAGCATAAACTCTATCAAGCTAAGTGCCGTGCCACGGAAGTGAACACATTTTTCTTAAAGGTGTGCAAAGGGCCACTTCGATCCAAAAATTAGGTTGGCGCATGAGCCGTTGGCATACAACGAAAAATATAATTGCTTTTTCATTGGTATTACAATAATAAATAGAATTTCTTAGTGAATATGAATATTATAAGTTTCTACTTCATCATTAAATTTTAAAATGACTTATATTGATATGTTTTTGAACAAATTTGATTTTTAAATTCTTTGATATTTACTATTTCTTATAATTATTGATTTTGAGTATTGTTTTAATTTGATGTTTGAAGTTTTTGTTTCATATTAGATATATATTTTTTAATTTAAATTAAAATTTACATGCAGAAAAAAGTTGGGTTTGATAATTGATAAAAATAAATTAATAATAAATAAACTAACTTTTATATTTAAAAAAAAAATAATATTACACATTTATATTTAAAATAATAATTATTTAAAATGTTTAATATATATTTACAAATTTGTAATTAAATTGTAACATTGAATTAGTGTAGAGTCACCTACTCTTAAAAGTTTGACACGATCTTCCCTTGATTTACATGGAAATCACTGGCCTTTAATCTAATATTTATATTCCATTTAAGTAAATAATGAAGTTAGCGTTGAAGTGGGAGTAGTATATTCTCGTTCAAAAATGTTTCGAGTGAATTTGATTAACTAAACAATTTAAAATTAAAATTAAAGAACCCCATAGATGTGGAGACACGGAAAAACTATTTCTCTAACCCTTTATGACAATATACTTTACACCCAATTTTTGTCAAAAATATTCCTTGAGATTAAAATGAATAAATCTAATACTTACCTTTCAAACTTTTTAAATGTTAAGATATGTGTTTGTTGTACATAAATTGTTCATCACATACTATATTGGTTTCAGCTTGCAATATCATCAATTTAGATCCAAATCTTAGGCTCTATTAAGCGTCAAAAGGGATCAAATCTCCCTTATTCTTTTTGTTTATGGTCGACATTATATTTATTACTTTTTACTTTGTATTATTCTTTTTTGTTTACTTTGTGTTATTTTGTTACTCGACAAACTCGACAAACACTCTAAAGTCTCATATTTACTTTTTACTTTGCATTAAAAGTAAAAAGTAAAGTCTCTAGTTTAAGTCTCATATTTACTTTTTACTCTAGTTTAAGTCTCATATTTAGTTTTTACTTTGTATTATTCTTTTTTGTTTATGGCCGACATAATATTTATTACTTTTTACTTTGTATTATTTTGTTACTCGACAAACACTTGACAAACTCAACAAACACTCCACACATGTTACAAGATCTCCCTCATACTGGGCTATAGAGTGCCTCTCGGCGCAATCAATAAATAACCTTATAAAACATTTAAGCAATTGATTGAGTCGTCGCAGCACCAAGAGATGCATCCGAAACATAAGGTAAATATACTAGCATTTGCCCCTTGAGGGGCAAAAATGAACGCCGGTAGGAAAAGAGGAAAGTTAGAAGGAACAAAAACACAGGCACAGGCAGTGAAGGATACTGGTAGGAAAAGAGCAAAGTTTGTAATAATCTCATATTACAAAGACATAGGCACTCAACCCATAACAAAAAATAATGTTAAGTTCAACAACACAGTGAGTCAACTCTAATTGTTTTTCTCACAATCTCTGTAGTAGTAATCTCAACACTATAGATTACTACTATATCTGGAATATATAAGCAATTTGAAAAAATATTTCTGCAATAATATCAAGGAAAACAATGATTATAATAGCTGCTAAACTGCACAAACTACTTGTGAACAAAAGTTTGCTTTCATGCCATGTGTTGTAGCAATAAATTAAGGAATCTCCATATACAAGTATAGGTATAAAACTATTTCATGGACCAGCTCTTGATAGTGCCACAATCTAAGTTGTAAATGAATGTTCGTTATGTTTGCTTCAAGAATGGAAGATACAGTGGGAAACCCAAATATGTTTCTCTCTTCTCATTGAGGATTTCAAATCCACAATAAAAACTTTACATCCTTCTCAACCATGTAAAGGAGAACATACCTGTCACTACATGAACTAATCTTCTGAAAATTACTAATAAACCAAGGAAAGTAACTGGTTATCAATGACTCTCACCTCATCAAGGATTTACACGTCTTCTGACAATATAGATAGTTCACAACAAAGCACAGTAAAATGCAGACTCACAACACAATAGGAGTGGTCGTAGCTCTCAATATAAAGGTTGTATTTATTCAACATGGAGGTAGATGAGGAGAGGTTGCTTTGCTTGGCTGCTTTGTTTTTATGAATGTAAAAGAGAGTACACAGCTTAGAAATCAGCTGAGATTAATATTTATATCACTACTGCCTGAGATAATCCATTATGAGCTTAGCTTGAAAATCCATTGCCAACAAGGAAACTAAAGAGCATTGAACTAAAAAAATAGTAAAATATAGCACTGTTACAAAAATATGAACAAGCATTTAGGTTTTTTAGAGAAAATGAATCCCAATAATATCCATTGAAAAGTACACATTACATAGAAACATTTCTGCAATAGTTTCTCAAGAAGGGAAATTTGTTTTCATTGACAAAGAAGAATAGATGAACATCAAAAAGGGTTGGTTCACCACTATATAGCATTGGAAGAGTTTGTTATCTGGTGAAATTGCAAAAATGAAAATAGTAGGCAAAGTTTCCATTTGAGTGTTGTACATATGAGACAATATAAATGATATTTACAATTAAAATTAGTTGGACGCTTCTAAATTGGAAATATAGTTTGCCCATGCAGTAGCTCCTTCAGTTATGATATTATATTCGTCAGGATTTAATAGTTTTAGAGACACTTCATGATAAGACAATTATGTTTCTAGATTTGCAACTTCTGTTGGTGCAGCCTTGCAGAGGTATCCTCAAGGAAAATGAGATGTGTAGATGTTTGCCTCACATAGAAGTCAATGTCTTCTTCTATTAGAGCATCAATTTTCTTGATGTAGTCCAGGTTTGATTGCAACACTTGTTGGAGTTGGATGAAATTTTAGACCTAGAGGGGCTAAAATCCCAGAGTTATCTTAGGTGGAAGGTCGTTTAGCAAGACAAACTCCATATCATGGTTTTAAAATGTATGTTACGTAAAAGTTAGCATATTTTTTTACTAGAATGGCTAATCTAGGTGATTCAAAAAGACATTGGAAAGAGGAAACACAAAATTATATGTGGAAAAATCATATTAGTCATTTTAGATCATTATATTCAATATATTGAGCTGGGAAGTTGAGGTGTTTTGTTAGAACCCAATTAAGAGTCAATGCCAATACATACATTTAGTGGAAATGGATATAAAGATCAGACCAATCATGTGGAATTGTTCAACATGGTACAAGAAACGCATTCCAAATTACCGATGAATTTAAGAAAGATGAAGAAATCAAAATTTTGCATAAGTTCAATCAATACATTTTTAATGATGTTAATAATGTGAAAAAACAACTACAATAGTGTGAATAAAATAATAAGGTCAAAGTTATTACTAGAAATGTTGAATGGGAAATATGCAAGAAGGATGAAAAAATATGTCAGTTACAAAACCATAACAAAAAAATACTAGATGGGGTCAAGAGATTGAATGAAGAAAATAAACATGGTTAAAATCAAGAAAAAACAAGGATATTAGCTAACTGTAATACTAAAAGACTTGAAGAGGAATCTACAAAATGTTGAAGAAGCCTTAAATAATGAGGATGTAAAATAAAAAATGCAATAGGGCAGGTGCAAGGTAATGATACCCAATTATGACACGTTAGTTGCAATGACATTCTGGAAAAACAGAAATATTGTCATTAAAATCAATTATTAGAGGTACCTACAAAACCTTTTCCGATTAGGTGTAAAAAGATGAAATGTAGAAAAATGGATGACCTTCCGGAGTATATAATTTTTATTTATGGAAAAGTGGTATAACCACCCCAAAATGAAATTATTCAAAGATTGGTATGTTATTTTTTTTCTAAAACATAATGCATGTGTTTTTTTTTGAGCCACTTGTTTGCTATGTAAATTTTCAATTTACGAGAAAAACAATATGTAGAGGCGTAGGCAACAGAAAAATCTTGTGCGGGGATATTTTTCCAAAATTTTAAAGTCAATTTTATATTTTTTTTGAATTACCAAAGTTAGTGAAGCCCTAAAACGACATTGTCAAGTTTTAATCCACCATATCATGGTCTAAATTTAATCAAAATGCATTTTTTTTTTAGGTTGTAAGTATTTTCGTGTACTTACGTGGGTTCTTTTCCGTTTTCGAAAAAGGTAAGCCAATCAAAAGTTATAGGCCAAATAAACGACCTATGTTTTTTACGAATTTGACATGAGTGCAGTTTAAAACGAATTAAAAATAGAGAACAAAAACAGATATATTCAAAAATTATATATTTGGAATCTGCACACAGAGCTTGACAAGTGTGTGCAATTTCATCTGCAGTGCACTCGTGGAGCTTATGCAGAACTAGCTGTGAAAAACAGGAAGTTGCAGCGTTTGATGTTTTCTACTATAAATCAGGGATAAATCAGACTGAGCCTAAAGGTACAATCCGAAGCTAATTCCAAGCCTATAAGGGCGCCAAAAACAATTTGAATTCAAACACGCGCGCAACTACGTGCACGCGCAAACACACGCACGCGTTAATAACAGCGTGCACGCATCCTTGCACGTACGTGCTATTGTATGCCTTTGTATGGTTTATTTAATTTCCTTTGCCAAGGGGATACATGAAGTTGATGAAGATGTGATGATGAAGAAGATGACGATGATGGAGATGTTGATGAGGAAGGGGGAGATGACAATGATGTTGAAGATGTTGATGAGGAAGGGGGAGATGACAATGATGTTGAAGATGTTGATGATGATGCTGATGATGATGAGATGATGGTGATGGTGATGATAATGATGATGACAATGGTGATGATGATGATGATGACAATAGTGATGAAGATGATGATGAGGATGATGGTGATGATGATGAGATGATGGTGATGGTGAAGATGATGATGGAAATGGTGATGAAGATGATGATGAGGATGATGGTGATGATGATGATGATGAGGATGATGGTGACTAGGATGATTTGATCATGATGGTGATGAAGATGATCATGATCATGATGAATATGATGATGATGATCATCATCATCATCATCACCATAACCATCACCATCATCATCATCACCATCACCATCATCATCAACATCTTCATCATCATTGTCATCTCCCCCTTCCTCATCAACATCTCCACCATCGTCATCTTCTTCATCATCATAATCTTCATCAGCATCCTCATCAGCATGAACATCATCTCCATCATCATCATCTTCTTCATCCTCATCACCATCATCATCATCATCTTCTTATCATCATCATTGTCATCATCAACACCATCATCATCATCATCATCGTCCTTCTTCCTCATCTTCATCAACATCTAGGTCATCATCATCATCGTCAATGTCATCATCATCATCATCCTCATCATCAACATTGATGGCGATGATGATGAAGATGATGATGATGATGTTGATGATGAGTACGATGATCATCAACATCATCATCATGTTCATCATCGTACTCATATTCATCACCATCCACCATCATCATCATCATCATCTTCGTCATCACCCTCTTCCTCATCATCATCATCATCGACAACATCTTCGTCGTCATCATCATCATCATCATCATCATCTTCATCATTGTACTCATATTCATCATCATCCACCACCATCACTATCATCATCATATCATCATCATCATCGTCATCCTCAACCTCACAATGATGATGATGATGAAGATGATGATGATGATGATGGTGATGATGATGATGATCATGGTGATGATGATGATCATGTTGTTGATGATGATGAATATGATGATGATGATGAGAATGATGTGCTGCATATTCGTCATCTTCTTCATCATCATCATCATCATCATCTCCATTAGTCATCATCATCATCTCCATTAGTCATCATCATCATCACCATCTTCATCATGATCGTCGTCATCATCATCATCATCATCATCATGATAAGGATGATGGTGATGACGAGTATGATGAGGATGATGAAGATGACTGTTCTGATGACTATCATCATCATCTTCGTCATCCTCATCATCATATGCATCCTCACAATTGTAAGTTTTAAACCTTAACAGTGAAGTACAAACATATATCGATTCTTAAGCATTTACAGACAATACACAATGGCACACACATTACACAGAGATTTTCACCTGGAAACCCTTAACCGGGAAAAACCAGCAAAACTTAGAGCCGCATAGCTCCTTTTTCATTATATGTTTATTTTACATGTACAATACAATAAATGGTATTCTGCAGCATCTAAAACCCTAATTCGTTTACCCGAAATAGGTTACAACCCTAATTCCTTTTACCGGAATTAGATAGAGTACAATGGGTCGAAAATCGCGAAAAAGCAAAAAGCAACCCAAAAAAAAAATTGCGCTCCGCGCGGACTCCGGGGGCCTAACGGCCCCCTCCGTGTCGTTTCGGAACCTAACGGTCCGAAACGAAGGGGGTGGGCCCTGTCGGGCTACCCCCCCCTCTAAACCCCCCCCTCCGGACGCGCCCGGCGCAGGCGAATCGAAGGTGCCGTAGGGATCGTGTTGTACACGCAGCGACCATGTGAAGAGATATAACATACCCAACATTCTCCCACTTGTTGTTCTCTTCACATACAGGAGAAATTTATGACTTCAACAATTCAGGGCAACAATGCCCATGTTCTCTTTGCACCAAGAGAACTTCTGAGTACTCACAGACTTTGTCAAAGAGTCTGCAACATTTACCAAAGTGTCAACCTTTTCCAGCAACACTTTGTTCTGTTCAACCATGTCTCTGACGAAATGGTACTGCACATCAATGTGCTTTGTCCTCGAGTGATAAGCAGGGTTCTTTGCCAGAAATATTGCACTTGAGCTATCACAACCAATTTTTACTGCATTCTGAACAAAACCAATACCTGAACACAATCTTTGCAACCATACAGCTTCCTTACTTGCATGGGTAGCTACCATGTATTCAGCTTCTGTAGTTGAGAGTGCAACTACAGCTTGTCTTCTACTCATCCAACTGATTGCTCCTCCAAATAGATTAAAAACGTAGCCACTTGTAGATCTTCTGTGATCAAGGTCTCCAGCCCAGTCAGCATCAGCAAATCCTTGTATATCTATCTCTCTGTTTAGACCGGGTCTTCCTTGGTAGCAGATTGCAGAATCTGTAGTGCCACGCAAATACCTGAAGACCCTTTTTACTGCAGTCCAATGTTCCTTTCCTGGTTTTGACATGTATCTACTCAAAACTCCCACTGCATGGGCTATATCTGGTCTAGTACAGACCATGGCATACATCAGACTGCCAACTGCACTAGCATATGGAACATGAGACATGTCCTCTACCTCTTCTTGTGTAGTGGGACACTGTTCTGCAGATAACCTTACACCTACAGGAATGGGCACCTTCACTGGTTTGCTTTCCTGCATATTAAATCTCTTCAATATCGTTTCAACATATTTCCTCTGATTTAACCAGAGTTTCCTGTTTTCACGATCTCTTTTTATTTCCATGCCCAAAATGAAATTTGCAGCACCAAGATCTTTCATGTCAAATTCAGATGACAGCTGATTCTTGACATCCTTGATGATTTCTTTGTTGTTTCCAATTAGCAACATATCATCAACATACAATATTACATAAATAAAATGATCACCAATTGGCTTAAAATAAACACAGTGATCAGCTTTGCTTCTTGAGAAACCAAGTCCCAGTATATAAGTATCAAATTTTTGATACCACATTCTGGGAGATTGTTTCAAACCGTAGAGAGACTTTTTCAGCTTACAGACAAGCTCCTTTCTTCCTTTCACCACAAACCGTTCTGGTTGCTTCATATAGATCTCTTCATTAAGATTTCCATGTAGGAAAGCCGTCTTTACATCCATCTGTTCTACTTCAAGATCAAAAGCAGCAGAAATAGATAAAAGAAATCTAATAGAAGTCAATTTTGCAACAGGTGAAAAAATCTCACCAAAATCGATGCCCTCAATTTGGGAGTAACCTTTCGCAACTAGTCGAGCCTTGTACTTCTCCACTTTACCTGCTGCATTTAACTTCTTCTTGAATACCCATTTGCTTCCAATAGGCTTTCTTCCTTCTGGCAACTCAACCAGATCCCATGCCTCATTTTTGTCCAAGGCATCCATTTCTTCTATCATGGCCTTCTTCCATAGTTTACTATCTTCTGAATCCATTGCCTCTTTAGCAGTTCTAGGATCATCATCAGTAATAGATAACACAAAATTAGAACGAAAATCAGGGGGACTGTACCTTTCAACTTGCCTTCTTTCTCGGTCAGATCTCCTCAATACCGGAGTCTGTGGATCCGCCTCTTCATCTGATTCAGACGATTCTGCCTCCTCATCTGATTCAGACGAATCTGGTTCCTCAAAAGAGTCACCTCTTTCATCCTTGATATCAAAGTGTAGCTTCTCTGAATCCTTTTCCTTTGGTACATCCTCAATCCTGGAAGTGCTTTCAACTTCTCTGAAGATCACATCTCGACTGTAAATTGTTTGCCTTTTTACTGGGTTCCACAGCTTGTAACCTTTCATTCCATCCTTGTAACCAATGAAGATACATTTTTCTGCTTTATTATCCAACTTGCTCCTTTTCTCCTTTGGAATATGTACAAAAGCATCACACCCAAACACTCTGAGATGAGAGAGAGAGGGTTTCTTACCAGTCCAAACCTCATGAGGTGTCTTGTCAACCAACGCTGATGTGGGTGTCCTATTCACTAGGTAACACGCAGTGTCAACAGCTTCTGCCCAGAATTGTTGTGCTAGCCCTGCACCACTGAGCATACTCCTTGCCTTTTCCATCAATGTCCTGTTCATCCTTTCTGCAACCCCATTCTGTTGAGGTGTGTATGGAGTAGTCTTTTGCCTTGCTATTCCACACATTTTACAGAACTCCTCAAATTCACTTTCACAGAATTCTCCACCGTTATCTGTTCTGAGTACTTTTATTTTCTTCTCAGTTTGATTCTCTACAAGAGCCTTAAATTCTTTGAATCTATTAAAAACCTCAGATTTCTTACGCAGGAAATAAATCCAAGTTTTTCTTGAGAAATCATCTATGAATGAAACATAATACACAGATTTACCTAGTGATGGAACAGGCACAGGTCCAAAAACATCACTGTGTATTAATTCTAAGATTCCTTTAGCTCTTACAACACCAGATGAGAATCGTACCCGATTCTGTTTACCATATAAGCAATGTTCACAGAAATCGAAATCTAATGTGAAGTCAGACATGCCTTCAGCCATACTTTTACCTTGTAATAGTCGAAGACCCTTTTCTCCAATATGTCCCAGCCTTCGATGCCATAGCGATGTCTTCTCACTAGAGACAGTAAGGACTCTGTCTCCTTCATTTTTACCCTCAGAAACAATAGTGCTGTTACATCCATTTTTGAAGGTGCTTCCCAACAACTTGTATAGAGTTCCAATCCGAACTCCCCTCATCAGCACCAATGACTCTCGAACCATCTTGCATGTGTTCTTTTCAAATAAAGTTTTCACACCTGCATCATCCATTTTACTTACAGATATAAGGTTTCTAGCCAACTTTGGAATGTGCAGAACCCCGGGAAGAGTTTTAACCCTTCCATCTTTGAGCAGTAGCTTGACCTTTCCTCGACCTATGATTTTCGCTACCGAGTTGTCTCCCAGAAATACATCTCCTCCATCATACTTTTCGTATTCAGAAAACCACTCCCTGTGAGGAGTCATATGATAAGACGCACCTGAGTCAATCAACCACGAATCATGCTCTGCATGTGTACTTGAAGATGCCAGATACACATCTCCTCCTTCCTCTGTAGATTCTTTCCCATCTGCGGATGGAGCGTCATTAGGTCCTCTACTTTTATCAGTAATTTTCGATTTACAATCCTTCTTGTAATGCCCAGCTTTTCCGCACTTCCAGCATTTTCTTACAGAAGGTCCTGGAGATTTAGATCTCCCTCTAGATTTAGATCTACCACCTGAAGACTTATTTTTAGATCTGTCTCCAGGGCGACCTCTTACAAATAAGGCATCCTTGGCTGAACTGTCTATGGATCTCCGCCTCATTTCCTCCGATAGTAGGGATGCAACCACATTCTCGAAGTTTAGCGTGGTTGCATTACTCCCAATAGCTATGACCAGATTATCCCATGAATCTGGCAAAGAGCACAACAGACTAATACACTTTTCATCATCATCAAGTGCAATACCAACAGATGTCAACTGACTTACCAGAGTATTGAAGGCGTTTAGATGCTCTGATACAGAGTCTCCATCAGTCATCCTCAGAAGGTACAATTTCTTTCGCAGAAATAACTTATTTACCAGGGACTTTGACTGATACAGATTTCCCAGTTTGTCCCATAGCTTCTTTGCACTGTCTTCTCCAGATACGTTCACCAATACCGAATCTGCGAGGCAAAGGCGAATGGTGCTCCTTGCTTTTCTTTCCAGCTTTTCCCATTCTTCTTTTACCATACCAGAGGGCATGGTACCTGGATCTACTGCGATCCACTGTTCTCTATCTACCAGAAGATCTTCCATCTTGAGCTTCCATAGCTCAAAGCTCTGACCATTAAATTTCTCAATCTCGAATCTAGAACTGCTCGCCATTCTTTAAAGAAAAATAAATCACCGCTGCAAAGCTCCCACTGAAACCAGGTTTATCACAAATCCAAGATCGAGCCAAACCCTTGGAAACAAAGGCGTCCCTCTGAACCCAAAAATGCTCTGATACCAAATGTAAGTTTTAAACCTTAACAGTGAAGTACAAACATATATCGATTCTTAAGCATTTACAGACAATACACAATGGCACACACATTACACAGAGATTTTCACCTGGAAACCCTTAACCGGGAAAAACCAGCAAAACTTAGAGCCGCATAGCTCCTTTTTCATTATATGTTTATTTTACATGTACAATACAATAAATGGTATTCTGCAGCATCTAAAACCCTAATTCGTTTACCCGAATTAGGTTACAACCCTAATTCCTTTTACCGGAATTAGATAGAGTACAATGGGTCGAAAATCGCGAAAAAGCAAAAAGCAACCCAAAAAAAAATTGCGCTCCGCGCGGACTCCGGGGGCCTAACGGCCCCCTCCGTGTCGTTTCGGAACCTAACGGTCCGAAACGAAGGGGGTGGGCCCTGTCGGGCTACCCCCCCCTCTAAACCCCCCCCTCCGGACGCGCCCGGCGCAGGCGAATCGAAGGTGCCGTAGGGATCGTGTTGTACACGCAGCGACCATGTGAAGAGATATAACATACCCAACAACAATGATGATGATGATGATGATGATGATGAGGAAGTTGATGATGATGATTATGTTGATGATGATGATGAATATGTTGATGATGTGCTGCATATTCCTCGTCATCTTCATCATCATCATCATCATCATCATCATCATCATCATTGTCATCATCATCATCTCCAAATTATCCATAATCATCATCGTACTCATATTCATCATCATCCACCATCATCATCATCATCATCATTATCATCATCATATCATCACGACGAAGACGATGATGATGTGTTTCATATTCGTCATCATCTCCAACAACATGTTCGTCATCTTCATCATCATCGTCATCATCATCATCATCGTCATCATCATCATCCTCATGCTCGTCCTCACAATTATGATGATGACGACGATTCTGATGATCATGTTGTGGATGATGATGATGTGTTGCATATTCGTCATCATCTTTATCATCAACATCATAATCATCATCATCATCATCACCATCATCTCCATTAGTCATCATCGTCATCATCATCATCATCAACATAATCATCACCATCATCTTCATCATCATGATCTTCATCATCATCATCATCATCATCATCATCATGAAGATGATGATGATGATGATGATGATGACGACAATGAAGATGGTGATGATGATGATGACGATGAAGATGGTGATGATGATGATGATGAACACTAGAGATGATGATGATGTCGATGATGAAGATGATGACGAATATGCTGCACATCATCCTCATCCTCTTCATCATCTTCCTGATGATGATGATGATGATGGCTATGACGAGTATGATGAGGATGATGAAGATGTCGATTATGATGATGAAGACACTGATCATCGTGACCATGATCATATGATGATGATGGTGATGGGGAGGATGATGAAGATGGCAATGATGATGACTAATGAAGATGATGATGATGGCGATGTGTTGCATATTCGCCATCATCTTCATCATCAATATCATAGTCATCATCATCATCATCATCATCTCCATTAGTCATCATCATCATCATCATCATCATCATCATCATCACGATCATCATGATCTTCATCATCATCGTCATCATCATCATCATCATCACCATCATCATCATGATGATGATGAAGATGGTGATGATGAGGATGACGATGAAGATGGTGATGATGATGATGATGACTACTGGAGATGATGATGATGTCGATGATGAAGATGATGATGAATATGCTGCACATCATCCTCATCCTCATCATCATCTTCCTGATGATGATGATGATGAAGATGGCTATGACGAGTATGATGAGGATGATGAAGATGCCGATTATGATGACGAAGACAGTGATCATCATGACCATGATCATATGATGATGATGGTGATGGGGAGGATGATGAAGATGACGATGATGATGACTAATGAAGATGATGATGATGGCGATGTGTTGCATATTTTCCATCATCTTCATCATCAACATCATAGTCATCATCATCTCCATTAGTCATCATCGTCATCATCATCATCATGATCAACATCATCATCAACATCATCATCATCATCATCACGATCATTATGATCATCATCATCATCGTCATCATCATCATCATCATCACCATCATCATCATGATGACGATGAAGATGGTGATGATGATGATGATGATGAAGATGGTGATGATGATGATGATGACTACTGGAGATGATGATGATGAAGATGATGACGATTATGCTGCACATCATCCTCATCCTCATCCTCATCTTCATCATCATCTTCATGATGATGATGATGATGAAGATGGCTATGACGAGTATGATGAGGATGATGAAGATGTCGATTATTATGACGAAGACAATGATCATCGTGACCATGATCATATGATGATGATGGTGATGGTGAGGATGATGAAGATGGCGATGATGATGACTAATGAAGATGATGACGATGAATATGATGATTTTGATGGTGATCATCATATTCGTCATCATCATCATCATCTTTATCATCGTACTCATATTCATCATCATCCACCACCACCATCATCATCATCATATCATCATCATCATCACCATCCTCGTCCTCACAATGATGATGATGATGAAGATGATGACGATGATGATGGTGGTGATGATGATCATGTTGTTGATGATGATGAAGATGATGAGGATGATGAGGATGATGTGCTGCATATTCGTCATCATCTTCATAATCAACATCATCATCATCATCATCATCTCCATTAGTCATCATCTTCATCATCATCGTCGTCATCATCATCATCTTCATCATCATCATCATCCGCATGCTCTTCCTCACAATGATGATGATGACGATGATGATGAAGATGATGATGATGATCATGCTATGGATGATGGTGTGGATGATGATGATGATGTTCTACATATTTTTCATCATCTTCATCATCAACATCATCATCATCATCAATCATCATCATCATCATCATATCCATTAGTCGTCATCATCATCATTATCACCATCTTCATCGTCATCATCATCATCATCACCATCATCATCATCATCATCATCATCATCATCATACTCATATTCATCATTATCCACCACCACCATCATCATCATCATATCATCATCATTATCATCATCCTCGTCCTCACAATGACGTTGATGATGAAGATGATGACGATGATGATGGTGATGATGATGGTGATGATGATGATCATGTTGTTGATGGTGATGAAGATGATGATGATGAGGAGGATGATGTGTTGCATATTCTTCATCATCTTCATCATCAACATCATCGTCAACATCATCATCAACATCATCATCATCATCATCTCCATTAGTCATCATCATCATCACCATCTTCATCATCATCATCATCTTCGTCATGATCTTCATCATCATCATCATTAGATCATCATGACGAAAAACCTTATTTTATTGCAATTGTGATTCCACTTACAACAGATGAACACTATTCATAAAATCTTCCACGATGAGGATGCCCTCCATGACTACTTGATTAGATCCTTTACATCTCATCATCTTCATCCTACACTAAGACAAAAATAAAAGCTGCCTTAGATTTTGATTAATACAGCAATGTAAAGAAGAGTGCTCTGCATATTACATGAAGCCAAGCTTAAATCCCTTGTGTGCTATGCGTTTCCAGCCTTCCATAGGGGTGGGAGTATCAAGACTGTTATCCTTCCCCATAAATTAACCGGGCAAATATTTCCCAGCAAATAAAACTAACCATCAAAGTGCATTTTGTCACATCTGCATCGCCCTAAGAGAATAAAATCTGATGGTAATTATGAACAAATTTGACATACTGTGATCTCACAATAATCGCACCTCTGAGCAGTCTTTATACAACATTAATATATATCTACTATGTATTTAATTATTCTTGATGTAATACATATGTTTCTAACTGAAAATTAAATTAATGTTTTGAAATCAAAATACACAAATTTGTAAATATACCCTTAAACCCCCAAACATCTAGAAGCACTTAAATGCACTTAGGGATAATGGGTTAGAAACTTAGAAGAGGTCCTAAAGGCCTTTATGGGGGAGGGGCTCTAGGCATAACTAGACACATTTATATCTAGTGGGCAATAAATACAATGAACGTTACCCACCAACCATTGCAATGTTCAGCAAGGACGCACACGCCTCTTCCGCGCACGCGCTAGAGGCGCGTGCACGTCCCTGTTGAACATAAAATTTAGAAAATCACCCACTTTCTTTCTCCCGCATTTTTTCTCATTCATCGCGTTCTGTTCGCTGGTTTCACGCACAGTCCAACAAGCATTTTTATGGTAGATTGAATTCATACACCATTTGGATAAAATATACAATATTTGGGGCTCTATTTGGCTCTTTGTATTGAATACACACCTATTGGACTCTATTTGGATCAATTGAGTGAATACACAACAATTGTACTATATTTTCGTTTTTCCAAAAGCGAATTGAATATGGGAAATAGATGTAATAATCAAAGAAAGTCTAGAAGGAGGCCGCTGCCCCCTGAAAAGGCCCATGAGATAAGAGAAAATGCCAGGTTGTGTAAAAATAAAAATGTTAGTGCCTTAGATCCATCAACAAGCAATTACGAAGTGGTTGAAGTCAATCAAATCTTTCCTGATGTCGAGTATGAAGGGATGGATGTTGAACAAGTTCTTAACTGGCAACCACCCCAAGAAGAGCACCCACCTGGCGAACACACTCCATTGCAGGAACAATTACTGAACGAAGGGCCACAACAAACCATTGACGAGACTCATACTTCCTTGCCGACTCCCTGCCTCAACTATCAACCAGACGAAGAAGAAATCCCAGACGTATTCATTTGGATGAAAGTTCATTTTCAGGACTTGAAGGTAAGATTCTGAAACGTGCTATTGATTTCCATTGTAACAAGATAATCAAATATTTTTTTGAATCCAAAACCGATGCAACAAAATGTCAATTGTTTCTTGCTTTGTTAAAATCACATTATCTAGCTGATGTTAGGAGAATTTTGTGCATAAAGGTAGTTAAAAGTTCAGAGGCCAACAATCATGTTGTTAGAAATCTACAATCTGCATTTAATTTGATTGGAAAAACTTCTCGCACAAAAGATTTTAATGCGGCCCGTCGTGTACCATCAGAATCGATTGTAGACAAATCCACAAGGCAATGTCGCCTACTATCACACATGTCTAAAATATTTAAAGTAGATAGAAAGACTCTTCAAAAGTATTCTGCCATTAGAGAAAAACTTGAGACCCCAGGCCTAAAAGATTGTTGGTCCTTTGTTGGTAGGTTACCTCGTTCAGACATGAAGCTCATTGATGTTGTTAAAGAACTAGTGCAAAAGTTTTGGCATGATAACACTAGACCGTCATCGAATCAAAGAGATGTTTTAAAGTTGAGAAAAGGTGTTAGGGGGGGGTGAACCCCATGTCAAGCACTTCCTTGACACCACACAAACAGACTCTATGAGAGGTTCAAGAATGAGCACACACAATTGAACTTGGGCCAAAGGTCCTTCGAAAAATGCTAACCCTGGTATGTTAGAATTTGCATTGATCGCAGTACATGTTGTTGTAGATACCATGTAGAATTTGAGTACTATTATGATACATATAGACATATATTTTGTGGTTTGCATACTAACATTGTGCAGGATTGTCCTTCATTACAACCACCGAATGCATCCAGAGAATTTATACATAGCATAATGTATCGAAGGCCTGAAGGAAAAAAATATTACAAAAGATCATGTTTATTTTGGACGTGTTCTGGTTGTAGTGGATTTGCATTATTGAGCCGCTGCATCCATGCAACCACGGAGCACGAATTTGGGAGGATGTCAGCAGAAATGCATAACTTCCAGTACATAACATATCAAGTAGATAGTTCGAAGGAAAGCAAAAAAATTGCATTAGTGAAGTCATAGGTAATCTAAGTTTGCATGCTTTCATACTGTACATGTTGAATTTGTACATATATATTCAGATTGAAAATTTCATGTTGTATTAATGCCCTTGGTTTTGTGGCACCAGGTACAAATTTATGATTTCATGAAGGAATTCTACCAAAAGACCGAGCATTATGTATAGCACATCCATGTAGCATGATGGCAGGATGAACAGTACAGACAGTGCAGGGGCACCTTTCCCAAGGGCACAATATTGTTGGTTGTGGACTTGGCGAAAAACTATACCCTATAGCCACAGAATGAGATTTAAAGTCAATACTAACATTCAGACCAAGTCAGCATAATGGTTCATATCACGTACAGGCACGCGCCAGAGAGTAGCAACAACATGAGGATAATATTGAAAGAGACCAACTTCTACATCAGTGACGACAAGTGCCACGACCTGCATTATGTGTAGCATTGCTTCAAAATTTTCTATGATCAGCTGAAGGAGAGAGGGATACATATGGATCAACATTGGATATGGTCAGATGATTGTGCAGGCCAGTTAAAAAATGCACGTGTTTTCCAGTGGTTGAGTATGTTGCACAAGACTTATGATGTGACTCATGTATGGAACTATTTTGAGACCGGGCATGGAAAGGGAGAGCACGACGAGGCTAGAGCATGTCTCAAAACTACCCTACGAAGGGAGGAGATGAGGTGCATGGGAGGCCCTCATATTCGGAATGCTGAATCCACAGTTCGATGGTGCAAAGAAAAAATGTCAGATCGAACTACGGAGCAACACATACCAACAGGTAGAGGACATGTTGTCAAAAATTTATGGAATGTAGTTGATATAGATCGATCGCGTTCTTATATTTGTAGTACTATGCAAGGCACTCGTGGATTTCATTCGGTTCGAAGCTCAAACAATCCTTTATTTGAAATATGGACGCGAAAACTTGCTTGCTTTTGTGGGTCTTGCAGTAGTTGTGAGTGGGATGAGTGCGAATCAATGGATTGGGTTGATGAATGGGATCATGTATCACTTGCAGTCGACCCACGTGCAGTTGCTGAAACAATCTAGTTAGAGGAAAGCCAATCCTCTATTTCGAATGAATAGGATCATATATCTGATCTTGTACAACCAGGTAAACATTTCTGCATGCATATCCCAGTTCCCTCCTTGTTTTTGTAATTATCCAAGTTATCAAACCACTACTTGTTGGAATATGACCTTAAAATGCATTTTTGCAGGACACATCTACACAGTTGTCTCCTCGACAGACAGTGCAATTGGGACGAATTATTGGTTGGCACAATGAATCCAGGGGAAGCAAACCCTCCTCGCATCATTAACGGATAGTGAAGGCATTACCTTTCCGACTGGTTCGATGGTTGTTCAGGGGGAATATCTTACAGTGGATGGAAAGGGACCAAAGAGCAATGGCTACACATACACAGATTATAGACTAGGGTCGCGGGTGTATCACTTTACGCACTTGATCGTGGGTACAAACATCCAAGTACAAACGATGTCAACGAAGTCATCAAACAAGGTACGCTACTTACTAACTCATGCAGAGCATGAGAGGTTGTTCGAGACAATAAAAAACCGAGAGGATCCAGAAGGCCTAATTGACTGAGGTACATAGTATAGCCATGTGATTGTTTAGTCATGTACGGTTAATGTTATTCATGTTAGATGGTTTATTTGATATCGTTATCTTATATCGTTTATTTGATGTCTGAGTTATGATTAAGTTATGATTTATAGCCATGTGATTGTTTATTCATGTATGATTAACCCTAGAAGCACTAATATAACCCTACAAACATAATCTAGCCCTAGAAATCCTAGAAAGCTAAAATAACCCTAGAAACACTAATCTAACCCTCTGAAACTAATCTAGAATCCTAGAAACATAATCTAGACCTAGAAATCCTAGAAAGCTAAAATAACCCTAGAAACACTAATGTAATGCTCAGAAACTAATCTAGAATCCTAAAAACATAATCTAGCCCTAGAAATCCTAGAAAGCTAAACTAACCCTAGAAACACTAATCTAACCCTCAGAAACTAATCTATAATCCTAGAAACCTAATGTAGCCCTATTAACCTAATCTAGCCCTAGAATCCGTGACCCACCACACGTACCCTCAATAGCGGGTATTTGGACTCCAAGTGGGATAGGATCACTATTACAAGGGTTTGTTACCCAATCTATTAAGGGCCCAAGTCACATTGAGTCATTTCCAGTTTTATATAGCCTATATGCCGCCAATCAAATGCCAAAAAATCTGGCTGGGAGAACACTTGTTATCTTACACACTCTAATTAACCTCTAGGCAAAGCAACGACCATTGCTCTGCAACCTATGAAGGCTATGCAAGAAAAAAACTAAGAGCTACTAATCAGAGGAGGGTAGTTGTCACTGGATTGGGAGTAGTCACTTCCTTTGGTCATGATCCAGGTACTTTATAGGGAAATCTTCTTCAAGGACAGAGTGGTATCGGTGATATTGAGAGCTTTGATTGCTCTGATTTTGCAAGTGTAATTGGCATCAATGCGATTCATTTGCTTCCTCTCATTTACACCTCTTTTTAATTTTTATACTTGAATTGTAAATGTGGAATAGTCCACCAAGTCAAAGGGTTTTTTCTCATCATGATCTCACCAAGAGCCACATACACAAAAACCCCCCCATCTATTACAGTGATTCTTCACAGGTGCAAAGATTGCACACTCCCTCACTGAGCAAAACCCTAGTTTCCAAGATGGACGTACAAGACGAGGGCGGGGCCACCGGGCCGGAGGCGAGGGGCACCCCTAGCACTATCTCGGCGTGCTGGATCCAACGGAGTCGACGATTCGTCGATCCGAGCCACAGTATTCCTTCTATGGCTCGTCCCGTCTCGCTGCCAGAAGGCCTTCAGGGACCCCTATCCATATTAACCTAATCTAGCCCTAGAATCCATGACCCACCACACGTACCCTCAATAGGAGGTATTTGGAATCCAAGAGGGATAGGATCACTATTAGAAGGGTTTGTTACCCAATATATTAAGGGCCCAAGTCACATTGAGTCATTTCCAGTCTTGTATAGCCTATATGCCACCAATCAAATGCCAAAAAATTCAGCTGGGAGAACACTTGTTATCTTACACACTCTAATTAACCTCTAGGCAAAGCAACGACCATTGCTTTAGAACCTGTGAAGGCTGCGCAAGAAAAAAACTAAGTGCTACTAATCAGAGGAGGGTATTTGTCACTGGATTGGGAGTAGTCACTTCCTTTGTTCATGATCTAGGTACTTTATAGGGAAATCTTCTTCAAGGACAAAGTGGTATCGGTGATATTGAGAGATTTGATTGCTCTGATTTTGCAAGTGTAATTGGCATCAATGCAATTCATTTGATTCCTCTCATTTACACCTCTTTTGAATTTTTCTACTTGACTTGTAAATGTGGAATAGTCCACCAAGTCAAAGGGTTTTTTCTCATCATGATCTCACCAAGAGCCACATACACAACCCCCCCCCATCTATTATAGTTATTCTTCACAGGCGCAAAAATTGCACACTCCCTCACTGAGCAAAACCCTAGTTTCCAAGATGGACATACAAGATGAGGGCAGGGCCACCGGGCCGGAGGGGAGGGGCACCCCTAGCACTATCCCGGCGTGTTGGATCCAACGGAGTCGACGGTTCGTCGATCCGAGCCACGGTCTTCATTCTATGGCTCATCCCGTCTCGCTGCCAGAAGGCCTTCAGGGACCCCTAGCCCTATTAACCTAATCTATCCCTAGAATCCGTGACCCACCACACGTACCCTCAATAGTGGGTATTTGGACTCCAAGTGGGATAGGATCACTATTAGAAGGGTTTGTTACCCAATCTATTAAGGGCCCAAGTCACATTGAGTCATTTCCAATCTTATATAGTCTATATGCCACCAATCAAATGCCAAAAAATCCGGCTGGGAGAACACTTGTTATCTTACACACTCTAATTAACCTCTAGGCAAAGCAACGGCTATTGCTCTGCAACCTATGAAGGCTGCGCAAGAAAAAAACTAAGTGCTACTAATCAGAGGAGGGTAGTTGTCACTGAATTGGGAGTATTCACTTGCTTTGGTCATGATCCAGGTACTTTATAGGGAAATCTTCTTCAGGGACAGAGTGGTATCGGTGATATTGAGAGCTTTGATTGCTTTGATTTTGCAAGTGTAATTGGCATCAATGCGATTCATTTGCTTCCTCTCATTTACACCTATTTTGAATTTTTCTATTTGACTTGTAAATGTGGAATAGTCCACCAAGTCAAAGGGTTTTTTCTCATCATGATCTCACCAAGAGCCACATACACAAAAAACCCCCCATCTATTACAGTTATTCTTCACAAGTGCAAAAATTGCACACTCCCTCACTGAGCAAAACCCTAGTTTCCAAGATGGACGTACAAGACGAGGGTGGGGCCACCAGGCCAGAGGGGAGGGGAACCCCTAGCACTATCACGGCATGCTGGATCCAACGGAGTCGACGGTTCGTCGATCCGAGCCACGGTCTTCATTATATGGCTCATCCCATCTCGCTGCCAGAAGGCCTTCAAGGACCCCTAGCCCTATTAACCTAATCTAGCCCTAGAATCCGTGACGCACCACACGTACCCTCAATAGGGGGTATTTGGACTCCAAGTGGGATAGGATCACTATTAGAAGGGTTTGTTACCCAATCTATTAAGGGCCCAAGTCACATTGAGTCATTTCCAGTCTTATATAGCCTATATGCCGCCAATCAAATGCCAAAAAATATGGCTCGGAGAACACTTGTTATCTTACACACTCTAATTAACCTCTAGGCAAAGCAACGGCCATTGCTCTGCAACCTGTGAAGGTTGCGCAAGAAAAAAACTAAGTGCTACTAATCAGAGGAGGGTATTTGTCATTGGATTGGGAGTAGTCACTTCCTTTGGTCATGATCCAGGTACTTTATAGGGAAATCTTCTTCAAGGACAGAGTGGTATCGGTGATATTGAGAGCTTTGATTGCTTTGATTTTGAAAGTGTAATTGGCATCAATGCGATTCATTTGCTTCCTCTCATTTAAACCTCTTTTGAATTTTTCTACTTGACTTGTAAATGTTCAATAGTCCACCAAGTAAAAGGGTTTTTTCTCATCATGATCTCACCAAGAGCCACATACACAAAAACCCCCCATCTATTACAGTTATTCTTCACAAGTGCAAAAATTGCACACTCCCTCACTAAGCAAAACCCTAGTTTCCAAGATGGACATACAAGATGAGGGCAGGGCCACTAGGCCGGAGGGGAGGGGCACCCCTAGCACTATCCCGACGTGCTGGATCCAACGGAGTCGACGGTTAGTCAATCTGAGCCACGGTCTCCATTCTATGGCTCGTCCCATCTCGCATCCAAAAGGCCTTCAAGGACACCTGCTGGATACCTACCGAGGTCGTAGAACTCCAACCGCACAACAAAACCGGGTTCCGGGGAGTCGTGCAGGTGTGTCTAGGCAGGTTCTGGCCGGGAACGCTAGCCACAAGTTCCTAGTCGGTGATTTTCTAGAGTTGACCCCCTACACAAAATGCGACAACTCATGCCGTAGATACAAAATACATGGCAACTCGTGCCGTAGATACAAAGTACATCAAAAATGGTGCACAAAAGTGCCACATAGTGGCTAATGTACATAACACGTGGCGTGTCAAGCATTGTGACTACCGTCATCACTCCCAGGTGCAGATCCAAGTCAATCTTCCTACTCTTCGAGCTACCGGTGCCTCGGGTCTTGGTTCGTCTAGGAGTAGACCGTCTCTCCGGGATCTGGAACAAATGATATAAGATACTGTCATTTTCAAGCATTTGCAACATTTACCACATTTATAAAACAAATGTAGAATTCAAATCTTAAATAAATCACCTCTGACATGAGTGGGAAATGTTGGGTAGGTGTCCTGGATCTGCGGAGCCTCTCAGCAATTCCGGCCTACAACGTTTAAAACAATCATTTCATTGAAAAGTCATAATTGCTTAAATTAATTTTTGTTAATGCATCAAAATATTTTCATAAATTAACTTGATTCTCACCGTGAACACCTCCGGCGATGGACGTGGCTGGCCTTCTGGGCTAGTAGGTGGAGCAGATGGCTGGACAACCAACTCCGATGCAGTGATGGGAGGGGGCACAGATGTAGTGGCAGCCACTACAGGTGCAACCACTGGAGATACTGATGAGGATATAGGAAGAGTAGATGCCACAATAGTGGCGGGAAGTGGGTATGTTATGGTGGGAGAAGACACGGTGGTATGGGGTGGAGGAGGACCATGTGGACTATGAACCCCTGCCGGCTGTAGAATGGAGGGTATTGAATGGAAAAGGCTACGGATGGTGTTGAGGGATGGTGCATGGGAGGGAAGTCCTGCATGGAGGGAGGAGGATGGACAAATGGGAGGTTGTGGACGAAGAGGGGAAGGTGGAAGGAAGGGGGGTGTGGACGAATGGGGGAGGATGGATAGACAAGGGGGCGTGGATAAATTGGGGGGGATGTATGGACGTAGGGGGGTGGGCGAATGGGGGAGGATGGATCGAGGGGGGAGTATGGTCGGAGAGGGGGGGATGGATGGAAGGGAGGGGGTGGACATAGGGAGGGATCTAGATGAAAGCGAGGGGGGGGACTCATGGGAGATGTTGGATACATAGGACTAAAATGCGAAGACACAGCTGCTGGTGGAACCTACATATACATTTGTAATATCATAATTTAGTAAACAAACAATAAATTAAACCATAGTAAGTTGTAACAAATCAAATTAAAAGCATTCTTATAACTACACATTGTACCTATGTATATGGTGATGTGCCAGTCCCTGGCGGGGGTGGCTGATCACCGTAGTCATGAAACACCTGTGGACAACAAAATGCATGCATGTTATGAACATGTTAAACAAGTCATTATCTAGGAAATCAAGATATTCAAAAACATTGTACGAACTATCAACGTGTATGCCATAAATATAAATACTTGAGTAATATAAATGACATAGGTAATAACAAAATTGTGTCAGGTACTGAAAATACCTCTGTGTGGGGTGCCGCAATTTCATTTGCAACTGCCATTGCTGCATCCAGGTTGGGAGATTCTACGTTCTCCCATCTTTGTGTATCAAGTTTGAATAACTGTACATTGAAATAATAGTTTAAGTCAAACAAAAATACTTTCAAAATACTTTACAAGTTATAAAGTGATGATTGAAAACACATTAAAAAATTTGCTGACCTGATCCATATAACAACCCTTGATCGGGCCAGGGCAAGTGTGCCCGCAATGGGGACAAAGATGTGGCATTGTCCCCATCGAACTGGAATGCCCAGCATGGCTACCATCGGTCAAGGGTCTATCCTGGCCCTGTCGTGAAGGCCCTGCACCTAGATCTCTATCAAGGTCACCCGACCTCTCCACTGTAGTCGTTGCTACAAAGGAGGTGTGTCTGAGGAGACCACGTGCAACATTTCTCATTGCCACCGCGATATGATCAAGCTTATGGGGCAACTGAGGTCGCTAAGGAGAGGGGTTGGGGTTGCTCCTCGGAGGTGGTGGCCCTCTCAGTGGGTTCCTCCTAGAAGCAGGTCGATCTTGGGCAAAGCCACGCCCAACACCCTAGAACTCGGTTATGTCAAAACAGTTGACATGTAAACCGAGGCAAAACTCATCCCACAGTTGGCAAAGGAAGTACTGTGGAACCTCCCTATTATTGCAAGGAGGTTTATCGTACACCATGAACCACCTCTGCATCCAATTGTCCCTCCACGGTTGGTAATGACACCAATCCATGCAAACACGTGCCTTTGTAATGATCGGTGGTTGGCCTATTTTCGGCTTGGTGAACATACTATATAATTGGGCTTTTGAAATGTTCAAATCTTTTATTGCTTCCTTGGAGATGCCCGTGGAGTAGTACTCCCGCATCCTAGCTCTAAATTGATTCATGTCTGTCAATTGCTGGTATGCATGTATGAGGGAGTCGATTGAGTTCTAAATTGATGTGGCAAGAGACAATCGAGATGGCTCACCCGAGTTTCTAAGTTCGTGAGTGTGCACTCGCATTTCATTTACATAGTGGTTAATGTCATCTTGTTCAAAATTAGGTTGTGGGTTTTGGTATTGTTCGACATTTGGATTGTGTTCACGGTTTTCTTTGGCATTGGGTCCAAGGTTTGGGTTTTCTTGTGTTCCACCGAACTCGGGGTTAACATCTTGTTCACTCATTGTCTCAATTTATAATCTGCAATAGAAAATTGGTTCATTGTTTTCAAAATTTGAGAATTATTTACAATTAAATAAACAAAAAAAATCAAAAAATTGATACAAAGAATGAATAAAATGAAAACAAAACTTGATATTTACCTATCAATCACACTGTTGATGAGTTAGTGGGTGTTGTGGGGTGGTTTTGACGTTGATTTGGGCAACTTTGGTGCTTCAAGTCACGCATACGCGGAGGTGCAAGTCGCGCTCAACTGACCAATTGAACAATGCGGAAATTGGGCATTTCTTTTTTTTTTAACAGAGGCGCGTGTGCACCACTGTTGCGCGCACGCGCCTCAGTTCGGTACCAAACCTAGAGGCGCGTGCACGCTTCCTTAGGTGCGTACTCGCCATTTTTTTTTTTCGCTAGCACGCCCCCATTGCAACGAAAATGGGGACCATCTTCGTGCGCCCGCCCAATATGGAATTTGATAAGGATGTAATAATTTGATGGATGCCATCACATTGTAGCTTCAAAAGGGGAAGGGTCAGTGCAAGCTAATGAGGGTCACTTTTGGCACGTTAGATGCAATAGAAAACTGAAAAAGCAGGCATCCCTCAACTTACTTGGATTTTTTGATTTACTTACGGAAAATATCTTGCATTGAGTAAAAAAGATGAAATGTAGGAAATTGAATCACGTTTCTGAATATATAACTTTTATGTATTGAAAATTTGCATAGCTATGTCAAGTTTCATTTTTCCTAACAGACACTTTTTATTTTTCAGGCAAATGATAAGGTATATGTTTTTGTGGGTAGAGCCTTTGAGGGCCTAAATGATGGAATCAAGCTACAAAAATCGGCATGCATGTAGAGAACACATAGCACTTGTGCGTCATTATTTTTCGAAAATTAAATTAGTAATTTTATAATTTTTTTATAATTGTCTAAGTGATCAAAGCTAAAAAATAGTACCTCTTTTGTGGGTAGAGCCTTTGAAGGTCTTAATGCAAAAATCTTGAAATGGGTTTTTCATAGAACGTGGAGGTTAGTGTCCTCTTGTGCACCATACAATTTTTTTTTGAAATGATTGAGAATTGAAAAAGTTATGGAAGAAACACTAACAATGTGTTTCACGAGTTAAGGAGGTAGGACAGAAAAGAAATTGAAAGAAAATAGGAAAAAATAATATTTCAAAATAAAAGTTACATATTTGGAATATGCAGAAAAAATGCTATTTGTGTCTAAGATTTCGTCAAAAATGACTATGTGTAGCATATTGTAACGAGTGGCTAAGCACAGGCTTCTCCAGAAACTGGAAGAAATACCCAATTAGCTTTGGTTTTTCATTAACATAGCACAGGTTTGGAATTACCGAAGCAAACTCCAAAGCATACACATAGGATTATTGTTGACATGTGAGCATGTGACTCGGCCTGTTTAAATTCAAAAATATTGCCGCGCTTTTAGATTTAAATAACGCGTACGCGTTATATAACTAAATAACGCGTGCGCGTTATATCAATACTTAACACGTACGCGTTATATAACTACATAACACGTACGCGTTATATAGTTACAAAACGCGCTCGCGTTATTCAAATCATAAAATACATGTTTAATACTTGAGAAAAAGGGGGTGTGGAAGTCAAGGGAATTTTTGTTTAATATTTGAGAAGGGGTGGGGAAGGGTCAAGGGAATCTATGGTTAATATTTAATAGGGGTGGGAAAGGGTCAAGGGCTTAGAAGGATGTTGGAAGCTTGAGTGGGGAGAGATGAAGGGAATGAGAACATGATGGGCTACAGGGGGTGAAGGGAAGTGGAGCTTGAGAGCACTATTAGGAGTAGAATAGATTCTGAAGAGGTATAGGGTTAGAAGTTGAAAGTGAGACTTGAGTGACAAGGGGGAATGGATGGAGGCAAGGGGGATGTGAGAGAGAAATAAAGAATACAAGGCGGGGAGAGACATAGAGCGAGGGAGGGAGAGGGACAATGGGGAGGAATGGATTTGGAGGGAGTGAGAGATAGATGGGGATAGAACGAAATAAGAGATAGGAAGGGAGGGACAGAAAGTGTTGGTGGGAGACATGCAGAGAGTGGTGGCGATGGAGAGAGAGGGAGTGATGGAGAGATTGGGATAGGTTGAGGGAAAGATGAGGGAGGGATAGAAGGTGAGAGACAGGCGATGAGAGAGGGAGGGAGAGAAGGTAGGGTGAGGGATGGAGGGAGAAAGTTGGAGATAGATATGGATGGAGGGGGGATGGGTTCGAGAATGGAAAGTGACATAATGTGTGTGTATGTGTGTGTGTTTGAGAGAGAGAGAGAGAGAGATTGATGGTTGGGGAGAGAGAGACTAGAGGGAGTTGTGAGCATCATATTCTCCATCAGCATCATATTCTTCATCATCATCATCTTCATGACCATCATCGTCATCATCAACATCTTCATCATCATCACCATCATCATCATCATCATCATATTCCTCATCAAATCAACATCTCCATCATCATTATCATCATCATGATCATCATCTAAACATCACCATCACCATCATCATCAACATCTTCATCATCATCACCATCACCATCATCATCAAAATCTTCATCGTCATCACCATCACCATCACCATCACCATATTCATCATCATTGTCATCTCTAGGTTCCCCATCAACATCAACATCTCCATCATCATCATCTTATTCATCATCATCATCTTCATCACCATCATCATCATCATCAACATCTTCATCATCATCACCATCATCATCATCATCATCATCTTCCTTGAATCAGATCAACATATCCATCATGTCACCATCATCTTCTTCATCATCATCTAAACATCACCATCACCATCACCATCATCATCATCATCATCATCTTCATCATCATTACCATCACCATCATCATCAACATCTTCATTGTCATCACCATCATCATCATCATCATTGGCATTTGTAGGTTCCTCATCAACATCTCCATCATTATCATCTTCTCCATCATCATCATCTTCATCACCATCATCATCAGCATCAACATCTTCATCATCATCACCATAATCATCATCTTCATCGTCATCAGGTCAACATCTCCATCATCATCATCTTCTTCATCATCTTCACCATCATCATCATCATCATCATCTTCATCGCCATCTCCATCATCTCCATCATCTCCATCATCATCACCATCACCATCATCATCATCTTCATGACCATAAACATCTTCATCATCATTGTCATCTCCCCCTTCCTCATCAAAATCTCCATCATCATCATCATCATCATCATCATCATCATCACCATCTGAACATCACCATCACCATCATCGTCAACATCTTCATCATCATCATCATCATCATCATCATCATCAGCAGCATCAGCATCATCATCAAAATCTTCATCGTCATCACCATCACCATCTTCATCATCATTGTCATCTCTAGGTTCCCCATCAACACATCTCCATCATCGTCATCTTCTTCATCATCATCATCTTCATCACCATCATCATCGTCATCTTCTTCATCATCATCATCTTCATCACCATCATCATCATCATCAACATCTTCATCATCATCACCATCATCATCATCATCATCATCTTCCTCATCAGATCAACATCTCCATCATGTCACCATCATCTTCATCTTCATCATCATCATCATCATCATCATCATCATTACCAACACCATCATCATCAACATCTTCATCGTTGTCATCACCATCATCATTGGCATCTGTAGGTTCCTCATCAACATCTCCATCATCGTCATCATTGGCATCTGCAGGTTCCTCATCAACATATCCATCATCGTCATTTTCTCCATCATCATCACCATCATCACCATCATGATCTTCTGAACATCATCATGATCATCATCTAAACATCACCATCACCATCATCGTCAACATCTTCATCATCATCGCCATCAGCATCATCATCAAAATCTTCATCGTCATCACCGTCACCATCTTCATCATCATTGTCATCTCTAGGTTCCCCATCAACACATCTCCATCATCATCATCTTCTTCATCATCATCATCTTCATCACCGTCATCATCGTCATCAACATCTTCATCATCATCACCATCATCATCATCATCATCTTCCTCATCAGATCAACATCTCCATCATGTCACCATTATCTTCATCATCATCATCATCATCATCATTACCAGCACCATCATCATCAACATCTTCATCGTCATCACCATCATCATTGGCATCTGTAGGTTCCTCACCAACATCTCCATCATCATCATCATTGGCATCTGCAGGTTCCTCATCAACATATCCATCATTGTCATTTTCTCCATCATCATCACCATCATCACCATCATGATCTTCTGAACATCATCATGATCATCATCTAAACATCACCATCACCATCATCGTCAACATCTTCATCATCATCGCCATCAGCATCATCATCAAAATCTTCATCGTCATCACCATCACCATCACCATCACCATCTTCATCATCATTGTCATCTCTAGGTTCCCCATCAACACAACATCTCCATCATCATCATCTTCTTCATCATCATCATCTTCATCTCCATCATCGTCCTCATCAACATCTTCATCATCATCACCATCATCACCATCATCATCATCATCTTCCTCATCAGATCAACATCTCCATCATGTCACCATCATCTTCATCATCATCATCATCACCATCATCATCAACATCTTCATCACCATCATCATCAACATCTTCATCATCATTACCATCATCTTCATCAACATTATCATCTTTATCATCTTCATCTGCATCATGATCATCTTCATTGTCATCACCCTCCTCCTCCTCATCATCTTTATCATCTTCATCTACATCATGATCATCTTCATTGTCATCACCCTCCTCCTCCTCATCATCTTGTGCACTTATGCACTTAGGGATTAATGTTTAGAAGAGGGTCTAAAGGCCTTTATGGGGGAGGGGCTCTAGGAACAAGGTAAGACAGAGAGGGCAGGGGGGAGGGATAAAGGCGTAGAGGGTTAGTGATTAAGGGAGAAGAAGGGAGAGAGTGCTATAGGGAGGGATAATGACGAAGATAAAGAGAAGGTGGAGAGATGGAGAGTGGGGTGGTAGAGACATGGCTGAAGGGAGAGAAAGAAACATGAAAGAAACATGTAGGGAGAATGAGGGACAGATATTTAGAAAGAGATAGGGGGTATCTAGGGATTATTGGGAGAGAGCTAGGGGGTATTAAACCATACAAAACATTTGTTTTGTATGCAATCATATAAATTATTAGTTTTCTTTGATTTTGTTCGTTGCCCTAGCCGTGCACCTAACCTATTAATTGTGCTTGACTATATCGCGTTCGCGTTTTTTCACTACATATCGCGCACGCGTTTTGTATTTATATAACGCGTACGCGTTTTGCAACTCCAGAAATAATGGCCCGTTGCTTTCCGAGAGCAACTTCACTCTGTCCGAACGAAAGCAATAATCCCGCAATTTTTCGAACAGCACGAGCCCGCGTCTGAAAATTTTCACATTCTACACCAACTCCATCATTTTTTTTTATGCAGGTGCAACATTGAGGACATCTTTCATGGTTGCTCACTGTGGTGTTGGGTTATATGGCCATATTTGAAGAAAATAATTAGCAAGCTTGAAGAATCTCCAATTGAAGAACACCAAAGATAAGGCCTTTGAAAGATTCATTTTGCTTATATTTGAGGAGCACACAAGATAAGATATCAAGCTTCAAGACCAACAAGGAAGAACTTCCATTTGCTTATTATTGAAGAGCTTGTAATTTATGAGCAACAAAAACAAACTATATTGAATTGATCATTGTGGTGATGGGGAATGCACGTAACCGAGTAAACAAATCAACAAGGAAGAAGAGATCTCAAGAAGTCATTGAAGAAGAGAAAGAAAAGAAAAGAATATACATGATGAATTGGAGACTTTCTTTGGAAACTAATCCAAATCCAATTGTAGAGGATACCATGGTTCATCCTATTAATCCACGACAAGAGGGACCTTCAATTTCCACAATAGTTGTTGAACAAGCACCCCATGGAAGTAATCAAGAAGCAAAACGTAGGTGCTCATTAGGGGATGTTTCAATTCCCACTTCAAGTCAAAGTGATAAGTTACCATCTCAAGATGAAGCTCACGAAGAAACACCCAATTTGCTATCCGGATGTGGTTATACAAGCGATGAAGTCAGAGAGGCGTTGGACATTTTGCCTACTGTTGAAGAAGAGAATGTTATCCACACCATCGATGAGGATGTTGGACTTCCACAAGGGGATGTTGGACTTCCACAAGGGGATGTTGGACTTCCACAGACCATGGATGAGGATGTTGGACTTCCACCATCCAACTACCAGGAAGAGAATGAAGGACACCAAGCTACTACTGAAACGCCAGAGCGTCTTGGTGATGCGCTACATGGTACAATTCCAACCCCCTTACCTCCATTAGCAAGCACACGTCGAAGAACTCCGAAGCGTATACAAGTTGATGAAAGACTTATGAATTCCATTGAAGGTACGCTATCTAAACGTAGTATTGCTTATCAAACTCAACAGATACTTGATAAATATTTTGTTTCTAAATGTGATGGAGATAAATGTAGATTATTTTTATCATTGTTAAAATCTAGGAGCATGAATGTTGTTAGGAAAAGGTTAGGGATAAAGATGATAAAGAATTCTGAACCAAGTTCTCATATAGTTAAAAGCCTAGTAGATGCATTTGGTAAAATTGGTAAGAACACACGTTCAAAGGGCTGCAATGTTGCTCGTCGTGTGTTGTCACAATCAATTGCAGATAAGAACACCAGGGCCCTTCGTATTCTCAGGCCTACATCCGAACTAGTTAATTTGAATGTAAAAACCCTCCGTAGGTATTCTATTAGAAGAGAACATCTTGACACAACCGATCAGACAGATTTTTGGGCCTTTGTTGGTCGGTTGCCACGTCGTGACATGAAGCTAGTTGATGCACTAAAGGGACTAGTGCACAGTTTTTGGCATGATCACACAAGGCCTTCTTCAAACCGAAAGGATGTACTAAAACTAAGAAGGGGTTCAAAGGATCGTGAACCACATACTAAGCATCTTCTTGATATAACACAGACAGAGCTTTACGAGAAATTTAAGATTGAGCATAGACAATTGAACTTGGGGCAAAGATCTTTTGAGAAATGTAAGCCATGGTATGTTAGAATAAATACTCTTCGTAACACTTGTTGTTGTAGATACCATGTAGAATATGAATATTACTATGAAACATTTTTGTACATTCGTCGTGTGTTGCATACTAACATTGTGCAGGATTGCTCCATGACAATACCACCGACTTCATCAATAGAATTCATTCATAGCATCATGTGCAATAGGCCCGAGGGGCAAACATACTATGCAAAATCTTGTTTGGATGGAACATGCTCCAACTGTGCTGGAATGGCATTATTGAGCCAATGTATGCACGAGAATGGAGACAATGAATTTGGGAAAATGGTTACAGACATGAAAAGTTTCAAATATATCAACTATGAAATAGTCCCAGGGAAAGAAAGCAAAAAAATACAATTGGTGACATCTCAGGTATGCATTTATATCTATAAAATTATGTTGTAACGGTTACATTTCAATCCTTACTTAAAACAAAAAACTGACATTGAGATCATTTTGTGTCACCAGGTACAAGTTAGTGACTTCATCAAGGAATTTATTGAAAAGACACATCAATATGTTCAGCATGTCCACTTGGCACGATGGCAGGATGAGAAGTTTAGAATATGCAGAGATACATTTCCCCTTGGTACTATACTTTCAGTTGTTGATTTTGCCGAGAACTACACTCTGCAACCTCAAAATGAGATCCAAAGTCAGTATTATCACTCTGAGCAGGTTTCCTTGATGGTCCATATCACATATAGGCATGGCCCAAATAGCACTGAAGAGCAAAGAGAAATTCTGAAGGAATATCACTTCTACATAAGTGATGATAGGTGCCACGACTTCCACTATGTACGTCATTGCTTCATCATGTTCTATGATCACTTGAAGGGAAGGAACATACAGATGGACCGACACTGGATTTGGTCTGATGGGTGTGCTGGTCAGTTCAAAAATGCACGCATATTTCAGTGGTTGTGTTCATTGCATAAAAACTACAAAGTGCCACATATGTGGAAATATTTTGAGACTGGGCATGGTAAAGGAGAGCATGATGGAGCCGGAGCATGTGTCAAAACAGCCCTACGAAGAGAGGAATTGAAAGTATCTACAGAATCTACTATTCTAAATGCTCAATCTATAGTCAGGTGGTGCACGTCAGTAATGGGAGAGGAATCAACTATGCGAGTAGAATCCACAAGAAAGAGACATGAGGAGAGATTTTTTTGGGAGGTGGTAGACATAGATCGTTCACATGCATGGGAATGCAAGACTGTGCCTGGGACTCGTGGCTTTCATTCGGTTCGAAGCTCTGATAACCTAGTATTTGAAATTTGGACCAGAAAACTCGCTTGTTTTTGTCCGCCTTGTTGTGATGGTGACTGGGATGGGTGTGAATCATTGGATTGGGTTGATGGATGGGATCGCATATCACTTCCACTTGATCAGCGTGCAATTGTTGAGTTAACTCCGTTGGAAGAAGACCAATCATCTATTTCTGCAGATTTTGATCATGTCTCAGACCTTGTACAACCCGGTATGATGCATTTCCTTAACATTTTTTGTTTGTTTACGTAGTATTCAAATGCACATTAATGGCCTTGTATCGCACGAAAAATATTTTGATCATATACCTACAATCATAGAATGCAGGGCACATATACGCAGTGGTTGCCTCAAAAGATACTGAATGGGGTGATGAATACTGGTTGGCACGCTGTATAGATGGAAAGCAAACCCTCATTGTGTCCATGAATGACGATGAAAACAACCACTTTCCAACTGGGTCTATGGTTGTTAAAGGTGAATACTTGACACGGGACAGCAATGGAAGAAAGAAGGGTGGATATGTTTACAGGGATTACAAACCAGGTGCAAGTGTGTATCACTTTACCAACTTAATCATTGGCACAAACCTTCAGGTACGAACAATGCCTAGTCGAAATACATCGAAGGTACGCTACTTCTTACCGGATACAGAGCACGAGAGACTAATGGAGACCATCAGTATAAGAGATGATCCGGAGGGCTTGGTTGTATGATAATAGGTGGGATCTAGCATGATGAGGTACGTTACATACTTTTAATACTATACTATTTATACTATTTGTAATTGAATATTGATATATGCTCAATTTTCACATGTATGTTTCATATGAATATGTCAATTTTGCGTTCTTGATATGCCAAATTTACGTTTACGTTGTTTATAAATATGCCAAAAGTTCTCTTGTATGTCAAGTTTATGAATATGCCATTTTTTACATATGATCAGTAAACCCTAAAATTATATTATGTTCATCATGTTGGTTATTGGCTTCACCCAACAAATTTAATTCAATTCATGCTCACTATATTAAACAATACACTTATATTAAATTTAATTCATGTCTTGTTAAATATTTCATAATGAATTAGCTAGTTGAGAGCACCACCTTAGACCAAGCCATCATGATCAACATCTTCATCATCATCACCATCATCATCACCATCATCATCATCATGGACCTGCAAAACCCTAGTTTCCAAAGTGTCTAGGCAGGTTCGGGTTAGGAACACTAGCCATACCCGCCCGGTGGATGATTTTCCAAAGTTGACCCCCGTGTGCAAAAATTGCACACTCCCACACTGAGCAAAACCCTAGTTTCCAAGATGGACCTGCAAGGTGACACATGGGCCACCGGGTAGGAGGGGAGGGGCACCCCTGGCACTATCCCGGTGTGCTGAATCCAACGGAGTCGACGGTTCGTCGATCCGAGCCACGGTCTTCATTCTATGGCTCGTCCCGTCTCACTACCAGAAGGCCTTCAGGGACACCTGCTGGATACCTACCGGGGGCATAGAACTCCAACCATGCAACAAAACCGGGTTCCGGGGAGACCAGCAGGTGTGTCTAGACAGGTTCGGGCTAGGAACACTAGCCATACTTGCCCGGTGGATGATTTTCCAAAGTTGACCCCCGTGTGCAAAAATTGCACACTCCCACACTGAGCAAAACCCTAGTTTCCAAGATGGACCTGCAAGGTGACACATGGGCCACCGGGTAGGAGGGGAGGGGCACCCCTGGCACTATCCCGATGTGCTGAATCCAACGGAGTCGACGGTTTGTCGATCCGAGCCACGGTCTTCATTCTATGGCTCGTCCCGTCTCACTACCAGAAGGCCTTCAGGGACACCTGCTGGATACCTACCGGGGGCATAGAACTCCAACCATGCAACAAAACCGGGTTCCGGGGAGTCCTGCAGGTATGTCTAGACAGGTTCGGGCTAGGAACACTAGCCATACTTGCCCGGTGGATGATTTTCCAAAGTTGACCCCTGTGTGCAAAAATTGCACACTCCCACACTGAGCAAAACCCTAGTTTACGAAATGAATGCACAATGAAGCCACTGGGCCATGGGGAGACGAGGGAGAGGGCCCCCTAGAGGTAATCGCACGCCAGGAGATCAACGGAGTCGACGGTTCGTCGGTCCGACGTCCGGTTTCCGAGTTATGTCGAGTTGCAAGTCGCATGAAAATGCCGTTCAGGGACACTTGGTGAATTTCCGTCCAGGAGCCAAAAAGCAAACGAAGCAGGAAGATTGCGTGCCGTTGGCTCCTGCAAGTGTGTGTGGGCAATGCCGACGTGGGAACACTGCCGGGAGCCATAAATCCATGATAGTAAATTAATTCATGACAAAAAAAACTGAATTATTCCTTTCAATGGATGTGGTTTTCAATTTCCTATGTTGTTAGGTCAATTTGGCACATTCATTGAAAGAAATTGTAGACTTTAATGATGATCACAACAAGTGTGTTTGTTAAAACCTTGCGAAATAGAGCATCAAAAGACCTACATTGTAGGCCATATAATTGTGTTTGTTTACCTTTTGTTTGATGTACCATGCACAATAAGTAATAAAATAATTTTTGAAGTAGGTCATTTCATTTTTCTGATTTTTTCTTTGGTGGTGTTGAAAAAGACCATTGTTCTTATTGATGGGATTTCATGTGCTTATGATTCTTTGGATAATATGGACACATACAAGGACACCATTATTAGACTAATTCATTATGAACAATTTAATATGAGTAATCTACATAAATGAATTGAAAAATTAACAAAAATAACAAACAACCCATATACCTTGGAATATAACACAAGAGTGACCATGTTAGGCAATCTTACTTATCTACTTACCTATGGTCATTTAAGTAGACCATTTGGATCATGTCTATTACTAATGATCTCCATTAACTTTTCATGTTCACAATGAGGCTTGAAGTATCATACCTTTGATGGGTGCTTCCTTGGCATTGTTTGTAGTTTGAGGTTTGTATCGAAAACTAAGTTTGTAAAGTGGTATATAGATTCACCTAGTCTAATCTTGAAATACATAACCAACCTTCTTCCATGTTTGGTCATCCAGTGTTAGATATTATCCTTTAATAACCATCAAACTGATTACAAGTTGATCACCATTGTCATCTATTAGTGAGACATGAGGGTTTCGTTCGCCTTTAAGGAACATGCCAACAAATAGTGAGTGCCCCATTCATTATCTTTCAGGGAAACCATTGCATATATGTTCATTTTAAAAAACATCAGTTCCAACGTGTGAGTCCACTAAATAGACAAAATGTAATGTATTCATGCTAGTTGATAAGATTTAATCTCATATTCCCTAAACTTGGTTGTACAAGATTTGAGACATGATCATAATGTGGTGAAATGGTTGATTAGTCCTCATCCAACTAGGATAATTCAATATTTATACCTAGAATAATGGGGAGTGATAGAATTTTCTTGTCCATATTTCTACTATAACATTGTTTGAGTTTCAAACTAAATGAAATCCACAAATTCCATGCATTATTCTATGTGATTGATCTACATCAACCACCTCCCAAAAATATCTTTGCACATGTCCTTTCCTTATTGAGTCCTCTTCTCGTCTTCTTGTTCCATCTACAATTATTGAAGAACACCATTCAACAATAGATTTTGTGTAACTAATGAGAGAATTTCTCGTAAACTTCCATTTTTACCTGCAGAATGTAATTTTTATGCACACAACATCTCGATCATGATCCCCTTTCCCACACTCAGTTTCAAAAGTCCTGTAAAGGAAACCTTTACATTTACATTTGCATTAACATGACAACCAAGTCTCAAAAATGAGATTGATGGTGTTTATTCTCATGCAATGTATACAGTTAGGATTAAGACAACTGTATAAATCTATGGAATTATAAATGGAGATATTTATCCAAAAGGAAGCCAATGTTGGCCTTGCCAATCTTTTCTTTCCAATGCAAACGAAATATTAGATTCCATTTTGCTATGTTTCCATGTAAAATATATTTGAAAAAAAACATATATTTGGATTATATGGAAATCCTTCTTACCTTTGACATTGTTTGGGATCTGCAGGATGGGAATGAAGTATTTTTTAGGGATTAAGAGGAGTATTCAATTACGCAAACTTATGAATTCCTATTGTGACAAGCAATCCATTGATTTCAACTCCATCACATTTCTGTTTGATGGATGATGTTTGCAAGGTGAGCAAGTTTAACCCACCAATGCGAGATTGCATGCAATTACACTGAGCAAAACCCTATTTTACGAAATGAATGCACAATGAAGCCACTGGGCCATGGGGAGACGAGGGAGAGGGCCCCCTAGAGGTAATCGCACGCCAGGAGACCAACGGAGTCGACGGTTCGTCGGTCCGACGTCCGGTTTCCGAGTTATGTCGAGTTGCAAGTCGCATGAAAATGCCGTTCAGGGACACTTGGTGAATTTCCGTCCGGGAGCCAAAAAGCAAACGGAGTAGGAAGATTGCGTGCCGTTGACTCCCGCAAGTGTGTGTGGGCAATGCCGACGTGGGAACACTACCAACACTGGCTCGGGGGAGGTTTTTGCAGAGTTGACCCACCAATGCGAGATTGCATGCAATTACACTGAGCAAAACCCTAGTTTACGAAATGAATGCACAATGAAGCCACTGGGCAATGGGGAGACGAGGGAGAGGGCCCCCTAGAGGTAATCGCATGCCAGGAGACCAACGGAGTCGATGGTTCGTCGGTCTGACGTCCGGTTTCCGAATTATGTCGAGTTGCAAGTCGCATGAAAATGCCGTTCAGGGACACTTGGTGAATTTCCGTCCGGGAGCCAAAAAGCAAACGGAGCAGGAAGATTGCGTGCCGTTGGCTCCCGCAAGTGTGTGTGGGAAATGCCAACGTGGGAACACTGCCAACACTGGCTCGGGGGAGGTTTTTGCAGAGTTGACCCACCAATGCGAGATTGCATGCAATTAAACTGAGCAAAACCCTAGTTTACGAAATGAATGCACAATGAAGCCGCTGGGCCATGGGGAGACGAGGGAGAGGGCCCCTAGAGGTAATCGCACGCCAGGAGACCAACGGAGTCGACGGTTCGTCGGTCCGACTTCCGGTTTCCGAGTTATGTCGAGTTGCAAGTCGCATGAAAATGCCGTTCAGGGACACTTGGTGAATTTCCGCCCATTTTATAATTTAAGCCACTTTTAAATATTTGAACTTCCATATTATTTTGGAAAGAGTATAATATTTCAAAACTCCTAAAGAGACAAAAACACATGATCAAAACTCCTAAGGCTGTAATTTAGAGTAGTAATAATGGGGGTGATGGAGTTGAATTTGATCCTATGGAAGATAATGATACTAATATTATTGAGAATAAAGGGATAATAGGTTGATCCATGACACCTTTGTTTGCATGGATGAGGATGCACCTATGTATGAGACCTATGATAATATTCATGATGTACATCTTATTGATAAGGCACACAAAGGCCTATACAAGAGATCAAAGATGAGTCACTTTGTCTACTAATTTGATGTTGATAAAATTGAAGGTATTGAATGACATTTCAAACAATGGTATGACAAAGATCCTAATGTATACACAAGGTTAATATATAAGGTGCCCCATAAGGTTCTTTGTCATATCCCTATAATTCTAGGTTTTTGATGATTGTTTAGGTTAAAAAACATAGCACATTATATGGATTATCATGTACAAAGATAAGTGAAGATGGTATTATATGAGTGGCTACAAATGGTTCTCAATTTACGATCATCAAGGAAATATTACCCATTTTTAAAGAAGAACCTCATAATGTTAGACTTTCATTGGTAGTTGATGGCAATGGGTGTGCATGAGTGAGTTCGTTGAAACCTTGAAAACATTGTATTGCATTTAGTTTGATTAAATTACACGAGCAAGAAATTTGACATAACTTGTAATGATCATCCAAAATCACAAATTTTAATTAGATACCAATTAGTGCATGCATGTAGTGAATTCGTTGAAACCTTTGAATATAATAGTTTGTTCTTTTGACATAGTGCATTCATGAGTAATAGATAATCCACACAAATCAACACATTAGATTGACACAAGTACATGTATCCAAAAGTACATATATATCCAAAAGTGCATGTCTCCAAAAGTACATGTATATCCAAAAGTCTCCAAAAGTGCATGTCTCCAAAAGTACATGTATATCCAAAAGTATCGAAAAGTACATGTATCCAATGAAGTCAATGTACATGTCTCCAAAAGTACATGCACAATAAAGTCAATGTACATGTCTCCAAAACTGAATGTATCGAAAAGTACATATATATACAAAAGTATCCAAAAGCACATGTGTCCAAAACTATCCAAAACTATCAAAACTCAAGCTTTCTCTTGTTATTTCCCGACGTTGATCCTCTAGGCACATCCCTAGGATCAATGTGCATCCCTGGATCCTGCAAATTAAATATCAATTGTTAAATTCAACTAACTATGTACACTAATACATTATCTCAACAATTATCAACTGGTGCATGGAAAGTGCATGAAACACTTGGTCACTGAAGGACATCTCACCTCAACTGACAAAGGAGATTGCGTTGCTTGTGTAGCAGATGGAGCCGTCGGTTGAACATCTAGGATGGTTGAACCAGGGGGGCCAGGCACTGCTCCTGCTGGTGGTGGCTACAATGAAAAAATGTTGAAATAGTTAGAAATGCATGAATAAACAATAGGTCCAACAATAATAAACTATGTAAAGATAATGTTGAAATAGTTACATACCTGTGTGTGATCAGTCGCCACTGCAGATGCGGCACTAACTGCTGCATCAACCATCGATGCAAGGTTCTCAGTAGACAACTCAGGTTCCTGATGCAGTAAACATGCAATTCAAACATTAACAAAAACGATTTATGCACTGGATTTCAAGTTAAACAACAAATATCATCGAAGGATATACATTACCATGGTGTGAGTAAGCCCATGGTCGTGGGCAGCTGGAGTCTTTCTAGGAGTAGAACGCCTCACATACACACGACCCTTGTTCACGAATGGACTGGAGGGAGATGCAAATCCAGGCAATGGGCCAGATGTGTTGGATGGTGCCTACATTCAGCAAGTGTTCATGTAGTTAGACATGCATGATTCAACAAACAAACATGTATTTAAAAAATGTCATTTTTAATTGTTTACCTGGAGCCCAGACGTTTCAGGGGACGGTATGACCATGGGTACTACCTCCACATTACCTTGCCCCTGTGAAGGATCTGCCGTCTGCAAGTTTAATAATTGTAAATATTAGACCGTAGATAGCATTAATGAACTAAAATGTAAAGTATGTGGAAATTAACAAATTAACAAGTATTAAAAAACTGAAATTTTAAAATGTTTACCTCGGTGTGAGATACGGCAATAGGTGGTATATAAGATGGGCCTACCGAATGGGTAGCATCATGCCCCCTTGTAGAGTCTGGAACATCCGGCTCTGGGGTGTCACTGCCGGCATAAAGCATCAACTGCAAGTTCACAAACATAATATATTAGCTCAAACTATATATATGTGTACAAAAACGAAAATAAATGAAGAATTTATTACAATTAACCATCAACATACCTCTCTCAAAAACCCACTGAAGGCAACATCTGAGGAAATACCATAGCAGGGACGACCACATGATGTGCACTCGTGAGGATCAGCACTAGGATGGGGAATAGTCGATGGTCCTGCACTAGTGGATGGTCCTAATGGTCCTGCACTAGTGGATGGTCCTGATGGTCCTGCACTAGCTGATGGTCCTGCATGGTGACGAGCTGGTGTATGTACCACACCAGGGACAGATGTCCCTTCCTCACCCATATGTTGAACCATCCTGCCATGGCGAACAACCGCCCGTGCCAAACTCAAAAATGCATCCCGTGTCTGCGGAATAATGCGATGTGCTGGTGGGACATCTGTCCCAGGCAACTGCCTGCGAGGTGCAGGGATAGGGCGATCCTGGTCTCGAAGCCTGGCATTGGGTCGGTTTTGGGGCATCCCCCCACCGATCCCCTGAAACTGTAAGATGTCAAAATAGTTAACGTGTTTATGCAACACGAACTCTGCGTACATCTTTCGAAGGAAATATAAGGGAATTTCCCTGTTGTTGTGTGGTGGCATATCAAAAACCATGTACCATCTGTCCATCCAGTTATCAACAAATAGTTGAAACGTGCACCACTCAATGGAGATATGCGGCCTGCTTGCATTTGGGATTTCCCCCATCCGAGGGTCCCTAAACAATGCAAATATAATCTCTTTGGATATTTTCAACTTTTTTACTGCATTGTAATCTAGTCCATCAGCATATTGTTGTCTTTTTCTTTCTCTGTAAGATGCAATATCATATAGGACATTCGTAGATTGTGAAATGGTGTCCACAATTGCATCCAAGGTTGATGCAAGTGAACGGCGAATCCTGTCGCCACCACTAAAAGCTGCACTTATGCCCCTCAATTGGGCAAGCTCAATCAATATTTCGGCATTGGTATCCATAGCCGCAACTGCAATAAAGACATTAATACAAAAATCATTAGAAACATATACATGGTATATAATGACGTCTCTTCAAAATTGAACATGTATTAAATCAAACTCACATAAGCAATTTAATGGCATTCACTTACATACATTTAAAACTTAAAATTAAACATTTGACAATTAAAAAGTAAGTTTGTCAGATTGGCAGAGAGGAGGAGGAGGAGGATCAAGGCAGTGATGAGTTTGTTGATTCAGGCATGGAGGAGGAGGATCAGGGCAGTGATGAGTTTGCATCTATGTGTCTCAATGTCTCATTGTGTTTTGTGATTGTGAATGACAAATGTGTTGTGATTTGTGAATGATCTAATTTATATTGAATATTTCATATTTGTAATTGTAAATGTAATTTCTATTGAATATTTGTAATTGTAAATGTTAAATTTTATTGGATGATCTATATGTCTATATTTTTAAATTTTAATATATTTTAAAAATATATTAATTCCGGGGGTCACCGTGTCCTACGTGTCATAATTCCGGGGGTCACCGTGTCTACTGGGGATCAGGGATCAAATTTGAAGGGTGGGGTCCCATTTCACTATGAAGGGCTATGAGATATTGAACACTATTGAAGGCTATGAGATATTGAACACTATTGAAGGGCTATGAGAAATTTATTAATATTTATTCTATGTGTATATATGGATGTGTTCATGTTGCATGGATTGGATTCTAGGTTAACCGAGGCCTTTTTAGAGCAAAGAATGGGGTAATTACTATTTGGAAACAAGTTTTTTATCAAATGTAAATTGCGGTGATGGAAGATATTGAGGGTGCCACATGTTGTGGAGAAAGTAGTATTGATTCCTATGACGTAATAGGGAGTTCAAAAAGTCTGGTTTCAAGTATTGTCATGCGTAGCTCGATTGATTTTTCTCGCGCTAGGGTTGTAGCAACTGTTATGGCCATTACTGTTAAAAGGATTGATGGGGTGGAATCCCGTGAAACGATGAGTTCTTTTGTTAAGATGTAGATTCAGTGAAATTTGGTGGGAGTCTCATGTTCATTTTATGCACAAAATTCGATTACTTGATTTTGTTGCATTGTTAACTCTCCTCCTAGTCATAGCTACAATCTCTTATATAATTGTGAAGGTTATCAATCCACTCAATATATTAAAGTTGTAGTAGGCCAAAATCATCCACATATTTATTGTACTCACAAATGTTGACATTCCAATTTCTATGTAGAGCGCCCATTAACATTAGATTGTATGGGACAAGTTTTTGAGGCATGATGTCATTATCTCATAACAACAAGCTTTTTATCCATAAATATGTCATCTACAAGCCAACGGAATTGTTCCTAATCCTTTATAAAACTTTGTCATAATTATATCAATACCAACATCCCTACCTATTGACTTAGCTTAGAAGATATTACACCTTCGGATAACCAAACCTGATTCCAAGGTTGGTAATCATAAACGTAAAAGCATCATCATAAGGAAATAGCATGTTGTGTTGAGGAAATTCCTTTTTTTCCATTTCCTTCTCAGGATAATATTTGGTTGTGGATCATTTAAAATGCATAATTTATTTTAATATTGGGAAGCTAAATTCAAATTCATTAATATATTAATGTGATTTGATTTTTTTATTAATAATAAGTTATTCTTTTCATTTGAAAATGTAATAGTACATCAAAATTTCAATGTTTACTGACGTAGTAAAGTTGAGAGGCTTTATTTTTCAGTGGATATATAGCAGACCTGTAAATTCATAGGATGTCAAAAATCTAGTCAGCCTTGAAGTTGAGCTCCTCAAAGAAAACAAATTTCTTTAAATATGTTTATGGTAGGCTGGCATTGCCAGCTTCGCTTCGCAAACTATCCTGGAGGACTGGAGGAGATAGGGTAGGTGGAACTTGGAAGTAGCTCAACCACAGTGGAATAGGGGTATAAGAAAAAGCTTGTTTCTATTCATGCAATATTATATATTGATGGTCGGAGCCATGGAAGCATGGAATTCGAGCATTGACTTGATACAACAAAGAAAACAAAAGGTGGAACTCGGGAGCTGCAGGATTGACTTGATACAACAAAGAAAACACAGGGTGTGAGGTTGGGAGCCGTAGACGGTAGGATTAACTTGATACAACAAAGAAAACACAGGGCTATAGGTAGGGGCCACGGGCAGGAGCAACAACCTGCAACATTACAAGAAGTTTATGGATTGTGGATTTTGTCTGAAATGCCAAATTCGCGGGGGCACATTAACATAATATATTATACATTGAATACTCAATTAACTCACGGAGTCAGCATTCACGAATTGGTATGTGATAACTTGTAACTTGGTAAGCCCGCTAGCAACAACACGTATGAGCCACCTACTAGGTTTAATAATTTTGTTGATTCCATGAAATGTGTTAAAAACGTAAGCGCTCGCTACAAACACGAGAACTTCAAAGCGTTCAAGCCATGGGTTGCTCAGTGTAAGCCCGTCCACGTAAGTTGCACAATGATATTATTAGAGGCCCAATGGTCCATGATCCATGGATGATCGAACACGTGGATATTGGAGAGTAACCGAGTCCCACTCCCAAGTCACCTAGCTAGTAGCCGCATTCCCAATTTCCCACTAAAAACTGTTGATGGGTGAAATTTGAAGCTACCCTTCTGTTGCAATTTTAAACAGTAGTGGTTAATTTAATTATTGAAGGGCTTACCATGAAATTAAATTTTTTTTGCATGGTAAAATTTGAAGTGGCCTTCTATGACGTGTAAAATGACCTCTGAAGGGCCCTAAAGGCTTCAAATTTGAAGCCTGGTTACAAGGAAGCGGGCTCAGAGCGCGCTTCAGGCCCGCTTTTACCTCCATGTGCAAACCCTATCCGGCTGCACAAAACCACTGGTAACTCAACACCTGCATCCACCCAATAGATCTCCAACTCAGACTTGTGGACGTGCTTGCTCGACTTTATTGAGTTCAAAGATGCTGCCTGACATAATCCCTTTCGAGGAAGGGTCTGCGGCATGCTTCCCCTCTCCGATATTCCATAATTCCCGTCCTGGCAAACTCATCGGCACATTTTGCCGGCATTGGCCTCCTGATATCTATCGGTAGGAGAGTGTTACATGAGAAGCAGAGGCATCTGAGAAATCAGAAGTGAAGTAATTTGTTGTTGTTTCTTTTCTAACCTTTCTTTCATCTCCATTTCTAGCAATTTCTCTTCTTTTGCTTTTTAAATTTTCCACTGTTCGTCAGGGGTTCGATTCTCGTTCGGATTGTTTTATTCCACAGCAAAAAGGGCTTCCAGGCTGGATGGTATTATGAAAACCAGCTACGGGATGGGGTGTACTGCGTTATCTGTATTAGTTGTTATAAATTTCCTTTCAATCGTTTCAGCATTATATGATAATTGTATGTATTTGGATTTGATGTAAACAGGCATGGTGCAGATGTACCTATCTCTTGAGAATGACTGCAAGTGGGGACCAAACTGCCAGCAGTCGCCACACCTGATTCCACAGTAGTAGTCGCAGTCTCTCCAATTGGTGCCTCATAAGTTCAGAGTATCATTATCTTTTCACATGATACAAAACATTTTCACATGATACGAAACCTTGCCAGCTAATGAAAAGACATGAGTGCACTCATTTTCATTATATTTAGTGAGTTGTGGCTGGCGGCGGGGACACTCGTGTCCCGTGTTCTCGTGTTGGGTGACTTAGATGGATACATTGTAGAAAGGGGGTCCGAGTTCTATTTTTTTGAATTTTAGGTTGGATTACGAATTTTTGAGTTTTTTAAAAACGATTCATTTTAATTATTCATTCATCTTGGTTGAGGGAGATTGAGGGAGATGTGAATTTAATGAAAGATTGGGTTATTCCCAATTTTATCAATATTAAAAAACTAGGTTTTTTTAAACAAAAAAATAATAATAATTTAGGTTAAAAATGATAAAAAAAGAGTATGGGTGAATGAATTACCTGATTGGATGACAATCTACCGGTGAATTTGTCCCCTCTAGCTAAATCGAGCAACACCAATACTTGAGTGGGCCACAAACCGTCCTCGTCTAGGGTCAATTTCGCGTTTCTGATGCGTGGGTGCCGCGGGTGGTCGGCAATCGTCGGGACTGTGTATTTAAATTGTATTTTAGATTTACGTAACGCGTACACGTTTTGTAACTACATAACGCGTACGCATTTTGTAGTTATATAACGCGTACACGTTTTATAGTTATATAACGCGTACGCGTTATTGTTACCTAGCCTACATGTCCAATGACATGTTAGGCTCGGGTCTTACCATGGCAGGTGCTAAACATCATAAACGCGTTATGTTTTACGTATCAGGAACGAGTTTTGAAAAAGTAGCATTGCATCTAAAGTGACCCTCATCTTCTTGCACACACCCGGAAGGAAGACAATATTCAAGAAGGTCACAAAAAATAATGGAAGAACTTGATCTCCACATTAAGGATGTACATGTCCAATATGATGGTATTATCTCAAAGGCTAGATTGATAAAATACCAAGCACAAATTCATGATAGATGATACCATTGTCCTTGAAAACAATATTAACGATATAGGTGTGGAGAATCAAGGGAGACCATGGAAGGTGAAACCATATTGACACCCTCATTACCAAGAAAGATTCTAATAAATGCAAGAAGACCTACACCAACACCACTAAGGAAGAAGATGGAATAATCAACAATATTCATCTAATAGTGCATCAAAAACAGTATTCAACAAGATATTATTAGAGGCCTAAAAATACAACAAATTGGAGAAGTCACAATCACATGGAATCAAAATTATGTGACATCCAAGTATCAAGGATTACGATTGAAAATAATTGAATTTGGATGAGTGGATCATAATCAATAGCTACAATAGAGAATGGATATATGGAAATTATATTACTTGTTTTCATCACATGTAAATTCCTTAACCACAAAGCTTTGAGGACAAATATTTTTGGAGATTATATGTTATGAGCCATCTTGGGGGGGCATATATAGGGTTAAATGTATATGATTTGACCCCATTGGAGAGAAAATACATAGTTAAATATATATGTAATGAAGTAAATGTATATGTAATGAGTGAATATGTATATATAGAGGTAATGTAATCACTGTTAAGGATATGATGTCTTCATTTATTCGACTTAAAGATTTCAAGAATTACTTAAATAACCCCTTTGTAACTTTGACTCCACAAATTAACAAGTGTTACTGCACTGCAGTGGCCATGTCCCTGGCAATTTGGTTTTGCAAATTTTGTAAATGATTTACTCATAAGCATTGTTATGTTATTTAATACATGACAAAATCATAGATGTAAAATCCAATTGTTGGAGGGAAATAATAATTAATATATATAACTTATCCACTATGTAATAATTTTAATAACATATATTTAATCGAGAAAAAGATCAAGTTAACAATAAAAATATAAAATTCATATTATAATTTTTGTTTTAAGAAAAATATTATTAAAAATTAATAATAAAAGTATTTAGATTTTGTTTCTAGACAAGTAAAGCCTACTTTGATGCAAATTGATATACTTGTTTGCTTAAGCTTATTATTTGGTTGAATATGGAATAGAAGGCCGTAATAATAGTATTATTAATAAGATAATGTTTTATCATTCACATTGGTGGTCAATATTAACTTATAACATATATTGGTTAAATATGTAATAGTCTTCAATAAAATAATGTTTTATTAACTAATAGTTAATAAGTTTACTTAACTTTTCAATATATATAAAATCACATTCCCTCTCTACATGAAGCATATAAAGGATAGTGTGATAGATGCACAAAGTTATCCATGAACTTATAAAGCACATAAAAATAATGCCATGAACTTTTAAGACACATAAAATGGCCAAGACTTTTGGTTTTAATTAATTTCAATCCATTTTTATATTGATGATCATATTTGTACATACCGCTAAAACCATTGTCTAATTTAAACACTCTTCAATACATAGCATATAAACTCTCAAGACATCCCATCCAAATATTAATTGTGTTAAGGTATATGGTGGAGTTATTTGTTTCATTTTCTATCCACATCATGGTGCTAAGGTATATGGTGTAATTATTAGTCCATGCTATAGGCATAGACTATATGTTCCACTTTTTAGTATTAATTTGTTTTGTACAAAAATATTTATAAAACTTTCTTATAGTTTATCCAATGTTGAAATAATTTACATATTGATTTGTATTTATTTAATAAAATATTTTAATAGGTGTGTAAGTCTAATTGGTGGAAAGTGCATGACAAGACAATTTTCCTCATTGGCAAGAATTAAGTAAAAATGAAAATAAAATAAAAATATAACTACTTTGAACTTGCAAATGTTAAAATCTAAATATTTTGTTTATAGTGGATAGTAGTTGAGCATAATGACATACGGATCTTGTTGACAGTGCCATAGTAATATTTCTGACTGAAGTAAATGCTTGTAGTTCTAGGTTAACTCATGACAAGTGTAGCTGGCTGTGGGCCTAGGTTAATTCATGACAAGTGTAGCTGGCTGTGGGATGACAAGGCTGTGGGTTGACAGGAGCTGCAGGTTGTAATCGGGCAGACTGTTTGTGCTGCAGTTGATGCACGAGCGTGCCAAGATGCATGTATTAGTTATGTTTGGTTTTCCCATTTTAATATTTTTGGTGGTCATCTTCTACATTTGCAGTCGCTGCATGATGCATGTAATATCCCCTGTTTGTGAGTGAAGATGAAGATTTCGTCCCTGAAGGTGCGAGTGGATTTGTGATCTGTGGTTTTTGCTCATTTATCATCCGTGAACTCATTTATAAATTGTGAGAACGAACCAGCCCTTGCTCATGCATCCATGATGCTCTTGACATTGTTTCAGGTAATTTATTTTTTATGATTTCTCCACTAATCAAGTCTATGGTTATGATTGAAGTGTGCACTTTTTTTACAACACCGTTATATATAGTAATTACTTATACTGGATTTTACATGCCTTCGGTTTTCCTCCTTTTAGTTAAGTAGGTCAGAGTTTCCCTTGTGAGTGACGCATGATGTGTCCCATGGATTGTCATTGGTCATAAGTAAACATCAATAAAGTTTCATAAAGTTTCATTTCGATTTGTCCTATGGATTGTCATTGGTCATAAGTAGACATCAATAGAGTTTCATTTCGATTTGTCCCATGGATTGATCTTCTATTTTCTTCAAGCTCCTTCCTCTGGCACACACTTTGGAGCATGAAGCGGTAGACGGGTTTTGTTGCACTACTTGATTTAGGGAACGCATGTACCAAATTATTCTTATTTGGATGAATGATTCTCTTTTATATGAATGAAAACAATGTTTCTCAACCTTGTAAATTTGTGATTTTTGGGGGTGTTTTGCAGTTCTTGGAGGTCATCGCAGGTCTACAAATTCGAGAAATGCAAGGTCGTTGGCTTCTTGTAGACGGGGATTTTGAAGGAGCGCACCTCTAAAACCCGAACTGTACCAGAATGTAGGTGATGATAAGGAACCAGAATATCATTTTCCAGACAACTACATCCCCAAGCTTGAACCCCGAACCAGAATATCATTTTGCAGTGGGCTTGCTGGCTATTAAGCCTTCCCTGGACCTTGCCTGTTCTAATTACAGCCTTGATCTTGTGAACCACAGGTGAAAAACTAACATACTTGTTACTTATCTGGGTATGGGTATGGAGATTGTAATAAATTTATTGCATGTGGATGGATGCCTTGAATAACTGTAATCCTTGTCTTGCTGCTCCTGTTGACGATGTAGTAAATTTTTTGGAGGCTTCCAGTTGACCTCATCTGCCTTCAATTTTAGGATTTTTGAAAGAAATTGTTATTTGAGTAATGAAACGATGCAAAATAAAGTGAAGGTGTATTATTATATGTGTCAAAGGTAGTGTATCATTGTTTTTTGATTGGTTATTATTTTGTGTCTAATTTCTAACGACTTCTAATTTCTATTGTTGATATTGATGAAGTACAAGACACTTACCAGAATAGTTGTTGCCTCTAACATAATCAGATGCAGGTAGCCACTGAAACGGTGCATCCAACTGCTCGATGCATTATGCTGTATTCCAGGTTTATGGTGCATACAATAGAAAAAAAAGCGCATGTTTTGCAAGAGACACAGGTAATGCTACTTTGCATCTTGGCACTATATAGCTCCAGGTTGCCTTTATTTTACCCTGTCTAGTCTTAATTGTCATTCGAAACCAAGACCTACGGGAAAAGGCGGATTTGGGCAGTTTTTTCGGGTAGTTCCGTGTCTTTCGCTAGCAAAGGTGGGCTTATTTAGTTGAGTAAGCCAAGGAAAACTCGCAGCGGAGCATACTGTTCTCGAATATTTGCACCAGTTCAAGATGCCTGGTGCTTCGGGTGCCTTTTGACGACAAAATGGAGTGGACGATTTTCGACCTGATCCGTATGAGGTGTTGGGAGTCTCTCGTGGTGCATTTGATCAAGAGATCAAGTCCAATTACCGTAAGATGGCTTTAAAGTACGGGATTTATTTCCCTTTCTTGTTTTTCTGAGAGGTTGTGTTTCAGTTTTCAGAGTAACGCTTTCAGTTTTGTATCTTTAAAGTTTAAACCCGAAGTCTAGGGTCTTAAATATATTAGTGGAATGCTCAACAAAGCTCCATTCCTATGTCACAGAAGAGGTTGGGAGTCCCTCTTTGTCCTGAGTATACCTGTATAGTTCAAGATGATAAGATTATAGTTGTTGAGGACTATCATACTTGTTGAGGACTATCATTATTCAACTCCTTCTAATCTCTCCACCCATGAATCTAATAGATTATAGTGGTTAATCCAGATAATAGATTATAGTGCTGAGGAGGTCTGCAACGCTGTCTGGTAATTATAATGGCTGAACGTCTAAACTAGTGATGTGTGAAGTGTGAGATGGTGAAACTCGGGCAGCAAATACGGATATTTGAGAATGGTCTGGCTGAGGCTCAACAGAAAGCGACCAGAGCGACTTTGCAGTGGACTAATTGGCATCAGATGTGGGAAAAAGGGACTTTGCAATTAATTAATTAGCATCAAGATGGTGTGTGGTGTGCAGGGACCTGATAGTGGAAGCACAAATGCGAAAGACTTGTGGTTACGACCACAGTTCATCTCCAGTCTCTGCGGGAGATGGAAAAAGGAACACACGACCACGATGCAATTAAGTATCCAGTTCAGTATCTACAGCAATATACTTGCCATTGATGTTTTCGGTTATAGGTAGAATGCTACTTGAAAAGGACAACCTGTTTTAGCCATTACGGCTTTCAAACACCACCATGGCGAACTGGGAAATTCAGTACAATTATAAAAAGGGCATTCCGAAAAATAAATTACATATAAAATTAATGTAGTTGATTTTGCCAATGTTTTATCTGATGACTTTTATTTTTCTCGATACTGAGCGTGTTGCTTTGGCAGGATTTGGAGATGGATGCAATGAAGCAAGAACATAAAAAAAAAAAACAGTCACAAACAACTTCAATAAACGGGGCAACCAATCTTGCCATAATGATATTGCACTTTTCGTTTTCACAGCATATTGACATGTAAAGCCCTAACAGACAACTCATTAGTAATCATGTGACTTTAGAAAAGAAATCTATCAATGGTTGACATCGTAAATTTTAGGCATATATTTATTAGTGCTTCTCTTTGTTTGTACAAGTAACATGTGATAATCCTAAAAGCTGGCTAGAGCAACCATTAAACATTGACACCAATTTAATTTAGAGTTGGGGCAGAAATGGGAATATCTACAAAGATTTCAAACCACTTTGAATCTCAACCCTGTGACGAATTACAAGCTTCAACCACTTCAATTACATCTCTTACTACAAAATATTGAAACACATACAATTGAAAAGACCAGGAGATTATAGCTAAGACATAGAATTTAACCGCTTAAAAGGCAATGAGGCTTAGCATTTTTTCGTATCACAATACACAAATAACTATTGAGGACTCAGTATTATGTTAAAATATCAACAAGGCTGATGGCCATTTTGTTGAGCGAACCAAAAGAAATCATCATAGTCCTTGTATAGGAACCGTCTATATATTTGCCTCAGAAGGAAGGCAGTATAAGGATCAATCACCATGATTCAGACGATAATACATCATAAATAATCATCACAGACAAATATAACATCATTAAATGAGCTTGAAACTCGGCATCTCTGCTTAATCGATAGGCCTCAGATCTCAAAACAAATTCTTCATAATCGATAGGCCTCAGATCTCAAAACAAATTCTTCATTACCTATCATCAGCCCCAAAAAATTTAAGAACAATTCAAATTCCAGCAAACTACATAACTGAAAAGACACCAAAGAAATACCAAAAACAATGAAAACCTAACGGATGGAAACTAAAGGCACTATTTGTGGGTAGTGATTCAGATCTAAAAACAAGTTCCTCATAATCAAATCAGACATATGCTTGTCTTTGTTCATTACCTATCATTGGCCAAAAAAATTAACAATTCAAATTCCAGCAAAATACATAACTGAAAAGACACCAAAGAAATAGCAAAAACAATGAAAACTTGAACGGATGGAAACTAAAGGCGTTGTTTATGGGTAGTGATATAAATCGATATAAGATCTTAAAACAAGTTCCTCATATTCAAGTCAGACATATGCTTGTCTGTGTTCATTACCTATCATCCGCCCAAAAAAAATTAACAATCTAAATTCCAGCAAAATACATTACTGAAAAGACACCAAATAAATACCAAAAACGATGAAAACTAAACGGATGGAAACTAAAGGCACTGTTTATGGGTAGTGATATAAGATTTGAAACAAGATTATTCGTCTTTATGACCGTAAATCCTTGATTTCACATATTGGGTAATGAACAAGCCTGAATTTATAAGCTTTTAAACAGATACAACTTCATAATCAGGCAAAGCTGCATACCCAATAATTATCTTTTTACACAAAAACAATTCCTACTGTGTAGAAGCCGTTGCAATCTGCAAATGGTTGCGTTAAAGATTTGACAGGAATCTTATTAGTATGAGTAAAATCAAAGTGACTTTGATTGTGGGTATTTTGTGAATAGTCAACACAGTAAATATGAGGCCAAAATGTTACACACCATTAAAAAACCACTTTAGTCCCCACATGATCCAAATATATTTTTGTCTTTGAAGGAAGACACTGAAGGAATTTATGATGCAGAACCTCTAACATTCGTAACCATTGCACACAGACAAATACAATAGCAATAAATATTATCTTCCACATAAATATATTTGTAATTTGAAAATTTAAAAAAATACTTTTGATTTTTATCTATGTAAAAATATTTTAAAAATAATATTTTATACATTGTAATTTGAAAATTTAAAAAAATACTTTTGATTTTTATCTTTGTAAAAACATTTTAAAAATAATATGTTATACATTGTATATTTGTAATTTGAAAATTAAAAAAAATAGTTTTCATTTTTTATCTTTATAAAAATATTTTAAAAATAATATATTATACATTATATTTACTAGATAGTTAGCATAAATCTCAACATTTTATTTTGAATGTTATAATTTAAATATTATCTTCTACATAATATATTTGGTAAATATATAGTTAACATAAATCTCAACATTTTATTTTGAATATTATAATTTAAATATTATCTTCTACATAATATATTTGTAATAAATATTTAGAAATTTTAAATGTCAAAGAAATTACCACAAATATAAGTAGGGAGATATTGTCTCCTCATTAAAAACTAAGAACTAAAACAATTAATTATATATAGTTTTATTATTTCATCCCATTTGTAAGTGTTTTACAAGCATTTGCAATATAAAATACTTGTGTGGCATAGTATGTATAACATTAATATGGTGGGTATTGTATTGTTATTTGTTATTTACATCTAATTTGTGTTTGTTAATTGTTATAAATTCAATGTAAATGATAGCATGAGAATAACAATAAGAAAAATGTGTTCTTAAGACTCAAGCGTGTTCTTGAGACGTGGACGGTCTGCATATCACACTGCTTCTCTTAAACAAACATGAAGAGCCAACTTCTAATTTCTGGACAGACTAACTCCTTAATTTCATCCTACAAACCTTAAATTTCACTGCCCTTCATAATCAGGCAAAGCTGCATACCCAATAATTATCTTTTTACACAAAAACAATTCCTACTGTGTAGAAGCCGTTGCAATCTACAAATGGTTGCGTTAAAGATTTGACAGGAATCTTATTAGTATGAGTAAAATCAAAGTGACTTTGATTGTGGGTATTTTGTGAATAGTCAACACAGTAAATATGAGGCCAAAATGTTACACACCATTAAAAAAACCACTTTAGTCCCCACATGATCCAAATATATATTTGTCTTTGAAGGAAGACACTGTAGGAATTTATGATGCAGAACCTCTAACATTCGTAACCATTGCACACAGACAAATACAATAGCAATAAATATTATCTTCCACATAAATATATTTGTAATTTGAAAATTTAAAAAAATACTTTTGATTTTTATGTTTGTAAAAATATTTTAAAAATAATATGTTATACATTGTATATTTGTAATTTGAAAATTTTAAAAAATACTTTTGATTTTTATCTTTGTAAAAATATTTTAAAAATAATATGTTATACAATGTATATTTGTAATTTGAAAATTTAAAAAAATAGTTTTTATTTTTTATTTTTGTAAAAATATTTTAAAAATAATATATTATACACTATATTTACTAGATAGTTAGCATAAATCTCAACATTTTATTTTGAATGTTATAATTTAAATATTATCTTCTACATAATATATTTGGTAACTATATAGTTAACATAAATCTCAACATTTTATTTTGAATATTATAATTTAAATATTATCTTCTACATAATATATTTGTAATAAATATTTAGAAATTTTAGATGTCAAAGAAATTACCACAAATATAAGTAGGGAGATATTGTCTCCTCATTAAAAACTAAAAACTAAAACAATTAATTATATATAGTTTTATTATTTCATCCCATTTGTAAGTGTTTTACAAGCATTTGCAATATAAAATACTAGTGTGGCATAGTATGTATAACATTAATATGGTGGGTATTGTATTGTTATTTGTTATTTACATCTAGTGTGTGTTTGTTAATTGTTATAAATTCAATGTAAATGATAACATGAGAATAACAATAAGAAAAATATAAAATTTAATTAGAAAGATATCAACCTCTTTTAGATTAGATTTTATTTTTTACTATAAATTTAAATTTATATTCATTAAATAATAATAAATTTGTTGTCAAAAAGATTAGTGCACTTGCTCATATCTCAAATGGTAGTGTTTTAAGCTTTATGCAAAGTGAAGTGGTTTCTTATTATGCCTGCCTTGCCTTATGTGTAAGTATCCAAATATACAAGGGGTTCTCTTCTTTAATTGGTTTTCTATATTTGAATAATATTTTTTTTATTAAATTTTTTTTTTTCCAAAATAAAAATGTTCATTATTTAATTTTCAAAATCTTAAAGATAGGCTCTAGCCAGTTGGCCTTATTTTCCTATCATGGTGCAGTGATTGCCAAAAATTACATCCCAATTGGCATTATAAAGATCTCCTACCCTTAAAATTCAAATAATAACTGCTTGGATTAAAACTTAATGGCTTTGAAGGCCCGCAAAAGATTTGCAATATAAACATGATACCATAATGGAAAGAGTGCATAAGCAGATAAACGTTTCTTTCTGCAGAGGTTCATCCACTAGTCCATGGATTCTGGTTGTGTTTTTCATTTCTAACCAATTATTCCTTCCTTGGTGGTGTTGCAATTTGGATGCCCCACACCCATTCCAACTCGTGTTTAAGCAAAGTTCATAGTAAAAGCACTTTTTCAAACTTTTCCCTTGAATGTAGTCTTTTTGTTCTTGTATATTAATAGCACTGCATGCATTCATGTGTTAGGCTATAATTATTTAGTATTTCTTGGGTGTGACTTTCTTTCCTTCACTTTTATAATCAAAAGAGTGGCATGTCTGTAGAGTATTTAGTCTATTATAGTCTCTTTGGGTTATGAATGAACATGATCCACTCTCAATTGTTTTACTTTCATGCTGTCAGTTAGAGAAAACTCTGTAGAGTATTTAGTCTATTATAGTCTCTTTGGGTTATGAATGAACATGATCCACTCTCTATTGTTTTATTTTCATGCCGTCGGTCAGTTTTTTCTCTAGCTGAAGTAAATTCTTCTTTTCTATTAGTATGGATAGAGGAAGGAATTATGTTCTCCATAGTGTCTCTGGGCAATATTATATACATTATGTTGAATTGCAAACCCTCCTTATTTAAGGCTACATGCAGTTCATGTATTTTGGTACAGTGTTGGGGTCTGTAGCCAATATCTATTTATTATTCCATTCCAGGGTTATGCTTATCTACTACTCATTACTTGTTTTAGTAATATGGTTATTAGATTCAATAATTCATGATCAAACATACAATCACACCGACCTTCACTGTTGTCTGTTTTTGCTGCAAACGAAATGAAGTATAAAATATTCAAAAATGCTGTAGAATCTGGTATACTTTACATTGAGATTAAAACCTCATGAAAAGGGATAGGTTAATCATATATTTATAACGATTCAAATGTTCTTTTTGTATTAGTTTAAGGAAAAGGTACCTATCCAGGACAAGCTGGGGCTTCTGCTTGTGACAGTTGCAAACGATTCTAATCCATGGTGGACATTGTTAGAGGTGGCCATCTTGAAAGTCGGAGGAAGGCTTCATAGGCCAGAGATTTTTCCAGCTTCAACAGATGCTCACTATGTGTGAGAACTTGGCATTCCTGCATTTGGGTTCTCACCTATCAAAAATACTCCCATTTTGCTTCATGATCACAATGAGGTTCGAGTCAACCTACCTTCTCATATTTTCTGATGAAGTTTGTCTGTCGATTATTTCGTATATAAATTGAGAATTGGTAAACTGAAAAAACATTATATATGTCATGTATGCAGTTCTTAAATGAAGCTGAATATTTAAAAGGAATCGGAGTATATGAGGCAATTATTGAATCATATGCATCTATTATGGAAGCTTCTGAGGACTAGGCCTCTTTATCATATTTGTAAATATTCCAGGTGTTTATGGGAGGTACCTCTGATTAGCGGGAATTAGCTTCTGGAAGATGCTGAGTTCCTTGTCCCAGTTAAGTCGCCCTCATTTTCTTTGTGAAAAGAATGATTCTAGTCTCTAGATGTGTCAATAAATTTTTGGGCACTTGGAAATCTTCAGTAGACTCCCAATGGGGGCAAGGAACACCATCTTATCGATGAAGTTGATTCCTAAATAAACGAGAAAAAGAGGGATTCGGTTTCTCAATATTTCCTAGGCCAACTGAGATCATCCCAAGCATTTCAGTTACTTAAGTTGGCTACTTACCTATGAATTGGACTTAAGTTGGCCTAATATAATACTTGGAAAATTAAAATAAAAACAAAAATAAAAATAAAAATAGTTCAATATGAATGAGATGTAGTAATAGAGAATAGAAAAATTGGGAAAAATTATCAAGCATTAATACACATACATATTAATGAGATGTGTAATTAATATATATATATCTATATATATATATATATATATATATATATATATATATATATATATAAAACAATAACACACAATAGAAAATTTGGGAAAAATTATGAAGCGTTAATACACATACATATTAGTATAAATTTATCTTAAGTTGGGGCATTAAACATTATTGAGAGATGTCAATACTAATTTAATTTTGGTGTTTCTTCATCCTTTCTGTTAGTTAAGATGGATCTATGTTAATACTTAGTCATCAATTTTCCACATACTAACCATTGATACTTGGTTACAAATCACTAACATAACTTTTTTCACAACTTCAACTCAAAAATCTTGAACTTTCCTTTGAATATATATATATAAAACAACATGACAAAATGAAAACACAAATCAACCGTAGGAAGGGTTCTTTCTTCTTGCAAAGTTTTTATTATCAACCATTACCTTTAATAAGGCTTGTAATTTGACGACTATTGCTCATGGGTGTCATCCTAATTTTTAATGATAGCTCCATGTCCAATGGTTCTCAAAAGTTATTTGACGAGCAATTATTGAGTAACGGTAAATTGTAAATTGCAGACGGGAAAACAAGGGGACAAAATACTACATATCATTCCCTTGTCAATGTATATGCTTGAATTGGTTTTAACCCTTTTTTATTTCATCATTTTTTTGTTTTTCACATAACATGGTTATTATTATTTTTAGGATTCACAAAATTATTTTTTTTAAGCAATTTGTTATTGTGTCAAGAGATGCTTTCTACCATCTAGGAGGATGAAAATGAAATTTGTTTTTTTAGCAATTTGTTATTGTGTCGAGAGATGCTTTCTACCGTCTCGGAGGATGAACATATGTCATGTTATAACATATGCCAACTCAAAATGTTTAATTAATACAAAACAAAAGTAAATATAATATAGGTTCTTTATTAAAATAAAGAGAAACATATATATATATATTCAATTTGACAAACATAAATACAATAATTAAATGTATCTACAAATAAATTAAAACAAAAATAAATATAATATAAGTTCACAATTAAAATAAAAAATATATATATTAAATTTGGAAAATATAAATACAATAACAAAAATGGATCCATATTGTGGAGTGAGATTGTAATGTTGTCCACATATATGACTTAGTATAATACTTTACATAACTAAGATATATATTAAATTTGGAAAACATAAATATAACAAGAGCTTCGTGGAGCTTAGTCCTTGCCTTTAATAATTTGAAATATTAAAAAAAAAAAGTGTTAATAATTTAAAAAAACATTGACACCTCAGGGGTTAGAGAAATTGGTAATGAGTAATTGTGTTGAGAAGTTGTAAATGAAAGGTCGCAAGAATGCCTATGGGTACTACTTACAAAAAAAATTGATATAGACAAACTTCACAATAATTTATTAATTTGTCAAACAAGAGTTTATATATGTCAAGACCATCTTTTATCTCACAAAACCAAGTGCAGATATTAATGCATTTTTTCTCTTTAAAAAATTCCCTAAAATCCTGCTTAAAACATTCGCATCAAGGATCCTATATTTCTTTACAATTTGATTATGTGGTATCTCTCATTTCAATTCTCCATGACAAGAAAGCAAAGGAACAAAATGAAATTAAAAAAACTTACAAAACCATGTTGAGGATATTACTATATTAATGTTGAGATTGAATTTGAGTGAAAAGCAGGTGATGAAGGTTCCATAACCATGGAAAGAGTGCAACAATTTCCTCAATATCTTTAGAGTTTCCTGTGAGATAACTTGGTATATAAGATAACATAGATGGAATGATCATTTATTTATTTATTGTTTGACAAATTAATAAATTATTGTGAAGTTTGTCTATGTAGTTAGCCTGGAACTTAATTGCTAATGTTCGTTTTGTTTATGAATAGGAATCTCGACAAAATTTAGTTTATTTATCATTTTTTTCTTGTAAGTAAGTACCCATGGGCGTCCTTGCGACCTTTCATTTACAACTTCTCAACACAATTACTCATTACCAATTTCTCTACCCCATAGTCGTCAATCTTTTTTTAAATTATTAACACCTATTTATTTTTTTATTTAATTATTAAAAATAAAGACTAAACTGCACGCAGCTCTTATTCGTTTTATTTTCCATCCACCTCACGGTATTATTTTTTTAATAGGTGGTTGGAGTTGTAAACTTAAATTTTTATGAAAAGTATTTAAAATTTGATATTGAAGGACGGAGTGTAATGAACCTAAGTATTTAAATTCATCGCGTAGTTAGACACCTTCATTTAAATTTGAAGAAAAACTATGCGAGCATCTATCCCGGTGGCGTTCAGGTGGAACTGACTGGGCCGGTTGACCGTGGTGTTCAAGTGGAACTGACTGGGCCTGTTGACCGTGGGTTGCTGAATTGTTAACTTGAGTTATATGTTGAGTCAACTGTATAAAAATTGAATAAGTAAAAAGTGAGCGTGATAGTCTTATCCTCGGAGTTTAATTTCTGGAGCTCATTGTTTGGTTTAGCATGTGACTGTGTTGTATATAAGCAGTCAACTTAGACGATAAATAAGGAGAAGCTGGAAATAGACGGAGAGTATTGCAAAAGTTCAATAAATGTGTTAGAAGCTGGAAATAGACGGAGAGCAGTGCAAAAGTTCAGTAAATGTGTAGTAACAAAATATAATAGAGTAATTCCATATGCAAACGAAAGAAAGTGAAAGAACAATTTCGATGTCAATGGATTCCAGACTTCATGCAATAAACATAAAAGGTTAGAAGTATCATTTCATGTTCATAGCCCAAATTCGAATAGGTATATAGTGTTCCAGGGATCTGTTAACAGAAATGGACAACATGAAACGTAGTGGGAAATGTTGGCTGAATGAGGAACCGAACCAGAGGCTTTTAAGGATAATAAATGTGAAGCGACGTCCATTGGGCTGTAGAGTGCACTTCAATTCTGTGGGTGCAATCATAAAATTAAACACAGGCCTTAAAATTTCCCGGACAATGTAACATTTTTTAATGCTTCCTTTCACTGTAAAATGAAACAATATGTACAGACAGGGCGTTTCTTTTTCTTAACTCAATAAAATAGATATTGGGTAGCATATAGCCACCACAAGAACAAGCTAAACACTGTATTTTTTAAGAGTTAGGCCCTTAAAAATGAAGATAAACATAATGAATTTTTTGAGGAATTGGCCCTTTAAAAATGAAGAAATAATGGGACTTTATTAATCTTTTGAAAGGAAAGAAAAATGTAAACTTAATTTCTCTAGATCGTAATTTTATCGTGCTCATGGAAGCATAAAAATGAAAAATTCATTTCTCTAGGCCATAATTATTCACAAATAGATCATACTCATGGAAGGCTGGGAACTTGCCTGGCAACTTATAGTGTCATTGGCACCAATCCTTGCATTACCATATGGAATCAAGTGCAAATCAATAATGGCAACTTATAGTGACATTGGCACCAATCCTTGCATTACCATATGGAATCAAGTGCAAATCAATAATGAACAGTGATAGAAAGCAACCTTTGATAATTTCTATACGACGAAGGAAAAGCTAATGGAGAATTTGTTGAGAATTTCGTCCAAGAAGATGAATATCAATGCCGTGGAGAGTTTGTGGCATAAGCTTCCTTATGAGCTTCACTGATTTACTTTTATTAAATTCAATAATACATATTGAAAATAGGATGGGCAATAATTGGTTGTCCTACTTTTATTGAATTTGATAATACAGATTGAAAATAGGTTTGGCAATATTTGCTTGTCTTCTTCATTAGAGCCCATAATGACTGGCTGTTTGTCCCAAATATCAATGGGTACCACCGTTTCAGCTTGGTCAGCCACAGGTGTAAACGGATACATAACACGAAGCATGTATTTGATCTTTCCAGGAACACATGGCAATAGACTTTAAATTATCAATCAACTATCATAACGTGCTAGCTTGCCCAACTTTAATTTACCATGCAATTATTTGACCATTGCATAGCCAAGCCTGTTTCGAGTCTTGGGATAAAGCTAAGAAAATAATAGATGGGTCCACTATAAATATATTAAATGGCACATTATAATAATGAATTTCCATTATAGGTAGACAAACACTTTGCACTTCCATTATATGAAAACAAGCATGTAGCACTTCCAACATGCTTCCTGTAAACTGACTCAACCTCGCCCTGGATAGCAATGGTTACAACTTATGCACAGAATGGGCAAGTTGATGAAACCCTAAAGCTCTATCGGCAAATGTCCGTGCAGAACAAAGTCTCTTGGTTTGCAATGATTTCAGGATATGTGCAAAATGGGTATGGTTTATTCTATCTACTAATATGGTATGTGAAAAATATCGGCACTCTACTAGATGGTGTCAACTTTTCTTCAATCATTGTAGTTTTAAGGTCGGATTGTATCTTCATTTTCTAATTTTCCAGTTAATGTGTTCATATGTCTTCTGTTTGATCAATGAAAACCCATTTTGTGATAGTAAACTATTTATTTGTTTTTATCCTTTCCCCTTCCCTTTCACATTTTAAATTTGTTGACATATGCAGCACTTCTATGAGGAATTTTGTGCAGGTGCAGGATTAAAATTTATGTTCTCATGAAGGGTTTGATTTAATGTTTTGTTATCAATTTTGTTATTGTGGGTATATTTCATTACTGATTTTCATCCCCAAATTTCTTTCAGCGAGTTCATTCATTTTCTTCCTCGACTAAATTCATTGTGGTGCGATGGAGTCCATGTTTCTATATATTTCAATCAATTTTCCCATCTCTCCTGTTCACTCCATCTTCCTCAAATCTCATTTCGATTGCTCCCCCAATTTCATCTAGTGAATTCATTAGTTTTCTTCTTTTACTGATTTTCATCCCCAAATTTCTTCCAGAGAATTCATTCATTTTTTTCCTCGACTGAATTCATCGTGGTGCGATGGAGTCGTGGAGTATGGAAATAACTAACACTGATCTCAGCCCGTGATTTGAACAACATGGGTATTCTCTTGAAAACAAGGCCTACGCAGTTGCATGGATCTCCACTGATCACAGAAACAGGCAAGGGACGCCCTTGGACAAGGACAACCGCACTGATCCCAGCTAGAACCACGTTATGAAGTTTACTGTCGACGAGGCCGCCCTACAGCAGGGCCACTTGGTTCTTGAGGTCACAATCTACACAGATGCCACCTTCGAACACAAAGAAATTGGCCGCATTAGCATCCCTTTGAAGGAATTTCTGAGGCCCACCAACGGAAATAAGGGTGCCACCACCTCCGCACAGTTTGCCAGCTACGAGGTCCAGAAACTGTCCGGAAAAGCCAAGGAGTTCTAAACCTCTCTGTGAAATTGGCCGAAAAACCCGAGGTTAGACAGCAGTCGCAGGGGCACCATCCACGTGGCAGGACTCCATTCACTCTATGAATGAGGAATCTAGCCTATGTGGAGGTCATCCTTCTCCATGGTGAAATTCCTATGGCGTAAAAATATTTACCGTTTGGATATTTGAAAACATGCCATATTAGTCTTTGGTTCGAATCTTGAGATACATAATCATTTAATCTTATGGAATGGTAAATCATATATAAAGATAGTACAGACTTTATTTGTATCTGGAAAGACTAGACTATAAACATCTACAGTAACAAGTAAACTGTAAACTATAAACATTCACTTCCAAATACGTAAAGAACACATCCACAAAATTTATACATAATAATACTACAAAATAGTATCACGTGAAGTTCCACATAAGTTTCCTTGACATTTTCGGGAAGTAATTGGGAGAAGAGCAGATGACTGTAGCTGAAGAAGAGGCAGATTGACAATCAAAATAAATGCAGCTCTCTGTGCAATCCATGTTGAGTTCACAAGCAAAGAATGGCGGAGTCCTCGTCAGACTAAACTGTTGAAAAAATATGCGGAGGAGGACGATAATGATTGTTGCGGAGATAACCCCCAACATAATGAGTATACTCACCCAAACCTGGGACATTATGGGACCCTGAACAGAGAACACTGCCATGAGAATCGCTCCATGACTGGTCACATACACGTTTAATAAGTTGTTTATATGGCCGGACATATCATCGCCAGGTTCTTTAGCACGAATAACATTAATTTGCCGGTGATGACGAACCACAATAACAATATGATCTGCAATTCTCAAAGAAACAACGCTAGCATTGTTGCGTTCATACTCCATGAGAAATCTGACTGGTGAAAGTGATCATACAATTAGTAGTAGCTAGTAGTAGTACAGTCTAGACATTTGCACACATTAAGCTGCACAGGAAGGCGTGTACTTTCTTGCACACATAGCGGACCCGAGATCTACCAATATTCATCATTAGGGCTGGCTGGGTGCTGCACACTTCCAATTTCGGGCAAGGAACAGGTTTCATGGGAACTCTATATTCTGGAGTTACAACATTGCTCAATTCGTCTCTCGCAGGAATCAGATGCATTGATGTGGTCTGACAATCAGACAGGTGGAACTTACTCATCCGCCATCGGTTATACATTTACCCGACACATCGACCCAATTCTGGAACATTGTTGGTGGTTTGACGTCATATGGAACTTAAACTGTCCACTTAAGATTGTGTTCTTTTCATGGGCTGCTCTGCATGGCCATTCCTATTTGGGATCGTTTATAGCACTAGATATAGGAAGCACCCGGAGACGCCCCCTATGCAGATCTCATAATGAATTTATCAACCGGACTCATTGAAAGTGCATATGTCCAATATATGTGGGATGTTACCATCGGATTATGGGTTCTAGGTATCTATGGACAGTTTCCACCCTTCCAGAGGCTCTTCAAAGCTGGCATTCTTCTCCACTTGCTGATAAACAACCTGCTCTTCCTTATGTTATCATGTGGTATAGTTGGAACGCTCGGAATTTTGCCATTTTTCGGGATGATATTTTTCCACCAAAGATTGCAGCACTACGTTCATTGGGATTGCTTTCGGAGCTCCCCATTGTCAATAGGCCCTCTCTTCAGCCGTTTATCAAGGAGGTTGATATAAAAACAGGATGTCCCATGGGGATTTTTTTGACGGGGCAGCTCAGGGGATTCCACCAAATGGTGGTGCTGATGGGATTATAATGGCTTTGAAATTGCTTCTCCATGCTGCTATCCCAAGTGGTATACAGTCCATTCAGATTTTTGGAGATTGATCTCTCATTATTCAATGAATGAAGTCTCGATTGAAGCCCAGAAACATTTCATTGTTATCTATCTTTGAGGAAGTCTTCAGGCTGACAGGTTCATTTAAACAGATTTCATTTTGCCATGTATTCAGAGAGACCGACGAGCTGTCCAAAAAAGGACTTCTCCATATGGCAGACTTGGTCTCATGATCCCAGGAAGCTATATGGTTATGGGCCTATCCTATTTTGATCTCATATTCTGTTTAGTTCTTGAAGATGTATTTGGCACGGAGCCATGTTTTTTGTATATGACTTTTGATCTACTTGAACCTGGTATGACCTTCTGGATGTCTGTTTTTGGATGCATTTCGAATACAACTGTTATTATTGTATAGAAAGTGATGGCAAATAGTTTGAGACCATTTAGGTTATGTAAAATGTCTCTCCTTTTATTTATATAAAGCAGAAACCCTTTTTTTTCTCAAGAAAAAAAAAAACACAATTATCCCGATTAGCTTAATACATTCGGAAATACTTTTAATTTTCCTGAATTAGTAGTAGTAAAGTCTATTCACACATTTTAAGGTACATCACAATGAGAAAGCAGCATCACGATTACCTTAATATATTCAGAATTAGTTTTATTTTCCCTGAATTAAAACTGAATCAGAAAAAACAGAATTCAATATGGATTAGATTGAATGTCCGCGAATTTAAATAAGTTAAATGGACAAATCCTAATACAAAATTGTAATGATCCCGACACCAGAGCTCACAAGAAAACTACTCTCAGCAACACGGCTGAGATATTAGACTCTTGCGTTTAGAAGCCGGACACATCACGGCAGAGAGGTGGACATGCACACTAAGCGATTTGAGACTTTGGTTCCTTCCCGTAATAATTATAATACTAGCATAGATCCATCTTAAATCTGTATCTATCAAGTACTCATACGGATCCAATTTCTTGAGGTGTATTTCTTTTTTTAAATTTAAACTCAAGAAATTTGATCTCTCTTGATTGAAAGATCCAGGTTTAAGTTTTAAGTTTTTATTTTATAAACGAACATCTATTTTTTAATTACTTTTCATAATATTTTATTTTATGAACCAAGATGGATTTTTTTTTAAATACTTTCCATAATTTTTTATTTTATGAGTAGACATGATTTTTTTGATTATTTTGTTACATCACAAAAGTTACATCACATAGATTACAACATCTCCTCCATAGTAGGTTGTAGAGCACCTAGTTTCACTCGGTGCAATAACAGAGAGACTGAAAAAAAAGGGGAAAACAAACCCAATGATATAATTAACATAGAGACCGGGGAAAATAAACCCAATGAAGGAAGACACAAAAGCTTGAGGCAACAGATGTGACCTTTATTTTCGAATAGTAGATGTGACTCATGAGTCTCTTTGGACTGTTGACTTTTCTTTAACCCCAAAAAATAGGGCTTTCGAGGTTGCTCTCCTAGCATGGGATAACTCGCACTCAAATCGCCTCGCTTTTCTGGCAATTTGTTCCCTAGATCCGGTTATAAAAATAAGCAGAATCGTATTTCCACCCCATTTACTACGGAACTATGCCATGGAACTATGCCCCCTAGGGTTTTGGCCCATTTTAAGATGACCCAGATCATCAAAATTCCAAAAAAATAACGATAAGGGGTAGAACTATGCCTCGCCGAAAATTTTTCCCTCGTCAGCAGGGGACGATTTGAGTGCCAGTTATCACACTCCCACTCTCGTTGGTCTAAACACGTTGCAGGTTTTTGTTGAGGCCAGACTGGCATTTTTGTCAAGGGAAAGAATTGGGTGCAGGACCAGTGAGAGAATTGCATAGGGTACCATCTATTCCCAGTTTCCATTACTTCTGTCGCAGTCATTGTCATGGAACAGCCCTTATACGATCAATGTCGAACTTTCAAAGGGAATTTAGTGTACATTGCATGTCTGGACTACCACCTGGGCTTCTTGCAACTTGAACCCAGGATCCAAAAGAGGAAAATATTTTCAAAAACAAATTTGCGAGGATTATAGTAATGTTAGTACCTACACATAATTAGCACCTACAAGATTTGTCCAACATATATTTGTCAACCCTACTGAATCCCGCAGCTAAAACAAATCCGTTCCACACATAGGAAAGGCGATGAGCATCTTAATTACATTTGATGTTTTAAGTTGAAATGTATAACCAACAGTTGACCGTCAATAAAAACTGTCACTTGCCCAATCAAAATCTGTATATCCAGAAAGTGAAATTGTAGCACTACTTGAATAAAATACACCATAGTTCAATTCCCCCTGTAAATATATCAAAATTCTCTTGGCTTCCTGCCAATGACTTTCATGAGGTTGCTGCATGAACCGAGAAACCATATTGACGCAAAAAGAGAATTCTAGTCTGTTGTGAGTTAAATATATCAAACTTCCTACGAATTGACGATAAAGAGTAGCATCAACAAGAGGGGTGGTACACTCAACAGTTAACTTTACACCGGACTGAAATGGAGTAGGAGCAGGTTTACAATCACTCATATGGAAACAAGCCAAAAATTTGTAGCATACTTCGACTGAGAGAGAAAAATACCATCTTCCATATGCCATATCTGAAGACCCAAGAAATAGTGCAATATACTGAGATCAGTCATTTCAAACTATTTTTGAAAATCACTTTTCATACTTTGAATTACTACAAGTTGGCTGCCAGTGATGATAAGATCATCTACATAAAACACAATAATGAGGATATTATCACCAAATTTCTTAACATACATATTCGGATCAGATATAAAGACTTGTGTAATTTGCATACTAAACTTGATGATTCAACATAAATAAAACCAAGAGGTTGTTGCATATAAATGTATGAACATTAAGATCACCATTTAAAAAAACACTTTTAACATCCATTTGGTGTATTTCTCATTTATAAGATGCAACAAGATATAAGATGGTTCTTATTGTATTCATTTTAGCAACATGAGCAAAAGTTTCATTATAATCAATACCTTCAATTTGATTAAAACCTTTTGCAACTAATCTAGCTTTATATTTTTCAATCCGTCCTTATGCAGTGAACTTAGTTTTATAAACCCATTTGCAACCAACTAAATTCTTTCCTGAAGGAAGAGGAACAAGAGACCAAGTCTTGTTCTTCGTAAGTGATTCATACTCAATAGACATAGCTTAATCCCAATGAGGTTTACCCTTATCTTGAGCATAAGAGGTAGGATCATCTGTGGCCAAAACGTTGGTCATAAGAGCAAATTTAGATATAGTTCTACAAGTATCGAAAGGATTACCGATATCACTACTTGCAGATTCAAGACTTTTTCAGGCCCAAACAGGAAGATTAGAAGGAACATAAGTCACTTCAGGAGCTTCGGGACATTCAAGTGGAACACTTGAAGAAGAGGGTGAACTAAGATCAATAAGAGGCACAGAACTGGAAGAAGGAGTAACAAGAGACAATGGAATATTCAGGGTAACATGAGGTTCTACAGACTTAGCGGTGAAGATACTTCAGCAAATTGAACATCTCTTCTGATTATGACACTCTGATTAGAAGTATTAAATAACCTATAAGCCTTGGAATCTTCAGCATAACCAATGAATATAGACTTGCTACACTTGGGTTCTAACTTTTTTTGTTTGTCATCAGGAATATGAGCCCAACATTCACAACCAAACACCTTAAAGTTGCTTATATCAGGTTTTCTTCCATTCCAATTTTCCTCAAGGGTAACATGCTTAACAGATTTTATAGGAATTCAATTTAAAATAAAGTTAGCACAACTTATGGTTTTAGCCCAAAATTTCTTGTGTAATCCTTTAGAATAAAGCATACGTCTAGCCATTTCAACTAAAGTTCTATTTTTTCCTTTCAACAACACCATTTTGTTGAGGTGTGTAAGGAACAGTCTTTTGATGTTGAATTCCATGTTTAGATAAAAAGACTTCAAATTATTTCTTAACAAATTCCTCCCCATTATCATATCTCAAAGTATTAATCCTTTTACCAGAATCATTCTCAACCAATGATTTAAATATTTGAAACTTAGGAAATGTTTCACTTTTATTTTTCAAAAAATAAACCCATAATTTTCTACTAAATTCATCATTACAAGTAAGAAAATAAACTGCATGAGACATAGAAGATACTTCAAGAGGACCAAAAATGTCACTATGAATTAATTACAAAGGTTCTTTAGCACGCCAAGTTTTACCCTTATCAAAAATTTATCTATGATGTTTATTAAGGACACAACCTTCATAAACACCTTTAGTAGACGACATATTAGGCAAGCCATGCACCATTTTAGTTAACATTTGCATTTTACCATGTTAGAATATTGTGAACATATGAAATAATATCATAACACAATATAAAATATGGAAAGCATTACTAGTCTATCATTCTATCTACCAACCAACATAAAACATGAAATAAAATTTTACCGAAGAAAGTAGAGCATAGCAACCTGCTTTGATGCCATGTTAGAGTTATAGATCTACTAAACTAGCTTACCTATATAAGAAACCATTAACATATCAACATAAATAAGAATAAAAAAAGAACATGGAAAAGAATACACCATATATACATGGTTCACCCAATTGGGCTACGTCCACGGGAAGGTTGACTTCTATTATCTCCAGAAATCTCCTTCAATCTTACAAAGAGAGCAACTCCAAATAACCCCAATACACTATAGAAGAGAGCATGTGAGCATAATACAATGTGTTGTGATGAATGATGGAATGTGATGTTATGATATGATGTGACTCCCTTGAACCTATTATATACCAAGAAATGAGGAGAAATTACTTTCAGGATGATCATGCGATGATGATGTGCATCAGGATGATGTACTATATGATTATGATCAGTATGATCATGAGTATCAGGATGATACTCCACGTATGGATTGTACAGGTAGCATGTAAAAGATCATGAAAGATATGATAGTCTGTGCTCGGATGCTCTTTCGAGGTTTTGCTACAAGTAGCATATAAAATATCATGGGAGATCCGATAGTCTGTGCTCGAATGCTCTTTCGAGGTTTTGCTACAGGTTGGCCCTGGACAGGTTGTGCAGGTAGCATAGAAAAAGATCCTGGGAGATCCTATAGTCTGAGCTAGGATGCTCTTTCGAGGTTTTTCTACCAGAGGCATGTAATCAGCCCTAGAGATCCTATAGTCGGTGCTAGGATGTTCTTTAGAGTTCTTGCAGGTTGCAAGACACTCTTTTAAGGTTTTTCCTAACCACATGTAAAAGATCCTGGGAGATCCTATAGTCTGAGCTAGGATGCTCTTTCGAGGTTTTGTGGTGGGGGTCACATATAATCAGCCCTGGAGATCCTATAGTCTGTGCTAGGATGCTCTTTAGAGTTCTTGCAGGTTGCAAGACACTCTTTTAAGGTTTTGTGACAGTCAACATGTAAAAGATCCTAGGAGATCCTATAGTATGAGCTAAGATGCTCTTTCGAGGTTTTGTTGACGCACATAATAAGTCTTGAGGATTCCACAGTATGGCCAGAGATGATGAAGACTTGCAGGAGGCTAGGCCTACAACCAACATGAAAAAGGGTTGGCTCTGTAGAACTTCCTACGATGAGAAGAATTATGAGATAGCCCAGTGATCGAGATGTCGAGTACAACAACAATGATGATGATGCTCTGTGATCTAGTGATGATGATCCAACTACAGTATTGAAGACTTGTGTCTATATGTATTGATGACTTGTGTCAAGAGAATACCTTCCTAGTTAAGAGGAAGTGTTGATGTATTTGTAACTTCGGAAGATATTCACTTGTATATTGTATGTATTACATTTGTACTTTATTTGTATCCCCAACGGAGATGTATTATTCCTCCGATTGGAAGTGTCGTCATTTGTATTTGCAAGTGTCGCAAGTTATATTATAAGTGTCACAACTTATATTTGATGGGTTATTATACCACCTCAATGGGGTCGGGCCTGTATGAGTCATGTGGGTTAAAGGGTTATTAGACCACCCTAGTGGGGTCAACCTAGTCAACATTATGTTAAGTGGATAAGTTGTGGCCGACCTAGTTGAGTAAAGGTCAAGTGAAAGTTAAAGTATAAATAGAGAGTGTGACTCTCTCATTTGAGACATTCTCTCATTCACTCACTTCGCATTAGTGAGAGAGAGGAGGAGTGTGCACAAGTGGAGGAGGAGTAGCTACTGCAGACATTTATCTTTTGGGGATTCATCTTGGTGATCTTTGTATTGGTGCTTATTCTATCTTTGAGGAAGTTGCGGGGTTTTTCACCTTCTTGGTTTTCCCCGGTGAAATGCTTTGTGTCTCTTGTCTCTTATCTCTTATGCTTGATATGCTATACATGTTGTTCTCTCAATTGAGATCCTAGTTCAGATTGAATTAAATGCTGAAAAACTAACAAGGGACTTGTCTCAGTTTTCATGGGTTGAAATGGTAAGTTAATCTATTATTTGTATCCACAATAACAATCAAAACAGAATCAAGCTTTCATGTGACCTAGATAACATTGCAGGACATTGATTTTTATCACATATTTTGATAAATGAGTCTCGATTCTATTTATTCCTTTTAGAAATTGCCTAGTTAGACCTTAGTAAAATAGTGTGAGTCCTTGAAACTTTGAAACACAACTTTAAAATAAGTTGAACTAATTAATTTCCCGTAGAACCTACGTCAGTTCGATGACAAAAGAAATTGTCAGATGTTATATTACTTGTACAACATTACATTACTTGTACATCCCACATCAACACCATATCTCTTTCTTTCCATGTGGTCATGATCAACTTACAAATACAATGCTTTAAGTGCATTCTTCCCAGGTGGTGGCCCATTATCTATTATTGAGAAACACATCAAAATAATGGTGACACTCGTTCTTGTTATTGAACACATGAAATCAAATAGAGACAAATGTTGTTCAAGATCTAATTAACCATCACAAGCGATGATAGGTAGAATATTCGTTCTACTTGCACATATGCCTTAGGAAACTCATCAATATCTTTTAATACTTACATAATAATTATTTATGCACCTATCTAAAAGCATTTGCCTCCAATTACTAAGATTTATTATACTTGAAAAGTGTTCTTACCTACTATAGTCCTCTAATTGGTTCAGTATATCTTGTAGATGTAAATAACAACTGCAACAGTCATTACCTAGGTGATATAGAAAATACAAATGCCACTGTCATATGTTGAGTGCCTCGCAGGGAAACCAAGTTTAGAGTTGTGTAATGCCAGATTATACTAGAGGAAAAAATGGGCTGGAGCCAATCGTAATTACACACATATAATGGGTTTCTAGAAGTTTTGGTTTGTGATATAGGAATAAATCATAGCATGAAAGTTGTTAAAGCAATGGAAAATGTAAACTTGAAGCAAAATCATTTTCCTTTTGCAACCCTTGCAGTTGGTTACAACAAGAGTCCGAAGTTGGATTCTAATGAGAATATGTTAGATCAAATTGTTTATAGTCGAAAACAATATAGACACCACTTCAAAGCCTTCTTGCTTCATGCCATATTACGACATGAAAGTGCGGTCTGAGTATTGACGAAAATGAAGCATGTTAATATCGAGTGTAGATGTCGAGTAATCAACATTTATTCCAACATGTCACATAGTATCTGTTCTCACCCTAATCACAGTAGTGTCACATTCTTCTAATGTTTGCTCCATAGCAAAAGACTTGTTGGATCCTTGGGATGTATTGAGCTTCTCCAAAACGATAGGGTCCTCGTCTCCTACAATAAAGTAGCTCACATCCAATATTGATTACCTTTATTTACATAGGGAAACAATGCTAAGACATGGAAATAACTTATGAAATTACATATTGCATTTAAGAAGCAAGCTGGTAGATCAAATCTAGGCTTACCAGTATAAGCGATGCCAAATCTCACCTCACAATTTCAAGCTCAGGGGATACTCCTTCCGTACCAACTGCAATCTCTTAGATAGATGATTTGACAAGATACAAACGTTTGAGCCATTGAGGTAGTATACATCATTTGTTTCATATGTATTTGATTTTCCATGCATGATTTGATATTATTCACTTTGAGGATTTTGTGTGTAGAATATTGACAAAAGAAGAGGATTAACACACATGATTGAATTAGAGCATATTTGGAATTGAGAATCCAATGTTATTGCACTCAAGTGCAAGGGGAAAGAGGGAAATAAATGAATGGGAGGGAAACCAAATGAACTGTTTTAGTTCTAGGGAATCCATCATTGGTGTGAGTTTTGCATCTAGCTGACATTCTATCCCCATTTCATTCCTTTCTCCACTTGCATAGAGTCCTTGTGCCTCCATCCATTCTCACATCAAGCTCACACAACTATATGTAAAAACCCATCACAAAGCAACAAGTGAATTTTATGATAAAATCCATAACAAGCAAGCGAGTTAGTTCTTTTCTACAATGTGATGGTTGTCAGTTAGCTCGTTTCTACAGTATGATTTCTTACAATAGTGTGCAGCAATAATGAACTCGAGCTCTGAAGACAAGAAGCCATAAGTAGAGAAAAGAATAGGATGTAGTATGCGGGAGTGAGCAAGAGTGTTCAGGATTGCAATATAAGGAAACCAGAAAGAGAAGGTAATAGAGACTCATCCCTGAAGCATATACTTTTTTATTATAGTATCTCTCTTAGCATAAGTACACCACTGTAGTCGAAGGTCACATATCGACCGAAAAAGAAGTCCACACATTGATAAAGCTTTGTTCCAAATGCAAAGAAGATTAGAACATGCCATGTACAAAGAAGGCCACACATCGACAAATGCACGTGCATGTAGTGAAGCACAAAAAATGAATGGAAAATGCAAACCAATAGTGAACATGAAACATCTAATGTGTTGAACTAATGATAACAAGTTTGGTAGCATTATTACAAAAGAGCTATAGATGTATTACATGTATGAATTAATTTGTGAAATAATGTAAGTTTCAAAAGGAAAATTACTCCCCGGCCTCGATATGAGGCCAAATAAGACGTCCATGTTTTTTATTCGTGGAATGGCGGTTTCATGTTTTTTCCAACCAAATTTTGTTTAATATACTTAAACCTATATAGATTTTTGTGCAAATTATATAAAACGATGGTAAACCAATTACAAGAGTCCTTGCCAACTTGAAAGACAAGGACTAATAAGAGATATTTGATTTTATCAATATATATTTTATTAAAAGAACATTTTTTTAAGGATACAATGTTTTGATAAAATGCTATTTTCTAACAACTCACTATTATTAAGTATTAATAATAAATTAATTTATCATTATAATAAAATTTTAAAATATAGAACTTTTGATAAATGTACAAATATCAAAATATTGTTTAATAATTTGAATTTTTGAATTTTCATCACAACATTAAAATGTTGTGATGATTTTAACTTCCATAACAACATTAAATGTATCACATATCTCATGATCACATAATCTTATCATTGTAATTGGTGTATATGTCATTTTTAGGTGTTACTTAATGAAAGGTTGGATATTATGTTTTCTTGAAATCCCATCTCATTTGAATTTATGTGTAATGAGTATAGTGAATCCTCGTCATTGTTACAATCAATATGTCATTTATTGTTTATACTTAATGTATATCTCCCATATACTTCGATAATGAGTACTTTTTCTTTCTATACAAAGTTTCTTAATTACAAGCATTTTGGATAAAAACTCTATCAAGTTAAGTGAAAATTTATAGCATGTATCTTCTTAAATAAATATATATTTATGAACATATACAAATTGGAGATTGTGAAGATTAGAAAATTGTAAAATTGTGCTTGTAACTATAAACATTGTGATTTTGATCATTTAATTTTCAACATCAACAATTCATTACTTTTTTTTAATTTGTAGATTAATCATTCTTATTCTATCAATTTTATACATTTTTATCTATTTTTTTGTAAGCTTCATAGAAAATTATATTAAAATACAAAAGAAGTATATGCACAGAAAGACCGAGAGCTTACATAGGATGCTCTTTGAACCATAACAACCAGTAAATCATCCTGAAATGACTGCATAAGCTCATGGATACATGAAATCCTAAAGATAGAGGTCTATTGAACCAATAGAGTATGGAATTATTACAGAGGGCCTGAGTAGGAATTTAGTAAAAAAAAACTACTAGAAATACCAAAACTGTAATGATTGTCCAAAATGCTACCTATCCTATGGAAAAAATACCACGTGTTGATCAACATGCTACCAAAAAATAGACCTGCAAAAAAAGAAAAGGGCCCGTCTGAGCTACTCAGACTTGCAGACCGGGTCTTCTTTTTCTAATAGCCCCTCAATGATTAGGAAATTGTATTCTTTGGAGCTGGAAGTATCATCATGCACATATTTGGCAGGAAAAGTAGCAGTTTTGATGAAAATGGAGACATTCACCATACCTTTTCCATCAATATGCTTGCACTTGACTCCACTGGTTCAGGCTATATTGGTTTTGTCCATCGACTGTTTAATGTTGTTGAGATGAGGTCCTTGTTGCATCAAAGGCCTGGAAATATGAGAAGCAACTAGAGAAGAAGATGAATGCAGTGCTAGAGCATGAGTAGGGGATGGAGAGGGGGTAGGAGAATTCCCCTACGAGAAATCCTGAGCCTGAAGGAGGAGTTGGGCCAAGGAATTTTTTACTATCTCGTAATGTCTTCTTCTTACCGTGGCTCTTTAACCAATAAGATGCTGGAGGACCAATTCTTCCTCCCAATCGTGCATAATGGTTCTTAGGTGGTAAGGGATGGAGCTATCATAACCATTATCCGTTATTCCTCCATGGCCTCGTCAGCCATGAAGTTCTCTACCTTTGCAACCCCGGTGTGGAACAACACGAATGTGACGAGCCATAGCATGAATTCTGCCTTTGTTGATGCTCAATTGAGGTATGGGAGGATCCCAAACAATCCACCAATGCTGTGTGCCCAAAACGAGGCCAAATTCGAATGGAGAAAGCTCACCCCCGATGTAAGAAAAGCTTCCCAGAATTCTCAGAAACAAAATCTAAGAGCTAGCTTGTTGAAATATGGGGAATAAAAACTAGAATTTACCTTGTTAAAATGTAGGTGGTTGGGCTCTCGTAGGGCCATTAATCCACATAAGACCTTCATCATTATCCTAGTACCTTCCACAGGTCGTTGGAATGCATAGAGGACCAACAATAATAAGGAGCCAAGCATTGGAGCCTAGAGCTCTTAAATGAGCTAGGTGAGAGTTTCAAGAATCAGCTGCGTGGAGGGCGGCTAAGGCCTCCACACTAGTTGTCTCGTTCACCACCAAATCACCCACAGCTACAAATACATTTTTATCTATTATGATGAATATTTCTTCTTAATTTTTTTAACAACACTAATCATCTTAAAAATTACTTTAAATTCCTTTACTTTACTTTTTTTCATTATTAATTTAACTAACCATCTAATCCGCTACCATGTTTTCCATTCTTCCATGTTAATCATTCTATTAGTATGTGAATATATACAACATCCCCATAAATTCTTAAAGTATCCATTCCATTCTTTCTTCCTTCAATAAATCAATGAAGATTATGCTTTTATTTTAATATAAATAATTGAGTGAACTTCCACTTCTATATCTTTGGCATTATTAATATTTGTCAATATGCAGCATCCCGAGTGCGAAAGACTATAACTCAATATTTATTTTCTGACCTTTTATACATTAAACCAAAATAAAAATAAAAACAAAATGGTATGAGTATATTTTATTCTCCAATACTTACACTAAGATTACCTTTGCTATAGCCAGAGTTGTTCGGCCCACTTTTGTGCGGTGGAAATAAACACATTTTTCTTCAAGGTGTACGGAGGGCCATATCAGTCCAAAAACCACATAGGTGCATGAACCATTGGGTCAACCAATGAAAAAGATAATTTGTTTTTCGTTGGTACTACAATGAAAAATAGAATCTCTTAGTGGGTCTATCTGATACGGGTTGTAATATGGATGCTTCTAGGATCAGAATATGTGTACAGGTTTTCTGATCAGATTTTGTTATTTGAGAAGCATTACCTCCATGTCAGCTAGATTCCTCGCTCATGGAGCGAATGGAATCTTGCCACGTGGATGGTTATGCTTCTCCACAACCTGCCTTTTGCCAATGTGCCGCTGTTTCGTTGAAAAATGGTGAGTTTTCCCGGTTTTGGTTGATGCAAGCAAGGCATTCCATTGCTTGTTCGAATTTCGCAGCCTAGTCTAGCATATTATACAGAGGTAACAATACTTTTGTGAAAATATTTTCCTTCATTACCTGTAAAGCTGCGTCTACTGATGGACCCCATAGCTTCCCAAGCTGAAATCACCGTATCCAATATAAACACATGCCTTGAATAAAACTAGTGTGCCTTTGTCTAACAACACATGAGCCCACTGCGAGTGCAGAGAGCTACTACCTTAGCCAAAATTGGGTAATTTACTATAAGAAGAGTAATAGGTTTCCAACCACCGATTGAGTCTCTGGTTCAGGGTTGTGTGAATGTTGATGCTCCGGCGTATTCAATTTGAAAGTTGAATGTGTTACATCTAAAGTCAGAGAATTCCTGAGCCCTTGTTCCAGACTCCTCACCGGCACGTCGCTATATCGTGTCGCGGCTCGCCAACGACCAGCGCAAGTGGTTCGCAATTTTTTTTTTAGTTTTTTTTCCCTTGGACGCCGACTGACGACACAATTAGGTGGCAGAATGGTCTGCGATCTCGCCAGCGACCATCGACAGATTTCGCAAATATTTTTTTGTCTTTCTTTGCCCTTGGACACCGACCGGCAACCAGCGACCAGCGACACAGTCAGGTGGTAGAATGGTCTTCCATCTCGGTAGCGACCGCCAACCAATGTGATTACTCTATTGGTCAGGTTTCCATTTTGGTCACTGCAGAATGATCTTGCCAGGACAAAATACGCAAGCTTTAGAATCCCATTATTATCAATCAACAGATTAGATCCTGTTTAAAGCATAAGATGTCATTTTCAAAGGTTTGTTTCAATAAGCACATCCCATAATGAAACAAAGACAAGAAAAAATAGATTGATAAAATCAGGAATTTACCTTTGATGTCCCGATGCAAAACTTGGTTGATATGACAATAGTGAGGCCCAATTAACAATTGACTCATATAACACTGAGGTACAGAAGCATTGGTTACATACACGCTCTCTATTTGTAGACATTGAATTACATTAAGAGGAAATGTAGCACAAAGATGAAAAATGAAAAAGTCGATTAATATTTTCATCAATCTCATACCTTAATTTGAGGAACAATAAAGCGCATTCCTGGTCTATCAGCTAAAACAGTCAGATCATGATCCATGTATTCAAAGACCATGTATCCCCGAATTTTTTTTTATCAGTATCACTTATGTTGCTCCAATGGCAACAATATCACCTATGGAAGCGTCTTATGCATCTTATGCATTTATTTTAACAAATTACACAAAAAAAAATAGGAATTAAGAATTTACGGATTAAAACAAACCGATGCAACTCTGCATGAAAAAATATTACGAGATATACACTTTTTTTCTACAGTTGAGCATTCAATTACGGATTGGACATGGAACAACTTTCCATCAGGTTTGCCACAACAAAATTTATTTCTTTGGGTCTAATCAATCACGAATTTATGAATATTGATTCAGTAGTACTCATCTCTGCCTATGGACGTATTTGTGAATTTGATGGATTGGACCTTCTGGACATTCTATCTTTTGCAGATACGAGAACAGATTTCAATGCAATAATGGTTAAATGTGCTCAGACCCCAATGCACCGCCTTTACTTCTAATAGTTTATAAATTTGGATGGGTGAAGCTTATGTGATTTTATTCTTGTTTGCTATTGTTATTGTGTCTCAGTTTCTTCTTTAGCTCAATGACCGTCTTCAGGAGATAAAGTTTCTTGTTTTCTATTGAAAATCAAGGTTCTTTACTAAAACCAAAGTTATATTTGTTGTTATAATAACTCATATTTCTTCTTTGGTGTCTCAATTGCGATTTATTTACTCATTTTACTTGTATGTTCAACCTTTAAAGTTATAATTTAATCATGTATGTCATTTATTTACTGGTTTCAGATGAAATGATGGTTGACTAACTTTTGTGCTACAACAGATATTTTCTCCTAGATAAATTTCCATTCCAGGAAAAATAAATAAATAAATAAAATAAAAATAAAATAAAAATAAAATAAAAATAAATAAAAATAAAAATAAAAATAAAAATAAAATAAAATAAAATAAAATAAAAAATAAAATAAAATAAAAAATAAAAAATAAAAATAAATAAAATAAAATAAAATTTTTTTACTCACAATTTTGTTTTTCCCTCCTCTGCAGTAATTTTCCCTGGTCTGAAGTGTTTTTCCCTTTTCACAATTGTGTTTTTCTTTGTCTATGTTCCTATTCTGCTTTCTGCTGCAATAGGTTTTGTCTCCTAAAGAAGTTATCCATTCCAGAAATTAATTCTTTAATTTTCTCACAATTGTGTTCTTGTTTGCCATTATTATTGTGTCTCAGTTTTTTCTTCATCTCAACCAACCTCTTCAGGAGACAAAGCTTCTTGTTTTCTACTGAAAATCAAGGTTCTTTTCTGAACCAAAGTTATATTTGTTGTTATAATAACTCATATTTCTTGTTTGGTGTCTGAACTATGATTTATTTACTTGTTTTACTTGTATGTTCAACCTTTAAAGTTATAATTTAATCATGTATGTCATTTATTTACTGGTTTCAGATGTTTTATGCTACAACAGATATTGTCTCCTAGATAAATTGTCTGTTCCAGGAAATAACTCTTTTTTTTACTCACAATTGTGTTTTTCCCTACTCTGAAGTAACCTATACTTCCTGTTCACTCCCTGTTGAAATTCCTTACTGTCTATGTTCCTATTCCGCTTTCTGCTGCAACATGTTTTGTCTCCTAAACAACTTATCCATTCCAGAAAATAATTCTTTAATTTTCTCACAATTGTGTTCATCCCTGTTCTGAAATAACCTATACCTGCTGCTCACCCTTACTCACAATTGTATTTTTCCCTGCTCTGAAGTAACCTATACTTCCTGTTCACTCCCTGTTGAAATTCCTTGCTGTCTCTTCTCCTATTCTGCTTTCTGCTGCAACATGTTTTGTCTCCTAAACAACTTATCCATTCTAGAAATAATTCTTTTATTTTCTCACAATTGTGTTCATCCTTGTTCTGAAATAACCTATACCTACTGCTCACCCCATGTTGAAATTCCTAGCTGCCTCTGCTCCTTTACTGATTTTAGCTTCAAAACCATGTCCTCTCTTCTAAAATACTACGTATTTTTAGACTTACTAAAAAAACTGCCACTTTACTATGACTGGTATATATTCAATTCTTTAAGTTTACCAATATAGATTTTTCCTCCTATAGAACTTGTCCCTTCCAATAGATGATTCTTTAATTTACTCAGAATTGTGCTTTTTCCTACTCTGAGATAACCTATACTTGCTACTCACCCCCTATTGAAATTCCTTGCTGCCTCTTTTTCTATGCTGATTTCTGCTTGAAAACCAGGTCCTCTCTTCTAGAACCCTGCCTGTTTTTAGACTTACGAAAAAAAAATCCGATGACCTGTGACTGTTATATATTCAGTTCTTTAGGTTTACCAATATAGATTTTCCCTCCTATAGAAGTTGTCTCTTCCAGTAAATGATTCTTTCATTTTCTTAGAATTGAGGCTTTTCCTACTCTAAAATCAACTATACCTGTTGCTCACACCCTGTTGAAATTCCTTGTTGCCTATGTTTCTATTCTGGACTGTTACTGGTATATATTCAGTTCTTCAAGATTACCAATATAGATTTTGCCTCCTATAGAAGGAAAAGTCAGATTTAAGAAAAGTAATAAAAACTTAGCAAACGTTCATTACCTGGATACATAGTTATGAGTCTCCCCCAACATGAGCATGCATCATAGGTTTTTTAAAAATTGTTATTCAACATTTGATAAGTTTACCGATATATATTTTACCTCCTATAGAAGGCAATATCACATTTAAGAGAAGTAATCAAAAAATTAGCAAACCTTCATTACCTGGATACACAATTATGAGTATCCCCCAACATGAGCATCCATCATAGGTTTTAAAAAAAATGTTATTCAACATTTGATAAGTTTACCAATATAGATTTTGCCTCCTATAGAAGGCAAAATCAGATTTAATAGAAGTAATAAAAAAATTAGCAAACGTTCATTACCTGGATACACAATTATGAATATCCCCCAACATGAGCATCCATCATGGGTTTTTAAAAAAATGTTATTGAACATTTGATAGTTGCAAAGAGCAATCCTTCAAATAAGACTTTGGTTGTTCGGTATATGTTTCTCTTTGTTTTGAAGATTTGGAATAGTGTACAATAGTTCCAATTTGAATGATCATTAGTACTTCTTATTGGATCATTTCTTTTCTTCTTATAAACAAAATATTGTTTACTCAAAAGGGGTTTAACTCCATTTTCCTTCAAGTTCACTGAACTTGGGCATTCAATTTTTCCTTTTTTCTATCATCATCTTAAAAATAGGGCTCCAAGGACTGAAAGTCACCCCATAGAGTTTTACAAATAAATAGACATGCGCACAAAAAAATGACCCATCAAAGACAGTAGATTGAAAACCAAAATGATATTTTTAACATATATGCAATCACATATTTTAGACTCTATTTCTTGTTATAAATTACTAGCTTGAACACTACAAATCAGTATCCACTTCATAGTCCTTTCACAAAACATCCTTATAGGCACTTAATATTTTCTAACCGAATATTGAATATATATAACACATCAAATCTACAATGTTTACCAGCTTACGAGCAAGGTCTAAGTTCCAAGCAGAAAACATCAAGAATTCATTGCAAGTCAACATTCAACCCATTGGAACATTAAAAAAAATATATGTTTCTGATCTCTTTTGGCACTTGAAGGTCGCAAGATAGCTCACAAAACAAGTTTAGACTTACCAAAAAAAAATGCCCCTTCACTATGACTGGTATATATTCAGTTCTTTAACTTTACCAATATATATTTTGCCTCCTATATAACTTGTCCCTTTCAGTAGATGATTCTTTAATTTACTCAGAATTGTGCTTTTTCCTACTCTGAGATAACCTATACCCGCTACTCACCCCCTGTTGAAATTCCTTGCTGCCTCTTTTTCTATATTGCTTTATGCTTGAAGACTAGGTCCTCTCTTCTAGGACCGTGCCTGTTTTTAGACCTACCAAAAAAAAATGCCGCTGACCTGTGACTGTTATATATTTAGTTCTTTAGGTTTACCAATATAGATTTTGCCTCCCATAGAAGTTGTCTCTTCCAGTAAATGATTCTTTCATTTTCTTAGAATTGAGGTTTTTCCTGCTCTAAAATAAACTATACCTGCTGCTCACCCCCTATTGAAATTCCTTGCTGCCTATGTTTCTATTCCGAACTATTACTAGTATATATTCAGTTCTTCAAGATGACCAATATAGATTTTTCCTCCCATAGAAGGCAAAATCAGATTTAAGAAAAGTAATAGCAATTTAGCAAACCTTCATTACCTGCATACAAAATTATAAGTATCCCACAACATGAAAATCCATCATAGGTTTTTAAAAAATTGTTATTCAACATTTGATAAGTTTACCAATATAGATTTTGCCTCCAATAGAAGAAAAAATCAGATTTAAGAGAAGTAATAAAAAAATTAGTAAACCTTCATTACCTAGATACACAATCATAGGTTTAAAAAAAATTGTTATTCAACATTTGATAGTTGCAAAGAGCAATCCTTCAAATAAGACTTTAGCAGTTTGGTATATGTTTCTCTTCGATTTGAAGATTTGGAGCAGTGTACAATAGTTCCAATTTGACTGACCATCGGTACTTCCAATACTAAACAGGGGTTTAGCTACCTTTTCCTTTAAGTTCACTGAACTTGGGCATTATGCTAAAAGGTCAACAATCAACTTTTCCTTTTTTCTATCATCGTCTTAAAAATAGGACTCGAAGGACTGAAAATCACCCCATATTTCAGACTCCATTTCTTGTTATAAATTACTAGCTTGAACATTGCAAATCAGTATCCACTTCATAGTCCCTTCAAAAAACATCCTTACAAGCACTTGAACAATAAAAAAAATTCTTGTTTCTACTCTCTTTTGGCACTTGAAGGTCGCAAGACAGCTCACAAAACAAGACCTGCAAACATTTCTAGCTACAAGATCTACTACCTTTCTATGGAATGCCCTGCCCTTTCTTTTAATAATGTTTCAATTTATGTTGCCCTTTGTCAAGTGACATACAAGAGAACCAGAGATTGTTTCAATCTTTATGCACTAACCCATGCTATTTCTAGTTTCTATATACTCAACAGTACTATTGACTTCTTATATTTCTACCAAAGTACCCTTTGTTTCATGGTAGATATGTTTAGCCGATTTCTTTTTTAAAAAGACTTGTTCCAAGTTTGATTAAACTATGGTACTGTTATAACCAACTGTGATATCAATTTTTAGATGAGTACTCCCCATAAGGAATATTCCCCAAAAAAAAATGTTTTGTTACTCTGTTTTAGAATTAAAAAGATCACAAAATGAGAATTGACAAGCAGTTTTATATTTAACAAAATCACAAATTCAGAATTAATAGCAAGTTATTGTTCATATTCCAAAATATCCAAATTATATTTCTATCTAATGTTCCCTTTTTCGTATGCTCTTAACCTTCTACCTACAACCTAACAATGTAAGCTTAAAAAAAAATAAACAATCTATGATGTTGTTTGTACATGTTTCCTTATTACTTTAATATGCACGTTCATTGCTAAAAGGAAACCAATTTGAAACCCTTCATTTGTTTATTCTTCTATGTTTTACATGTTCTCCTACATGTTTTATATTTACACTTAATATTAATTTTACCCATTTTCCAGGTTACTTTTGTAGTGCAACTATTTTCAATACAACAGTATGGACACTCTATTGACCGAAAATGCAGTTTCACTTGTAATGAATGATGCTATTGACCTATGCCCACTTGTACAAGTTGTTGCTCTCGATCGAGTAAGATCTCTTAATTCAACAACTACTTGCTACCGAATCACTATCTCTAATGGAATTCATAGCCACAATACATTGCTTCCATGTAGCTACAATAGCACTATGGAAAACCACCAACGCCAAGCAAGTTCAATCATCAAAGTCATCAAGTGTACATGCAACACTATGCATAATGCAACATATGGTTTCCTTATCGCATTTTATTGTAACTTGATTTCAATTGCACTCCCAACAAATGTACCAGTTTTTTTACTTATACTTACTTACCTTAATTCTTCTTGCCAGGACGATCGCACTAGACATAATCAAAATTGTCACATTGCAAACAGCGATAGTTGGAGACCCATCACCTTTCAACTTAACCCCCAGCTTTACCTCCCCCAGCAGTTCATCTGTTACAAGAATCAGCGATCTTGATCCCAAGAACCCATCAGGTATCATACCTTGCTCGCAAAATGAAAATGGAAACCCTACTACACCTCCTCTTGATTTTACATCACTCAACCCTTCCAACAAAACTGGGACCATTCAAGGTCGATTTATTGCAAAGACAAGTATGACTACCTACACCAATCAAAAACGGCATGGTCAACTTTTTGGCTTTGACCTTGTTAGTGCTACCAAAGATGAGCTTCATATCTCTACTTTCAATGAACTAGCCACGTTATTATATGATCAAATAAATGTTGGCATAGCCTACACTATCTCAAATGGCACAATTAAATTGGCCAACCCAACATACAACCATTTGACAAGCCCCTTCGAGGTTTTTCTTAACCCCTCGTCAATCATTCAACCATGTTTGGAAGAATGCCCATTAATCACTTTCCATTGCTTCCACTTTAAATCTATCCATGACATCAAAATTACACCCCTCAATTCCATGGTTGACGTTATTGGAATTGTAATTTCTGTTTCCCCTACATCAACTATACGCAAAAGGGATGGCTCTGAAAGCATTCGACGAACAATTGGGTTAAGGGACATGTCCAGGTATAGCATAGACATCACACTTTGGGATGATCAATCCACAATTGAGGGTTCCCACCTTGGAAGCCTTCGAGGTTTGCCTACTCCCCCTATCCTTGCAATTAAAGGTGTGCATGTTACTGAGTTCAATGGAAAAACCATTGGAACCATATCCAACACCAGCCTCCTTATAAACACAAATATTGAGGAAGCTCAACTTCTCCAAACATGGTTTACTGACAATGGCTTCCATTCGGCCTCACCATCTTTGAGTAGAAAATCCAACTCGCCTTCTTCTAGCTCTTGCAAATGCATTTCCATTTCTGCTCTTCAAGCTCTCCAACCCTCTGAAAAAGCAACCTGGTATTCAATTATTGCTACAATCACCCGTATTAACATCGATGACTTTCATTACCTTGCATGTCCTTTATTTGTCGATGGCATTCAATGCATGAAAAAAATTTCCCACAAAGTTGGTAATGTATGGCATTGTGAAAAATGTGATGGTGACTTTACAGAGTGTGCTTATTGATACATACTCAAACTTGACCTAATGGATGCCACTGGACAACTATACGGTATCATAGCTTTTGATGATTCTGCGTAGCAACTGATGGGAATCTCCACAAAAGATTTATGCCTTCTCTCAAATGATTCAACATCTATTTTGGAAATAGTTCAATGTGTGTGTGCTTGAAAATACCTTCTAACCTTATCTGTACAAACAGAGACTTTTAATTCAACATCTTGTTTGAAGGTGCTCCTCATCATGTCAGAGGAAGTTTCTTTATCATCATCACCTATTGATTCCCTTGATGGAAATGAACCCATTGTGCGTAATACATGTCCACTTGCTCGCAAGATTTGAACTCTACCTTTGATAACACTTTGCCAACAAGTTTCTACTCTTCAATTCTACCTTTTTGTACTTCATACTTGCTACTTGTCCAATGCAAGCTTTTTGTATTAACACCGCTATGTAAATGATACTTTTATGTAGCAATGAGCATGCTTTAATATTATATGCTTTGGTTTTTCTGTAACATTTTGTCAAATTACGTATTCATTGCAACCTATCTTGCCACTTTCAAATTTATGCTTAGCATGAAGATTGATTTGTCAACTTTATACTTCTTTTCTTTATAAACGCTTTTCAAAACCATTCACATTTGTTTCTTGCAACAACTTACCATAAATTATCCATGGTCAATTTATCTTTAACAATCTACCTTTGTTTGCTTATTCAATGGCTTAATATATAGTATGTTTCTCCTCAAACAAATGCATTATCAAGTTCTTAACCAAAAAAACATGTTTCTTGTAGTCATGTCAACAAATGATTACAATGATCAAATCAATGGACGTAGAAGAGTTCTATATGCTGAGAAGAAACAACAAAACAACAAGCGCCAACGCCTTCTATATAAAGTTGCTCGCCAACTTGTCAATATCCCTGCTCCATTTGACATTGTACAACCTCCCCTCCCACCCTCTACATCATCCACATCCACACAAAACAATCTAGGAAACATCCACCTACAAGGTATACAATAACAATTCCGTACAAGGTTGGACAAATTATCTCCCATGAATGTATGCTCTATATGCATGGAGTCTTATCCTGGCATTAAGACAAGGCACTTTTCTAATGCATTTTCATGTTCACGATGCATTGGGGAAAAAAAGCTTCGTCGCTACTCCTTGGCAAACAACATGGATCCTGGGGTGCAACCACCTGTGCTCGCTGTCCTTACTCAAGTTGAGGAAATGCTCATTTCTCGTGTTAACCCAATTTTACAAGTCACTCATGCTCGTGGGGGGCAATATACATATTCTGGACACACTATTAGCTTCCCACAAGACATTACAAGCATTGCCACTTTACTCCCCCACTTGATCTCAGAGATTGACATCGTTATTGTTCATAAATTCAATCCTAACAAGAAGCCTTATGAATTCTTTGTTAGTCGAACACGTGTTCTTGCTACTCTCCAATTCAAGCTGTCAAATGATCCCTACTACAAGGATGTTCAAGTTAACTTAATTACATTGTCTTCTTTGCCTATTGAACCAACTGACATTTCCTCCCTTCTTCGCCATATCAGACCTGAGGAAACCCTACTTGCTAACAATACCTCAAATGCTAATATTCAGTCACCCAGCTTCTTTGAACCCCATGAAGAACAATCCTCTTTTTTATATCTACCCAGACAAATAGTAGAACTGAGGTTGATGAAATCAAACGCTTCTTGGCGACAAGCGATGCACCCACTCCACCTTGCATTGGCTGGCCACCGATAGATACTTCCCCTATCAATGAATACAACACAATAGGCCTCCTCTCAATGGCCTTCCCAACCTTGTTTCCCACCGGAGTAGCAATGCTTAAACAACCACACATTGAAGAGGTTGGTATTGACAATTATGCACTCCAGCTACTTCGATACCACAACAATCGATTTGGCCAACATCCTCATTTTCATTATTACATATATAATATCATGATGCACAACCATAGCCATTCTACTGCTTCTGTGTTTGTAAAACGTAGCATTGAAGATACATTTCCTCCAATAGTCTTGGAGCTTCTACAACAATTACAAGAATTACCGAATGCTAAGATATCTGAGCAAGTCATGTGGTTTGGCTCCACCCTTCATGGGACATGCTCCTACTGGAACAAAAGCATAGCTGAACTAACTGAGATGATCACACAACAAGGAACACCAACATTCATCTTACGCTCAATGCAGCTGACACCAAATGGCTAGACCTACATTCTTTCATGCCTGGACAAGCTCCAACAGCTTCACATCAACAATACCAATGGAGAATTTGCAACCTTATATCAAATCCACACTTTGCATCTCAATACATGGAAAAAAGATTCAAAATATTCCTAGAAGAGGTTCTTCAAAAAGGCCTTGCTACAAAAGACTATTGGTGCAAGTTCGTAACAAACCATATTCCCATCAAATTTCAATGTATTCAATACCTCAAATCTTAATTTCTAATATTAATATTTTCCATGTAGATATGAATGGAAACATAGAGGATCAGCACATATACATGGCTTCTTGTGGATGCACAATGCACCCAAGATGGACACATTAGACTGGGAAGATGATGCTAAGGTTGCAGATGCAAAACACTACTTTGACAAGTTTGTTACAGCATGGAATCCTCGCATCAACCATTCTCAAACCCCATTGTTCCACTCCTCAACTATAAAAGATCCATGCACCATTGGATCACATTCCATACTTGCAAGTGATCACTTACATGACTACGAAGAACTTGTTAATTGTGTCCAAAGGCATACAAAATGTTCTGAGTCTTCATGCCTCTGCAAAAAAGGGTCAACTCTTCAATGTCATTATGGCTTTCCATTTGAACTACAACCTACCTCTTCCTTATTCATTGATGCAAATGGACGAAAAACATACAACCCTACAAGGAATGATGCCCTCCTAAATATTCACAACCCTACCATGCTCTCCATTTGGCGAGCTAACGTTGATTGCCAACATGTTCTCTCTAGACATGTTGTACTCCAATATATTTCAAAATATGCAGCAAAGGCAGATTCAAAATTAGAAACCTACCATGCACTTCTTTATCGTCTTGCACATGCAACTCCACATGATGCACCAGTCCTACAACCAATAAGACACTTCCTGTCAGAAACTATTGCTGATCGAGACATTGGCGCACAAGAGACATGCCACATGCTCCAAAAGCTCCCTCTTTGTATTTGTAGTCATTCCTTTCTATCCTTAAATGTTAGCCAAAGTGTTTTTCGACGTATTTCCAATGATTGTCTTGATACCCCACCAACACCAGCCTTCATTTTTTACTACATGCAACGACCCCCTACACTTGAACATCTTACTCTTCTTGAAGTTGCACGCTCTTGGTCATTCTCATCTTGTAGAAAGCACTCCTAATGGAAACCAAACTACCCTCCCAAAATCGTTCGTGTCTTTCCTCGCTTCACTAGCATTCCACACATTTCTGAAGATGCATTTGTTTCCTTTTGTTGGAGTGAGCTCCTGCTATACAAACCTTTTCGCACCCTACATGATGACATTGGAGCAACCGAATTGGACATAACTTCTAATTGGCTTCACATTAAAGACACATACATTGCATGGCATGTTCATCGTTTACTAGAAACCCCCAGCACACCTCCCTCTGATGACTCTAATTCTGCTTATAACCACTTACCCTTACCGCCTGCCATGGATGAATGGGAATTGCTTTCTCAACTCTGCCCTAGAAACAACCTCTATGTTGACGACCTTGACATGCTTGGCCATCATGATTTTGATAAAGAACATAATTGGACCGAAAACCATATTCCTTCCCACATGCATGCAACAGCCATATCATTCACTGACCTCACGCGTTTGTCCTCCCACATACACCAATACGCCTTTTCATCTTCATGTCCTGCTGCCTCCTTGTCTCGCACACAACGAATGGCCTTTGACCTTATCCTAAAACACTCGACAAGTTCTACAATCCCTCCCCCACTCAAAATGGTCATTCAAGGCACTATGGGGATAGCCAATTCTTTCTTAATATCTTGCATTAGAATTGCACTCCATCTTGTCTCTAGCGACACACCTTCCCCCTTATTCCTCCTAGCTCCCACCGGTATTGCTGCGTTTAACATACAAGCCCTAACAATCCATTCAGCTCTTTGCATACCCATTGTTGAGATGCACCCTCTTGAACGACAATCCCTTTCGTCCTTCCAAGAACAATTCCACCATATTCAGTACATCATCATTGACGAAATGAGTTTCGTTGGCCCAAAAATGCTTTCTCGAATGGATGATTGCTTACATCAATCCTTCCCTTCCCATTCAACAACTCCCTTTCGTGGTTGTTCCATCATATTCCTTGGTGATTTTGGACAACTGTCCCCTGTAAAGGACATCCCCATGTATGTTGGTACATCTCGAGGGAATAGTCTATGGCGCACATTTGACACCTTTGTTACACTTTCAATTGTCTTTCGACAACAAGGGAACAACCCTTCTCAAGTTTCCTTCCGCCAACTCCTGCTTAATCTCCGAAATGCAACACCTACTTTTGAAGATTGGACCCTCCTCATGTCCAAAACAACCTCAAACCTTTCACATGAAGAGAACCATACATTTGACAACTACACTCATTTGTACGCAACTAATAGCTCTGTTGAAATGCACAACAAACAGATGTTGAAACACCTTAACATGCCAGTTGCACATTACTTTGCAGAGAAAAAGAAACAACATCTCCAATCCTCAATAGATGATGAACAACTTCCATTCAAGGTTCTACTAGCAATTGGTCAACAAGTCCTGTTGACAGCCAACTTGTGTGTCTCTACAGGTCTCGTAAACGGGTCGCTTGGGAAATTTATTGCAATTGTCTACAACTCCAATGATCAACCGCATACATTGCCATCTTATGTTGTAATTGGGATTCTTGCAATCCGATTTATGTCCCTATCCCTCATATCACAAGGGGTACACGGAGGCAAGTACCACTTCAAATGGCATGGGGTTTAACAATTCATAAAGCACAAGGGATGACTCTGCAAAATGCAACAATTGATATTGGCAACATTGACCGACAAGGCCTTACATTCACTGCAATATCAAGAGTTAAATATTTGTCAGGCCTTCGCATAGCTCCACCCTTTTCCTTTTGTAGGTATTCTCGGATTAAAGATAGCCCCTATGTCCAATGTAGAATACAAGAAGAGACCTTGCTTTCTTCAAAGTCTTTGCAGCCACATTCTCCATAGAGTTACATTCCACCTCCTTTGCATGTCTACTTTCTATAGCTATCACTTTACTCCCTTCCACTTTTCCAAAATGACTTGTCTACTTTGTTCATATCTTGTATTCCTACTCCTACTATCATTGAATATATTATACTTCTCGAGGTGTATTACTTAACATTAATGTATTTTATTTACATATTATGTATTTTCACACTTGGTAACGAAAACCTAGAATTTAGACATAGGTGTATTGTTGGTCTTTTCTAAAGGAAAAAATACTCATACAACCAATACATACAGTTTATTCATCTTAGAGTTTCTTATAGAAAGTGAACAAAACATATATAAATAAACCATCATCAATCATATATAGGTAAAGTAAAATCATGGAACTAGACATATCTACCTATAAGACACCAGGCACATGTTGATAATGCCTCTTGAAGCAAACATAATTAATAATCCAAGGAATAATCCAACAACTCACCGTGTATCAAATGTTATAAAGTATAATATTGTTATCAACTATACAAGTCACTGTATCATTGGATAAGGATGCATCAGAAATAGTAACACTGGAATAAATTTGTTACAGCTCTAGAGATGCAAATCTTCTACAAATTTACTTCTTGCACGCTTTTATCCCTTTATCATTATGGAGTTCAGAAATCCACCCTATATTTCTATTGTACATTGCTTGTAGTCGACAAAACAATACACGAGGCCTATAACTTGTGTTTATTCATCTTAGAGTTTCTTATAGAAAGTGAACAAAACATATATAAATAAACCATCATCAAACATATATAAGTAAAGTACAATCATTGAACTAGACATATATACCTATAAGACACCAGACAGACACATGCTGATAATGCCTCTTGAAGCAAACATAATTAATAATCCAAGGAATAATCCAAAAACTTGTCCTGTATCAAATGTTATAAAGTATAATATTGTTATAAACTATACAAGTTGTTGTATTGTTGGATAGGGATGCATCATAAATAGTAACCCTGGAATAAATTTGTTACAGCTCTAGAGATGCAAATCTTCTACAGATTTACTTCTTGCAAGCTTGTAGTCACAAAAACAATACACAAGGCCTATAACTTACAGTTCCATGCCAAGATATGAGTTCCGATCATGAATATTTTTAAAAGAATAATGTAACAATATATAGTTATAATTGTTAAAAAGATTCGTTCCCTCTTATGGTGTCAATACCTAATTGATTTAAATATTGTTTTTTTTATTGCCCAGATAGTGCAACGATCCCGGTCACTACTAAGAGTGATTATATTTAGCATACTAATTAATAATCAGTGGAATAATATTATTTATTGCTAGCCATACCTATGGAGCAAGAGCCTCAAAGATAAGTTAGCATGTAAAAGAGATGAGATCCTGATACTGTTTGTCGAAAAGATATTTATCCATTTATGTTTCCAGAAGTTAAATCCCTAAGGTGGATGAAACAACATTGCAACATTATATTCTTTACTATTTTATTTACATGTCCATGCCCAAATAAGAAATACTTTACCTTTATTGCCTCGACTCTATGCACCAATAAAATATGATGATGGGGCACATTTGGATTCCTTTCCACATAGGTAAAACTAACATCTTTCCATGTGAAAGACAAGGCATCAATTGCATTAGACAGTCAACGTATGAAATGCCTTCCTCAAAATCCTGTAGGAAACATACTCACATAAACTACACTAAAGCAGACTTTTTCTATTTGCCAAAATACAAATATAATGCTTGCTGTCATTTTTTAACCCTCAACATAAAACATGGCCACAATCGCTCAATGAATTTCGAAAACCAGCCACATCTTCTTATTAAATGCAAACTGATCAATAGGTCAATGGATTATTTGTCTCACATGACTTAGACTTCATGGAACAACGTTCTTGGATAGTTCCCAAAACCCACAATTTGCAGAAAGAGAGTAAAACCAAAATTTGGATTACAAAACATATTTATGAAATACATTCGTTAACTATCATTGAACATGCTTTCACCAGTTAAAATGCATGTAAGAGCACTTGATAGATATACTAGAAAGTAGTTGTCATGGATGGTGTGCTTATTTCATACTTGGGAAAAAAATGTCCATAATCTCTAGCACGAATATCTAAACACCCTAGCAAACTTTCACCACTTAAAAAAATGGTCATAATCCCTGAATATCTCTAAGCCACATACCACAGATTTCTATAAAATGGAAAGAGCTGGAAATATTAGAAACAAAATATATCGACTTCTCTACCTGGAGCTTGATGGCTAAAAAAAAATACATTATATGTTTTATGCAACTCGCAATGAAAATGATTGCAGAATTGTTAAGAGTAACACTATGCACCAGTACTTTCCTAAACTAATAAAAATACACATCTAGAAAAAAAACCTTTTGCACCCTTCAATAACCATAACAAATATACAACCATTTTGCTTACAACAATGACCCCTTTAACAATTATCAGCCAAAGCTTTGATGGTTATATATCTCCATGTTCCAATGTTCAGGTTGAATTCAAATTTAACATATAGCACAATACTGCACATGTTCCTTTGATGTAAGAAATAAGCGTGAATTCACTATCTTGATATGAACAAACACCCCATCTTCCAATTGTTTTCCAACATTTACAAATACACACCGTTTTCCATTCAATTCACACAACTTAACCAAAATCAGGTAAAAGCATATGGTATAATTACAAGAGCCTATCATCTTCATCGCCTAAAGTGAATTCGCTTGACATTTTTCTTGTAAGTGTCTCCTTTACTTTTGGATGCACTAAGTAATTCTGCATTCCTACTTCTTTTCTTGTTCATTTTCTTCATAGCCACCTGCCACACAATGGGAAAATTAAGATATCATCTACAGTGCACAAACTATGTTTCAAATCAGCATAACCACTTTAAAAATACATACTTTCATTCATTGTACATTTCCATACAATTTTACCATAAGGATGATATGAACAAACCCCTTTAGACACAAAAGAATCCAGAACCTGTAAATGCTGAAGTTCCAATTCTTGGAACCTAGATCTACCAAATTACAAACATGATATGTAAAATGGTTTATCAAAGTACAAATCAATACCACAAATACAAAAGCATTTATGGAAGCATAATATATAATATTGTATGCATGTCAAAACATAGTAACATTATGATTCAAATACAGCCTTTCGCTTCTTCATAAAATGTTGACCTTCGTCAATGTAGTCTTGGTCTCTTATCCACATGGTCTTTGTAAATTAAATTCAATAAACGCTAAAAGGACATTAGAATAATATGAGAATAAAGCCCAATAATTATTTTCCATTGGTATCTACTCTAGCATATTTACATATTTATGTATCTGTGTATTCAGTGCATTTAGATGTGAGTCCATGCTTTAAATTTTTTATTATCTTAGGTAGGGTTTCTGAGTGCCTTTATAGAATTGGTTTCCTGATTCTTAAATGAAGGGTGCCTTTATAGAACTAAGTCTGGGCTTGTTTGATGAGCAAAATGGGAACCTACTTCATTCAGTGATGAATTATTTGTTGTTTGGAATTACTAGAAGAGGAAAATCCGTCTCAGCATAAAAATGGAGCAATTTATGTGTTACGTGTCTGTGTGTTCAACCCCTGGGCATGTTGGACGCACTGTACCGGATTCTGTGATACAAGTGGGACAAGTATACTGATTAGGGTACTTGTCATGTGCATGGCCAGCACCCAGGGTATCTATGTGGCAAACACAATGTGAAAACATATGCGATGTGGATTCAGTCCTCTTTCTCCCATTTATCATTATCACAATCCTAAATAGTGTCTGTAGATAAGTAGAAATAAGAGATTTCAAATGTATGCAACTACAAGAAATCTGCATCTAAAATAAATGTTGTACTCAACTTGAACTTGCTGATGAGGACTTTGACGCAGTGAATAATGACCAACTACATATTCTGAAAGTTGAACTTGTGGCATCGTTATTTCCACAGTGGGGTTAAGTATGTTGAACATTCTGGAGATGGGACGTTGCAAAAGCTCATATCGGAGACCATAGGCTAAACTCTATATAGATTTTGTTGTATAAAGAGTTGTGAAGTGCCATGTCAAAATGGTAAGCAAACCTATTAAGATAGCCAACATCACCTACATGCTACAAGAAATAAATTGAGAAAACTACAAATCCACTATATCCATTTCAAACTGTGCATATATAAGAAAATGGAAACAATTACTAGTGTCATTGGTAAGGACCTTATGCATTTATATTTCCTGTTAATGTAAACGCATGGTCTAAACCAAGAATCAAGGATAACACATCAATAGTTTCATGCACGGGAATGTCCAACGGCAAGCATCACATCTGGTCCCTAACTAAAACAAATCTAGGTGAATGTGTAACACAATACCAATAAAAAAAACTTGTATTCAATATTTACATTTCTCTTTAATTATAGTATTTGACACGATTGCAAACAAGGTAATTTCTCTTTAACTACATTCTTTGCCACAATTGCAACATAGGCAGCTTTCTTATCAACGAAGTAATTCTTGGAGGTTAAGGATTTCATGAAGGCTACCCCAAGTCCATGGGTTAACAAGACTATCGACAGCCAACACGATTTCATTGAATTGTCTCCATTGACTCAATTAGGTGGCTTACATATTGTCACTGTTAATTGCTCATTTAGCTATAACAATTGGCCAACAACCCAATTTATAAATACAGGCTGACCATAAGATGGGAGTATGTTGTTACACATATCTTCAAAATTTTCGTACCTATTTTTCAGTGCCCCTTGGATGTTGTTGAACTCATTGTGCAAAGCTGTATGCAACTATAATTAAGCATGTTACTCTTGGCTATACGTAACTAACCTGCTGTTGAGTGAGGACCCAAAACTTGAGCAAAGAGGTTCATGTGGAAAATGTCTTGCTTGGACGTCATCATTATTTTATTAACTCCTTTATGTTGAACTTAACAAGACTTCCTTTGTTCAGATGTAAGTATCCTTATACTGGTTTTTCCTATCTTTGTATCTTATTCTCTTTTACTTGAAATTAATGAGAATATTTTTCCCACTTAATGCATTTCTTGGCGAAACCCATTGGGTACTTTAGGCCTCAAGGCTACGTCAGTTGTCAACAATTAACTCAGAAAGAGAGCAAGCATGTCATAAATTGGGATTTGAACCTTGGCAGGGGAGCATAACAACTTTTCTCTTAGCCTCTCAAGCTATACCCAATTGAGATGAAATTAAGGACAAATGCATGCTTCTACATATTAGTTAAAATAGTTGTTGAATATGTAATATTTCCTGTCTATGTGGAGAGCCAAGAAGGATATGTTACATGGGTTCTCATTTTCGGTGCAAATATGCTAATTTATGTTTTACAAAAAATGAAACCAAAAAAGGTGAATACTATCATAATGGCATGTACTTAATGACAAAGATTAACTTCGGCAACATTTCTTTCCATGATTCTACACTTGAATTCTTTTTTTCAGTAGGAAATTGTCATTATTCAACTGCTAAGCAAAGACCCAGAGTAGATTGATTTCAAAACACCCGTTTGATTCAGATATACTTTCTATCTAAAATATTCCATTCACAAATCCAATTTAAATGAAATAGTATATGTGTAATGAGTATAGTGAATCCCATCTCATTTGAATTTATGTGTAATGAGTATAGTGAATCCTCGTCATTGTTACAATAAATATGTCATTTATTGTTTATACTTAATGTATATCTCCCATATACTTCGATAATGAGTACTTTTTCTTTCTATACAAAGTTTCTTAATTACAAGCATTTTGGATAAAAACTCTATCAAGTTAAGTGAAAATTTATAGCATGTATCTTCTTAATTAAATATATATATATGAACATATACAAATTGGAGATTGTGAAGATTAGAAAATTGTAAAATTGTGCTTGTAACTATAAACATTGTGATTTTGATCATTTAATTTTCAACATCAACAATTCATTACTTTTTTTTAATTTGTAGATTAATCATTCTTATTCTATCAATTTTATACATTTTTATCTATTTTTTTGTAAGCTTCATAGAAAATTATATTAAAATACAAAAGAAGTATATGCACAGAAAGACCGAGAGCTTACATAGGATGCTCTTTGAACCATAACAACCAGTAAATCATCCTGAAATGACTGCATAAGCTCATGGATACATGAAATCCTAAAGCTAGAGGTCTATTGAACCAATAGAGTATGGAATTATTACAGAGGGCCTGAGTAGGAATTTAGTAAAAAAAAACTACTAGAAATACCAAAACTGTAATGATTGTCCAAAATGCTACCTATCCTATGGAAAAAATACCACGTGTTGATCAACATGCTACCAAAAAATAGACCTGCAAAAAAAGAAAAGGGCCCGTCTGAGCTACTTAGACTTGCAGACCGGGTCTTCTTTTTCTAATAGCCCCTCAATGATTAGGAAATTGTATTCTTTGGAGCTGGAAGTATCATCATGCACGTATTTGGCAGGAAAAGTAGCAGTTTTGATGAAAATGGAGACATTCACCATACCTTTTCCATCAATATGCTTGCACTTGACTCCACTGGTTGAGGCTATATTGGTTTTGTCCATCGACTGTTTAATGTTGTTGAGATGAGGTCCTTGTTGCATCAAAGGCCTGGAAATATGAGAAGCAACTAGAGAAGAAGATGAATGCAGTGCTAGAGCATGAGTAGGGGATGGAGAGGGGGTAGGAGAATTCCCCTACGAGAAATCCTGAGCCTGAAGGAGGAGTTGGGCCAAGGAATTTTTTACTATCTCGTAATGTCTTCTTCTTACCATGGCTCTTTAACCAATAAGCTGCTGGAGGACCAATTCTTCCTCCCAATCGTGCATAATGGTTCTTAGGTGGTAAGGGATGGAGCTATCATAACCATTATCCGTTATTCCTCCATGGCCTCCTCAGCTATGAAGTTCTCTACCTTTGCAACCCCGGTTTGGAACAACACGAATGTGACGAGCCATAGCATGAATTCTGCCTTTGTTGATGCTCAATTGAGGTATGGGAGGATCCCAAACAATCCACCAATGCTGTGTGCCCAAAATGAGGCCAAATTCGAATGGAGAAAGCTCACCCCCAATGTAAGAAAAGCTTCCCAGAATTCTCAGAAACAAAATCTAAGAGCTAGCTTGTTGAAATATGGGGAATAAAAACTAGAATTTACCTTGTTAAAATGCAGGTGGTTGGGCTCTCGTAGGGCCATTAATCCACATAAGACCTTCATCATTATCCTAGTACCTTCCACAGGTCGTTGGAATGCATAGAGGACCAACAATAATAAGGAGCCAAGCATTGGAGCCTAGAGCTCTTAAATGAGCTAGGTGAGAGTTTCAAGAATCAGCTGCGTGGAGGGCGGCTAAGGCCTCCACGCTGGTTGTCTCGTTCACCACCAAATCACCCACAGCTACAAATACATTTTTATCTATTATGATGAATATTTCTTCTTAATTTTTTTAACAACACTAATCATCTTAAAAATTACTTTAAATTCCTTTACTTTACTTTTTTTCATTATTAATTTAACTAACCATCTAATCCGCTACCATGTTTTCCATTCTTCCATGTTAATCATTCTATTAGTATGTGAATATATACATCATCCCCATAAATTCTTAAAGTATCCATTCCATTCTTTCTTCCTTCAATAAATCAATGAAGATTATGCTTTTATTTTAATATAAATAATTGAGTGAACTTCCACTTCTATATCTTTGGCATTATTAATATTTGTCAATATGCAGCATCCCAAGTGTGAAAGACTATAACTCAATATTTATTTTCTGACCTTTTATACATTAAACCAAAATAAAAATAAAAACAAAATGGTATGAGTATATTTTATTCTCCAATACTTACACTAAGATTACCTTTGCTATAGCCAGAGTTGTTCGGCCACTTTTGTGCGGTGGAAATAAACACATTTTTCTTCAAGGTGTACGGAGGGCCATATCAGTCCAAAAACCACATAGGTGCATGAACCATTGGGTCAACCAATGAAAAAGATAATTTGTTTTTCGTTGGTACTACAATGAAAAATAGAATCTCTTAGTGGGTCTATCTGATACGGGTTGTAATATGGATGCTTCTAGGATCAGAATATGTGTACAGGTTTTCTGATCAGATTTTGTTATTTGAGAAGCATTACCTCCATGTCAGCTAGATTCCTCGCTCATGGAGCGAATGGAATCTTGCCACGTGGATGGTTGTGCTTCTCCAAAACCTGCCTTTTGCCAATGTGCCGCTGTTTCGTTGAAAAATGGTGAGTTTTCCCGGTTTTGGTTGATGCAAGCAAGGCATTCCATTGCTTGTTCGAATTTCGCAGCCTATTCTAGCATATTATACAGAGGTAACAATACTTTTGTGAAAATATTTTCCTTCATTACCTGTAAAGCTGCGTCTACTGATGGACCCCATAGCTTCCCAAGCTGAAATCACCGTATCCAATATAAACACATGCCTTGAATAAAACTAGTGTGCCTTTGTCTAACAACACATGAGCCCACTGCGAGTGCAGAGAGCTACTACCTTAGCCAAAATTGGGTAATTTACTATAAGAAGAGTAATAGGTTTCCAACCACCGATTGAGTCTCTGGTTCAGGGTTGTGTGAATGTTGATGCTCCGGCGTATTCAATTTGAAAGTTGAATGTGTTACATCTAAAGTCAGAGAATTCCTGAGCCCTTGTTCCAGACTCCTCACCGGCACGTCGCTATATCGTGTCGCGGCTCGCCGACGACCAGCGCAAGTGGTTCGCAATTTTTTTTAAAGTTTTTTTTCCCTTGGACGGCGACTGACGACACAATTAGGTGGCAAAATGGTCTGCGATCTCGCCAGCGGCCATCGACAGATTTCGCAAATATTTTTTTGTCTTTCTTTGCCCTTGGACACCGACCGGCAACCAGCGACCAGCGACACAGTCAGGTGGCAGAATGGTCTTCCATCTCGGTAGCGACCGCCAACCAATGTGATTACTCTATTGGTCAGGTTTCCATTTTGGTCACTGCAGAATGATCTTGCCAGGACAAAATACGCAAGCTTTAGAATCCCATTATTATCAATCAACAGATTAGATCCTGTTTAAAGCATAAGATGTCATTTTCAAAGGTTTGTTTCAATAAGCACATCCCATAATGAAACAAAGACAAGAAAAAATAGATTGATAAAATCAGGAATTTACCTTTGATGTCCCGATGCAAAACTTGGTTGATATGACAATAGTGAGGCCCAATTAACAATTGACTCATATAACACTGAGGTACAGAAGCATTGGTTACATCCACGCTCTCTATTTGTAGACATTGAATTACATTAAGAGGAAATGTAGCACAAAGATGAAAAATGAAAAAGTCGATTAATATTTTCATCAATCTCATACCTTAATCTGAGGAACAATAAAGCGCATTCCTGGTCTATCAGCTAAAAAAGTCAGATCATGATCCATGTATTCAAAGACCATGTATCCCTGAATTTTTTTTTATCAGTATCACTTATGTTTCTCCAATGGCAACAATATCACCTATGGAAGCGTCTTATGCATCTTATGCATTTATTTTAACAAATTACACAAAAAAAATAGGAATTAAGAATTTACGGATTAAAACAAACCGATGCAACTCTGCATGAAAAAATATTACGAGATATACACTTTTTTGATATCAACTCACCGTGTATCAAATGTTATAAAGTATAATTGATATCTAAACTAAGCCATCAGACTCGTTTTTGTCCAAACTAAGCCATCAGACTCTTAATTATGGCTTAGTCTGATGGCTTAGTTTTGATATCAAAACTAAGCCATCAGACTCGTTTTTGTCCAAACTAAGCCATCAGACTCGTTGGACAAAAACGAGTCTGATGGCTTAGTTTTGATATCAAAACTAAGCCATCAGACTCTTAATTATGGCTGTGTCATTACGTCACACTAAAGATATCAAAACTAAGCCATCAGACTCTTAATTTCAAGACATGATAGCGTGACACGTGGGCATAAACGAGATGATAGCGTGACACGTGGACAAAAAGAGACGATAGCGTGTCAGACTCTTAATTTCAAGCCATCTAGAGGTCTATATAAACGCAAGCCATCTAGAGGTCTATGTAAACACAATCAAATTTAGTCTATTTCCATTCATTCCATTTAGTTCTGGTTCGCCTAAGCGCTCAAAACATCAAAGGTAATTCTGGTTGGTGCTATATTTATGTGGAGGTAGTAGCTGGTATCACCAATTACAGTAATCCTTGCAAAATTGTTTTTGAAAATATTCTTTTTCCGTGCCTCTTTTGCATTACACTTCGTCGCTTTTTTCTATTTTTCTAGTTTTCGCTTCTTTCGAATCGTGATGCTCCTTTTTAATTGTGTTTGTAGCTGAATGTACTACCACTAATTGCAGTATGCTCACTTTGCAGCCTAACCAGATTTCTCATGGCGTATCCACGAAACTACGTTAATCATATTGTTATTGTGGATCCTGATCGCCCGCAAATTAATGTTATTCGTGCTCAAGAACCAGCTGGCAACGATATGTCAGGCAGGATCAGGGACATCTTAAATGTGTACGTGAACAGTCATGGAACAATTCTCATGGCTGTGTTCTCTCTTAAGGGGTCGATTGGGTCAGAGATCAGGGGAAGCACACTCATTCTCTCGGGGGTTATCTCCACAGTAGTCATAGCTGTGATGCTCCACATATTCTTCGAACAGTATATTCATCTTACGAGAGGCAGACTCCGCAATGGTCTGGTTGAGAACTGGAGGTGGTTTGCACAGAGAGCTGCGTTTGTTTTGATGTTAATGGGACTCTCAATCTGCCTCTTCTTCACTTCCAGTCGTCTGCTCTTATCCCGCCTCTCCTAAATCTTCCACGAAACTTCTCGTAGAACTATTTTGTTTCGGCGTGGCACAAATGTTATTATGTATAGATTTTCTGGATGTATTCTTTATGTATTTGGCAGCGGATTTTACTTGTTAGCGTGTGCTTACTGAGTAGTATTTCCAGATCCGACTAAGAAGTCTGTATTGTCGTTTTATATAATCTCATAATAAAGTGTTAGAGATATTGTATTTCCATATCTATGAAATGGGATTGGGATTTTTTTAATGTACCAAAGCCTCTAAATTTTCATAAACAATATGCAAGTTTATCAGATTTAAATGTATATGGTTTAGTTAATCAAATATAAAATTGTGAAAGCATTTTTGGATAAAGAATATATTATTACCTCTTTTAACGTTAACTTCAATCTTTTCATTATTTATTTAAATTGAATTTGACTATGATGTTAAAGATTAATATCTAGTTTTTATTTTTTTCAAATTAAAAAAAAATACTAAATATGGGAATAAAGGCTCTCGGATGAAAGCACCCAGGCCGAAGGCGCAGGGAGGGAATTGAAAAATTCATTGAGCATAGATTGACAAAAGCTAGTTTTATAACCCAGATGAATAATAGACTCGGATCTTATAGAAACAACAAGCATTGAACTCACAGTAGTGTAAATATTAGGAAAACAAGGGTGGTCGAGTAGATTCACCAGTGCTAAAAGTTCCCGTTCTTGATCCGCCAACATCTGAGTCAGATCAAAAGCCTACTTTAAGAATGGCTTTTAGAAGACCTACTGCTACCAACTATCTTGCGTCTTAACAAACCTTTGGCAATAAATGAAAATCATGACAGATATTAACAAACCTTTGGCAATAAATGAAAATCATGACAGATATGGTATTTCTGCTTTTCTGTATAAAGAAATTTTAGATTAACTACTGCCCTCGAGGGGCAAAATGAATGCCGAAAGTGACACAACAAGAAAATCCATCTTTTAGCACCACAAGTTAGCACCACTTATAGTTTGTGGTGTAAATGTGGTGGTATTGGCACCACTTATATTTATGTGGTGTGAAACTGGTGTTATTAGCACCATTTATATTTTGTGGTGTTAAAGTGATGGTATTAGCACCACTTATATTTTGTGGTGTTAATATGGTGTTGTATTAGTTAATATTATTGGAAATTGAGTTTTACCTTTATGATAAATGTCATGTTGGCAAGTACCATAAAGTGGTGCTAAACCATTATTTTCCACATGGACATATACACGTAGAATTTAATTATGTGGATGTGCACCATAAACAAATTCACAAATAATTATTTTGAAAATAGCTCAATTCAATATTTATTTATTTTTTAATGAATTAAAAAAATGATTAAAGATTAATTTATGGGTTTTTGCACCAAACTTACATAAAGTTCAAATATTTATATTTAGAATATTTAAGCAAATAAATTCACGTAGAATATTTAAGCAAATAAATTCACATGATTCATTTATAAGGTTTACACCACAAGCACAACAAGTTCAAAAAATATATTTGGAAAATAGCTCAATTCATTTATTCATCTTTTATATTATTTAAACATATAAATACAATTGACAAATAAATAAAAACAACTATTTTTAATTTATTACTATTATAAAGTAGTAATAAAATTATTTGAATTTGAATTTAATTATTCATTGGAGATATTTTTATCTTCTTTATTTTTTTATGGAAATTAGTATTATTATTAGGTTTTTAACACAAGACGTGGGTCTTAGATCCATCTATAAGACCAATGGAGAAAACCTCTAGCTAAGGCCCTAAAAGAAGCTTTTAAGAATTTAGGACCAAAAAAGACACCACAAAGGTCCCCACACATATTCCTAAGAGTATTCTTAGCCTCTAAGTATGGGCGTTCACACTATTATAAGTTTCTAATCACCAAGGATAGGTCCAATGGCCCTCAACATTGTTGAACGAGCAATCATAGGCCTTAGCCTAAAGGAATCCTAAGCATAAAGAAATGCCATGTTGTCAAGTACCATATAGTGGGGCTAAGCTCATATTTGTCACATGGACATGTACAAAAAGGATTTAATTATGATGATTTGCACCATAAACACGACATCACAAATAATTATTTTGTAATAACTTAATTCAATTTTTTTCATTCAAATAAATGCCCATGATTAATTTATAAGGTTTTAAACCACAATCACGGCATATTCAATTATTTGTTTTTATCACTATTTAAACCAACAAGCTGGCATGATTCATTTATGAAGTGTTGCACCACAAACACAAAAAGTTCACAAATAATTGTTTTCTAAATAGCTCACATCTACTATTCATTTTCAATATTATTCAAGCAAATAAATATCCATGATTCTTAAATTTGACAAATAATTAAATACAACCATTTTTAATTTATTACTATTATAAAATATTAATAAAAATGATTTGAATTGAGATTTCATTATTTGATAGGGTATATTTTTATTGATATTATTAAATTTTCTAATGGATATTAATATCATTACGAGGCTTTGTGCAGAAGGCATGGGTCTCAAATCCTCGGAGATGTTCGAGGGAGGAAACCTCTTCCTTGGGCCCTAAATGAATCTTTTAGAAATCTAGGACCAAGAAATATGGTCAATACACATATATTCCTAAGAATATTCTTAACATTTATGTGTGGATATTGATTGCATTATAAGGTTTTGAGCACTAGTGATAGGTCTATTGGCACTTGACCTAGTTAAGAGAAGAAACCTAGGCCTTAGCCTAAATTAAACTTCTAGGCATGTAGTGATAATAATTATTTCTCACACTAACACCAATGACTTTTTGAGAAGATCTATGGCCTTATAATAGGGATAATGGGGGGAGTTGGAGGAACTAAAACTAGGTATAAGTCTTTAGGGCATAAAGATGATTAAGCAAGGAACCCCATGCCTTGGACCTTAGAGGAAACCTCTAGGCATATAAAATTAACAAGTATACCTTGAAACACCACATAAGGCCTCCTAAGGGTATCCTTGGCTTGATATTGGGGGTATTAATGTAAGTAAGAGGTTGTATTTAAGCACTATATATATGGGTGTTTAGGCCCTTGACATGTTTGAGAGAGGAAACCTAGGCCTTATTCCCTAGTAAAATATTTTGTGCATCCAAGGAAAAATACAACTGCTCAAAGCACTACACATGCAGTATTGGGGTTATTATTTACCTCTAAGTAAAGAAATCAACACCATTATGAGTTTTTTGCTAGTATGCACGACTCTTGGAGTTTTGTATAATGCTATAGGAGGAAACTTGGGCCTTAAACCCTAAGGGAAGCTTTAAACCGCACCCATAAACATCAAACACTATCCTTGGCATCTGAGCATTCATATAAGTGACACTAGGTATGCAAAACTTAGACATAGTCATGAGAGGAATTACTGGAACTAGGCCCTAAAGGACGGTTTTAGGCATATCAGGCTAATGGCAATGAATCAAACTATCACTTAGCAGATCATGCAATGTATAACATATCATTATTCTCCAAGTGGGATATCGATGGAAATATGTGGTTTTGCGTACTAGCGATGGGTCTGAGTAAATAGTCGGGGAAGAAATTGAAAGAATTATACCCTAACATAATATTATTGAGGTAATGGGAAATTATCAAGACCATGAACCATAACATACACCATTTAAAGTTGATATTTGACATAATAGTTGGATATGAGCATAATCAAGAGTTTTTTCATAGAGGGATGGATCTCAAGTCCTTTATTGGAGTCATAAAAGTAAATCAAGAGCCTTCGTAATGATATTACATAGAAGATGACCATGACTTTATCCCTAAAGAAACCATTAAGGAATCCAAATCCATTTAGACACTATGTATCTAGGTCTTATGGCCTTTTATCCTTAGATAAGATCAATGGAAAAGACCTAAATATCGACTACTAAAGGAATCTTCTAGCCATCCAGGGATAAGAAGGTTTCCTCCAATAAAATCACATGGTTAGTGGAGGATACCTTAACCTATGCCCCTAAAGGAGGCTTGGAACTATCTAGGGGTAAGAAGTTTTCCTCCACCAACCATACACAACCTCTTATTTGTATAATTGGCCTATGATTGAGGATGTTGTTATAGTTAGGCGATGTTAAGTAGCATGCACATGTCTTAAGCCCTTGGGAATTATGTTCCATGGAAGAAGACCATGTTTTTGCCCCTAAATAAATCATTGACGCATCTAGATCCATGAATACTACCTAAAAGCAGCATTGATTACTTTAGAGGGGTATCTATGGCACTATGTATCTATGTATTGTGGCCTTGGGGACTTACACATTGTTAGTGGAGGAGACCTAAATCTCGAGCTCTAAATGATTCTTCCATCCATCTAAGGCTAAGAAGATTGCCTCCAATAAAAACACATGGCCTCTTGAGGGTATCATTGGCCTATGATTGATTATGTCATTGGCATTAGGTGGTTTTGAGTAGTCTCTACATGTCTCAGGGCCTTGGGAATGATGTTATAGGGAAAACAACCATGCCTTTGGCCTTAAAGAAACAATTAGGGCATCTAGAGTGATGAACAATGCCTAGAGAACCATGCATGACCTTGCATGGATATACATGCCACATTTCTTGGGGCCTTGGGGACTTGGACATGGTCAAGGGAGGATACTTGAACCTCTAGACATAAAGGAATCTTATAGCCATGCAAGGCTAAGAAGATCGCCTCAACCAACCATGCATGACTTCTTGAGGGTATCATTGTCATATGATTGAGGATATTAACACCATTATGTGCTTTTGAGAAGTATGTAGGTGTCTTAGGACCTCGGGAATGATGCTATAGAGAAGAATACCATGCCTTTGGCCCTAAATAGACCACTAAGCAATCTAAAGCCTTGAAAAATGCCTCAAAGCACCATGCATGACTTTGCAAGGGTATCCATTGAGCTTTCTATCTAGGTCTTAGGGACTTGAGCTCTTGGACATGGTGAGTGGATGACAATTCCAATAGGTGGGTTTGAAAATATGTATGTGGGTTTGAAAATATGTATATGTCTCAATGCCTTGGGAATGGCATTCTAGGGTAAAGACCATCCATTTGGCCCTAAATAAACCATTAAGGCATCCAAAACTATGAACAATTCCTTAAAGCACCATGCACAACTTTGCAAGGGTATCCATGGCACTATGTATGCAAGTCTTGGGAACTTGGGGTATTGGAAATGGTCATGGGAGGAGGCATGAAGCTCAAGCTCTAATGGAATCTTCTAGCCATCTAGAGATAAAAAGGTTCTATCCACCAACAACACATCGTCTTTCAAGGGTCATTGGCCTATGATTGAGGATGTTAGTGACATTAGGGTGTTTTGAGGTGTATGTACATGTATCAGGGTGTTTGGGAATGAAGTTCTAGGGAGGAACAACATGATTTTATCCCTAAATAAATCATTGAGGGTTCCATAGCCATGAATAATGCCTCGAAGAACCACACATAACTTTGTAGGGATATCCATGGCATTATGTATCTAGGTCTTGTGGCCTTAGGGAATTCGACATGGTCAATGAAAGAGACTTAAAAATAGGGCCCTAAAGGAAGCTTCTAGCCATTCGTTTGAAAGAAGGATGCCCTCACCAACCATAGATGGCCTCTTGAGGGTATCATTGGTCTATTATTAGTGATTTTAATGTCAATAGTTGGTTTTGAGCATTAGACACATTTCTCAGGGCCTTGGGAATGACAGTCTATAGAAGAGGACCATGCTTTTGTCCCTACAGAAACCATTTAGGCATACAAAGCCATAAGTAATGCCAGAAAGCACCACACATGGCAATCTAATGTTAAGGAGGTGGTATCCACCAACCACACATGGCCACTTGAGTGTATTATTAGCCTATGATTTATGATGTTGGTGAAAACAAGTTGTTTTGAGTAGTATATAGTGTGTTAGGGCCTTGGGAATGATGTTCTAGGGAAGAAGACCATGCCTTTGGCCCTCATTGGAGGAGACTTGAACCTCTGGATCTAAAATAATCTTATAGCCATCTAGGGTTAAGTAGGTTGCCTCCGTGCCTCTTTTTCCGTGCCTCTTTTGCATTACACTTCGTCGCTTCTTTCTATTTTTCTAGTTTTCGCTTCTTTCGAATCGTGATGCTCCTTTTTAATTGTGTTTGTAGCTGAATGTACTACCACTAATTGCAGTATGCTCACTTTGCAGCCTAACCAGATTTCTCATGGCGTATCCACGAAACTACGTTAATCATATTGTTATTGTGGATCCTGATCGCCCGCAAATTAATGTTATTCGTGCTCAAGAACCAGCTGGCAACGATATGTCAGGCAGGATCAGGTACATCTTAAATGTGTACGTGAATAGTCATGGAACAATTCTCATGGCTGTGTTCTCTCTTCAGGGGCAGATTGGGTCAGAGATCAGGGGAAGCACACTCATTATCTCGGGGGTTATCTCCACAGCAGTCATAGCTGTGATGCTCCACATATTCTTCGAACAGTATATTCATCTTACCAGAGGCAGACCACGACTCGGACTCCGCAATGGTCTGGTTGAGAACTGGAGGTGGTTTGCACAGAGAGCTGCGTTTGTTTTGATGTTAATGGGACTCTCAATCTGCCTCTTCTTCACTTGCAGTCGTCTGCTCTTCTCCCGCGTCCTAAATCTTCCACGCAACTTCTCGTAGAACTATTTTGTTTCGGCGTGGCACTACTGTTATTATGTATAGATTTTCTGGATGTATTCTTTATGTATTTGGCAGCGGATTTTACTTGTTAGCGTGTGCTTACTGAGTAGTATTTCCAGATCCGACTAAGAAGTCTGTATTGTCGTTAGAGATATTGTATTTCCATATCTATGAAATGGGATTGGGATTTTTTAATGTACCAAAGCCTCTAAATTTTCATAAACAATATGCAAGTTTATCAGATTTAAATGTATATGGTTTAGTTAATCAAATATAAAATTGTGAAAGCATTTTTGGATAAAGAATATATTATTACCTCTTTTAACGTTAACTTCAATCTTTTCATTATTTATTTAAATTGAATTTGAATATGATGTTAAAGATTAATATCTAGTTTTTATTTTTTTCAAATTAAAAAAAAATACTAAATATGTTCAGTATGTTCGACTGAACATGAATATTATGTTAAAGACTCGTGTCAAGTTATTTCTAAGTAAATTATTTCTAAATAAATATGAATGGAAGATTTTGACAAATCTATTATTGCTAAAACGTGGAATATTGCACATTGTGGAATTTTGACAAATCTATTATTGCTAAAACGTGGAATTTTGACAAATCTAGGATAAGAGAAGAAGAGGTAAAATCTAATCAAGAGCCAAAGATTCTTCATGTACAAAATATGGAAGTAGGGCCTTTAGGATCAATGGAACAAGACAGGATAAGAGAAGAAGAGGTCAAATCTAAGCAACAAGAATAGCCAAAAAGTCCTCATGTACAAAATCTGGAAGTAGGTCCCTTAGAAAGTATAATTGGAGGGTATCGTCCACTATCAAGGCTTGAACTCGTCCCTTATAGTCCTTCTAAAGAGAATGAGGTGGCAAATCTTGATTCAATTTTTTTTTATCCTAATAGAAAGGTGATCATTAGGAAGTTAGAGAAAAGAATGAAGTGTCCCAATTATGAAGATGTTGTCACAGTAATAGAAACTCCAATCTTGGAGGGAACTAACAAAGATCCAAAGTTTGCAGCTGCAGCAAATGTAGCGATGGCCCAGGCAAGTGCGCATAATGTGAACGAGTTGGTAGGTGATATTCAAAATGCAAAGGCAACGTTGTCCAAGGTAAGAGAAAAAACACATAGAGAAGATAATCGAGGGAAAGAGCTGAAAAGGAAACATAGTGATCTGTTGTCTGAAAAGGAGAAAATGGTTGAAGATCTACGGAGGTTGAATGAGGAAAAAGAGAAATTGGCGGTTCAGGTGATGATTTTGGAAGGAGAAAATAATGATTTTGAAGTTACGACTACTCAGTTAAAATCAAAACAATTAGCTACTTACCAGCAAGTCCAAGAGTTGAAGTTGAAGGTTGAAGAGCTAGAGAAAGAAAATGGAGGCTTGACAAAATGGCTTGAAACAACAAACAACAGAAAGCTAGAAATAACTATGTTTTGTGATGAAGCTTGCAAAGTCATAGAGCAGATGTATCATTTCCAAGTGGCTGTTATGGAGAAAGTGTGCAACTTGAAGCGAATGATTGTGCGAATGGATGAAATTGCTGTAGAGGCGCAAGCAGCTAGAGAAAGGCAGTTTGATGTAGCGGAGAAGGTTAAACGACATATGGTTTGGAGAGAGGCAAACTTTGAATACCCTGCAGAATTAGTGCCTAAAACACATTTGGATTTAAAGTCAGAAATGCAACTTCTAGAATTTTGCAGAAAGGCATCTCTAAGGCTGAATACTGACATTACAAGGACTACTAAGGTATGTAAAGGAGCATTACAAATATATGTATAAAATCTTTAGTATGTAGTGAGAAGATGATTTATGAAACAGTATGACGTGTAAAAGATGTAAAGGGGTTGAGAATCAGAGACTATATATATACATGTCTCCAATACTATTTGAAGCAAACAGGTTTGTGTCCATTGTTATTTTTTGCTGTTGTGGTTGACATCTATTTACTTTTGCAATAGTTTCTTAAGTACTGATTTTTGAAGAAATAATAACAGTGGACAATTATTTATTTCAGTGCTGCACATTTCAGAAGATACAAATTAAATTGTGAACAAGTTTATATGATCAAGTAAAATGAGGAAGAGGTTTGAGAAATTCATTTGGTTTTTTGTGTACAAATCTACACAACTCAATAAAAAATTGTTGCAAAGTATGTTAAAGAAAGAAAGGCAGTACGATTAAGTGCTTGGTTGCATTTCTAGAGTGTGTGAAAGCACAATTATTGTCATTGTTGTGCTTGACTGGTATATATTTATTTATTTGTGTTTGTAAATATAGTGTTTTTCATTTGGGCTTAGGTGCTAGCATTCTAAGACACTTTTGCTCTCCCTTTAATCCGATATTGTAGCTTTTCTTTCAGGATTCCAAAAATGGTCCACTGCATTTTCACTATCTCTTAGTAAACGTTAATTGTGATGCCATTCAATACTATGTTTCATGCAAGACTTTGTGCATGTTAGCAACGTTGATAGGTGCAGCTTGACAGGTGTAGGATCTATCTTTTAACATCCACTGCCGTTTGACTATATGTTAGTGAACGTTAACTGTGATGCCATGCATCTGGAGCTATTGGTCAAGCATTTACTTGATATACGTGGAATTGATTTTACCGCACTTTTTGCTAAGGTAAGTTGTAACTCACACTATGTAATTGTTCTCAAGCATTAGCTAGCATCAACAAAATATTATTTATTACCTTAGCAATGGCCCAACTTAGAACCAATATGGATAAGCTTTTCAACCACTGATGGAAAAGCAATTGAAATCAATGAAACCCTAGCAGAGATTGCCCAGATGATGATTGAAATGAATGCTTTTGATCCCTATTTTTATTATTTTTGTGTCAAAACTGCTCAGTAGTTTGGCCTCCATTTCAACTCCTATCTTCTGTGTCTGCAGCACACTGTGGAGTTGAGACTATTGCTAGTTTCATTTGGGCTTCTTAGGGAAATACACAGTAAATAGCATGGTGTTGTAATTAGAGAAAAACCATGTCAAAAATCACTTTTGATAGGATTGTGGCAATTTTATCCCCAATGCTCTTACATGCAAGGTTGCATTTTTAACATTACAGTTATCCACTATTATTAGTACACTCTTTAGATGTAGGCCAATATTCAGAACATGTCTCCCTTTGCAATCATCTTTCAGTTCATAACTCGGAATATATTGACAATAATTCAGTAAAACATATTATCCATACATATACTATTTCATTTAAATTGGATTTGTGAATGGAATATTTTAGATAGAAAGTATATCTGAATCAAACGGGTGTTTTGAAATCAATCTACTCCGGGTCTTTGCTTAGCAGTTGAATAATGAAATCACTGAATGAAGTAGGTTCCCATTTTGCTCGTCAAACAAGCCCAGACTTAGTTCTATAAAGGCACCCTTCATTTAAGAATCAGGCAACCAATTCTATAAAGGCACTCAGAAACCCTACCTAAGATAATAAAAAATTTAAAGCATCTAAATGCACTGAATACACAGAGACATAAATATGTAGATATGCTAGAGCAGATACCAACATAAAATAATTATTGGGCTTTATTCTCATATTATTCTAATGTCCTTTTAGCGTTTATTGAATTTAATTTACAAAGACCATGTGGATAAGAGACCAAGACTGCATTGACGAAGGTCAACATTTTATGAAGAAGCGAAAGGTTGTATTTGAATCATAATGTTACTATGTTTTGACATGCATACAATATTATATATTATGCTGCCATAAATGCATTTGTATTTGTGGTATTGATTTGTACTTTGATAAACCATTTTACATATCATGTTTGTAATTTGGTAGATCTAGGTTCCAAGAATTGGAACTTCAGCATTTACAGGTTCTGGATTCTTTTGTGTTTAAAGGGGTTTGTTCATATCATCCTTGTGGTAAAATTGAATGGAAATGTACAATGAATGAAAGTATGTATTTTTAAAGTGGTTATGCTGATTTGAAACATAGTTTGTGCACTGTAGATGATATATTAATTTTCCCATTGTGTGGCAGGTGGCTATGAAGAAAATGAACAAGAAAAGAAGTAGGAATGCAGAATTACTTAGTGCATCCAAAAGTAAAGGAGACACTTGCAAGAAAAATTTCAAGCGAATTCACTTTAGGCGATGAAGATGATAGGCTCTTGTAATTATACCATATGCTTTTACATGATTTTGGTTAAGTTGTGTGAATTGAATGGAAAACGATGTGTATTTGTAAATGTTGGAAAACAATTGGAAGATGGGGTGTTTGTTCATATCAAGATAGTGAATTCACGCTTATTTCTTACATCAAAGGAACATGTGCAGTATTGTGCTATATGTTAAATTTGAATTCAACCTGAACATTGGAACATGGAGATATATAACCATCAAAGCTTTGGTTGATAATTGTTAAAGGGGTCATTGTTGTAAGCAAAATGGTTGTATTTTTGTTATGGTTATTGAAGGGTGCAAAAGGTTTTTTTTCTAGATGTGTATTTTTATTAGTTTAGGAAAGTACTGGTGCGTAGTGTTACTCTTAACAATTCTGCAATCATTTTCATTGCGAGTTGCATAAAACATATAATGTATTTTTTTTTAGCCATCAATCTCTAGGTAGAGAAGTCGATATATTTTGTTTCTAATATTTCCAGCTCTTTCCATTTTATAGAAATCTGTGGTATGTGGCTTAGAGATATTAAGGGATGATGACCATTTTTTTCTTCCAAATACATTTTGTTATGTCTATCAAGTGCTGTTGGATGCATTATAAGTGGTGAAAGTTGGCTAGGGTGTTTAGATATTCGTGCTATAGATTATGGACATTTTTTTTTCCCAAGTGTGAAATAAGCACACCAGCCATGACAACTACTTTCTAGTATATCTATCAAGTGCTCTTACATGCATTTTAACTGGTGAAAGCATGTTCAATGATAGTTAACGAATGTATTTCATAAATATGTTTTGTAATCCAAATTTTGGTTTTACTCTCTTTCTGCAAATTGTGGGTTTTGGGAACTATCCAAGAACGTTGTTCTATGAAGTCTAAGTCATGTGAGACAAATAATCCATTGACCTATTGATCGGTTTGCATTTAATAAGAAGCTGTGGCTGGTTTTCGAAATTCATTGAGCGATTGTGGCCATGTTTTATGTTGAGGGTTAAAAAATGACAGCAAGCATTATATTTGCATTTTGGCAAATAGAAAAAGTCTGCTTTAGTGTAGTTTATGTGAATATGTTTCCTACAGGATTTTGAGGAAGGCATTTCATACGTTGACTGTCTAATGCAATTGATGCCTTGTCTTTCACATGGAAAGATGTTAGTTTTACCTATGTGGCAAGGAATCCAAATGTGCCCCATCATCATATTTTATTGGTGCATAGAGTCGAGGCAATAAAGGTAAAGTATTTCTTATTTGGGCATGGATATGTAAATAAAATAGTAAAGAATATAATGTTGCAATGTTGTTTCATCCACCTTAGGGATTTAACTTCTGGAAACATAAATGGAAAAATATCTTTTCAACAAACAGTATCAGGATCTCATCTCTTTTACATGCTAACTTATCTTTGAGGCTCTTGCTCCATAGGTATGGCTAACAATAAATAATATTATTCCACTGATTATTAATTAGTATGCTAAATATAATCACTCTTAGTAGTGACCGGGATCGTTGCACTATCTAGGCAATAAAAAAACAATATTTAAATCAATTAGGTATTCACACCATAAGAGGGAACGAATATTTTTAACAATTATAACTATATATTATTACATTATTCTTTTAAAAATATTCATGATCAGAACTCATATCTTGGCATGGAACTGTAAGTTATAGGCCTTGTGTATTGTTTTTGTGACTACAAGCTTGCAAGAAGTAAATCTCTAGAGTTGTAACAAATTTATTCTAGGGTTACTATTTATGATGCATCCCTATCCAACAATACAATGACTTGTATAGTTTATAACAATATTATACTTTATAACATTTGATACACGGTGATTTGTTGGATTATTCCTTGGATTATTAATTATGTTTGCTTCAAGAGGCATTATCAGCATGTGTCTGTCTGGTGTCTTATAGGTAGATATGTCTAGTTCAATGGTTGTACTTTACATATATATGATTGATGATGGTTTATATATATATGTTTTGTTCACTTTCTATAAGAAACTCTAAGATGAATAAACTGTATGTATTGGTTGTATGAGTATTTTTTCCTTTAGAAAAGACCAACAATATACCTATGTCTAAATTCTAGGTTTTCGTTACCAAGTGTGAAAATACATAATATGTAAATAAAATACATTAATGTTAAGTAATACACCTTGAGAAGTATAATATATTCAATGATAGTAGGAGTAGGAATACAGGATATGAACAAAGTAGACAAGTCATTTTGGAAAAGTGGAAGGGAGTAAAGTGATAGCTATAGAAAGTAGACATGCAAAGGAGGTGGAATGTAACTCTATGGAGAATGTGGCTGCAAATAATTTGAAGAAAGCAAGGTCTCTTCTTGTATTCTACATTGGACATAGGGGCTATCTTTAATCCGAGAATACCTACACAAGGAAAAAGGTGGAGCTATGCGAAGGCCTGACAAATATTTAACTCTTGATATTGCAGTGAATGTAAGGCCTTGTCGGTCAATGTTGCCAATATCAATTGTTGCATTTTGCAGAGTCATCCCTTATGCTTTATGAATTGTTAAACCCCATGCCATTCGAAGTGGTACTTGCCTCCATGTACCCCTTGTGATAGGAGGGAGAGGGACATAAATTGGATTGCAAGAATCCCATGGGGGTCCTTTGTAGTGGAGGAATTCAATTACAACATAAGATGGCAATGTAGGCGGTTGATCATTGGGGTTGTAGACAATTGCAATAACTTTCCCAAGCGACCCGTTTACAAGACCTGTAGAGACACACAAGTTGGCTGTCAACAGGACTTGTTGACCAATTGCTAGTAGAACCTTGAATGGAAGTTGTTCATCATCTATTGAGGATTGGAGATGTTGTTTCTTTTGCTCTGCAAAGTAATGTGCAACTGGCATGTTAAGGTGATTCAACATCTGTTTGTTGTGCATTTCAACAGAGCTATTAGTTGCGTACAAATGAGTGCAGTTGTCAAATGTATGGTTCTCTTCATGTGAAAGGTTTGAGGTTGTTTTGGACATGAGGAGGGTCCAATCTTCAAGAGTCGGTGTTGCATTTCGGAGATTAAGCAGGAGTTGGTGGAAGGAAACTTGAGAAGGGTTGTTCCCTTGTTGTCGAAAGACAATTGAAAGTGTAACAAAGGTGTCAAATGTGCACCATAGACTATTCCCTCGAGATGTACCAACATACATGGGGATGTCCTTTACAGGGGGCAGTTGTCCAAAATCACCAAGGAATATGATGGAACAACCACCAAAGGGAGTTGTTGAATGGGAAGGGAAGGCTTGACGTAAGCAATCATCCATTCGAGAAAGCATTTTTTGGCCAACGAAACTCATTTCGTCAATGATGATGTACTGAATATGGTGGAATTGTTCTTGGAAGGACGAAAGGGATTGTCCTTCAAGAGGGTGCATCTCAACAATGGGTATGCAAAGAGCTGAATGGATTGTTAGGGCTTGTATGTTAAACGCAGCAATACCGGTGGGAGCTAGGAGGAGCAAGGGGGAAGGTGTGTCGCTAGAGACAGGATGGAGTGCAATTCTAATGCAAGATATTAAGAAAGAATTGCCTATCCCCACAGTGCCTTGAATGACCATTTTGAGTGGGGGAGGGATTGTAGAACATGTCGAGTGTTTTAGGATAAGGTCAAAGTCCATTCGTTGTGTTCGAGACAAGGAGGCAGCAGGACATGAAGATGAAAAGGTGTATTGGTGTATGTGGGAGGACAAACACGTGAGGTCAGTGAATGATATGGCTGTTGCATGCATGTGGGAAGGAACATGGTTTTCGGTCCAATTATGTTCTTTATCAAAATCATGATGGCCAAGCATGTCAAGGTCGTCAACATAGAGGTTGTTTCTAGGGCGGAGTTGAGAAAGCAATTCCCATTCATCCATGGCAGGCGGTAAGGGTAATTGGTTAGAAGTAGAATTAGAGTCATCAGAGGGAGGTGTGCTGGGGGTTTCTGGTAAACGTTCAACATGCCATGCAATGTATGTGTCTTTAATGTGAATCCAATTAGAAGTTATGTCCAATTCGGTTGCTCCAATGTCATCGTGTAGGGTGCAAAAAGGTTTGTATAGCAGGAGCTCACTCCAACAAAAGGAAACAAATGCATCTTCAAAAATGTGTGGAATGCTAGTGAAGCGAGGAAAGACACGAACGATTTTGGGAGGGTAGTTTGGTTTCCATTAGGAGTGCTTTCTACGAGATGAAAATGACCAAGAGCGTGCAGCTTCAAGAAGAGTAAGATGTTCGAGTGTAGGGGGTTGTTGCATGTAGGCAAAAATGAAGGCTGGTGTTGGTGGGGTATCAAGACAATCATTGGAAATACGTCGAAAAACACTTTGGCTAATATTTAAGGATAGAAAGGAACAACTACAAATACAAAGAGGGAGCTTTTGGAGCATGTGACATGTCTCTTGTGCGCCAATGTCTCGATCGGCAATAGTTTCTGACAGGAAGCGTCTTATTGGTTGTAGGACTGGTGCATCATGTGGAGTTGCATGTGCAAGACGATAAAGAAGTGCATGGTAGGTTTCTAATTTTGGCTCTGCCTTTGCTGCATATTTTGAAATATATTTGAGTACAACATGTCTAGAGAGAACAGGTTGGCAATCAACGTTAGCTCACCAAATGGAGAGCATGGTAGGGTTGTGAATATTTAGGAGGGCATCATTCCTTGCAGGGTTGTATGTTTTTTGTCCATTTGCATCAATGAATAAGGAAGAGGTAGGTTGTAGTTCAAATGGAAAGCCATAATGACATTGCAGAGTTGACCCTTTTTTGCAGAGGCATGAAGACTTAGAACATTTTGTATTCCTTTGGACACAATTAACAAGTTCTTCGTAGTCATGTAAGTGATCACTTGCAAGTATGGAATGTGATCCAATGGTGCATGGATCTTTTATAGTTGAGGACTAGAACAATGGGGTTTGAGAATGGTTGATGCGAGGATTCCATGCTGTAACAAACTTGTCAAAGTAGTGTTTTGCATCTGCAACCTTAGCATCATCTGCCCAGTCTAATGTGTCCATCTTGGGTGCATTGTCCATCCACAAGAAGCCATGTATATGTGCTGATCCTCTATGTTTCCATTCATATCTACATGGAAAATATTAATATTAGAAATTAAGATTTGAGGTATTGAATACATTGAAATTTGATGGGAATATGGTTTGTTACGAACTTGCACCAATAGTCTTTTGTAGCAAGGCCTTTTTGAAGAACCTCTTCTAGGAATATTTTGAATCTTTTTTCCATGTATTGAGATGCAAAGTGTGGATTTGATATAAGGTTGCAAATTCTCCATTGGTATTGTTGATGTGAAGCTGTTGGAGCTTGTCCAGGCATGAAAGCATGCAGGTCTAGACATTTGGTGTCAGCTGCTCTGAGCGTAAAGAAGAATGTTGGTGTTCCTTGTTGTGTGATCATGTCAGTTAGTTCAGCTCTGCTTTTGTTCCAGTAGGAGCGTGTCCCGCGAAGGGTGGAGCCAAACCACATGACTTGCTCAGATATCTTTGCATTCGGTAATTCTTGTAATTGTTGTAGAAGCTCTGAGACTATTGGAGGAAATGTATCTTCAATGCTACGTTTTGCAAACACAGAAGCAGTAGAATGGATGCGGTAGTGCATCATGATATTATATATGTAATAACAAAAATGAGGATGTTGGCCAAATCGATTGTTGTGGTATCGAAGTAGGTGGAGTGCATAATTGTCAATACCAACCTCTTCAATGTGTGGTTGTTTAAGCATTGCTACTCCGGTGGGAAACAAGGCTGGGAAGGCCATTGAGAGGAGGCCTATTGTGTTGTATTCATTGATAGGGGAAGTATCTATTGGTGGCCAGTCAATGCAAGGTGGAGTGGGTGCATCGCTTGTCGCCAAGAAGCGTTTGATTTCATCAACCTCAGTTCTACTATTTGTCTGTGTAGATATAAAAAAAGAGGATTGTTCTTCATGGGGTTCAAAGAAGCTGGGTGACTGAATATTAGCATTTGAGGTATTGTCAGCAAGTAGGGTTTCCTCAGGTCTGATATGGTGAAGAAGGGAGGAAATGTCAGTTGGTTCAATAGGCAAAGAAGACAATGTAATTAAGTTAACTTGAACATCCTTGTAGTAGGGATCATTTGACAGCTTGAATTGGAGAGTAGCAAGAACATGTGTTCGACTAACAAAGAATTCATAAGGCTTCTTGTTAGGATTGAATTTATGAACAATAAGGATGTCAATCTCTGAGATCAAGTGGGGGAGTAAAGTGGCAATGCTTGTAATGTCTTGTAGGAAGCTAATAGTGTGGCCAGAATATGTATATTGCCCCCCACGAGCATGAGTGACTTGTAAAATTGGGTTAACACGAGAAATGAGCATTTCCTCAACTTGAGTAAGGACAGCGAGCACAGGTGGTTGCACCCCAGGATCCATGTTGTTTGCCAAGGAGTAGCGATGAATCTTTTTTCCCCCAATGCATCGTGAACATGAAAATGCATTAGAAAAGTGCCTTGTCTTAATGCCAGGATAAGACTCCATGCATATAGAGCATACATTCATGGGAGATAATTTGTCCAACCTTGTACAGAATTGTTATTCTATACCTTGTAGGTGGATGTTTCCTAGATTGTTTTGTGTGGATGTGGATGATGTAGAGGGTGGGAGGGGAGGTTGTACAATGTCAAATGGAGCAGGGATATTGACAAGTTGGCGAGCAACTTTATATAGAAGGCATTGGTGCTTGTTGTTTTGTTGTTACTTCTCAGCATATAGAACTCTTCTACGTCCATTGATTTGATCATTGTGATCATTTGTTGACATGGCTACAAGAAACATGTTTTTTTGGTTAAGAACTTAATAATGCATTTGTTTGAGGAGAAACATACTATATATTAAGCCATTGAATAAGCAAACAAAGGTATATTGTTAAAGATAAATTGACCATGGATAATTTATGGTAAGTTGTTGCAAGAAACAAATGTGAATCGTTTTGAAAAGTGTTTATAAAGAAAAAAAGTATAAAGTTGACAAATCAATCTTCATGCTAAGCATACATTTGAAAGTGGCAAGATAGGTTGCAATGAATACGTAATTTAACAAAATGTTACAGAAAAACTAAAGCATATAATATTAAAGCATGCTCATTGCTGCATAAAAGTATGATTTACATAACAGTGTTAATACAAAAAGCTTGCAGTGGACAAGTAGCAAGTATGAAGTACAAAAAGGTAGAATTGAAGAGTAGAAACTTTTTGGGAAAGTGTTACAAAGGCAGAGTTCAAATCTTGCGAGCAACTGGACATGTATTACGCATAATGGGTTCATTTCCATCAAGGGAATCAGTAGGTGATGATGAAAGAAACTTCCTCTGACATGACGAGGAGCACCTTCAAACAAGATGGTGAATTAAAAGTCTCTGTTCGTACAGATAAGGTTAGAAGGTATTTTCGAGCACACACACATTGAACTATTTCCAAAATAGATGTTGAATCATTTGAGAGAAGGCATAAATATTTTGCAGAGATGTCCATCAGTTTCTACGCAGAATCATCAAAAGCGACGATACCGTATAGTTGTCCAGTGGCATCCATTAGGTCAAGTTTGAGTATGTATCAATAAGCACACTCTGTAAATTCCCCATCACATTTTTCACAATGCCATACATTACCAACTTTGTGGGAAATTTTTTTCATGCATTGAATGCCATCGACAAACAAAGGACATGCAAGGAAATGAAAGTCATCGATGTTAATATGGGTGATTGTAGCAATAATTGAATACCAGGTTGCTTTTTCAGAGGGTTGGAGAGCTTGAAGAGCAGAAATGGAAATGTGTTTGCAAGAGATAGAAGAAGGCGAGGTGGATTTTCTACTCAAAGATGGTGAGGCCGAACGGAAGCCATTGTCAGTAAACCATGTTTGGAGAAGTTGAGCTTCCTCAATATTTGGGTTTATAAGGAGGCTGGTGTTGGATATGGTTCCAATGGTTTTTCCATTGAAATCAGTAACATGCCCACCTTTAATTGCAAGGATAGGGGGAGTAGGCAAACCTCGAAGGCTTCCAAGGTGGGAACCCTCAATTGTGGATTGATCATCCCAAAGTGTGATGTCTATGCTATACCTGGACATGTCCCTTAACCCAATTGTTTGTCGAATGCTTTCAGAGCCATCCCTTTTTCGTATACTTGATGTAGGGGAAACAAAAATTACAATTCCAATAACGTCAACCATGGAATTGAGGGGTGTAATTTTGATGTCATGGATAGATTTAAAGTGGAAGCAATGAAAAGTGATTAATGGGCATTCTTCCAAACATGGTTGAATGGTTGACGAGGGGTTAAGAAAAACCTCGAAGGGGCTTGTCAAATGGTTGTATGTTGGGTTGGCCAATTTAATTGTGCCATTTGAGATAGTGTAGACTATGCCAACATTTATTTGATCATATAATAAGGTGGCTAGTTCATTGAAAGTAGAGATATGAAGCTCATCTTTGGTAGCACTAACAAGGTCAAAGCCAAAAAGTTGACCATGCCCTTTTTTATTGGTGTAGGTAGTCATACTTGTCTTTGCAATAACTCGACCTTGAATGGTCCAAGTTTTTTTGGAAGGGTTGAGTGATGTAAAATCAAGAGGAGGTGCAGTAGGGTTTCCAGTTGCATTTTGCGAGCAAGGTATGATACCTGATGGGTTTTCGGGATCAAGAGCACTGATTCTTGTAACAGATGAACTGCTGGGGGAGGTAAAGCTGGGTGTTAAGTTGAAAGGTGATGGGTCTCCAACTATCGCTGTTTGCAATGTGACAATTTTGATTATGTCTAATGCAATTGTCCTGGCAAGAAGAATTAAGGTAAGTAAGTATAAGTAAAAAAACTGGTACATTTGTTGGGAGTGCAATTGAAATCAAGTTACAGTAAAATGAGATAAGCAAACCATATGTTGCATTATGCATAGTGTTTCATGTACACTTGATGACTTTGATGATTGAACTTGCTTGGAGTTGGTGGTTTTCCATAGCGCTATTGTAGCTACTTGGAAGCAATGTATTGTGGCTATGAATTCCATTAGAGATAGTGATTCGGTAGCAAGTAGTTGTTGAATTAATAGAGCTTACTCGATCGAGAGAAACAACTTGTACAAGTCGGCATAGGTCAATAGCATCATTCATTACAAGTGAAACTGCATTTTCGGTCAATAGAGTGTCCATACTGTTGTATTGAAATTAATATTAAGTGTAAATATAAAACATGTAGGAGAACATGTAAAACATAGAAGAATAAACAAATGAAGGGTTTCAAATTGGTTTCCTTTTAGCAATGAACGTGCCTATTAAAGTAATAAGGAAACATGTACAAACAACATCATAGATTGTTTATTTTTTTTTGAAGCTTACATTATTAGGTTCTAGGTAGCAAGTTAAGAACATACGAAAAAGGGAACATTAGATAGAAATATAATTTGGATATTGTGGAATATGAACAATAACTTGCTAATAATTCTAAATTTGTGATTTTGTTAAATATAAAACTGCTTGTCAATTCTCATTTTGTGATTTTTTTAATTCTAAAACAGAGTAACAAAACATTTTTTTTTTGGGAATATTCCTTATGGGGAGTACTCATCTAAAAATTGATATCACAGTTGGTTATAACAGTACCATAGTTTAATCAAACTTGGAACAAGTATTTTGAAAAAAGAAACCGGCTAAACATATCTACCATGAAACAAAGGGTACTTTGGTAGAAATATAAGAAGTCAATAGTACTGCTGAGTATATAGAAACTAGAAATAGCATGGGTTAGTGCATAACGATTGAAACAATCTCTGGTTCTCTTGTATGTCACTTGACAAAGGGAAACATAAATTGAAACATTATTAAAAGAAAGGGCAGGGCATTCCATAGAAAGGTAGTAGATCTTGTAGCTAGAAATGTTTGTAGGTCTTGTTTTGTGAGCTGCCTTGTGACCTTTAAGTGCCAAAAGAGAGTAGAAACAGGAATTTTTTTTATTGTTCAAGTGTCTGTAAGGATGTTTTGTGAAGGGACTATGAAGTGGATACTGATTTGCAGTGTTCAAGCTAGTAATTTATAACAAGAGATGGAGTCTAAAATATGGGGTGACTTTCAGTCCTTTGAGTCCTATTTTTAAGATGATGATAGAAAAAAGGAAAAGTTGATTGTTGACCTTTTAGCATAATGCCCAAGTTCGGTGAACTTGAAGGAAAAGGTAGCTAAACCCCTATTTAGTATTGGAAGTACTGATGGTTAGTCAAATTGGAACTATTGTACACTGCTCCAAATCTTCAAATCGAAGAGAAACATATACCAAACTATAAAGTCTTATTTGAAGGATTGCTCTTTGCAAATATCAAATGTTGAATAACAATTTTTTTAAAACCTATGATTGTGTATCTAGGTAATGAAGGTTTACTATTTTTTTTATTAGTTCTTTTAAATCTGATTTTTTCTTCTATTGGAGACAAAATCTATATTGGTAAACTTATCAAATGTTGAATAACAATTTTTTTAAAACCTATGATGGATGTTCATGTTGGGGGATACTTATAATTTTGTATGCAGGTAATGAAGGTTTGCTAAGTTTTTATTACTTTTCTTAAATCTGATTTTGCCTTCTATAGGAGGCAAAATCTATATTGGTAATCTTGAAGAACTGAATGTATACTAGTAACAGTCCGGAATAGAAACATAGGCAGCAAGGATTTTCAACAGGGGGTGAGCAACAGGTATAGTTTATTTTAGAGCAAGAAAAACCTCAATTCTAAGAAAATGAAAGAATCATTTACTGGAATAGACAACTTCTATGGGAGGCAAAATCTATATTGGTAAACCTAAAGAACTAAATATATAACAGTCACAGGTCAACGGCATTTTTTTTTGGTAAGTCTAAAAACAAGCACGGTTCTAGAAGAGAGGACCTAGTTTTCAAGCATAAAGCAATATAGAAAAAGAGGCAGCAAGGAATTTCAACAGGGGGTGAGTAGCGGGTATAGGTTATCTCAGAGTAGGAAAAAGCACAATTCTGAGTAAATTAAAGAATCATCTACTGAAAGGGACAAGTTATATAGGAGGAAAAATATATATTGGTAAAGTTAAAGAATTGAATATATACCAGTCATAGTGAAGGGGCATTTTTTTTTGGTAAGTCTAAACTTGTTTTGTGAGCTGTCTTGCGACCTTCAAGTGCCAAAAGAGATCAGAAACAGATTTTTTTTTAATGTTCCAATGGGTTGAATGTTGACTTGCAATGAATTCTTGATGTTTTTTGCTTGGAACTTAGACCTTTCTCGTAAGCTAGTAAACATTGTAGATTTGATGTGTTATATATATTCAATATTCAATTAGAAAATATTAAGTGCCTATAAGGATGTTTTGTGAATGGACTATGAAGTGGATACTGATTTGCAGTGTTCAAGCTAGTAATTTATCACAAGAAATAGAATCTAAAATATGTAATTGCATATATGTTAAAAATATCATTTTGGTTTTCAATCTACTGTCTTTGATGGGGCATTTTTTTGTGCGCATGTCTATTTATTTGTAAAACTCTATGGGGTGACTTTCAGTCCTTGGAGCCCTATTTTTAATATGATGATAGAAAAAAGGAAAAATTGAATGCCCAAGTTCAGTGAACTTGAAGGAAAATGGAGCTAAACCCCTTTTGAGTAAACAATATTTGTTTATAAGAAGAAAAGAAATGATCCAATAAGAAGTACTAATGATCAGTCAAATTGGAACTATTGTACACTGTTCCAAATCTTCAAAACAAAGAGAAACATATACTGAACTGCTAAAGTCTTATTTGAAGGATTGCTCTTTGCAACTATCAAATGTTCAATAACATTTTTTTAAAAACCCATGATGGATGCTCATGTTGGGGGATATTCATAATTGTGTATCCAGGTAATGAAGGTTTGCTAATTTTTTTATTACTTCTCTTAAATATGATTTTTCCTTCTATAGGAGGAAAAATCTATATTGGTAAACTTATCAAATGTTGAATAACATTTTTTTAAAAACCTATGATGGATGCTCATGTTGGGGGGATGCTCATGTTGGGGGATACTCATAATTGTGTATCCAGGTAATGAAGGTTTGCTAATTTTTTTATTACTTCTCTTAAATGTGATTTTGCCTTCTATAGGAGGTAAAATCTATATTGGTAAACTTATCAAATGTTGAATAACAATTTTTAAAAAAACTATGATGCATGCTCATGTTGGGGGAGACTCATAACTGTGTATCTAGGTAATGAAGGTTTGCTAAGTTTTTATTACTTTTCTTAAATCTGATTTTTCCTTCTATAGGAGGCAAAATCTATATTGGTAATCTTGAAGAACTGAATATATACCAGTAACAGTCTAGAATAGAAACATAGGCAACAAGGAATTTCAACAGGGTGTGAGCAGCAGGTATAGTTGATTTTAGAGTAGGAAAAACCTCAATTCTAAGAAAATGAAAGAATCATTTACTGGAAGAGACAACTTCTATAGGAGGCAAAATCTATATTGGTAAACCTAAAGAACTGAATATATAACAGTCATAGGTCATCGGCTTTTTTTTTCGTAAGTCTAAAAACAGGCAGGGTTCTAGAAGAGTGGACTTGGTTTTCAAGCAGAAATCAGCATAGAAAAAGAGGCAGCAAGGAATTTCAATAGGGGGTGAGTAGCAAGTATAGGTTATCTCAGAGTAGGAAAAAGCACAATTCTGAGTAAATTAAAGAATCATCTGCTGGAAGGGACAAGTTCTATAAGAGGCAAAATCTATATTGGTAAACTTAAAGAATTGAATATATACCACTCATAGTAAACGGGCAATTTTTTTTAGTAAGACTAAAAATACGGAGTATTTTAGAAGAGAGGACATGGTTTTGAAGCTGAAATCAGTAAAGGAGCAGAGGCAGCTAGGAATTTCAACATGGGGTGAGCAACAGGTATAGGTTATTTCAGAACAAGGATGAACACAATTGTGAGAAAATAAAAAAATTATTTTCTAGAATGGATAAGTTGTTTAGGAGACAAAACATGTTGCAGCAGAAAGAAGAATAGGAGCAGAGATAGCAAGGAATTCAAACAAGGAGTGAACAGGAAGTATAGGTTACTTCAGAGCAGGGAAAAATACAATTGTGAGTAAGGGTGAGCAGCAGGTATGGGTTATTTCAGAACAGGGATGAACACAATTGTGAGAAAATTAAAGAATTATTTTCTGGAATGGATAAGTTGTTTAGGAGACAAAACATGTTGCAGCAGAAAGCAGAATAGGAACAGAGACAACATGGAATTTAAACAGGGAGTGAACAGGAAGTATAGGTTACTTCAGAGCAGGGAAAAACATAATTGTGAGTAAAAAAAAGAGTTATTTCCTGGAACAGACAATTTATCTAGGAGACAATATCTGTTGTAGCATAAAACATCTAAAACCAGTAAATAAATGAGATACATGATTAAATTATAACTTTAAAGGTTGAACATAGAAGTAAAACAAGTAAATAAATCACAGTTCAGACACCAAACAAGAAATATGAGTTATTATAACAGCAAATATAACTTTGGTTCATAAAAGGACCTTGATTTTCAGTAGAAAACAAGAAGCTTTGTCTCCTGAAGAGGTTGGTTGAGATGAAGAAAAAACTGAGACACAATAACAATAGCAAACAAGAACACAATTGTGAGAAAATTAAAGAATTGTTTTCCGGAATGGATAACTTCTTTAGGAGACAAAACCTGTTGCAGCATAAAGTAGAATAGGAACATAGACAAAGAAAAACACAATTGTGAAAAGGGAAAAACACTTCAGACCAGGGAAAAATACTGCAGAGGAGGGAAAAACAAAATTGTGAGTAAAAACAAGATTTTTTTTCTGGAACGGGAAATTTATCTAGGAGAAAATATCTGTTGCAGCAAAAAAGTTAGTCAACCATCATTTCATCTGAAACCAGTAAATAAATGACATACATGATTAAATTATAACTTTAAAGGTTGAACATACAAGTAAAATGAGTAAATAAATCGAAGTTGAGACACTAAACAAGAAATATGAGTTATTATAACAACAAATATAACTTTGGTTTCAGTAAAGAACCTTGATTTTCAATAGAAAACAAGAAACTTTATCTCCTGAAGAGGGTCATTGAGCTGAAGAAGAAACTAAGACACAATAACAATAGCAAACAAGAATAAAATCACATAAGCTTCACCCATCCAAATTTATAAACGATTAGAAGTAAAGGCGGTGCATTGGTGTCTGAGCACATTTAACCATTGTTGCATTGAAATCTATTCTCGTATCTGCAGAAGATAGAATGTCTAGAAGGTCCAATCCATCAAATTCACAAATACATCCATAGGCAAAGATGAGTACTACTGAATCAATATTCATAAATTCGTGATTGATTAGACCCAAAGAAATAAATTTTGCTGTGGCAAACCTGATGGAAAGTTGTTCCATGTCCAATCCGTAATTGAATGCTCAACTGTAGAAAAAAAGTGTATATCTCATAATATTTTTTCATGCAGAGTTGCATCGGTTTGTTTTAATCTGTAAATTCTTAATTCCTATTTTTTTTTGTGTAATTTGTTAAAATAAATGCATAAGATGCATAAGACGCTTCCATAGGTGATATTGTTGCCATTGGAGCAACATAAGTGATACCGATGAAAAACATTCAGAGATACATGGTCTTTGAATACATGGATCATGATCTGACTGTTTTAGCTGAAAGACCAGGAATGCGCTTTACTGTTCCTCAGATTAAGGTATGAGATTGATGAAAATATTAATCGACTTTTTTCATTTTTCATATTTGTGCTACATTTCCTCTTAATGTAATTCAATGTCTACAAATAGAGACCGTGGATGTAACAAATGCTTCTGTACCTCAGTGTTATATGAGGCAATTGTTTATTGGGCCTCACTATTGTCATATCAACCAAGTTTTGCATCGGGACATCAAAGGTAAATTCCTGATTTTATCAATCTATTTTTTCTTGTCTTTGTTTCATTATGGGATGTGCTTATTGAAACAAACCTTTGAAAATGGCATCTTATGCTTTAAACAGGATCTAATCTGTTGATTGATAATAATGGGATTCTAAAGTTTGCAGATTTTGGCCTGGCAAGATCATTCTGCAGTGACCAAAATGGAAACCTGACCAATAGAGTAATCATGTTGGTTGGTGATCGCTACCGAGATGGAAGACCGTTCTGCCACCTGACTGTGTCGTTGGTCGCCGGTCGTCGGTCGATGTCCAAGGGAAAAGAAATACAAAAAAATATTTGTGAAATCTGTCGACGGCCGCTGGCGAGATCGCAAACCGTTCTGCCACCTAATTGTGTCGTCGGTCGCCGTGCAAGGGCAAAAAAACTAAAAAACAATTTTCGAACCACTTGCGCTGGTCGTCGGCGAGCCGCAACACGATATAGCGATGCGCCAGTGAGGAGTCTAGAACAAGGGCTCATAAATTCTCTGACTTTAGATGCAACACATTCAACTTTCAAATTGAATACATCAGAGCATCAGCATTCACACAACCCTAAACCAGAGACTTAATCGGTGGTTGGAAACCTATTACTCTTCTTATAGTAAATTACCCAATTTTGGCTAAGGTAGTAGCTTTCTGCACTCGCAGTGGGCTCATGCGTTGTTAGACAAAGGAACACTGGTTTTATTCAGGGCATGTGTTTATATTGGATACAGTGATTTTAGCTTGGGAAGCTATGGGGTCCAGCAGTAGACGCAGCTTTACAGGTAATGAAGGAAAATATTTTCGCAAAAGTATTGTTACCTATGTATAATATGCCAGACTAGGCTGTGAAATTTGAACAAGCAATGGAATTCCCTTCCTGCATCAACCAAAACCGGGAAAACTCACCATTTTTCAATGAAACAGTGGCGCACTGGCAAAAGGCAGGTTGTGGAGAAGCACAACCATCCACGTGGCAAGATTCCATTCGCTCCATGAGCGAGGAATCTAGCTGACATGGAGGTAATGCTTCTCCATGGTGAAATGCCTACGGCGTAATGAAACTCCTACGGCGTAAATATAAACTCATTTTAATATTTAATAATAAAATCATAACTTTATTTTTTAAAATTACATTTTTCAAAATCAAATAACAAAATCTGATCAGAAAACCTGTACACATATTCTGATCTTGGAAGCATCCATATAACAACCCATATCAGATAGACCCACTAAAAGATTCTATTTTTCATTGTAGTACCAACGAAAAACAAATTATCTTTTTCATTGGTTGACCCAATGGTTCATGCACCTATGTGGTTTTTGGACTGAAATGGCCCTCCGTACACCTTGAAGAAAAATGTGTTTACTTCCACTACACAAAAGTGGTTGAACAACTCTGGCTGTAACAAAGGTAATATTAGTGTAAGTATTGGAGAATAAAATATACTCATACCATTTTGTTTTTATTTTTATTTTGGTTTAATGTATAAAAGGTCAAAAAATAAATATTGATTTATAGTGTTTCGCACTCGGGATGCTGCATATTGACAAATATTAATAACGCAAAAGATATAGAAGTGGAAGTTCACTCAATTATTTATATTAAAATAAAAGCATAATCTTCATTGATTTATTGAAGGAAGAAAGAATGGAATGGATACTTTAAGAACTTATGGGGATGATGTATATACTCACATACTAATAGAATGATTAACATGGAAGAGTGGCAAACATGGTAGTGGATTAGATGGTTAGTTAAATTAATAATGAAAAAAAGTAAAGTAAAGGAATTTAAAGTCATTTTTAAGATGATTAGTGTTGTTAAAAAAATTAAGAAGAAATATTCATCATAATAGATAAAAATGTATCTGTAGCTGTGGGTGATTTGGTGGCGAACGAGACAACCAGCGTGGAGGCCTTAGCCGCCCTCCACGCAGCTGATTCTTGAAACTCTCACCTAGCTCATTTAAGATCTCCAGGTTCCAATGCCTGGCTCCTTATTATTGTTGGTCCTCTATGCATTCCAACGAGCTGTGGAAGGTACTAGGATAATGATGAAGGCCTTATGTGGATTAATGGCCTTACGGGAGGCCAGCCACCTGCATTTTAACAAGGTAAATTCCAGTTTTTATTCCCCATATTTCAACAAGCCAACTCTTAGATTTTGTTTATGAGAATTCTGGGAAGCTTTTCTTACATCGGGGGTGAGCTTTCTCCATTTGAATTTGGCCTCATTCTGGGCACACAGCACTGGTGGATTGTTTGGGATCCTCCCATACCTCAATTGAGCATCAACAAAGGTAGAATATATGCTATGGCTCATCACATTCGCATTGTTCCACACCGGGGTGGCAAAGGTAGAGAACTCCATGGTCGACGAGGCCATGGAGGAATAACGGATAATGGTTATGATAGCTCCATCCCTTACCACCTAAGAACCATTATGCATGATTGGGAGGAAGAATTGGTCCTCCAGCAGCTTATTGGTTAAAGAGCCACGGTAAGAAGAAGACATTACGAGATAGTAAAAAATTCCTTGGCCCAACTCCTCCTTTAGGCTCAGGATTTCTCGCAGGGGAATTCTCCTACCCCCTCTCCATCCCCTACTCATTCTCCAGCACTGCATTCATCTTCTTCTCCAGTTGCTTCTCATATTTCCAGGCCTTTAATGCAACAGGGACCTCATCTCAACAACATTAAACAGTCGATGGACAAAACCAATATAGCCTCAACCAGTGGAGTCAAGCGTAAGCATAATGATGGAAAAGGTATGGTGAATATCTCCATTTTCATCAAAACTGCTCCCTTTCCTTACAAATCCATGCATGATGATACTTCCAGCTCCAAAGAATACAATTTCCTAATCATTGAGGAGCTATTAGAAAAAGCAGACCCGGTCTGCAAGTCTAAGTAGCTCAGACCGACCCTTTTCTTTTTTTGCAGGTCTATTTTTTGGTAGCATGTTGATCAACATGTGGTATTTTTTCCATAGGATAGGTAGCATTTTGGACAATCATTACATTTTTGGTATTTCTCGTAGTTTTTTTTAATAAATTCCTACTCAGGCCTTTGTAATAATTCCATACTCTATTGGTTCAATAGACCTCTAGATTTAGGATTTCTTGTATCCATGAGCTTATGCAGTCATTTCAGGATGATTTACTGGTTGTTATGGTTCAAAGAGCATCTTATGTAAGCTCTCGGTCTTTCTGTGCATATACTTCTTTTGTATTTTAATATAATTTTCTATGAAGCTTACAAAAAAATAGATAAAAATGTATAAAATTGATAGAATAAGAATGATCAATCTACAAATTAAAAAAAAGTAATGAATTGTTGATGTTGAAAATTAAATGATCAAAATCACAATGTTTATAGTTACAAGCACAATTTTACAATTTTCTAATCTTCACAATATCCAATTTGTATATGTTCATATATATATTTAATTAAGAAGATACATGCTATAAATTTTCACTTAGGTTGATAGAGTTTTTATCCAAAATGCTTGTAATTAAGAAACTTTGTATAGAAAGAAAAAGTACTCATTATCGAAGTATATGGGAGATATACATTAAGTATAAACAATAAATGACATATTGATTGTAACAATGACGAGGATTCACTATACTCATTACACATAAATTCAAATGAAATGGGATTTCACGAAAACATAATATCCAACCTTTCATTAAGTAACACCTAAAAATGAAATATACACCAATTACAATGATAAGATTATGTGATCATGAGATATGTGATATATTTAATGTTGTTATGGAAGTTAAAATCATCACAACATTTTAATGTTGTGATGAAAATTTGAAAATTCAAATTATTAAACAATATTTTGATATTTGTACATTTATCAAAAGCTCTTTATTTTAAAATTTTATTATAATGATAAATTAATTTATTATTAATACTTAATAATAGTGAGTTGTTAGAAAATATCATTTTATCAAAACATTGTATCCTTAAAAAAATGTTATTTTAATATAATATATATTGAAAAAATCAAATATCTCTTATTAGTCCTTGTCTTTCAGGTTGGCAAGGACTTTTGTAATTGGTTTACCATCGTTTTATATAATTTGCACACAAATCTATATAGGTTTAAGTATATTAAACAAAATTTGGTTGGAAAAAACATGAAACCGCCATTCCACGAATAAAAAACATGGAGGTCTTATTTGGCCTCATATCAAGGCCAGGGAGTAATTTTCCCTTTGAAACTTACATTATTTCACAAATTAATTCATACATGTAATACATCTATAGCTCTTTTGTAATAATGCTACCAAACTTGTTAGCATTAGTTCAACACATTAGATGTTTCATGTTCGCTATTGGTTTGCATTTTCCATTCATTTTTTGTGCTACACTACATGCACGTGCATTTGTCGATGTGTGGCCTTCTTTGTACATGGCATGTTCTAATCTTCTTTGCATTTGGAACAAAGCTTTATCAATGTGTGGACTTCTTTTTCAGTCGATATGTGACCTTCGACTACAGTGGTGTACTTATGCTAAGAGAGATACTATAATAAAAAAGTATTTGCTTCAGGGATGAGTCTCTATTACCTTCTCTTTCTGGTTTCCTTATATTGAAATCCTGAACACTCTTGCTCACTCCCGCGTGCTACACGCTATTATTTTCTCTACTTATGGCTTCCTGTCTTCAGAGCTCAAGTTCATTATTGCTACACACTATTGTAAGAAATCATACTGTAGAAAAGAGCTAACTTACAACCATCACATTGTAGAAAAGAACTAACTCGCTTGCTTGTTATGGATTTTATCATAAAATTCACTTGTTGCTTTGTGATGGGTTTTTACATATGGTTGTGTTAGCTTGATGTGAGAATGGATGGAGGCACAAGGACTCTATGCAAGTGGAGAAAGGAATGAAATAGGGATAGAATGTCAGCTAGATGCAAAAATCACACCAATGATGGATTCCCTAGAATTAAAACAGTTCATTTGGTTTCCCTCCCATTCATTTATTTCCCTCTTTCCCCTTGCGCTTGAGTGCAATAACATTGGATTTTCAATTCCAAATCTGCTCTAATTCAATCATGTGTGTGAATCCTCTTCTTTTGTCAATATTCTACACACAAAAGCCTCAAAGTGAATAATATCAAATCATGCATGGAAAATCAAATACATATGAAACAAATGATGTATACTACCTCAATGGGTCAAACGTTTGTATCTTGTCAAATCATCTATCTAAGAGATTGCAGTTGGTCCGGAAGGAGTAGCCCCTGGGCTTGAAATTGTGAGGTGAGATTTGGCATCGCTTATACTGGTAGGCCTAGATTTGATCTACCAGCTTGCTTCTTAAATGCAATATGTAATTTCATAAGTTATTTCCATGTCTTAGCATTGTTTCCCTATGTAAATAAAGGTAATCAATATTGGATGTGAGCTACTTTATTGTAGGAGACGAGGACCCTATCATTTTGGAGAAGCTCAATACATCCCAAGGATCCAACAAGTCTCTTGTTATGGAGCAAACATTAGAAGAATGTGAGACTCCTGTGATTAGTGGGAGAACATATACTACGTGACATGTTGGAATAAATGTTGATTACTCGATATCTACACTCGATATTAACATGCTTCATTTTCGTCAATACTCGGACTGCACTTTCATGTCGTAATATGGCATGAAGCAAGAAGGCTTTGAAGTGGTGTCTATATTGTTTTCGACTCTAAACAATTCGATCTAACATATTCTCATTAGAATCCAACTTCGGACTCTTGTTGTAACCAACTGCAAGGGTTGCAAAAGGAAAATGATTTTGCTTCAAGTTTATATTTTCCATTGCTTTAACCACTTTCATGCTATGATTTATTCCTATATCACAAACCAAAACTTCTAGAAACCCATTATATGTGTGTAATTACAATTGGCTTCAACCCATTTTTTCCTCTAGTATAATCTGGCATTGCACAACTCTAAACTTGGTTTCCCTGCGAGGCACTCAACATATGATAGTGGCATTTGTATTTTCTATATCACCTAGGTAATGACTATTGCAGTTGTTAGTTACATCCACAAGATATACTGAACCAATCAGAGGACGATAGTAGGTAAGAACACCTTTCAAGTATAATAAATCTTAGTAATTGGAGGCAAATGCTTTTAGATAGGTGCATAAATAATTATTATGTAAGTATTAAAAGATATTGATGAGTTTCATAAGGCATATGTGCAAGTAGAATGAATATGCTACCTATCATCGCTTGGGATGGTTAATTAGATCTTGAGCAACATTTGTCTCTATTTGATTTCATGTGTTCAATAACAAGAACAAGTGTCACCATTATTTTGATGTGTTTCTCAATAATAGATAATGGGCCACCACCTAGGAAGAATGCACTTAAAGCATCGTATTTGTAAGTTGATCATGACCACATGGAAATAAAGAGATATGGTGTTGATGTGGGATGTACAAGTAATGTAATGTTGTATAAGTAATATAACATCTGACAATTTCTTTTGTCATCGAACTGAGGTAGGTTCTATGGGAAATTAATTAGTTCAACTTATTTTAAAGTTGTGTTTCAAAGTTTCAAGGACTCACACTATTTTACTAAGGTCTAACTAGGCAATTTCTAAAAGGAATAAATAGAATCGAGACTCATTTATCAAAATATGTGATAAAAATCAATGTCCTGCAATGTTATCTAGGTCACATGAAAGCTTGCTTCTATTTTGATTGTTATTGTGGATACAAATAATAGATTAACTTACCATTTCAACCCATGAAAACTGAGACAAGTCCCTTGTTAGTTTTTCAGCATTTAATTCAATCTGAACTAGGATCTTAACTGAGAGAACAACATGTATAGCATATCAATCATAAGAGATAAGAGACAAGAAACCCAAAGCATTTCACCGGGGAAAACCAAGAAGGTGAAAAACCCCGCAACTTCCTCAAAGATAGAATAAGCACCAATACAAAGATCACCAAGATGAATCCCCAAAAGATAAATGTCTGCAGCAGCTACTCCTCCTCCACTTGTGCACACTCCTCCTCTCTCTCACTAATGTGAAGTGAGTGAATGAGAGAATGTCTCAAATGAGAGAGTCACACTCTCTATTTATACTTTAACTTTCACTTGACCTTTACTCAACTAGGTTGGCCACAACTTAACCACTTAACATAATGTTGACTGGGTCGACCCCACTAGGGTGATCTAATAACCCTTTAACCCACATGACTCATACAGGGCCGACCCCATCGAGGTGGTATAATAACCCATCAAATATAAGTTGCGACACTTACAATATAATTTGCAACACTTGCAAATACAAATGACGACACTTCCAATTGGAGGAATAATACATCTCCGTTGGGGATACAAATAAAGTACAAATGTAATACATACAATATACAAGTAATATCTTCCAAAGTTACAAATACATCAACACTTCCTCTTAACTAGGAAGGTATTCTCCTGACACAAGTCATCAATACATATAGACACAAGTCTTCAATACTGTAGTTGGATCATCATCACTGGATCAGAGAGCATCATCATCATTGTTGCTGTACTCGACATCTCGATCAATGGGCTATCTCATAATTCTTCTCATTGTAGGAAGTTCTACAGAGCCAACCCTTTTTCATGTTGGTTGTAGGCCTAGCCTCCTGGAGGTATTCATCATCTCTGGCCATACTGTGGAATCCTCAGGACTTATTATGTGCGTCAACAAAACCTCGAAAGAGCATCTTAGCTCATACTATAGGATCTCCTAGGATCTTTTACATGTTGACTGTCACAAAACCTTAAAAGAGTGTCTTGCAACCTGTAAGAACTCTAAAGAGCATCCTAACACAGACTATAGGATCTCTAGGGCTAATTATATGTGACCCCCACCACAAAACCTCGAAAGAGCATCCTAGCTCAGACTATAGGATCTCCCAGGATCTTTTACATGTGGTTAGGAAAAACCTTAAAAGAGTGTCTTGCAACCTGCAAGAACTCTAAAGAGCATCCTAGCACGGACTATAGGATCTCCAGGGCTGATTACATGCCTCTGGTAGAAAAACCTCGAGAGAGCATCCTAGATCAGACTATAGGATCTATCAGGATCTTTTCTATGCTACTTGCACAACCTGTCCACAACCAACCTGTAGCAAAACCTCGAAAGAGCATTCGAGCACAGACTATCGGATCTCCTAGGATATTTTCTATGCTACTTGTAGCAAAACCTCGAAAGAGCATCCGAGCACAGACTATTAGATCTTTCAGGATCTTTTACATGCTACCTGTACAATCCATCCGTGGAGTATCATCCTGATACTCATGATCATACTGATCATAATCATATAGTACATCATCCTGATGCACATCATCATCGCATGATCATCCTGAAAGTAATTTCTCCACATTTCTTGGTATATAATAGGTTCAAGGGAGTCACATAATATCATAACATCACATTCCATCATTCATCACAACACATTGTATTGTGCTCACATGCTCTCTTCTATATTATATTGGGGTTATTTGGAGTTGCTCTCTTTGTAAGATTGAAGGAGATTTCTGGAGATAATAGAAGACAACCTTCCCATGGACGTAGCCCAATTGGGTGAACCATGTATGTATGGTGTATTCTTTTCCATGTTCTTTTTCTGTTCTTATTTATGTTGATATGTTAATGGTTTCTTATATAGGTAAGCTAGTTTAGTAGATCTATAACTCTAACATGGCATCAAAGCAGGTTGCTATGCTCTACTTTCTTCGGTAAAATTTTAGTTCATGTTTTATGTTGGTTGGTAGATAGAATGATAGACTAGTAATGTTTTCCATATTTAATATTGTGTTATGATATTATTTCATATGTTCACAATATTCTAACATGGTAAAATGCAAATGTTAACTAAAATGGTACATGGCTTGCCTAATATGTCATCTACTAAAGGTGTTTATGAAGGTTGTGTCCTTAATAAACATCACAGATAAATTTTTGATAAGGGTAAAACTTGGCGTGCTAAAGAACCTTTGTAATTAATTCATAGTGACATTTTTGGTCCTCTTGAAATATCTTCTATGTCTCATGCAGTTTATTTTCTTACTCGTAATGACGACTTTAGTAGAAAATTATGGGTTTATTTTTTGAAAAATAAAAGTGAAACATTTCTTAAGTTTCAAATATTTAAATCATTGGTTGAGAATGATTCTAGTAAAAGGATTAATACTTTGAGATATGATAATGGGGAGGAATTTGTTAAGAAATAATTTGAAGCCTTTTTATCTAAACATGGAATTCAACATCAAAAGACTGTTCCTTACACACCTCAACAAAATGGTGTTGTTGAAAGGAAACAATAGAAATTTAGTTGAAATGGCTAGACGTATGCTTTATTCTAAAGGATTACACAAGAAATTTTGGGCTGAAACCATAAGTTGTGCTAATTTTATTTTAAATAGAATTCCTATAAAATCTGTTAAGCATGTTACCCTTGAGGAAAATGGAATGGAAGAAAACCCGATATAGGTAACTTTAAGGTGTTTGGTTGTGAATGTTGGGCTCATATTCTTGATGACAAACAAAAAAAGTTAGAACCCATGTCTAGCAAGTCTATATTCATTGGTTATGCTGAAGATTCCAAGGCTTACAGGTTATTTAATACTTCTAATCAGAGTGTCATAATCAAAAGAGATGTTCAATTTGCTGAAGTATCTTCACCGCTAAGTCTGTAGAACCTCATGTTACCATGAATATTCCATTGTCTCTTGTTACTCCTTCTTCCAGTTCTGTGCCTCTTATTGATATTAGTTCACCCTCTTCTTCAAGTGTTCCACTTGAATGTCCCAAAGCTGTTGAAGTGACTTATGTTGCTTCTAATATTCCTGTTTGGGCTTGAAAAAGTCTTGAATCTGCAAGTAGTGATATCGATAATCCTTTCGATACTTGTAGACCTAGATCTAAATTTGCTCTTATGACCAACGTTTTGGCCACAGATGATCCTACCTCTTATGCTCAAGATAAGGGTAAACCTCATTCGGATTAAGCTATGTCTATTGAATATGAATCACTTACGAAGAACAAGACTTGGTCTCTTGTTCCTCTTCCTTCAGGAAAGAATTTAGTTGGTTGCAAATGGGTTTATAAAACTAAGTTCACTGCATAAGGACGGATTGAAAAATATAAAGCTAGATTAGTTGCAAAATGTTTTAATCAACTTGAAGGTATTGATTATAATGAAACTTTTGCTCATGTTGCTAAAATGAATACAATAAGAACCATCTTATCTCTTGTTGCATCTTATAAATGAGAAATACACCAAATGGATGTTAAAAGTGTTTTTTTAAATGGTGATCTTAATGTTCAGACATTTATGTGCAACAACCTCTTGGTTTTATTTATGTTGAATCATCAAGTTTAGTATGCAAATTACACAAGTCTTTATATCTGATCCAAATATGTATGTTAAGAAATTTGGTGATAATATCCTCATTATTGTGTTTTATGTAGATGATCTTATCATCACTGGCAGCCAACTTGTAGTCATTCAAAGTATGAAAAGTGATTTTCAAAAATAGTTTGAAATGACCGATCTCGGTATATTGCACTATTTCTTGGGTCTTCAGATATGGCATATGGAAGATGGTATTTTTCTCTCTCAGCCGAAGTATGCTACAGATTTTTGGCTTGTTTCCATATGAGTGATTGTAAACCTGCTCCTACTCCATTTCAGTCCGGTGTAAAGTTAACTGTTAAGTGTACCACCCCTCTTGTTGATGCTGCTCTTTATCGTCAACTCATAGGAAGTTTGATATATTTAACTCACAACAGACCAGAATTCTCTTTTTCCGTCAATATGGTTTCTCGGTTCATGCAGCAACCTCATGAAAGTCATTGGCAGGAAGCCAAGAGAATTTTGATATATTTACAGGGGGCATTGAACTATGGTGTATTTTATTCAAGTAGTGCTACAGTTTCACTTTCTGGATATACAGATTTTGATTGGGCAAGTGACAGTTTTGATCGAAGGTCAACTGTTGGTTATACATTTCAACTTAAAACATCAAATGTAATTAAGATACTCATCGCCTTTCCTATTTGTGGAATGGATTTGTTTTAGCTGCGGGATTCAGTAGGGTTGACATATATATGTTGGACAAATCTTGTAGGTGCTAATTATGTGTAGGTACTAACATTACTGTAATCCTCACAAATTTGTTTTTGAAAATATTTTCCTCTTTTGGATCCTGGGTTCAAGTTGCAAGAAGCCCAGGTGGTAGTCCAGGCATGCAATGTACACTAAATGCCCTTTGAAAGTTTGACATTGATCGTATAAGGGCTGTTCCACGACAGCGACTGCGACAGACGTAATGGAAACTGGGAATAGATGGTACCTTATGCAATTCTCTCACTGGTCCTGCACCCAATTCTTTCCCTTGACAAAAACGCCAGTCTGGCCTCAACACAAACTTGCAACGTGTTTAGACCAACGAGAGTGGGAGCGTGATAACTGGCACTCAAATCGTCCCCTGCCGACGAGGGAAAATTTTTCGGCGAGGCATAGTTCTACCCCTTCTCATTATTTTTTTGGAATTTCGATGATCTGGGTCATCTTAAAATGGGCCAAAACCCCAAGGGGCATAGTTCCATGGCATAGTTCCATAGTAAATGGAGCGGAACTACAATTCTGCTCATTTTTATAACCGGATCCAGGGAACAAATTGTCGGAAAAGCGAGGCAATTTGAGTGCGAATTATCCCACGCTAGGAGAGCAACCTCGAAAGCCCTATCTTTTGGGGTTAAAAAAAAGTCAGCAGTCCAAAGAGACTCACGAGTCACATCTACTATTCGAAAATAAAGGTCACATCTATTGCCTTAAGCTTTTGTGTCTTCCTTCATTGGGTTTATTTTCCTCGGTCTCTATGTTAATTATATCATTGGGTTTGTTTTCCCCTTTTTTTTCAGTCTCTCTATTATTGCACCGAGTGAAACTAGGTGCTCTACAACCTACTATGGAGGAGATGTTGTAATCTATGTGATATAACTTTTGTGATGTAACAAAATAATAAAAAAAATCAAGTCCGCTCATAAAATAAAAAATCATGGAAAGTATTTAAAAGAAATCCATGTTGGTTCATAAAATAAAATATAATGAAAAGTAATTAAAAAATAGATGTTCGTTTATAAAATAAAAACTTAAAACTTAAACCTGGATCTATCAATCAAGAGAGATCAAATTTCTTGAGTTTAAATTTAAAAAAATAAATACACCTCAAGAAATTGGATCCGTATGGGTACTTGATAGATATAGATTTAAGATGGATCTATGCTGGTATTATAATTATTACGAGAAGGAACCAAAGTCTCAAATCGCTTAGTGTGCATGTCCACCTCTCTGCCGTGATGTGTCCGGCTTCTAAACGCAAGAGTCTAATATCCCAGCCATGTTGCTGAGAGTGGTTTTCTTTTCAAAAAAGTAGAGAGTGGTTTTCTTGTGAGCTCTGGTGTCGAGATCATTACAATTTTGTAATAGGATTTGTCCATTTAACTTCTTTAAATTCGCGGACATTCAATCTAATCCATATTGAATTCTGTTTTTTCCGATTCAGTTTTAATTCAGGGAAAATAAAACTAATTTTGAATATATTAAGGTAATCGTGATGCTGCTTTCTCATTGCGATGTACCTTAAAATGTGTGAATAGACTGTACTACTACTAATTCAGGAAAATTAAAAGTATTTCCGAATGTATTAAGCTAATCGTGATAATTGTGTTTTTTTTTCTTGAGAAAAAAAGGTGTTTCTGCTTTATATAACTAAAAGCAGAGACATTTTATATGACCTAAATGGTCTCAAACTATTTGCCATCACTTTCTATACAATAATAGCAGCGGTATTCTAAATGGATCCGAAAACAGAACTCCAGAAGGTCATACCAGGTTCAAGTAGATCAAAAGTTATATACAAAAAGCATGGCTCCGTGTCAAATACATCTTCAACAACTAAACAGAATATGAGATCAAAATAGGATAGGCCCAGGACCATATAGCTTCCCGGGATCATGAGACCAAGTCCGCCATATGGAGAAGTCATTTTTTGGACAGATCGTCGGTCTCTCTGAATACATGGCAAAATGAAATCTGTTTGAATGAACCTGCCAACCTGAAGACTTCCTCAAAGATAGATAACAATGAAATGTTTCTGGGCTTCAATCAAGACTTCATCCATTGAATAATGAGAGATCAATCTCCAAAGATCTGAATGAACTGTATACCCCTTGGGATAGCAGCATGGAGAAGCAATTTCAAAGCCATTATAATCCCATCAGCACCACCATTTGGTGGAATCCCCTGAGCTGCCCCGTCAAAAAAATCCCCATGGGACATCCTGTTTTTATATCAACCTCCTTGATAAAGGGCTGAAGAGAGGGCCTATTGACAATGGGGAGCTCCGAAAGCAATCCCAATGAACGTAGTGCTGCAATATTTGGTGGAAAAAGATCATCCCGAAAAATGGCAAAATTCCGAGCGTTCCAACTATACCACATGATGACATAAGGAAGAGCAGGTTGTTTATCAGCAAGTGGAGAAGAATGCCAGCTTTGAAGAGCCTCTGGAAGGGTGGAAACTGTCCATAGATACCTGGAACCCATAATCCGATGGTAACATCCCACATAGATTGGACATATGCACTTTCAACGAGTCTGGTTGATAGATTCATTATGAGATCTGCACAGGGGGAATCTCCCGGGTGCTTCCTGTATCTAACGCTGTAAACGATCCCAAACAGGAATGGCCATGCAGAGCAGCCCATGAAAAGAACACAATCTTAAGTGGACAGTTTAAGTTCCATATGACGTCAAACCACCAACAATGTTCAAGAATAGGGTCGATGTGTCGGGTAAATGCATAACCGATGGCGGATGAGTAAGTTCCACCTGTCTGATTGTGAGACCACATCAATGCATCTGAATCCCGCGAGAGACGAATTGAGCAATGTTGTAACTCCAGAATATAGAGTTCCCATGAAATCTGTTCCTCGCCCGAAATTGGAAGTGTGCAGCACCCAGCCAGCCCTGATGATGAATATTGGTAGATCCCGGGTCTGCTATGTGTGCAAGAAAGTACACGCCTTCTTGTGCAGCTTAATGTGTGCGAATGTCTAGACTGTACTACTACTAGCTACTACTAATTGTATGATCACTTTCGCTAGTCAGATTTCTCATGGAGTATCAACGCAACAATGCTAGCGGTGTTTCTTTGAGAATTACAGATCATATTGTTATTGTGGTTCCTCATCGCCGACAAATTAATGTTATTCGTGCTGAAGAACCTGGCGACGATATGTCCGGCCATATAAACAACTTATTAAATGTGTATGTGACCAGTCATGGAGCGATTCTCACGGCAGTGTTCTCTGTTCAGGGTCCCATAATGTCCCAGGTTTGGGTGAGTATACTCATTATGTTGGGGGTTATCTCCGCAACAATCATTATCGTCCTCCTCCGCATATTTTTTCAATAGTTTAGTCTGACGAGGACTCCGCCATTCTTTGCTTGTGAACTCAACATGGATTGCACAGAGAGTTGCATTTATTTTGATTGTCAATCTGCCTCTTCTTCAGCTGCAGTCATCTGCTCTTCTCCCAATTACTTCCCTAAAATGTCAAGGAAAATTATGTGGAACTTCGCGTGATACTATTTTGTAGTATTATTATGTATAAATTTTGTGGATGTGTTCTTTACGTATTTGGCAGTGAATGTTTATAGTTTACAGTTTACTTGTTACTGTAGATGTTTATAGTCTAGTCTTTCCAGATACGAATAAAGTCTGTACTGTCTTTATATACGATTTACCATTCCATAAGATTCAATGATTATGTATCTCAAGATTCGAACCAATGACTAATATGGCATGTTTGCAAATATCCAAACGGTATTTTTACGCTGTAGGCATTTCACCATGGAGAAGGATGACCTCCACGTAGGCTAGATTCCTCAGTCATAGAGCGAATGGAGTCCTGCCATATGGATGGTGCCCATGCGACTGCTATCTGACCTCGGGTTTTTCAGCCAATTTCACAGAGAGGTTCAGAACCCCTTGGCTTTTCCAGACAGTTTCTGGACCTGGTAGCTGGAAAACTGTGCGGAGGTGGTGGCGCCCTTGTTTTCGCTGGCGGGCCTCAGAAATTCCTTCAAAGGGATGCTAATGCTGCCAATTTCTTTGTGGCCGAAGGTGGCGTCAGTGTAGATTGTGACCTCGAGAATCAAGTGGCCCTGCTGTAGGGCGGCCTCGTCGACAATAAACTTCATAACGTGGTTCTAGCTAGGATCAGTGCTGTTGTCCTTGTCCAAGGGCGTCTGTTGCCTGTTTCTGTGATCAGTGGAGATCCATGCGACTGCGTAGGCCTTTGTTTTCGAGAGAATGCCCATGTTGTTCAAATCACGGGCCGAGATCAACGTTAGTTATTTCCATACTCCACGACTCCATCGCACCATGATGAAATCAGTCGAGGAAGAAAATGAATGAATTCTCTGGAAGAAATTTGGGGATGAAAATCAGTAGAAGAAGAAAACTAATGAATTCACTGGATGAAATTGGGGGAGCAATCCAAATGAGATTTGAGGAAGATGGAGTGAACAGGAGAGATGGGCAAATTGATTGAAATATATAGAAACATGGACTCCATCGCACCACGATGAATTTAGTCGAGGAATAAAATGAATGAATTCACTGAAAGAAATTTGGGGATGAAAATCAGTAATGAAATATACCCACGTTAACAAAATTGATAACAAAACATTAAATCAAACCCTTCATGGAACATAAATTTTAACCCTGCAATTGCACAAAATTCCTCATAGAAGTGCTGCATAAGTCAACAAATTTAAAATGTGAAAGGGAAGGGGAAGGTTTAAAAACAAATAAATGGTTTACTATCACAAAATGGGTTTTCATTGATCAAACAGAAGACATATAAACACATTAACTGGAAAATTAGAAAATGAAGATACAATCCAACCTTAAAACTACAATGGTTGAAGAAAAGTTGACACCATCTAGTAGAGTGCCGGTATTTTTCACATACCATATCAGTAGATAGAATAAACCATACCCATTTTGCACATATCCTGAAATCATTGCAGACCAAGAGACATTGTTCTACACGGACATTTGCCAATAGAGCTTTAAGGTTTCATCAACTTGCCCATTCTGTGCATAAGTTGTAACCATTGCTATCCAGGGCGAGGTTCAGTCAGTTTACAGGAAGCATGTTGGAAGTGCTACGTGCTTGTTTTCATATAATGGAAGTGCAAAGTGTTTGTCTACATATAATGGAAATTCATTATTATAATGTGCCATTTAATATATTTAAAGTGGACCCATCTATTATTTTCTTAGCTTTATCCCAAGACTGGAAACAGGCTTGGCTATGCAATGGTCAAATAATTGCATGGTAAATTAAAGTTGGGCAAGCTAGCACGTTATGATAGTTGATTGATAATTTAAAGTCTATTGCCATGTGTTCCTAGAAAGATCAAATACATGCTTCGTGTTATGTATCCGTTTACACCTGTGGCTGACCAAGCTGAAACGGTGGTACCCATTGATATTTGGGACAAACAGCCAGTCATTATGTTGTTACTACACATTTACTGAACTTTTGCACTGCTCTCCGTCTATTTCCAGCTTCTAACACATTTGACTCTGCGTCTATTTCCAGCTTCTCCTTATTTATCATCTAAGTTGACTGCTAAACCAGAAAATGAGCTCCAGAAATTAAACTCCGAGGATAAGACTATCACGCTCAATTTTTACTTATTCAGTTTTTATACAGTTGACTCAACATATAACTCAAGTTCACAATTCAGCAACCCACTGTCAACAGGCCCAGTCAGTTCCACTTGAACACCACGGTCAACCGGCCCAGTCAGTTCCACCTGAACACCACCGGGATAGATGCTCGTATAGTTTGTCTTCAAATTTAAATGAACGCGTCTAACTACGCGATGAATTTAAATACTTATGTTCATTACACTCCATCCTTCAATATCAAATTTTAAATACTTTTCATAAAAATTTAAGTTTACAACTCCAACCACCTACTAACAAAATAATACCGTGATGTGGATGAAAATAAAATGAACAAGAGCTGCGTGCAGCTTAGTCCCTACTTTTAATAATTAAATAAAAAAAATAAACAGGTGTTAATAATTTAAAAAAACATTGACGACTATGGGGTAGAGAAATTGGTAATGAGTAATTGTGTTGAGAAGTTGTAAATGAAAGGTCGCAAGAACACCCATGGGTACTTACTTACAAGAAAAAAATGATAAATAAAGTAAATTTTGTTGACATTCCTATTCATAAACAAAACGAACATTGCCAATTAAGTTCCAGGCTAACTACATAGACAAACTTCACAATAATTTATTAATTTGTCAAACAATAAATAAATAAATGATCATTCCATCTATCGTATCTTATATACCAAGTTATCTCACAGGAAACTCTAAAGATATTGAGGAACGTCACCGTCAGGCCTGGAATTTGACGTCCTGTAGAACGTTTTCTTGGTCTGACAACGTATTTGACAGGTAAATATAAAATAAGCACGTCAACATTGACGGCCATGAAAAAATTTAAAACGTAGATTTGACATTTATGTGTTTTCATATCCCGTCATAAAATTTAATACCTTTGTAGCTTGCAACTGTAAGTGTTAGTAATTACATGATCCTGTCCTCTGTATTGCTCTTTATTGTTTTGTTCACCGTCCAATTCCGACGAGTTACCTTGAGATCTTCTCATCGAACTTCTGAGAGTGTTTGGTTGCCATGGTACATTTCGAGGGGGAGGAAGGGACAAAATGAATATAAAGTAAGGAACAAGACGAAGAGAGGGATAAATTTAACCAAGATGAATTTAGTTTGGTGGTTTTATGTGGTTTGATGAATTCATGGTTGTTTTCTATCTTGGCAGTTTGGTAGTTTTATGTGGTTTAGTGATTATATGATTTAAATGTATTACATTTTCAATAGCATCATGTAGAATTGATGTGTTAGATGGGGTTTATGAGCACATTTTCCTTTGGCAGGATGACAATGTTATAATGGTTGTGTTGCATTTCCACATCTTGCTTGAGTTGTGTTTTTGAATTTGCGTGATTTTTTCAAGTTTAATGATATTTTTATGATTTTGATATTTGGTAACTGGTAGATTGGTGGAATCCCAACGAGTTAAGCAAACAATTTTCCTCAGTATTTAATATTTAAAGTGAAATTACCCAACTAAAATAATTAATGCATTTATACCTTCCATGAAAATAACAATACCCATTTTCACTAATTTAGGGAAATTTTAGAGAATCAACCCTGAAAGAATATATAAATAAATACATACTCTGAATCCAATCATGGAAAGGGCGAGCTTCCCTTACTACTAAATTAATAAGGCAAACAACAAATCAAATTACTCCTTATTCGTGGATAAATGCTGATAATGCAGAACATTTAGATATATAGAGAGAGTTCCCAACGATGTACGAGCTGGAATTATTTGCAAAAGGACAGATTTTTTTATAATACAGTGAATTTGACACTCTGTGAACTTATATAAAACGTAAAATGACAGGCACTTAAAATACATAGACGTCATCAAATTTCTAATTGACAAGCACTTAGAATTTGAAATTCCAGGCCTGTCAAGAGAGTATGTAGTCGTTTAACTCTGACAAAATGGTGGTGCAGATATTTTAGGACAGTGTCAATAAACGGTTGTCCACGTCTCACGCTATCATCTCTTTTGTTATTTGAGAAAAATGGTAGATAGGCTTAATTGGAATATGCATATATTAGTTTTCTGTATGAAAAGCAATAATTTGATGCTGGATTTTTTAGTTTGCTCTCATATGTAATTGGAATATGCATATATTAGTTTACTGTATGAAAAGCAATAATTTGATGCTGGATTTTTTAGTTTGCTCTCATATGTAATTATGTTGATAAGATTATTCCAACTTTGCAATCAAAGTGCACAAGATTTTTGTTGCTCCTTTGGACCTTTCCAATGTCACGGAGTGGCTACGGCATGTCTTGAGTGAAGAAAGGCTAGGTTTTTCAGGGCTATTTTAATTTCATGATAAAAACATATGTTTATTGTAAGGATAACCATGTCTTGTTTTAAATTGGGGAAATAACTACATGCTCAAACTGATGAATCATCTCTATGTTTAGATCCTTAACAAAATTCATTTGAACATTTCTTTCACATGCAGAACTATTTTATCTTGTAAAACCTATGCAGTCAACCTATACTCTGCAAAATAATTGAAGAATGCTTTTGGATTGAATTCATTGTACTAATGATTTGGTTCACCATTCACATGAATGGCTTTGACAATCAAATATGTGGTTATGAAACCAGTGCTATAACAATTGCATGTTGTTGCTGCCTTTAGAAGGAAGTTAAAATGAAGGTGGCACCAATAGAATGATTTTTATAATCAAGATTCAAGTGTTTCAGTCCTTTCATTGTTGCAAGAGGCAGATTTATTTCCATTTCCTGTATTTATCTAATTAAGTCTAACTAGGAATTTTTGTTTTTTGTTTTTTGGATGGCGCTGTAGGATTGACGTCACAGAGGATGGCTTGTCTGCAATAGTGAGGCTCAGCAGTGGTGACATGAGAAAGGATTTGAATATTTTCCAGGTTCCAATTTCATCTTGCCTTTCACTTCCAAGCAGATCTTTAATTTTTAAAATTTTGCTTGAACTGACATGGACACTTGAGTATTTACATGCTTTCCTTTATAAATGAAATTAGTGTGTAATTTTGACACGTTCTTCTGTACAACTAGTTTTATGGGAAATCATTTGTACCATAACAAATCATAAATAAAGTGAGTCCACTGCATTTATTATCATTCTCTGTAATGAAAATTCCTTATGACAAACCCAAATTATGGTCCAACGTCATTTGAGAGTGTCACCATTTTGTTTGGATCCCTAGAATAATGTTTTCTGTGTATCAAGCTGAAGGGCAAAGATAAGAACTACTTTATGATTTTAGTTCTTCCAACAGTTCAAAGTTTGTTTCTTCAACTTTTGGGTGTTGGCTTATATCTAATATGCCAAAGGTCAAGTTGACATATTGCGCTTCATCATTTTCTTTGGCTTTCAAGTGGATATTCTTTAGACTTTTTCATTCGATTATAATTTTGTGAATCGCTTTGCATCTTACTCTTACTGATTCTTTGTTGATGTACTTGCTAATCTTCTCAACCATTATAAATTCTTCTTTCAACCTGCTACCCCTCATATCGTATGAGGCCCTACACTTGTGGTTTTTATCACAAGTGCTTGTTGACAAGTTGATGCAGCTGTTGGATGTATTGGGTGCTTGATGATAGAGTTACGGTTTTTGTTGTTTTAATGCCATAGCCGATGATTGGTTGATGTGTCCTCATGGTATATTGGTGCTAGTAGCTTTTAGATATGATTTCTCCATGATGTTTTGATGTTGTGCATCTGACCCAACATTGAAAATTAGAAAAACCCACAATGAGCATGCATTATTATAAACATAAAAGCCAGCAAGAGAATTTTGTAGAAATGAAAACCAAATCTGCTGAATTTGCAAATTTAGAGGGTGAGAACACATAGCAGCAAATAGAAGTTGTAATAAGATGAACTGATTGGACAAGAAGATCAAGAAGAAACTATGCAATTTCCATGACCATCCAACAACAATCTATATAATGTCACTGAGTGCCAAAAGAAGAGGATTCAATCCAGGATAAACAATAGACACTCTTTGTATATTTGTGTGTTCCACTCAGAAATCGAAGCTGTTGGTGAAAGAACATGAATTAATATAAGTTTGAACTTTTTCTGGGGTTTTTTGGAATGTTTTTATCATATCTATCACAACCTTGAGATGTCTGGATGATATTAATGATATTATTCTATTGACATATACTCACAGCCGCACATATTAATTTTGAACCACATAGAAGAGGACCAAGCCTTTGGCCACAAAGAATCTATTTAGGCATCCAAAGCCATTAATAATGCCACAAAGAACCACACATGGCTTCATAGTGTATCCATGGCACTATGCATCCAAGTCATGGAGATTTGGGGCATTAGACATGGTTAAGGGAGGAGATCTCAACCATGGGCCCTAAATGAATCTTATATCCATCCAGGGATAAGAGGGATACCTAAACCAAGCACACATGGAATCCTTAGGGTATTATCTTATGATTGAGGATGTTATTGAAACTATATGGTTTTTAGTAATATCTATGTGTGTCGGGGCCTTGCGAATGGTATTCTAGGAAATCCAACTGTGTTTGGCCCTAAATCAATTCTTGAGGAATTTAGAGCCATTAAGAATGTGTCAGTGCATCATACATGAATTCATAGGGGTATCCATGGAACTATGTACTAGGTTTTTGGCCTTTGGGAATTGGACATGGTCAGCGAAGGACACCATATCCTTAAGCCCTAAAAGAATATTCTAGACATGTAAGGCTAAGGAGGTGGTCTCCACCAACCACACATTACCTCATCACTGTATCATTAGCCTATGATCGAGAATTACAATACCATTAGGGTATTTTGAGCAGTATGTAGGTGTCCCAACTCTTGGGAATGATGTTCCAGGGAAGAAAACCATTCCTTTAGCTCCAAAGAAATCATTGAGGCATTCAAAACCATCAATACTTCCTCAAAGCACCATGGCGTATGTGCAAGAAACTAGGGATCATATCCCTTTGGATGTATTACAAATGAATATTTTCTGATTTATCTTACTCTGATCTAGATATTACTATGCACTTTGACATAGAGGTTTGGTTTTGTTTTTTATATTAGCCATCAGGTCTATTTCAGTTAGGATGTATTGAAGACATTTTATTTTTATGGTTGTTTGGGATGACTATTTATGTCTTAAAAATAGTTAGAGCTCTCTAATAGGTGGATATTGAAAGTAGTTGATAGTCTTGGTATCTTCAACTGAGCCGAAAGGTTAGTTTATGTGTATTTTAATTTCATCTTCCAAATATTAGATACAATGTTTTGTATTTAAAAAAAAGCATTAAGTTAGATAAAACTAATACATACTAAGGGCTAGATGGTTATTTAGTTTTTAACTAGGTTCATGTCAATATAATCAACAAACAAAACGATAATTGATGTAGGTTTGTAGCTAGAGCCTAAAGGGAGGATCAAATTATTGGCAATATTTGTAAATGCAATTGGCTTTTGCATTCAAAATTTGGTTTCCACCGCCAAACACACTCAACTCACTATGCATTGAAACCCTCACCAGTTCTTGGAGTTGGGTTTAGAAAGTTCTATGCATTAAAACCCTCACCAGTTCTTGGATTTGGGTTTAGAAAGTGTTTTCCACCACCACACACTCAAATCACTTGCACACTGAAACCCTAGGATATAGTATCACCTACAACCATTGGAAGAGCATCGACACATCGAATTTGTGGGCCAATGAGATTCAGTGCAAATGGCGCCAATGGAGATAGAACGATGGGACTCAGAGAAGACAGAAAAATTGAATACTCAGAATTGACCTACGAGAGTTAGAGTAAAGATAGAGTTTTCTCCTGAATATTTGTGGTTCTATTTATCAAGTATTTGTTTATTTTTGAGCATCAATTCAATATGATCTAGGATCTTAACTAAGAGAATAACATGTACAACATCTCAATCACAAGAAGCAATCACAAGAGACAATAGACACACAGAGTTTCCTTGGGGAAAACCATAAAGGTGAAAAACCCCAATAACTTCCTCAGAGATAGATAGAGCAATGATACAAAACCCAAGCATAAGAGATAGTCTCCTAGCAGTAGCTTCTCCTCCTACACTAGTGTGCCACTATCCAATGAGTGTATGAGTGAGAAAGTGAATGATCAAATAGAGTGCCTCCTGCACTCTATTTATACTTGACTTGACTTTCCTAATAACCTTTACTAGGTCGGCCTCAACTTAACCACTTAACATAATGCTGACAGGGATGACCCCCAATAGGGTGGTCTAATAACCCTTTAACCCACATGACTTATATAGGGCCAACCGCATCAAGGTGGTCTAATAACCCATCAAGTATAAGTTATGACAGTTGCAATATAAATGACAACACTTCCGTATAGAGGAATAATAACATCTCTATAGGAATACAATATACATATGTGAAATACATTCCGAAGTTACAAATACATCAACACTCCCTCTTAACTAGGAAGGTATTTCTCAACATAGATCTGCTAGCACAAGTCTTCTTCTCTATATCATCGTCACTGGATCATCGTCATCGAATCATTGTCATTGTCATTGCTACTGCTATCTCAATCAATCTCCAATCTACTCGTCATAGGAAGTTCTACAGAGCCAGTCCTTTTTCATACTGGATGTAGGCCTGCCACCTGTAGGTCTTCATCATCTACAGAGCCAACCCTTTTTCATGCTGGATGTATCACATCTACAGAGCCAACCCTTTTTCATGCTGGATGTATCACATCTACAGAGCCAGCCCTTTTTCATGCTGGATGTATCACATCTACAGAGCCAACCCTTTTTCATGCTAGATGTATCACATCTATAGAGCCAGTCCTTTTTCATACTGGATGTGACCTAGATCAAATCTAGGATTTTCCACCACAGTGCCAATCCTTTTTCATACTGGATGTGACCTAGAACAAATCTAGGATTTATCACCACGGAGCTAGTCCTTTTTCATACTGGATGTGACCTAGAACAAATCTAGGATTTATCACCACGGAGCCAGTCCTTTTTCATACTGGATGTGACCTAGAACAAATCTAGGATTTATCACCACCGAGCCAGTCCTTTTTCATACTGGATGTGACCTAAAACAAATCTAGGATTTTCCACCACACAACCTCTCAAGAGAATCCCAGGACTTATTACGGGCAAATAGCCCAACCTATCGGATCTCCCAGGTCAGTATTACATGTGGTCATGGCAGAACCTCGAAAGAGCATTCCAGGACTTATTACAGGCACACAGCCCAACCTATCGGATCTCCCAGGTCAACATTACATGCCATAAGACACAACCTGTCCAAGTCATAGAGTATCAACCTGATAGTCACCATACATCATCTTGATGTACATCATCACATGATCATCCTGATCAACAATGCATCCACCTGATACATATACACTGGAGCAACATCCTGAAGCTCATCATCCATGATCATCCTGATCATACAATGAATCCTCCTGATACATATACAAATACATGATCCGCCTAATCATACAATGTATCCATCTGATACATAAACAACTACATAATCCAACTGATCATATCAAGCATCCAACATGATGCGTATACAAATGCATGATCCAACTGATCATATCAAGCATCCAACATGATGTATATACAAATGCATGATCCAATTGATCATATCAAGCATCCAATATGTTGCATATAAAGCAGTAACTGGAGCATCGCCCTAATGCTTATCACACAGTGCTTACATCCACAACCATGGGAAGGAACCCCCCTCTCACCATGCTTGGAATGGCTCCTGCAAATGTGTCCATCACTTCTTCCTATAAGTGTCATCAATCTGAAGAACACCAAGCCTCTCTCTGAAGTACTCAAACTTCACTCTGGCTAGTGGTTTCTTCAACACATCCGCAACCTACTCATCCGTCGCAGCATATAGGAGCTTCACTACTCCTCTCTACACCATATCCCTGATATAGTGATATTTGATCTCAATGTGCTTCGACCTGTCGTGGAACACCGGGTTCTCAGATAGCTTCACATAACTTTGGTTGTCACAAAAAATACCAGTAGCCTCCAACGGGAGATCAAATAGCTCAGATAGTAGCTTGCGGAGCTATACTATCTCGCAACTAGCTAAAAAGGCTGCAACATACTCTGCCTCGGCTATACTTAGTGCTACGCAGGACTGCTTCCTGCTAAACCAAGAGATCACACCTGATCCCATACTGAAGCATCACCCAAAAGTGCTCTTCCTATCTGCAGCATTGCCTGCCCAGTTTGAATCAACATAACCTTGCAGGTTAAACTTTTGATTTGCATCACACTTGAGCCCATAATCAATTGTACCCTTCAGGTACCTCAGAATATGCTTTACAACAACCAAGTGAACACCTCCGAGATTCGTCAGGAACGTGATCAATGTGTTCACTGCAAAGCAAAATATATGGTCTAGTGTTCGTCAAGTACATCAAGGACCCAATCATCTAACAATACACTGTGACATCAACCAGATCAGATGAAGCATCACACACAAGCTTCAGGTTCGATGCCATGGGTGTGGCCATGGGCTTGCAGTCTATCATCCCGAACCACTTCAGGATCTCTATTGCATACTTCCCTTGTCCAAGGAAGATCCCATCTGCTTTCTACCACCCTTGCATATCTATCCAAGGAAGTAGTGGGGACCGTTGATGGGTGCATGTAAAGGGAATGGAGTTGAGTGATGATACCATGTGAATTCTTTTTAAGGATTTTTTCCAGGCGATGTGAACTGATGATGCAGAGAGACCATGGTTGTAAGCCCATTAATTTGTGTTGTGCCCCATTTATTGGAAACTGCATCCAAAGTTTCAAAAAATCCCATAAGATGGGGCCAAGTGTGTGTAACCATTGAACGCCCAAAACCACATCACATCCGCCTAAGAACAAGGCAAACATGTCAGAGCACAGGTTATAATATTCCATAGAGATACGCACATTGTGACACTTCCCCTTGCAAGGTAAGGTGCCCCCATTGGCAACCATGACTTCAAAGTTGGAGCAAGGATGGACAAAACAATCAACCTGTTTAGAAATCCGAGGGTCAATGAAGTTATGAGTGCTACTAGAATCAATGAGTATGGTAAGAGGGATCTTCTTGAAGTATCCCATGACTCGCATTGTTTGTGAGGTGGTGACGCTGGTTATAGCATGGAGAGAGAGCTCGGGTGGGTCGTCTTGAGATGGGGTGTCAACAGGCGGGTGTTGAATGTCAACCTGATCATCTACTGTATCTGGAGCTTCTTCATCAAGTTTTGAGGCAGGCGGAGAATCCACATCCAAGAGATAGAGCTTTTGTTGAACACATCTATGTCCCCGAGTGAATTTCTCATCACAATTATAACAAAGCCCTTTTTCTCGGCATGCCCGCATCTCTGTTTTAGACAAATGCTTGATAGGATTTGGTTGTGGGGCAGCCGTGATGGGAGGTCGTTGGGAACCCATATTTCTGAAGGGAGCAAAGGTGGGTTTAGAGCGTTGTTGAGCTGCGATCTTGTCCTCTATCCAACTTAGCCAACCCTAGGACTTCCATCATTGTGTTGGGACAGAACATTTTGACCTCTGAGCGGATTTCATCCTTGAGACCACTGATAAAACAACTCCTATAGAATTCATCAGACAATCCTTCTATGTGATTGGCTAGTTTCTCAAATTTTGTCTGATACTCTCTCACTGTGCCAATTTGGTGAAGTTTAGTGAGTGCTCCTTTGAAGTCATCAAAAGCACTAGGACCAAATCGTGGCAAAAGGAGTTGGCAAAAATCTGTCCAGTTTGGCTTGGGATGAGCTTTGATGTACCAATGGTACCATTGAAGGGCTTCTTGTTCCAAATGAAAGGATGGAAGTGGAACTTTATGGACATCAAAAGTATTATGCAGACTGAAATATTGTTCTGCTCGGTATATCCATCCAATCGGATTAGTACCATTGAAGTGAGGAAAATCAAGCTTCGACCCGCGAAAATTGCTGGAAGAAGAGAACCTGGTGGCTGCAAAAGATTCTGGCTATCGGTTATTGTTCATGGCTGAATGCCGAAGATGGAGGCTGAGAAATTTTTCATCCACATCTTGGAGTTTGGTTTGGATGGCTGCAAGTGCTTCCTCCATGGTTTTTTTTTTTTTTTGGAAATATATAGAAAAACACAAACAAAAGCTTATCTAGTAAAGGAAGATTTGGATTTGGGAAAAACTCGGATGGGTAATTGGGGTTTGACTAGGTTTTGGACACTTTCTGATGGACAGGGAAGCAAAAAATGGGGATTTCAGAAGCGGGGTGAAAGAATGAGAAAATTTGGTAGAGAGGGACAAAGAAGCAGAATTAGGAAAGGAACGCGGTGGCAAAATTTGACGGCGTTCGGGTGAAAATTGAAGGAGTTATGGCAAACCCTAAAAATAGACAAATGTGAGATTTTTGGTCTTGGGAAGTGGAGTTTGGGATAGGGTCTTCATGAATGGAATATGTAGGATGGGATTGCAGGGATGTCAATGAAGTTTTAGGGAAAACAGAGTTGAATTTTTTTATTTTTTTTCTAGAAACGGATCGGCAACAGCGGCGCGGAAGGGATCTGTAACAGCACGGAAATGATCGAAAATGGCTGGATCTGAAACGGCGACTGGATCTGGAGCGACTTTCAGAATAGATCTGAAACGGTTGGATCTGAAGCGAAAGTGATCGGTAATAGTTCAGCTGAAAATAGATATGGACCCCAGGTATGTGTGGCTTCCTATCGGTTCAGGGGATTCACTCGGCCACCAATGCTATCTGACAGCTTGCGTATTGGGGAAGTACCCCTCACTCCATGGATTAGGTAAAACTGATAACCTCTTTGCCACAAACGACAACTCTTGGCTTACCTCACGGGTGGGAACTAGTCAATCAGGTAGGGGTCGTTGCCCTTTTCACTGACAGGTCCTCTCAATGGGCCAGCTACTTTGGGGTTCCTGTGGTACTCCTCACAATGAGTTTTAGGGCTTATGCCCAAGTACTTCACACAGTTAAGTGGATAGGGGTTATCCCTAGATCCGAACTTGTAACAGATGCGAAAAAACAATTTGGTAGAAATTCCACCCAACGAGCCCAAGAAAGTGCTCTAATACCAGATGTGAAGACCCTGCAATAATTAATTAATGCAAATACATGAGATATCAGAAATAATAGAACTTAGAATCACTTTTATATTGATCACGGGCCACTTCGAGGGGGCAACCTCCTTTGAGCAAGCTCAATACAATTAACTTCACGGTGCCTTCAATGACCTCAACACACACTTATATACTACGGGACGACTTACAAAGCATATGCGTCCAATACTATGGGCTAATATAAACTATGGATGAACAAATACTACGGGACGACTTACAAAACATATGCGTCCAACAACAATATACTAACATAGTAAAGAGAACGGTTGACACAGGTTCCTAACAATAAATAGGTAAAGGTGGAGAGGGAGAGAGTCAAAGGGAGAGAGGGAGGGTGATGGAGGGAGAGAGGGAGGTGAAGGGAGATAAAGAGAGATAGATAGATATACTAAGAGAGAAGGGAATAGAGAGGGATAGATATAGAAATAGGGAGGGAAGGAGAGAGAGGACGAAGAGGTAGTGAAAGAAGGGGATGGAGAGAGAGAGAGAGAGAGAGAGAGAGAGAGATATCTAAGGTAATGATATGGATGGAAGGAGATAAAGGGAGGAAGAGGGAGGGGGATAAAGGGAGCAAGGGGGAGATATAGAGGTAAATGGGGGGAGAGAGAGAGAGAGAGAGAGATAGGGGGATAAAGAGGGAAATAGATAGAGATATGGAGTGAAGGATATAAATCCATTGAAGTATATAGAGCACTGGATGTTTCCTCAAAGCACCATATATTACTTCTTAGGGTTATCAATTAGACTATGTATCAGCCTTGGGGATTTGGGGCCTTGGACATGGTCAAGGGAGAAGACCTAAACCTTAATACCTAAAGAAATATTCAATCCATATATGGGAAAGAAGGTTTCCTTAACCAACCACACATGGCCTCTTGTGGGTATATTTGGCCTATGATTGAGGATGTTAGTGCCAGGTGCTCTTGATTAGTATATATGTTTCCTAAGGCCTTAGGAATCACATTCAATGGAAAAGGGCTGGGTAGAAAGGGAGGGAGAGGGAGGGAGAATGAGTGAGTGAGGATATATGGAGCTAGAGAGAGCGAGAGAGAGAGAGAGAGAGAGAGGGTGAGAAAAAGAGCGAGAGAGGTAGCAAAATAAGGGGAGGGGGGAAAAAGGGAGTGGTTGTCAGAGAGAGTGAGTGAGTGAAGGAGGGAGAGAGAGGGAGTGTGGAAGGGATGCGAAAAGAGTGAGGGAGAGAGATATTGAGATATAGATATATAGATAGAGAAATATATAGATATATAGATATTGAGTGAGAGAGAGAGGGGGAGGGGAGAGAGAGGGATATGCGATAGTGATAGGGAGTGAAGAAGAGAGAGGGAGAGAGAGGGAGGGAGAGATAGGAAGGGAGAGAGAGGGAGGGATATATTGAGTGAGAGAGGGGGGGATATATATGGAAATAGATATAGATATGGAGTAAAGGATCAAGATCAATTGAAGTATCTAGAGCCATAAATAATGTCTCAAAGCACCACATAGTACTTCTTAGGGATATCCATCAAACTATGGATACCTTGCCACTTTGGGGTCTTCAATATGGTCAAGGGAGAATACCTAAGCCTCAATTGCTAAAGAAATATTCAAGCCATATAGGACCAAGAAGGTTTCCTTAACCAACTGCACATAGCCTCCTATTTGTATTGTTGGCCTATGATTGAGTATGTTAGTTCCATTAGGTGCTCTTGAGTAGTATATATGTCTCAATGCCTTAGAAATCACATTCAAGAGAAAAGGATGAAAGAGGAAGGGAGGGAGAAGTAAGGAGAGTGAGTGAGTGAGGAGATAGAGAGCGATAGATAAGGAGGGAGGGTGATAAAAAGAGCAAGAGAGGTAGCAAATGAAGGGGAGGGGGAGATAGTGAGTGGTTGTGGGAAAGAGTGAATGATTGGAGCGAGGAGAGAGAGGGAGTGTGGAAGGGATGGGAAAAGATTGAGGGATATATATATATCTATATCTATATATATATATATCTATATCTATATATATATATATATGGATAGATAGAAAGCGAGTGAGCGCGAGTGAGTGAGAGAGAGGGGGGAGAGAGGGATCCGCGATACTGATAAGGAGGGAAGGAGAGAGAGTGAAGGATAAGGAGGGATATAGAGGGAAATAAATAGAGATATGGAATGAAGGATCTATAGCCACTGAAGAATCTAGATCCATGGATAATGCCTTGAAGCACCACATATTACTTCTTAGGGGCATCCATCGAACTATGTATCAGCCTTGTGGATTTGAGGCCTTGGACATGGTCAAGGGAGAAGACCTAAATTTCAATCCCTGAAGTAACTTCAAGCCATCTACATCCAAGAAGGTTTCCTTGACCAACCACACATGGCATCCTGTGGGTATCTTTGTCCTATCATTGAGGATAATAGTTCCATTAGGTTTTCTTGAGTAGTATATATGTGTCTCAAGGCCTCAACGATCACAATCAAGGGAAAAGGGTGGAAGAGGGAGGGAGAGTGAGTGAGTGAGGAGATAGGGAGATAAGTGTGGGGAGGAGAGAGAGAGAGAGAGAAGGGGGGGGGGGGACAGATGGATAAGAAGGGAGGGTGAGAAAAAGAGAGAGAGAGGTAGTGAAAGAAGAGGAGGAGGGTGGAGCAAGGGAGTGGTTGTGGGAGAGAGTGACATAGTGAAGGATGGAGAGAAATGGATGGGAAGAGAGAGAGAGAGAGAGAGAGAGAGAGAGAGAGAGAAGGGGGGTAGGGTGGGTGAGATAGAGAGGTAAAAGGTGAGAGAGAGGGGGGGTTGGTGGGTAAGATAGAGAGAGAGACGGGGGGGGGAGAGAGAGAGGGGGGGATAGAGAGGGAAAGAGATAGATATATGGAGTGAAGGATAGATCCATTGAACTATATATAGACATGGATACTACCTTAAATCACTACATATTACTTCTTATGGGTATCCATCGAACTATGTATTAACCTTTGGGATTTGGAGCTTTTGACATGGTTAAGGAAGAATACCTAAACCTCAATCCCTAAATAAATCTTCAAGCCATCTAAGGCCATGAAGGTTTCCTTAACCAACCACCCATGGCCTCTTGTAAGTATCTTTGGACTATCATTTAAGATCTTAGTGCTAGTATGTGCTCTTAAGTAGTATATATGTCTCTCAAGGCCTTATGAATCACATGCAAGAGAAAAGGGAAGGAGAGGGAGGGAGGGAGAGACGGAGAGAGTGAGTGAGTGAGGAGATAGGGAGCTAAAGGGTGAGAGTGAAAGAGAGATACACCCACTTACCTACACACACACGCACACACACATACAGAGAGAGAGAGGTGGGGGGGGTACATGTGGATAAGGAGGGAGGGTGAGAAAAAAATCAAGATAGGTAGAGAACAAAGGGGAGGGGGGATCAAGGTAGTGGTTGTGGGAGAGAATGAGTGATTGAAGGAGGGAGAGAGAGGGAGTGTGGAAGGGATGGAGAGAGTGGGGGGGGAGATCGATAAAGATAGTGATAGGAAGGGAGGGAGAGGGATAGAGAGAGAGGGAGGGAGGAGGAGATAGAGAGGTAAAGGGTGAGAGGGAGAAATATTGAGTGAGGGAGAGGGAGATAGAGAGGGAAAGATATAGAGATATGGAGTGAAGGATATAGAGCCATTGAAGTATCTAAAGCCATGGATTATTCCTCAAAGCACCACATATTACTTCTTAAGGGTATCCATTGAGTTATGTATTAGCGTTGGGGATTTGGAGCCTTGGACATGGTCAAAGGAGAATACCTAAACCTCAATCCCTAAAGCAATCTTCAATACATCTAGGGAGAAGAAGGTTTCCTTGACCAACCACACATGGACTCCTATGAAAGAGAAAGATAGAGAGAGAGAGAGGAGTGAGTGACTGAAAAACAAAAGGCGAGAGAGAGAAAGTGAGGGAGGATGAGAGAGGGAGTCGAGGGAAAGAGTGAGAGTGAGTGACTGGAGAAGGGAGAGCGAGAGGGAGTGTGGAAGGAATAGGTATATGTGTATATATATATATATATATATATATATATATAGAGAGAGAGAGAGAGAGAGAGAGAGAGGCGGGGTTGGAATGAGGGATGAAGGAAATTTGTAAGAGAGAGTGAGACTAAGGGAGGAGAGAGAGAGCGATGGAGCGAGGGGGGGATTATGGAGGTAGAAATGGGAGAGGGTGATATGGATAGCAAGGGAGGCACTTATGGTGGGAATTATGAGTATTTTCCTATCTTGTATTGTTCTTCACCCCTTCACACATTGGTCTAAGGGTGAGTGAGTGGTTGAATCCCTAAAATGATACTTTTTACGGAAGAGGGCCATAGACAAGCCCTCAAACAACCACATTTGACCCTTTTGACCCTTGATACATGACTTAGATTACATATATCCATTTTATTAAATTATGTTTCATACTTATCACCCTCATCTTATCGAAAATATGCATGATTCTAAGGTATCAATAACACATATGCATTTTAAAACACATTTGTTGTAGCACATATCCGTTTTTTATGTGTTATAAAATGCAGAGGCGATATAATGCATATGCATTATAGCACATATGCATTTTGTATATGTTATAAAACACACATGCGATACAACGCATTTGAGTTATTTAACACATTTGTGTTCTATAACACATATGCATTATTTTAAATTTCAAATTTAGGTGGGAGTGATGAGTGTGGCTAATTTGGAATTAGGTTTGGACTAAGAAACCTATTATCTAGGACAACAGGGTTATTAGCTTTCCTCCAAAACTCTTTGGAGGTGCTTAATTTCAATGACAGTTTTTGCTATGCAAAACACAATAAATTTTTATAAAATTACATAGATTTGAAGAGTAGATTCTTAAATATATCATTTTTTCATATAGATGCTTATTTTTTCATTTTTTATTAAATTTTGAAGTGACAAATGTCATGTTTCCTTGATACAATGCTCCATTTATCAAACAAATTATATGGTGTACTAGAAAAAAGAGAGATCTATACACTCATATAAAAAAGTTCAAAATTTCATTTAAGTTATGCCCCTAAAGTGTTGCACGTGCACACAACATCCCTTTTTCAGGGTTCTCCCACTTTAAAAATCATAGAAAAATGAAAACTTCATGAATAATTTTGGAAAAATAGTGTTGCAGCAGTACAAAATGTCCTCTACATATGTACACAATTTTATTCAAAAATACTTTCATTTAGTTCATATAGTATTTACTAGCACGTACATATATGTTATATTGTGCAAAAAATTAAAAAAACAAATTTTAGAAACAACTACACAAATTTTATAAATATAAAATTTATATATTACTAAAGCTTATTCAATTTCCTATATTTTTTCTTTTTATATCATTTTAAAATTCATTATGAAAGTACTTCTAATTGCTTGTTGAAGTATGTGGCAACTAAAGTGTCTTTAAAAAATTTACTTTCACTCATAAAATATAAAAAATTAAAACTAGAATAGATACATCTTAAACCCGGATCCAATTTCTTGAAAATGAATGTTTCTTTATGTGTAAAATGATTAAGATAAAAATAGTTTACACCTCAAGAAATAGATCCCCCTCTAGATGCTTACAATGGTAAATAAAGATAATAGATTTCCAATAATATAAGGTTTGTGGTTAAGACTGCCAACTTTGGAAAAATTAAAGCTTTACGAAGTCGATATACCCTAAATAATAGGTGTTTGATTTAGAAACCAATTCTTTAAAGATACATTAATTGGTATTTTTTAATAATTCATTATTATAAAAAAAATATTGTTTTAACTATTGATTATTGATTATAAATTAATTTATTATTAAAAAAAAATTATTAAAAGATGTGGTAAATTTTTAAATATAGATAATTTTAAGTTTACAAATTTATTTTCTTTTAATAACTTTTTTTATAAAATATTTTTGAATTTAAAAAAAATAATATCAAGATATCAAAAATTAGAAAAATAAATTTTAAAATATTTTAATTATGTAAATAACTTTTCTAAACATGTAAAAAAATGAATATTAAAATATTTGAATTATTTGAATACAATAAATCAATCTCATATCTACATAATCTTCAATTAGTGTATATATCATATTTAAATCTCACGTGAAAAAGTTCAGCACTATATAGATAAATTCACATATTATGAGTATAGTGAATTCTCATCATTATTACAATTTCTACACTCCCATAATGCATACTCCTGCACACTTAGGTTTCTTAATTATGAAAGCCTGAAGGGAATTAAAGTGATCCATGAGGCATCTAGGATTATCCTTATCTTAGCATAAATTTGGTGACAGCATCATCTTGGTTGGTAGATTATGGTTTCATTTAATATTGAGGCTAGCTTTGGTTTAAAGTATAAACTTATTTTTTAAATATGAAAATTCTTAATAATAATAGTAATAAATTAAAATATTTAGTTCTAAATGTTTAGATTAAAAACTCTATCAAATCAAGTGCCAAACCAAGTGCCAAAGTATAAATATTATATGATAAAAACTCTATCAAGCTAAGTGCCGTGCCACGGAAGTAAACACATTTTTCTTAAAGGTGTCCAAAGGGCCACTTCGATCCAAAAATTAGGTTGGCGCATGAGCCGTTGGCATACAATGAAAAATATAATTGCTTTTTCATTGGTACTACAATAATAAATAGAATTTCTTAGTGAATATGAATATTATAAGTTTCTACTTCATCATTAAATTTTAAAATGACTTATATTGATATGTTTTTGAACAAATTTGATTTTTAAATTCTTAGATATTTACTATTTTTTAAAATTATTGATTTTGAGTATTGTTTTAATTTGATGTTTGAAGTTTTTGTTTCATATTAGATATATATTTTTTAATTTAAATTAAAATTTACATGCAGAAAAAAGTTGGGTTTGATAATTGATAAAAATAAATTAATAATAAATAAACTAACTTTTATATTTAAAAAAAAAAAAATATTACACATTTATATTTAAAATAATAATTATTTAAAATGTTTAATATTTTTTTTTCCAAAAGAAAAAAGCGTAACTTAAAATGTTTAATATATATTTAAAATTTTTTAATTAAATTGTAACATTGAATTAGTGTAGAGTCACCTACTCTTAAAAGTTTGACACGATCTTCCCTTGATTTACAAGGAAATCACTGCCCTTTAATCTAATATTCATATTCCATTTAAGTAAATAATGAAGTTAGCGTTGAAGTGGGAGTAGTATATTCTCATTCAAAAATGTTTCGACTGAATTTGATTAAGTAAACAATTTAAAATTAAAATTAAAGAACCCCATAGATGTGGAGACACGGAAAAACTATTTCTCTAACCCTTTATGACAATATACTTTACACCCAATTTTTGTCAAAAATATTCCTTGAGATTAAAATGAATAAATCTAATACTTACCTTTCAAACTTTTTAAATGTTAAGATATGTGTTTGTTGTACATAAATTGTTCATCACATACTATATTGGTTTCAGCTTGCAATATCATCAATTTAGATCCAAATCTTAGGCTCTATTAAGCGTCAAAAGGGATCAAATCTCCCTTATTCTTTTTGTTTATGGTCGACATTATATTTATTACTTTTTACTTTGTATTATTCTTTTTTGTTTACTTTGTGTTATTTTGTTACTCGACAAACTTGACAAACACTCTAAAGTCTCATATTTACTTTTTACTTTGCATTAAAAGTAAAAAGTAAAGTCTCTAGTTTAAGTCTCATATTTACTTTTTACTCTAGTTTAAGTCTCATATTTAGTTTTTACTTTGTATTATTCTTTTTTGTTTATGGCCGACATAATATTTATTACTTTTTACTTTGTATTATTTTGTTACTAGACAAACACTTGACAAACTCAACAAACACTCCACACATGTTACAAGATCTCCCTCATACTGGGCTATAGAGTGCCTCTCGGCGCAATCAATAAATAACCTTATAAAACATTTAAGCAATTGATTGAGTCATCGCAGCACCAAGAGAAGCATCCGAAACATAAGGTAAATATACTAGCATTTGCCCCTTGAGGGGCAAAAATGAACGCCGGTAGGAAAAGAGGAAAGTTAGAAGGAACAAAAACACAAGCACAGACAGCGAAGGATACTGGTAGGAAAAGAGCAAAGTTTGTAATAATCTCAGATTACAAAGACATAGGCACTCAACCCATAACAAAAAATAATGTTAAGTTCATCAACACAGTGAGTCAACTCCAATTGTTTTTCTCACAATCTCTGTAGTAGTAATCTCAACACTATAGATTACTACTATATCTGGAATATATAAGCAATTTGAAAAAATATTTCTGCAATAATATCAAGGAACAATGATTATAATAGCTGCTAAACTGCACAAACTACTTGTGAACAAAAGTTTGCTTTCATGCCATGTGTTGTAGCAATAAATTAAGGAATCTCCATATACAAGTATAGGTATAGAACTATTTCATGGACCAGCTCTTGATAGTGCCACAATCTAAGTTGTAAATGAATGTTCGTTATGTTTGCTTCAAGAATGGAAGATATAGTGGGAAACCCAAATATGTTTCTTTCTTCTCATTGAGGATTTCAAGTCCACAATAAAAACTTTACATCCTTCTCAACCATGTAAAGGAAAACAGACCTGTCACTACATGAACTAATCTTCTGAAAATTACTAATAAACCAAGGAAAGTAACTGGTTATCAATGACTCTCACCTCATCAAGGATTTACACGTCTTCTGACAATATAGATAGTTCACAACAAAGCACAGTAAAATGCAGACTCACAACACAATAGGAGTGGTCGTAGCTCTCAATATAAAGGTTGTATTTATTCAACATTGAGGTAGATGAGGAGAGGTTGCTTTGCTTGGCTGCTTTGTTTTTATGAATGTAAAAGAGAGTACACAGTTTAGAAATTAGCTGAGATTAATATTTATATCACTACTGCCTGAGATAATCCATTATGAGCTTAGCTTGAAAATCCATTGCCAACAAGGAAACTAAAGAGCATTGAACTAAAAAAATAGTAAAATATAGCACTGTTACAAAAATATGAACAAGCATTTAGGTTTTTTAGAGAAAATGAATCCCAATAATATCCATTGAAAAGTACACATTACATAGAAACATTTCTGCAATAGTTTCTCAATAAGGGAAATTTGTTTTCATTGACAAAGAAGAATAGATGAACAGCAAAAAGGGTTTGTTCACCACTATATAGCATTGGAAGAGTTTGTTATCTGGTGAAATTGCAAAAATGAGAATAGTAGGCAAAGTTTCCATTTGAGTGTTGTACATATGAGACGATATAAATGATATTTACAATTAAAATTAGTTGGACGCTTCTAAATTGGAAATATAGTTTGCCCATGCAGTAGCTCCTTCAGTTATGATATTATATTCGTCAGGATTTAATAGTTTTAGAGACACTTCATGATAAGACAATTATGTTTCTAGATTTGCAACTTCTGTTGGTGTAGCCTTGCAGGTATCCTCAAGGAAAATGAGATGTGTAGATGTTTGCCTCACATAGAAGTCAATGTCTTCTTCTATTAGAGCATCAATTTTCTTGATGTAGTCCAGGTTTGATTGCAACACTTGTTGGAGTTAGATAAAATTTTAGACCTAGAGGGGCTAAAATCCCAGAGTTATCTTAGGTGGAAGGTCGTTTAGCAAGACAAACTCCATATTTTTTTACTAGAATGGCTAATCTAGGTGATTCAAAAAGACATTGGAAAGAGGAAACACAAAATAATATGTGGAAAAATCATATTAGTCATTTTAGATCATTATATTCAATATATTGAGCTGGGAAGTTGAGGTGTTTTGTTAGAACCCAATTAAGAGTCAATGCCAATACATACATTTATTGGAAATGGATATAAAGATCAGACCAATCATGTGGAATTGTTCAAGATGGTACAAGAAACGCATTCCAAATTACTGATGAATTTAAGAAAAATGAAGAAATCAAAATTTTGCATAAGTTCAATCAATACATTTTTAATGATGTTAATAATGTGAAAAAACAACTACAATAGTGTGAATAAAATAATAAGGTTGAAGTTATTACTAGAAATGTTGAATGGGAAATATGCAAGAAGGATGAAAAAATATGTCAGTTACAAAACCATAACAAAAAAATACTAGATGGGGTCAAGAGATGAATGAAGAAAATAAACATGGTTAAAATCAAGAAAAAACAAGGATATTAGCTAACTGTAATACTAAAAGACTTGAAGAGGAATCTACAAAATGTTGAAGAAGCCTTAAATAATGGGGATGTAAAATAAAAAATGCAATAGGGCAAGTGCAAGGTAATGATACCCAATTATGACACGTTAGTTGCAATGACATTCTGGAAAAACAGAAATATTGTCATTAAAATCAATTATTAGAGGTACCTACAAAACTTTTTCCGATTAGGTGTAAAAAGATGAAATGTAGAAAAATGGATGACCTTCCAGAGTATATAATTTTTATTTATGGAAAAGTGGTATAACCACCCCAAAATGAAATTATTCAAAGATTGGTATGTTATTTTTTTTCTAAAACATAATGCATGTGTTTTTTTTGAGCCACTTGTTTGCTATGTAAATTTTCAATTTACGAGAAAAAAAATATGTAGAGGCGTAGGCAATAGAAAAATCTTCTGCGGGGATATTTTTCCAAAATTTTAAAAGTCAATTTTATATTTTTTTTGAATTACCAAAGTTAGTGAAGCCCTAAAACGACATTGTCAAGTTTTAATCCACCATATCATGGTCTAAATTTAATCAAAATGCATTTTTTGTTTTTAGGTTGTAAGTATTTTCGTGTACTTACGTGGGTTCTTTTCCGTTTTCGAAAAAGGTAAGCCAATCAAAAGTTATAGGCCAAATAAACGACCTATGTTTTTTACGAATTTGACATGAGTGCAGTTTAAAATGAATTAAAAATAGAGAACAACAACAGATCTATTCAAAAATTATATATTTGGAATCTGCACACAGAGCTTGACAAGTGTGTGCAATTTCATCTGCAGTGCACTCGTGGAGCTTATGCAGAACTAGCTATGAAAAACAGGAAGTTGCAGCATTTGATGTTTTCTACTATAAATCACGGATAAATCAGACTGAGCCTAAAGGTACAATCCGAAGCTAATTCCAAGCCTATAAGGGCGCCAAAAACAATTTGAATTCAAACACGCGCACAACTACGTGCACGCGCAAACACGCGCACGCGTTAATGACAGCGTGCACGCATCCTTGCACGTACGTGCTATTGTATGCCTTTGTATGGTTTATTTAATTTCCTTTGTCAAGGGGATACATGAAGTTGATGAAGATGTGATGATGAAGAAGATGATGATGATGGAGATGTTGATGAGGAAGGGGGAGATGACAATGATGTTGAAGATGTTGATGATGATGCTGATGATGATGAGATGATGGTGATGGTGATGATAATGATGATGACAATGGTGATGATGATGATGATGACAATAGTGATGAAGATGATGATGAGGATGATGGTGATGATGATGAGATGATGGTGATGGTGAAGATGATGATGGAAATGGTGATGAAGATGATGATGAGGATGATGGTGATGATGATGATGATTAGGATGATGGTGACTAGGATGATTTGATCATGATGGTGATGAAGATGATCATGATCACGATGAATATGATGATGATGATCATCATCATCATCATCACCATCACCATCACCATCATCATCATCACCATCACCATCATCATCAACATCTTCATCATCATTGTCATCTCCCCCTTCCTCATCAACATCTCCACCATCGTCATCTTCTTCATCATCATCATCTTCATCACCATCCTCATCAACATGAACATCATCTCCATCATCATCATCTTCTTCATCCTCATCACCATCATCATCATCATCTTCTTATCATCATCATTGTCATCATCAACACCATCATCATCATCATCATCATCGTCCTTCTTCCTCATCTTCATCAACATCTAGGTAATCATCTTCATCGTCAATGTCATCATTATCATCATCCTCATCATCAACATTGATGGCGATGATGATGAAGATGATGATGATGATGTTGATGATGAGTACGATGATCATCAACATCATCATCATGTTCATCATCGTACTCATATTCATCACCATCCACCATCATCATCATCATCATCTTCGTCATCACCCTCTTCCTCATCATCATCATCGACAACATCTTCGTCATCATCATCATCATCATCATCATCATCTTCATCATTGTACTCATATTCATCATCATCCACCACCATCACCATCATCATCATATCATCATCATCATCGTCATCCTCATCCTCACAATGATGATGATGATGAAGATGATGATGATGATGATGGTGATGATGATGATGATCATGGTGATGATGATGATCATGTTGTTGATGATGATGAAGATGATGATGATGATGAGAATGATGTGCTGCATATTCATCATCTTCTTCATCATCATCATCATCATCTCCATTAGTCATCATCATCATCTCCATTAGTCATCATCATCATCACCATCTTCATCATGATCGTCGTCATCATCATCATCATCATCATCATCATCATCATGATAAGGATGATGGTGATGACGAGTATGATGAGGATGATGAAGATGACTGTTCTGATGACTATCATCATCATCTTCGTCATCCTCATCATCATATGCATCCTCACAATGATGATGATGATGATGATGATGATGAGGAAGTTGATGATGATGATTATGTTGATGATGATGATGAATATGTTGATGATGTGCTGCATATTCCTCATCATCTTCATCATCATCATCATCATCATCATCACTGTCATCATCATCATCTCCAAATTAGCCATAATCATCATCGTACTCATATTCATCATCATCCACCATCATCATCATCATCATCATTATCATCATCATATCATCACAACGAAGATGATGATGATGTGTTTCATATTCGTCATCATCTCCAACAACATGTTCGTCATCTTCATCAACATCGTCATCATCATCATCATCGTCATCATCATCATCCTCATGCTCGTCCTCACAATTATGATGATGACGACGATTATGATGATCATGTTGTGGATCATGTTGTGGATGATGATGATGTGTTGCATATTCGTCATCATCTTTATCATCAACATCATAATCATCATCATCATCATCACCATCATCTCCATTAGTCATCATCGCCATAATCATCATCATCAACATAATCATCACCATCATCTTCATCATCATGATCTTCATCATCATCATCATCATCATCATCATGACGAAGATGATGATGATGATGATGATGATGACAACAATGAAGATGGTGATGATGATGATGACGATGAATATGGTGATGATGATGATGATGACCACTGGAGATGATTATGATGTCGATGATGAAGATGATGACGAATATGCTGCACATCATCCTCATCCTCTTCATCATCTTCCTGATGATGATGATGATGATGATGATGGCTATGACGAGTATGATGAGGATGATGAAGATGTTGATTATGATGATGAAGACACTGATCATCGTGACCATGATCATATGATGATGATGGTGATGGGGAGGATGATGAAGATGGCAATGATGATGACTAATGAAGATGATGATGATGGCGATGTGTTGCATATTCGCCATCATCTTCATCATCAACATCATAGTCGTCATCATCATCATCATCATCTCCATTAGTCATCATCGTCATCATCATCATGATCAACATCATCATCATCATCATCATCATCACGATCATCATGATCTTCATCATCATCGTCATCATCATCATCATCATCACCATCATCATCATGATGATGATGAAGATGGTGATGATGAGGATGACGATGAAGATGGTGATGATGATGATGATGACTACTGGAGATGATGATGATGTCGATGATGATGAAGATGATGATGAATATGCTGCACATCATCCTCATCCTCATCATCATCTTCCTGATGATGATGATGATGAAGATGGCTATGACGAGTATGATGAGGATGATGAAGATGCCGATTATGATGACGAAGACAGTGATCATCATGACCATGATCATATGATGATGATGGTGATGGGGAGGATGATGAATATGACGATGATGATGACTAATGAAGATGATGATGATGGCGATGTGTTGCATATTTTCCATCATCTTCATCATCAACATCATAGTCATCATCATCATCATCATCATCTCCATTAGTCATCATCGTCATCATCATCATGATAAACATCATCATCAACATCATCATCATCATCATCATGATCATTGTGATCATCATCATCATCGTCATCATCATCATCATCATCACCATCATCATCATGATGACGATGAAGATGGTGATGATGATGATGACGATGAAGATGGTGATGATGATGATGATGACTACTGGAGATGATGATGACGAATATGCTGCACATCATCCTCATCCTCATCCTCATCTTCATCATCATCTTCATGATGATGATGATGATGAAGATGGCTACGACGAGTATGATGAGGATGATGAAGATGTCGATTATGATGACGAAGACAATGATCATCGTGACCATGATCATATGATGATGATGGTGATGGTGAGGATGATGAAGATGGCGATGATGATGACTAATGAAGATGATGATTTTGATGATGATGATCATATTTGTCATCATCATCATCATCTTTATCATCGTACTCATATTCATCATCATCCACCACCACCACCATCATCATCATATCATCATCATCATCACCATCCTCGTCCTCACAATGATGATGATGATGAAGATGATGACGATGATGATGGTGGTGATGATGATCATGTTGTTGATGATGATGAAGATGATGAGGATGATGAGGATGATGTGCTGCATATTCGTCATCATCTTCATAATCAACATCATCATCATCTCCATTAGTCATCATCATCATCGTCATCATCATCATCTTCATCATCATCATCATCCGCATGCTCTTCCTCACAATGATGATGATGACGACGATGATGAAGATGATGATGATGATCATGCTATGGATCATGGTGTGGATGATGATGATGATGTTCTACATATTTTTCATCATCTTCATCATCAACATCATCATCATCATCAATCATCATCATCATCATCATATCCATTAGTCATCATCATCATCATTATCACCATCTTCATCGTCATCATCATCATCATCACCATCATCATCATCATCATCATCATCATCATCGTACTCATATTCATCATCATCCACCACCACCACCATCATCATCATTATCATCATCCTCGTCCTCACAATGACGTTGATGATGAAGATGATGACGATGATGATGGTGATGATGATGATCATGTTGTTGATGGTGATGAAGATGATGATGATGATGAGGATGATGTGTTGCATATTCGTCATCATCTTCATCATCAACATCATCGTCAACATCATCATCATCATCATCATCATCATCATCTCCATTAGTCATCATCATCATCACCATCTTCATCATCATCATCATCTTCGTCATGATCTTCATCATCATCATCATTAGATCATCATGACGAAAAACCTTATTTTATTGCAATTGTGATTCCACTTACAACAGATGAACACTATTCATAAAATCTTCCACGATGAGGATGCCCTCCATGACTACTTGATTAGATCCTTTACATCTCATCATCTTCATCCTACACTAAGACAAAAAATAAAAGCTGCCTTAGATTTTGATTAATACAGCAATGTAAAGAAGAGTGCTCTACATATTACATGAAGCCAAGCTTAAATCCCTTGTGTGCTATGCTTTTCCAGCCTTCCATAGGGGTGGGAGTATCAAGACTGTTATCCTTCCCCATAAATTAACCGGGCAAATATTTCCCAGCAAATAAAACTAACCATCAAAGTGCATTTTGTCACATCTGCATCGCCCTAAGAGAATAAAATCTGATGGTAATTATGAACAAATTTGACATACTGTGATCTCACAATAATCACACCTCTGAGCAGTCTTTATACAACATTAATATATATCTACTATGTATTTAATTATTCTTGATGTAATACATATGTTTCTAACTGAAAATTAAATTAATGTTTTGAAATCAAAATACACAAAATTTTAAATATACCCTTAAACCCCCAAACATCTAGAAGCACTTAAATGCACTTAGGGATTATGGGTTAGAAACTTAGAAGAGGTCCTAAAGGCCTTTATGGGGGAGGGGCTCTAGGCATAACTAGACACATTTATATCTAGTGGGCAATAAATACAATGAACGTTACCCACCAACCATTGCAATGTTCAGCAAGGACGCACACGCCTCTTCCGCGCATGCGCTAGAGGCGCGTGCACGTCCCTGTTGAACATAAAATTTAGAAAATCACCCATTTTCTTTCTCCCGCATTTTTTCTCATTCATCGCGTTCTGTTCGCTGGTTTCACGCACAGTCCAACAAGCATTTTCATGGTAGATTGAATTCATACACCATTTGGATAAAATATACAATATTTGGGGCTCTATTTGGCTCTTTGTATTGAATACACACCTATTGGGCTCTATTTGGATCAATTGAGTGAATACACAATAGTTGTACTATATTTTCATTTTTCCAAAAGCGAATTGAATATGGGAAACATATGTAATAATCAAAGAAAGTCTAGAAGGAGGCCGCTGCCCCCTGAAAAGGCCCATGAGATAAGAGAAAATGCCAGGTTGTGTAAAAATAAAAATGTTAGTGCCTTAGATCCATCAACAAGCAATTACGAAGTGGTTGAAGTCAATCAAATCTTTCCTGATGTCGAGTATGAAGGCATGGATGTTGAACAAGTTCTTAACTGGCAACCACCCCAAGAAGAGCACCCACCTGGCGAACACACTCCATTGCAGGACCAATTACTGAACGAAGGGCCACAACAAACCGTTGACGAGACTCGTACTTCCTTGCCGACTCCCTGCCTCAACTATCAACCAGACGACGAAGAACTCCCAGACGTATTCATTTGGATGAAAGTTCATTTTCAGGACTTGAAGGTAAGATTCTGAAACGCGCTATTGATTTCCATTGTAACAAGATAATCAAATATTTTTTTGAATCCAAAACCGATGCAACAAAATGTCAATTGTTTCTTGCTTTGTTAAAATCACATTATCTAGCTGATGTTAGGAGAATTTTGTGCATAAAGGTAGTTAAAAGTTCAGAGGCCAACAATCATGTTGTTAGAAATCTACAATCTGCATTTAATTTGATTGGAAAAACTTCTCGTACAAAAGATTTTAATGCGGCCCGTCGTGTACCGTCAGAATCGATTGTAGACAAATCCACAAGGCAATGTCGCCTACTATCACACATGTCTAAAATCTTTAAAGTAGATAGAAAGAATCTTCAAAAGTATTCTTCCATTAGAGAAAAACTTGAGACCCCAGGCCAAAAAGATTGTTGGTCCTTTGTTGGTAGGTTACCTCGTTCAGACATGAAGCTCATTGATGTTGTTAAAGAACTAGTGCAAAAGTTTTGGCATGATAACACTAGACCGTCATCGAATCAAAGAGATGTTTTAAAGTTGAGAAAAGGTGTTAGGGGGGGGGTGAACCCCATGTCAAGCACTTCCTTGACACCACACAAATAGACTCTATGAGAGGTTCAAGAATGAGCACACACAATTGAACTTGGGCCAAAGGTCCTTCGAAAAATGCAAACCCTGGTATGTTAGAATTTGCATTGATCGCAGTACATGTTGTTGTAGATACCATGTAGAATTTGAGTACTATTATGATACATATAGACATATATTTTGTGGTTTGCATACTAACATTGTGCAGGATTGTCCTTCATTACAACCACCGAATGCATCCAGAGAATTTATACATAGCATAATGTGTCGAAGGCCTGAAGGAAAAAAATATTACAAAAGATCATGTTTATATGGGACGTGTTCTAGTTGTAGTGGATTTGCATTATTGAGCCGCTACATCCATGCAACCACGGAGCACGAATTTGGGAGGATGTCAGTAGAAATGCATAACTTCCAGTACATAACATATCAAGTAGATAGTTCGAAGGAAAGCAAAAAAATTGCATTAGTGAAGTCATAGGTAATCTAAGTTTGCATGCTTTCATACTATACATGTTGAATTTGTACATATATATTCAGATTGAAAATTTCATGTTGTATTAATGCCCTTGGTTTTGTGGCACCAGGTACAAATTTATGATTTCATGAAGGAATTCTACCAAAAGACCGAGCATTATGTATAGCACATCCATGTAGCATGATGGCAGGATGAACAGTACAGACAGTGCAGGGGCACCTTTCCCAAGGGCACAATATTGTTGGTTGTCGACTTGGCGGAAAACTATACCCTACAGCCATAGAATGAGATTTAAAGTCAATACTAACATTCAGACCAAGTTAGCATAATGGTCCATATCACGTACAGGCACGCGCCAGAGAGTAGCAACAACATGAGGATAATATTGAAAGAGACCAACTTCTACATCAGTGACGACAAGTGCCACGACCTGCATTATGTGTAGCATTGCTTCAAAATTTTCTATGATCAGCTGAAGGAGAGAGGGATACATATGGATCAACATTGGATATGATCAGATGGTTGTGCAGGCCAGTTAAAAAATGCACGTGTTTTCCAGTGGTTGAGTATGTTGCACAAGAATTATGATGTGACTCATGTATGGAACTATTTTGAGACCGGGCATGGAAAGGGAGAGCACGACGAGGCTGGAGCATGTCTCAAAACTACCCTACGAAGGTCGGAGATGAGGTGCATGGGAGGCCCTCATATTCGGAATGCTGAATCCACAGTTCAATGGTGCAGAGAAAAAATGTCAGATCGAACTACGGAGCAACACATACCAACAGGTAGAGGACATGTTGTCAAAAATTTCTGGAATGTAGTTGATATAGATTGATCACGTTCTTATATTTGTAGTACTATGCAAGGCACTCGTGGATTTCATTCGGTTCGAAGCTCAAACAATCCTTTATTTGAAATATGGACGCGAAAACTTGCTTGCTTTTGTGGGTCTTGCAGTAGTTGTGAGTGGGATGAGTGCGAATCAATGGATTGGGTTGATGAATGGGATCATGTATCACTTGCTGTCGACCCACGTGCAGTTGCTGAAACAATCTAGTTAGAGGAAAGCCAATCCTCTATTTCGAATGAATAGGATCATATATCTGATCTTGTACAACCAGGTAAACATTTCTGCATGCATATCCCATTTCCCTCCTTGTTTTTGTAATTATCCAAGTTATCAAACCACTGCTTGTTGGAATATGACCTTAAAATGCATTTTTGCAGGACACATCTACACAGTTGTCTCCTCGACAGACGGTGCAATTGGGACGAATTATTGGTTGGCACAATGCATCCAGGGGAAGCAAACCCTCCTCGCATCATTAACGGATAGTGAAGGCATTACCTTTCCGACTGGTTCGATGGTTGTTCAGGGGGAATATCTTACAGTGGATGGAAAAGGACCAAAGAGCAATGGCTACACATACACAGATTATAGACTAGGGTCGCGGGTGTATCACTTTACGCACTTGATCATGGGTACAAACATCCAAGTACAGACGATGTCAACAAATTCATCAAACAAGGTACGCTACTTACTAACTCATGCAGAGCATGAGAGTTTGTTCGAGACAATAAAAAACCGAGAGGATCCAGAAGGCCTAATTGACTGAGGTACATAGTATAGCCATGTGATTGTTTAGTCATGTACGGTTAATGTTATTCATGTTAGATGGTTTATTTGATATCGTTATCTTATATCGTTTATTTGATGTCTGAGTTATGATTTATAGCCATGTGATTGTTTATTCATGTATGATTAACCCTAGAAGCACTAATATAACCCTACAAACATAATCTAGCCCTAGAAATCCTAGAAAGCTAAAATAACCCTAGAAACACTAATCTAACCCTCTGAAACTAATCTAGGATCCTAGAAACATAATCTAGCCCTAGAAATCCTAGAAAGCTAAAATAACCCTAGAAACACTAATGTAATGCTCAGAAACTAATCTAGAATCCTAAAAACATAATCTAGCCCTAGAAATCCTAGAAAGCTAAACTAACCCTAGAAACACTAATCTAACCCTCAGAAACTAATCTATAATCCTAGAAACCTAATGTAGCCCTATTAACCTAATCTAGCCCTAGAATCCGTGACCCACCACACGTACCCTCAATAGCGGGTATTTGGACTCCAAGTGGGATAGGATCACTATTACAAGGGTTTGTTAGCCAATCTATTAAGGGCCCAAGTCACATTGAGTCATTTCCAGTTTTATATAGCCTATATGCCGCCAATCAAATGCCAAAAAATCTGGCTGGGAGAACACTTGTTATCTTACACACTCTAATTAACCTCTAGGCAAAGCAACGACCATTGCTCTACAACCTATGAAGGCTGTGCAAGAAAAAAACTAAGAGCTACTAATCAGAGGAGGGTAGTTGTCACTGGATTGGGAGTAGTCACTTCCTTTGGTCATGATCCAGGTACTTTATAGGGAAATCTTCTTCAAGGACAGAGTGGTATTGGTGATATTGAGAGCTTTGATTGCTCTGATTTTGCAAGTTTAATTGGCATCAATGCGATTCATTTGCTTCCTCTCATTTACACCTCTTTTGAATTTTTATACTTGAATTGTAAATGTGGAATAGTCCACCAAGTCAAAGGGTTTTTTCTCATCATGATCTCACCAAGAGCCACATACACAAAAACCCCCCCATCTATTACAGTTATTCTTCACAGGTGCAAAGATTGCACACTCCCTCACTGAGCAAAACCCTAGTTTCCAAGATGGACGTACAAGACGAGGGCGGGGCCACCGGGACGGAGGCAAGGGGCACCCCTAGCACTATCTCGGCGTGCTGGATCCAACGGAGTCGACGGTTCGTCGATCCGAGCCACATTATTCCTTCTATGGCTCGTCCCGTCTCGCTGCCAGAAGGCCTTCAGGGACCCCTATCCATATTAACCTAATCTAGCCCTAGAATCCGTGACCCACCACACATACCCTCAATAGGAGGTATTTGGACTCCAAGTGGGATAGGATCACTATTAGAAGGGTTTGTTACCCAATATATTAAGGGCCCAAGTCACATTGAGTCATTTCCAGTCTTGTATAGCCTATATGCCACCAATCAAATGCCAAAAAATCCAGCTGGGAGAACACTTGTTATCTTACACACTCTAATTAACCTCTAGGCAAAGCAACGGCCATTGCTCTAGAACCTGTGAAGGCTGCGCAAGAAAAAAACTAAGTGCTACTAATCAGAGGAGGGTAGTTGTCACTGGATTGGGAGTAGTCACTTCCTTTGTTCATGATCTAGGTACTTTATAGGGAAATCTTCTTCAAGGACAAAGTGGTATCAGTGATATTGAGAGCTTTGATTGCTCTGATTTTGCAAGTGTAATTGGCATCAATGCAATTAATTTGATTCCTCTCATTTACACCTCTTTTGAATTTTTCTACTTGACTTGTAAATGTGGAATAGTCCACCAAGTCAAAGGGTTTTTTCTCATCATGATCTCACCAAGAGCCACATACACAAACCCCCCCCATCTATTACAGTTATTCTTCACAGGCGCAAAAATTGCACACTCCCTCACTGAGCAAAACCCTAGTTTCCAAGATGGACATACAAGATGAGGGTAGGGCCACCGGGCCGGAGGGGAGGGGCACCCCTAGCACTATCCCGGCATGTTGGATCCATCGGAGTCGACGGTTCGTCGATCCGAGCCACGGTCTTCATTCTATGGCTCGTCCCGTCTCGCTGCCAGAAGGCCTTCAGGGACCCCTAGCCCTATTAACCTAATCTATCCCTAGAATCCGTGACCCACCACACGTACCCTCAATAGGGGGTATTTGGACTCCAAGTGGGATAGGATCACTATTAAGAAGGGTTTGTTACCTAATCTATTAAGGGCCCAAGTCACATTGAGTCATTTCCAATCTTATATAGTCTATATGCCACCAATCAAATGCCAAACAATCCGGCTGGGAGAACACTTGTTATCTTACACACTCTCATTAACCTCTAGGAAAAGCAACGGCCATTGCTCTGCAACCTATGAAGGCTGCGCAAGAAAAAAACTAAGTGCTACTAATCAGAGGAGGGTAGTTGTCACTGAATTGGGAGTAGTCACTTGCTTTGGTCATGATCCAGGTACTTTATAGGGAAATATTCTTCAGGGACAGAGTGGTATCGGTGATATTGAGAGCTTTGATTGCTTTGATTTTGCAAGTGTAATTGGCATCAATGCGATTCATTTGCTTCCTCTCATTTACACCTATTTTGAATTTTTCTATTTGACTTGTAAATGTGGAATAGTCCACCAAGTCAAAGGGTTTTTTCTCATCATGATCTCACCAAGAGCCACATACACAAAAACCCCCCCATCTATTACAGTTATTCTTCACAGGTGCAAAAATTGCACACTCCCTCACTGAGCAAAACCCTAGTTTCCAAGATGGACGTACAAGACGAGGGCGGGGCCACCAGGCCAGAGGGGAGGGGAACCCCTAGCACTATCACGACATGCTGGATCCAACGGAGTCGACGGTTCGTCGATCCAAGCCATGGTCTTCATTATATGGCTCATCCCATCTCGTTGCCAGAAGGCCTTCAAGGACCCCTAGCCCTATTAACCTAATCTAGCCCTAGAATCCGTGACGCACCACACGTACCCTCAATAGGGGGTATTTGGACTCCAAGTGGGATAGGATCACTATTAGAAGGGTTGTTACCCAATCTATTAAGGGCCCAAGTCACATTGAGTCATTTCCAGTCTTATATAGCCTATATGCCGCCAATCAAATGCCAAAAAATGTGGCTGGGAGAACACTTGTTATCTTACACACTCTAATTAACCTCTAGGCAAAGCAACGGCCATTGCTCTGCAACCTGTGAAGGTTGCGCAAGAAAAAAACTAAGTGCTACTAATCAGAGGAGGGTAGTTGTCATTGGATTGGGAGTAGTCACTTCCTTTGGTCATGATCCAGGTACTTTATAGGGAAATCTTCTTCAGGGACAGAGTGGTATCGGTGATATTGAGAGCTTCGATTGCTTTGATTTTGCAAGTGTAATTGGCATCAATGTGATTCATTTGATTCCTCTCATTTTCACCTCTTTTGAATTTTTCTACTTGACTTGTAAATGTGCAATAGTCCACCAAGTCAAAGGGTTTTTTCTCATCATGATCTCACCAAGAGCCACATACACAAAAACCCCCCATCTATTACAGTTATTCTTCACAGGTGCAAAAATTGCGCACTCCCTCACTGAGCAAAACCCTAGTTTCCAAGATGGATGTACAAGACGAGGGCAGGGCCACTAGGCCGGAGGGGAGGGGCACCCCTAGCACTATCCCGACGTGCTGGATCCAACGGAGTCGACAGTTAGTCAATCTGAGCCACGGTCTCCGTTCTATGGCTCGTCCCATCTCGCATCCAAAAGGCCTTCAAGGACACCTGCTGGATACCTACCGGGGTCGTAGAACTCCAACCGCACAACAAAAATGGGTTCTGGGGAGTCGTGCAGGTGTGTCTAGGCAGGTTCTGGCTGGTAACGCTAGCCACAAGTTCCTGGTGGGTGATTTTCCAGAGTTGACCCCCTACACAAAATGCGACAACTCATGCCGTAGATACAAAATACATGGCAACTCGTGCCGTACATACAAAGTACATCAAAACTGGTGCACAAAAGTGCCACATAGTGGCTAATGTACATAACACGTGGCGTGTCAAGCATTGTGACCACCGTCATCACTCCCAGGTGCATATCCAAAGTCAATCTTCCTACTCTTCGAGCTACCGGTGCCTCGGGTCTTGGTTCGTCTAGGAGTAGACCGTCTCTCCGGGAGCTGGAACAAATGATATAAGATACTGTCATTTTCAAGCATTTGCAACATTTACCACATTTATAAAACAAATGTAGAATTTGAATCTTAAATAAATCACCTCTGACATGAGTGGGAAATGTTGGGTAGGTGTCCTGGATCTGCGGAGCCTCTCAGCAATTCCAGCCTACAACGTTTAAAACAATCATTTCATTGAAAAGTCATAATTGCTTAAATTAATTTTTGTTAATGCATCAAAATATTTTCATAAATTAACTTGATTCTCACCGTGAACACCTCCAGCGATGGACGTGGCTGGCCTTCTGGGCTAGCAGGTGGAGTAGATGGCTGGACAACCAACTCCGATGCAGTGATGGGAGGGGGCACAGATGTAGTGGCAGCCACTACAAGTGCAACCACTGGAGATACTGATGAGGATATAGGAAGAGTAGATGCCACAATAGTGGCGAGAAGTGGGGATGTTATGGTGGGAGAAGACACGGTGGTATGGGGTGGAGGAGGACCATGTGGACTATGAACCCCTGCCGGCTGTAGAATAGAGGGTATTGAATGGAAAATGCTACGGACGGTGTTGAGGGATGGTGCATGGGAGGGAAGTCCAGCATGGAGGGAGGAGGATGGACAAATGGGAGGTTGTGGACGAAGAAGGGAAGGTGGAAGGAAGGGGAGTGTGGACGAATGGGGGAGGATGGATAGACAAGGGGGCGTGGATAAATTGGGGGGGATGTATGGACGTAGGGGGGTGGGAGAATGGGGGAGGATGGATGGAGGGGGGGAGTATGGTCGGAGAGGGGGGGATGGATGGAAGGGAGGGGGTGGACGTAGGGAGGGATCTAGATGAAAGCGAGGGGGGGACTCATGGGAGATGTTGGATACATAGGACTAAAATGCGAAGACACAGCTGCTGGTGGAACCTACATATACATTTGTAATATCATAATTTAGTAAACAAACAATAAATTAAACCATAGTAAGTTGTAACAAATCAAATTAAAAGCATTCTTATAACTACACATTGTACCTATGTATATGGTGATGTGCCAGTCCCTAGCGGGGGTGGCTGATCACCGTAGTCATGAAACACCTGTGGACAACAAAATGCATGCATGTTATGAACATGTTAAACAAGTCATTATCTAGGAAATCAAGATATTCAAAAACATTGTACGAACTATCAACGTGTATGCCATAAATATAAATACTTGAGTAATATAAATGACATAAGTAATAACAAAATTGTGTCAAGTACTGAAAATACCTCTGTGTGGGGTGCCGCAATTTCATTTGCAACTACCATTGCTGCATCCAGGTTGGGAGATTCTACATTCTCCCATCTCTGTGTATCAACTTTGAATAACTGTACATTGAAATAATAGTTTAAGTCAAACAAAAATACTTTCAAAATACTTTACAAGTTATAAAGTGATGATTGAAAACACATTAAAAAATTTGCTGACCTGATCCATATAACAACCCTTGATCGGGCCAGGGCAAGTGTGCTCGCAATGGGGACAAAGATGTGGCATTGTCCCCATCGAACTGGAATGCCCAGCATGGCTACCATCGGTCATGGGTCTATCCTGGCCCTGTCGTGAAGGCCCTGCACCTAGATCTCTATCAAGGTCACCCGACCTCTCGACTGTAGTCGTTGCTACAAAGGAGGTGTGTCTGAGGAGACCACGTGCAACATTTCTCATTTCCACCTCGATATGATCAAGCTTATGGGGCAACTGAGGCCGCTAGGGAGAGGGGTTGGGGTTGCTCCTCGGAGGTGGTGGCCCTCTCAGTGGGTTCCTCCTGGAAGCAGGTCGATCTTGGGCAGAGCCACGCCCAACACCCTAGAACTCGGTTATGTCAAAATAGTTGACATGTAAACCGAGGCAAAACTCATCCCACAGTTGGAAAAGGAAGTACTGTGGAACCTCCCTATTATTGCAAGGAGGTTTATCGTACACCATGAACCACCTCTGCATCCAATTGTCCCTCCACGATTGGTAATGACACCAATCCATGCAAACACGTGCCTTTGTAATGATCGGTGGTTGGCCTATTTTCGGCTTGGTGAACATACTATATAATTGGGCTTTTGAAATGTTCAAATATTTTATTGCTTCCTTGGAGATGCCCGTGGAGTAGTACTCCCGCATCTTAGCTCTAAATTGAGTCATGTCTGTCAATTGCTGGTATGCATGTATGAGGGAGTCGATTGAGTTCTAAATTGATGTGGCAAGAGACAATCGAGATGGTTCACCCGAGTTTCTAAGTTCGTGAGTGTGCACTCGCATTTCATTTACATAGTGGTTAATGTCATCTTGTTCAAAATTAGGTTGTGGGTTTTGGTATTGTTCGGCATTTGGATTGTGTTCACGGTTTTCTTCGGCATTGGGTCCAAGGTTTGGGTTTTCTTGTGTTCCACCGAACTCGGGGTTAACATCTTGTTCACTCATTGTCTCAATTTATAATCTGCAATAGAAAATTGGTTCATTGTTTTCAAAATTTGAGAATTATTTACAATTAAATAAACAAAAAAAATAAAAAAATTGAGACAAAGAATGAATAAAATGAAAACAAAACTTGATATTTACCTATCAATCACACTGTTGATGAGTTAGTGGGTGTTGTGGGGTGGTTTTGACGTTGATTTGGGCAACTTTGGTGCTTCAAGTCACGCATACGCGGAGGTGCAAGTCACGCTCGACTGACCAATTGAACAATGCGGAAATTGGGCATTGTTTTTTTTTTTTAACAGAGGCGCGTGTGCACCACTGTTGCGCGCATGCGCCTCAGTTCGGTACCGAACCTAGAGGCGCGTGCACGCTTCCTTAGGTGCGTACTCGCCATTTTTTTTTCACTAGTGCGCCCCCATTGCAACGAAAATGGGGACCATCTTCATGCGCCCGCCCAATATAGAATTTGATAAGGATGTAATAATTTGATGGATGCCATCACATTGTAGCTTCAAAAGGGGAAGGAAGACAATATTCAAGAAGGTCACAAAAAATAATGGAAGAACTTGATCTCCAAATTAAGGATGTACATGTCCAATATGATGGTATTATCTCAAAGGCTAGATTGATAAAATACCAAGCACAAATTCATGATAGATGATACCATTGTCCTTGAAAACAATATTAACGATATAGGTGTGGAGAATCAAGGGAGACCATGGAAGGTGAAACCATATTGACACCCTCATTACCAAGAAAGATTCTAATAAATGCAAGAATACCTACACCAACACCACTAAGGAAGAAGATGGAATAATCAACAATATTCATCTAATAGTGCATCAAAAATAGTATTCAACAAGATATTATTAGAGGCCTAAAAATACAACAAATTGGAGAAGTCACAATCACATGGAATCAAAATTATGTGACATCGAAGTATCAAGGATTACAATTGAAAATAATTGAATTTGGATGAGTGGATCATAATCAATAGCTACAATAGAGAATGGATATATGGAAATTATATTACTTGTTTTCATCACATGTAAATTCCTTAACCACAAAGCTTTGAGGACAAATATTTTTGGAGATTATATGTTATGAGCCATCTTGGGGGGGCATATATAGGGTTAAATGTATATGATTTGACCCCAATGGAGAGAAAATACATAGTTAAATATATATGTAATGAAGTAAATGTATATGTAATGAGTGAATATGTATATATAGAGGTAATGTAATCACTGTTAAGGATATGATGTCTTCATTTATTCGACTTAAAGATTTCAAGAATTACTTAAATAACCCCTTTGTAACTTTGACTCCACAAATTAACAAGTGCTACTGCAGTGCAGTGGCCATATCCCTGGCAATTTGGTTTTGCAAATTTTGTAAATGATTTACTCATAAGCATTGTTATGTTATTTAATACATGACAAAATCATAGATGTAAAATCCAATTGTTGGAGGGAAATAATAATTAATATATATAACTTATCCACTATGTAATAATTTTAATAACATATATTTAATCGAGAAAAAGATCAAGTTAACAATAAAAATATAAAATTCATATTATAATTTTTGTTTTAAGAAAAATATTATTAAAAATTAATAATAAAAGTATTTAGATTTTGTTTCTAGACAAGTAAAGCCTACTTTCATGCAAATTGATATACTTGTTTGCTTAAGCTTATGATTTGGTTGAATATGGAATAGAAGGCCGTAATAATAGTATTATTAATAAGATAATGTTTTATCATTCACATTGGTTGTCAATATTAACTTATAACATATATTGGTTAAATATGTAATAGTCTTCAATAAGGTAATGTTTTATTAACTAATAGTTAATAAGTTTACTTAACTTTTCAATATATATAAAATCACATTCCCTCTTTACATGAAGCATATAAAGGATAGTGTGATAGAATGTTGTCCCTATGAGTCGGATGCACAAAGTTATCCATGAACTTTTAAAGCACATAAAAATATTGCCATGAACTTTTAAGACACATAAAATGGCCAAGACTTTTGGTTTTAATTAATTTCAATCCATTTTTATATTGATGATCATATTTGTACATACCGCTAAAACCATTGTCTAATTTAAACACTCTTCAATACATAGCATATAAACTCTCAAGACATCCCATCCAAATATTAATTGTGTTAAGGTATATGGTGGAATTATTTGTTTCATTTTTCATCCACATCATGATGCTAAGGTATATGGTGTAATTATTAGTCCATGCTATAGGCATAGACTATATGTTTCACTTTTTAGTATTAATTTGTTTTGTACAAAAATATTTATAAAACTTTCTTATAGTTTATCCAATGTTGAAATAATTTACATATTTATTTGTATTTATTTAATAAAATATTTTAATAGGTGTGTAAGTCTAATTAGTGGAAAGTGCATGATAAGACAATTTTCCTCATTGGCAAGAATTAAGTAAAAATGAAAATAAAATAAAAATATAACTACTTTGAACTTGCAAATGTTAAAATCTAAATATTTTGTTTATAGTGGATAGCACTTCAGCATAATGACATACAGTGCCATAGTAATATTTCTGACTGAAGTAAATGCTTGTAGTTCTAGGTTAACTCATGACAAGTGTAGCTGGCTGTGGGCCTAGGTTAACTCATGACAAGTGTAGCTGGCTGTGGGATGACAAGGCTGTGGGTACGAGCTGCAGGTTGTAATCGGGCAGACTGTTTGTGCTGCATTTGATGCACGAGCGTGCCAAGATGCATGTATTAGTCATGTTTGGTTTGCCCATTTTAATATTTTTGGTGGTCATCTTCTACATTTGCAGTAGCTGCATGATGCATGTAATATCCCCTGTTTGTGAGTGAAGATGAAGATAGATGCGAGTGGATTTGTGATCTGTGGTTTTTGCTTATTTATCATCCGTGAACTCATTTATAAATTGTGAGAATGAACCAGCCCTTGCTCATGCATCCATGATGCTCTTGACATTGTTTCAGGTAATTTATTTTTTACGATTTCTCCACTAATCAAGTCTATGGTTATGATTGAAGTGTGCACTTTTTTTACAACACCGTTATATATTGTAATTACTTATACTGGATTTTACATGCCTTCGGTTTTCCTCCTTTTAGTTAAGTAGGTCAGAGTTTCCCTTGTGAGTGACGCATGATGTGTCCCATGGATTGTCATTGGTCATAAGTAAACATCAATAGAGTTTCATTTCGATTTGTCCTATGGATTGTCATTGGTCATAAGTAGACATCAATAGAGTTTCATTTCGATTTGTCCGATGGATTGATCTTCTTTTTTCTTCAAGCTCCTTCCTCTGGCACACACTTTGGAGCATGAAGCGGTAGATGGGTTTTGTTGCACTACTTGATTTAGGGAACGCATGTACCAAATTATTCTTATTTGGATGAATGATTCTCTTTTATATGAATGAAAGCAATGTTTCTCAACCTTGTAAATTTGTGATTTTTGGGGGTGTTTTGCAGTTCTTGGAGGTCATCGCAGGTCTACAAATTCGAGACATGCAAGGTCGTTGGCTTCTTGTAGACGGGGATTTTGAAGGAGCGCACCTCTAAAACCCGAACTGTACCAGAATGTAGGTGATGATAAGGAACCAGAATATCATTTTCCAGACAACTACATCCCCAAGCTTGAACCCCGAACCAGAATATCATTTTTCAGTAGGCTTGCTGGCTATTAAGCCTTCCCTGGACCTTGCCTGTTCTAATTACAGCCTTGATCTTGTGAACCACAGGTGAAAAACTAACATACTTGTTACTTATCTGGGTATGGGTATGGAGATTGTAATAAATTTATTGCATGTGGATGGATGCCTTGAATAACTGTAATCCTTGTCTTGCTGCTCCTGTTGACGATGTAGTAAATTTTTTGGAGGCTTCCAGTTGACCTCATCTGCCTTCAATTTTAGGATTTTTTGAAAGAAATTGTTATTTGAGTAATGAAACGATGCAAAATAAAGTGAAGGTGTATTATTATATGTGTCAAAGGTAGTGTATCATTGTTTTTTGATCGGTTATTATTTTGTGTCTAATTTCTAACGACTTCTAATTTCTATTGTTGATATTGATGAAGTACAAGACACTTACCAGAATAGTTGTTGCCTCTAACATAATCAGATGCAGGTAGCCACTGAAACGGTGCATCCAACTGCTCGATGCATTATGCTGTATTCCAGGTTTATGGTATATACAATAGAGAAAAAAGCGCATGTTTTGCAAGAGACACAGGTAATGCTACTTTGCATCTTGGCACTATATAGCTCCAGGTTGCCTTTATTTTACCGTCTAGTCTTATTTGTCAGTCGAAACCAAGACCTACGGGAAAACGCGGATTTGGGCAGTTTTTTCGGGTAGTTCGGTGTCTTTCGCTAGCAAAGGTGGGCTTATTTAGTTGAGTAAGCCAAGGAAAACTCGCAGCGGACCATACTGTTCTTGAATATTTGCACCAGTTCAAGATGCCTGGTGCTTCGGGTGCCTTTTGAGGACAAAACGGAGTGGACAATTTTCGACCTGATCCGTATGAGGTGTTGGGAGTCTCTCGTGGTGCATTTGATCAAGAGATCAAGTCCTGTTACCGTAAGATGGCTTTCAGAGTAACGCTTTCAGTTTTCAATTTTCCTTTCTTGTTTTTCTGAGAGGGTTGTGTTTCAGTTTTCAGAGTAACGCTTTCAGTTTTGTATCTTTAAAGTTTAAACCCGAAGTCTAGGGTCTTAAATATATTAGTGGAATGCTCAACAAAGCTCCATTCCAGCTATGTCACAGAAGAGGTTGGGAGTCCCTCTTTGTCCTGAGTATACCTGTATAGTTCAAGATGATAAGATTATAGTTGTTGAGGACTATCATTATTCAAATCCTTCTAATCTCTCTACCCATGAATCTAATAGATTATAGTGGTTAATCCAGAGAATAGATTATAGTGCTGAGGAGGTCTGCAACGCTGTCTGGTAATTATAATGGCTGAACGTCTAAACCAGAGATGTGTGAAGTGTGAGATGGTGAAACTCGGGCAGCAAATACGGATATTTGAGAATGGTCGGGCTGAGGCTCAACAGAAAGCGACCAGAGCGACTTTGCAGTGGACTAATTGGAATCAGATGTGGGAAAAAGGGACTTTGCAATTAATTAATTAGCATCAAGATGGTGTGTGGTGTGCAGGGACCTGATAGTCGAAGCACAAATGCGAAAGACTGTGGTTACGACCACAGTTCATCTCCAGTCTCTGCGGGAGATGGAAAAAGGAACACAGGACCACGATGCAATTAAGTATCCAGTTCAGTATCTACAGCAATATACTTGCCATTGATGTTTTCGGTTATAGGTAGAATGCTACTTGAAAAGGACAACCTGTTTTAGCCATTACGGCTTTCAAACACCACCATAGCGAACTGGGAAATTCAGTACAATTATAAAAAGGGCATTCCGAAAAATAAATTACATATAAAATTAATGTAGTTGATTTTGCCAATGTTTTATCTGATGACTTTTATTTTTCTCGATACTGAGCCTGTTGCTTTGGCAGGATTTGGAGATGGATGCAATGAAGCAAGAACATAAAAAAAAAACAGTCACAAACAACTTCAATAAACGGGGCAACCAATCTTGCCATAATGATATTGCACTTTTCGTTTTCACAGCATATTGTCATGTAAAGCCCTAACAGACAACTCATTAGTAATCATGTGACTTTAGAAAAGAAATCTATCAATGGTTGACATCGTAAATTTTAGGCATATATTTATTAGTGCTTCTCTTTGTTTGTACAAGTAACATGTGATAATCCTAAAAGCTGGCTAGAGCAACCATTAAACATTGACACCAATTTAATTTAGAGTTGGGGCAGAAATGGGAATATCTACAGAGATTTCAAACCACTTTGAATCTCAACCCTGTGCCGAATTACAAGCTTCAACCACTTCAATTACATTTCTTACTACAAAATATTGAAACACATACAATTGAAAAGACCAGGAAATTATAGCTAAGACATAGAATTTAACCGCTTAAAAGGCAATGAGGCTTAGCATTTTTTCGTATCACATTACACAAATAACTATTGAGGACTCAGTATTATGTTAAAATATCAACAAGGCTGATGGCCATTTTGTTGAGCGAACCAAAAGAAATCATCATAGTCCTCGTATAGGAACCGTCTATATATTTGCCTCAGAAGGAAGGCAGTATAATTAAGGATCAATCACCATGATTCAGATGATAATACATCATAAATAATCATCTCAGACAAATATAACATCATTAAATGAGCTTGAAACTCGGCATCTCTGCTTAATCGATAGGCTTCAGATCTCAAAACAAATTCTTCATAATCAAGTCAGACATATGCTTGTCTTTGTTCATTACCTATCAAATTCCAGCAAACTACATAACTGTAAAGACACCAAAGAAATACCCAAAACAATGAAAACCTAACGGATGGAAACTAAAGGCACTATTTGTGGGTAGTGATATAAATCGATAGGCCTCAGATCTCAAAACAAGTTCCTCATAATCAAGTCAGACATATGCTTGTCTTTGTTCATTACCTATCATCGGCCCAAAAAAAATTAACAATTCAAATTCCAGCAAAATACATAACTGAAAAGACACCAAAGAAATAGCAAAAACAATGAAAACTTGAACGGATGGAAACTAAAGGCGTTGTTTATGGGTAGTGATATAAATCGATATAAGATCTTAAAACAAGTTCCTCATATTCAAGTCAGACATATGCTTGTCTGTGTTCATTACCTATCATCCGCAAAAAAAAAATTAACAATCCAAATTCCAGCAAAATACATTACTGAAAAGACACCAAATAAATACCAAAAACGATGAAAACTGAACGGATGGAAACTAAAGGCACTGTTTATGGGTAGTGATATAAGATTTGAAACAAGATTATTCGTCTTTATGACCGTAAATCCTTGATTTCACATATTGGGTAATGAACAAGCCTGAATTTATAAGCTTTTAAACAGATACAACTTTTAGGGTTAAGGATTGAAAGGGCTCTGGATATAGATAGACTATAGTGATATGAATCGTTATTATATTATTCGCCTTCAGGACAGTAATTGCAGACTGATTACACCTTCAGGTTGGGAAGTGAACAAGTTAGGATTTACAAGATTCAAGTCACTACAGCTTTTAGGGTGAAGATTTGATATGAGCACCCAGACTTCTGAAATGCCGAGTCTAGTTATAACACTATAAATTCTATTTCCACCTCAACAACCACAACACAAAAGCAAGGCTTTAGGGTTGGCTAAGCCCACGAATCATAACATTTTAGGTATAGATTCATGTTTTTCTACATAGATCAATGCCGAAACTAGTTATAATACATTTACTTCCATTTCCACCTTAACAACCACAACACAGAAAGAAGGAAGGCTTAACCCACAAGTCATAGCATTTTAGAAAAAGATTCTTGGTGCTTTACGTAGATCCATCTCTATCTCGATCTATTACACATGAAGCATGAAGGGTAAACCATGTACAAACTTCTTACTGCAAAACCCCAAGTGCAGACTTCTCACTACCTGAAAGACCCAATCATATCTTAAAAGATCCAGATCTATGGCGGTTTAATTTCTTATCTCGTAAGAATTATATAAAAGAATTATGAGGTAGCGTTTTTCTTTTTTGTTTCAATAACATTAATGCCACACATTAACGCAAACGCATCGTATATACAAATGTGTTCTTAAGACTCAAGCGTGTTCTTGAGACCTGGACGGTCTGCATATCACACTGCTTCTCTTAAGCAAACATGAAGAGCCAACTTCTAATTTCTTGACAGACTAACTCCTTAATTTCATCCTACAAACCTTAAATTTCACTGCCCTTCATAATCAGGCAAAGCTGCATACCCAATAATTATCTTTTTACACAAAAACAATTCCTACTGTGTAGAAGCCGTTGCAATCTACAAATGGTTGCGTTAAAGATTTGACAGGAATCTTATATTTAGTATGCGTAAAATCAAAGTGACTTTGATTGTGGGTATTTTGTGAAGAGTCAACACAGTAAATATGAGGCCAAAATGTTACACACCATTAAAGGAAGGAAGACACTATAGGAATTTATGATGCAGAACCTCTAACATTCGTAACCATTGCACACAGACAAATACAATAGCAATAAATATTATCTTCCACATAAATATATTTGTAATTTGAAAATTTAAAGAAACACTTTTGATTTTTATCTTGGTAAAAATATTTTAAAAATAATATGTTATACATTGTATATTTGTAATTTAAAAATTTAAACAAATAGTTTTGATTTTTTATCTTTGTAAAAATATTTTAAAAATAATATGTTATACATTATATTTACTAGATAGTTAGCATAAATCTCAACATTTTATTTTGAATATTATAATTTAAATATTATCTTCTACATAATATATTTTAATAAATATTTAGAAATTTTAAATGTCAAAGAAATTACCACAAATATAAGTAGGGAGATATTGTCTCCTCATTAAAAACTAAAAACTAAAACAATTAATTATATATAGTTTTATTGTTTCATCTCATTTGTAAGTGTTTTACAAGCATTTGCAATATAAAATACTTGTGTGGCATAGTATGTATACATTAATATGGTGGGTATTGTATTGTTATTTGTTATTTACATCTAATTTGTGTTTGTTAATTGTTATAAATTCAATGTAAATGATAACATGAGAATAACAATAAGAAAAATACAAAATTTAATTAGAAAGATATCAACCTTTTTTAGATTAGATTATATTTTTTACTATAAATTTAAATTTATATTCATTAAATAATAATAAATTTGTTGTCAAAAAGATTAGTGCACTTGCTCATATCTCAAATGGTAGTGTTTTAAGCTTTATGCAAAGTGAAGTGGTTTCTTATTATGCGTGCCTTGCCTTATGTGCAAGTATCCAAATATACAAGGGGTTTTCTTCTTTAATTGGTTTTCTATATTTGAATAATATTTTTTTTATTTAAATTTTTTCTTTTCCAAAGTAAAAATGTTTATTATTTAATTTTCAAAATCTTAAAGATAGGCTCTAGCTAGTTGGCCTTATTTTCCTATCATGGTGCAGTGATTGCCAAAAAGTATGTCCTAATTGGCATTATAAAGATCTCCTACCCTTAAAATTCAAATAATAAATGTTTGGATTAAAACTTAATGGCTTTGAAGGCTCGCCAAAGATTTGTAATATAAACGTGATACCATAATGGCAAGAGTGCATAAGCGGATAAACGTTTCTTTCTGCATAGGTTCATCCACTTGTCCATGGATTCTGGTTGTGTTTTTCATTTCTAAACAATTATTCCTTCCTTGGTGGTGTTGCAATTTGGATGCCCCACATCCATTCCAACTCATGTTTAAGCAAAGTTCATAGTAAAAGCACTTTTTCAAACTTTTCCCTTGAATGCAGTCTTTTTGTTCTTGTATATTAAAATCACTGCATGCATTCATGTGCAGATTATTGAATCATATGCATCTATTATGGAAGCTTCTGAGGACTAGGCCTCTTTATCATATTTGTAAAGATTCCAGGTGTTTATGGGAGGTACCTCTGATTAGCGGGAATTAGCTTCTGGAAGATGTTGAGTTCCTTGTCCCAGTTAAGTCGCTCTCATTTTCTTTGTGAAAAGAATGATTCTAGTCTCTAGATGTGTCAATAAATTTTTGGGCACTTGGAAATCTTCAGTAGACTCCCAATGGGGGCAAGGAACACCATCTTATCGATGGAGTTGATTCCTAAATAAACGAGAAAAAGAGGGATTCCGTTTCTCAATATTTCCTAGGCCAACTGAGATCATCCCAAGCATTTCAGTTACTTAAGTTGGCTACTTACCTATGAATTGGACTTAAGTTGGCCTAATATAATACTTGGAAAATTAAAATAAAAACAAAAATAAAAATAAAAACAGTTCAATATGAATGAGATGTAGTAACAGAGAATAGAAAAATTGGGAAAAATTATCAAGCATTAATACACATACATTTTAATGAGATGTGTAATATATATATATATATATATATATATATATATAAAACAATAACACAGAATAGAAAATTTGGGAAAAATTATCAAGCGTTAATACACATACATATTAGTATAAATTTATCTTAAGTTGGGACATTAAACATTATTGAGAGATGTCAATACTAATTTAATTTTGGTGTTTCTTCATCCTTTCTATTAGTTAAGATGGATCTATGTTAATACTTAGTCATCAATTTTCCACATACTAACCATTGATACTTGGTTACAAATCACTAACATAACTTTTTTCACAGCTTCAACTCAAAAATCTTGAACTTTCCTTTGAATATATATATATAAAACAACATGACAAAATGAAAACACAAATCAATTGTAGGAAGGGTTCTTTCTTCTTGCAAAGTTTTTATTATCAACCATTACCTTTAATAAGGCTTGTAATTTGACGACTATTGCTCATGGGTGTCATCCTAATTTTTAATGACAGCTCCATGTCCAATGGTTCTCAAAAGTTATTTGACGAGCAATTATTGAGTAACGGTAAATTGTAAATTGCAGACGGGAAAACAAGGGGACAAAATACTACATATCATTCCCTTGTCAATGTATATGCTTGAATTGGTTTTAACCCTTTTTTATTTCATCATTTTTTTGTTTTTCACATAACATGGTTACTATTATTTTTAGGATTCACAAATTTTTTTTTTTTAAGCAATTTGTTATTGTGTCATATGCCAACTCAAAATAATTAATTAATACAAAACAAAAGTAAATATAATATAGGTTCTTTATTAAAATAAAGAGAAACATATATATATATTCAATTTGACAAACATAAATACAATAATTAAATGTATCTACAAATAAATTAAAACACAAATAAATATAATATAAGTTCACAATTAAAATAAAAAAATATATATATTAAATTTGGAAAATATAAATACAATAACAAAATGGATCCATATTGTGGAGTGAGATTGTAATGTTGTCCACATATATGACTTAGTATAATACTTTACATAACTAAGATATATATTAAATTTGGAAAACATAAATATAACAAGAGCTCCGTGGAGCTTAGTCCTTGCCTTTAATAATTTGAAATATTAAAAAAATAAATAAAAAAAAGGTGTTAATAATTTAAAAAAACATTGACACCTCAGGGGTTAGAGAAATTGGTAATGAGTAATTGTGTTGAGAAGTTGTAAATGAAAGGTCGCAAGAATGCCCATGGGTACTACTTACAAAAAAAATTGATATAGACAAACTTCACAATAATTTATTAATTTGTCAAACAAGAGTTTATATATGTCAAGACCATCTTTTATCTCACAAAACCAAGTGCAGATATTAATGCATTTTTTCTCTTTAAAAAATTCCCTAAAATCCTGCTTAAAACATTCGCATCAAGGATCCTATATTGCTTTACAATTTTATTATGTGGTATCTCTCATTTCAATTCTCCATGACAAGAAAGCAAAGGAACAAAATGAAATTAAAAAAACTTCAGACAAAACCATGTTGAGGATATTACTATATTAATGTTGAGATTGAATTTGAGTGAAAAGCACGTGATGAAGGTTCCATAACCATGGAAAGAGTGCAACAATTTACGATGACGTTCCTCAATATCTTTAGAGTTTCGTGTGAGATAACTTGGTATATAAGATAACATAGATGGAATGATCATTTATTTATTTATTGTTTGACAAATTAATAAATTATTGTGAAGTTTGTCTATGTAGTTAGCCTGGAACTTAATTGCCAATGTTAGTTTTGTTTATGAATAGGAATCTCGACAATATTTAGTTTATTTATCATTTTTTTCTTGTAAGTAAGTACCCATAGGTGTTCTTGGGACCTTTCATTTAGAACTTCTCAACACAATAAATTTTTATGAAAAGTATTTAAAATTTGATATTGAAGGACGGAGTGTAATGAACATAAGTATTTAAATTCATCGCGTAGTTAGAGACGTTCATTTAAATTTGAAGACAAACTATGCGAGCATCTATCCCGGTGGTGTTCAGGTGGAACTGACTGGGCCGGTTGACCGTGGTGTTCAAGTGGAACTGACTGGGCCTGTTGACCGTGTGTTGCTGAATTGTTAACTTGAGTTATATGTTGAGTCAACTGTATAAAAATTGAATAAGTAAAAAGTGAGCGTGATAGTCTTATCCTCGGAGTTTAATTTCTGGAGCTCATTTTTTGGTTTAGCATGTGACTGTGTTGTATATAAGGAGTCAACTTAGACGATAAATAAGGAGAAGCTGGAAATAGACGTAGAGCAGTGCAAAAGTTCAATAAATGTGTAGTAACAACATATAATAGAGTAATTCCATATGCAAACGAAATAGACGGAGAGCAGTGCAAAAGTTCAGTAAATGTGAAGTAACAACATATAATAGAGTAATTCCATATGCAGTCAACTTAGACGATAAATAAGGAGAAGCTGGAAATAGAAATTGCAAAAGTTCAATAAATGTGTTAGAAGCTGGAAATAGACGGAGAGCAGTGCAAAAGTTCGGTAAATGTGTAGTAACAAAGTGAAAGAACAATTTCGATGTCAATGCAAACGAAAGAAAGTGAAAGAACAATTTCGATGTCAATGGATTCCAGACTTCATGCAATAAACATAAAAGGTTAGAAGTATCACTTCATGTTCATAGCCCAAATTCGAATAGGTATATAGTGTTCCAGGGATCTGTTAACAGAAATGGAAAACATGAAACGTAGTGGGAAATGTTGGCTGAATGAGGAACCGAACCAGAGGCTTTTAAGGATAATAAATGTGAAGCGACGTCCATTGGGCTGTAGAGTGCACTTCAATTCTGTGGGTGCAACAGGCCTTAAAATTGCCCGGACAATGTAACATTTTTTAATGCTTCCTTTCACTGTCAAATGAAACAATATGTACAGACAGGGCGTTTCTTTTTCTTAACTCAATAAAATAGATATTGGGTAGCATATAGCCACCACAAGAACAAGCTAAACACTGTATTTTTTAAGAGTTAGGCCCTTAAAAATGAAGATAAACATAATGAATTTTTTGAGGAATTGGCCCTTTAAAAATGAAGAAATAATGGGACTTTATTAATCTTTTGAAAGGAAAGAAAAATGTAAACTTAATTTCTCTAGATCGTAATTTTATCGTGCTCATGGAAGCATAAAAATGAAAAATTCATTTCTCTAGGCCATAATTATTCACAAATAGATCATACTCATGGAAGGCTGGGAACTTGCCTGGCAACTTATAGTGTCATTGGCACCAATCCTTGCATTACCATATGGAATCAAGTGCAAATCAATAATGGCAACTTATAGTGACATCGGCACCAATCCTTGCATTACCATATGGAATCAAGTGCAAATCAATAATGAACAGTGATAGAAAGCAACCTTTGAGAATTTCTATACGACGAAGGAAAAGCTAATGGAGAATTTGTTGAGAATTTCGTCCAAGAAGATGAATATCAATGACGTGGAGAGTTTGTGGCATAAGCTTCCTTATGAGCTTCACTGATTTACTTTTATTAAATTCAATAATACATATTGAAAATAGGATGGGCAATAATTGGTTGTCCTATTTTTATTGAATTTGATAATACAGATTGAAAATAGGTTTGGCAATATTTGCTTGTCTTCTTCATTAGAGCCCATAATGACTGGCTGTTTGTCCCAAATATCAATGGGTACCACCGTTTCAGCTTGGTCAGCCACAGGTGTAAACGGATACATAACACGAAGCATGTATTTGATCTTTCCAGGAACACATGGCAATAGACTTTAAATTATAAATCAACTATCATAACGTGCTAGCTTGCCCAACTTTAATTTACCATGCAATTATTTGACCATTGCATAGCCAAGCCTGTTTCGAGTCTTGGGATAAAGCTAAGAAAATAATAGATGGGTCCACTTTAAATATATTAAATGGCACATTATAATAATGAATTTCCATTATATGTAGACAAACACTTTGCACTTCCATTATATGAAAACAAGCATGTAGCACTTCCAACATGCTTCCTGTAAACTGACTCAACCTCGCCCTGGATAGCAATGGTTACAACTTATGCACAGAATGGGCAAGTTGATGAAACCTTAAAGCTCTATCGGCAAATGTCCGTGCAGAACAAAGTCTCTTGGTTTGCAATGATTTCAGGATATGTGCAAAATGGGTATGGTTTATTCTATCTACTAATATGGTATGTGAAAAATATCGGCACTCTACTAGATGGTGTCAACTTTTCTTCAACCATTGTAGTTTTAAGGTCGGATTGTATCTTCATTTTCTAATTTTCTAGTTAATGTGTTCATATGTCTTTTGTTTGTTCAATGAAAACCCATTTTGTGATAGTAAACTATTTATTTGTTTTTATCCCTTCCCCTTCCCTTTCACATTTTAAATTTGTTGACTTATGCAGCACTTCTATGAGGAATTTTGTGCAGGTGCAGGGTTAAAATTTATGTTCTCATGAAGGGTTTGATTTAATGTTTTGTTATCAATTTTGTTAACGTGGGTATATTTCATTACTGATTTTCATCCCCAAATTTCTTTCAGCGAGTTCATTCATTTTCTTCCTCGACTAAATTCATTGTGGTGCGATGGAGTCGTGGAGTATGGAAATAACTAACACTGATCTCAGCCCGTGATTTGAAAAACATGAGTATTCTCTTGAAAACAAGGCCTACGCAGTTGCATGGATCTCCACTGATCACAGAAACAGGCAAGGGACGCCCTTGGACAAGGACAACGGCACTGATCCCAGCTAGAACCACGTTATGAAGTTTACTGTCGACGAGGCCTCCCTACAGCAGGGCCACTTGGTTCTCGAGGTCACAATCTACACAGATGCCACCTTCGACCACAAAGAAATTGGCCGCATTAGCATCCCTTTGAAGGAATTTCTGAGGCCCACCAACGGAAATAAGGGCGCCACCACCTCCGCACAGTTTGCCAGCTACCAGGTCCAGAAACTGTCTGGAAAAGCCAAGGGGTTCTAAACCTCTCTGTGAAATTGGCCGAAAAACCCGAGGTTAGACAGCAGTCGCAGGGGCACCATCCACGTGGCAGGACTCCATTCACTCTATGAATGAGGAATCTAGCCTATGTGGAGGTCATCCTTCTCCATGGTGAAATTCCTACGGCGTAAAAATATTTACCGTTTGGATATTTGCAAACATGCCATATTAGTCTTTGGTTCGAATCTTGAGATACATAATCATTTAATCTTATGGAATGGTGAATCATCTATAAAGATAGTACAGACTTTATTTGTATCTGGAAAGACTAGACTATAAACATCTACAGTAACAAGTAAACTGTAAACTATAAACATTCACTTCCAAATACGTAAAGAACACATCCACAAAATTTATACATAATAATACTACAAAATAGTATCACGTGAAGTTCCACATAAGTTTCCTTGACATTTTAGGGAAGTAATTGGGAGAAGAGCAGATGACTTTAGCTGAAGAAGAGGCAGATTGACAATCAAAATAAATGCAGCTCTCTGTGCAATCCATGTTTAGTTCACAAGCAAAGAATGGCGGAGTCCTCGTCAGACTAAACTGTTGAAAAAATATGCGGAGGAGGACGATAATGATTGTTGCAGAGATAACCCCCAACATAATGAGTATACTCACCCAAACCTGGGACATTATGGGACCCTGAACAGAGAACACTACCTTGAGAATCGCTCCATGACTGGTCACATACACGTTTAATAAGTTGTTTATATGGCCGGACATATCATCGAATCTGACTGGCGAAAGTGATCATACAATTAGTAGTAGCTAGTAGTAGTACAGTCTAGACATTTGCACACATTAAGCTGCACAGGAAGGCGTGTACTTTCTTGCACACATAGTAGACCCGAGATCTACCAATATTCATCATTAGGGCTGGCTGGGTGCTGCACACTTCCAATTTCGGGCAAGGAACAGGTTTCAAGGGAACTCTATATTCGGGAGTTACAACATTGCTCAATTCGTCTCTCGCAGGAATCGGATGCATTGATGTGGTCTCACAATCAGACAGGTGGAACTTACTCATCCACCATCGGTTATACATTTACCCGACACATCGACCCAATTCTGGAACATTGTTGGTGGTTTGACGTCATATGGAACTTAAACTGTCCACTTAAGATTGTGTTCTTTTCATGGGCTGCTCTGCATGGCCATTCCTATTTGGGATCGTTTACAGCACTAGATACAGGAAGCACCCAGAGACGCCCCCTATGCAGATCTCATAATGAATTTATCAACCGGACTCATTGAAAGTGCATATGTCCAATCTATGTGGGATGTTACCATCGGATTATGGGTTCTAGGTATCTATGGACAGTTTCCACCCTTCCAGAGGCTCTTCAAAGATGGCATTCTTCTCCACTTGCTGATAAACAACCTGCTCTTCCTTATGTTATCATGTGGTATAGTTGGAACGCTCGGAATTTTGCCATTTTTCGGGATGATCTTTTTCCACCAAAGATTGCAGCACTACGTTCATTGGGATTGCTTTCTGAGCTCCCCATTGTCAATAGGCCCTCTCTTCAGCCCTTTATCAAGGAGGTTGATATAAAAACAGGATGTCCCATGGGGATTTTTTGACGGGGCAGCTCAGGGGATTCCACCAAATGGTGGTGCTGATGGGATTATAATGGCTTTGAAATTGCTTCTCCATGCTGCTATCCCAAGTGGTATACAGTCCATTCAGATTTTTGGAGATTGATCTCTCATTATTCAATGAATGAAGTCTAGATTGAATCCCAGAAACATTTCATTGTTATCTATCTTTGAGGAAGTCTTCAGGCTGACAGGTTCATTTAAACAGATTTCATTTTGCCATGTATTCAGAGAGATCGACGAGCTGTCCAAAAAAGGACTTCTCCATATGGCAGACTTGGTCTCATGATCCCAGGAAGCTATATGGTTATGGGCCTATCCTATTTTTATCTCATATTCTGTTTAGTTCTTGAAGATGTATTTGGCACGGAGCCATGCTTTTTGTATATGACTTTTGATCTACTTGAACCTGGTATGACCTTATGGATGTCTGTTTTTGGATGCATTTCGAATACAACTGCTATTATTGTATAGAAAGTGATGGCAAATAGTTTGAGACCATTTAGGTTATGTAAAATGTCTCTCCTTTTATTTATATAAAGCAGAAACCCCTTTTTTTCTCAAAAAAAAAAAAAACACAATTATCACGATTAGCTTAATACATTCGGAAATACTTTTAATTTTCCTAAATTAGTAGTAGTAAAGTCTATTCACACATTTTAAGGTACATCACAATGAGAAAGCAGCATCACGATTACCTTAATATATTCAGAATTAGTTTTATTTTCCCTGAATTAAAACTGAATCGGAAAAAACAGAATTCAATATGGATTAGATTGAATGTCCGCGAATTTAAATAAGTTAAATGGACAAATCCTAATACAAAATTGTAATGATCCCGACACCAGAGCTCACAAGAAAACCACTCTCAGCAACACGGCTGAGATATTAGACTCTTGCGTTTAGAAGCCGGACACATCACGGCAGAGAGGTGGACATGCACACTAAGCGATTTGAGACTTTGGTTCCTTCCCGTAATAATTATAATACCAGCATAGATCCATCTTAAATCTGTATCTATCAAGTACCCATACGGATCCAATTTCTTGAGGTGTATTTCTTTTTTTAAATTTAAATTCAAGAAATTTGATCTCTCTTGATTGATAGATCCAGGTTTAAGTTTTAAGTTTTTATTTTATAAACGAATATCTATTTTTTAATTACTTTTCATAATATTTTATTTTATGAACCAACATGGATTTTTTTTTAAATACTTTCCATAATTTTTTATTTTATGAGTAGACATGATTTTTTTGATTTTTTTGTTACATCACATAGATTACAACATCTCCTCCATAGTAGGTATTAGAGCACCTAGTTTCACTCGGTGCAATAACAGAGAGACTGAAAAAAAAAGGGAAAACAAACCCAATGATATAATTAACATAGAGACCAGGGAAAATAAACCCAATGAAGGAAGACACAAAAGCTTGAGGCAACAGATGTGACCTTTATTTTCGAATAGTAGATGTGACTCATGAGTCTCTTTGGACTCTTGACTTTTCTTTAACCCCAAAAAATAGGGCTTTCGAGGTTGCTCTCCTAGCATGGGATAACTCGCACTCAAATCGCCTCGCTTTTCTGGCAATTTGTTCCCTAGATCCGGTTATAAAAATAAGCAGAATCGTAGTTCCACCCCATTTACTACGGAACTATGCCATGGAACTATGCCCCCTAGGGTTTTGGCCCATTTTAAGATGACCAAGATCATCAAAATTCCAAAAAAATAACGATAAGGGATAGAACTATGCCTCGCCGAAAATTTTTCCCTCGTCAGCAGGGGACGATTTGAGTGCCAGTTATCACACTCCCACTCTCGTTGGTCTAAACACGTTGCGGGTTTTTGTTGACGCCAGACTGGCATTTTTGTCGAGGGAAAGAATTGGGTGCAGGACCAGTGAGAGAATTGCATAGGGTACCATCTATTCCCAGTTTCCATTACTTCTGTCGCAGACGTTGTCATGGAACATCCCTTATACGATCAATGTCGAACTTTCAAAGGGAATTTAGTGTACATTGCATGCCTGGACTACCACCTGGGCTTCTTGCAACTTGAACCCAGGATCCAAAAGAGGAAAATATTTTCAAAAACAAATTTGCGAGGATTATAGTAATGTTAGTACCTACACATATTTAGCACCTACAAGATTTGTCCAACATATATTTGTCAACCCTACTGAATCCCGCAGCTAAAACAAATCCATTCCACACATAGGAAAGGCGATGAGCATCTTAATTACATTTGATGTTTTAAGTTGAAATGTATAACCAACAGTTGACCGTCAATAAAAACTGTCACTTGCCCAATCAAAATCTGTATATCCATAAAGTGAAATTGTAGCACTACTTGAATAAAATACACCATAGTTCAATTCCCCCTGTAAATATATCAAAATTCTCTTGGCTTCCTACCAATGACTTTCTTGAGGTTGCTGCATGAACCGAGAAACCATATTGACGGAAAAAGAGAATTCTAGTATGTTGTGAGTTAAATATATCAAACTTCCTACGAATTGACGATAAAAAGTAGCATCAACAAGAGGGGTGGTACACTCAACAGTTAACTTTACACCGGACTGAAATGGAGTAGGAGTAGGTTTACAATCACTCATATGGAAACAAGCCAAAAATTTGTAGCATACTTCGACTGAGAACACCTATTTCATTAAATCTAGAAAAATTCTATTACAAGGACTTCTATGACATTGAATTTTTTTGTAAACATTTTATTTATTTCATTTAATTTGTAAAAATTATACATTAAAGAAATATTCCATTAAAATTGGAAAAACTAATCCTAGAAAGAATGTTTTTATTGATCACAAATTTTATTTACTCCAAGTGTTTTTAATATACAATCATAAAAAATGAAATGTTGTATCATTTATAACTAGTTTGGTATGCCATAAATTAGGAGGAGTATATGAAAATCTGTAATTTGTTGAATCGTGAGAAAAAATATTCATGAAGATATAAAATGTAGGATTAATGAAGTTAAGTTGCACACATAATTGCATGTTTTATTACAAGAAGATCTCTATCTATATTTGAAGTGAACAAAGTATCATATTAAATATTTTCATTGTTAAATAACATATTATAATATAGCATGATTGGAAGGAAATCACAATATTAAATTAAAATAAAATAAATTATAAGAAATGTATTGATGTCACCAAATAATAACTATAAATTCGTCAAAATTGGGATAGTTGTTAGGTACAACATTATATATACACAATGAAAGTGTGAAGAAATCGAATTAAGAAATCATGGCCGAGAATTACTTTCACCAAAAGGCAAAGAAAATGATAAGATTTTTAAATGTCGAAGAAATAGATGTTGAAACATATTTTTCAAATCTTTTAGTTGAACTTTATATATGACCCCATGCTCTTTTGAATTTATTTATGGCACATATCGAATGAGTCTAAATAGTCCACTTAGTACTCATTATCAATTAATTATATGGTTTTACATTGTATTTTATTCCAAAAATTACGTACTACATTTATACATTCATTTAATGCATATAAGAAGATAAAAGATAGAACATATCTCGTGCTTTGTTGGCCTGTAAGAGATTATTTCAGTTAATCATAATTGAGTTAGTAATACAAACTTACAAAAAAATGAATTGAGAAATCAAATTTCTTATAGTTCAATGTCACTCACTTATGACCAATCACGTACTACCCTTAATACCACTTAGCACTCATTAGCAATAAAAATTACATACTGCATTGATAAACTCCTCTTATTAATGAATATACGCAAATAAAAGTCAATAATTTATTTCATGCCTTGTTGGCTTATATGAGATTATTGCAATTATAAACTATTAACTTAAGAATACACATTTACAAAACTTTGTGCGTGCCTTGTTGGCTTTTATGAGATGATTTTAATTACAAATATTTGATTTAAGAACGCAAATTAAAAAAAAAATTTGAATGGGGAAATCAAGTGGTGTAATGCAAAAAAATGTCAAACTTAAGGCAATCATAAATAATATTAATAATTGTATTTAAATATAATTGTTAATTCTCATCTATCTATAAAAGTTTTAAAAACATACAAATTAATTCATCAAAAAATGTGTCCAACTTGTATTGAAATATTGCAATGTACGCATTAACAAATTTCTAAAAATTAACATCTTCACCTACTATAAAGAACTCAATGTTCTATTGAACATTCGAATGTAGTTGTGTTTCTCTTTGATACGATGAAGTGTCTTAAAAAGGGGGAATAGAATTTGGACAAGCCAAGTATCAGGTTCATGTCCTATATAAGCCTTTGTTAAGATACAATTTGACCGGTATCCGGGGAATTGAGAAGTAAGCTTTGATGTATCTATTAGCAATATATTTGATTTTTCGTACATATTTCCATATTTGGACCACACATCACTTAACATTTTCTCATAAAATTGTATCACACTACATTATTTGAATTTTGTTTCCAAGTGACAATGAGAGCTGTCCCATATGAATTCAAAGTCACTTGTATCAGTATTTGATTTTTCAACTACTTGTGGAATGTTTTTACATTGTATTTTATTCCAAAAAATACATCACATTTATACATTCATTTAATGCATACAAGAAGATAAAAGATAGAGCGTATCTCATGCTTTGTTGGCTATTATGAGATTATTTCAGTTAATCGTAATTGAGTTAATAATACAAACTTACAAAAAAATGAAATGAGAAATCAAATTTCTTATAGTTCAATGTCACTCACTTATGACCAATCTCGTACTACCCTTAATACCACTTAGCACTCATTAGCAATTAATTTTGTGTTTTAAAACAATTGCAACTTCAATTATATGGGGTTTTATTTCAAAAATTACATATTGCATTGATAAACTCCTCATATTAATGAATATAGGCTAATAACAGTCAATAATTTATTTCATGTCCAGTTGGCTTAAATGAGATTATTGCAATTATAAACTATTAACTTAAGAATACACATTTACAATAAGTTATAGATTGGGAAATCAAATGCCTATACCTTTCAAAATCATTCATCTATGACTCATCATGCTTCAATCTAAATTCTAGTACACTTAGCACTCATTATCATTGAAGTAATATTTTTTGTAAGAAATGTGCTTTTATATAGATGGAGGTTTAATTCAAAATTTGTGTGTCACTTGTATTAATCGATATAGATCAATAAAACTAAAGAGAACTCCATTCCTTGTTGGCTTTTGTGAGATGATTTAAATTACAAATAATTGATTTAAGAGTATGTAATTTAAAAAATATTTTGAATAGAGAAATCAAGTGTTGTAATACACTTGTATTAATACATATAGATAAATAAAACTAAAGAGAGTATCTTGCATGCCTTGTTGGCTTTTATGAGATGATTTAAATTACAAATAATTGATTTAAGAGCACAAATTTAGAAAATATTTTGAATGGGGAAATCAAGTGTTGTATGATGCAAAAACTTGTCAATCTAAAAGCTATCATAAATAATACTAATAATTGTATTTATATATCATTGTCAATTATCATCTATCTATAAAAGTTATAAAATCATACAAATTAATTCACTAAAAAATGTGTCCAACTTGTATTGAAATATTGCAATGTAATCGTCAACAAATTTCCATAAAATAATATCTTCACTTAATACAAAGAACTCAATGTTCTATTGAACATTCGAATGTAGTTGCATTTCTGTTTGATGCGATGAAGTGTCTTTAAAAAGGGGAATAGAACTTGCACAAGCCAAGTATCGTGTTCATGTCCTATATAAGCCTTTATTAAGATACAGTTTGACCGATATCCGAGGAATTGAGAAGTAGGCTTTGATGTATCTATTAGCAATACATTTGATTCTGTGTACTTATTTCCATATTGGGACCACACGTCGCTTAGCCTTTTCTCATAAAACTGTATCATACTACATGATTTGAATTTTGTTTGCAAGTGACAATGGGACCTATCCCATATGAATTCAAAGTCACTTGTATCAATATTTGATTTTTCAAGTACTTGTCGATAGTACTTGTTAGTAACATTTGATGTCCATATCGCAACATCATAATGTTTTAGGCAGTATTTTAATACTTCTAATTGAAAAGGCCTACAAAAGTAGGATTTATCACCAAGCTCCCAATCTGGTTTTCTTTGAATTTGACAACTCGTATCATCTTTGGAATACGACGAGAAGAATACTCCTTCCATTTCAAAGATCAACAAGATCTTCCGACTGACATTAACTCCCATCTGCATTGCTGCCACATATATAACATTAACATATTTTCACTTCAAAACTTCATTGCTTAATGGCATCAAAACATATCCAATTTATTTCCACTCCCAAACAAACAACTTAATGAAAAAAATAAAAGTAATTTCAGTGGAATAGTTTTTTTATACAAACACAGTCAACTACTACTCAAATCACTAATTTTTAAGAATTGTAATGAGATAAACTACAATTTAAAAATATAATTACAATAGTCGAATTCATTTGAACTAATTATATGTTAATATCTACATACTACCTAAATTTACAGTTTTTAAATTTAAATCAAGCAAACTATTTATATGTTCATTTTTACATACAACCTCATACGATATTTTAATTTTCAAGAAATTATACGAAAAATTCATATAAGCACATTGCAATGAAATTCAAATCACAATTTAAAAATATAGTTACAATGGTCCAATTCAAACCAATTATATGTTAATTTATACCCACCACCTAGATTTACAATTTGTTAAATTTCAATTAAACAAGCTAATTATAGGTAATTTTTACATACAACCTGATATGATTTTCCATTTTTTTAATTTCTAAGAAATAAGAAAATTTCATATGATAACATTGAATTAACATTCAAATCACTGATTTGTAAGAGTTATAATGATCAATTAAGACGCAATTGATAAATAAACTGCAATTGCTCAAACATAGTAATTGTACGTTAATTTATACATACAACCTAATACAATTATTTAATTAATATGGAATACTACATTTTTATGCAAACACATAAGACTATTATTCAAATCACTAACTTTTTATAACTCAATATCTCAATATAAATAAACAAAATAATAATATGTTAATTTATAATAATGACACAACAACAATCCTTATATGGGTATTATGAAATAATATTGACATTAAATTGATAATAAAATAAAACACAGTAATAACACATCACATGTAGAATTAAGTCATCAAATGTACAATGACCAAGAATTTATATCATAAACTTCAAGATTTTGTTTATAGAGGAAATGAATAACAGTCATCTTAATGTACTATTAAAAGTCATTGAAGATTCTTCAAAATATCTCGAACATCGGGTGCCTTGTAGAATTTATTCAATAAGCTCCACAGATCAGCGATCAACCATTTATCCTCATTCTTTCCATCAAACGAAGGGGCAATAATCACATTTTCTTTGGGATTTTCTTTCTTTGTCTCCATTGAACAATCCACTAGAATAGTGTTAGTAGCATCATATTGAGAATACATTCTCCACACTTTTTTCAGATGTTTTTTGTATATAACTTGTGTTGAATTATCAATGTCATTTTTTCCCTTTTGTTGTTTGCAATCTGAAGCAGTCCATGTAAACAAAAATTTAGCTTGTAATGTTTCTGAAACCAGCTTTTTCATAACTCTTGTTGTGTTTTGTTTCAAAGATGTCGTCCAAATTGCAATGTCAAGAGATTCTTTTCTGGAACACATTTCAAGAAATGTTTTTGCATGTGGACGAAACCAAAATGATTTTTTCTCTATCGTGTAATCTGCGTCCCTTCCCATTTTCTCGATAAATTCTTTTTGTGATGCATCACCATCAACGCTCTGATAGAAAATGTTATTCAATTCAAAAATAACTAATTTCTTTTGACTTATAATAGCTGCAAAACAATAATGGATCATAGTAAATTCATTCTATTCATGCTACATAAATTATTATTAAAAAAAATTGTTGAAGAAATACACTCACTTTGAGTATTTTTTGTACTTGTTATTGATAAGCCACACTTCTCTTGTATTGTCTTCATAGAACCTAGAGCCAAAATAACAAACCTTCAATCAAATACCAATAATACTTCTTTAAATCAATTTTTTTTTATAAGAGATATTTTATGTTTAATTGAAAATAAGAGACGTGAAGTACCTGATATGATATCATGTTCTTGACTATGGCTTTCTGTCACATTCCCTTGATCACTGTCTTTTTTCTCCTCATTTGCTACTGTAATAAACATATGAAATGTTATAAAATGTATCAACGAATGAAATTCATTAAATAAATAGGCATAGAATCCAAAGAATCACTAGAGAAAGAACAAAACAAGTACAATACAACAAAAGAAACAAAATAAATTATGTACCTGGTATGGTATTTTCTTCGTCGTGTATTTGCATCTCGAAAACTTCTTCGACATTGTGCACACTATGTTGATCATTGCTTTGTTGCAAAGTGTCGTCGTTTTCTTTACAATTTCCGCCATTAGTAGTTATAGTAAACATCTTGTTAATCAATATTTATAAATAGCATAGAATCCAACGAATCACTAGAGAAAGAACAAAACAAGTACAATACCTGGATATTCCAACAGCAATATATTAGACATTGGTTTTTGCAATTGGAGGGATTATTGATTAGTCAGCATGGTAGTCCTTTGTAACTCGTTTTCTACGATACATGCCATTCTTCTTCCATATGTACAGCAACCCTGCTGTAAATTTTTCCCCGCATAAAGAGAAATAATCAAATTTAGATCACTATGTTGTTGATGCATTTGCAATAATTCTTCCCAGAATTCAAAATCTCTCTCATTTTCATCAGATATGTCTCTAAAATTGTGAGAGTATATTGAGGCCTGTAAACTTTTTGACTCTTCACTATAGAAATGTATAGTTAAAACTATATCATAACTATAGTTATTTTGTTCTTTATATTCATAAAGACCGGTAGCCATTTTATAGTTGACATTTGAGTCCTTGACAACAATCTCCAGAGCTTGGCGTACATCCTTACAAGACCAAATTTCTACTAAGATAATCATAGTAAAATCTTTCAACCCATTTTTTTCGATTAAAAATCGAAACAATTCAATATAGTGATCCTTAAGGAATGATTCATCTTTCAAAGCCAATGTATCCAACACAACAAAGTCAGTGTATAACATTGGTTGAAACAGACAAGGAAAAGAGTGCAAAAGTGTTGACAAGAGGCTAGGACCCCCATAATGACAACCGAATTCAAAACTGTTCTCAATTTCCTGTATATCTGTCGATGCATCAATTATTCTATCAAGGACCACACAGGCTTGTGGAGAAAGGGACTCTATTTTTGTATTTCGTGATCCTTTTACATATTTACACCCTTCCATTGTCTTATAGAAGTTGGAAAATATGATATCAGTAATTCCATAATGCTCAAGAATATTGGATATTGTAAGAATCTTATCATTCAGATTCTTATCATGACTTTTGCAATATGTTACCATTGCCTCCAAAATTGTTCTTTTGGTTTTCAATTGTGAACAATAATCTTTCATTTTTATGGCATTGGTTGGATGGTTCACTGGAATAGAAAACCAGACAGTTCCATCCAATAGTTTATCTGCTACAGAACGCATTTCTTCAGCGGTTAGTCCCTGAAGGGGACGGAAAGAACTTGATACCAAACTGTTCAGACTATTTGTCTTATAGTTTGGATCCTTAGGTTGGTTTGGAGAACACATTAATGTCCCTAGTTTGTAACAATTAAAAACAACTTCCCATTTATCCCAAGTAGTATCATCAAGATATAACAAGACTTTTTTTTCAGCAAAGTTTGTTAGTGGACAATCGAAGAAAGAGCACAACATTTCATCATCAACCTGTTAAAAAATAACAAATATAAATTAGTAAGAATGTGATATCAAAAATAAAATAGCCATGAATTTAGTTATAACAATATAAACTAAGTGCAAAAAAAAAAAAAAATGCATACCTTGTCTTCAGCCGTCTTAGAATTCCCACATTTTTGTTTCTTTAATTTATTTGTGGCAATTAGGAATTGTCTTGCAGATCGCACAGAATCAATGAATGGAGTTTTGAAGAACACTGTGTTTGCAGAATTTAACTGGAAGCAAATACGAATCACCACACTGGGAGCAACTAATGGATATAAGAATCGAGCATTACGTTCTTTGTACTTCTGTTTTGCCTCCCCAGATAGACTGAATTTAGGATTTGATAATATTTATTTTGCTGCTTGAATGGTGTGTTGCCCATCAACTATCCAAAAATTGATGTTCTTGGCATTTATATCCATTTCATTCATGATTTTCACAGGGTTTCCAATCGGATCAGACTCTTTTGTGTCAAATGGAATCAGAAGAGCATCAGGCAATGATGCTTGAAATTTCTGTAGGAATGATTTTACTAATACTCGAACATTTAAATCATCCCGTGATCTCAATTTATATAACTTGGGTGCTTCTACACATCTTCGAACATCCACCTTCATGGTAAAAGAGCTTGAAAATAAATAACTGTCCTTAAAATTTTCATGGATTTCATCGCATTGGTTAGCAAGCTTCTCTATCTGAGAGTCTTCTTTTTGGGATTTTACAAACTCTGTAGTAGGCATGAACTCACTTCTTTGATGCTCTGTTCTAGCTCAGCTAAATATACCCTTCTCAAAGCAAGCATTTGAGCCTCGAGTTTATCATCTGGTATTTTATCAAGTAGTTTACCTCTTTGTTGCAAATAAAGAAACACGGATGATGTTTTCTTACATCTCACATAGTGATATTTCATAACGTTGGTAATACGTTGTACAAGATCATCACAACTCTTTAGACCAAATTCATTGAAGCTCTCAAAACTGTCCAACTTAAACTGTGACTTTTTTATTGACTCTGGAAATTCTGTATTAGTATCAATCAAATCTGGTCTAAATTTTGTGTAATCAACTTGGCAAGAAAATAATTTCACTTCATTTTCTTCAATTACCTCCATTTGAAAATCGATCTGACTATGATTGAGAGCATAGCAACTAACAATTATCCCTAGCCTTTGTATATCATTTCCATCCATGGATCCAAATAGATACATATCTGGAAACATATTCATGGGACTTTCAATCTCAACATAGCAATCTTCGACATACTCAAATGCAGCAGATGTTTTGAACTTTTTAATCATTTCAAAATTAGAACCCATTGTTGAATTTATAATCTGAGTTGAATGAAGCTTTTGTTTTTTGAATGCTGATTGTGGCATTTTACTTGCTTTGGAGACGACAGCTTCAAAAAACAATAATAAGCAATTATTACTATAAATAAAATGAAATCAAAATCACAAATATTACCATATAGTCTTCTAGTCTAACCATTTAGAAATGAGATAATAATATTTAAAACCACCATACCACATGGGGGAGACGTTGTTTGTGTGTCACTTGCAATTCGTTTTTTCTTCAAATTATTCCTTGGAATTGTCATTTCATCAGAGTCCATAGCTTCTAAAAACAATAATAAATAGTCGACTATAAGTTTAAATTGTTTTAAAAATACATGAAATAATGAGCATTATCAAAGAATATTCTATTACATGTCTTTTATTCACATGCACAAGAATAATAAGGGTCATGTGTTATGGAAACATATTAAATACTTAGAGATAAATAAAAATCCATTGCATCTAGCACAAGTAGGGACTCATTAAAAAGAAAAGTTTTCCTTCTCAAAAATGCTAGAAGGAAATGCTTATGCTAGAAAGAAAGCTAGCAGTCGCTAGTTCAAGGCTTTCCTTACCTAACTAATTTATGTTTTGTGACCTCATGTGAAGCTTGGAGGCTACACCAAGAATATAATTTTTGAGATAATTTCTATTGCTAATAACAAGTAAATTATACAAAGACACTACCTCTAGTTTTCTATTGCTAATAACAATTAAATGTTACACATAGATTACCTCTAGTGCGAAAATAGACATAAACATGGTAAAATATACATAAAGAAGACATCCTTCATTATAGCTTTTATACCAAATTAAGTATATGGGTTTACTTAAAGACCTGTGAACAAAAAAATAAATAAATTGAACCCATATAAATGATAGACTATAAATCATCATATATTTTTTTTGAACAGAAACTAAAAAGGAGTATATTATAAAGGGGCTGTGCACAGCCATTCAGTACATAGCAAAAAGAGAGGAAGAATAGTCCTGCAGAGCAGAGATAGAGCATTGTAGACTAATCCTGCAAAGGGTCCAAAAAACTATATACAGAGTTCTTCCATGATGACTAACAGAACGGGCAGTATATACCCTTATATATTGCTTACACAATAAAAGACAAAAAAACATATATCCTTAAAAACCAGATTACAGGTGGCCCCTGAAGTGGACTGGCTGCACCACTGATTCTTCCTCCATTTGAAGCTCCCCTTCAACAGTTAATGCATTGTTCCTGCTTCCCTGGTTCATGGAAATGAGTCACGCAAGGTCCTCCTGGATCATATCCACCTTCCCCATCATCTCGCGCAAGGAGCTTTCATTATCATCGATCCTGGAGTCATGGTTGCTGATTTGAAGGGAAGTGTAGCTCACAGTGTCCTCCATCTTTTTTATAACGCAGGATATCTCCCTGTTATCCATAAATCCTATGGAGACTATCTCATACAGCCGCCCCAAAATTTTCTTGATGTCTTGGATGCCGGTATTGTCCCCTGGCTGAGCCATTCTGCCAAAATCAGAGGAAATAACAAGACAGTCAAACTGCCTGAGCAAAGAATCAACAGTTAAATTACTACACGAACCCTCACGCGCTGAGCAATTAAGGATGCAACTGAGCACTAACAGTTCCTGATGGAGCACCGAACCCCCTTGTCCGTCAGAGAAGACCTTTAAATCATCATATTTTTATGTCATTAACCAAGTAGTTCTTTTATCATTACATTTTGTTAACTCATTAAACAACATAAGGGTCATGTGTCCTGGAAACATATTGCTTACATAATAAAAGACAAAAAAACATATATCCATAAAAACCAGATTACAGATGGCCCCTGAAGTGGACTGGCTGCACCACTGATTCTTCCTCCATCTGACGCTCCCCTTCATCAGTTACTGCATTGTTCCTGCTGCCCTAGTTCATGGAAATGAGTCGCGCAAGGTCCTCTTGGATCATATCCACCTTCCCCATCATCTCGCGCAAGGAGCTTTCATTATCATCGATCCTAGAGTCATGGTTGCTGATTTGAAGGGAAGTGTAGCTCACAGTGTCCTCTATCTTTTTTATAACGCAGGCTATCTCCCTGTTATCCATAATTCCTATGGAGACTATTTCATACAGCCGCCCAAAACTTTTCTTGATGTCCTGGATGCCGGTATTGTCCCCTGGCTAAGCCATTCTGCCAAAAGCAGAGGAAATAACAAGACAGTCAAACTTCCTGAGCAAAGAATCAGCAGTTAAATTACTACACGAACCCTCACGCGCTGAGCAATTAAGGATGCAACTGAGCACTAACAGTTCCTCATGGAGCACCGAACCCCCTTGTCCGTCAGAGAAGACCTTTAAATCATCATATTTTTATGTCATTAACCAAGTAGTTCTTTTATCACTACATTTTGTTAACTCATTAAACAACATAAGGGTCATGTGTCCTGGAAACATATTAAATACTTAAAGATAAATAAAAATCCATTGCATCTAGCACAAGTAGAGACTCATTAAAAAAAAAAGTTTTCCTTCTCAAAAATGCTAGAAGGAAATGCTTATGCTAGAAAGAAAGCTAGCAGTCGCTAGCTTTCCTTTATCTTTTGCCATGTGATCTGTTCTTGGACAGAAGGTATTCAAAAAGACATCTATCCATCCAGACCATGATCTGCACAAATGATGTATAATAAGGGTCATGTGTTATGCTAGAAGGAAATGCTTATGCTAGAAGGAGTGCTAACATTCGTTCAAAATAGAGCACATGGCACAAGCTGAAGGTATAAGCTAGCAACCATCAATCACCATGGACAGGGTTTTTCTAATTGAAAGCTAGCGACTGTTAGCTTTCTTTCTAGTATAAGCATGTGTGTTTATTTTAGAAAGAAATGCTTATGCTAGAAGGAAACCTAGCAGTTGCTAGCTTTCTTTGATATTTTGCCATGTGCTTATTTCAAAATAGAGTAAATGGCACAAGCTCAAAATATAAGCTAGCAACCACCAATCACTATGGAAATTATTTTTCTATTGGAAAGCTAGCGACTATTAGCTTTCCTTCTAGCATAAGTATGTGTTCTTATCCTAGAAGGAAATGCTTATGCTAGAAAGAAAGCTATCAGTCGCTAGCTTTCCTTGATCTTGTGCCATGTGCTTATTTGAAAATAGAGTGCATGGCACAAGCTCAAGATATAAGCTAGCAACCACCAATCACCATGCCCAAGGTTTTTCTATTGGAAAGCTAGCGACTGCTAGCTTTCCTTATAACATAAGCATGTGTGTTATGCTAGAAGGAAAGCTAGCATTCGTTCAAAATAGAGCACATGGCACAAGCTCAAGGGATAAGCTGGCAACCACCAATCACCATGGACAGGGTTTTTTATTGGAAATCTAGCAAATGTTAGCTTTCCTTCTAGCATAAGCATGTGTGTTTATACTAGAAGGAAATGCTTATGCTAGAAGGAAAGCTATCAGTCACTAGCTTTCCTTGATCTTGTGCCATGTGCTTATTTGAAGATAGTGTGCATGGCACAAGCTCAAGGTATAAGCTAGCAACCACCAATCACCATGCCCAAGGTTTTTCTATTGGAAAGCTAGGAACTTCTAGCTTTCCTTCTAACATAAGCATGTGTGTTATGCTAGAAGGAAAGCTAGCATTCGTTCAAAATAGAACACATGGCACAAGGTGAAGGTATAAGCTGGCAACCACCAATCACCATGGACATGGTTTTTTATTGGAAAGCTAGCGAATGTTAGCTTTCCTTCTAGCATAAGCATGTGTGTTTATACTAGAAGGAAATGCTTATGCTAGAAGGAAAGCTAGCAATCGCTAGCTTTCCTTGATCTTTTTCCATGTGCTTATTTCAAAATACATCACATGGAACAAGCTCAAGGTATAAGCTAGCAACCACCAATCACCATGGACATGATTTTTCTATTAGAAAGCTAGCGACTGCTAGCTTTTCTTCTAGCATAAACATGTGTGTTATGCTAGAAGGAAATGCTTATGCTAAAAGGAGAGCTATTCGTTTAAAATAGAGCACATGGCACAAGCTGAAGGTATAAGATAGCAACCATCAATCACCATGGACAGGGTTTTTGTATAGGAAAGCTAGCGACTGTTAGCTTTCCTTCTAGTATAAGCATGTGTGTTTATTTTAGAAGGAAATGCTTATGCTAGAAGGAAAGCGAGCAGTCGCTAGCTTTCCTTGATCTTTTGCCATGTGCTTATTTCAAAATACATCACATGGAACAAGCTCAAATTATAAGCTAGCAACCACCAATCACCATGGACATGATTTTTCTATTAGAAAGCTAGCGACTGCTAGCTTTTCTCCTAGCATAAACATGTGTGTTATGCTAGAAGAAAATTCTTATGCTAGAAGGAGAGCTATTCGTTTAAAATAGAGCACATGGCACAAGTTGAAGGTATAAGATAGAAACCATCAATCACCATGGACAGGGTTTTTGTATAGGAAAGCTAGCGACTGTTAGCTTTCCTTCTAGTATAAGCATGTGTGTTTATTTTAGAAAGAAATGCTTATGCTAGAAGGAAAGCTAGCAGTCACTAACTTTCCTTGATCTTTTGCCATGTTTTTATTTCAAAATAGAGCAAATGGCACAAGCTCAAGGTATAAGCTAGCAACCACAAATCACTATGGACATGATTTTTCTATTGGAAAGCTAGCGACTGTTAGATTTCCTTCTAGCATAAATATGTGTTCTCATCCTAGAAGAAAATGCTTATGCTAGAAGGAAAGCTAGCAGTCGCTAGCTTTCCTTGATCTTGTGCCATGTGCTTATTTGAAAATAGAGTGCATGGAACAAGCTCAAGGTATAAGCTAGCAACCACCAACCACCATGCCCAAGGTTTTTCTATTGGAAAGCTAGCGACTGCTAGCTTTCCTTCTAACATAAGCATGTGTGTTATGCTAGAAGGAAAGCTAGCATTCGTTCAAAATAGAGCACATGGCACAAGCTGAAGGTATAAGCTGGCAACCACTAATCACCATGGACAGGGTGTTTTATTGGAAAGCTAGCGAATGTTAGCTTTCCTTCTAGCATAAGCATGTGTGTTTATACTAGAAGGAAATGCTTATGCTAAAGGAAAGCTAGCAGTCGCTAGCTTTCCTTGATCTTTTGCCATGTGCTTATTTCAAAATACATCACATGGAACAAGCTCAAGGTATAAGCTAGCAACCACCAATCACCATGGACATGATTTTTCTATTGGAAAGCTAGCGACTGCTAGCTTTTCTTCTAGCATAAGAATGTGTGTTATGCTAGAAGGAAATGCTTATGCTAGAAGGAGAGCTAGCATTCGTTTAAAATAGAGCACATGGCACAAGCTAAAGGTATAAGATAGCAACCATCAATCACCATGGACATGGTTTTTCTAATTGAAAGCTAGCGACTGTTAGCTTTCCTTCTAGTATAAGCATGTGTGCTTATTTTAAAAGGAAATGCTTATGCTAGAAGGAAAGCTAGCAGTCGCTAGCTTTCCTTGATCTTTTGCCATGTGCTTATTTCAAAATAGAGAAAATGGCACAAGCTCAAGGTATAAGCTAGCAACCACCAATCACTATGGACATGATTTTTCTATTGGAAAGCTAGCGACTGTTAGCTTTCCTTCTAGCATAAATATGTGTTCTTATCCTAGAAGAAAATGCTTATGCTAGAAGGAAAGCTAGCAGTCGCTAGCTTTCCTTGATCTTGTGCCATGTGCTTATTTGAAAATAGAGTGCATGGCACAAGCTCAAGGTATAAGCTAGCAACCACCAATCACGATGCCCAAGGTTTTTCTATTGGAAAGCTAGCAACTGCTAGCTTTCCTTCTAACATAAGCATGTGTGTTATGCTAGAAGGAAAGCTAGCATTCGTTCAAAATAGAGCACATGGCACAAGCTGAAGGTATAAGCTCGTAACCACCAATCACCATGGACATGGTTTTTTATTGGAAAGCTAGCAACTGTTAGCTTTCCTTCTAGCATAAGCATGTGTGTTTATACTAGAAGAAAATGCTTATGCTAGAAGGAAAGCTAGCAGTCGCTAGCTTTCCTTGATCTTTTGACATGTGCTTATTTCAAAATACATCACACGGAACAAGCTCAAGGTATAAGCTAGCAACCACCAATCACCATGGACATGATTTTTCTATGTGAAAGCTACTGACTATTAGCTTTTCTTCTTATCATAAGTATGTGATCTTGTGACGTGTGCTTTCCTTGATCTTGTGACAAAATCTGTCTCAGGTACTGTCGGCTTCCACGACAGTCACCTATAAGGAATGACATCCTAAGTTGGTCACTAAGTACCTTCGTCAAGTGGAGAAAGAGCAGTTATCCCTCGAACGGTATTGGGTCGTCTCCTTTTCAACAAGTGGTGGTGAGCCCACTTGAGATAACATACACCCGCAACCTTGGGTTTGACCTCCTATGGCGCGGCGCCGCTCTTTCACTTGCTCCATGTGGATATACACGACCACTTGATTTAGAAGGATTTATAAAGCACCCTCAGGACAACAACTATGTTTTTGGATGCCTAGCCCCAAAATCCTACCTAAACTACAAGATTCTTTTGTGCCCTCCTATGGAAGTATTAAGTGAGTAGATTTAAGCTATTTTTGAACTTAGTGAGTGACGAGAGAGTTTCTTGTGTGTGTGTGTGTGCATCAAAGAAAGTGACGGTTTTGAGCGCACATGAGATATTGCATATAAATGAAAAGGATTTTCTTTTAAAATGAAAATAATGCAACTCAACCTAATAGAAAAACAACTAAATAAACCATGTAAACCATGTAAAAAAAACTAAATAAAATAAATTGTAAAAATAAAAAAAAAAATCTATAAACAAAATTGTGAAAGTAAAAAAAAATCTATAGACTTACCAAGATTTTCAACCTCTTTTTAATCCAGTCTTCTTCTTTACTTTTTGTTTGGCTAAGACTAAAGCTAATGCCAATGCCAATACCATTTTTTCCCATAACTTCATCTTCATCTTAGTTGGTCTTGCTTCTTTGATAGACAATAATCTAGAAGCTATGAAGCCAAGAATACTTGAATGGAAACTGTACAATATATTGAAACTATCTGTAAGTTACAAACTTATATCAAATAATTAAATATAAAAAACACTAGCTATTTAGCTATTTTTATATACAAGTAATGCTATATATTACATCTTATATACACGACAGTCACCTATAAGGAATGACATCCTAAGTTGGTCACTAAGTACCTTCGTCAAGTGGAGAAAGAGCAGTTATCCCTCGAACGGTATTGGGTCGTCTCCTTTTCAACAAGCGGTGGTGAGCTCACTTGAGAGAACATACACCCGCAACCTTGGGTTTGACCTCCTATGGCGCGGCGCCGCTCTTTCACTTGCCCCATGTGGCTATACACGACCACTTGATTTAGAAGGATTTATAAAGCACCCTAAGGACAACAACTATGTTTTTGGATGCCTAGCCCCAAAATCCTACCTAAACTACAAGATTCTTTTGTGCCCTCCTATGGAAGTATTAAGTGAGTAGATTTAAGCTATTTTTGAACTTAGTGAGTGACGAGAGAGTTTCTTGTGTGTGTGTGTGTGCATCAAAGAAAGTGATGGTTTTGAGCGCACATGAGATATTGCATATAAATGAAAATTCTTTTCTTTTAAAATGAAAATAATGCAACTCAACCTAATAGAAAAACAACTAAATAAACCATGTAAACCATGTAAAAAAAACTAAATAAAATAAATTGTAAAAAAAAAAAAAAAAATCTATAAACAAAATTGTAAAAGTAAAAAAAAATCTATAGACTTACCAAGATTTTCAACCTCTTTTTAATCCAGTCTTCTTCTTTACTTTTTGTTTGGCTAAGACTAAAGCTAATGCCAATGCCAATGCCATTTTTCCCCATAACTTCATCTTCATCTTAGTTGGTCTTGCTTCTTTGATAGACAATAATCTAGAAGCTATGAAGCCAAGAATACTTGAATGGAAACTGTACAATATATTGAAACTATCTGTAAGTTACAAACTTATATCAAATAATTAAATATAAAAAACACTAGCTATTTAGCTATTTTTATATACAAGTAATGCTATATATTACATCTTATATACATTCATAGAGTTGATAACTATTTTTATGTACAAGTAATGCCATATACTTATATACATTCATAGCCAGATAAAGGTACTTCTTGCAGTGTCTGTACCAATTTAAAAAACACATATTGAAATCCCCAATTGCCCAGCATTGAGTAATTTTTAAATTTATCCATTAACCAAATAAATATTTTAAATTACTATTCACAATTTAAATTAATTACTATTATTATTAATTGTTATTGTTATTATTATTATATTATTAATATTATTTAATTAATAATAATAATGATAATAATCCCTTTTATAAAGTATAGTGGGTTGAATAATAATGAATTTATTAAATAAATTATTAATTTAATTAACGGGCGGAATCATCCCAAGTAAATTAAAAGGATATGTTTGAATAAATTATTGAATAATTCCATTACTAGAGAGAAATTGGGATGATATAAAATAATATATAATCCACCTTATTACCTCAAAAGGGGATGCATTAATGATTACCATGGAAAGTGGCTGTCGGGATTATCGGTCTGTGGGCTCGGGGGCTAGTAAATCCGTTGATTTCCTAGGGTCAGCACGATAATAGCTGATCGGCAGGGTGGACACATCATTTTGGGTTGTTAAGGTAACTTACAGAATCCATTCCAGAAATCTTCTTATCTTACTGCAATCGTCGGTTTCAGGTATTTTTCTGAACCAGCTTAATTAGAATGTATTTTCTTTTATTTCCAAGCTATGCATGTCAAATGAACAGAATTAAATGGAAAGTTTTAGGATTATGTTTATTTAACTGCAGAGACATGTAAACATATAGAAAACAGACAGTTAAACATTTACAGAAACAGAAATATAGATGGTTGAATCTCTTGTTTTCTTCTAACAATAATTAAGGGAAAAACTAGGTATAACCTGATAACCCGGAATAGACCCAGTGCCTAGATAGGGCACTACAGTTGGTATCAGAGCGCAAGGCTCAGACACTGAGACCTTAGGGCCTAACTACACCTGGAACTTTAGTGAAATTTACTAGAAAATAACAAACTAGTATGATGCTGCAAAAAGATAATTTGAAGAGCCTTTTCCCATTTATTCGTAAGGCGTAACAGAAACAGAATTTGAATGATATATATATGTAACTGCTTATTTAGGGCTCATTCTAGACCCCATTAAACAAACCTTTCCAGAAAAACAACAACATTTCTATATACACTCTTTTAATATTCAAACCCTAATATTAATCCAATGCTAAAGCATTTGGGATAAACAATGTTTTTAAACAAATAAATAAATACATATAAACCAAGTTACAACACTATATATATTACCGTTATAATATTTAGATCTAAAATTTAATACTAACAAAAAAAAACACTTCATTGCATTTATATAAAGAAATTGTATTCATAATAAATACGAAACAATGAGTCTCGCACAGGATTTACAGAGGGTTCTCCAAATTTCAGACCTGCAGCCAAAGTGATTAGTTTTCATTTCCTATTATTTTAATGCAGATCTACCTTCTTGCCTGTAACATTTTGTTTTAAACATTCATTTCAATAAATGTGGCATAAAACAAATATTCAAATAATATTGTTGCCTGCAATATTGTTTATAATACAAGCATCGCAGCAATTTCGACGCAGAAATCGTTTCATTTGAGCTCGATATGAAACATTTTGACCAATAACTAAGAAGATTTACAAGCATGGCAAATGCATGAAACGATTTCCATACTACTCTCCATTGTTGCTGCTTGTTTTGTCCGAAACGAATTTCATACAAAATGTTGCTTCCTTTGAAACCCTAGCGCTCAAGCGAGGTGTACCAAGCGCCCGGAGCCCAACGCCACATCAATTGTTCTCCAAGCATTTTTCTTCTTTCCTTTGTGCCCAGCCCGAACTCAACAACTAGAGCCAATTGGCCCACGCACTTAACACATCAATGCCCACCATCGAATCCCATGCACTGAGTTCACATAAGAGGACGGGAATATATAAAAGATGCGTTGTGCTCAACGCCGAGGACTCATCAGGGAACCGAATGCCAAGCCAGGCGGGTCCCATGGATATCATATCTCCCATCGTCCATGAGATTACCCACATATCTTCCCAGCACCGAGGCTCTTACATGAAACCAAGAGCCAAGTCGAAGCAGCCCTACAATGCCAAATAAAACCTTATTTCCTCCTTAAATCAGCATACTTTTGACGGCACGTGAAACGGTTTCCGCGTTGCCCATGAGCGGTTTACTATACCGCTTTATTGGAATGCGGACGAGTAAGGAATGAACACGTGGGATGGTGGTTTCCTTTCCGCAACCACCAACCACCCTTGCCATGCGTGCATGTTGCCGACGCGGAATAAGGAGAGTCGTCGATCCTGCCTTGGCGTCAATCCCCATGCGAAAAAGAAAAGGTTTTTTTTTGCGTTTTATATTGTTTTAATTTTTATTATTATTATTTCCTCCAAATAAAACCTTATTTCCTCCTTAAATCGGCATACTTTTGACGGCACGTGAGACGATTTCCGCGTTGCCCATGAGCGGTTTACTATACCGCTTTATTGGAATGCGGACGAGTAAGGAATGAACACGTGGGATGGTGGTTTCCTTTCCGTGACCACCAACCACCCTTACCATGCGTGCATGTTGCCAACGCGGAATAAGGAGAGCCGTCGATCCTTCCTTGGCGTCAATCCCCATGCGAAAAAGAAAAGGTTTTTTTTTGCGTTTTATATTGTTTTAATTTTTTATTATTATTATTTTAAATTAATGTTTTTTAAATATTAATTTAATTTTATTAATTTAATGTAGTGTCTCTCAACCATGCCCCTTTTTAAAGCTATAATTAATTAATTTCACCTAATACACTGCTGTGCAATCTTTGGTTCTCACATCATATCTGTCCATCGTACAGATAATAAATTTTGAATGAACACCATAATTAATGTGTTGCCAATGCCATTTCCCGGCTTCTTCCATCGTGATTCATGGCATTGGGCACACATTTTCCAGTTGCAGATTAAAATTTTGGTAGACTTTATCTCCAGGGTATTGAGCTATCCAATAAGCTATGGCAGTCAAACATCATTTGCACTGAAACAACCATGCCCCGGGGGACCAGATCTTCTAGAACCAAATTGGACCATCAAGGGTTTCAGATCAAGTACTCCGGTTGATCGCACTTTATGCTTAAGGGAGACTCTCGCTACAGCCCATAGGCATCCGCATCAAGTTCCAATAAATCGCTGCGAATGCAAGGGTTCGGGCTCTTGGAGCAAACATCCTTCTCAGAGGTAGGTACCGTATTGTGAACCATGAAACTTCAACCCCCTTGCTGGTACCGATTTTGCAAAATAGTAACATTACAAATGTCCATTAGCTAAAGCTATAATTATAAGATTCCATTGGCGAAGAAAACCGTAGTAACCTTAAGTTAAGATGTTAATTTGTTAATAATATGGGGAATGGCCAGGGTATTTATTTGGTTCTCTCTGATATTGGAACTGAAGGAGTGTGAGATATCGTTCTAGCTCATGTCCATGGAGTAAAGGTCCTTGTCAAATACATTCGGCTGTGGGAGGTTGACAATAGCCGACGGCTGGGCCTATCAAAAATAAGGTAACCTCTTAACCAACATTTACAGTTTAGACTCTAAATAAAATAGTAATTTTTATAAAAAATTAAAATATATTGAAAGTAAGATTCCGAATTTAATAATTTAAAGGAAATAGAAATATATTTATGCTCAATTAAGACAATTTTGCAGTTTAGATGCAATTTTCTTTTTACAAAATTTATCCATTTTTTAGATATAGATTTCCAAAAAATTAGTTTAATTTGAGGGCTTGATTAATTCCCCATACTAACTACACTAACTGTGTTAAATGAGAGACTAAAAAACCAGTCAAATAGATAAACCTATGCTGATGAAAAATGACAATAGAAATGAAAAATTTACCTTGGGAAAATATATCCATAGCCTCAGCTCTGAATCTATTAAAATGATTTACTTCAACAAACAAAGGGAAAGTGGTGGCAGTTGGATTAATGGTAGAAGCAACGCATGCAAAGTTTGATCCATGTTTAAAGTTAGATCCCACCAATTTCAAATACTAGCTCAGTAATGTTGGATTCATTACCTCGTCTGTAATTCATTCATTAACAAACAGTCAGTCTAGACTTTCAACTCTTTACATCAAGAAATTACCCAACAAGATATAAAACGTCCAGGTACATAAAAAAAAAAATCGATAACCAAGCTCTCCCCAGATTCGTAGTATCTCCAAGTGTGTTTTTCCTGGCTGGGAAGGAGAGAATGCAGCCTCACGCCTGCCACAAGGCCGCCTATGTCATAATTCGAGTGTCCAAAGTTGAGAATTGCAGTGAAATTACAAGCCCCAGCCCTCGGGTCTTGAATCTGCCACCCTACAATGCCAAATAAAACCTTATTTCCTCCTTAAATAGGCATACTTTTGACAACACGTGAGACGGTTTCCGCGTTGCCCATGAGCGGTTTACTATATCGCTTTATTGGAATGCGGACGAGTAAGGAATGAACACGTGGGATGGTGGTTTCCTTTCCGCGACCACCAACCACCCTTACCATACGTGCATGTTGCCGACGCGGAATAAGGAGAGCCGTCGATCCTGCCTTGGCGTCAATCCCCATGCGAAAAAGAAAAGGTTTTTTTTTGCGTTTTATATTCTTTTAATTTTTTTTATTATTATTTTAAATTAATGTTTTTTAAATATTAATTTAATTTTATTAATTTAATATTTAAAAAACATTCATTTAATTTAATTCGTTTAATTTAATTAAATTAAATTAATTTAATTTGATTTAATTAATTTAATTTAATGTCATTTAATTTAATGTCATTTAATTAATTAATTTAATTTAATTAATTCAATTTAAATTCTTTTAATTAATTCAATTTAATTTAATTTTTTTTATTTTGTTTTATTAATTATTATTTAATTTAATTTAATTTAGTTGTTGATAAGAATTTAAAAAAAAAAAAAAAATACCATGTAAAAGAAAAGGTTTTTTTTTTGCGTTTTATATTGTTTTAATTTTTTTTATTATTATTTTAAATTAATATTTTTTAAATATTAATTTAATTTTATTAATTTAATGTAGTGTCTCTTAACATTCATTTAATTTAATTCGTTTAATTTAATTTAATTAATTTAATTTAATTAATTTAATTTAATGACTTTTAATTTATTTTGATTTAATTAATTTAATTTAATGTCATTTAATTAATTAATTTAATTTTTTTTAATTAATTCAATTTAATTTAATTTTTTTTTATTTTATTTTATTAATTACTATTTAATTTAATTTAATTTAGTTGTTGATAAGAATTTAAAAAAAAAAAAATACCATGTCAAAATAAAAGGGGTTTCGGCAAAATTTCTTATATAATTATATAATGTTAGTGTTATTTTATTTATATTTAATTATATTTCGTATATATTTTTATTTAAATTTCATGTATAATTATATAGCGCTAGTATTATTTTATTTAAATTTAATTAGATTCCATATAATGTTATAACCTAGGTTTCTTAAAAAATTAAAAGTTAATATTTAAAAATATAAAGCTACTCACGAACTTTCAATTTAAAAGTTCTTCATAGATTTAAAGTTTTAAGGTCAATTATAGTAAGGTTGAAGTGGTTGGTGAAGTTATATTTAAATTAGCATAGATAAAATTTAAATTATAATTTATATTTAAGGGAGAAATTTAAAATATTTAAATTTAATATATATAAATATTTAAAATTTTGGAAAAGAAAGAAAGAAATAAATATATATAAATAAATAATAAAGAGTGGTTTAAGTGGTTTGGTGAAGATCTAGGGTTTTATAAATCCATGTATTTAATCAAATTGTCTTAGTATTTATTATATTTAACATCCTACATAAAATTAAATTCAAAAAATATGTAGGTGTAATTATATAATGATAAAAAAAAATTACAATTGCAATTTTTGGATGGTCACATTACAATTTCTCATAAAAAAATTACAATATCTTTAATTTTTCAATTCTTGGTTCATTGCATTTCATGATCGTTGAAATTGCATTTTCATTTTACAGAATGTGAGTTATTCTCAATTATACTTGTTGAAATTCTAAAACTTGTAATTATCAAAATGCCGAAATTGCATTTTCCTACATAATAATTCTAAAGTTGAAATTGCAATTTTAATAATTCTTTACCTCTCTTAACCATGTTATGGCCTAGATGCCCATATTTAATTGAAAGTTAATTAGGTGAATTGAGAGTTGAATGGCTTGTGTTAAACAATACCAAGATGAAATAACAAATAGCAAATTATATTGAAGATGAAAAGAAGTTCATCATCATGGAATTTTGGGTTTTTCAAAGATGGGGTAATATGAACTATTGGATGCTTCATTTCATGTTTTGAATGTAAGTAAATTAGAAAAAGGTTTACTACTCTATTAAGCTTAATAAATGTAAACTCAATTTTATTGCAAAAAAACATTCATTACTTATGGATTTATTATTATTTTTTAAATATATCCAATTGAAAATTTTAAATCAATTTTAACTAATGGTATACTTTTAAAATCAATATTTCGAAAATAGAAAAACACCTAATGGCTCTATTTGAACAATGTAAACTATTTCCTAGAAATTTATCTATATTTTAAAGAAAATTAAGGATTCCAAAACCTTAAGAATAAGAGAGGGTTCCAAGACCAAACACTAGTGGATTGTTATTAAATCCTTTTACAAATTTTGTATTAAATCACTCAACTATTCCATTTGCTTATGGATGACAAGGGGAACACTTCCATGCCAATAATTGAGATGATATAATGCAATCAATGCATTGATCAAGGGTAGTGGAAAAACAAAATCATTAAATGATGTAATGTAATTCAAGTCAACAAAATCATTAAATGTTTTTTCAAAAACATAATCATAAAATATTTTGATAATTCTAATGACAAATATTTATTTTTTAAACAATCGCATAAAATAAACAATCCAAACCAAAATCATAAAATGTTTTGATAATTTTGATAATTTTTTTTAATTAAGATAAACATCAATGATAATGTGATAATGTGAATGGTTTAAAAGTAATTAACATAAATATTAAATTCCATTAAAATATCATTAATAATTTAAAAAATACTAAAAAAATCCAAATAATAGACACTTTCATATGGAGTTACAAACTTTTACAATTCAGCCTACTCATATGGAGTTACAAACTTTTACAATTCAACCCAGTCATATGCCGTTAGTTTGGAGCACAACAATAAGTATATATTTCAATTGAGATGAGACTGGTTATGCTTAATATGAAAACCTAATAACGGCCTATATTAAGAAAACCTAATAATGGCCTATATTAAATGCAATTGTGAAATTACTATCATGTTATCATGTCAGTACCATTTGTCAAAAACCCAGATTCATGGTATTATAAAATTGAAGTTTTCACAATTTATAACATCTACATTTTTTAAATTTGATAAATAAAAAATAAATTATCTAAAAATAAAATACATTTTTATTTTTGACATTAAAAGTTTCCAACCATGTTAATGTCAAAAGAGTTGTAACCAAAACTTGCATTTAGTTGGCAGAATAATCAAAAGTCTATAGTTCTACACCTGAGTGAACCCTTTCTTAATATATTTTTACGGAAGAACACTACACTAGTACCATTTTACTCCCATTTACAAAACCTGTAAAGGTTGGCGGTAAAGTTTCACCAGGCCAGTGACAAAAAAATATCGTGTGCTCCTATCTATGAATATGTTCGAACTCAAACAAGGGCGGGAAGCGGCAATGTCACTTGTATCTGGTAGTAAGGCGGAACAAAAAATTTCAAAATTCAAAATTCAAATGGGCGATACAGGAAAACGGTTTCATGCAAAACGACGTTAATATAGACATCTATAGATAGATTTAGGCCCATCTCCCTCTACAACGTTTAATACAAGATCCTCAAAAAGATAATTGCAATCAAGTTATGGAAAATCATCCCTTCCATCGTCTCGATTAACCAAGGATGATTTGTCTTTTATTTTTTTGGAACCTTGAATTACCTTCAATTCTGTAGGTTTCAATATCAGAGATTGCTACTGCAAAAAAGGTTTTTATATTTGAGATGGTGAATTTATTTAACAAAGAACCAGGTGCACTGGACTTGTGCCTTAAAGTTGTATTTCATTCAACTAGCATTTTGAAGTTAGGGTATGCTTTGCACTCTGACCTGAAGCGTCTTTCTGATTCCTATGGAGAGCTGGAGTGTTTTCGCTACTGTGAAGCGCCTAAATTAGACCTTCAAAAGGTTTTTCCATCTGTTCCAGGGGGGCTTTCCGACCTTGCAAAGACTGTGCTGGGAAGTGCTTTAAACAAAAGTACTAGGATGAGTGATTGGAGGGAGCGTCCCTTGAGCAATAGTCAGGTACACTAAATATAAATCCATGCTACGGTATAAGTTGCACTACAAAGTATAAGAACCAGTACAAACCTCTAAAAACTGATAAAGTTTGAAATAAGAACATACAAACTACAAATTTAAACGTTGCTACGAAATTTATATGGGAATGTTCAGATCAAGATTTTCAAGCATACAACAGACTCGCAGATATCTCCAATAACTGAAATATGCAACCTCTTATAACTTGAAGAAGGCACAAAAATACCCATACCCCATGGGCCTTGTACAAAATCCAGATACTAAACTAAATGGACAAGAATGATAGGAATTTGTAGGACGAGGAGTAACTGAAGTTCTAATTTACAGGAGGATGATTTAGCCGCTCCAGCTGCTCGCAATAGGATTCAGGTTCTAATTTGCAGAGGACAAGAACAATGTTTCAGCAGCTCCATCTATAGGAATTTGCAGGACGAGAATGAGGACCAGGTCTCTTGGAATTTTGCAATGGACTGCACTGCCTTGAATGCAGGTAGATGGGCGTTGAATGCAGGTAGGTGGGCATTGAACCTTGAGAATATGGCAGGAGCGAGACTGTGTACGATGAGATCTCCAGGATATGGCTGCAGCTGGCTCATGATCAAGATGCACGTTTTCGATGGGACTGTATGGCACTTCGTGTGGTACTACGTCAATAATTATAATACATTATTATAATTATAAAAACTAGTTGAATGATATTGCAATATTTCTCATTTATGCAATGACATGAAATGGATGATAATGTATGGTATGTTCTTATTTTATATTCCTTTATGGCATGTTCTTATTTCATATTTTTTTATGGCATGGATGAAAAGTTAATGTATTATTATATTTTATAATACCTTATTATAATTATAAGATTTAGTTGAAAGATATTGTAATATTTTTTATTTATGCATGATAGTATAAAGTAGTGTGATATTACATTTTTTTGGGGGGATAACTGGAAGTAGAAGAAAGATTAATATTTTGTCTATTTAAATGTATTATTATATTATATTTTATATTACGTTTATGTGATGAAATGAATTAGGTAAATTTAGGATAATGCATCACCATATTTCATATTTCGTTAATGGGATAGCAAGATGTAAAGGAAAGGTTAATGCCTTGTTTATAGTTCATAATTATTTTATGGGATACTATGAAAGGCTAATGTATTATTATATTTATACTACGTTTATATGATAATATGAACTGGTTGGAAGATAAGATACTGTTATGATATTTCTTGATGTTATAAAATGAACTAGATGAAAAGTTAACACATGCCTATATTTCACAGTTCACTTAGGGGATTGTAGGTTGTAATATTAAAGACATAGCCTTCCTTTTTGTCAAATTGTACCCTTAGGGTTTCCGTTTGCAAGTGTTACTTATTTAAGATATATTTCAACTATGATAGAGATCCTTGCCAATTCACATATGGAATAATTGTTCCAGAACAAATGCTTTGGAAAGCCAAATAACTATAACTTAGGAGTAGACACTTATAGTATAAAAAAAAAAAAAAAAAGAAGAAGAAGAAAAAAAAATCATTCACTAACTACGAGCATTAAATTGTCGAATAGAGATGGTATCAATTATAACGTAAAATTGTATTTTAAGAAAAATCTACTCGGAGAAACTTGGAACAAAGACCAACGATATTTTAAACCTTTTTCTACATAGCCATGATGAGAAAACAAGTGGACGGATATAATCGGTGGATTTGCTGAATGACGAAAAATTGATCAATTTTAAATGATAAGACACCAAGATGCTCAGATTGACGAGACTTTGACGGATTGTCGAGGAAGAGAAACCAACTTAAAATTTGAAAACGAGATATCAATGTGATTGGTATGATGAGCTGAACTCAACGACATGCATTTTGCATTACGACAAAACCATTTATGAAAACTCATGACTACGAACTTGAAATTTAACCATGGTATCGAAATGGTCAAATGAAGGCAATGTTTCGTAAAAAGAAGTATGGAGACGATTAGCATAATAAATAGAACGCAATGAAGCTAACCTTAGGTCATAATCAAACATGATAAAATGACAACTAGCCCTCGAGATGGAACTTGATGGGGTTAAGAAGACACTTTGTGCGACTTGATGAATCTGTCGAAGTGGTCCTATGATAACATAAACGAAGAGATAAGGGAAATACATGATAAGCTCATGGAGCTGAACATGATGATACTAATGACAAGAATAAGTGATATCGAAAATCTAGTTGGGACCGACAGTTATTGAATGTACTATCGAATTGATATTATACACAATTATGATTGAGTTCCTGAGAATGTATTGGAACCATGTTGGAAAAAAAAAATAATAATAATAATGATTAGAACCACATGTGCTTAATATGGCCATGATTGTTGGAGAAAAATAGAAGGGAATGGAAAGAAGATGATAATAGGAAATTAAGATAAAGTTTAGTGTCGAAAGTACAAGAACAAAAATTAACTTCAGGATGAAGTTCTATTTAAGAGGGGGTGTATGTAATGCCCCTAGAATGACTGTGGACCTTAAGGGCACCTGTCAAGTGACCTGGCTGAACAACTTCGATATGGTGGTCTCTTGAGCCTTGTTATGTCTTAAATGATTGAGGAAAACCTGAAGATGTGAATGACGATAATAATTGATAATTGAATTAAGGAATTAAATTATATTGTGTGGGGTGGGATAATTGATTGATTACATCTTGCTTAATGATTAGCACGGATTGATCAAGTCAAGTGTAGTGGGACATTTATAGTCCTAGCTATGCGACTTGGGAGGATGCAGCTGAGATGCATCATAGATTTCCGCATTTATTCTGAACTTTGGGACGAAGTTCTAAATAAGTAGGGGTGTATGTAGTGCCCCTAGACTACTGTAGACATTGAGGGCACCTGCTAAGTGACCTGACTATTTGAAACATTAATAAAATAACCCTATGATTTTATTTTGAGTATATTTATGATTACGATTGATTGATATATGTGCATTTGGGTAGTTATTGTGAATGGACGATTTCATGTTGTTTAACAATTAACTTTGATATGAAAACTATACATATGAATGGTGCTTAATGACTAGTTGTGCAATTGATTATGTGATTAGACGAATGAGTAACGATTGAGTAAACTATAGATGCTTAATGAAGCAACAGATTTATAAATCAAATTGTGATTATTGAGGACATTGCTACTAATTTACGTTTGTGAGAAATGTGTGTAGCGACAGGTGAAACGGTTCACCGACGGACACACAAAGGAATATGAAGGGTCGTAGATTACGGGTAAATCACACACAAGGAGAGCGACGACGATGTCGAATTCTGACGGAATACCACGCTTGAGTAGATAAGCACTGATCCGCTTGCTCCTAGTGAAAATGCTTGTTAAACTTAACTGCATAAAAACATATAAGTTTGCACCTAGAGCATTACTTAGAAATGCATTTGAGTACTTTAGGCATTTGCATATATCTAAACATAAACAATCATTGGAGAATGTTATGGCAAATTATCACATCGTCGATCTACTGCGTATGGCTTGAGGGACTGTACAGTAGTGAAGAGAATACTTCCTTGTGCTGGGTGTGTAGGTATTGTGGGTGCCAAGCTAGATAGATCTTGCAAGGTTATCCCTGGCTCTGTGTATTGTGGGTGTAAATGAATTTACTTCCGCTGTGTTTTTACGAGTTTATGCAATTCCATATGATCTTTTATAAATCTGCAAAGGTCTTTAATTGGCTGTTATAGAGTCTTGAATGTATGATAGATATCAACAGCATTTAGTTAACTTCCGTTGTGTTTCCATTGTATAAACATATACTTGTATATATATATTTTCATTTTCATTTGAATGCTTGTTTAATGAATGGATATGGGGGCTAGATGCCCGGTTTAACCTCACGATCCCTCCAAAAATCCCCTCTTCCATACTTCCCACCATACTCATTAGATCTATCCCTTTGCTAATCTATACCTCCCATGCTACCTCCCTCCCTCTCATCCCCCTTTCTATCCCCTTTTCCATAACAAACCACCTCTCTACCCCACCCCCCCCACTCTCTCTCTAACCCCATCTCTCTCTCCGATTATCTTTAACCCCCCTCCTTTATAACTCCCACACTCTCTCCCTCTCTCTCTTTAACCCTTTCCTCCTCCCTGTTATTATACAAACTATCATCCCTAGAACACCTAGGCTGTGTGGACCAAGGGGCTAGTTACAGTAAGTGGGGAGGACATAGGTCCAATGTCACCATAACCTAACTCCTCATCTTCTTTGGTTAAGTCCTAAACCCATGGGAGAGTCCCTAATGGAGGAATAACACCTGTAAGCACCAACACACCTGGAAATACCATTCTAAAATCATTATGGATAATATTAGTGCCTTGCATGGAGTCAACAATGGATAATAAAGACAAATAAGTAATTTAAAGGCGTAATTCAATATACCAATCAATGTCAATGAATATCACAAGTTCAACATACTTCACAATTCATACAATGCATCTACCTAGTGCATACCAAGTATCTACTTGATACATATCATCATACATGATCCACCTGATCATACTGTGTATCCACCTGATACAAATACAAACTTAACCGAATATTTAGGGACACCTAAAATTGAAGTTATTGACATTTAGACACTCACCCATTATAATCCTCCCTTGACCCAACCTGACAATCATGTCTTGATACAACTAGATGTACCTTTTCCCATAGATCCCTTTAAATTTGTTCAAAATGTACAACATAATATGTCTAGAACCAAATTATGGTTAATCTAACAAGCATGGGATGTACTTCCACTACACCTAGTGTCTTTTGAGGAAACATGAATGCTTCTTATGTATATTTAGTTATCAAAATCATTTCTTCTACCCATATGCCACATGTTCCCAATGTCTCTTCATTCATAATCCCATCTATTAGCAAACACATTCCAACCCTACGTTTTCCTAGTCTTGGAATACCTTCCACAAGTAATTTTATGCCTAGTTCGAGCTTCTCCTTTGGTGTATGTAATAATCTATTGATCCCTCAACAACTCCCCAAGTTATGTGATGTGGGGCCCCACCTGAAATTTTGAGCTAAAGGCCACTGATCCAAGTGTTGTTACTCTTTAATGATGTCTATACAACTACAATTTGGACAGAGTCCTTATAAGGTATGTTTTATCATACCATGTCTAATATTTCTCCTTTACAGGTTTTTTTATTATCATGCCATACACTTGGATATAGTAAACCCCCCCTGCCCTTACTGCTTATTCTTTCTGTACAAGCAATTCATCCTTGAAAAGTTTGACAAAATATGAGTGAGAAAACTATCCCTGATTCCATAAGCTTAAATTCCACTTGATGAAAACCCTCAGTTTGTTTCACCCCTAAACCATCCAAAGAGTGAACCTAAAAGAAAAATAAGAAAAGACTTAGTTTTTTCGAAGAAGCGTCCTTGGAAAAATAATTTTGGAAAAATAGCTTTATACACCCATGTAACATATCGGAAATGGCATATGAAAAGCGGTGAAAAACGATGAAATGTTACATGGGTTATATCATATGGTATATCATACGTTTTGTGCGTCCAATCTTATTTGCAACATCATGTGACGAGAGCTTGCACAAAGTACGAAGCAATGTTTGTGCACCCTCTTAAGACCAGTCACATATTATGATGGTGAGCTCGCACAAATCGCCTTTGCACTGGCCAATGTGTATATGATGAGCCCGCAATACCATGGTGCAACCATCAAATGTGTATCGTCTCATGTAGAGTCGAGCTTGCACATGGGACAACAAGTTTAGTTTTGTGCACAGATCATGGTCTTGACTCTTGGCATTGCGGAGGGGCTGCACAACGTACCATTTTGTGCACCCTCCAAGGACTAGTCTCCAATCATAACCGTTAGCCCGCACAAAACGATACAATGTGACTCCGTGCACTATCAAACAACTTTTGGTTGAATGGTCGATGGAGCCTGCACATTGTTATGTAACATTGGTTGAATGGTCGATGGAGCCCGCACATCGTTATGTAACATTGGTTGAATGGTCGATGGAGCTCGCACGGTTGATGAGTCAATAGCTGTATGCTTGAAGTCGTTTTCTCACGCTCCTTTAGCTTCTGTCTCCATGAATACTGGTTGCTGGAACAATGGAAACCTATTGGAACACAACCAGTATTCCAATGACTCAAATCCCTTTTTTGTTTCCACGAACACCAATGTCAAAGAATGCTTGCCTGCATGAATTTCAAACATAGTTGTAACAACAAGGGGACTAGGACTACTTAAGCGACTTAGTACAGGCTTCAAGGAAGTACAGTACTTAGCATGTACCAGTACTTCATATGGAAGTTAAAGAGTAGTTGAAGATGGATGAAGCGTAGGGGAAGTTGCACCACGAGTAGTCATTTGAGAGGGGTTAGCTAGATGGTCTTGAGACATGGCAATTGAGAGAGTCTACCATGGACCTCAAACATAGTGGTAAGGCAAATGTTGTAAATGTGTATATATATTGTTATGTTTGAGTAATGAAAATGAGTAGAGAAATTCCCTTATTATAATTTGGTTTTGTATGCCCTCTAAAATTGTTTCAACTTTTATGTTTGTAGTGCTTTTCTATTTTCAACTTATATCTTTCGAAGCATTGTACTTAGTCTGCATAAATATGATTTCATAGAATTATGCCCCTCAACTCTTTAGTTTGCTGTAATAATAACCAAATTCACAGATTTAGTTCATTTAATATATTGTTAGCACTCTAAAGTCTGAGCTAGTTCAATTAAAAAATTTGTAACTCAATCTTATTTTGATCCTATATTTGAAGAAGAAATAAATATATAAAAAATAAAATAATCTTATATCAAAATAACCTATTTTGACCACAAATTTATTAAGAATCTAATGTATGTCATATACCAAGTCCATGCATATAATGCATAATATATATATCCTGTCCCTTCAATGTTCAGACACGGTGTTCAAAAAAGCGAATTTGAATTTCAAATCTCAAATGCCCACGCTCCACGAAAGTTACCAAAGGACGGTTCCTCACCAATTTCCTCCATTCTTCGCCATGGCAGAAGATCCATCAAGGATACCTCAGAAAACTCACCGTCGGGACTCGGTAGTTCAAATCTTGTGCATTGGAGGAGCGCCTTCAGGGCTTGCCAGTTTCCTATAAGGAAATGGGTGAAAGGATGCTGTTCTCTCCATACTAAGGCTATGATGAAGGCGGTGATCATTTTGCAACAGTTCATAAGATTTTTGGGGCGAGCATTGTCTGGAAATATTTGCTACATATTCTCATAATCTAGCGCTGCCAAACAGTTGTCACACATCCTACAAGGCACATGCTCAACTACGAGATCCAGTCTATGCCTGCTTAGGGCACATTTCCTCCTTGCACCAACTGGTATATAAACTAAATAGCCTCAGCATATGCATTATTTGTTGTTATTTCCATAAATTGCTTTTGTTGGTATCTCCAGCTCTCAAGATATGTGTAATGATTTTTTTACAGGAGTTGGCAGGCCGAAATAACCTTCACGAGCGTGGGTGGCCAGCAGCATTTCATTCGGTCTTTCATCCATCTCCATGAATCATCCTGACATCACCACATTAGTTCCAGGTACATCTCTCTGCCATGTCATCCTATCTCCTAGTGCTACAAGGCATTCTTGTCTCATCAAATTCTCTGGCATTTTCTTAACAAAATTTCAGTCCCTAAACCAAATACTATCCAATTTCTGGTCTAGTCGGGTTTAGTGCGTGGAATGTTCATAGAAACAACTGCAACATCTCATGGGAAATACCTGTGCACTTTGCCATCCTGCTTTCCCTTATATATTAACTCTAGCTAGCACATGAATCATTCAAATTTTATTATTCAGTGTAATTCTTTGTGTATGATCATGTTAATGCTCTCGGATATGGTTACAATCAAGAATTGTTATCTGTGTTCAATCCTTTCGTTCGCCTCCCTGTCTGTATATTCAAGAAACTAAGTATGTGGAATGTAGGAAGCGAGCCCTAGACCGATCTATCAAAAGATTGTGAAATGTGTCAGGGACCTCGATTTAAAGGTTGGAGGGTTAAGTCGATTATTTTATATATTTGAAGTGATTGTGTGTTAAGTACCAAGTGAATTGTGGTATTAAGGCCTGTGTAATACGTTTGTGGAGTGCATGCGATGTGCAGATGGTCATGGTCTGCAAATAACTGTTAAATTTCGTGAACTTACTGTTAAGTGAAAGACAAGAACCCTCAATAAATTTTTGGAATGTTTCCCTACTTGTCAACTTGGTGTTTTCATGTTCTTCCTTGTGAGATCCGCCCATTATTTTTGGGTTGTGATGCAGCAGTTGAGTGATGTGTTTTGGGCAAAAAACAATCAGTCTATTAATATGGTGATGGTCCGATATAGTTGGGAATTAATACCCCCTCGGTTCTCGATCGTAGATCTTGTGGTAGAATCTTCATAATAATATTCATAATATTTGAAGGTTGACCCTAGCGGAGAAAAACAGTTTGGTTAACTCCCTTGAGCGATCGCTCATTTATGTGACAACTCTTTTCTGCTCGACGCCTGCCTCTCACATTTTCTTGTTGAATCTTAGAGTCCATATGTACTTTAAGGGTTTAGTTGTCACCCTTGTCTCCTATTCCAAACTCCTGTTGAAGAAAAGGAAATAAAAGTTTTAAAATTTCTGCATTCCTTTTGTTTGGGTTGTTACATTTCCAATGCTAGCACATGTCCAATTTTTACATATTTTTTTAAAGCTAGAAACATGTTCAAGCATCTTTAAACACAAATATATGATATTTACTAGGAAAAAAACAGTACTAGGAAACATACATGTAGGAAATTTGAGTCACTTGGTTGGGCTCCCTAGTGAACCTATGTTGGTATCTAGCAATTAGTACCACATTACATAAAATACGCTTAGAGATTTAATCTTCCATGTACCTTTGGGTATATAGGAAGTCCCTTATTTTCGCCTATACCCATGCTTCCATAAACTCTTCGATTATCTTACATTGCTATAGTACGTGCTAAGAATATCACTTTGTGGGGAGATCACTCTTAGGAATCATATAATATGACTAAGGATATGGTCTATGTCATTAGTTAGTATTTTGAAAGATTATAGATGAATAAACTACCTAAACACTTGAATATTATGTTGGCAAGAAGGTTAAAGAAACCCTAAATTTTGAATATATGTCAAATTAAAAGTTCAATTTATAATCGAAGAAGGATAGAATGATGGATAACATCAACCATTTAGTACAAAAGGAGAAGGATGAGAAGGTATAAGAAGGTCACCATAAAATAATTGTTGAATTTGAACATCATCTTCAGAATATGAAGGAAAAATATGATCTTATTATCTCAAAAGTAGAAGCAATTGAAGGTCAATAATTATAATAGTTGGAGCATGTCATTGTACCAAAAAGGAGAGGGGGTGATAAGGGCATCAAAATTTACGAAGCACCATTAATGGTGGAACCATATTGATACCTCTTTACAATGAAATATCGGAAAAAATACAATAAGTGTCAACATTACAAAGGATGAAAATGAAATAATCAATGGTTCATATAATGAGGCAAAAAGGGACCATTATTTAATGTGATGTTATCAAAGAACAAAAACTATAACAAATTGGAGAAGCTATAATAATGCACATGCAATCAAAGGAAAGGAAGCCATGAAGAATTGACAAAAAAAAATTAAATATAGATGGATGGATAATCAATAGTAGTAGCAAGAGAGAACAAATATAAATAACCATTATTATTATTAGGTTTCATCACATATAAAAGCCTTAGCTACAAACATTTGATGACAAATCCTTTTTATGGGGTGATATGTTATAACTCCATGGGATGTATATATGGGGTTGAATATATAGGTAATGTGGTTACATGAATATTTAATAGGGATAACCCTAATAGGGGACCCACAAGTACAATTGGGGATATTATATGGAGAGATAGGGAATATTATATAGAGAGATGTAGTTACAATCATTATAATTAAGGATTCTCTTAATGAATATAATGATTTTTCTCTCTCAGGATTTCACAGTGTGCTCGTTTATTCTCCATGATTTTTGGATTCATTGTGTTAAGGAGGGGTTTATCGACGTTTCGGACCTATGATATGTAGTCCATCTTCATGATAGGTAAGAATATGGATTGCATATCGTAGGTATGAAACATCGATAAACCCCTCCTTAACACAATGAATCCAGAAATAATGGAGAATAAATATAAGGATTTATTATTTAATTCATCTCTATTATAACTTTAGGATTTATGTTTCACTCTCATATTTGGTGTACATTGGTTTATACACTATTTTATTAAGCTATTTTATTTACAAAATCCGTAACATGCTTCTTGAAAAACCTCCAACGAAATGCATTGTTCTCCCATGGTCTAGTACTTATATGTATATGTTGATATAAACCTTCCTTCCCATTGTTGGTCTTACTAGTGCAATGGCGTATGCATCCTCTAATGAACCAATCTACATCTTCCTGAATTTGGCACAAGACACATATCTACAAGTTATTATTTGTTTTCTCAAAACCAAAATGGCCTCCAACATCAGAGTTATGGGCCTTTGTTATTAGTTTTTTCCTCTCACCTATATAGCTGTATAACACTTATATATCTTGTTGAGAAATGCATCTTGGAGATGATACTAAATCTTGCTGTCACTTTAATTGATTCTTCATGACTTTGGCCTTGTATCCATGAAATATCTTCATGAAATTGTAATCTTATGTTCTTTCCTCTTTGTATGAATCATGAGTGAAAGGATCCATGTGCACCAAATTAGCTAAAGATATGATCTTCAATGCACATAGAATCAATAGGATGTCTTCCTATGTGTTATATTTCCATTTTTATAAATGATTATGAGATAAAGTTTTGCAAACATCCCCTCCATTTCTAGTGTCTTAATTGTTGAAGGTCAATATGAACCTACAAATATTACAAAGTCTAGTGATTAGTGTTATTGATGGCCTTTTTCAGTTTATATGGTTCTTCCACTTCATAAGATCATTCATTAGAGGATATAGCACATTGCTTACTTGTCTACATTAAGATAACTTCCATAATGTATCCACTTCCATCTATCCTCACTTGAAAGTGATTCTTAATATTATGAAATATGAGAATTGGTGCTTATCTTGCATTTTAGGTTTTCAAATTTCTTTTAATAATTTCCTTTCCCCATAAAACCCTCTCCACTTTATTTTAGTGCATTCCAAAACTATCCTAAATTCAATGAAATTGGTAGGAAATATCCATTTAATGAAAGATTGTAAAGAAAATCACATTTCTTAAGTTGAAGGTTTTGATGTATATAATTTTATATATCCAATTGATTTGATGCTTAACTTGACTGTAATTTTAAAATTAACTTAATATTAATTTATCTCTCTTTTCAATTATTTAATGGTCAAAATATATTTAGAAGGGGATAGTAAAATCACTGATATCTATTGAGATGTGATTTTAAATCTATGAGGCATTAACCATAAAGATATGGTTTAACACATTATAAGTTGCAAAAAGATGGCATTTAGAGTAGAATATTTTTATTTCCTCTCATGGAAATCCCATAGAAAACCTATGCGACATTAACCATTTAAAATATATGGGACATTAGCCATTTAAAATCTATGGTTCACTGACCATGAGATCCCTCCGGACGTTACATTATGGATCAATCGAACTAGATGGAAAAGTTTAGTGTCGGGTCATAATAGTTTAGTCCTACCTATTAAGTTTATAGAGAGATTTAGGATTGATCGCCAATTTGGTGTGTAACTTGTAGTTGTTTGCCTTGCATTGGAAATGCTATGCAACTATAAAACAAAAGTAGAACAGAACATGGAGTAGAATAGAACCTGCTCGAGCAGCAGATGCAGGGGTCTCGCTGCAGAAGGGTGAGATGTTTGGTTGAGAAGCAAATGCAGGGGATGGGCTTCCACAACGAAAGAATGAACAGGGATAGGCAAGATGCCAATTTTAATTCACCAACCCACTACCTTGAACAAGTAATGAGGTTTGAAGTATTGATAACATTTACGGCAATGTGACAAGTGCATACCGAGGAAACTGACATGTCATACTTAGTTGGAGATTGGAATGCTTGGAGTTTGAAATGCCAAAAATAGGTACAAAAGTTGAGAGTGGTGTAATGATCAAAGCATAATTATTGGACAAAAATTAATTAGACTAAGGTATAGATTAATTACAATTTGCATTCCCTTGTTGCTACAATTCAACAAACTTGCAACATCTACCGGCTTGGTATAGAGGTAGACCATCATAAAAGAGAAATCCAATTTTTTTAGATATAGAGAAAATACACCAGGAATTTGAGAGGATGGAAGATGTATTGAACTATGAAATGCAGATGGGTGCTAATTCTCATGTAAAGAGAAAAGATTGGCATTCTATGTGTTGACACTAAGGTTTGAGAATGACTAAATCCAAAAAGTTTGCTAAAATGTCCAAAAAAGGAAGAAATTATCACAAAGGAGGTTGAAGAAAAGGTTGACAATTCAAAAACAAGAGGAAAAAACCCACTTATGCAAAGTCCGAAAGCAAATTTGTGAAAAGATTAAACCCCGATCAAGTTTCGGTGGCGGAGATGTCAACAATCCCGATCAACGGCCGATATTGCTTCCCGCATCGCCAAAGTGATCGGCGGCAAATAGATGTGGGCGGTAGTGGACTTAATACCACCGGGACATGTGTCCAAACCTCATCCTTCCGCATATGTAATATAGCGGTAAAGGAAACCACCATAGCGCCGGGAGGAACCACCAAATATGGAAGCGCGGTGGGGTCAGTACACGTGGCAGGGTGGGACCTGATACGTGGCAGATAGAGAAAGCGTGGCGGGGTCATATCACATGGCGTATACTTTGTAGCAATCGGAGGGCCGATATAAACCTTAGTCAAATCAACGGCCATTGTTTCATCCGCATCTAGGAAGGTGCACACTGGATAAGAGGAAGAGCGGTCGCGGAGAATAAACCACTCGAACAGGTGTCAGCAGGTGGCTGATCCGTGCAGAGAATAAACCGGAAAAGAAAACAGCTTTTTGATCGCGGATACCACCAGATGGAATAAAGGGAGGCGAGATCTGACGGTCCAAAACAAAGTCTCGAGATCAATGGTCAGATATGAACCGCATTCATAAAGGTGCAGGGAAGTTAATTCAAAAGTCTTATATAAAACAAAAGGGGCTCCACATAACGGCATTCTGCATGTGTCACTATCCAGAAGAGCTCTGAACACTGGTGGAGGTCTGCGATTGCGACAGAAGGCGAAAGGCAGGTACATACAGGTAGGGTCGGGTTACCTGTCCTACTTTTTTAAACAGAATTTTGTTTAAAGAAACGTTTAAATGGAGACTGTGCACGATATAGACGTTTTTAAATCAAAAGAATCCCTAGAGGATAGAGACGAAGACGTCTACGATACCCTAATTAGGTTTCCAATATCTGATATAAAAATTAGGTTGTGTGAATTGTTAAAGGAAGGGACAGACCCCCACAGAGTTCACCAGTCATCTTTGATAGCCTTTTGCCCCGACCAAATCCCTTCTTTCCCAGAATTCGTATCATGGTGTGTCGAAAATTACTCCCGGGAAGAGAAATTCGTTCTAAACAGCCAAAAAACCCAAGTCATTTGCAAATTAAAGCCAGCAGAGTTAATTAGAGCCCTAGAAGTAGATTGTTCCCAAACCCTTGACCCTGAGGTTTTCTCTGAAGTCTCCGTTATTGAAAATTATCATCATGTTTCTCAAAATGATAGGGAAATGTTTTTGTCATCGTGTCTCAAGCCAGAGACCAGCATTTCGGAGGTCCCATACCCTATAGATATCAATCTTTTTAATGAAAATACCGAGTTAGTTTTGACATTATTGGCCGTAGTTCTAGGTTTGGATACGGATTTGTATGTAACTGAGTTTCAATTGAGTTTATTGTACAAAATGAGTACAGTCCAGTCAGGGATTGGTGAAAATCAAATCCCTCGACTTAATTTTGAAGCATTTTTAACAGAAAATATTCACGACCAGATGGTCAATTTTCCCACTCTCAGACATTTCAGGTTTCAGGCCTTTTTGATGAAAATGATTATGACAGCCAGTCAAGACGAGTTGCAGTTCCCAGAAATCATTTTCACGACTTTACTAGAAAATAACATGTTCAATTACACCAATTACATGCTTTCAGAGATTTATAGAATGATTTTTGGAAAAAATCTGCCCAGAGTACTACCGAAAATGCAGGCATCCATGCAATTGAGTACAGAATACGCAACAGGAGATTGGTTTTTGTCGAAAGACAGTACAGTAATCAGATTATATGGGTTCAGACATAAACCCTATGTGTTACCAGCTTTTCTTACTTTAAGGGTTTTTGCCTTGGAATTCTTAAGACAAAAGTTGATTGTGGAAGATAACAATTTTTTGGTTCACAGACAAGCTACAGACATTAAATACCCATTCACATTTGGTCCGTTCACAGTAAAGAATAAGAATGCTGTAGTGTATATAGAGAAGTTGTTGACGGATATAAATTTTGAGTCAGATACGGCTATGGAGTATGACCCGTTAAACATCATATCAAAACGAAGAACGGAGCATCGTATCAAGGCCCTGAACCATCAGATTGTTGAAGGAATGTCGGACAGAGCCAATTGGCTAGAATATAAAGAAGAAATCATTCCGGATGCATCCGACAAAGAAATGGCATTGATTGACACAACAAGAGGGACAGAAAGCGAAATAGATAGTGCATTGGTTGGATCTAAAAGACCCATACAGGACATAATGATCATTGAATATGAAGAAACAGAAAGAGGAAAAAGATTGAAAATGAATGAACCACAAGAGTTAACAACAATTTCAGAAGAGGCTAAAACAGCTGAAAAAGAAATACCAGAGGTTACAGTTAAAGAGTACAACATTGAAGAAACCCCTGTAGAGGGTGATGTAAATAGACCCTAGAATATCATGGATGTGTTTGATGAGCATAGTCGAAATAAACAGGAGTCCACGAAACAAACCAGTCAATTGTTTCTGAAGGTTAGAAGTATATCTAATACTGATGTAAGCTTATTTACTAGCAGAAATATCAAGGAAAATACCTTGAAATTTTCAGTTGTCACAAAAAATAAGATTTCAGAAATGAATTTAGATTTGTCTAAAATAAATGCCCTGGATAAAATTTTATTGCATAGACAAACTGGAGAAGTCATATATTCAGACTATTTGGGAGCCATATTAAGAGCAGACAAGTTGAAAAGTTCAGTGGATAAATTGAACAATCAATTGAGACAGGAGAAGGCAGAGAATAAGTCTCGACAGCAACAGATTAAAAAATTGCAAGCAGATTTGATAAATAAAGAAGGAGATGCAGCAACCAAACTGCTCAAAGAGAAAGACGATACGATCCAGATGTTGAGACGAAAATTAAAAATTCCAGACACTGTACTCATCCAAGGAGCAGAATTGACAATATTGGAAAAAGAAAAAGAAGAATTATCTAATGAAGTCAATGATGTTACTGCTAAAATGTTAAAGCTTTCTGATGAAAAAGATCGGTGGGAAAAAGAGAAAATCATTTTAGAAGAACAGTTGGCAGAAGCGAGGAAAAGATTAGCAGGAAGTGGTCAGCAACAAGTACAAACAGACACACAGGAAGATAAAACGGGAGTAGATGATATTTTACAAGCTATGTCCCAGGTAAGCTTAAGGGAAAATGAAATCAAAGAATTGAAGGTTGAAATACAGAAGCTGACAGAAGAGAATGAAATCAAAAATAAAGAAATAAAAACCTTGCAAACAAAGAATCAGGAATTAAGTAATAATAATAAAGGATTAGCAGCTCATGTGACAGGGAAAGCTGCTATGCAAGGTTGTAAACACCTGGTGTGGGACCAAATTATAAAAGAAGTTGAGAAACTAAGACCATATCTGGATTACATAAGAGTCAAAGAAAAGGTGGTCAAAGATGCCTTCGAAAGTTGCAGAGCTGTCAGGGAAAGCTTAAATAAAAAGCCAAAAGACGTAGCCCAGAAAGCAATAACATTTTTAAACAGTCTAACTGAAGCAGACCTGACAGCCATGAATATAACGAACAAAATTTCAGTCATCACATGGGCCAGAAGGATCTTGGGTAAATACTCGCATGTTGAGAATGTTGAAGCTAAAGCTGGAGAAATACGGGAAGAAGTAGTAAAGTTCAAAAAGCAATTTGAAAAATTAGTAAACAAAGGGTTCCCTGCTTTTTGGAATGAAAAAAATGAATTAATTCATTCGAATGATTATAAGAGATTGCTGTTTGATATAAGGATGGATCACAGAAAGTTCCACCAGCTTGATCATATGCTTACAGGGAAAATTTTAATGGAGAAAATATCAGAGGATTTTGAAATTTTAAATATGGTAATCTCAACCTGTGGAAACCTTCTTCCTGTTTCTTATGCAGGTCATGTTGAAATGCGAGTCTTGGTGAAGGAAATGACCAACTATGACTTACCCACGGCCGACCAGTGGACTTATGTGGAAAAATATGGAAGGACAAGATATCCTGTCCATTCATAGAGGCTTTCAAAACTCTCGCCAAGTGGAGAAAAGATGATATTCAAAATTTTTGCCAAGTGGCAAAAAGATACTTTTATTTTAAATTTGTAATATTATTTGGAGACAGTTATCTATTGCTCAAAGACAGTTATCTTTTAAGTTAAAATATTTTCAGTTATTAGTTAAAAGAAGCAGTAATGTCAAGCTTCTTCCAAATTTTGTATAAGAACAATGAGAGTCATTGTTGAGGGGGTTGGAAATTTTTTGAGAGACAGTGTATGTTTGGAGATCTATTTTTTGATAAATAAAAGCAGTACAGTGAAAATACCCATCTTTTGAGACCAGAGATTCATGTGTTGATCAGCTTTACAGTCTGTTTTTTCTTTATCTTTATATGTGCATGTTCACTTCCTTTGTTATATCTTCCATTATGTTTTTCTTCTATATTTAAATGAATCTCTGAAATAATTCGAGATTCATACTGGTTATGCCTCGTTTTATATCATTTAAATATTCACTATTTTCTCCAAAGTTGACAATGGAGAAAAGTTGGAACTTATTATGGTGGAGGAAGGGTTGTTGCAGGTTATGTTATGGTTTTGATAATTGATGTCACTCAACCACATTTGATTGTGGAATATGTTGATGAAGGGGACACACATCCATGGAGGACTACAGATTTGAGGCACACCATAGGTAAATCAAATACCAAAGCATGTGTTAAGAATTATTCATAGTTTATTGAATGTTTTTTTGAGAAAATACTAAGTTTGTTATGTTTGGTGTACAGGTGCAAATGTTTGTTCAACATTTTCTATTGGAGACAAAGTAGATCTTTTACAACATGGAGTGAAGGTGGGTGAGGGCTCCATATTCAATACAGAGCATAGTGTTTATAAGTGTTTATAAATGACAAGCTTTAAATTCTAATCACTATGCATCCTTTCTTTTTTTTAGACTGAAACATAGGGTAGTTTTAATTGATAGCCGGTGAAACAGCCACCGGGTGCTTGTTTACATAGTTATCGCTATCTGAAGTTACAAAATTCTTGGACTTGAGATGCCCAGAAACTCCAGATTTATGAAGCAAAATTACAGAAGACAAGCTTGTGGAATAAAAAGTAGTACTGAAATTTACAAAGAGGGCATGGAAGAGATCATAACAGAGTTTAAGAGATGTTGAGCTTCTCCAAAATTTTCTGGACAGCAGCTTCCAATGCAGCAATTCAATTCCCATAGTTCCCTGAGGTGTTGGCCAAGTCCTTGAAGTGGGTGTAGACCACTTCTTCAAAGTAGTTAACTTCTCCCTTGGAGTCTTTAAGATCCTCTTTAATGTTCTGAAGATCTTTGTTGAACTTCTTCCATTTTTGAAGATCTTCTGCATTGTTGGAATGCAGGCGCCCTTCATGCTCCTCTGATTTGGTTTTGAGGAGATCAATTGATTGTTGCAGCTCATCCAGCCTATCTTCCACCGATTTTCCTCCAGATGTAGATCCCACCGATGCCATGTTGTGCTACTCAGACTTTTCCTGGTCTTCTTACTGCTTATGCTAGCGTTAGCGCACTGGAGTGATCGGGGGTTCCCAGTCGGGCTGATTAAAAAGGGGGAGTGGCGACCTGAAGAGTCACAGGACCATGTGACATCGTCCGAAGGAAACAGATTGTTGTGGAGATCCGGCTCGATTGCGATCTTGACCATAGAGCTTAACAGATAAGCGAATAACACGGCAGTCCAGCAGATATTCCTTGTCAGGGTCTTTTTTGTCTTAAGGGAGATTCCATATTGATTCTCTGTCATTAATAGATAAAATACTCCTGCCTAGGAGCACGGCCCTGTTTGCCTCAGCGTCAGCCTTTCTTTACAATCTTTCCATGAACCTTATTCTCATGTTGACATGTCCAAAAGTTATTCATCTAATGAGTTAAATGATGGTCTCTATGGGATAGGCTATTATGAATCTTTAGGAAATGTGAACTTAAAGAGATTCTTATTATTTTTCTATTGGACTGTTAGCTTTCCTTCTAGCGTAAATATGTGTTCTTATCCTAGAAGAAAATGCTTATGCTAGAAGGAAAGCTAGCAGTCGCTAGCTTTCCTTGATCTTGTGCCATGTGCTTATTTGAAAATAGAGTGCATGGCACAAACTCAAGGTATAAGCTAGCAACCACCAATCACCATGGACAAGATTTTTCTATTGGAAAGCTAGTGATTGCTTTCTTTCTTTCTAGCATAAGTATGTGTTATTATCCTAGAAGAAAATGCTTATGCTAGAAGGAAATCTAGCAGTCGCTATCTTTCCTTGATCTTGTGCCATGTTCTTATTTGAAAATAGAGTACATGATACAACTTCAAAGTATAAGCTAGCAACCACCAATCACCAAGCCCAGGGTTTTTCTATTGGAAAGCTAGCGACTGCTAGCTTTCCTTCTAACATAAGCATGTGTGTCATGCTAAAAGGAAATGCATTTGCTAGAAGGAAAGGTAGCATTCGTTAAAAATAGAGTACATGGCACAAGCTCAAGGTATAAGCTAACAACCACCAATCACCATGGACAGGGTTTTTGTATTGGAAAGCTAGCGACTGTTAGCTTTCCTTCCTGCATAAGCATGTGTGTTTATGATAGAAGAAAATTCTTATGCTACAAGGAAAGCTAGCAGTCGCCAGCTTTCTTTGATCTGTTGCCATGTTCTTATTTCAAAATAGAGCACATGACACAAGCTCAAAGTATAATCTAGCAACCACCAATCACCATGGACAGGATTTTTGTATTGGAAAGCTAGCGACTGCTAGCTTTCCTTCTAGCATAAGTATGTGTTATTATCCTAGAAGGAAATGCTTATGCTAGGAGGAAAGATAGCATTCGCTAGCTTTCCTTGATCTTGTGCCATGTGTTTATTTCAAAATAGAGCAGATGGCGCAAGCTGAAGGTATAAGCTAGCAACCACCAATCACCACGGACAATGTTATCAATTGGAAAGATAACGACTGCTAGCTTTCCTTCATGGCTAGAGTTTTTCTATTAGAAAGCTAGCAATTGTTATCTTTCCTTCTAAGCACATGTGTGCTTATGCTAGAAGGAAATGCTTATGCTAGAAAGAAAGCTAGCAGTCGCTAGCTTTCCTTTATCTTGTGCCATGTGCTCTATTTTGAAAGAAGAACACGGAACAAGATCAAGGAAAGCTAGCATAAGCATTTCCTTCTGGCATAACCACACATTCTTATGCTAGAAGGAAAATTATCAGTCGCTAGCTTTCCAATTAAAAAACCCTAGCCATGGTGATTGGTGGTTTCTAGCTTATACCTTGAGCTTATGCCATGTGCTCTATTTTGAAAGAAGCACATAGCACAAGATAAAGGAAAGCTAGCGACTGCTAGCTTTCTTTCTAGCCTGAGCATTTCCTTCTAGCATAAGCATAAGCACACGTGCTTATGCTAGAAGGAAAGATAACGATTGCTAGCTTTCTAATAGAAAAACTTTAGCCGTGAAGGGAAGCTAGCAGTCGTTAGCTTTCCAATTGATAACACTGTCCATGGTGATTGGTGGTTGCTAGCTTATACCTTCATCTTGCGCCATGTGCTCTATTTTGAAATAAACACATGGCACAAGATCAAGGAAAGCTAGCTACTGCTAGCTTTCCTCCTAGCATAAGCATTTCCTTCTAGGATAATAACACATACTTATGCTAGAAGGAAAGCTAGCAGTTGCTAGCTTTCCAATACAAAAATCCTGTCCATGGTGATTGGTGGTTTCTAGATTATACTTTGAGCTTGTGTCATGTGCTCTATTTTGAAATAAGAACATGGCAACAGATCAAAGAAAGCTGGCGACTGCTAGCTTTCCTTGTAGCATAAGAATTTCCTTCTATCATAAACACATGCTTATGCAAGAAGGAAAGCTCAAGGTATAAGCTAGCAACCACCAATCACCATGCCAGGGTTTATCTATTAGAAAGCTAGCGACTACTAGCTTTCATTTTAGCATAAATATGTGTGCTTATGCTATAAGGAAATGCTTAGGCTAGAACGAAAGCTAGGAGTCACTAGCATTTCTTGATTTTGTGCCATGTGCTTATTTCAAAATAGAGTACATGGCACAAGACCAAGGTATAACTTAGCAACCACCAATCACCATGCCTAGGGTTTTTCTTCTGGAAAGCTAATGAGTGCTAGCTTTTCTTCTAGCATAAGCATGCGTGCTTATGCTAGAAGGAAATGCTTATGCTAGAAGGAAAGCTAGTAGTCGCTATGTATTAGTAGTCGCTAAGCTAGGAGTCGCTTATAATTCAAAAAACTTCTATTATGTATTAGTATACTAATAGTGGCATCAAGTAGCATTGCTTGGGATTTTGTATGACTCTAGTTCCATATAGATGTTATTCTTCACTAATCTACAATATAGGTTTAGATGACACCAAATAACTATTTTCGGGAGTACTTAAAATAGGGATGACTCCAATCAAGGATATTTGAATTTACTTTGAACAATTGATACAAAAAATAAATCTCAGTGAGACATGATTATACAAACTTGCATGATCAATCATGGTTGGATTCCAACCTACTTAATAACTACCTTCAATACTATTACAAGTTCTATGATTATACAAACTTGCATGATCGATCATGGCTGGATTCCAACCTACTTAATAACTACCTTCAATACTATTACAAGTTCTTACGTATGGAAAATTTTTAGACATTTTTACAAGTTTTTCTAAGAATAGTTTTGTGTTTGTATTAAGATTATATACATTGATAACCAATCTTGTTTTGATTACGCTTTGTAGCTCCATCATAATTTATATGTAAAGTCCCTTTTGGCGGTGGGGACTAAATGGTGGGGAACAAGGTTTAATTTGCACAACAAAATGATGCCATACCCTTTTTAGCTATTACAAGTACATTATTTTTTTGTAGATTGTGTTTTGCCTAAAATATAAGAGCACACTTTACATGGTTTAACCTTAACTACAAATTATAATTCAATTGTGTGTTACAGAATTTGTAGGAGCGACAATGGAAAGTATAATTTTCACAAAAGAGGACTATGTTGACGTCCTGGTTAATGGTCAAGTTATTGGGCTAGGAAAGGTTGAATCTACAGAAGTTGGAACTTATTATGGTGGAGGAAGGGTTGTTGCAGGTTATGTTATGGTTTTGATAATTGATGTCACTCAACCACATTTGATTGTGGAATATGTTGATGAAGGGGACACACATCCATGGAGGACTACAGATTTGAGGCACACCATAGGTAAATCAAACACCAAAGCATGTGTTAAGAATTATTCATAGTTTATTGAATGTTTTTTTGAGAAAATACTAAGTTTGTTATGTTTGGTGTACAGGTGCAAATGTTTGTTCAACATTTTCTATTGGAGACAAAGTAGATCTTTTACAACATGGAGTGAAGGTGGGTGAGGGCTCCATATTCAATACAGAGCTTGGGAATAAGGTTCATGGAAAGATTGTAAAGAAAGGATGCATAGTGGTTAGAATTGAGAAGGTGTTAAAAAATGATGCTCCTTTACCACATCCAACTGGATTTGAGGAAACACTAGGGGGTGCAATAGAATCTTATGAGATTTGGCCAGAAATAGATTTGAAACCTCATTGTGAAGATCAACCCATAAATATTCCACAAGATAGGGCTGCAAGTATAATTTTCACAAAAGGGGACTATGTTGACCTCTTGGTTAATGGTCAAGTTATTGGACTAGGAAAGGTTGAATCTACAGAAGTTGGAACTTATTATGGTGGAGGAAGGGTTGTTGCAGGTTATGTTATGGTTTTGATAATTGATGTCACTCAACCACATTTGATTGTGGAATATGTTGAAGGGGACACACATCCATGGAGGACTACAGATTTGAGTCACACCATAGGTAAATCAAATACCAAAGCATGTGTTAAGAATTATTCATAGTTTATTGAATTTTTTTTTGAGAAAATACTAAGTTTGTTATGTTTGGTGTACAGGTGCAAATGTTTGTTCAACATTTTCTATTGGAGACAAAGTAGATCTTTTACAACATGGAGTGAAGGTGGGTGAGGGATCCATATTCAATACAGAGCTTGGGAATAAGGTTCATGGAAAGATTGTAAAGAAAGGATGCATAGTGGTTAGAATTGAGAAGGTGTTAAAAAATGATGCTCCTTTACCACATCCAACTGGATTTGAGGAAACACTAGGGGGTGCAATAGAATCTTATGAGATTTGGCCAGAAATAGATTTGAAACCTCATTGTGAAGATCAACCCATAAATATTCCACAAGATAGGGCTGCAAGTATAATTTTCACAAAAGGGGACTATGTTGACCTCCTGGTTAATGGTCAAGTTATTGGGCTAGGAAAGGTTGAATCTACAGAAGTTGGAACTTATTATGGTGGAGGAAGGGTTGTTGCAGGTTATGTTATGGTTTTGATAATTGATGTCACTCAACCACATTTGATTGTGGAATATGTTGAAGGGGACACACATCCATGGAGGACTACAGATTTGAGTCACACCATAGGTAAATCAAATACCAAAGCATGTGTTAAGAATTATTCATAGTTTATTGAATTTTTTTTTGAGAAAATACTAAGTTTGTTGTGTCTGGTGTACAGGTGCAAATGTTTGTTCAACATTTTCTATTGGAGACAAAGTAGATCTTTTACAACATGGAGTGAAGGTGGGTGAGGGATCCATATTCAGTACAGAGCTTGTGAATAAGGTTCATGGAAAGATTGTAAAGAAAGGATGCATAGTGGTTAGAATTGAGAAGGTGTTAAAAAATGATGCTCCTTTACCACATCCAACTGGATTTGAGGAAACACTAGGGGGTGCAATAGAATCTTATGAGATTTGGCCAGAAATAGATTTGAAACCTCATTGTGAAGATCAACCCATAAATATTCCACAAGATAGGGCTGCAAGTATAATTTTCACAAAAGGGGACTATGTTGACCTCCTGGTTAATGGTCAAGTTATTGGGCTAGGAAAGGTTGAATCTACAGAAGTTGGAACTTATTATGGTGGAGGAAGGGTTGTTGCAGGTTATGTTATGGTTTTGATAATTGATGTCACTCAACCACATTTGATTGTGGAATATGTTGATGAAGGGGACACACATCCATGGAGAACTACAGATTTGAGGCACACCATAGGTAAATCAAATACCAAAGCATGTGTTAAGAATTATTCATAGTTTATTGAATGTTTTTTTGAGAAAATACTAAGTTTGTTATGTTTGGTGTATAGGTGCAAATGTTTGTTCAACATTTTCTATTGGAGACAAAGTAGATCTTTTACAACATGGAGTGAAGGTGGGTGAGGGCTCCATATTCAATACAGAGCTTGGGAATAAGGTTCATGGAAAGATTGTAAAGAAAGGATGCATAGTGGTTAGAATTGAGGTGGTGTTAAAAAATGATGCTCCTTTACCACATCCAACTGAATTTGAGGAAACACTAGGGAGTGCAATAGAATCTTATGAGATTTGGCCAGAAATAGATTTGAAACCTCATTGTGAAGATCAACCCATAAATATTCCACAAGATAGGGCTGCAAGTATAATTTTCACAAAAGGGGACTATGTTGACCTCCTGGTTAATGGTCAAGTTATTGGGCTAGGAAAGGTTGAATCTACAGAAGTTGGAACTTATTATGGTGGAGGAAGGGTTGTTGCAGGTTATGTTATGGTTTTGATAATTGATGCCACTCAACCACATTTGATTGTGGAATATGTTGATGAAGGGGACACACATCCATGGAGAACTACAGATTTGAGGCACACCATAGGTAAATCAAATACCAAAGCATTTGTTAAGAATTATTCATAGTTTATTGAATGTTTTTTTGAGATAATACTAAGTTTGTTATGTTTGGTGTACAGGTGCAAATGTTTGTTCAACATTTTCTATTGGAGACAAAGTAGATCTTTTACAACATGGAGTGAAGGTGGGTGAGGGCTCCATATTCAATACAGAGCTTGGGAATAAGGTTCATGGAAAGATTGTAAAGAAAGGATGCATAGTGGTTAGAATTGAGAAGGTGTTAAAAAATGATGCTCCTTTACCACATCCAACTGGATTTGAGGAAACACTAGGGGGTGCAATATAATCTTATGAGATTTGGCCAGAAATACATTTGAAACCTCATTGTGAAGATCAACCCATAAATATTCCACAAGATAGGGCTGCATTCACATGTACAAGGGTTTCTCTTACACATGGATGCATAGGAACAATTATGTGCATCGCCAAAGGAATGATAGTTAATGTCCATGAGGATGACATGGTTGTGGGTGAAACACTAGGTGAAGATAACTTTGGTGTTTTTGTGGAAGAGATACATGGGTATTGTGAAAGATGCAAGATTGGGGATAAGTCTATACATGGATTGGTTAGATGGCCAATACATAAATTGGTGGACAACATAGGTGAGATGTTAAGGGTCAAGACAAAGTACAAAGAGCCACCCATGGAAATGTTGATATGGGATGTTATAGAGGATACAAGTCCTTTATACCAATGGGATGGGGATCTTTATAATCAAAAAGATCAAGATGTCAATGTTCTTAATGCATCGAGGCCATATAAAAAGATTAAACGAGCTATGACAAGAGAAAAAGTTGCAAAACGTCAAACCAAGATAGATAAAGAGAAAGAAGTCTGACTTTTGGCTGCAGATGAATGTTGTAAACAAGATTGTCTTCAACATGTGGATAGGAATGCCATTGCAAATGCTAGAAGGGATATGGAATGCAAAGACAAAAATGGTATCAGGGAATTTGTATTGAATTCACTTGTTTCAAACACTATCATGTCAATGAGCCATGGCCATGGCCTACCTCCTATTATTAGAAAAGTAAAGGACATGAGATTTGATGGTAATGTTATTTGTAAGAAAGCATGGTACAAGATACATAAGATTCCTCAAAGCACCTTCTATAGCTACCAACATAATTTTGAACAAGGACATATGGAATCCATTCATGGTAACACCAATAGATGTAAAGCACGTGCACAAACTGTGGCGGCCATAGAAATACTGCATAAAATTGTAATGGACAATTCAGATTTTTTGCCAAACCAAACACGTCAAGTCGAAGCAGATGGAACTTCTTCTCCTCTAAGATTGTTTCCTTCGACTTACACAAAAAGCTCTTTGTTAAAAGAGATCAATGTGGGTTTGGAAAAGCTCAATTGTCCATTAATATCACAACCAACAATGAGCAAGATTTGGAACACTCATTTTCGAGACGTGGCATTCTCAAAGAACACCAACTTCAGTAAATGTGGTGAATGTATTGTGTTGAAAGCACAAATGAAGTTAGCAACTACAAAAGAGTTGGAAGAAACGGCACGCGCTAGATTGAACAAACATAACAAGATCGTTATGTGCGGAAGACATTGCTACTATGCCCACAGAATCATGTCAGAGAGGTTTCCAAAGGAGTATTTGAGTATTATCCATGATAAAATGGATAAAACAAAGACTTCAATTCCAAGGCTACGCGTCAAATCAAAATCTATTGTAGGAATAAACTTGGGTTTGTCATTGACAGGTATGCTAACACATGGGCATAAGACAGGAGGTTTTGGTCATTTCTCCCTACCATTTGTACATATGGGATCACAATTTACCATTACATCACTTGCTAAGTGCTTTAGGGACCTTGAAGACCCACATCTTGATATGTATGGTGATCTTCTTTATGACAGTGGAAGTTCAAGAAGCCCACTTTCAAATGCATTACTTGACACCTCTATTTACTCAAAATGTAGAGTGTACAAGGATGAATTTTTATCTCATGGAAGATTAGAAAATCAAGATATCGATTTTAAACCTCTTCCTCCACATTTATTGTTACAATTGGATAATACAGCAAGTGATAATAAAAACCGTTATCTTTTCATGTTTCTATCACTTCTCACTACACTTGGTGTCTTCATCACTATTGAGGTTGGGTTCTTGCTCGTGGGACACACCCATGAAGACATAGACGGGACCTATGGGAGAATGTCTTCCAGCTTGAAAAGTAAAGATATATATTCTCTACCTGAGATGATGGATACATATCGCAAAATTGAAGAAAAAAGAGTGTTTCCACCTAAACTGATTGATAAGGTGTATGACTTCAAAAGCTTCCTTAATGGATACATCAAGGAAGGAAAAAATGCACTAGTTGGACATCTTAATGTTCAGTACTTCCAATTTCTTGTACTCAATGATGTTCCGGTATTAAGGTATAAAGAATCCATAAGAGATGTTGAGTGGTCAGAACCAGTTGAGTTATGGAATACAGACGATGAAGGTCGATCTAAACTGCCCATAGGGAAGCCATCTTTCTTACATCCCAAAGAGAATGAAATCTATTTAAAAGAACTAAAAGAAGGAATAACATCATACATAAAAATGTGGAAAGACACAATGGGTGGTGAGGAATTGCCAATTGTTACACCAGAATGGAAAAATAAGGTAGAGTATTGGGAAAGAGTTCTTGATACTTTATATGAAGATTACAATGATCATGATTCATCTTCTGAGGATTTCTGGCCCACAACAAGGCAAACTCCAGATGTTGGTCGTAATGCGCTTCATGCAATCTCAAATATTATGGATGGGGATTTTGATACTATGACAGGTGAACCCGTGTATGTTGGACCCAAGTGCAATAAGCCAAAGACAACATTCAACCCTATTAATGATGTTGAGAAAGGAAAGATGTTGCTAGTTAGATCAGGAAATGAGGAAGAAGGGGAGATGATTTGGATGGCAAAAGCCACCTCAAATATATTTCAAGATGATGAAAGTGATACTCTTCATGTTAAAGTTGATTGGTGGAAGCCCGGTTCAGGGAAATACAATGGAAAAGTATTAGAGGAATATTGGGTACCAAATCCTGATGACATAGAGCTTGGATCTATTCCAATTGATACCATAGTTTGGGCATGGATGGCTAAGAAAGAACATTGCAAGAAGGCCAAGATAAATAAACATGGTGTACATGCTGTCCTTGACCTACTTGAACGAATAACATGAGATTAGGTGGAGATGATTCATGGATGTAATTTTGTTCTTTGGAGGACCAATTAATACATGAAGAAACATTTTTCAATTTTTCTTGTATATTGAATATTTTCTTCAAATTTATTTGGGGAGTTTTATATTATTTGGTACAAATATGAAAATTTTGTTTAAATTGCAATGTATTCATGTGACGATACATCATGCAAATTACATGACACCATGAAATATTAAACTTTAAATGCTTTGTTTATATTAACATAACTTCTCCCATAACTTGGATAATCAAGTCCAATAATGCACTTAAAATCAATATCTTCTAGTTTTGGCCTATTAAAACTATACTGGAGTTAATTTGGCATATTAAAACTATATTGGAGTTAATTAGCATTGTTTTCAATGTAATACGTTCAAACACCAAACAATATCTAACATGGAAATTACAAATTCCAATGCTTTGTCAAGATCGACATAACTTCTCACTCCATCAAACTTGGATAATCAAGTTCAATAATACATTTAAAAGCATCATCTTCTAGATACGATCTATTAAAACGATAATGTTGGGCTAGCTAATTCGTATTTTTTTCAATATAATACATTCAAACACTTCATGAATATATATTATAATAAAATAAATTAAACTATACTAGTTTGTTTCTATTCCAATTCATAACAAAATTATTTATTTTGATCATTAAAAAACATGCCTAGACTTATAAAATATTTTCTTTTGACATCTGTAAAATGTTTCCAATAAAAATTACCAATAAAAGTTCATAATAATTTGATTTTGATTGTTAAATGACACACAAATACTTATAAAATATTTTGATTGTTAAATGCACTACCAATAAAAATTCATAATAATTTGATTTTGATTGTTAAATGACACACAGATACTTATAAAAAAAATTGATTGTTAAATGCACTTTTAATAAGTTTAGTGGGTTTTCACTTTTGTATTTGTAAGAAACAAAAATGTACTTCAATGTTTCTATTCTAATTCATTGATTTCAAATGTAGTCCAGTAAAGCACTTACAAGCAACATATTATAGACTGTCCATAAAAACTTTATTATGGGAATAGCTAATTAATGTTTTTTAATGTAATATGTTCAAACATTTCAAAAATAAATACTGGACATACAACATATTATAGACTTTGTATATAAAAACTTTACTATGGGAGTAGCTAGTTAATGTTTTTTCAATGTAATATGTTCAAACATTTCAAAAATAAACACTGGACACTTGCAATAACTAGAATGGGTTTTCCCTCTTTCTTCATGTATTTGAAAAAAAAACAATTGTACCATAAAATTTATATTCTAATTAATAAATTTTTTTGACCTTAATTGGTATACTTAGACTTTATCCAATACAATATTTTCTCTTGTTGGCTCTAAAATAGTGCCAACCACATATCATAATATATAGTATTGAATAATGAATATTTCTTTAAATGTTAGATGATTATATTTATATTATAAAAAGGAATCTAGGCTTAACCAATCAACATAATCCAAAGTAATAATTGATAGTTAACAATGTCCAAAACATGTAGAAACTTCTGGGCTCATAATAATCCCATAAAATGAAGGGAAAAAGTGAAGTGCCTAAGTATCTATTGTGCTATATACTTGACAAAAATGTCCTCAGGCATACAATAGACAATACATATAAAGGGAAGAAAATAAAATAGAGTATGACCTAATTTTCCATGTTGTTGCTCGTAGATATGTTATTGATTATTTTTCTAGTCAATATTATAAAGATTATTAGGGGTAGTGTCATCATCCACAAGTACAATATTACAATGACTACAGGAGCTAATACGTCTTCATGGTATTAGAGGTTTCACCTAATTCGTAGACATTTCCAGTTCTCGTTGTGTCTTGAAGTTGAGCAAAACCCCCCATGTTCTAGCCACCCATTATCAAGATTGAGAATTACTAAGTTATTATGCCAATACATAAATTTGTTATAGTAACAAACACATTGACTGTTATGTCATTAAATAGCTTTCTAGGTCACTTTAAAATGGCGACAATCTCTTACTAATATGGTAATTCAACACATGCACAATATATGCTTTATCAAATTATAAATAAAATGGTTAATACTTTCAACATACAAATAATGCCATTAGATAAATTAATAGGAAAGAAATATTAATACAAATTACAAATTATAATAATAAAATAATGTAAAGAATCTAAGTTTAAGCATAGGAAGATATGCTTCAAATTAATATAAATTTGATTTTATATAGCTTATAATGATAATATTGTAAAAAAAATGGTGAATATATAGATTGAAATGAGTGAATTAAGTAATTTTTAGGTTTTTCATTTTTTGAAAACTCAATCTTGTTGAAGTTCTAAATTCCAAATCCGTACTCGACAATACATATAAAGGGAAGAAAATAAAATAGAGTATGACCTAGTTTTCCATGTTGTTGCTTGTGTATATGTTACTAATTGTTTTTCTAGTCAATATTCTAAATATGATTAGGGGTAGTGTCCTCATCCACAGGTTCACTATTACAGTGACTATATGAACTAATAATTTTTCATGGTATTAGAGGTTTCAGCCAATTCCTAGGCATTTCCAGTTCTTGTTGTTTCTTGAAGTTGAGAAAAAATCCCCATGTTCTAGCCACCCATTATCAAGATTGGGAATTAATAAGTTACTATGCCAATACATAAATTTGTTACAGTGACAAACACATTGACTGCTATATCATTAAATAACTTTGTAGGTCACTCTAAAATGGAGACAATCTCTTACTAATATGGTAATTCAACACATGCACAATATATGCTTTATCAAATTATAAATAAAATGGTTAATAATTTCAACATACAAATAATGCCATTAGATAACTTAATAGGTAAGAAATTTCTTGCAACATCTATTGTTCATGAGATGAGGTAAACCTTGATCAACTCAAATATTAATACAAATTAAAAAATTATAATAATAAAATAATGTAAGGAATCTAAGATTAATATTCGGAAGATATGCTTCAACTTTATATAAATTTGATTTTATATAGCTTATATTGATAATATTATAAAAAAATGGTGAATATAAAGATTGAAATGAGTGAATTAAGTAATTTTTTGGTTTTTCATTTTTCGAAAACTCAATCTTGTTGAAGTTCTAAATTCTAGATCCCTTGTATAATTCCAAATTTAATGAAATATGTGTTTGAGAGAGAAAAATACCATCTTCCATATGCCATATCTGAAGACCCAAGAAATAGTGCAATATACTGAGATCAGTCATTTCAAACTATTTTTGAAAATCACTTTTCATACTTTGAATTACTACAAGTTGGCTGCCAGTGATGATAAGATCATCTACATAAAACACAATAATGAGGATATTATCACCAAATTTCTTAACATACATATTCGGATCAGATATAAAGACTTGTGTAATTTGCATACTAAACTTGATGATTCAACATAAATAAAACCAAGAGGTTGTTGCATATAAATGTATGAACATTAAGATCACCATTTAAAAAAACACTTTTAACATCCATTTGGTGTATTTCTCATTTATAAGATGCAACAAGATATAAGATGGTTCTTATTGTATTCATTTTAGCAACATGAGCAAAAGTTTCATTATAATCAATACCTTCAATTTGATTAAAACCTTTTGCAACTAATCTAGCTTTATATTTTTCAATATGTCCTTATGCAGTGAACTTAGTTTTATAAACCCATTTGCAACCAACTAAATTATTTCCTGAAGGAAGAGGAACAAGAGACCAAGTCTTGTTCTTCGTAAGTGATTCATACTCAATAGACATAGCTTAATCCCAATGAGGTTTACCCTTATCTTGAGCATAAGAGGTAGGATCATCTGTGGCCAAAACGTTGGTCATAAGAGCAAATTTAGATATAGTTCTACAAGTATCGGAAGGATTACCGATATCACTACTTGCAAATTCAAGACTTTTTCGGGCTCAAACAGGAAGATTAGAAGGAACATAAGTCACTTCAGGAGCTTCGGGACATTCAAGTGGAACACTTGAAGAAGAGGGTGATCTAAGATCAATAAGAGGCACAGAACTGGAAGAAGGAGTAACAAGAGACAATGGAATATTCAGGGTAACATGAGTTTCTACAGACTTAGCGGTGAAGATACTTCAGCAAATTGAACATCTCTTCTGATTATGACACTCTGATTAGAAGTATTAAATAACCTATAAGCCTTGGAATCTTCAGCATAACCAATGAATATAGACTTGCTACACTTGGGTTCTAACTTTTTTTGTTTGTCATCAGGAATATGAGCCCAACATTCACAACCAAACACCTTAAAGTTACTTATATCAGGTTTTCTTCCATTCCAATTTTCCTCAAGGGTAACATGCTTAACATATTTTATAGGAATTCTATTTAAAATAAAGTTAGCACAACTTATGGTTTCAGCCCAAACTTTCTTGTGTAATCCTTTAGAATAAAGCATACGTCTAGCCATTTCAACTAAAGTTCTATTTTTTCCTTTCAACAACACCATTTTGTTGAGGTGTGTAAGGAACAGTCTTTTGATGTTGAATTCCATGTTTAGATAAAAAGACTTCAAATTATTTCTTAGCAAATTCCTCCCCATTATCATATCTCAAAGTATTAATCCTTTTACCAGAATCATTCTCAACCAATGATTTAAATATTTGAAACTTAGGAAATGTTTCACTTTTATTTTTCAAAAAATAAACCCATAATTTTCTACTAAAGTCATCATTACAAGTAAGAAAATAAATTGCATGAGACATAGAAGATACTTCAAGAGGACCAAAAATGTCACTATGAATTAATTACAAAGGTTCTTTAGCACGCCAAGTTTTACCCTTATCAAAAATTTATCTATGATGTTTATTAAGGACACAACCTTCATAAACACCTTTAGTAGACGACGTATTAGGCAAGCCATGCACCATTTTAGTTAACATTTGCATTTTACCATGTTAGAATATTGTGAACATATGAAATAATATCATAACACAATATAAAATATGGAAAGCATTACTAGTCTATCATTCTATCTACCAACCAACATAAAACATGAAATAAAATTTTACCGAAGAAAGTAGAGCATAGCAACCTGCTTTGATGCCATGTTAGAGTTATAGATCTACTAAACTAGCTTACCTATATAAGAAACCATTAACATATCAACATAAATAAGAACAGAAAAAGAACATGGAAAAGAATACACCATATATACATGGTTCACCCAATTGGGCTACGTCCACGGGAAGGTTGACTTCTATTACCTCCAGAAATCTCCTTCAATCTTACAAAGAGAGCAACTCCAAATAACCCCAATACAATATAGAAGAGAGCATGTGAGCATAATACAATGTGTTGTGATGAATGATGGAATGTGATGTTATGATATGATGTGACTCCCTTGAACCTATTATATACCAAGAAATGAGGAGAAATTACTTTCAGGATGATCATGCGATGATGATGTGCATCAGGATGATGTACTATATGATTATGATCAGTATGATCATGAGTATCAGGATGATACTCCACGGATGGATTGTACAGGTAGCATGTAAAAGATCATGAAAGATATGATAGTCTGTGATCGGATTCTCTTTCGAGGTTTTGCTACAAGTAGCATAGAAAATATCATGGGAGATCCGATAGTCTGTGATCGAATGCTCTTTCGAGGTTTTGCTACAGGTTGACCCTAGACAGGTTGTGCAGGTAGCATAGAAAAAGATCCTGGGAGATCCTATAGTCTGAGCTAGGATGCTCTTTTGAGGTTTTTCTACCAGAGGCATGTAATTATCCCTAGAGATCCTATAGTCGGTGCTAGGATGTTCTTTAGAGTTATTGCAGGTTGCAAGACACTCTTTTAAGGTTTTTCCTAACCACATGTAAAAGATCCTGGGAGATCCTATAGTCTGAGCTAGGATGCTCTTTCGAGGTTTTGTGGTGGGGGTCACATATAATCAGCCCTGGAGATCCTATAGTCTGTGCTAGGATGCTCTTTAGAGTTCTTGCAGGTTGCACGACACTCTTTTAAGGTTTTGTGACAGTCAACATGTAAAAGATCCTAGGAGATCCTATAGTATGAGCTAAGATGCTCTTTCGAGGTTTTGTTGATGCACATAATAAGTCCTGAGGATTCCACAGTATGGCCAGAGATGATGAAGACTTGCAGGAGGCTAGGCCTACAACCAACATGAAAAAGGGTTGGCTCTGTAGAACTTCCTACGATGAGAAGAATTATGAGATAGCCCAGTGATCGAGATGTCGAGTACAGCAACAATGATGATGATGCTCTGTGATCTAGTGATGATGATCCAACTACAGTATTGAAGACTTGTGTCTATATGTATTGATGACTTGTGTCAAGAGAATACCTTCCTAGTTAAGAGGAAGTGTTGATGTATTTGTAACTTCGGAAGATATTCACTTGTATATTGTATGTATTACATTTGTACTTTATTTGTATCCCCAACGGAGATGTATTATTCCTCCGATTGGAAGTGTCGTCATTTGTATTTGCAAGTGTCGCAAGTTATATTATAAGTGTCACAACTTATATTTGATGGGTTATTATACCACCTCAATGGGGTCGGCCCTGTATGAGTCATGTGGGTTAAAGGGTTATTAGACCACCCTAGTGGGGTCGACCCAGTCAACATTATGTTAAGTGGATAAGTTGTGGCCGACCTAGTTGAGTAAAGGTCAAGTGAAAGTTAAAGTATAAATAGAGAGTGTGACTCTCTCATTTGAGACATTCTCTCATTCACTCACTTCGCATTAGTGAGAGAGAGGAGGAGTGTGCACAAGTGGAGGAGGAGTAGCTACTGCAGACATTTATCTTTTGAGGATTCATCTTGTTTATCTTTGTATTGGTGCTTATTCTATCTTTGAGGAAGTTGCGGGGTTTTTTACCTTCTTGTTTTTCCCCGGTGAAATGCTTTGTGTCTCTTGTCTCTTATCTCTTATGCTTGATATGCTATACATGTTGTTCTCTCAATTGAGATCCTAGTTCAAATTGAATTAAATACTGAAAAACTAACAAGGGACTTGTCTCAGTTTTCATGGGTTGAAATGGTAAGTTAATCTATTATTTGTATCCACAATAACAATCAAAACAAAATCAAGCTTTCATGTGACCTAGATAACATTACAGGACATTGATTTTTATCACATATTTTGATAAATGAGTCTCGATTCTATTTATTCCTTTTAGAAATTGCCTAGTTAGACCTTAGTAAAATAGTGTGAGTCCTTGAAACTTTGAAACACAACTTTAAAATAAGTTGAACTAATTAATTTCCCGTAGAACCTACGTCAGTTCGATGACAAAAGAAATTGTCAGATGTTATATTACTTGTACAACATTACATTACTTGTACATCCCACATCAACACCATATCTCTTTATTTCCATGTGGTCATGATCAACTTACAAATACAATGCTTTAAGTGCATTCTTCCCAGGTGGTGGCCCATTATCTATTATTGAGAAACACATCAAAATAATGGTGACACTCGTTCTTGTTATTGAACACATGAAATCAAATAGAGACAAATGTTGCTCAAGATCTAATTAACCATCACAAGCGATGATAGGTAGAATATTCGTTCTACTTGCACATATGCCTTAGGAAACTCATCAATATCTTTTAATACTTACATAATAATTATTTATGCACCTATCTAAAAGCATTTGCCTCCAATTACTAAGATTTATTATACTTGAAAGGTGTTCTTACCTACTATAGTCCTCTAATTGGTTCAGTATATCTTGTGGATGTAACTAACAACTGCAACAGTCATTACCTAGGTGATATAGAAAATACAAATGCCACTGTCATATGTTGAGTGCCTCGCAGGGAAACCAAGTTTAGAGTTCTGTAATGCCAAATTATACTAGAGGAAAAAATGGGTTGAAGCCAATCGTAATTACACACATATAATGGGTTTCTAGAAGTTTTGGTTTGTGATATAGGAATAAATCATAGCATGAAAGTTGTTAAAGCAATGGAAAATATAAACTTGAAGGAAAATCATTTTCCTTTTGCAACCCTTGCAGTTGGTTACAACAAGAGTCCGAAGTTGGATTCTAATGAGAATATGTTAGATCGAATTGTTTAGAGTCGAAAACAATATAGACACCACTTCAAAGCCTTCTTGCTTCATGCCATATTACGACATGAAAGTGCAGTCCGAGTATTGACGAAAATGAAGCATGTTAATATCGAGTGTAGATGTCGAGTAATCAACATTTATTCCAACATGTCACATAGTATATGTTCTCACACTAATCACAGTAGTCTCACATTCTTCTAATGTTTGCTCCATAGCAAGAGACTTGTTGGATCCTTGGGATGTATTGAGCTTCTCCAAAACGATAGGGTCCTCGTCTCCTACAATAAAGTAGCTCACATCCAATATTGATTACCTTTATTTACATAGGGAAACAATGCTAAGACATGGAAATAAGTTATGAAATTACATATTGCATTTAAGAAGCAAGCTGGTAGATCAAATCTAGGCCTACCAGTATAAGCGATGCCAAATCTCACCTCACAATTTCAAGCTCAGGGGCTACTCCTTCCATACCAACTGCAATCTCTTAGATAGATGATTTGACAAGATACAAACGTTTGAGCCATTGAGGTAGTATACATCATTTGTTTCATATGTATTTGATTTTCCATGCATGATTTGATATTATTCACTTTGAGGATTTTGTGTGTAGAATATTGACAAAAGAAGAGGATTAACACACATGATTGAATTAGAGCATATTTGGAATTGAGAATCCAATGTTATTGCACTCAAGCGCAAGGGGAAAGAGGGAAATAAATGAATGGGAGGGAAACCAAATGAACTGTTTTAGTTCTAGGGAATCCATCATTGGTGTGAGTTTTGCATCTAGCTGACATTCTATCCCCATTTCATTCCTTTCTCCACTTGCATAGAGTCCTTGTGCCTCCATCCATTCTCACATCAAGCTAACACAACTATATGTAAAAACCCATCACAAAGTAACAAGTGAATTTTATGATAAAATCCATAACAAGCAAGCGAGTTAGTTCTTTTCTACAGTATGATTTCTTACAATAGTGTGCAGCAATAATGAACTCGAGCTCTGAAGACAAGAAGCCATAAGTAGAGAAAAGAATAGGATGTAGTATGCGGGAGTGAGCAAGAGTGTTCAGGATTGCAATATAAGGAAACCAGAAAGAGAAGGTAATAGAGACTCATCCCTGAAGCATATACTTTTTTATTATAGTATCTCTCTTAGCATAACTACACCACTGTAGTCGAAGGTCACATATCGAATGAAAAAGAAGTCCACACATTGATAAAGCTTTGTTCCAAATGCAAAGAAGATTAGAACATGCCATGTACAAAGAAGGCCACACATCGACAAATGCACGTGCATGTAGTGAAGCACAAAAAATGAATGGAAAATGCAAACCAATAGTGAACATGAAACATCTAATGTGTTGAACTAATGCTAACAAGTTTGGTAGCATTATTACAAAAGAGCTATAGATGTATTACATGTATGAATTAATTTGTGAAATAATGTAAGTTTCAAAGGGAAAATTACTCCCCGGCCTCGATATGAGGCCAAATAAGACATCCATGTTTTTTATTCGTGGAATGGCGGTTTCATGTTTTTTCCAACCAAATTTTGTTTAATATACTTAAACCTATATAGATTTTTGTGCAAATTATATAAAACGATGGTAAACCAATTACAAGAGTCCTTTCCAACTTGAAAGACAAGGACTAATAAGAGATATTTGATTTTATCAATATATATTTTATTAAAAGAACATTTTTTTAAGGATACAATGTTTTGATAAAATGATATTTTCTAACAACTCACTATTATTAAGTATTAATAATAAATTAATTTATCATTATAATAAAATTTTAAAATATAGAACTTTTGATAAATGTACAAATATCAAAATATTGTTTAATAATTTGAATTTTCGAATTTTCATCACAACATTAAAATGTTGTGATGATTTTAACTTCCATAACAACATTAAATGTATCACATATCTCATGATCACATAATATTATCATTGTAATTGGTGTATATGTCATTTTTAGGTGTTACTTAATGAAAGGTTGGATATTATGTTTTCTTGAAATCCCATCTCATTTGAATTTATGTGTAATGAGTATAGTGAATCCTCGTCATTGTTACAATCAATATGTCATTTATTGTTTATACTTAATGTATATCTCCCATATACTTCGATAATGAGTACTTTTTCTTTCTATACAAAGTTTCTTAATTACAAGCATTTTGGATAAAAACTCTATCAAGTTAAGTGAAAATTAATAGCATGTATCTTCTTAATTAAATATATATATATGAACATATACAAATTGGAGATTGTGAAGATTAGAAAATTGTAAAATTGTGCTTGTAACTATAAACATTGTGATTTTGATCATTTAATTTTCAACATCAACAATTCATTACTTTTTTTTAATTTGTAGATTAATCATTCTTATTCTATCAATTTTATACATTTTTATCTATTTTTTTGTAAGCTTCATAGAAAATTATATTAAAATACAAAAGAAGTATATGCACAGAAAGACCGAGAGCTTACATAGGATGCTCTTTGAACCATAACAACCAGTAAATCATCCTGAAATGACTGCATAAGCTCATGGATACATGAAATCCTAAAGCTAGAGGTCTATTGAACCAATAGAGTATGGAATTATTACAGAGGGCCTGAGTAGGAATTTAGTAAAAAAAAACTACTAGAAATACCAAAACTGTAATGATTGTCCAAAATGCTACCTATCCTATGGAAAAAATACCACGTGTTGATCAACATGCTACCAAAAAATAGACCTGCAAAAAAAGAAAAGGGCCTGTCTGAGCTACTCAGACTTGCAGACCGGGTCTTCTTTTTCTAATAGCCCCTCAATTATTAGGAAATTGTATTCTTTGGAGCTGGAAGTATCATCATGCACATATTTGGCAGGAAAAGTAGCAGTTTTGATGAAAATGGAGAAATTCACCATACCTTTTCCATCAGTATGCTTGCACTTGACTCCACTGGTTGAGGCTATATTGGTTTTGTCCATCAACTGTTTAATGTTGTTGAGATGAGGTCCTTGTTGCATCAAAGGCCTGGAAATATGAGAAGCAACTAGAGAAGAAGATGAATGCAGTGCTGGATCATGAGTAGGAGATGGAGAGGGGGTAGGAGAATTCCCCTACGAGAAATTTTGAGCCTGAAGGAGGAGTTGGGCCAAGGAATTTTTTACTATCTCGTAATGTCTTCTTCTTACCGTGGCTCTTTAACCAATAAGCTGCTGGAGGACCAATTATTCCTCCCAATCGTGCATAATGGTTCTTAGGTGGTAAGGGATGGAGCTATCATAACCATTATCCGTTATTCCTCCATGGCCTCGTCGGCCATGAAGTTCTCTACCTTTGCCACCCCGGTGTGGAACAACACGAATGTGACGAGCCATAGCATGAATTCTGCCTTTGTTGATGCTCAATCGAGGTATGGGAGGATCCCAAACAATCCACCAATGCTGTGTGCCCAAAATGAGGCCAAATTCGAATGGAGAAAGCTCACCCCCGATGTAAGAAAAGCTTCCCAGAATTCTCAGAAACAAAATCTAAGAGCTAGCTTGTTGAAATATGGGGAATAAAAACTAGAATTTACCTTGTTAAAATGCAGGTGGCTGGGCTCTCGTAGGGCCATTAATCCACATAAGGCCTTCATCATTATCCTAGTACCTTCCACAGGTCGTTGGAATGCATAGAGGACCAACAATAATAAGGAGCCAAGCATTGGAGCCTAGAGCTCTTAAATGAGCTAGGTGAGAGTTTCAAGAATCGGCTGCGTGGAGGGCGGCTAAGGCCTCCACGCTGGTTGTCTCGTTCACCACCAAATCACCCACAACTACAAATACATTTTTATCTATTATGATGAATATTTCTTCTTAATTTTTTTAACAACACTAATCATCTTAAAATTTACTTTAAATTCCTTTACTTTACTTTTTTTCATTATTAATTTAACTAACCATCTAATCCGCTACCATGTTTTCCATTCTTCCATGTTAATCATTCTATTAGTATGTGAATATATACATCATCCCCATAAATTCTTAAAGTATCCATTCCATTCTTTCTTCCTTCAATAAATCAATGAAGATTATGCTTTTATTTTAAAATAAATAATTGAGTGAACTTCCACTTCTATATCTTTGGCATTATTAATATTTGTCAATATGCAACATCCCGAGTGCGAAACACTATAACTCAATATTTATTTTCTGACCTTTTATACATTAAACCAAAATAAAAATAAAAACAAAATGGTATGAGTATATTTTATTCTCCAATACTTACACTAAGATTACCTTTGCTATAGCCAGAGTTGTTCGGCCACTTTTGTGCGGTGGAAATAAACACATTTTTCTTCAAGGTGTACGGAGGGCCATATCAGTCCAAAAACCACATAGGTGCATGAACCATTGGGTCAACCAATGAAAAAGATAATTTGTTTTTCGTTGGTACTACAATGAAAAATAGAATCTCTTAGTGGGTCTATCTGATACGGGTTGTAATATGGATGCTTCCAGGATCAGAATATGTGTACAGGTTTTCTGATCAGATTTTGTTATTTGAGAAGCATTACCTCCATGTCAGCTAGATTCCTCGCTCATGGAGCGAATGGAATCTTGCCACGTGGATGGTTGTGCTTCTCCACAACCTGCCTTTTGCCAATGTGCCGCTGTTTCGTTGAAAAATGGTGAGTTTTCCCGGTTTTGGTTGATGCAAGCAAGGCATTCCATTGCTTGTTCGAATTTCGCAGCCTAGTCTAGCATATTATACAGAGGTAACAATACTTTTGCGAAAATATTTTCCTTCATTACCTGTAAAGCTGCGTCTACTGATGGACCCCATAGCTTCCCAAGCTGAAATCACCGTGTCCAATATAAACACATGCCTTGAATAAAACCAGTGTGCCTTTGTCTAACAACACATGAGCCCACTGCGAGTGCAGAGAGCTACTACCTTAGCCAAAATTGGGTAATTTACTATAAGAAGAGTAATAGGTTTCCAACCACCGATTGAGTCTCTGGTTCAGGGTTGTGTGAATGTTGATGCTCCGGCGTATTCAATTTGAAAGTTGAATGTGTTACATCTAAAGTCAGAGAATTCCTGAGCCCTTGTTCCAGACTCCTCACCGGCACGTCGCTATATCGTGTCGCGGCTCACCGACGACCAGCGCAAGTGGTTCGCAATTTTTTTTTTAGTTTTTTTTTCCCTTGGACGGCGACCGACGACACAATTAGGTGGCAGAATGGTCTGCGATCTCGCCAGCGGCAATCGACAGATTTCGCAAATATTTTTTTGTCTTTCTTTTCCCTTGGACACCGACCGACAACCAGCGACCAGCGACATAGTCAGGTGGCAGAATGGTCTTCCATCTCGGTAGCGACCGCCAACCAACATGATTACTCTATTGGTCAGGTTTCCATTTTGGTCACTGCAGAATGATCTTGCCAGGACAAAATACGTAAGCTTTAGAATCCCATTATTATCAATCAACAGATTAGATCCTGTTTAAAGCATAATATGTCATTTTCAAAGGTTTGTTTCAATAAGCACATCCCATAATGAAACAAAGACAAGAAAAAATAGATTGATAAAATCAGGAATTTACCTTTGATGTCCCGATGCAAAACTTGGTTGATATGACAATAGTGAGGCCCAATTAACAATTGACTCATATAACACTGAGCTACAGAAGCATTGGTTACATCCACGGTCTCTATTTGTAGACATTGAATTACATTAAGAGGAAATGTAGCACAAAGATGAAAAATGAAAAAGTCGATTAATTTTTTCATCAATCTCATACCTTAATCTGAGGAACAGTAAAGCGCATTCCTCGTCTATCAGCTAAAACAGTCAGATCATGATCCATGTATTCAAAGACCATGTATCTCTGAATTTTTTTTTATCGGTATCACTTATGTTGCTCCAATGGCAACAATATCACCTATGGAAGCGTCTTATGCATCTTATGCATTTATTTTAACAAATTACACAAAAAAAAATAGGAATTAAGAATTTACGGATTAAAACAAACCGATGCAACTCTGCATGAAAAAATATTACGAGATATACACTTTTTTTCTACAGTTGAGCATTCAATTACGAATTGGACATGGAACAACTTTCCATCAGGTTTGCCACAGCAAAATTTATTTCTTTGGGTCTAATCAATCACGAATTTATGAATATTGATTCAGTAGTACTCATCTCTGCCTATGGACGTATTTGTGAATTTGATGGATTGGACCTTCTGGACATTCTATCTTTTGCAGATACGAGAACAGATTTCAATGCAATAATGGTTAAATGTGCTCAGACACCAATGCACCGCCTTTACTTCTAATAGTTTATAAATTTGGATGGGTGAAGCTTATGTGATTTTATTCTTGTTTTCTATTGTTATTGTGTCTTAGTTTCTTCTTTAGCTCAATGACCCTCTTCAGGAGATAAAGTTTCTTGTTTTCTATTGAAAATCAAGGTTCTTTACTAAAACCAAAGTTATATTTGTTGTTATAATAACTCATATTTCTTCTTTGGTGTCTCAATTACGATTTATTTACTCATTTTACTTGTATGTTCAACCTTTAAAGTTATAATTTAATCATGTATGTCATTTATTTACTGGTTTCAGATGAAATGATGGTTGACTAACTTTTGTGCTACAACAGATATTTTCTCCTAGATAAATTTCCATTCCACGAAAAAAAATAAAAAATAAAAAATAAAAATAAATAAATGAAATAAAATAAAATAAAAATAAAATAAAATAAAAAATAAAAATAAAATAAAAAATAAAATAAAATAAATAAATAAATAAAAATAAGTAAATAAATAAATAAAATAAAATAAAATAAAATAAAAAATAAAATAAAATAAATTTTTTTTACTCACAATTTTGTTTTTCCCTCCTCTGCAGTAATTTTCCCTGGTCTGAAGTGTTTTTCCCTTTTCACAATTGTGTTTTTCTTTGTCTATGTTCCTATTCTGCTTTCTGCTGCAACAGGTTTTGTCTCCTAAAGAAGTTATCCATTCCAGAAATTAATTCTTTAATTTTCTCACAATTGTGTTCTTGTTTGCTATTATTATTGTGTCTCAGTTTTTTCTTCATCTCAACCAACCTCTTCAGGAGACAAAGCTTCTTGTTTTCTACTGAAAATCAAGGTTCTTTTCTGAACCAAAGTTATATTTGTTGTTATAATAACTCATATTTCTTGTTTGGTGTCTGAACTATGATTTATTTACTTGTATGTTCAACCTTTAAAGTTATAATTTAATCATGTATGTCATTTATTTACTGGTTTCAGATGTTTTATGCTACAACAGATATTGTCTCCTAGATAAATTGTCTGTTCCAGGAAATAACTCTTTTTTTTACTCACAATTGTGTTTTTCCCTGCTCTGAAGTAACCTATACTTCCTGTTCACTCCCTGTTGAAATTCCTTACTATCTATGTTCCTATTCCGCTTTCTACTGCAACATGTTTTGTCTCCTAAACAACTTATCCATTCCAGAAAATAATTCTTTAATTTTCTCACAATTGTGTTCATCCCTGTTCTGAAATAACCTATACATGTTGCTCACCCTTACTCACAATTGTATTTTTCCCTGCTCTGAAGTAACCTATGCTTCCTGTTCACTCCCTGTTGAAATTCCTTGCTATCTCTTCTGCTATTTTGCTTTCTACTGCAACATGTTTTGTCTCCTAAACAACTTATCCATTCTAGAAAATAATTCTTTTATTTTCTCACAATTGTGTTCATCCTTGTTCTGAAATAACCTATACCTGCTGCTCACCCCATGTTGAAATTCCTAGATGCCTCTGCTCCTTTACTAATTTTAGCTTCAAAACCATGTCCTCTCTTCTAAAATACTATGTATTTTTAGACTTACTAAAAAAAACTGCCACTTTACTATGACTGGTATATATTCAATTCTTTAAGTTTACCAATATAGATTTTTCCTCCTATAGAACTTGTCCCTTCCAATAGATGATTCTTTAATTTACTCAGAATTGTGCTTTTTCCTACTCTGAGATAACCTATACTTGCTACTCACCCCCTATTGAAATTCCTTGCTGCCTCTTTTTCTATGTTGATTTCTGCTTGAAAACCAGGTCCTCTCTTCTAGAACCCTCCCTGTTTTTAGACTTACGAAAAAAAAATCCGATGACATGTTACTGTTATATATTCAGTTCTTTAGGTTTACCAATATAGATTTTCCCTCCTATAGAAGTTGTCTCTTCCAGTAAATGATTCTTTCATTTTCTTAGAATTGAGGCTTTTCCTACTCTAAAATCAACTATACCTGCTGCTCACACCCTGTTGAAATTCCTTGTTGCCTATGTTTCTATTCTGGACTGTTACTGGTATATATTCAGTTCTTCAAGATTACCAATATAGATTTTGCCGCCTATAGAAGGAAAAGTCAGATTTAAGAAAAGTAATAAAAACTTAGCAAACCTTCATTACCTGGATACACAGTTATGAGTCTCCCCCAACATGAGCATGCATCATAGGTTTTTTAAAAATTGTTATTCAACATTTGATAAGTTTACTGATATATATTTTACCTCCTATAGAAGGCAATATCACATTTAAGAGAAGTAATCAAAAAATTAGCAAACCTTCATTACCTGGATACACAATTATGAGTATCCCCCAACATGAGCATCCATCATAGGTTTTTAAAAAAATGTTATTCAACATTTGATAAGTTTACCAATATAGATTTTGCCTCCTATAGAAGGTAAAATCAGATTTAAGAGAAGTAATAAAAAAATTAGCAAACCTTCATTACCTAGATACACAATTATGAATATCCCCCAACATGAGCATCCATCATGGGTTTTTTAAAAAATGTTATTGAACATTTGATAGTTGCAAAGAGCAATCCTTCAAATAAGACTTTAGCTGTTCGGTATATGTTTCTATTTGTTTTGAAGATTTGGAATAGTGTACAATAGTTCCAATTTGAATGATTATTAGTACTTCTTATTGGATCATTTCTTTTCTTCTTATAAACAAAATATTGTTTACTCAAAAAGGGTTTAGCTCCATTTTCATTCAAGTTCACTGAACTTGGGCATTCAATTTTTCCTTTTTTCTATCATCATCTTAAAAATAGGGCTCCAAGGACTGAAAGTCACCCCATAGAGTTTTACAAATAAATAGACATGCGCACAAAAAAATGACCCATCAAAGACAGTAGATTGAAAACCAAAATGATATTTTTAACATATATGCAATCACATATTTTAGACTCTATTTCTTGTTATAAATTACTAGCTTGAACACTGCAAATCAGTATCCACTTCATAGTCCTTTCACAAAACATCCTTATAGGCACTTAATATTTTCTAACCGAATATTGAATATATATAACACATCAAATCTACAATGTTTACCAGCTTACGAGCAAGGTCTAAGTTCCAAGCAGAAAACATCAAGAATTCATTGCAAGTCAACATTCAACCCATTGGAATATTAAAAAAAATATCTGTTTCTGATCTCTTTTGGCACTTGAAGGTCGCAAGATAGCTCACAAAACAAGTTTAGACTTACCAAAAAAAATGCCCCTTCACTATGACTGGTATATATTCAGTTCTTTAACTTTACCAATATATATTTTGCCTCCTATATAACTTGTCCCTTTCAGTAGATGATTCTTTAATTTACTCAGAATTGTGCTTTTTCCTACTCTGAGATAACCTATACCCGCTACTCACCCCCTGTTGAAATTCCTTGCTGCCTCTTTTTCTATATTGCTTTATGCTTGAAGACTAGGTCATCTCTTCTAGAACCGTGCCTGTTTTTAGACCTACCAAAAAAAAATGCCGCTGACCTGTGACTGTTATATATTTAGTTCTTTAGGTTTACCAATATAGATTTTGCCTCCCATAGAAGTTGTCTCTTCCAGTAAATGATTCTTTCATTTTCTTAGAATTGAGGTTTTTCCTGCTCTAAAATAAACTATACCTGCTGCTCACCCCCTGTTGAAATTCCTTGCTGCCTATGTTTCTATTCCGAACTGTTACTAGTATATATTCAGTTCTTCAAGATTACCAATATAGATTTTTCCTCCCATAGAAGGCAAAATCAGATTTAAGAAAAGTAATAGCAACTTAGCAAACCTTCATTACCTGCATACAAAATTATAAGTATCCCACAACATGAAAATCCATCATAGGTTTTTAAAAAATTGTTATTCAACATTTGATAAGTTTACCAATATAGATTTTGCCTCCAATAGAAGAAAAAATCAGATTTAAGAGAAGTAATAAAAAAATTAGTAAACCTTCATTACCTAGATACACAATCATAGGTTTAAAAAAAATTGTTATTCAACATTTGATAGTTGCAAAGAGCAATCCTTCAAATAAGACTTTAGCAGTTTGGTATATGTTTCTCTTCGATTTGAAGATTTGGAGCAGTGTACAATAGTTCCAATTTGACTGACCATCAGTACTTCCAATACTAAACAGGGGTTTAGCTACCTTTTCCTTCAAGTTCACTGAACTTGGTCATTATGCTAAAAGGTCAACAATCAACTTTTCCTTTTTTCTATCATCGTCTTAAAAATAGGACTCGAAGGACTGAAAATCACCCCATATTTCAGACTCCATTTCTTGTTATAAATTACTAGCTTGAACACTGCAAATCAGTATCCACTTCATAGTCCCTTCACAAAACATCCTTACAAGCACTTGAACAATAAAAAAAATTCTTGTTTCTACTCTCTTTTGGCACTTGAAGGTCGCAAGACAGCTCACAAAACAAGACCTGCAAACATTTCTAGCTACAAGATCTACTACCTTTCTATGGAATGCCCTGCCCTTTCTTTTAATAATGTTTCAATTTCTGTTGCCCTTTGTCAAGTGACATACAAGAGAACCAGAGATTGTTTCAATCGTTATGCACTAACCCATGCTATTTCTAGTTTCTATATACTCAGTAGTACTATTGACTTCTTATATTTCTACCAAAGTACCCTTTGTTTCATGGTAGATATGTTTAGCCGATTTCTTTTTAAAAAAGACTTGTTCCAAGTTTGATTAAACTATGGTACTGTTATAACCAACTGTGATATCAATTTTTAGATGAGTACTCCCCATAAGGAATATTCCCCAAAAAAAAATGTTTTGTTACTCTATTTTAGAATTAAAAAAATCACAAAATGAGAATTGACAAGCAGTTTTATATTTAACAAAATCACAAATTCAAAATTAATAGCAAGTTATTGTTCATATTCCACAATATCCAAATTATATTTCTATCTAATGTTCCCTTTTTCGTATGCTCTTAACCTTCTACCTACAACCTAACAATGTAAGCTTCAAAAAAAATAAACAATCTATGATGTTGTTTGTACATGTTTCCTTATTACTTTAATAGGCACGTTCATTGCTAAAAGGAAACCAATTTGAAACCCTTCATTTGCTTATTCTTCTATGTTTTACATGTTGTCCTACATGTTTTATATTTACACTTAATATTAATTTCACCCATTTTCCAGGTTACTTTTGTAGTGCAACTATTTTCAATACAACAGTATGGACACTCTATTGACCGAAAATGCAGTTTCACTTGTAATGAATGATGCTATTGACCTATGCCCACTTGTACAAGTTGTTGCTCTCGATCGAGTAAGCTCTCTTAATTCAACAACTACTTGCTACCGAATCACTATCTCTAATGGAATTCATAGCCACAATACATTGCTTCCAAGTAGCTACAATAGCACTATGGAAAACCACCAACTCCAAGCAAGTTCAATCATCAAAGTCATCAAGTGTACATGCAACACGATGCATAATGCAACATATGGTTTCCTTATCGCATTTTATTGTAACTTGATTTCAATTGCACTCCCAACAAATGTACCAGTTTTTTTACTTATACTTACTTACCTTAATTCTTCTTTCCAGGACGATCGCACTAGACATAATCAAAATTGTCACATTGCAAACAGCGATAGTTGGAGACCCATCACCTTTCAACTTAACCCCCATCTTTACCTCCCCCAGCAGTTCATCTGTTACAAGAATCAACGATCTTGATCCCAAGAACCCATCAGGTATCATACCTTGCTCGCAAAATGAAACTGGAAACCCTACTACACCTCCTCTTGATTTTACATCACTCAACGCTTCCAACAAAACTGGGACCATTCAAGGTCGATTTATTGCAAATACAAGTATGACTACCTACACCAATCAAAAACGGCATGGTCAACTTTTTGGCTTTGACCTTGTTAGTGCTACCAAAGATGAGCTTCATATCTCTACTTTCAATGAACTAGCCACCTTATTATATGATCAAATAAATGTTGGCATAGCCTACACTATCTCAAATGGCACAATTAAATTGGCCAACCCAACATAGAACCATTTGACAAGCCCCTTCAATGGTTTTCTTAACCCCTCGTCAACCATTCAACCATGTTTGGAAGAATGCCCATTAATCACTTTTCATTGCTTCCACTTTAAATCTATCCATGAAATCAAAATTACACCCCTCAATTCCATGGTTGACGTTATTGGAATTGTAATTTCTGTTTCCCCTACATCAACTATACGCAAAAGGGATGGCTCTGAAAGCATTTGACGAACAATTGGGTTAAGGGACATGTCCAGGTATAGCATAGACATCACACTTTGGGATGATCAATCCACAATTGAGGGTTCCCACCTTGGAAGCCTTCGAGGTTTGCCTACTCCCCCTATCCTTGCAATTAAAGGTGTGCATGTTACTGAGTTCAATGGAAAAACCATTGGAACCATATCCAACACCAGCCTCCTTATAAACACAAATATTGAGGAAGCTCAACTTCTCCAAACATGGTTTACTGACAATGGCTTCCATTCGGCCTCACCATCTTTGAGTAGAAAATCCAACTCGCCTTCTTCTAGCTCTTGCAAATGCATTTCCATTTCTGCTCTTCAAGCTCTCCAACCCTCTGAAAAAGCAACCTGGTATTCAATTATTGCTACAATCACCCATATTAACATCGATGACTTTCATTACCTTGCATGTCCTTTATTTGTCGATGGCATTCAATGCATGAAAAAAATTTCCCACAAAGTTGGTAATGTATGGCATTGTGAAAAATGTGATGGCGACTTTACAGAGTGTGCTTATTGATACATACTCAAACTTGACCTAATGGATGCCACTGGACAGCTATACGGTATCATAGCTTTTGATGATTCTGCGTAGCAACTGATGGGCATCTCCACAAAAGATTTATGCCTTCTCTCAAATGATTCAACATCTATTTTGGAAATAGTTCAATGTGTGTGTGCTTGAAAATACCTTCTAACCTTATCTATACAAACAGAGACTTTTAATTCAACATCTTGTTTGAAGGTGCTCCTCATCATGTCAGAGGAAGTTTCTTTATCATCATCACCTATTGATTCCCTTGATGGAAATGAACCCATTGTGCGTAATACATGTCCAGTTGCTCGCAAGATTTCAACTCTACCTTTGATAACACTTTCCCAACAAGTTTCTACTCTTCAATTCTACCTTTTTGTACTTCATACTTGCTACTTGTCCACTGCAAGCTTTTTGTATTAACACCGCTATGTAAATGATACTTTTATGTAGCAATGAGCATGCTTTAATATTATATGCTTTAGTTTTTCTGTAACATTTTGTTAAATTACGTATTCATTGCAACCTATCTTGCCACTTTCAAATTTATGCTTAGCATGAAGATTGATTTGTCAACTTTATACTTCTTTTCTTTATAAACACTTTTCAAAACCATTCACATTTGTTTCTTGCAACAACTTACCATAAATTATCCATGGTCAATTTATCTTTAACAATCTACCTTTGTTTGCTTATTCAATGGCTTAATATATAGTATGTTTCTCCTCAAACAAATGCATTATTAAGTTCTTAACCAAAAAAACATGTTTCTTGTAGCCATGTCAACAAATTATCACAATGATCAAATCAATGGACGTAGAAGAGTTCTATATGCTGAGAAGAAACAACAAAACAACAAGCGCCAATGCCTTCTATATAAAGTTGCTCGCCAACTTGTCAATATCCCTGCTCCATTTGACATTGTACAACCTCCCCTCCCACCCTCTACATCATCCACATCCACACAAAACAATCTAGGAAACATCCACCTACAAGGTATACAATAACAATTCCGTACAAGGTTGGACAAATTATCTCCCATGAATGTATGCTCTATATGCATGGAGTCTTATCCTGGCATTAAGACAGGGCACTTTTCTAATGCATTTTCATGTTCACGATGCATTGGGGAAAAAAAGCTTCATCGCTACTCCTTGGAAAACAACATGGATCCTGGGGTGCAACCACCTGTGCTCGCTGTCCTTACTCAAGTTGAGGAAATGCTCATTTCTCGTGTTAACCCAACTTTACAAGTCACTCATGCTCGTGGGGGGCAATATACATATTTTGGCCACACTTTTAGCTTCCCACAAGACATTACAAGCATTGCCACTTTACTCCCCCACTTGATCTTAGAGATTGACATCCTTATTGTTCATAAATTCAATCCTAACAAGAAGTCTTATGAATTCTTTGTTAGTCGAACACGTGTTCTTGCTACTCTCCAATTCAAGCTGTCAAATTATCCCTACTACAAGGATGTTCAAGTTAACTTAATTACATTGTCTTCTTTTCCTATTGAACCAACTGACATTTCCTCCCTTCTTCGCCATATCAGACCTGAGGAAACCCTACTTGCTAAAAATACCTCAAATGCTAATATTCAGTCACCCAGCTTCTTTGAACCCCATGAAGAACAATCCTCTTTTTTTATATCTACCCAGACAAATAGTAGAACTGAGGTTGATGAAATCAAACGCTTCTTGGCGACAAGCGATGCACCCACTCCACCTTGCATTGACTGGCCACCAATAGATACTTCCCCTATCAATGAATACAACACAATAGGCCTCCTCTCAATGGCCTTCCCAACCTTGTTTCCCACCGGAGTAGCAATGCTGAAACAACCACACATTGAAGAGGTTGGTATTGACAATTATGCACTCCACCTACTTCGATATCACAACAATCGATTTGGCCAACATCCTCATTTTCATTATTACATATATAATATCATGATGCGCAACCATCGCCATTCTACTGCTTCTGTGTTTGTAAAATGTAGCATTGAAGATACATTTCCTCCAATAGTCTCGGAGCTTCTACAACAATTACAAGAATTACTGAATGCTAAGATATCTGAGCAAGTCATGTGGTTTGGCTCCACCCTTCACGGGACATGCTCCTACTGGAACAAAAGCAGAGTTGAACTAACTGAGATGATCACACAACAAGGAACACCAACATTCGTCTTTACGCTCAGTGCAGCTGACACCAAATGGCTAGACCTGCATTCTTTCATGCCTGGACAAGCTCCAACAGCTTCACATCAACAATACCAATGGAGAATTTGCAACCTTATATCAAATCCACACTTTGCATCTCAATACATGGAAAAAAGATTCAAAATATTCCTAGAAGAGGTTCTTCAAAAAGGCCTTGCTACAAAAGACTATTGGTGCAAGTTCGTAACAAACCATATTCCCATCAAATTTCAATGTATTCAATACCTCAAATATTAATTTCTAATATTAATATTTTCCATGTAGATATGAATGGAAACATAGAGGATCAGCACATATACATGGCTTCTTGTGGATGCACAATGCACCCAAGATGGACACATTAGACTGGGAATATGATGCTAAGGTTGCAGATGCAAAACACTACTTTGACAAGTTTGTTACAGCATGGAATCCTCGCATCAACCATTCTCAAACCCCATTGTTCCACTCCTCAACTATAAAAGATCCATGCACCATTGGATCACATTCCATACTTGCAAGTGATCACTTACATGACTACGAAGAACTTGTTAATTGTGTCCAAAGGCATACAAAATGTTCCGAGTCTTCATGCCTCCGCAAAAAAGGGTCAACTCTTCAATGTCATTATGGCTTTCCATTTTAACTACAACCTACCTCTTCCTTATTCATTTATGCAAATGGATGAAAAACATACAACCCTACAAGGAATGATGCCCTCCTAAATATTCACAACCCTACCATGCTCTCCATTTGGCGAGCTAACGTTGATTTCCAACCTGTTCTCTCTAGACATGTTGTACTCAAATATATTTCAAAATATGCAGCAAAGGCAGATTCAAAATTAGAAACCTACCATGCACTTCTTTATCGTCTTGCACATGCAACTCCACATGATGCACCAGTCCTACAACCAATAAGACACTTCCTGTTAGAAACTATTTCCGATCGAGACATTGGCGCACAAGAGACATGCCACATGCTCCAAAAGCTCCCTCTTTGTATTTGTAGTCGTTCCTTTCTATCCTTAAATGTTAGCCAAAGTGTTTTTCGACGTATTTCCAATGATTGTCTTGATACCCCACCAACACCAGCCTTCATTTTTTACTACATGCAACGACCCCCTACACGTGAACATCTTACTCTTCTTGAAGTTGCATGCTCTTGGTCATTCTCATCTTGTAGAAAGCACTCCTAATGGAAACCAAACTACCCTCCCAAAATCGTTCGTGTCTTTCCTCGCTTCACTAGCATTCCACACATTTCTGAAGATGCATTTGTTTCCTTTTGTTGGAGTGAGCTCCTGCTATACAAACCTTTTCGCACCCTACACGATGACATTGGAGCAACCGAATTGGACATAACTTCTAATTGGATTCACATTAAAGACACATACATTGCATGGCATGTTCATCGTTTACTAGAAACCCCCAGCACACCTCCCTCTGATGACTCTAATTCTGCTTATAACCACTTACCCTTACCGCCTGCCATGGATGAATGGGAATTGCTTTCTCAACTCTGCCCTAGAAACAACCTCTATGTTGACGACCTTGACATGCTTGGCCATCATGATTTTGATAAAGAACATAATTGGACCGAAAACCATATTCCTTCCCACATGCATGCAACATCCATATCATTCACTGACCTCACGCGTTTGTCCTCCCACATACACCAATACACCTTTTCATCTTCATGTCCTGCTGCCTCCTTGTCTCGCACACAACGAATGGCCTTTGACCTTATCCTAAAACACTCGACAAGTTCTACAATCCCTCCCCCACTCAAAATGGTCCTTCAAGGCACTATGGGGATAGCCAATTCTTTCTTAATATCTTGCATTAGAATTGCACTCCATCCTGTCTCTAGCGACACACCTTCCCCCTTACTCCTCCTAGCTCCCACCGGTATTGCTGCGTTTAACATACAAGCCCTAACAATCCATTCAGCTCTTTGCATACCCATTGTTGAGATGCACCCTCTTGAAGGACAATCCCTTTCGTCCTTCCAAGAACAATTCCACCATATTCAGTACATCATCATTGACGAAATGAGTTTCGTTGCCCCAAAAATGCTTTCTTGAATGGATGATTGCTTACATCAAGCCTTCCCTTCCCATTCAACAACTCCCTTTGGTGGTTGTTCCATCATATTCCTTGGTGATTTTGGACAACTGTCCCCTGTAAAGGACATCCCCATGTATGTTGGTACATCTCGAGGGAATAGTCTATGGCGCACATTTGACACCTTTGTTACACTTTCAATTGTCTTTCGACAACAAGGGAACAACCCTTCTCAAGTTTCCTTCCGCCAACTCCTGCTTAATCTCTGAAATGCAACACCTACTTTTGAAGATTGGACCCTCCTCATGTCCAAAACAACCTCAAACCTTTCACATGAAGAGAACCATACATTTGACAACTGCACTCATTTGTACGCAACTAATAGCTCTGTTGAAATGCACAACAAACAGATGTTGAAACACCTTAACATGCCAGTTGCACATTACTTTGCAGAGCAAAAGAAACAACATCTCCAATCCTCAATAGACGATGAACAACTTCCATTCAAGGTTATACTAGCAATTGGTCAACAAGTCCTGTTGACAGCCAACTTGTGTCTCTACAGGTCTTGTAAACGGGCCGCTTGGGAAATTTATTGCAATTGTCTACAACTCCAATGATCAACCGCATACATTGCCATCTTATGTTGTAATTGAATTCCTCCACTACAAAGGACCCCCATGGGATTCTTGCAATCCGATTTATGTCCCTATCCCTCATATCACAAGGGGTACACGGAGGCAAGTACCACTTCGAATGGCATGGGGTTTAACAATTCATAAAGCACAAGGGATGACTCTGCAAAATGCAACAATTGATATTGGCAACATTGACCGACAAGGCCTTACATTCACTGCAATATCAAGAGTTAAATATTTGTCAGGCCTTCGCATAGCTCCACCCTTTTCCTTTTGTAGGTATTCTCAGATTAAAGATAGCCCCTATGTCCAATGTAGAATACAAGAAAAGACCTTGCTTTCTTCAAAGTCTTTGCAGCCACATTCTCCATAGAGTTACATTCCACCTCCTTTGCATGTCTACTTTCTATAGCTATCACTTTACTCCCTTCCACTTTTCCAAAATGACTTGTCTACTTTGTTCATATCTTGTATTCCTACTCCTACTATCATTGAATATATTATACTTCTCGAGGTGTATTACTTAACATTAATGTATTTTATTTACATATTATGTATTTTCACACTTGGTAACGAAAACCTAGAATTTAGACATAGGTGTATTGTTGGTCTTTTCTAAAGGAAAAAATACTCATACAACCAATACATACAGTTTATTCATCTTAGAGTTTCTTATAGAAAGTGAACAAAACATATATAAATAAACCATCATCAATCATATATAGGTAAAGTAAAATCATGGAACTAGACATATCTACCTATAAGACACCAGGCACATGTTGATAATGCCTCTTGAAGCAAACATAATTAATAATCCAAGGAATAATCCAACAACTCACCGTGTATCAAATGTTATAAAGTATAATATTGTTATCAACTATACAAGTCACTGTATCATTGGATAAGGATGCATCAGAAATAGTAACACTGGAATAAATTTGTTACAGCTCTAGAGATGCAAATCTTCTACAAATTTACTTCTTGCACGCTTTTATCCCTTTATCATTATGGAGTTCAGCAATCCACCCTATATTTCTATTGTACATTGCTTGTAGTCAACAAAACAATACACGAGGCCTATAACTTGTGTTTATTCATCTTAGAGTTTCTTATAGAAAGTGAACAAAACATATATAAATAAACCATCATCAAACATATATAAGTAAAGTACAATCATTGAACTAGACATATATACCTATAAGACACCAGACAGACACATGCTGATAATGCCTCTTGAAGCAAACATAATTAATAATCCAAGGAATAATCCAAAAACTTGTCCTGTATCAAATGTTATAAAGTATAATATTGTTATAAACTATACAAGTCGTTGTATTGTTTGATAGGGATGCATCATAAATAGTAACCCTGGAATAAATTTGTTACAGCTCTAGAGATGCAAATCTTCTACAGATTTACTTCTTGCAAGCTTGTAGTCACAAAAACAATACACAAGGCCTATAACTTACAGTTCCATGCCAAGATATGAGTTCCGATCATGAATATTTTTAAAAGAATAATGTAACAATATATAGTTATAATTGTTAAAAAGATTCGTTCCCTCTTATGGTGTCAATACCTAATTGATTTAAATATTGTTTTTTTTATTGCCCAGATAGTGCAATGATCCCGGTCACTACTAAGAGTGATTATATTTAGCATACTAATTAATAATCAGTGGAATAATATTATTTATTGCTAGCCATACCTATGGAGCAAGAGCCTCAAAGATAAGTTAGCATGTAAAAGAGATGAGATCCTAATACTGTTTGTCAAAAAGATATTTATCCATTTATGTTTCTAGAAGTTAAATCCCTAAGGTGGATGAAACAACATTGCAACATTATATTCTTTACTATTTTATTTACATGTCCATGCCCAAATAAGAAATACTTTACCTTTATTGCCTCGACTCTATGCACCAATAAAATATGATGATGGGGCACATTTGGATTCCTTGCCACATAGGTAAAACTAACATCTTTCCATGTGAAAGACAAGGCATCAATTGCATTAGACAGTCAACGTATGAAATGCCTTCCTCAAAATCCTGTAGGAAACATACTCACATAAACTACACTAAAGAAGACTTTTTCTATTTGCCAAAATACAAATATAATGCTTGCTGTCATTTTTTAACCCTCAACATAAAACATGGCCACAATCGCTCAATGAATTTCGAAAACTAGCCACATCTTATTATTAAATGCAAACTGATCAATAGGTCAATGGATTATTTGTCTCACATGACTTAGACTTCATAGAACAACGTTCTTGGATAGTTCCCAAAACCCACAATTTGCAGAAAGAGAGTAAAACCAAAATTTGGATTACAAAACATATTTATGAAATACATTCGTTAACTATCATTGAACATGCTTTCACCAGTTAAAATGCATGTAAGAGCACTTGATAGATATACTAGAAAGTAGTTGTCATGGCTGGTGTGCTTATTTCATACTTGGGAAAAAAATGTCCATAATCTCTAGCACGAATATCTAAACACCCTAGCCAACTTTCACCACTTATAATGCATCCAACAGCACTTGATAGACATAACAAAATGTATTTGGAAGAAAAAAATGGTCATCATCCCTGAATATCTCTAAGCCACATACCACAGATTTCTATAAAATGGAAAGAGCTGGAAATATTAGAAACAAAATATATCGACTTCTCTACCTGGAGCTTGATGGCTAAAAAAAAATACATTATATGTTTTATGCAACTCGCAATGAAAATGATTGCAGAATTGTTAAGAGTAACACTACGCACCAGTACTTTCCTAAACTAATAAAAATACACATCTAGAAAAAAACCTTTTGCACCCTTCAATAACCATAACAAAAATACAACCATTTTGCTTACAACAATGACCCCTTTAACAATTATCAGCCAAAGCTTTGATGGTTATATATCTCCATGTTCCAATGTTCAGGTTGAATTCAAATTTAACATATAGCACAATACTGCACATGTTCCTTTGATGTAAGAAATAAGCGTGAATTCACTATCTTGATATGAACAAACACCCCATCTTCCAATTGTTTTCCAAAATTTACAAATACACACCGTTTTCCATTCAATTCACACAGCTTAACCAAAATCAGGTAAAAGCATATGGTATAATTACAAGAGCCTATCATCTTCATCGCCTAAAGTGAATTCGCTTGACATTTTTCTTGCAAGTGTCTCCTTTACTTTTGGATGCACTAAGTAATTCTGCATTCCTACTTCTTTTCTTGTTCATTTTCTTCATAGCCACTGGCCACACAATGGGAAAATTAAGATATCATCTATAGTGCACAAACTATGTTTCAAATCAGCATAACCACTTTAAAAATACATACTTTCATTCATTGTACATTTCCATACAATTTTACCATAAGGATGATATGAACAAACCCCTTTAGACACAAAAGAATCCAGAACCTGTAAATGCTGAAGTTCCAATTCTTGGAACCTAGATCTACCAAATTACAAACATGATATTTAAAATGGTTTATCAAAGTACAAATCAATACCACAAATACAAAAGCATTTATGGCAGCATAATATATAATATTGTATGCATGTCAAAACATAGTAACATTATGATTCAAATACAGCCTTTCGCTTCTTCATAAAATGTTGACCTTCGTCAATGTAGTCTTGGTCTCTTATCCACATGGTCTTTGTAAATTAAATTCAATAAATGCTAAAAGGACATTAGAATAATATGAGAATAAAGCCCAATAATTATTTTCCATTGGTATCTATTCTAGCATATTTACATATTTATGTATCTGTGTATTCAGTGCATTTAGATGCGAGTCCATGCTTTAAATTTTTTATTATCTTAGGTAGGGTTTCTGAGTGCCTTTATAGAATTGGTTGCCTGATTCTTAAATGAAGGGTGCCTTTATAGAACTAAGTCTGGGCTTGTTTGACGAGCAAAATGGGAACCTACTTCATTCAGTGATGAATTATTTGTTGTTTGGAATTACTAGAAGAGGAAAATCCGTCTCAGCATAATAATGGAGCAATTTATGTGTTACGTGTCTGTGTGTTCAACCCCTGGGCATGTTGGACGCACTGTACCGGATTCTGTGATACAAGTGGGACAAGTATACTGATTAGGGTACTTGTCATGTGCATGGCCAGCACCCAGGGTATCTATGTGGCAAACACAATGTGAAAACATATGCGATGTGGATTCAGTCCTCTTTCTCCCATTTATCATTATTACAATCCTAAATAGTGTATGTAGATAAGTAGAAATAAGAGATTTCAAATGTATGCAACTACAAGAAATCTGCATCTAAAATAAATGTTGTACTCAACTTGAACTTGCTGATGAGGACTTTGACGCAGTGAATAATGACCAACTACATATTTTGAAAGTTGAACTTGTGGCATCGTTATTTCCACAGTGGGGTTAAGTATGTTGAACATTCTGGAGATGGGACGTTGCAAAAGCTCATATCGGAGACCATAGGCTAAACTCTATATAGATTTTGTTGTATAAAGAGTTGTGAAGTGCCATGTCAAAATGGTAAGCAAACCTATTAAGATAGCCAACATCACCTACATGCTACAAGAAATAAATTGAGAAAACTACAAATCAACTATATCCATTTCAAACTGTGCATATATAAGAAAATGGAAACAATTACTAGTGTCATTGGTAAGGCCCTTATGCATTTATATTTCCTGTTAATGTAAACGCATGGTCTAAACCAAGAATCAAGGATAACACATCAATAGTTTCATGCACGGGAATGTCCAACGGCAAGCATCACATTTGGTCCCTAACTAAAACAAATCTAGGTGAATGTGTAACACAATACCAATAAAAAAAACTTGTATTCAATATTTACATTTCTCTTTAATTATAGTATTTGACACGATTGCAAACAAGGTAATTTCTCTTTAACTACATTCTTTGCCACAATTGCAACATAGGCAGCTTTCTTATCAACGAAGTAATTCTTGGAGGTTAAGGATTTCATGAAGGCTACCCCAAGTCCATGGGTTAACAAGACTGTCGACAGCCAACACGATTTCATTGAATTGTCTCCATTGACTCAATTAGGTGGCTTACATATTGTCACTGTTAATTGCGCATTTAGCTATAACAATTGGCCAACAACCCAATTTATAAATACAGGCTGACCATAAGATGGGAGTATGTTGTTACACATATCTTCAAAATTTTCGTACCTATTTTTCAGTGCCCCCTGGATGTTGTTGAACTCATTGTGCAAAGCTGTATGCAGCTATAATTAAGCATGTTACTCTTGGCTATACGTAACTAACCTGCTGTTGAGTGAGGACCCAAAACTTGAGCAAAGAGGTTCATGTGGAAAATGTCTTGCTTGGACGTCATCGTTATTTTATTAACTCCTTTATGTTGAACTTAACAAGACTTCCTTTGTTCAGATGTAAGTATCCTTATACTGATTTTTCCTGTCTTTGTATCTTATTCTCTTTTACTTGAAATTAATGAGAATATTTTTCCCACTTAATGCATTTCTTGGGGAAACCCATTGGGTACTTTAGGCCTCAAGGCTACGTCAGTTGTCAACAATTAACTCAGAAAGAGAGCAAGCATGTCATAAATTGGGATTTGAACCTTGGCAGGGGAGCATAACAACTTTTCTCTTAGCCTCTCAAGCTATACCCAATTGAGATGAAATTAAGAACAAATGCATGCTTCTACATATTAGTTAAAATAGTTGTTGAATATGTAATATTTCCTGTCTATGTGGAGAGCCAAGAAGGATATGTTACATGGGTTCTCATTTTCGGTGCAAATATGCTAATTTATGTTTTACAAAAAATGAAACCAAAAAAGGTGAATACTATCATAATGGCATGTACTTAATGACAAAGATTAACTTCGGCGACATTTCTTTCCATGATTCTACACTTGAATTCTTTTTTTCAGTAGGAAATTCTCATTATTCAACTGCTAAGCAAAGACCCAGAGTAGATTGATTTCAAAACACCCGTTTGATTCAGATATACTTTCTATCTAAAGTAGGAAATTGTCATTATTCAACTGCTAAGCAAAGACCCAGAGTAGATTGATTTCAAAACACCCGTTTGATTCAGATATACTTTCTATCTAAAATATTCCATTCACAAATCCAATTTAAATGAAATAGTATATGTATGGATAATACGTTTTACTGAATTATTGTCAATATATTCTGAGTTATGAACTGAAAGATGATTGCAAAGGGAGACATGTTCTGAATATTTGCCTACATCTAAAGAGTGTACTAATAATAGTGGATAACTGTAATGTTAAAAATGCAACCTTGCATGTAAGAGCATTGGGGATAAAATTGCCACAATCCTATCAAAAGTGATTTCTGAAATGGTTTTTCTCTAATTACAACACCATGCTATTTACTGTGTATTTCCCTAAGAAGCCCAAATGAAACTAGCAATAGTCTCAACTCCACAGTGTGCTGCAGACATAGAAGATAGGAGTTGAAATGGAGGCCAAACTACTGAGCAGTTTTGACACAAAAATAATAAAAATAGGGATCAAAAGCATTCATTTCAATCATCATCTGGGTAATCTCTGCTAGGGTTTCATTGATTTCAATTTCTTTTCCATCACTGGTTGAAAAGCTTATCCATATTGGTTCTAAGTTGGGCCATTGCTGAGGTAATAAATAATATTTTGTTGATGCTAGCTAATGCTTGAGAACAATTACATAGTGTGAGTTACAACTTACCTTAGCAAAAAGTGCGGTAAACTCAATTCCACGTATATCAAGTAAATGCTTGACCAATAGCTCCAGATGCATAGCATCACAGTTAACGTTCACTAACATATATTCAAATGGCAGTAGATGTTAAAAGATAGATCCTACACCTGTCAACCTGCACCTATCAACGTTGCTAACATGCACAAAGTCTTGCATGAAACATAGTATTGAATGGCATCACAATTAATGTTTACTAAGAGATAGTGAAAATGCAGTCGACCATTTTTGGAATCCTGAAAGAAAAGCTACGATATGGGATTAAAGGGAGAGCAAAAGTGTCTTAGAATGCTAGCACCTAAGCCCAAATGAAAAATACTATATTTACAAACACAAATAAATAAATATATACCAGTCAAGCACAACGATGACAATAATTGTGCTTTCACACACTCTAGAAATGCAACCAAGCACTTAATCGTACTGCCTTTCTTTCTTTAACATACTTTGCAACAATTCTTTATTGAGTTGTGTAGATTTGTATACAAAAAACCAAATGAATTTCTCAAACCTCTTCCTCATTTTACTTGATCATATAAACTTGTTCACAATTTAATTTGTATCTTTTGAAATGTGCAGCACTGAAATAAATAATTGTCCACTGTTATTATTTCTTCAAAAATCAGTACTTAAGAAACTGTTGCAAAAGTAAATAGATGTCAACCACAACAGCAAAAAATAACAATGGACACAAACCTGTTTGCTTCAAATAGTATTGGAGACATGTATATATATAGTCTCTGATTCTCAACCCCTTTACATCTTTTACACGTCATAGTGTTTCATAAATCATCTTCTCACTACATACTAAAGATTTTATACATCTATTTGTAATGCTCCTTTACATTTAAACCCAATTCGAAGATACATCTTTCACTATTTTTTTCCTCTCTCTTGTATTAAAATAGTGTCAACAAATCCTTGAAACCTGAATTCACAAGTCACAAAAAGTAACTCTTCTACTACCTATCAGGTACCAAAAATATAGTTTCCAGCAGTTTCTAAATGTTTGCAAAATAAATTGCATCTCCCTGATTTTCCTGAACACAAAAAAAAATACCCAGGCCATAAAAGTAATTACAAAATTGCAATTATTTGCACCCAAACTAACTAAAGAAAAACTTGTCCCAAGCATTAGCTTGTTCAACAATGGTAGTAACTCTGCTTGGTTCCAAAACTTGCAAAGAAACTTCATGATATGACAATTGAGTCTCAACATATACGCTTCCTTCTTCTACTATTGTACAACTTTCTTCTAACAAATATGCATGTATGGATACTTGGCCAACCATATGGTGTACATCTTCTTCAATGAGGGTATCCAACTTTCTAATGTATTATAATTCTCCTTGCAACTCAGTGTTGGTCTCTGTCATTTGAAACTCCTATGGAGGCAACTCATCTATAGGTGGGAGCAGACAAAGATGACACTTCTCATAGACCTTCTAGATTCTCTTGTAAAAACCCATACATACCTTAGTAGTCCTTGTAATGTCAGTATTCAGCCTTAGAGATGCCTTTCTGCAAAATTCTAGAAGTTGCATTTCTGACTTTAAATCCAAACGTGTTTTAGGCACTAATTCTGCAGGGTATTCAAAGTTTGCCTCTCTCCAAACCATATGCCGTTTAACCTTCTCTGCTACATCAAACTGCCTTTCTCTAGCTGCTTGCGCCTCTACAGCAATTTCATCCATTCGCACAATCATTCGCTTCAAGTTGCACACTTTCTCCATAACAGCCACTTGGAAATGATACATCTGCTCTATGACTTTGCAAGCTTCATCACAAAACATAGTTATTTCTAGCTTTCTGTTGTTTGTTGTTTCAAGTCGTTTTGTCAAGCCTCCATTTTCTTTCTCTAGCTCTTCAACGTTCAACTTCAACTCTTGGACTTGCTGGTCAGTAGCTAATTGTTTTGATTTTAACTGAGTAGTCGTAGCTTCAAAATCATTATTTTCTCCTTCCAAAATCATCACCTGAACCACCAATTTCTCTTTTTCCTCATCCAACCTCCGTAGATCTTCAACCATTTTCTCCTTTTCAGACAACAGATCACTATGTTTCCTTTTCATCTCTTTCCCTCGATTATCTTCTCTATGTATTTTTTCTCCTACCTTGGACAGCGTTGCCTTTGCATTTTGAAGATCACCTACCAACTCGTTCACATTATGCGCACTTGCCTGGGCCATCGCTACATTTGCTGCAGCTACAAACTTTGGATCTTTGTTAGTTCCCTCCAAGATTGGAGTTTCTATTACTGTGACAACATCTTCATAATTGGGACACTTCATTCTTTTCTCTAACTTCCTAATGATCACTTTTCTATTAGGATAAAAAAATTTGAATCAAGATTTGCCACCTCATTCTCTTTAGAAGGACTATAAGGGACGAGTTCAAGCCTTTATAGTGGACGATACCCTCTAGTTATACTTTCTAAGGGACCTACTTCCAGATTTTGTACATGAGGACTTTTTGGCTATTCTTGTTGCTTAGATTTGACCTCTTCTTCTCTTATCCTGTCTTGTTCCACTAATCCTAAGGGCCCTACTTCCATATTTTGTACATGAGGAATCTTTGGCTCTTCTTCTTGATTAGATTTTACCTCTTCTTCTCTTATCCTACCTTCTTCCGCTGATCCTAATAGCCCTACTTCCATATTTTGTACATGAGGACTTTTTGGCTCTTTTTCTTGATTAGATTTTACCTCTGCTTCTCTTATCCTGTCCTGTTCCGCTGATTCTAAGGAACCTACTTCCATATTTTGTACATCATGACTCTTTAGCTCTTCTTGTTGCTTAGATTTTCCCTCTTCTTCAGTTTCTTCTCTAAGCAGTCTGTCTGCTGCTTCTTTTACCACTTTCTCATTCTCCTTCTGCTACACTTTCTGAACTTAAGCTTCCTTCTTCTTCTTCTCAACCTCTGCTATTGGCCTATCTAATACTTGTTCATGATGTGTTTCTACCTCAACCTCCTTATCCTTGCCAGCGTTAGGACTAGAACTCATTCCTTTTTTAAGATGATATCGGTTGTTTAGATCAATCATGTTCTTTGCACTTCCATAAAACTCCTCATCCTTCCAAAATAAGTGGGAATACTCATAGTTAATCCTGCAAGAGCCACAGTGTGCTTGCATCTTTCCATGGGGATCGTACCTTCTAAAACTCTTCAGGCCAAAATGAAACCCTTCCAAATCTTCAACAAACGCTTCAGCTTCCTTTGCTTTTGCAAGTTTATATTCTCCTATTACAAATGGCATTGGTGGGTAAACCAACTTCTTCTTTTCAGCTAGAAAATGGCCAACTCCATTTACATAAACTTGCCTAACAACTTCTTTGTGTACCACAAAATCAGTAGCATATTGGGTCATCACAGAAGGAGGTTTGCTTCCACCAAACATCCGGATATACAATCCTTCCATGCATAAGTAATAATCCCCATATTGTTCAATGACTTTCATAGCATTCTCAGACATGCAACATGGTTCTTCCTTAAACATCAAGCGATACAGTGGCATGATGAATGATTCACATATTTTCTTATAGTGACTTTTATACCTATCGCCCCAAAGCATTTGATATGCTACATGCACAGGGGGACCATTCGTGTTCCAAACACATCCTAAACCTGGAAAAGGATATCTAATAAAGATACAATCCAACAAATACCCAGACATATGAAAATCAACCCTATCCTTAGCTACTCCTCGTTGAGCTGCAACAATGTTTGTAGATAAGCTGTCTGAGATGATTGCGGACCAATTGAATAGTGTACCATGTGTCGCGACATAGAACATCACAGGCGCCCAACTAAGTTTGTAAATATTCCCATCTGGCAATCCATAAATTCTTCTCAACATCAAAGCTATTAGCCGAAACGGGGTTTTCAGGTGTCCAGTGTCATACTCCACCCTCTTTTTTGTCCTTAACTATTTTCCAGGGATTCTCATCTTCCCGGAAAATTCCAAATAATTAACATTTGCCTCTTTTACCCATTCAGTAGTCAACATAACATCAGGATGAGGAAGGTTGTATGCTGCATCTATGTGACCTGGCTGGAATGATGCAAGACATTCACCAGTAGTGTCTGAAATCATCCTAGAGGTTGCATCAGTCCTCTGTATAATCCACCCTATCACTTCTGAGCATGGAAATAGCTCAGGCCGTGTTGTTGCTCTGTGGAGGTGTGACTTCCTGATATTCTTATAAACCAATAATTCATCAATACTCGCATCTGGGAAATTTGTGTCCCTAATAGATCTATATAAATCAGTCCATGAAAACTGCGGAGATGCTCCTGTCACAGGCTTTCTATCTCCAAACATCATGTAAACAGTAGAGCGCAACAAAACGTATATGTCAAGGTCAAACTCTACTACGTTTCCTTTTCTTCTTTCATATCACATGTACATATCAAACCTGTCCAAACATAAAAGCACCAAATTAAAAAATAACATTGAAATCTTATTTGCAATCAATGGTTATGGTCCAACAACCATAATCTACAATACAAATGTTATATTTCATGAAGTTTTCATTCAAAAGTCCATAATATCTATCCCAGGTCTTTTAATATACTATTCTTCCACGAAATAGTCTCATCCTATTACAATGAACTCTTCTCTCTTCATAACGATGTTGGCCCTTTCGATGTAAAAATTCCTGCAACTTTAATTTTGGTGTCAACTTATACAGTACTTTTTACCTTTAGTCAAACACAATGCATTTGTCCAAGTATGTTAATCTGGGAAGACTATATGTTCACTCTATGGATTGTTCATGGGTTTCGCAAATAACATGGAAAACAAAATACTTAAACTCTTATTTCTTTTTATTGATAATTTATGTGTTGTCTAGCTTATCGTATTTTCAAAATAGAAATCCACCAAAATAAACCATACTCCCACAACAGAAATTTATTAACTTTGACTCAAATTTTAATAAATTATAATATTCAACTCCATTGGAGCAACAAAAATTAGTCAAAATTCACTATAACCATATCTTGCAATGACATGTATGCAAATATCACTTGTGAATTCCTGCACAAATATGCAATTTATACCCCCAGGATCATCGCCATATGGGCCTCGATAACATGGGAAAAATGTAAGCCCTCCTAGAAAGAAAACTTTGATGCTACAACTCCAAAGTAGTAGATGAAGACAATATTATATGCGATTTTATGACATTTCTACAGAAATCTTCCTTGAAATCCCACAATCATTGCTATATAGGTCTTTGATAACATGGGAAAATTGTAATTCTGCCTATTTCTTAACCTTGGTGCTATTAACCCTGGGGCCAGAAGTAGACAATGAAAGACAAGAATCAAGTGGTTTGATGGTGAGTTTTATAATATGTTTACCAGTTTGATACTTTTGGAATGTGGAAAAGCAACACAACAGTTCATAGCAAGGTGTCCAAAAAAAGTTACTTTGGTTCTAAGCCAGCTGCAAATCACAATATTGAGACGGGTTGGTTTGGGGATTAAATTTGTTGAAATTTGAAAAATATCTTCAAAGTTTACTAAACATCGAACTGATAAATAATAATGGGCCAAAAATATACCATTTAAACGCTTTTTTGACCCAACCATCTTGAATGAACATTTTCCTGAAGGTTGTGATCAGATTGACGATGGGCCCTAAGTTTTGTTAAGGACAAGTCATGAGCAATTTGCAAGGTCAATCATTTAGCTACATCAAAACATGTCTACGGTGGGTTGAAACAGAGTAGAGACATAAATCAATCTGCATTGAACCTAAATTTAATTAATAAATGCAGTTTATCATTCCATTAACATAACAAAGGATTTCACTATCCATTGCAAAAAAAAGATTGGAACATATTCAAGGCCAAATTGTTGAGAAGGGTGGCTACTTATATAACAGCTTGACAAAACAGGAGAATCACGAGTACTCTAGCCTAACGGTTGACAACAACCACTGCAGCAAACACACTAACCACTACAGAAAAAACAAACTCTGTTTAGACAGATTACCTGGCGGGCAATTGCTGAAAACTCCCCTTCGCAACTGCTCGCTCTCGTAATACACCTGCCGGCTCTAACCTTCAAACTGATTAAAAAAAAAAAAAATTTCTTTTAAATAGACAGCCCGCTAGCTTCGCTGACTTCACCCTTAACCTGCCACAGAAAAGAGGTTCACATCCGACCGCCGACCAGCGACCATAAACGGCGACCCCGCCGAGCAGCGATCAAATCCAGCGATCTCTTAATGAATGGTTCCGACCAGCGACCAGCCCCTCGTCGCATTTCCAGTTTACTCATTTGGAAAAAGAGGTTCACATCCGACCGCCGACCAGCGACCATAAATGGCGATCCCAGCAAGAGATGATAAAATCCAACGATCTCTAAATGAATGGCTCAGACCAGCGATAAAATCCAGCGATCTCTTAATGAATGGTTCCGACCAGCGACCAGCCCCTCATCGCACAAAATATATTATCATATGACCGCATCCTCATGCTGCACCCTGCGACCGCCGTGGTCGCTGATCGCAGTTTAACTTTCACTTTCGGCATTCATTTTGCCCCTCCACGGGCAGTAGTTAATCTAAAATTTCTTTATACAGAAAAGCAGAAATACCATATCTGTCATGATTTTCATTTATTGCCAAAGGTTTGTTAATATCTGTCATGATTTTCATTTATTGCCAAAGGTTTATTAAGACGCGAGATAGTTGGTAGCAGTAGGTCTTCTAAAAGCCATTCTTAAAGTAGGCTTTTGATCTGACTCAGATGTTGGCGGATCAAGAACGGGAACTTTTAGCACTGGTGAATCTACTCGACCACCCTTATTTTCCTAATATTTACAGTACTGTGAGTTCAATGCTTGTTGTTTCTATAAGATCCGAGTCTATTATTCATCTGGGTTATAAAACTAGCTTTTGTCAATCTATGCTCAATGAATTTTTCAATTCCCTCCCTGCGCCTTCGGCCTGGGTGCTTTCATCCGAGAGCCTTTATTCCCAAACGAGTCATAAAAGGTATAACGAACATACCTTGTCTCCACATTGGATCAAGAACAGGATCGGGAATTTCAAAATCCGCTCCAGCAACAAGCAACTCAATCACTCCATTACCAAGTAATATTACAGGGAAGCATATGCTAGTAATATTACTGTTTGATTTGTGTTATTCATTGATATTTAGGATTCTCTTTTGATTGATTTTTAATTAATTGGTAGTTATTAATTGTTCTGATTTGTTTAATTTTTAAAGTTTTCGTTTATATAATTATTTTTTAAAATTTGGATTAAATTTTTAATAAAAATTGATGACGCGGACTTCCATTTTCATGAATCTTTAAATAATGAATTGAATTCGTATTCATTTAGAATTAAGCTTCAAAATTTAACATTTCTCCACGTCAATTTACACCAGAGAATATCTTGGACTCCTCTACATCATCATGCCAGCATATCGGTTCCTCTTTCATGTGCTTCGACACTAGGTGGATCGCAACACTTCTCAGGGAACAAATCGTGTCTCCTCCACAGCCTCAAACGCTCCACGACTTGCACTTCCACGCCGTCAGCGACTCCTTCAACACGGTTATCTTCCACACGGTTACATAAAACGACAACTTTATGAGATTATATAAAACGACAACTTTATGAATTCCCAATTCAATCAAATTGCGAAACGTGTGATTGAAGGAAAATAATTTGATAGGAGACTGAGGATTGCAACTCTAGCCGATACACTTTATTATGAGATTATATAAAACGACAATACAGACTTCTTAGTCGGATCTGGAAATACTACTTAGTCCCATCAAATACAGTATTCTTTATGTATTTGGCAGCGGATTTTACTTTTTAGCATGATGTCCCATCAAACTAGTTGTAGCATGATGTCCCAAAAATATACCATTTAAACGCTTTTTTGACCCAACCATCTTGAATGAACATTTCCCCGAAGGACATCATGCTACATCAAACTACCATGCTACAACCCATCATGGGACATCATGCTACATCAAACTACCATGCTACAACTAGTTTGATGGGACATCATGCTACATCAAACTACCATGCTACAACCCAATATACCATTTAAACGCTTTTTTGACCCAACCATCTTGAATGAACATTTCCCCGAAGGACATCATGCTACATCAAACTACCATGCTACAACTAGTTTGATGGGACATCATGCTACATCAAACTACCATGCTACAACCCAATCATGGGTTGTAGCATGGTAGTTTGATGTAGCATGATGTCCCATCAAACAATAGAAAGTGTATAACATGGCACTCGCGCCTTATCTATAAGATGTAGTCAACAAAACAATAGATAAAACTAGGGTTTTGTTGGGACATCATGCTACAACTAGTTTGATGGGACATCATGCTACATCAAACTACCATGCTACAACTAGTTTGATGGGACATCATGCTACATCAAACTACCATGCTGATGGGACATCATGCTACATCAAACTACCATGCTACAACCCAATCATGGGTAGTAGCATGGTAGTTTGATGTAGCATGATGTCCCATCAAACTAGTTGTAGCATGATGTCCCAACAAAACCCTAGTTTTATCTATTGTTTTGTTGACTACATCTTATAGATAAGGCGCGAGTGCCATGTTATACACTTTCTATTGTTTTGTTGACTACATCTTGTTAGTTTTACCTATGTGGCAAGGAATCCAAATGTGCCCCATCATCATATTTTATTGGTGCATAAAGTCAAGGCAATAAAGGGTACCATAAGAAATTTCTTCTGTACCATAAGAAATTTCTTATGGTACAAATGATGTCCCATCAAACTAGTTGTACAGAAGAACGTGTCAAAATTACACACTAATTTCATTTATAAAAGCAAGCCATCTAGAGGGCTATGTAAACACAATCAAATTTAGTCTATTTAGTCTATTTCCATTCATTCCATTTAGTTCTGGTTCGCCTAAGCGCTCAAAACATCAAAGGTAATTCTGGTTGGTGCTATATTTATGTGGAGGTAGTAGCTGGTATCACCAATTACAGTAATCCTTGCAAAATTGTTTTTGAAAATATTCTTTTTCCGTGCCTCTTTTGCATTACACTTCGTCGCTTTTTTCTATTTTTCTAGTTTTCGCTTCTTTCGAATCGTGATGCTCCTTTTTAATTGTGTTTGTAGCTGAATGTACTACCACTAATTGCAGTATGCTCACTTTGCAGCCTAACCAGATTTCTCATGGCGTATCCACGAAACTACGTTAATCATATTGTTATTGTGGATCCTGATCGCCCGCAAATTAATGTTATTCGTGCTCAAGAACCAGCTGGCAACGATATGTCAGGCAGGATCAGGTACATCTTAAATGTGTACGTGAACAGTCATGGAACAATTCTCATGGCTGTGTTCTCTCTTCAGGGGCAGATTGGGTCAGAGATCAGGGGAAGCACACTCATTCTCTCGGGGGTTATCTCCACAGTAGTCATAGCTGTGATGCTCCACATATTCTTCGAACAGTATATTCATCTTACGAGAGGCAGACTCCGCAATGGTCTGGTTGAGAACTGGAGGTGGTTTGCACAGAGAGCTGCGTTTGTTTTGATGTTAATGGGACTCTCAATCTGCCTCTTCTTCACTTGCAGTCGTCTGCTCTTCTCCCGCGTCCTAAATCTTCCACGCAACTTCTCGTAGAACTATTTTGTTTCGGCGTGGCACTACTGTTATTATGTATTTGGCAGCGGATTTTACTTGTTAGCGTGTGCTTACTGAGCAGTATTTCCAGATCCGACTAAGAAGTCTGTATTGTCGTTTTATATAATCTCATAATAAAGTGTTACAGATATTGTATTTCCATATCTATGAAATGGGATTGGGATTTTTTAATGTACCAAAGCCTCTAAATTTTCATAAACAATATGCAAGTTTATCAGATTTAAATGTATATGGTTTAGTTAATCAAATATAAAATTGTGAAAGCATTTTTGGATAAAGAATATATTATTACCTCTTTTAACGTTAACTTCAAGCTTTTCATTATTTATTTAAATTGAATTTGAATATGATGTTAAAGATTAATATCTAGTTTTTATTTTTTTCAAATTAAAAAAAAATACTAAATATGTTCAGTATGTTCGACTGAACATGAATATTATGTTAAAGACTCGTGTCAAGTTATTTCTAAGTAAATTATTTCTAAATAAATATGAATGGAAGATTTTGACAAATCTATTATTGCTAAAATGTGGAATATTGTACATTGTGGAATTTTGACAAATCTATTATTGCTAAAACGTGGAATTTTGACAAATCTAGGATAAGAGAAGAAGAGGTAAAATCTAATCAAGAGCCAAAGATTCTTCAGGTACAAAATATGGAAGTAGGGCCTTTAGGATCAACGGAACAAGACAGGATAAGAGAAGAAGAGGTCAAATCTAAGCAACAAGAATAGCCAAAAAGTCCTCATGTACAAAATCTGGAAGTAGGTCTCTTAGAAAGTATAACTGGAGGGTATCGTCCACTATCAAGGCTTGAACTCGTCCCTTATAGTCCTTCTAAAGAGAATGAGGTGGCAAATCTTGATTCAATTTTTTTTTATCCTAATAGAAAAGTGATCATTAGGAAGTTAGAGAAAAAAATGAAGTGTCCCAATTATGAAGATGTTGTCACAGTAATAGAAACTCCAATCTTGGAGGGAACTAACAAAGATCCAAAGTTTGCAGCTGCAGCAAATGTAGCGATGGCCCAGGCAAGTGCGCATAATGTGAACGAGTTGGTACGTGATCTTCAAAATGCAAAGGCAACGTTGTCGAAGGTAAGAGAAAAAATACATAGAGAAGATAATCGAGGGAAAGAGCTGAAAAGGAAACATAGTGATCTGTTGTCTGAAAAGGAGAAAATGGTTGAAGATCTAGGGAGGTTGGATGAGGAAAAAGAGAAATTGGCGGTTCAGGTGATGATTTTGGAAGGAGAAAATAATGATTTTGAAGCTACGACTACTCAGTTAAAATCAAAACAATTAGCTACTTACCAGCAAGTCCAAGAGTTGAAGTTGAAGGTTGAAGAGCTAGAGAAAGAAAATGGAGGCTTGACAAAATGGCTTGAAACAACAAACAACAGAAAGCTAGAAATAACTATGTTTTGTGATGAAGCTTGCAAAGTCATAGAGCAGATGTATCATTTCCAAGTGGCTGTTATGGAGAAAGTGTGCAACTTGAAGCGAATGATTGTGCGAATGGATGAAATTGCTGTAGAGGCGCAAGCAGCTAGAGAAAGGCAGTTTGATGTAGCGGAGAAGGTTATACGGCATATGGTTTGGAGAGAGGCAAACTTTGAATACCCTGTAGAATTAGTGCCTAAAACACATTTGGATTTAAAGTCAGAAATGCAACTTCTAGAATTTTGTAGAAAGGCATCTCTAAGGCTGAATACTGACATTACAAGGACTACTAAGGTATGTATGGATTTCTACAAGAGAATCGAGAAGGTCTATGAGAAGTGTCATCTTTGTCTACTCCCACCTATAGATGAGTTGCCTCCATAGGAGTTGCAAATGACAGAGATCAACACTGAGTTGCAAGGAGAATTATAATACATTAGAAAGTTGGATATCCTCATTGAAGAAGATGTACACCATATGGTTGGCCAAGTATCCATACATGCATATTTGTTAGAAGAAAGTTGTACAGTAGCAGAAGAAGGAAGGGTATATGTTGAGACTCAATTGTCATATCATGAAGTTTCTTTGCAAGTTTTGGAACCAAGCAGAGTTACTACCATTGTTGAACAAGCTAATGCTTGGGACAAGTTTTTCTTTAGTTAGTTTGGGTGCAAATAATTGCAATTTTGTAATTACTTTTATGGCCTGGGTATTTTTTTTTGTGTTCAGGAAAATCAGGGAGATGCAATTTATTTTGCAAACATTTAGAAACTGTTGGAAACTATATTTTTGGTACCTGATAGGTAGTAGAAGAGTTACTTTTTGTGACTTGTGAATCCAAGTTTCAAGGATTTTTTGACACTATTTTAATACAAGAGAGAGGAAAAAAATAGTGAAAGATGTATCTTCAAATTGGGTTTACATGTAAAGGAGCATTACAAATAGATGTATAAAATCTTTAGTATGTAGTGAGAAGATGATTTATGAAACAGTATGACGTGTAAAAGATGTAAAGGGGTTGAGAATCAGAGACTATATATATACATGTCTCCAATACTATTTTTAGCAAACAGGTTTGTGTCCATTGTTATTTTTTGCTGTTGTGGTTGACATCTATTTACTTTTGCAATAGTTTCTTAAGTACTGATTTTTGAAGAAATAATAACAGTGGACAATTATTTATTTCAGTGCTGCACATTTCAGAAGATACAAATTAAATTGTGAACAAGTTTATATGATCAAGTAAAATGAGGAAGAGGTTTGAGAAATTCATTTGGTTTTTTGTATACAAATCTACACAACTCAATAAAAAATTGTTGCAAAGTATGTTAAAAAAAGAAAGGCAGTACGATTAAGTGCTTGGTTGCATTTCTAGAGTGTGTGAAAGCATAATTATTGTCATTGTTGTGCTTGACTGGTATATATTTATTTATTTGTGTTTGCAAATATAGTGTTTTTCATTTGGGCTTAGGTGCTAGCATTCTAAGACACTTTTGCTCTCCCTTTAATCCCATATCGTAGCTTTTCTTTCAGGATTCCAAAAATGGTCCACTGCATTTTCACTATCTCTTAGTAAACGTTAATTGTGATGCCATTCAATACTATGTTTCATGCAAGACTTTGTGCATGTTAGCAACGTTGATAGGTGCAGGTTGACAGGTGTAGTATCTATCTTTTAACATCCACTGTCGTTTGACTATATGTTAGTGAACGTTAACTGTGATGCCATTCATCTAGAGCTATTGGTCAAGCATTTACTTGATATACGTGGAATTGATTTTACCGCACTTTTTGCTAAGGTAAGTTGTAACTCACACTATGTAATTGTTCTCAAGCATTAGCTAGCATCAACAAAATATTATTTATTACCTCAGCAATGGCCCAACTTAGAACCAATATGGATAAGCTTTTCAACCACTGATGGAAAAGCAATTGAAATCAATGAAACCCTAGCAGAGATTGCCCAGATGATGATTGAAATGAATGCTTTTGATCCCTATTTTTATTATTTTTGTGTCAAAACTGCTCAGTAGTTTGGCCTCCATTTCAACTCCTATCTTCTGTGTCTGCAGCACACTGTGGAGTTGAGACTATTGCTAGTTTCATTTGGGCTTCTTAGGGAAATACACAGTAAATAGCATGGTGTTGTAATTAGAGAAAAACCATTTCAGAAATCACTTTTGATAGGATTGTGGCAATTTTATCCCCAATGCTCTTACATGCAAGGTTGCATTTTTAACATTACAGTTATCCACTATTATTAGTACACTCTTTAGATGTAGGCCAATATTCAGAACATGTCTCCCTTTGCAATCATCTTTCAGTTCATAACTCGGAATATATTGACAATAATTCAGTAAAACGTATTATCCATACATATACTATTTCATTTAAATTGGATTTGTGAATGGAATATTTTAGATAGAAAGTATATCTGAATCAAACGGGTGTTTTGAAATCAATCTACTCTGGGTCTTTGATTAGCAATTGAATAATGAAATCACTGAATGAAGTAGGTTCCCATTTTGCTCGTCAAACAAGCCCAGACTTAGTTCTATAAATGCACCCTTCATTTAAGAATTAGGCAACCAGTTCTATAAAGGCACTCATAAACCCTACCTAAGATAATAAAAAATTTAAAGCATCTAAATGCACTGAATACACAGAGACATAAATATGCTAGAGCAGATACCAACATAAAATAATTATTGGGCTTTATTCTCATATTATTCTAATGTCCTTTTAGCGTTTATTGAATTTAATTTACAGAGACCATGTGGATAAGAGACCAAGACTGCATTGACGAAGGTCAACATTTTATGAAGAAGCGAAAGGCTGTATTTGAATCATAATGTTACTATGTTTTGACATGCATACAATATTATATATTATGCTGCCATAAATGTTTTTGTATTTGTGGTATTGATTTGTACTTTGATAAACCATTTTACATATCATGTTTGTAATTTGGTAGATCTAGGTTCCAAGAATTGGAACTTCAGCATTTACAGGTTCTGGATTCTTTTGTGTTTAAAGGGGTTTGTTCATATCATCCTTGTGGTAAAATTGAATGGAAATGTACAATGAATGAAAGTATGTATTTTTAAAGTGGTTATGCTGATTTGAAATGTAGTTTGTGCACTGTAGATGATATGTTAATTTTCCCATTGTGTGGCAGGTGGCTATGAAGAAATGAACAAGAAAAGAAGTAGGAATGCAGAATTACTTAGTGCATCCAAAAGTAAAGGAGACACTTGCAAGAAAAATGTCAAGCGAATTCACTTTAGGCGATGAAGATGATAGGCTCTTGTAATTATACCATATGATTTTACATGATTTTGGTTAAGTTGTGTGAATTGAATGGAAAACGGTGTGTATTTGTAAATATTGGAAAACAATTGGAAGATGGGGTGTTTGTTCATATCAAGATAGTGAATTCACGCTTATTTCTTACATCAAAGGACCATGTGCAGTATTGTGCTATATGTTAAATTTGAATTCAACCTGAACATTGGAACATGGAGATATATAACCATCAAAGCTTTGGCTGATAATTGTTAAAGGGGTCATTGTTGTAAGCAAAATGGTTGTATTTTTGTTATGGTTATTGAAGGGTGCAAAAGGTTTTTTTTCTAGATGTGTATTTTTATTAGTTTAGGAAAGTACTGGTGCGTAGTGTTACTCTTAACAATTCTGCAATCATTTTCATTGCGAGTTGCATAAAACATATAATGTATTTTTTTTTAGCCATCAAGCTCCAGGTAGAGAAGTAGATATATTTTGTTTCTAATTTTTCCAGCTCTTTCCATTTTATAGAAATCTGTGGTATGTGGCTTAGAGATATTAAGGGATGATGACCATTTTTTTCTTCCAAATACATTTTGTTATGTCTATCAAGTGCTATTGGATGCATTATAAGTGGTGAAAGTTGGCTAGGGTGTTTAGATATTCGTGCTATAGATTATGGACATTTTTTTTCCCAAGTGTGAAATAAGCACACCAGCCATGACAACTACTTTCTAGTATATCTATCAAGTGCTCTTACATGCATTTTAACTGGTGAAAGCATGTTCAATGATAGTTAACGAATGTATTTCATAAATATGTTTTGTAATCCAAATTTTGGTTTTACTCTCTTTCTGCAAATTGTGGGTTTTGGGAACTATCCAAGAACGTTGTTCTATGAAGTCTAAGTCATGTGAGACAAATAATCCATTGACCTATTGATCGGTTTGCATTTAATAAGAAGCTGTGGCTGGTTTTCGAAATTCATTGAGCGATTGTGGCCATGTTTTATGTTGAGGGTTAAAAAATGACAGCAAGCATTATATTTGTATTTTGGAAAATAGAAAAAGTCTGCTTTAGTGTAGTTTATGTGAGTATGTTTCCTACAGGATTTTGAGGAAGGCATTTCATACGTTGACTGTCTAATGCAATTGATGCCTTGTCTTTCACATGGAAAGATGTTAGTTTTACCTATGTAGCAAGGAATCCAAATGTGCCCCATCATCATATTTTATTGGTGCATAGAGTCGAGGCAATAAAGGTAAAGTATTTCTTATTTGGGCATGGATATGTAAATAAAATAGTAAAGAATATAATGTTGCAATGTTGTTTCATCCACCTTAGGGATTTAACTTCTGGAAACATAAATGGATAAATATCTTTTCGACAAACAGTATCAGGATCTCATCTCTTTTACATGCTAACTTATCTTTGAGGCTCTTGCTCCATAGGTATGGCTAACGGGTCAGTGCAAGCTAATGAGGGTCACTTTTGGCACGTTAGATGCAATAGAAAACTGAAAAAGCAGGCATCCCTCAACTTACTTGGATTTTTTGATTTACTTACGGAAAATATCTTGCATTGAGTAAAAAAGATGAAATGTAGGAAATTGAATCACGTTTCTGAATATATAACTTTTATGTATTGAAAATTTGCATAGCTATGTCAAGTTTCATTTTTCCTAACAGACACTTTTTATTTTTCAGGCAAATGATAAGGTATATGTTTTTGTGGGTAGAGCCTTTGAGGGCCTAAATGATGGAATCAAGCTACAAAAATCGACATGCATGTAGAGAACACATAGCACTTGTGCGTCATTATTTTTCGAAAATTAAATTAGTAATTTTATAATTTTTTTATAATTGTCTAAGTGATCAAACCTCAAAAATAGTACCTCTTTTGTGGGTAGAGCCTTTGAAGGTCTTAATGCAAAAATCTTGAAATGGGTTTTTCATAGAACGTGGAGGTTAGTGTCCTCTTGTGCACCATACAATTTTTTTTTGAAATGATTGAGAATTGAAAAAGTTATGGAAGAAACACTAACAATGTGTTTCACGAGTTAAGGAGGTAGGACAGAAAAGAAATTGAAAGAAAATAGGAAAAATTAATAATTCAAAATAAAAGTTACATATTTGGAATCTGCAGAAAAAATGCTATTTGTGTCTAAGATTTCGTCAAAAATGACTGTGTGTAGCATATTGTAACGAGTGGCTAAGCACAGGCTTCTCCAAAAACTAGAAGAAATACCCAATTAGCTTTGGTTTTTCATTAACATAGCACAGGTTTGGAATTACCGAAGCAAACTCCAAAGCATACACATAGGATTATTGTTGACATGTGAGCATGTGACTCGGCCTGTTTAAATTCAAAAATATTGCCGTGCTTTTAGATTTAAATAACGCGTACGCGTTATATAACTAAATAACGCGTGCGCGTTATATCAATACTTAACGCGTACGCGTTATATAACTACATAACACGTACGCGTTATATAGTTACAAAATGCGCTCGCGTTATTCAAATCATAAAATACATGTTTAATACTTGAGAAAGAGGGGGTGTGGAAGTCAAGGGAATTTTTGTTTAATATTTGAGAAGGGGTGGGGAAGGGTCAAGGGAATCTATGGTTAATATTTAATAGGGGTGGGAAAGGGTCAAGGGCTTAGAAGGATGTTGGAAGCTTGAGTGGGGAGAGATGAAGGGAATGAGAACATGATGGGCTACAGGGGGTGAAGGGAAGTGGAGCTTGAGAGCACTATTAGGAGTAGAATAGGTTCTGAAGAGGTATAGGGTTAGAAGTTGAAAGTGACACTTGAGTGACAAGGGGGAATGGATGGAGGCAAGGGGGATGTGAGAGAGAAATAAAGAATACAAGGGGGGGAGAGACATAGAGCGAGGGAGGGAGAGGGACAATGGGGAGGAATGGATTTGGAGGGAGTGAGAGATAGATGGGGATAGAACGAAATAAGAGATAGGAAGGGAGGGACAGAAAGTGTTGGTGGGAGACATGCAGAGAGTGGTGGCGATGGAGAGAGAGGGAGTGATGGAGAGATTGGGATAGGTTGAGGGAAAGATGAGGGAGGGATAGAAGGTGAGAGACAGGCGATGAGAGAGGGAGGGAGAGAAGGTAGGGTGAGGGATGGAGGGAGAAAGTTGGATATAGATATGGATGGAGGGGGGATGGGTTTGAGAATGGAAAGTGACATAATGTGTGTGTATGTGTGTGTGTTTGAGAGAGAGAGAGAGAGAGAGATTGATGGTTGGGGAGAGAGAGACTAGAGGGAGTTGTGAGCATCATATTTTCCATCAGCATCATATTCTTCATCATCATCATCTTCATGACCATCATCGTCATCATCAACATTTTCATCATCATCACCATCATCATCATCATCATCATATTCCTCATCAAATCAACATCTCCATCATCATTATCATCATCATGATCATCATCTAAACATCACCATCACCATCATCATCAACATCTTCATCATCATCACCATCACCATCATCATCAAAATCTTCATCGTCATCACCATCACCATCACCATCACCATATTCATCATCATTGTCATCTCTAGGTTCCCCATCAACATCAACATCTCCATCATCATCATCTTCTTCATCATCATCATCTTCATCACCATCATCATCATCATCAACATCTTCATCATCATCACCATCATCATCATCATCATCATCTTCCTTGAATCAGATCAACATATCCATCATGTCACCATCATCTTCTTCATCATCATCTAAACATCACCATCACCATCACCATCATCATCATCATCATCATCTTCATCATCATTACCATCACCATCATCATCAACATCTTCATTGTCATCACCATCATCATCATCATCATTGGCATTTGTAGGTTCCTCATCAACATCTCCATCATTATCATCTTCTCCATCATCATCATCTTCATCACCATCATCATCAGCATCAACAATTTCATCATCATCACCATAATCATCATCTTCATCGTCATCAGGTCAACATCTCCATCATCATCATCTTCTTCATCATCTTCACCATCATCATCATCATCATCATCTTCATCGCCATCTCCATCATCTCCATCATCATCACCATCACCATCATCATCATCTTCATGACCATAAACATCTTCATCATCATTGTCATCTCCCCCTTCCTCATCAACATCTCCATCATCATCATTATCATCATCATCATCACCATCTGAACATCACCATCACCATCATCGTCAACATCTTCATCTTCATCATCATCATCATCATCATCAGCATCAGCATCAGCATCATCATCAAAATCTTCATCGTCATCACCATCACCATCTTCATCATCATTGTCATCTCTAGGTTCCCCATCAACACATATCCATCATTGTCATCTTCTTCATCATCATCATCTTCATCACCATCATCATCGTCATCTTCTTCATCATCATCATCTTCATCACCATCATCATCGTCATCAACATCTTCATCATCATCACCATCATCATCATCATCATCTTCCTCATCAGATCAACATCTCCATCATGTCACCATCATCTTCATCTTCATCATCATCATCATCATCATCATCATCATTACCAACACCATCATCATCAACATCTTCATCGTCGTCATCACCATCATCATTGGCATCTGTAGGTTCCTCATCAACATCTCCATCATCGTCATCATTGGCATCTGCAGGTTCCTCATCAACATATCCATCATCGTCATTTTCTCCATCATCATCACCATCATCACCATCATGATCTTCTGAACATCATCATGATCATCATCTAAACATCACCATCACCATCATCGTCAACATCTTCATCATCAGCGCCATCAGCATCATCATCAAAATCTTCATCGTCATCACCGTCACCATCTTCATCATCATTGTCATCTCTAGGTTCCCCATCAACACATCTCCATCATCATCATCTTCTTCATCATCATCATCTTCATCACCGTCATCATCGTCATCAACATCTTCATCATCATCACCATCATCATCATCATCATCTTCCTCATCAGATCAACATCTCCATCATGTCACCATTATCTTCATCATCATCATCATCATCATCATTACCAGCACCATCATCATCAACATCTTCATCGTCATCACCATCATCATTGGCATCTGTAGGTTCCTCATCAACATCTCCATCATCATCATCATTGGCATCTGCAAGTTCCTCATCAACATATCCATCATTGTCATTTTCTCCATCATCATCACCATCATCACCATCATGATCTTCTGAACATCATCATGATCATCATCTAAACATCACCATCACCATCATCGTCAACATCTTCATCATCATTGCCATCAGCATCATCATCAAAATCTTCATCGTCATCACCATCACCATCACCATCACCATCTTCATCATCATTGTCATCTCTAGGTTCCCCATCAACACAACATCTCCATCATCATCATCTTCTTCATCATCATCATCTTCATCTCCATCATCGTCCTCATCAACATCTTCATCATCATCACCATCATCACCATCATCATCATCATCTTCCTCATTAGATCAACATCTCCATCATGTCACCATCATCTTCATCATCATCATCATCACCATCATCATCAACATCTTCATCACCATCATCATCAACATCTTCATCATCATTACCATCATCTTCATCAACATTATCATCTTTATCATCTTCATCTGCATCATGATCATCTTCATTGTCATCACCCTCCTCCTCCTCATCATCTTTATCATCTTCATCTACATCATGATCATTTTCATTGTCATCACCCTCCTCCTCCTCATCATCTTTATCATCTTCATCTACATCATGATCATCTTCATTGTCATCACCCTCCTCCTCCTCATCATCTTGTGCACTTATGCACTTAGGGATTAATGTTTAGAAGAGGGTCTAAAGGCCTTTATGGGGGAGGGGCTCTAGGAACAAGGTAAGACAGAGAGGGCAGGGGGGAGGGATAAAGGCGTAGAGGGTTAGTGATTAAGGGAGAAGAAGGGAGAGAGTGCTATAGGGAGGGATAATGACGAAGATAAAGAGAAGGTGGAGAGATGGAGAGTGGGGTGGTAGAGACATGGCTGAAGGGAGAGAAAGAAACATGAAAGAAACATGTAGGGAGAATGAGGGAGAGATATTTAGAAAGAGATAGGGGGTATCTAGGGATTATTGGGAGAGAGCTAGGGGGTATTAAACCATACAAAACATTTGTTTTGTATGCAATCATATAAATTATTAGTTTTCTTTGATTTTGTTCGTTGCCCTAGCCGTGCACCTAACCTATTAATTGTGCTTGACTATATCGCGTTCGCGTTTTTTCACTACATATCGCGCACGCGTTTTGTATTTATATAACGCGTACGCGTTTTGCAACTCCATAAATAATGGCCTGTTGCTGTCCGAGAGCAACTTCACTCTGTCCGAACGAAAGCAATAATCCCGCGATTTTTCGAACAGCACGAGCCCGCGTCTGAAAATTTTCACATTCTACACCAACTCCATCATTTTTTTTTATGCAGGTGCAGCATTGAGGACATCTTTCATGGTTGCTCACCATGGTGTTGGGTTATATGGCCATATTTGAAGAAAATAATTAGCAAGCTTGAAGAATCTCCAATTGAAGAACACCAAAGATAAGGCCTTTGAAAGATTCATTTTGCTTATATTTGAGGAGCACACAAGATAAGATATCAAGCTTCAAGACCAACAAGGAAGAACTTCCATTTGCTTATTATTGAAGAGCTTGTAATTGAGGAGCAACAAAAACAAACTATATTGAATTGATCATTGTGGTGATGGGGAATGCACGTAACCGAGTAAACAAATCAACAAGGAAGAAGAGATCTCAAGAAGTCATTGAAGAAGAGAAAGAAAAGAAAAGAATATACATGATGAATCGGAGGCTTTCTTTGGAAACTAATCCAAATCCAATTGTAGAGGATACCATGGTTCATCCTATTAATCCACGACAAGAGGGACCTTCAATTTCCACAATAGTTGTTGAACAAGCACCCCATGGAAGTAATCAAGAAGCAAAACGTAGGTGCTCATTAGGGGATGTTTCAATTCCCACTTCAAGTCAAAGTGATAAGTTACCATCTCAAGATGAAGCTCACGAAGAAACACCCAATTTGCTATCCGGATGTGGTTATACAAGCGATGAAGTCAGAGAGGCGTTGGACATTTTGCCTACTGTTGAAGAAGAGAATGTTATCCACACCATCGATGAGGATGTTGGACTTCCACAAGGGGATGTTGGACTTCCACAGACCATGGATGAGGATGTTGGACTTCCACCATCCAACTACCAGGAAGAGAATGAAGGACACCAAGCTACTACTGAAACACCAGAGCGTCTTGGTGATGCGCTACATGGTACAATTCCAACCCCCTTACCTCCATTAGCAAGCACACGTCGAAGAACTCCGAAGCGTATACAAGTTGATGAAAGACTTATGAATTCCATTGAAGGTACGCTATCTAAACTTAGTATTGCTTATCAAACTCAACAGATACTTGATAAATATTTTGTTTCTAAATGTGATGGAGATAAATGTAGATTATTTTTATCATTGTTAAAATCTAGGAGCATGAATGTTGTTAGGAAAAAGTTAGGGATAAAGATGATAAAGAATTCTGAACCAAGTTCTCATATAGTTAAAAGCCTAGTAGATGCATTTGGTAAAATTGGTAAGAACACATGTTCAAAGGACCGCAATGCTGCTCGTCGTGTGTTGTCACAATCAATTGCAGATAAGAACACCAGGGCCCTTCATATTCTCAGGCCTACATCCGAACTAGTTAATTTGAATGTAAAAACCCTCCGTAGGTATTCTATTAGAAGCGAACATCTTGACACAACCGATCAGACAGATTTTTGGGCCTTTGTTGGTTGGTTGCCACGTCGTGACATGAAGCTAGTTGATGCAGTAAAGGGACTAGTGCACAGTTTTTGGCATGATCACACAAGGCCTTCTTCAAACCGAAAGGATGTACTAAAACTAAGAAGGGGTTCAAAGGATCGTGAACCACATACTAAGCATCTTCTTGATATAACACAGACAGAGCTTTACGAGAAATTTAAGATTGAGCATAGACAATTGAACTTGGGGCAAAGATCTTTTGAGAAATGTAAGCCATGGTATGTTAGAATAAATACTCTTCGTAACACTTGTTGTTGTAGATACCATGTAGAATATGAATATTACTATGAAACATTTTCGTACATTCGTCGTGTGTTGCATACTAACATTGTGCAGGATTGCTCCATGACAATACCACTGACTTCATCAAGAGAATTCATTCATAGCATCATGTGCAATAGGCCCGAGGGGCAAACATACTATGCAAAATCTTGTTTGGATGGAACATGCTCCAACTGTGCTGGAATGGCATTATTGAGCCAATGTATGCACGAGAATGGAGACAGTGAATTTGGGAAAATGGTTACAGACATGAAAAGTTTCAAATATATCAACTATGAAATAGTCCCAGGGAAAGAAAGCAAAAAAATACAATTGGTGACATCTCAGGTATGCATTTATATCTATAAAATTATGTTGTAATGGTTACATTTCAATCCTTACTTACAACAAAAAACTGACATTGAGATCATTTTGTGTCACCAGGTACAAGTTAGTGACTTCATCAAGGAATTTATTGAAAAGACACATCAATATGTTCAGCATGTCCACGTGGCACGATGGCAGGATGAGAAGTTTAGAATATGTAGAGATACATTTCCCCTTGGTACTATACTTTCAGTTGTTGATTTTGTCGAGAACTACACTCTGCAACCTCAAAATGAGATCCAAAGTCAGTATTATCACTCTGAGCAGGTTTCCTTGATGGTCCATATCACATATAGGCATGGCCCAAATAACACTGAAGAGCAAAGAGAAATTCTGAAGGAATATCACTTCTACATAAGTGATGATAGGTGCCACGACTTCCACTATGTACGTCATTGCTTCATCATGTTCTATGATCACTTGAAGGGAAGGAACATACAGATGGACCGACACTGGATTTGGTCTGATGGGTGTGCTGGTCAGTTAAAAAATGCACGCATATTTCAGTGGTTGTGTTCATTGCATAAAAACTACAAAGTGCCACATATGTGGAACTATTTTGAGACTGGGCATGGTAAAGGAGAGCATGATGGAGCCGGAGCATGTGTCAAAACAGCCCTACGAAGAGAGGAATTGAAAGTATCTACAGAATCTACTATTCTAAATGCTCAATCTATAGTCAGGTGGTGCACGTCAGTAATGGGAGAGGAATCAACTATGCGAGTAGAATCCACACGAAAGAGACATGTGGAGAGATTTTTTTGGGAGGTGGTAGACATAGATCGTTCACATGCATGGGAATGCAAGACTGTGCCTGGGACTCGTGGCTTTCATTCGGTTCGAAGCTCTGATAACCCAGTATTTGAAATTTGGACCAGAAAACTCGCTTGTTTTTGCCTGCCTTGTTGTGATGGTGACTGGGATGGGTGTGAATCATTGGATTGGGTTGATGGATGGGATCGCATATCACTTCCACTTGATCAGCGTGCAATTGTTGAGTTAACTCCGTTGGAAGAAGACCAATCATCTATTTCTGCAGATTTTGATCATGTCTCAGACCTTGTACAACCCGGTATGATGCATTTCCTTAACATTTTTTGTTTGTTTACGTAGTCTTCAAATGCACATTAATGGCCTTGTATCGCACGAAAAATATTTTGATCATATACCTACAATCATATAATGCAGGGCACATATACGCAGTGGTTGCCTCAAAAGATACTGAATGGGGTGATGAATACTGGTCGGCACGCTGTATAGATAGAAAGCAAACCCTCATTGTGTCCATGACTGACGATGAAAACAACCACTTTCCAACTGTGTCTATGGTTGTTAAAGGTGAATACTTGACACGGGACAGCAATGGAAGAAAGAAGGGTGGATATGTTTACAGGGATTACAAACCAGGTGCAAGTGTGTATCACTTTACCAACTTAATCATTGGCACAAACCTTCAGGTACGAACAATGCCTAGTCGAAATACATCGAAGGTATGCTACTTCTTACCGGATACAGAGCACGAGAGACTAATGGAGACCATCAGTATAAGAGATGATCCGGAGGGCTTGGTTGTATGATAATAGGTGGGATCTAGCATGATGAGGTACGTTACATACTTTTAATACTATACTATTTATACTATTTGTAATTGAATATTGATATATGCTCAATTTTCACATGTATGTTTCATATGAATATGTCAATTTTGCGTTCTTGATATGCCAAATTTACGTTTACGTTGTTTATAAATATGCCAAAAGTTCTCTTGTATGTCAAGTTTATGAATATGCCATTTTTTACATATGATTAGTAAACCCTAAAATTATATTATGTTCATCATGTTGGTTATTGGCTTCACCCAAAAAAATTAATTCAATTCATGCTCACTATATTAAACAATACACTTATATTAAATTTAATTCATGTCTTGTTAAATATTTCATAATGAATTAGCTAGTTGAGAGCACCACATTAGACCAAGCCATCATCATCAACATCTTCATCATCATCACCATCATCATCATCATGGACCTGCAAAACCCTAGTTTCCAAAGTGTCTAGGCAGGTTCAGGTTAGGAACACTAGCCATACCCGCCCGGTGGATGATTTTCCAAAGCTGACCCCCGTGTGCAAAAATTGCACACTCCCACACTGAGCAAAACCCTAGTTTCCAAGATGGACCTGCAAGGTGACACATGGGCCACCGGGTAGGAGGGGAGGGGCACCCCTGGCACTATCCTGGTGTGCTGAATCCAACGGGGTCGACGGTTCGTCGATCCGAGCCACGGTCTTCATTCTATGGCTCGTCCCGTCTCACTACCAGAAGGCCTTCAGGGACACCTGCTGGATACCTACCGGGGGCATAGAAATCCAACCATGCAACAAAACCGGGTTCCGGGGAGACCTGCAGGTGTGTCTAGACAGGTTCGGGCTAGGAACACTAGCCATACTTGCCCGGTGGATGATTTTCCAAAGTTGACCCCTGTGTGCAAAAATTGCACACTCCCACACTGAGGAAAACCCTAGTTTCCAAGATGGACTTGCAAGGTGACACATGGGCCACCGGGTAGGAGGGGAGGGGCACCCCTGGCACTATCCCGGTGTGCTGAATCCAACGGAGTCGACGGTTTGTCGATCCGAGCCATGGTCTTCATTCTATGGCTCGTCCCGTCTCACTACCAGAAGGCCTTCAGGGACACCTGCTGGATACCTACCGGGGGCATAGAACTCCAACCATGCAACAAAACCGGGTTCCGGGGAGTCCTGCAGGTGTGTCTAGACAGGTTCAGGCTAGGAACACTAGCCATACTTGCCCGGTGGATGATTTTCCAAAGTTGACCCCTGTGTGCAAAAATTGCACACTCCCACACTGAGCAAAACCCTAGTTTACGAAATGAATGCACAATGAAGCCACTGGGCCATGGGGAGATGAGGGAGAGGGCCCCCTAGAGGTAATCGCATGCCAGGAGACCAACTGAGTCGACGGTTCATCGGTTCGACGTCCAGTTTCCGAGTTATGTCGAGTTGCAAGTCGCATGAAAATGTCGTTCAGGGACACTTGGTGAATTTCCGTCCGGGAGCCAAAAAGCAAACGAAGCAGAAAGATTGCGTGCCGTTGGCTCCTGCAAGTGTGTGTGGGCAATGCCGACGTGGGAACACTGCCGGGAGCCATAAATCCATGATAGTAAATTAATTCATGACAAAAAAAACTGAATTATTCCTTTCAATGGATGTGGTTTTCAATTTCCTATGTTGTTAGGTCAATTTGGCACATTCATTGAAAGAAATTGTAGACTTTAATGATGATCACAACAAGTGTGTTTGTTAAAACTGTTAAGATTTAATATGCTAAGACAGAAAATAGCAGCATTACATTCCATTTCACAATAATAGCATATACAGGATCACTGAAGAAACAACAAGCACAGCATAAACACAAGAGACAGAGATTTATCCTGGGAAACCCTCATGGGGTAGAAAACCCAGCAAAGCTTCCTCAATATAGATGACCAGCAATATACAAAGATGAAACCCTGAGACATGATCTCCTCCTCCACAATAGCAGACCTCTCCTCCACAAGTGCGCTATCCTCAAGTGAGTGAATGTGTATAATGAGGAACACACCTCCTCTATTTATACACTACTCTGATATGTATTTTACACAAGTACATGTAGGCTCGTATTTAACCATTAGGTTAAATACCCCATTATAACTGACTGGGCCGACCCCTCTAGGGTGGTCTAATAACCCTTTGACCCACATAACACATACAGGGCCGACCCCCACTAGGGAAGTCTAATAAACCAAGTTACCACATTCCGACGGAGGAATAAACATCTCCGGATATACAATAAGATCTTCACGGAGGAATGAATCATCTCCGGAATAATAAAGTACAAATATAATATTCTTTGAAGTTACAATATCTCAACACTCCCCCTTAACGAGAAGGATATTATAACAGCATCTGCACGAGCAAGGAGTCATCAACATCATACATGATACATCTATAAATCATTGGAAGCTTTCTCAACATCATCAGTAACTCAACCAGTTACTGGAATATCTTCAATACTGGAACATCAACATCTTCAGTACTGAGTCTTTATCTTCTGCAGCACTCAAACAGCTACAGCAACATCAATATCTGAATCCTCACGATTGTCAGCATCGCCATCACACGATCATCAGCATCGTCATCACATGATCAACAACATCGTCATCTCACTATCATCAACATCGTCATCACACGATCATCAACATCGTCATCTCACGATCATCAGCATCGTCATCACACGATCATCAGCATCGTCATCTCACGATCATCAGCATCATCATCTCACGATCATCAGCATCGTCATCACACGATCATTAGCATCGTCATCTTACGATCATCCGCATCGTTATCTCATGATCATCAGCATTGTCATATCATCTCGATCTACAGCATCTGGATCATATCGATCTACAGCATCTGGATCATCACGATCTACAACATCTGGATCATCTCGATCTACAGCATCTGGATCATCTCGATCTACAGCATCTGGATCATCTCGATCTACAACATAAGTATCCTCAACCATACAAGTACATTAATCAATACATGTATCATCAAAAGTATGTATTCTCACCAATACATCTATCATCAAAACATGTGTTCTTACTAATACATATATCATCAAAAGCATGTATTCTCACTAATACATCTATCATCAAAAGCATGTATTCTCACTAATACATCTATCATCAAAAGCATGTATTCTCACTAATACATCTATCAATACAAGTATCCACACTGATACAAGTATACACAACAGCAGCATACCCTGCAACACACATGATCCAATTACGGGATGGTCAATCCCTCTCACTTTAGGACATAGGTCCAAGGATGATACAATCCTGATCCACTTATGGGATGATCAATCCCTCTCAATTTAAGACATCTCTCATGTCTATGGATGATGCAATCCAGATCAACTTACAGGATGATCAATCCTTATCCTTTTAAGACACCTCACCATGTCTAAGGATGATGCAATCCCGAATCAACTTACAGGATGATTAGTCCTTATCACTTTAAGACACCTTACCATGTCTAGGGACGATGCAATCCCAATCTACTTACAAGATGATTAGTCCTTATCACTTTAAGACACCTCACCATGTCTAGGGATGATGCAATCCCAATCTACTTACAGGATGATTAGTCCTTATCACTTTAAGACACCTCACCATGTCTAAGGACGATGCAATCCCAATCTACTTACATGATGATTAGTCCTTATCACTTTAAGACACCTCACCATGTCTAGGGACGATGCAATCCCAATCTACTTAGAGGATGATTAGTCCTTATCACTTTAAGACACTTCACCATGTCTAGGGACGATGCAATCCCAATCTACTTACAGGAGGATTAGTCCTTATCACTTTAAGACACCTCACCATGTCTAGGGACGATGCAATCCCAATCTACTTACAGGATGATTAGTCCTTATCACTTTAAGACAAGTCTCATGTCTAGGGACGATGCAATCCCATCACGTACATTTTGAACCCAGTTCATGGACGATGCAGTCCTCACGTACATTTTGAACCCAGTTCATGGACGATGCAGTCCTCACGTACATTTTGAACCCAGTTCATGGACGATGCAGTCCTCACGTACATTTTGAACCCAGTTCATGGACGATGCAGTCCTCACGTACATTTTGAACCCAATTCATGGACGATGCAGTCCTCACGTACATTTTGAACCCAGTTCATGGACGATGCAGTCCTCACGTACATTTTGAACCCAGTTCATGGACGATGCAGTCCTCACGTACATTTTGAACCCAGTTCATGGACGATGCAGTCCTCACGTACATTTTGAACCCAGTTCATGGACGATGCAGTCCTCACGTACATTTTGAACCCAGTTCATGGATGATGCAGTCCTCACGTACATTTTGAACCTATTTCATGGACGATGCAGTCCTCACGTACATTTTGAATCCAGTTCATGGACGATGCAGTCCTCACGTACATTTTGAACCCAGTTCATGGACGATGCAGTCCTCACGTACATTTTGAACCCAGTTCATGGACGATGCAGTCCTCACGTACATTTTGAACCCAGTTCATGGACGATGCAGTCCTCACGTACATTTTGAACTAGTGGTTCCAGGATGATGCAATCCCCATCACTTTATTCTCGAAGACCATACGTCTACGGATCAATTCAGGGACCAAGGTCCGGGGATGATACAATCCCCACTTCTCGGAGACCTTACGTCTACGGCTCTCTTTAGGACTGAAAGTCCAGGAATGATCCAATCCCCTCAACTGTCCACTAAGGACTTCATTCTCGGAGACCTCACGTCTACGGCTCTCTTTAGGACTGAAAGTCCAGGGATGATCCAATCCCTTCAACTGTCCACTAAGGAATTCATTCTCAGAGACCTCATGTCTATGGCTCTCTTTAGGACTGAAAGTCCAGGGATGATCCAATCCCCTTAAATGTCCACTAAGGACTTCATTCTCAGAGACCTTACATCTACGGCTCTCTTTAGGACTGAAAGTCCAGGGATGATCCAATCCCCTTCAACTGTCCACTAAGGACTTCATTCTCGGAGACCTCACGTCTACGGCTCTCTTTAGGACTGAAAGTCCAGGGATGATCCAATCCCTTTTCTTTCTCGGAGACACCTGTCTACGGCTCACTTTAGAACAAGTGTTCAAGGATGATACAATCCCCACATGTATTCTCATCAATATACTATCGATCCTGGGAACCCATACAGAACCTGATTCACACTTCTTCTTTAATTGCACCATTAAGAGAATGGTCTTATCTAGCCACTTGGAGCAAACATCTCATCATGATTCTCTTCCTCTTTCTAAGAGAATCTTCTAGCCACAAGCCTTCTATATTTTGTTTGATTTGTAAATCTTCTTGTTGAACATCCATCACTTGTTCGGTGTTCATTATTCTTCATGATCTTTCCTACAAAACAAAATTAAGTACATGATTAGTAATCCTTCATAATCATGAAATCATGATAACCTATTATGCATACAGATATCATTTACATAGTTATGCAACTATCTTGACCAATACTTTGGCACAACACTTTCCCATATCCTGTATGCATACAGTGGCTATCTAGATGCCTTCCATCTCTACCAGAACATACTATCGAGAGTGTGCACAACTCTCAGCATGTCAGCAAAGAGGTTTCATTCTAGACAAGCAACAATGGAATGTTTGTCCAACTTACCAATCATATGCATATTGGTAGTATACTGTTCAATGTTCTATGAATATTTACACTTAGCATGATATATTATAGGAATACAAATATGCATACAACCTATTACAGGCAATATCATTTACTATTTCAAATAACAACTCAAATACTTATCTTTTGTGTTTGTGTGGTTGCCTCCCGCTTGATCTTCTGTATGTCTTTTGAACTTCTATTCATTATGTACCACTGTGCATGTTCAAGTGTCATCCTCATGATCTCATACACAAACATACACCCATTAGTATGTTCTAAATGTTATCAAAACATTATAGTTCTAAATAATATTGAGAATGTATAGTCATGATTATAGTTAATAAACATTAGTATTCAAGATTTCAGGGAAGTCTTCTTTTACTCATGCATATCATCAATCAAGATAAAAGATATAATATGCATAATCCCTTGATTACTAACTTTATGAATAAGCATAACCAATCATTCCAAGTATACTCATATAGGGGATCCTAACACAAGGTAAGATTCATGGGAAACATACCTGGATTAGTATACCTACTTGGTTATGTACAACATACCTAAACAATCTCTTCAATGATTTAGAGATCCTGAGCTAGAACCTACATGTCTCATAGGTTAAGCATAATATAACAAAGTCATACATACCTCGTAAGTAGAACAAAGATTGTGGATGAGTCTTTGTCTTCATGTTTTCATGGTCATGGAACTTGATTTGTCTTTTGTGATGTACCTGTATCTTATTAGCGGACAACATCAACCTCACACAACATCATAATGCATTAGTACAATCATAAGTGTCAACACCCTAACCAATGAATATCTTCTATCATGCATTCATAAATTTGTTAACGTGATACAACAAATCTAAAATCAAGATTGTACAAACATACCATAACCTTAATCATGAACAAATATCAAAACCTACCTCGATGAGTCATACCTGTCGAGATCGCTTGTAATCTCCTTATGTAAAGCTTTAGCCTCATCTCCCTCTAAAATAGGAACTCCTTCACTTATGCAGGTGACCAATCCATCTTCTTTTAGGATTAACCCTATCCACTTGATTTGCAAGAACTGGACCTGGAGCTGGATATGGGTTTGTCAGAGAAACCCCAAAAATTCAAACTTTGAATTTCAAACTTCCGAAAGGATAGAAATATGCGCCTTGATGAGCTGATCAAACTGATATATTTTAGAATTTGAAAACTGCAAAGTTTCACTCCTCAATTTTTCCTTTGAAACTTTCGGATTCACTGGACGTGACCCTGAACTGGGGTTTGATGAATCCCACTCTTCTGCCCAATCAAAATGTTTGATCCAAAGCTCTAAGCTTCTATTTTTCTGAGGAGCTTCCAGCCATGGTCACAGATTTCAAAAATTCCCATTTTTACAGAAGCCCTAATTTTCCACTTTTCTGATCAAAGTCCCGAACTAGGGTCTAATCAAACCCGGCCTTCTGCCCAACCAAAAATTCTGATCTTGGTCTCTAAATTTCTATTTTGATGAGTAGCATCCAGCCGTGGTCTCCGATTACAAAAATTCCAACTTTCTCCAAAGCCCTAAATTCCGGAAGCCATGAATGAAGGTACCAAAAAATAATTCTGTTTTGACAGAAATATGTACCTGATTGTTTCTGGTGTAACTCCGAAATTTTTGATCCAAAGGGTCTGAAAAGGTTTCCTGAGATAGCCTTACCTGTTATCTTTCCATCCTGACAGGTCTGACCTCAATTGGATTCTCTGAGAGAGATTTATGCCAAATGTCGCAACGTGACCTGTTTTGGGATAAAACAGGAGAGCGAACTTGTATGGCGTTCCACGTGTCACTGTTTTAACTTCGGCCTCTGAAAAAAGTTTTCTGAGATATATAGGCCTGTTACCTTTCCATCCTGACAGGTCTGACCTCAATTGGACTCTCTGAGAGAGAGTTATACCAAATGTCGCAACGTGACCTGTTTATGGGATAATACAGGAGAGCGCACTTGTACGGAGTGCCACGTGTCACTGGTTCAACTTCGGCCTCTGAAATTTTTTTTTGAGATAGTACAGACTGTGTACTACCTGTCACGTTTTACGAAATTTCATTTGGAGCTTCCTAGCCCAAGATATGACCTTTTTCCCAAGGTCACCTGATTTTGACTCAGATCTGGAAGAGGCAGAAACCCTATATTGTACAGATCATAAATCACAAAGTACAACGAATTAGAGGTTGTCCTTTGGATACAAGGTACCTGGATATTTAGTCTTCGTCCTGTAACAATTTCAGATCCGAAAACTTCTCCAAAACGGATTTATAGCGAAAGTGCTACGATGACTGGTTTTTGCTATATAAAACCCTAGCCTTCAAATTGTCGTAAGTAAAGCAAGTGTCGTTAGTGCCATACCTTGTCTTCCTTCAGGTTAGCTCTGATACCATGTTAAGATTTAATATGCTAAGACAGAAAATAGCAGCATTACATTCCATTTCACAATAATAGCATATACAGGATCACTGAAGAAACAACAAGCACAGCATAAACACAAGAGACAGAGATTTATCCTAGGAAACCCTCATGGGGTAGAAAACCCAGCAAAGCTTCCTCAATATAGATGACCAGCAATATACAAAGATGAAACCCTGAGACATGATCTCCTCCTCCACAATAGCAGACCTCTCCTCCACAAGTGCGCTATCCTCAAGTGAGTGAATGTGTATAATGAGGAACACACCTCCTCTATTTATACACTACTCTGATATGTATTTTACACAAGTACATGTAGGCTCGTATTTAACCATTAGGTTAAATACCCCATTATAACTGACTGGGCCGACCCCTCTAGGGTGGTCTAATAACCCTTTGACCCACATAACACATACAGGGCCGACCCCCACTAGGGAAGTCTAATAAACCAAGTTACCACATTCCGACGGAGGAATAAACATCTCCGGATATACAATAAGATCTTCACGGAGGAATGAATCATCTCCGGAATAATAAAGTACAAATATAATATTCTTTGAAGTTACAATATCTCAACAAAAACCTTGCAAAATAGAGCATCAAAAGACCTACATTGTAGGCCATATAATTGTGTTTGTTTACCTTTTGTTTGATGGACCATGCACAATAAGTAATAAAATAATTTTTGAAGTAGGTCATTTCATTTTTCTGATTTTTTCTTTGGTGGTGTTGAAAAAGACCATTGTTCTTATTGATGGGATTTCATGTGCTTATGATTCTTTGGATAATCTGGACACATACAAGGACACCATTATTAGACTAATTCATTATGAACAATTTAATATGAGTAATCTACATAAATGAATTGAAAAATTAACAAAAATAACAAACAACCCATATACCTTGGAATATAACACAAGAGTGACCATGTTAGGCAATCTTACTTATCTACTTACCTGTGGTCATTTAAGTAGACCATTTGGATCATGTCTATTACTAATTATCTCCATTAACTTTTCATGTTCACAATGAGGCTTGAAGTATCATACCTTTGATGGGTGCTTCCTTGGCATTGTTTGTAGTTTGAGGTTTGTATCGAAAACTAAGTTTGTAAAGTGGTATATAGATTCACCTAGTCTAATCTTGAAATACATAACCAACCTTCTTCCATGTTTGGTCATCCAGTGTTAGATATTATCCTTTAATAACCATCAAACTGATTACAAGTTGATCACCATTGTCATCTATTAGTGAGACATGAGGGTTTGGTTCGCCTTTAAGGAACATGCCAACAAATATTGAGTGCCCCATTCATTATCTTTCAGGGAAACCATTGCATATATGTTCATTTTAAAAAACATCAGTTCCAACGTGTGAGTCCACTAAATAGACAAAATGTAATGTATTCATGCTAGTTGATAAGATTTAATCTCATATTCCCTAAACTTGGTTGTACAAGATTTGAGACATGATCATAATGTGGTGAAATGGTTGATTAGTCCTCATCCAACTAGGATAATTCAATATTTATACCTAGAATAATGGGGAGTGATAGAATTTTCTTGTCCATATTTCTACTATAACATTGTTTGAGTTTCAAACTAAATGAAATCCACAAATTCCATGCATTATTCTATGTGATTGATCTACATCAACCACCTCCCAAAAATATCTTTGCACATGTCCTTTCCTTATTGAGTCCTCTTCTCGTCTTCTTGTTCCATCTACAATTATTGAAGAACACCATTCAACAATAGATTTTGTGTAACTAATGAGAGAATTTCTCGTAAACTTCCATTTTTACCTGCAGAATGTAATTTTTATGCACACAACATCTCGATCATGATCCCCTTTCCCACACTCAGTTTCAAAAGTCCTGTAAAGGCAACCTTTACATTTACATTTGCATTAACATGACAACCAAGTCTCAAAAATGAGATTGATGGTGTTTATTCTCATGCAATGTATACAGTTAGGATTAAGACAACTGTATAAATCTATGGAATTATAAATGGAGATATTTATCCAAAAGGAAGCCAATGTTGGCCTTGCCAATCTTTTCTTCCCAATGCAAACGAAATATTAGATTCCATTTTGCTATGTTTCCATGTAAAATATATTTGAAAAAAAACATATATTTGGATTATATGGAAATCCTTCTTACCTTTGACATTGTTTGGGATCTGCAGGATGGGAATGAAGTATTTTTTAGGGATTAAGAGGAGTATTCAATTACGCAAACTTATGAATGCCTATTGTGACAAGAAATCCATTGATTTCAACTCCATCACATTTCTGTTTGATGGATGATGTTTGCAAGGTGAGCAAGTTTAACCCACCAATGCGAGATTGCATGCAATTACACTGAGCAAAACCCTAGTTTATGAAATGAATGCACAATGAAGCCACTGGGCCATGGGGAGACGAGGGAGAGGGCCCCCTAGAGGTAATCGCACGCCAGGAGACCAACGGAGTCGACGTTTCGTCGGTCCGACGTCCGGTTTCCGAGTTATGTCGAGTTGCAAGTCGCATGAAAATGCCGTTCAGGGACACTTGGTGAATTTCTGTCCGGGAGCCAAAAAGCAAACGGAGCAGGAATATTGCATGCCATTGGCTCCCACAAGTGTGTGTGGGAAATGCCGACGTGGGAACACTGCCAACACTGGCTCGGGGGAGGTTTTTGCAGAGCTGACCCACCAATGCGAGATTGCATGCAATTACACTGAGCAAAACCCTAGTTTACGAAATGAATGCACAATGAAGCCACTGGGCCATGGGGAGACGAGGGAGAGGGCCCCCTAGAGGTAATCGCACGCCAGGAGACCAACGGAGTCGACGGTTCGTCGGTCCGACGTCCGGTTTCCGAGTTATGTCGAGTTGCAAGTCGCATGAAAATGCCGTTCAAGGACACTTGGTGAATTTCTGTCCGGGAGCCAAAAAGCAAACGGAGCAAGAAGATTGCATGCCATTGGCTCCCACAAGTGTGTGTGGGCAATGCCGACGTGGGAACACTGCCAACACTGGCTCGGGGGAGGTTTTTGCAGAGCTGACCCACCAATGCGAGATTGCATGCAATTACACTGAGCAAAACCCTAGTTTACGAAATGAATGCACAATGAAGCCACTGGGCCATGGGGAGACGAGGGAGAGGGCCCCCTAGAGGTAATCGCATGCCAGGAGACCAACGGAGTTGACGGTTCGTCGGTCCGACGTCTGGTTTCCGAGTTATGTCGAGTTGCAAGTCACATGAAAATGCCGTTCAGGGACACTTGGTGAATTTCCGTTGAGCAAAACCCTAGTTTACGAAATGAATGCACAATGAAGCCGCTGGGCCATGGGGAGACGAGGGAGAGGGCCCCTAGAGGTAATCGCACGCCAGGAGACCAACGGAGTCGACGGTTCATCGGTCCGACGTCCGGTTTCCGAGTTATGTCGAGTTGCAAGTCGCATGAAAATGTCGTTCAGGGACACTTGGTGAATTTCCGCCCATTTTATAATTTAAGCCACTTTTAAATATTTGAACTTCCATATTATTTTGGAAAGAGTATAATATTTCAAAACTCCTAAAGAGACAAAAGCACATGATCAAAATTCCTAAGGCTGTAATTTAGAGTAGTAATAATGGGGGTGATGGAGTTGAATTTGATCCTACGGAAGATAATGATACTAATATTATTGAGAATAAAGGGATAATAGGTTGATCCATGACACCTTTGTTTGCATGGATGAGGATGCACCTATGTATGAGACCTATGATAATATTCATGATGTACATCTTATTGATAAGGCACACAAAGGCCTATACAAGAGATCAAAGATGAGTCACTTTGTCTACTAATTTGATGTTGATAAAATTGAAGGTATTGAATGACATTTCAAACAATGGTATGACAAAGATCCTAATGTATACACAAGGTTAATATATAAGGTGCCCCATAAGGTTCTTTGTCATATCCCTATAATTCTAGGTTTTTGATGATTGTTTAGGTTAAAAAACATAGCACATTATATGGATTATCATGTACAAAGATAAGTGAAGATGGTATTATATGAGTGGCTACAAATGGTTCTCAATTTACGATCATCAAGGAAATATTACCCATTTTTAAAGAAGAACCTCATAATGTTAGAATTTCATTGGTAGTTGATGGCAATGGGTGTGCATGAGTGAGTTCGTTGAAACCTTGAAAACATTGTATTGCATTTAGTTTGATTAAATTACACGAGCAAGAACTTTGACATAACTTGTAATGATCATCCAAAATCACAAATTTTAATTAGATACCAATTAGTGCATGCATGTAGTGAATTCGTTGAAACCTTTGAATATAATAGTTTGTTCTTTTGACATAGTGCATTCATGAGTAATAGATAATCCACACAAATCAACACATTAGATTGACACAAGTACATGTATCCAAAAGTACATATATATCCAAAAGTGCATGTCTCCAAAAGTACATGTATATCCAAAAGTCTCCAAAAGTGCATGTCTCCAAAAGTACATGTATATCCAAAAGTATCGAAAAGTACATGTATCCAATGAAGTCAATGTACATGTCTCCAAAAGTACATGCACAATAAAGTCAATGTACATGTCTCCAAAACTGAATGTATCGAAAAGTACATATATATACAAAAGTATCCAAAAGCACATGTGTCCAAAACTATCCAAAACTATCAAAACTCAAGCTTTCTCTTGTTCTTTCCCGACGTTGATCCTCTAGGCACATCCCTAGGATCAATGTGCATCCCTGGATCCTGCAAATTAAATATCAATTGTTAAATTCAACTAACTATGTACACTAATACATTATCTCAACAATTATCAACTGGTGCATGGAAAGTGCATGAAACACTTGGTCACTGAAGGACATCTCACCTCAACTGACAAAGGATATTGCGTTGCTTGTGTAGCAGATGGAGCCGTCGGTTGAACATCCAGGATGGTTGAACCAGGGGGGCCAGGCACTGCTCCTGCTGGTGGTGGCTACAATTAAAAAATGTTGAAATAGTTAGAAATGCATGAATAAACAATAGGTCCAACAATAATAAACTATGTAAAGATAATGTTGAAATAGTTACATACCTGTGTGTGATCAGTCGCCACTGCAGATGCGGCACTAACTGCTGCATCAACCATCGATGCAAGGTTCTCAGTAGACAACTCGGGTTCCTGATGCAGTAAACATGCAATTCAAACATTAACAAAAACGATTTATGCACTGGATTTCAAGTTAAACAACAAATATCATCGAAGGATATACATTACCGTGGTGTGAGTAAGCCCATGGTCGTGGGCAGCTGGAGTCTTTCTAGGAGTAGAACGCCTCACATACACACGACCCTTGTTCACGAATGGCCTGGAGGGAGATGCAAATCCAGGCAATGGGCCAGATGTGTCGGATGGTGCCTACAGTCAGCAAGTGTTCATGTAGTTAGACATGCATGATTCAACAAACAAACATGTATTTAAAAAATGTCATTTTTAATTGTTTACCTGGAGCCCAGACGTTTCAGGGGACGGTATGACCATGGGTACTACCTCCACATTACCTTGCCCCTGTGAAGGATCTGCCGTCTGCAAGTTTAATAATTGTAAATATTAGACCGTAGATAGCATTAATGAACTAAAATGTAAAGTATGTGGAAATTAACAAATTAACAAGTATTAAAAAACTGAAATTTTAAAATGTTTACCTCGGTGTGAGATACGGCAATAGGTGGTATATAAGATGGGCCTACCGAATGGGTAGCATCATGCCCCCCTGTAGAGTCTGGAACATCCGGCTCTGGGGTGTCACTGCCGGCATAAAGCATCAACTGCAAGTTCACAAACATAATATATTAGCTCAAACTATATATATGTGTACAAAAACGAAAATAAATGAAGAATTTATTACAATTAACCATCAACATACCTCTCTCAAAAACCCACTGAAGGAAACATCTGAGGCAATACCATAGCAGGGACGACCACATGATGTGCACTCGTGAGGATCAGCACTAGGATGGGGAATAGTCGATGGTCCTGCACTAGTGGATGGTCCTGATGGTCCTGCACTAGTGGATGGTCCTGATGGTCCTGCACTAGCTGATGGTCCTGCATGGTGACGAGCTGGTGTATGTACCACACCAGGGACAGATGTCCCTTCCTCACCCATATGTTGAACCATCCTGCCATGGCAAACAACCGTCCGTGCCAAACTCAAAAATGCATCCCGTGTCTGTGGAATAATGCGATGTGCTGGTGGGACATCTGGCCCAGGAAACTGCCTGCGAGGTGCAGGGATAGGGCGATCCTGGTCTCGAAGCCTGGCATTGGGTCGGTTTTGGGGCATCCCCCCACCGATCCCCTGAAACTGTAAGATGTCAAAATAGTTAACGTGTTTATGCAACACGAACTCTGCGTACATCTTTCAAAGGAAATATAAGGGAATTTCCCTGTTGTTGTGTGGTGGCATATCAAAAACCATGTACCATCTGTCCATCCAGTTATCAACAAATGGTTGAAACGTGCACCACTCAATGGAGATATGCGGCCTGCTTGCATTTGGGATTTCCCCCGTCCGAGGGTCCCTAAACAATGCAAATATAAGCTCTTTGGATATTTTCAACTTTTTTACTGCATTGTAATCTAGTCCATCAGCATATTGTTGTCTTTTTCTTTCTCTATAAGATGCAATATCATATAGGACATTCGTAGATTGTGAAATGGTGTCCACAATTGCATCCAAGGTTGATGCAAGTGAACGGCGAATCCTGTCGCCACCACTAAAAGCTGCACTTATGCCCCTCAATTGGGCAAGCTCAATCAATATTTTGGCATTGGTATCCATAGCCACAACTGCAATAAAGACATTAATACGAAAATCATTAGAAACATATACATGGTATATAATGACGTCTCTTCAAAATTGAACATGTATTAAATCAAACTCACATAAGCAATTTAATGGCATTCACTTACATACATTTAAAACTTAAAATTAAACATTTGACAATTAAAAAGTAAGTTAGTCAGATTGGCAGAGAGGAGGAGGAGGAGGATCAAGGCAGTGATGAGTTTGTTGATTCAGGCATGGAGGAGGAGGATCAGGGCAGTGATGAGTTTGCATCTATGTGTCTCAATGTCTCATTGTGTTTTGTGATTGTGAATGACAAATGTGTTGTGATTTGTGAATGATCTAATTTCTATTGAATATTTCATATTTGTAATTGTAAATGTAATTTCTATTGAATATTTGTAATTGTAAATGTTAAATTTTATTGGATGATCTATATGTCTATATTTTTAAATTTTAATATATTTTAAAAATATATTAATTCCGGGGGTCACCGTGTCCTACGTGTCATAATTCCGGGGGTCACCGTGTCTAGTGGGGACCAGGGATCAAATTTGAAGGGTGGGGTCCCATTTCACTATGAAGGGCTATGAGATATTGAACACTATTGAAGGGCTATGAGAAATTTATTAATATTTATTCTATGTGTATATATGGATGTGTTCATGTTGCATGGATTGGATTCTAGGTTAACCGAGGCCTTTTTAGAGCAAAGAATGGGGTAATTACTATTTGGAAACAAGTTTTTTATCAAATGTAAATTGCGGTGATGGAAGATATTGAGGGTGCCACATGTTGTGGAGAAAGTAGTATTGATTCCTATGACGTAATAGGGAGTTCAAAAAGTCTGGTTTCAAGTATTGTCATGCGTAGCTCGATTGATTTTTCTCGCGCTAGGGTTGTAGCAACTGTTATGGCCATTACTGTTAAAAGGATTGATGGGGTGGAATCCCGTGAAACGATGAGTTCTTTTGTTAAGACGTAGATTCAGTGAAATTTGGTGGGAGTCTCATGTTCATTTTATGCACAAAATTCGATTACTTGATTTTGTTGCATTGTTAACTCTCCTCCTAGTCATAGCTACAATCTCTTATATAATTGTGAAGGTTATCAATCCACTCAATATATTAAAGTTGTAGTAGGCCAAAATCATCCACATATTTATTGTACTCACAAATGTTGACATTGCAATTTCTATGTAGAGCACCCATTAACATTAGATTGTATGGGACATGTTTTTGAGGCATGATGTCATTATCTCATAACAACAATCTTTTTATCCATAAATATGTCATCTACAAGCCAACGGAATTGTTCCTAATCCTTTATAAAACTTTGTCATAATTATATCAATACCAACATCCCTACCTATTGACTTAGCTTAGAAGATATTACACCTTCGGATAACCAAACCTGATTCCAAGGTTGGTAATCATAAACGTAAAAGCATCATCATAAGGAAATAGCATGTTGTGTTGAGGAAATTCCTTTTTTTCCATTTCCTTCTCAGGATAATATTTGGTTGTGGATCATTTAAAATGTATAATTTATTTTAATATTGGGAAGCTAAATTCAAATTCATTAATATATTAATGTGATTTGATTTTTTTATTAATAATAAGTTATTCTTTTCATTTGAAAATGTAATAGTACATCAAAATTTCAATGTTTACTAACGTAGTAAAGTTGAGAGGCTTTATTTTTCAGTGGATATATAGCAGACCTGTAAATTCATAGGATGTCAAAAATCTAGTCAGCCTTGAAGTTGAGCTCCTCAAAGAAAACGAATTTCTTTAAATATGTTTATGGTAGGCTGGCATTTCCAGCTTCGCTTCGCAAACTATCCTAGAGGACTGGAGGAGATAGGGTAGGTGGAACTTGAAAGTAGCTCAACCACAGTGGAATAGGGGTATAAGAAAAAGCTTGTTTCTATTCATGCAATATTATATATTGATGGTCGGAGCCATGGAAGCATGGAATTTGAGCATTGACTTGATACAACAAAGAAAACAAAAGGTGGAACTCGGGAGCTGCAGGATTGACTTGATACAACAAAGAAAACACAGGGTGTGAGGTTGGGAGCCGTAGACGGTAGGATTAACTTGATACAACAAAGAAAACACAGGGCTATAGGTAGGGGCCACGGGCAGGAGCAACAACCTGCAACATTACAAGAAGTTTATGGATTGTGGATTTTTTCTGAAATGCCAAATTCGCGGGGGCACATTAACATAATATATTATACATTGAATACTCAATTAACTCACGGAGTCAGCATTCACGAATTGGTATGTGATAACTTGTAACTTGGTAAGCCCGCTAGCAACAACATGTATGATCCACCTACCAGGTTTAATAATTTTGTTGATGCCATGAAATGTGTTAAAAACGTAAGCGCTCGCTACAAACACGAGAACTTCGAAGCGTTCAAGCCATGGGTTGCTCAGTGTAAGCTCGTCCACGTAAGTTGCACAATGATATTATTAGAGGCCCAATGGTCCATGATCCATGGATGATCGAACACGTGGATATTGGAGAGTAACCGAGTCCCACTCCCAAGTCACCTAGCTAGTAGCCGCATTCCCAATTTCCCACTAAAAACTGTTGATGGGTGAAATTTGAAGCTACCCTTCTGTTGCAATTTTAAACAGTAGTGGTTAATTTAATTATTGAAGGGATTACCATGAAATTAAATTTTTTTTGCATGGTAAAATTTGAAGTGGCCTTCTATGACGTGTAAAATGACCTCTGAAGGGCCCTAAAGGCTTCAAATTTGAAGCCTGGTTACAAGGAAGCGGGCTCAGAGCGCGCTTCAGGCCCGCTTTTTACCTCCATGTGCGAACCCTATCCGGCTGCACAAAACCACTGGTAACTCAACACCTACATCCACCCAATAGATCTCCAACTCAGACTTGTGGACGTGCTTGCTCGACTTTATTGAGTTCAAAGATGCTGCCTGACATAATCCCTTTCGAAGAAGGGTCTGCGGCATGCTTCCCCTCTCCGATATTCCATAATTCCCGTCCTGGCGAACTCATCGGCACATTTTTTCGGCATTGGCCTCCTTATATCTATCGGTAGGAGAGTGTTACATGAGAAGCAGAGGCATCTGAGAAATCAGAAGTGAATTAATTTGTTGTTGTTTCTTTTCTAACCTTTCTTTCGTCTCCATTTCTAGCAATTTCTCTTCTTTTGCTTTTTAAATTTTCCACTGTTCGTCAGGGGTTCGATTCTCGTTCGGATTGTTTTATTCCACAGCAAAAAGGGCTTCCAGGCTGGATGGTATTATGAAAACCAGCTACGGGATGGGGTGTACTGCGTTATCTGTATCAGTTGTTATAAATTTCCTTTCAATCATTTCAGCATTATATGATAATTGTATGTATTTGGATTTGATGTAAACAGGCATGGTGCAGATGTACCTATCTCTTGAGAATGACTGCAAGTGGGGGCCAAACTGCCAGCAGTCGCCACACCTGATTCCACAGTAGTAGTCGCAGCCTCTCCAATTGGTGCCTCATAAGTTCAGAGTATCATTATCTTTTCACATGATACAAAACATTTTCACATGATACGAAACCTTGCCAGCTAATGAAAAGACATGAGTGCACTCATTTTCATTATATTTAGTGAGTTGTGGCTGGCGGCGGGGACACTCGTGTCCCGTGTTCTCGTGTTGGGTGACTTAGATGGATACATTGTAGAAAGGGGGTCCGAGTTCTATTTTTTTCAATTTTAGGTTGGATTACGAATTTTTGAGTTTTTTAAAAACGATTCATTTTAATTATTCATTCATCTTGGTTGAGGGAGATTGAGGGAGATGTGAATTTAATGAAAGATTGGGTTATTCCCAATTTTATCAATATTAAAAAACTAGGTTTTTTTAAACAAAAAAAAAATAATAGTTTAGGTTAAAAATGATAAAAAAAGAGTATGGGTGAATGAATTACCTGATTGGATGACAATCTACCGGTGAATTTGTCCCCTCCAGCTAAATCGAGCAACACCGATACTTGAGTGGGCCACAAACCGTCCTCGTCTAGGGTCAATTTCGCGTTTCTGATGCGTGGGTGCCGCGGGTGGTCGGCAATCGTCGGGACTGTGTATTTAAATTGTTTTTTAGATTTACATAACGCGTACGCGTTTTGTAACTACATAACGCGTACGCGTTTTGTAGTTATATAACGCGTACGCGTTTTATAGTTATATAACGCGTACGCGTTATTGTTACCTAGCCTACATGTCCAATGACATGTTAGGCTCGGGTCTTACCATGGCAGGTGCTAAACATCATAAACGTGTTATGTTTTACGTATCAGGAACGAGTTTTGAAAAAGTAGCATTGCATCTAAAGTGACCCTCATCTTCTTGCACACACCCTAACAATAAATAATATTATTCCACTGATTATTAATTAGTATGCTAAATATAATCACTCTTAGTAGTGACCGGGATCGTTGCACTATCTGGGCAATAAAAAAAACAATATTTAAATCAATTAGGTATTGACACCATAAGAGGGAACGAATCTTTTTAACAATTATAACTATATATTGTTACATTATTCTTTTAAAAATATTCATGATCAGAACTCATATCTTGGCATGGAACTGTAAGTTATAGGCCTTGTGTATTGTTTTTGTGACTACAAGCTTGCAAGAAGTAAATCTGTAGAAGATTTGCATCTCTAGAGTTGTAACAAATTTATTCCAGGGTTACTATTTATGATGCATCCCTATCCAACAATACAATGACTTGTATAGTTTATAACAATATTATAGTTTATAACATTTGATACACGGTGATTTGTTGGATTATTCCTTGGATTATTAATTATGTTTGCTTCAAGAGGCATTATCAGCATGTGTCTGTCTGGTGTCTTATAGGTAGATATGTCTAGTTCAATGATTGTACTTTACTTATATATGATTGATGATGGTTTATTTATATATGTTTTGTTCACTTTCTATAAGAAACTCTAAGATGAATAAACTGTATGTATTGGTTGTATGAGTATTTTTTCCTTTAGAAAAGACCAACAATACACCTATGTCTAAATTCTAGGTTTTCGTTACCAAGTGTGAAAATACATAATATGTAAATAAAATACATTAATGTTAAGTAATACACCTCGAGAAGTATAATATATTCAATGATAGTAGGAGTAGGAATACAAGATATGAACAAAGTAGACAAGTCATTTTGGAAAAGTGGAAGGGAGTAAAGTGATAGCTATAGAAAGTAGACATGCAAAGGAGGTGGAATGTAACTCTATGGAGAATGTGGCTGCAAAGAATTTGAAGAAAGCAAGGTCTCTTCTTGTATTCTACATTGAACATAGGGGCTATCTTTAATCCGAGAATACCTACAAAAGGAAAAAGGTGGAGCTATGTGAAGGCCTGACAAAGATTTAACTCTTGATATTGCAGTGAATGTAAGGCCTTGTTGGTCAATGTTGCCAATATCAATTGTTGCATTTTGCAGAGTCATCCCTTATGCTTTATGAATTGTTAAACCCCATGCCATTCGAAGTGGTACTTGCCTCCGTGTACCCCTTGTGATAGGAGGGATAGGGACATAAATCGGATTGCAAGAATCCCATGGGGGTGCTTTGTAGTGGAGGAATTCAATTACAACATAAGATGGCAATGTAGGCGGTTGATCATTGGGGTTGTAGACAATTGCAATAACTTTCCCAAGCGACCCGTTTACAAGACCTGTAGAGACACACAAGTTGGTTGTCAACAGGACTTGTTGACCAATTGCTAGTAGAACCTTGAATGGAAGTTGTTCATCATCTATTGAGGATTGGAGATGTTGTTTCTTTTGCTCTGCAAAGTAATGTGCAACTGGCATGTTAAGGTGTTTCAACATCTGTTTGTTGTGCATTTCGACAGAGCTATTAGTTGCGTACAAATGAGTGCAGTTGATAAATGTATGGTTCTCTTCATGTGAAAGGTTTGAGGTTGTTTTGGACATGAGGAGGGTCCAATCTTCAAGAGTCGGTGTTGCATTTCGGAGATTAAGTAGGAGTTGGCGGAAGGAAACTTGAGAAGGGTTGTTCCCTTGTTGTCGAAAGACAATTGAAAGTGTAATAAAGGTGTCAAATGTGCACCATAGACTATTCCCTCGAGATGTACCAACATACATGGGGATGTCCTTTACAGGGGTCAGTTGTCCAAAATCACCAAGGAATATGATGGAACAACCACCAAAGGGAGTTGTTGAATGGGAAGGGAAGGCTTGACGTAAGCAATCATCCATTCGAGAAAGCATTTTTGGGCCAACGAAACTCATTTCGTCAATGATGATGTACTGAATATGGTGGAATTTTTCATGGAAGGACGAAAGGGATTGTCCTTCAAGAGGGTGCATCTCAACAATGGGTAGGCAAAGAGCTGAATGGATTGTTAGGGCTTGTATGTTAAACGCAGCAATACCGGTGGGAGCTAGGAGGAGCAAGGGGGAAGGTGTGTTGCTAGAGATAGGATGGAGTGCAATTCTAATGCAAGATATTAAGAAAGATTTGCCTATCCCCACAGTGCCTTGAATGACCATTTTGAGTGGGGGAGGGATTGTAGAACTTGTCGAGTGTTTTAGGATAAGGTCAAAGTCCATTCGTTGTGTGCGAGACAAGGAGGCAGCAGGACATGAAGATGAAAAGGTGTATTGGTGTATGTGGGAGGACAAACACGTGAGGTCAGTGAATGATATGGCTGTTGCATGCATGTGGGAAGGAATATGGTTTTCGGTCCAATTATGTTCTTTATCAAAATCATGATGGCCAAGCATGTCAAGGTCGTCAACCTAGAGGTTGTTTCTAGGGCGGAGTTGAGAAAGCAATTCCCATTCATCCATGGCAGGCGGTAAGGGTAAGTGGTTAGAAGCAGAATTAGAGTCATCAGAGGGAGGTGTGCTGGGGGTCTCTGGTAAACGATCAACATGCCATGCAATGTATGTGTCTTTAATGTGAAGCCAATTAGAATTTATGTCCAATTCGGCTGCTCCAATGTCATCGTGTAGGGTGCGAAAAGGTTTGTATACCAGGAGCTCACTCCAACAAAAGGAAACAAATGCATCTTCAGAAATGTGTGGAATGCTAGTGAAGCGAGGAAAGACACGAACGATTTTGGGAGGGTAGTTTGGTTTCCATTAGGAGTGCTTTCTACGAGATGAGAATGACCAAGAGCGTGCAACTTCAAGAAGAGTAAGATGTTCGAGTGTAGGGGGTCGTTGCATGTAGGCAAAAATGAAGGCTGGTGTTGGTGGGGTATCAAGACAATCATTGGAAATACGTCGAAAAACACTTTGGATAACATTTAAGGATAGAAAGGAACGACTACAAATACAAAGAGGGAGCTTTTGGAGCATGTGGCATGTCTCTTGTGCGCCAATGTCTCGATCGGAAATAGTTTTTGACAGGAAGCGTCTTATTGGTTGTAGGACTGGTGCATCATGTGGAGTTGCATGTGCAAGACGATAAAGAAGTGCATGGTAGGTTTCTAATTTTGGCTCTGCCTTTGCTGCATATTTTGAAATATATTTGAGTACAACATGTCTAGAGAGAACAAGTTGGCAATCAACGTTAGCTCACCAAATGGAGAGCATGGTAGGGTTGTGAATATTTAGGAGGGCATCATTCCTTGTAGGGTTGTATGTTTTTTGTCCATTTGCATCAATGAATAAGGAAGAGGTAGGTTGTAGTTCAAATGGAAAGCCATAATGACATTGAAGAGTTGACCCTTTTTTGCGGAGGCATGAAGACTTAGAACATTTTGTATTCCTTTGGACACAATTAACAAGTTCTTCGTAGTCATGTAAGTGATCACTTGCAAGTATGGAATGTGATCCAATGGTGCATGGATCTTTTATAGTTGAGGACTGGAACAATGGGGTTTGAGAATGGTTGATGCGAGGATTCCATGCTGTAACAAACTTGTCAAAGTAGTGTTTTGCATCTGCAACCTTAGCATCATCTGCCCAGTCTAATGTGTCCATATTGGGTGCATTGTCCATCCACAAGAAGCCATGTATATGTGCTGATCCTCTATGTTTCCATTCATATCTACATGGAAAATATTAATATTAGAAATTAAGATTTGAGGTATTGAATACATTGAAATTTGATGGGAATATGGTTTGTTACGAACTTGCACCAATAGTCTTTTGTAGCAAGGCCTTTTTGAAGAACCTCTTCTAGGAATATTTTGAATCTTTTTTCCATGTATTGAGATGCAAAGTGTGGATTTGATATAAGGTTGCAAATTCTCCATTGGTATTGTTGATGTGAAGCTGTTGGAGCTTGTCCAGGCATGAAAGAATGCAGGTCTAGACATTTGGTGTCAGCTGCTCTAAGTGTAAAGAAGAATGTTGGTGTTCCTTGTTGTGTGATCATGTTAGTTAGTTCAGCTCTGCTTTTGTTCCAGTAGGAGCGTGTCCCACAAAGGGTGGAGCCAAACCACATGACTTGCTCAGATATCTTAGCATTCGGTAATTCTTGTAATTGTTGTAGAAGCTCTGAGACTATTGGAGGAAATGTATCTTCAATGCTATGTTTTACAAACACAGAAGCAGTAGAATGGCTGCGGTAGCGCATCATGATATTATATATGTAATAACGAAAATGAGGATGTTGGCCAAATCGATTGTTGTGGTATCGAAGTAGGTGGAGTGCATAATTGTCAATACCAACCTCTTCAATGTGTGGTTGTTTAAGCATTGCTACTCCGGTGGGAAACAAGGTTGGGAAGGCCATTGAGAGGAGGCCTATTGTGTTGTATTCATTGATAGGGGAAGTATCTATTGGTGGCCTGTCAATGCAAGGTGGAGTGGGTGCATCGCTTGTCTCCAAGAAGCGTTTGATTTCATCAACCTCAGTTCTACTATTTGTCTGGGTAGATATAAAAAAAGAGGATTGTTCTTCATGGGGTTCAAAGAAGCTGGGTGACTGAATATTAGCATTTGAGGTATTGTCAGCAAGTAGGGTTTCCTCAGGTCTGATATGGCGAAGAAGGGAGGAAATGTCAGTTGGTTCAATAGGCAAAGAAGACAATGTAATTAAGTTAACTTGAACATCCTTGTAGTAGGGATCATTTGACATCTTGAATTGGAGAGTAGCAAGAACACGTGTTCGACTAACAAAGAACTCATAAGGCTTCTTGTTAGGATTGAATTTATGAACAATAAGGATGTCAATCTCTGAGATCAAGTGGGGGAGTAAAGTGGCAATGCTTGTAATGTCTTATGGGAAGCTAATAGTGTGGCCAGAATATGTATATTGCCCCCCACGAGCATAAGTGACTTGTAAAATTGGGTTAACACGAGAAATGAGCATTTCCTCAACTTGAGTAAGGACAGCGAGCACAGGTGGTTGCACCCCAGGATCCATGTTGTTTGCCAAGGAGTAGCGATGAATCTTTTTTCCCCCAATGCATCGTGAACATGAAAATGCATTAGAAAAGTGCCTTGTCTTAATGCCAGGATAAGACTCCATGCATATAGAGCATACATTCATGGGAGATAATTTGTCCAACCTTGTATGGAATTGTTATTGTATACCTTGTAGGTGGATGTTTCCTAGATTGTTTTGTGTGGATGCGGATGATGTAGAGGGTGGGAGGGGAGGTTGTACAATGTCAAATGGAGCAGGGATATTGACAAGTTGGCGAGCAAGTTTATATAGAAGGCATTGGTGCTTGTTGTTTTGTTGTTTCTTCTCAGCATATAGAACTCTTCTACGTCCATTGATTTGATCATTGTGATCGTTTGTTGACATGGCTACAAGAAACATGTTTTTTTATTTAAGAACTTAATAATGCATTTTTTTGAGGAGAAACATACTATATATTAAGCCATTGAATAAGCAAACAAAGGTAGATTGTTAAAGATAGATTGACCATGGATAATTTATGGTAAGTTGTTGCAAGAAACAAATGTGAATCGTTTTGAAAAGTGTTTATAAAGAAAAAAAGTATAAAGTTGACAAATCAATCTTCATGCTAAGCATACATTTGAAAGTGGCAAGATAGGTTGCAATGAATACGTAATTTAACAAAATGTTACAGAAAAAGTAAAGCATATAATAGTAAAGCATGCTCATTGCTGCATAAAAGTATCATTTACATAGCGGTGTAAATACAAAAAGCTTGCAGTGGACAAGTAGCAAGTATGAAGTACAAAAAGGTAGAATTGAAGAGTAGAAACTTGTTGGGAAAGTGTTATCAAAGGCAGAGTTCAAATCTTGCGAGCAACTGGACATGTATTACGCATAATGGGTTCATTTCCATCAAGGGAATCAATAGGTGATGATGAAAGAAACTTCCTCTGACATGAAGAGGAGCACCTTCAAACAAGATGTTGAATTAAAAGTCTCTATTCGTACAGATAAGGTTAGAAGGTATTTTCGAGCACACACACATTGAACTATTTCCAAAATAGATGTTGAATCATTTGAGAGAAGGCATAAATATTTTGCAGAGATGCCCATCAGTTGCTACGCAGAATCATCAAAAGCGACGATACCGTATAGTTGTCCAGTGGCATCCATTAGGTCAAGTTTGAATATGTATCAATAAGCACACTCTGTAAATTCCCCATCACATTTTTCACAATGCCATACATTACCAACTTTGTGGGAAATTTTTTTCATGCATTGAATGCCATCGACAAACAAAGGACATGCAAGGAAATGAAAGTCATCGATGTTAATATGGGTGATTGTAGCAATAATTGAATACCAGGTTGCTTTTTCAGAGGGTTGGAGAGCTTGAAGAGCAAAAATGGAAATGTGTTTGCAAGAGATAGAAGAAGGCGAGGTGGATTTTCTACTCAAAGATGGTGAGGCCGAACGGAAGCCATTGTCAGTAAACCATGTTTGGAGAAGTTGAGCTTCCTCAATATTTGGGTTTATAAGGAGGCTGGTGTTGGATATGGTTCCAATGGTTTTTCCATTGAACTCAGTAACATGCCCACCTTTAATTGCAAGGATAGGGGGAGTAGGCAAACCTCGAAGGCTTCCAAGGTGGGAACCCTCAATTGTGGATTGATCATCCCAAAGTGTGATGTCTATGCTATACTTGGACATGTCCCTTAACCCAATTGTTCGTCGAATGCTTTCAGAGCCATCCCTTTTTCGTATACTTGATGTAGGGGAAACAAAAATTACAATTCCAATAATGTCAACCATGGAATTGAGGGGTGTAATTTTGATGTCATGGATAGATTTAAAGTGGAAGCAATGAAAAGTGATTAATGGGCATTCTTCCAAACATGGTTGAATGGTTGACGAGGGGTTAAGAAAAACCTCGAAGGGGCTTGTCAAATGGTTGTATGTTGGGTTGGCCAATTTAATTGTGCCATTTGAGATAGTGTAGACTATGCCAACATTTATTTGATCATATAATAAGGTGGCTAGTTCATTGAAAGTAGAGATATGAAGCTCATCTTTGGTAGCACTAACAAGGTCAAAGCCAAAAAGTTGACCATGCCCTTTTTTATTGGTGTAGGTAGTCATACTTGTCTTTGCAATAACTCGACCTTGAATGGTCCAAGTTTTGTTGGAAGGGTTGAGTGATGTAAAATCAAGAGGAGGTGCAGTAGGGTTTCCAGTTGCATTTTGCGAGCAAGGTATGATACCTGATGGGTTTTCGGGATCAAGAGCACTGATTCTTGTAACAAATGAACTGCTGGGGGAGGTAAAGCTAGGTGTTAAGTTGAAAGGTGATGGGTCACCAACTATCACTGTTTCCAATGTGACAATTTTGATTATGTCTAGTGCAATTGTCCTGGCAAGAAGAATTAAGGTAAGTAAGTATAAGTAAAAAAACTGGTACATTTGTTGAGAGTGCAATTGAAATCAAGTTACAATAAAATGAGATAAGCAAACCATATGTTGCATTATGCATAGTGTTTCATGTACACTTGATGACTTTGATGATTGAACTTGCTTGGAGTTGGTGGTTTTCTAGAGCGCTATTGTAGCTACTTGGAAGCAATGTATTGTGGCTATGAATTCCATTAGAGATAGTGATTCGGTAGCAATTAGTTGTTGAATTAAGAGAGCTTACTCGATCGAGAGAAACAACTTGTACAAGTCGGCATATGTCAATAGCATCATTCATTACAAGTGAAACTGCATTTTCGGTCAATAGAGTGTCCATACTGTTGTATTGAAAATAGTTGCACTACAAAAGTAACCTGGAAAATGGGTGAAATTAATATTAAGTGTAAATATAAAACATGTAGGAGAACATGTAAAACATAGAAGAATAAACAAATGAAGGGTTTCAAATTGGTTTCCTTTTAGCAATGAACGTGCCTATTAAAGTAATAAGGAAACATGTACAAACAACATCATAGATTGTTTTTTTTTTTTTGAAGCTTACATTGTTAGGTTCTAGGTAGCAGGTTAAGAACATACGAAAAAGGGAACATTAGATAGAAATATAATTTGGATATTGTGGAATATGAACAATAACTTGCTAATAATTCTAAATTTGTGATTTTGTTAAATATAAAACTGCTTGTCAATTCTCATTTTGTGATTTTTTTAATTCTAAAACAGAGTAACAAAACATTTTTTTTTTGGGAATATTCCTTATGGGGAGTACTCATCTAAAAATTGATATCACAGTTGGTTATAACAGTACCATAGTTTAATCAAACTTGGAACAAGTATTTTGAAAAAAGAAACCGGCTAAACATATCTACCATGAAACAAAGGGTACTTTGGTAGAAATATAAGAAGTCAATAGTACTGCTGAGTATATAGAAACTAGAAATAGCATGGGTTAGTGCATAACGATTGAAACAATCTATGGTTCTCTTGTATGTCACTTGACAAAGGGCAACATAAATTGAAACATTATTAAAAGAAAGGGTAGGGCATTCCATAGAAAGGTAGTAGATCTTGTAGCTAGAAATGTTTGCAGGTCTTGTTTTGTGAGCTGTCTTGCGACCTTCAAGTGCCAAAAGAGAGTAGAAACAGGAATTTTTTTTATTGTTCAAGTGTCTGTAAGGATGTTTTGTGAAGGGACTATGAAGTGGATACTAATTTGCAGTGTTCAAGCTAGTAATTTATAACAAGAGATGGAGTCTGAAATATGGGGTGACTTTCAGTCCTTCGAGTCCTATTTTTAAGATGATGATAGAAAAAAGGAAAAATTGATTGTTGACCTTTTAGCATAATGCCCAAGTTCAGTGAACTTGAAGGAAAAGGTAGCTAAACCCCTGTTTAGTATTGGAAGTACTGATGGTCAGTCAAATTGGAACTATTGTACACTGCTCCAAATCTTCAAATCGAAGAGAAACATATACCAAACTGTAAAGTCTTATTTGAAGGATTGCTCTTTGCAAATATCAAATGTTGAATAACAATTTTTTTAAAACCTATGATTGTGTATCTAGGTAATGAAGGTTTACTAATTTTTTTATTAGTTCTCTTGAATTTGATTTTTTCTTCTATTGGAGGCAAAATCTATATTGGTAAACTTATCAAATGTTGAATAACAATTTTTTAAAAACCTATGATGGATGTTCATGTTGGGGGATACTTATAATTTTGTATGCAGGTAATGAAGGTTTGCTAAGTTTTTATTACTTTTCTTAAATCTGATTTTGCCTTCTATAGGAGGCAAAATCTATATTGGTAATCTTGAAGAACTGAATATATACTAGTAACAGTCCGGAATAGAAACATAGGCAGCAAGGATTTTCAACAGGGGGTGAGCAGCAGGTATAGTTTATTTTAGAGCAGGAAAAACCTCAATTCTAAGAAAATGAAAGAATCATTTACTGGAAGAGACAACTTCTATGGGAGGCAAAATATATATTGGTAAACCTAAAGAACTAAATTTATAACAGTCATAGGTTAGCGGCATTTTTTTTTGGTAAGTCTAAAAACAGGCACGGTTCTAGAAGAGAGGACCTAGTTTTCAAGCATAAAGCAATATAGAAAAAGAGGCAGCAAGGAATTTCAACAGGGGGTGAGTAGCGGGTATAGGTTATCTCAGAGTAGGAAAAAGCACAATTCTGAGTAAATTAAAGAATCATCTACTGAAAGGGACAAGTTATATAGGAGGAAAAATATATATTGGTAAAGTTAAAGAATTGAATATATACCAGTCATAGTGAAGGGGCATTTTTTTTTGGTAAGTCTAAACTTGTTTTGTGAGTTGTCTTGCGACCTTCAAGTGCCAAAAGAGATCAGAAACAGATTTTTTTTTAATGTTCCAATGGGTTGAATGTTGACTTGCAATGAATTCTTGATGTTTTCTGCTTGGAACTTAGACCTTTCTCGTAAGCTGGTAAACATTGTAGATTTGATGTGTTATATATATTCAATATTCAGTTAGAAAATATTAAGTGCCTATAAGGATGTTTTGTGAAAGGACTATGAAGTGGATACTGATTTGCAATGTTCAAGCTAGTAATTTATAACAAGAAATAGAATCTAAAATATGTAATTGCATATATGTTAAAAATATCATTTTGGTTTTCAATCTACTGTCTTTGATGGGGCATTTTTTTGTGCGCATGTCTATTTATTTGTAAAACTCTATGGGGTGACTTTCAGTCCTTGGAGCCCTATTTTTAAGATGATGATAGAAAAAAGGAAAAATTGAATGCCCAAGTTCAGTGAACTTGAAGGAAAATGGAGCTAAACCCCTTTTGAGTAAACAATATTTTGTTTATAAGAAGAAAAGAAATGATCCAATAAGAAGTACTAATGATCAGTCAAATTGGAACTATTGTACACTGTTCCAAATCTTCAAAACAAAGAGAAACATATATTGAACTGCTAAAGTCTTATTTGAAGGATTGCTCTTTGCAACTATCAAATGTTCAATAACATTTTTTTAAAAACCCATGATGGATGCTCATGTTGGGGGATATTCATAATTGTGTATCCAGGTAATGAAGGTTTGCTAATTTTTTTATTACTTCTCTTAAATTTGATTTCCTTCTATAGGAGGAAAAATCTATATTGGTAAACTTATCAAATGTTGAATAACATTTTTTTTAAAACCTATGATGGATGCTCATGTTGGGGGGATGCTCATGTTGGGGGATACTCATAATTGTGTATCCAGGTAATGAAGGTTTGCTAATTTTTTTATTACTTCTCTTAAATGTGATTTTGCCTTCTATAGGAGGTAAAATCTATATTGGTAAACTTATCAAATGTTGAATAACAATTTTTAAAAAACCTATGATGCATGCTCATGTTGGGGGAGACTCATAACTGTGTATCTAGGTAATGAAGGTTTGCTAAGTTTTTATTACTTTTCTTAAATCTGATTTTTCCTTCTATAGGAGGCAAAATCTATATTGGTAATCTTGAAGAACTGAATATATACCAGTAACAGTCTAGAATAGAAACATAGGCAACAAGGAATTTCAATAGGGTGTGAGTAGCAGGTATAGTTGATTTTAGAGTAGGAAAAACCTCAATTCTAAGAAAATGAAAGAATCATTTACTGGAAGAGACAACTTCTATAGGAGGCAAAATCTATATTGGTAAACCTAAAGAACTGAATATATAACAGTCATAGGTCATCGGCTTTTTTTTTCGTAAGTCTAAAAACAGGCAGGGTTCTAGAAGAGAGGACTTGGTTTTCAAGCAAAAATCAGCATAGAAAAAGAGGCAGCAAGGAATTTCAATAGGGGGTGAGTAGCAAGTATAGGTTATCTCAGAGTAGGAAAAAGCACAATTCTGAGTAAATTAAAGAATCATCTACTGGAAGGGACAAGTTCTATAAGAGGCAAAATCTATATTGGTAAACTTAAAGAATTGAATATATACCACTCATAGTAAATGGGCAGTTTTTTTTAGTAAGACTAAAAATACGGAGTATTTTAGAAGAGAGGACATGGTTTTGAAGCTGAAATCAGTAAAGGAGCAGAGGCAGCTAGGAATTTCAACATGGGGTGAGCAGCAGGTATAGGTTATTTCAGAACAAGGATGAACACAATTGTGAGAAAATAAAAGAATTATTTTCTGGAATGGATAAGTTGTTTAGGAGACAAAACATGTTGCAGCAGAAAGCAGAATAGGAGCAGAGATAGCAAGGAATTTAAACAGGGAGTGAACAAGAAGTCTAGGTTACTTCAGAGCAGGAAAAAATACAATTGTGAGTAAGGGTGAGCAGCAGGTATGGGTTATTTCAGAACAGGGATGAACACAATTGTGAGAAAATTAAAGAATTATTTTCTGGAATGGATAAGTTGTTTAGGAGACAAAACATGTTGCAGCAGAAAGAAGAATAGGAATAGAGACAGCATGGAATTTAAACAGGGAGTGAACAGGAAGTATAGGTTACTTCAGAGCAGGGAAAAACATAATTGTGAGTAAAAAAAAGAGTTATTTCCTAGAACAAACAATTTATCTAGGAGACAATATCTGTTGTAGCATAAAACATCTGAAACCAGTAAATAAATGACATACATGATTAAATTATAACTTTAAAGGTTGAACATACAAGTAAAACAAGTAAATAAATCATAATTCAGACACCAAACAAGAAATATGAGTTATTATAACAGCAAATATAACTTTGGTTCAGAAAAGAACCTTGATTTTCAGTAGAAAACAAGAAGCTTTGTCTCCTGAAGAGGTTGGTTGAGATGAAGAAAAAACTGAGACACAATAACAATAGCAAACAAGAACACAATTGTGAGAAAATTAAAGAATTATTTTCTGGAATGGATAACTTCTTTAGGAGACAAAACCTGTTGCAGCATAAAGCAGAATAGGAACATAGACAAAGAAAAACACAATTGTGAAAAGGGAAAAACACTTCAGACCAGGGAAAATTACTGCAGAGGAGGGAAAAACAAAATTGTGAGTAAAAAAAAGATTTTTTTTTCTGGAATGGGAAATTTATCTAGGAGAAAATATCCGTTGCAACAAAAAAGTTAGTCAACCATCATTTCATCTGAAACCAGTAAATAAATGACATACATGATTAAATTATAACTTTAAAGGTTGAACATACAAGTAAAATGAGTAAATAAATCGAAGTTGAGACACCAAACAAGAAATATGAGTTATTATAACAACAAATATAACTTTGGTTTCAGTAAAGAACCTTGATTTTCAATAGAAAACAAGAAACTTTATCTCCTGAAGAGGGTCATTGAGCTGAAGAAGAAACTAAGACACAATAACAATAGCAAACAAGAATAAAATCACATAAGCTTCACCCATCCAAATTTATAAACGATTAGAAGTAAAGGCGGTGCGTTGGTGTCTGAGCACATTTAACCATTGTTGCATTGAAATCTATTCTCGTATCTGCAGAAGATAGAATGTCTAGAAGGTCCAATCCATCAAATTCACAAATACGTCCATAGGCAGAGATGAGTACTACTGAATCAATATTCATAAATTCGTGATTGATTAGACCCAAAGAAATAAATTTTGCTGTGGCAAACCTGATGGAAAGTTGTTCCATGTCCAATCCGTAATTGAATGCTCAATTGTAGAAAAAAAGTGTATATCTCATAATATTTTTTCATGTAGAGTTGCATCGGTTTGTTTTAATCTGTAAATTCTTAATTCCTATTTTTTTTGTGTAATTTGTTAAAATAAATGCATAAGACGCTTCCATAGGTGATATTGTTGCCATTGGAGCAACATAAGTGATACCGATGAAAAACATTCAGAGATACATGGTCTTTGAATACATGGATCATGATCTGACTGTTTTAGCTGAGAGACCAGGAATGCGCTTTACTGTTCCTCAGATTAAGGTATGAGATTGATGAAAATATTAATCGATTTTTTTCATTTTTCATATTTGTGCTACATTTCCTCTTAATGTAATTCAATGTCTACAAATAGAGACCGTGGATGTAACCAATGCTTCTGTACCTCAATGTTATATGAGGCAATTGTTTATCGGGCCTCACTATTGTCATATCAACCAAGTTTTGCATCGGGACATCAAAGGTAAATTCCTGATTTTATCAATCTATTTTTTCTTGTCTTTGTTTCATTATGGGATGTGCTTATTGAAACAAACCTTTGAAAATGGCATCTTATGCTTTAAACAGGATCTAATCTGTTGATTGATAATAATGGGATTCTAAAGCTTGCGGATTTTTGCCTGGCAAGATCATTCTGCAGTGACCAAAATGGAAACCTGACCAATAGAGTAATCATGTTGGTTGGCGGTCGCTGCCGAGATGGAAGACCGTTCTGCCACCTGACTGTGTCGCTGGTCGCCGGTCGTCGGTCGATGTCCAAGGGAAAAGAAATACAAAAAATTATTTGCGAAATCTGTCGACAGCCGCTGGCGAGATCGCAGATCGTTCTGCCACCTAATTGTGTCGTCGGTCGCCGTGCAAGGGCAAAAAAACTAAAAAACAATTTGCGAACCACTTGCACTTGTCGCCGGCGAGCCGCAACACGATATAGCGATGCGCCGGTGGGGAGTCTGGAACAAGGGCTCAGAAATTCTCTGACTTTATATGTAACACATTCAACTTTCAAATTGAATACGCCAGAGCATCAGCATTCACACAACCCTGAACTAGAGACTTAATCGGTGGTTGGAAACCTATTACTCTTCTTATAGTAAATTACCCAATTTTGGCTAAGGTAGTAGCTTTCTGCACTCGCAGTGGGCTCATGTGTTGTTAGACAAAGGCACACTGGTTTTATTTAGGGCATGTGTTTATATTGGATACAGTGATTTCAGCTTGGGAAGCTATGGGTTCCAGCAGTAGACGCAGCTTTACAGGTAATGAAGGAAAATATTTTCGCAAAAGTATTGTTACCTATGTATAATATGCCAGACTAGGCTGTGAAATTTGAACAAGCAATGGAATTCCCTTCCTGCATCAACCAAGACCGGGAAAACTCACCATTTTTCAACGAAACAGTGGCGCGCTGGCAAAAGGTAGGTTGTGGAGAAGCATAACCATCCACGTGGCAAGATTCCATTCGCTCCATGAGCGAGGAATCTAGCTGACATGGAGGTAATGCTTCTCCATGGTGAAATGCCTATGACGTAATGAAATGCCTACGGCGTAAATATAAACTCATTTTAATATTTAATAATAAAATCATAACTTTATTTTTTTAAATTACATTTTTCAAAATCAAATAACAAAATCTGATCAAAAAACCTGTACACATATTCTGATCTTAGAAGCATCCATATAACAACCCATATCAGATAGACCCACTAAAAGATTCTATTTTTCATTGTAGTACCAACGAAAAACAAATTATCTTTTTCATTGGTTGACCCAATGGTTCATGCACCTATGTGGTTTTTGGACTGAAATGGCCCTCCGTACACCTTGAAGAAAAATGTGTTTACTTCCACTGCACAAAAGTGGTTGAACAACTCTGGCTGTAACAAAGGTAATATTAGTGTAAGTATTGGAGAATAAAATATACTCATACCATTTTGTTTTTATTTTTATTTTGGTTTAATGTATAAAAGGTCAGAAAATAAATATTGATTTATAGTGTTTCGCACTCGGGATGCTGCATATTGACAAATATTAATAATGCAAAAGATATAGAAGTGGAAGTTCACTCAATTATTTATATTAAAATAAAAGCATAATCTTCATTGATTTATTGAAGGAAGAAAGAATGGAATGGATACTTTAAGAATTTATGGGGATGATGTATATACTCACATACTAATAGAATGATTAACATGGAAGAATGGCAAACATGGTAGTGGATTAGATGGTTAGTTAAATTAATAATGAAAAAAAGTAAAGTAAAGGAATTTAAAGTAATTTTTAAGATGATTAGTGTTGTTAAAAAAATTAAGAAGAAATATTCATCATAATAGATAAAAATGTATCTGTAGCTGTGGGTGATTTGGTGGCGAACGAGACAACCAGCGTGGAGGCCTTAGCCGCCCTCCATGCAGCTGATTCTTGAAACTCTCACCTAGCTCATTTAAGATCTCCAGGTTCCAATGCTTGGCTCCTTATTATTGTTGGTCCTCTATGCATTCCAATGAGCTGTGGAAGGTACTAGGATAATGATGAAGGCCTTATGTGGATTAATGGCCTTACGGGAGGCCAGCCACCTGCATTTTAACAAGGTAAATTCCAGTTTTTATTCCGCATATTTCAACAAGCCAACTCTTAGATTTTGTTTATGAGAATTCTAGGAAGCTTTTCTTACATCGGGGGTGAGCTTTCTCCATTTGAATTTGGCCTCATTCTGGGCACACAGCACTGGTAGATTGTTTGGGATCCTCCCATACCTCAATTGAACATCAACAAAGGTAGAATATATGTTATGGCTCGTCACATTCGCGTTGTTCCACACCGGGGTGGCAAAGGTAGAGAACTCCATGGTCGACGAGGCCGTGGAGGAATAACGGATAATGGTTATGATAGCTCCATCCCTTACCACCTAAGAACCATTATGCACGATTGGGAGGAAGAATTGGTCCTCCAGCAGCTTATTGGTTAAAGAGCCACGGTAAGAAGAAGACATTACGAGATAGTAAAAAATTCCTTGGCCCAACTCCTCCTTTAGGATCAGGATTTCTCGCAGGGGAATTCTCCTACCCCCTCTCCATCCCCTACTCATGCTCCAACACTGCATTCATCTTCTTCTCTAGTTGCTTCTCATATTTCCAGGCCTTCAATGCAACAGGGACCTCATCTCAACAACATTAAACAATCGATGGACAAAACCAATATAGCCTCAACCAGTGGAGTCAAGCATAAGCATAATGATTGAAAAGGTATGGTGAATATCTCCATTTTCATCAAAACTGCTCCTTTTCCTTACAAATCCGTGCATGATGATACTTCCAGCTCCAAAGAATACAATTTCCTAATCATTGAGGAGCTATTAGAAAAAGCAGACCCGGTCTGCAAGTCTAAGTAGCTCATACGGGCCCTTTTCTTTTTTTGCAGGTCTATTTTTTGGTAGCATGTTGATCAACATGTGGTATTTTTTCCATAGGATAGGTAGCATTTTGGACAATCATTACAGTTTTGGTATTTCTCGTAGTTTTTTTTTACTAAATTCCTACTCAGGCCCTCTGTAATAATTCCATACTCTATTGGTTCAATAGACCTCTAGATTTAGGATTTCTTGTATCCATGAGCTTATGCAGTCATTTCAGGATGATTTACTGGTTGTTATGGTTCAAAGAGCATCCTATGTAAGCTCTCGGTCTTTCTGTGCATATACTTCTTTTGTATTTTAATATAATTTTCTATGAAGCTTACAAAAAATAGATAAAAATGTATAAAATTGATAGAATAAGAATGATCAATCTACAAATTAAAAAAAAGTAATGAATTGTTGATGTTGAAAATTAAATGATCAAAATCACAATGTTTATAGTTACAAGCACAATTTTACAATTTTCTAATCTTCACAATCTCCAATTTGTATATGTTCATATATATATTTAATTAAGAAGATACATGCTATAAATTTTCACTTAGGTTGATAGAGTTTTTATCCAAAATGCTTGTAATTAAGAAACTTTGTATAGAAAGAAAAAGTACTCATTATCGAAGTATATGGGAGATATACATTAAGTATAAACAATAAATGACATATTGATTGTAACAATGACGAGGATTCACTATACTCATTACACATAAATTCAAATGAAATGGGATTTCAAGAAAACATAATATCCAACCTTTCATTAAGTAACACCTAAAAATGACATATACACCAATTACAATGATAAGATTATGTGATCATGAGATATGTGATACATTTAATGTTGTTATGGAAGTTAAAATCATCACAACATTTTAATGTTGTGATGAAAATTCGAAAATTCAAATTATTAAACAATATTTTGATATTTGTACATTTATCAAAAGCTCTTTATTTTAAAATTTTATTATAATGATAAATTAATTTATTATTAATACTTAATAATAGTGAGTTGTTAGAAAATATCATTTTTTTAAAATTTTATTATAATGATAAATTAATTTATTATTAATACTTAATAATAGTGAGTTGTTAGAAAATATCATTTTATCAAAACATTGTATCCTTAAAAAAATGTTATTTTAATCAAATATATATTGAAAAAATCAAATATCTCTTATTAGTCCTTGTCTTTCAAGTTGGCAAGGACTCTTGTAATTGGTTTACCATCGTTTTATATAATTTGCACACAAATCTATATAGGTTTAAGTATATTAAACAAAATTTGGTTGGAAAAAACATGAAACCACCATTCCACGAATAAAAAACATGGAGGTCTTATTTGGCCTCATATCAAGGCCGGGGAGTAATTTTCCCTTTGAAACTTACATTATTTCACAAATTAATTCATACATGTAATACATCTATAGCTCTTTTGTAATAATGCTACCAAACTTGTTAGCATTAGTTCAACACATTAGATGTTTCATGTTCGCTATTGGTTTGCATTTTCCATTCATTTTTGTGCTTCACTACATGCACGTTCATTTGTCGATGTGTGGCCTTCTTTGTACATGGCATGTTCTAATCTTCTTTGCATTCGGAACAAAGCTTTATCAATGTGTGGACTTCTTTTTCGGTCGATATGTGACCTTCGACTACAGTGGTGTACTTATGCTAAGAGAGATACTATAATAAAAAAGTATATGCTTCAGGGATGAGTCTCTATTACCTTCTCTTTCTGGTTTCCTTATATTGAAATCCTGAACACTCTGGCTCACTCCCGCATGCTACACGCTATTATTTTCTCTACTTATGGCTTCCTGTCTTCAGAGCTCAAGTTCATTATTTCTACACACTATTGTAAGAAATCATACTGTAGAAAAGAGCTAACTTACAACCATCACATTGTAGAAAAGAACTAACTCGCTTGCTTGTTATGGATTTTATCATAAAATTCACTTGTTGCTTTGTGATGGGTTTTAACATATGGTTGTGTTAGCTTGATGTGAGAATGGATGGAGGCACAAGGACTCTATGCAAGTGGAGAAAGGAATGAAATGGGGATAGAATGTCAGCTAGATGCAAAAATCACACCAATGATGGATTCCCTAGAACTAAAACAGTTCATTTGGTTTCCCTCCCATTCATTTATTTCCCTCTTTCCCCTTGCGCTTGAGTGCAATAACATTGGATTTTCAATTCCAAATCTGCTCTAATTCAATCATGTGTGTGAATCCTCTTCTTTTGTCAATATTCTACACACAAAAGCCTCAAAGTGAATAATATCAAATCATGCATGGAAAATCAAATACATATGAAACAAATGATGTATACTACCTCAATGGGTCAAACGTTTGTATCTTGTCAAATCATCTATCTAAGAGATTGCAGTTGGTCCGGAAGGAGTAGCCCCTGGGATTGAAATTGTGAGGTGAGATTTGGCATCGCTTATACCGGTAGGCCTAGATTTGATCTACCAGCTTGCTTCTTAAATGCAATATGTAATTTCATAAGTTATTTCCATGTCTTAGCATTGTTTCCCTATGTAAATAAAGGTAATCAATATTGGATGTGAGCTACTTTATTGTAGGAGACGAGGACCCTATCATTTTGGAGAAGCTCAATACATCCCAAGGATCCAACAAGTCTCTTGTTATGGAGCAAACATTAGAAGAATGTGAGACTCCTGTGATTAGTGGGAGAACAGATACTACGTGACATGTTGGAATAAATGTTGATTACTCGACATCTACACTCGATATTAACATGCTTCATTTTCTTCAATACTCGGACTGCACTTTCATGTCGTAATATGGCATGAAGCAGGAAGGCTTTGAAGTGGTGTCTATATTTTTTTCGACTCTAAACAATTCGATCTAACATATTCTGATTAGAATCCAACTTCAGGCTCTTGTTGTAACCAACTGCAAGGGTTGCAAAAGGAAAATGATTTTGCTTCAAGTTTATATTTTCCATTGCTTTAACCACTTTCATGCTATGATTTATTCCTATATCACAAACCAAAACTTCTAGAAACCCATTATATGTGTGTAATTACGATTGGCTTCAACCCATTTTTTCCTCTAGTATAATCTGGCATTGCACAAGTCTAAACTTGGTTTCCCTGCGAGGCACTCAACATATGATAGTGGCATTTGTATTTTCTATATCACCTAGGTAATGACTATTGCAGTTGTTAGTTACATCCACAAGATATACTGAACCAATCAGAGGACGATAGTAGGTAAGAACACCTTTCAAGTATAATAAATCTTAGTAATTGGAGGCAAATGCTTTTAGATAGGTGCATAAATAATTATTATGTAAGTATTAAAAGATATTGATGAGTTTCCTAAGGCATATGTGCAAGTAGAACGAATATGCTACCTATCATCACTTGGGATGGTTAATTAGATCTTGAGCAACATTTGTCTCTATTTGATTTCATGTGTTTAATAACAAGAACAAGTGTCACCATTATTTTGACGTGTTTCTCAATAATAGATAATGGGCCACCACCTAGGAAGAATGCACTTAAAGCATTGTATTTGTAAGTTGATCATGACCACATGGAAATAAAGAGATATGGTGTTGATGTGGGATGTACAAGTAATGTAATGTTGTACAAGTAATATAACATCTGACAATTTCTTTTGTCATCGAACTGAGGTAGGTTCTATGGGAAATTAATTAGTTCAACTTATTTTAAAGTTGTGTTTCAAAGTTTCAAGGACTCACACTATTTTACTAAGGTCTAACTAGGCAATTTCTAAAAGGAATAAATAGAATCGAGACTCATTTATCAAAATATGTGATAAAAATCAATGTCCTGCAGTGTTATCTAGGTCACATGAAAGCTTGCTTCTGTTTTGATTGTTATTGTGGATACAAATAATAGATTAACTTACCATTTCAACCCATGAAAACTGAGACAAGTCCCTTGTTAGTTTTTCAGCATTTAATTCAATCTGAACTAGGATCTTAACTGAGAGAACAACATGTATAGCATATCAATCATAAGAGATAAGAGACAAGAGACCCAAAGCATTTCACCGGGGAAAACCAAGAAGGTGAAAAACCCCGCAACTTCCTCAAAGATAGAATAAGCACCAATACAAAGATCACCAAGATGAATCCCCAAAAGATAAATGTCTGCAGCAGCTACTCCTTCTCCACTTGTGCACACTCCTCCTCTCTCTCACTAATTCGAAGTGAGTGAATGAGAGAATGTCTCAAATGAGAGAGTCACACTCTCTATTTATACTTTAACTTTCACTTGACCTTTACTCAACTAGGTTGGCCACAACTTAACCACTTAACATAATGTTGACTGGGTCGACCCCACTAGGGTGATCTAATAACCCTTTAACCCACATGACTCATACAGGACCGACCCCATCGAGGTGGTATAATAACCCATCAAATATAAGTTGCGACACTTACAATATAACTTGCAACACTTGCAAATACAAATGACGACACTTCCAATCGGAGGAATAATACATCTCCGTTGGGGATACAAATAAAGTATAAATGTAATACATACAATATACAAGTAATATCTTCCAAAGTTACAAATACATCAACACTTCCTCTTAACTAGGAAGGTATTCTCTTGACACAAGTCATCAATACATATAGACACAAGTCTTCAATACTGTAGTTGGATCATCATCACTGCATCACAGAGCATCATCATCATTGTTGCTGTACTCGACATCTCGATCAATGGGCTATCTCATAATTCTTCTCATCGTAGAAAGTTCTACAAAGCCAACCCTTTTTCATGTTGGTTGTAGGCCTAGCCTCCTGCAGGTATTCATCATCTCTGGCCATACTGTCGAATCCCTAGGACTTATTATGTGCGTCAACAAAACCTCGAAAGAGCTTCTTAGCTCATACTATAGGATCTCCTAGGATCTTTTACATGTTGACTGTCACAAAACCTTAAAAGAGTGTCTTGCAACCTGTAAGAACTCTAAAGAGCATCCTAACACAGACTATAGGATCTCTAGGGCTAATTATATGTGACCCCCACCACAAAACCTCGAAAGAGCATCCTAGCTCAGACTATAGGATCTCCCAGGATCTTTTACATGTGGCTAGGAAAAACCTTAAAAGAGTGTCTTGCAACCTGCAAGAACTCTAAGGAGCATCCTAGCACGGACTATAGGATCTCCAGGGCTGATTACATGCTTCTGGTAGAAAAACCTCGAAAGAGCATCCTAGATCAGACTATAGGATCTCTCAGGATCTTTTCTATGCTACTTGCACAACCTGTCCACAGCCAACCTGTAGCAAAACCTCGAAAGAGCATTCGAGCACAGACTATCGGATCTCCTAGGATATTTTCTATGCTACTTGTAGCAAAACCTCGAAAGAGCATCCGAGCACAGACTATTAGATCTTTCAGGATCTTTTACATGCTACCTGTACAATCCATCCGTGGAGTATCATCCTGATACTCATGATCATACTGATCATAATCATATAGTACATCATCTTGATGCACATCATCATCGCATGATCATCCTGAAAGTAATTTCTCCACATTTCTTGGTATATAATAGGTTCAAGGGAGTCACATCATATCATAACATCACATTCCATCATTCATCACAACACATTGTATTGTGCTCACATGCTCTCTTCTATATTATATTGGGGTTATTTGGAGTTGCTCTCTTTGTAAGATTGAAGGAGATTTCTGGAGATAATAGAAGACAACCTTCCCGTGGACGTAGCCCAATTGGGTGAACCATGTATGTATGGTGTATTCTTTTCCATGTTCTTTTTCTGTTCTTATTTATGTTGATATGTTAATGGTTTCTTATATAGGTAAGCTAGTTTAGTAGATCTATAACTCTAACATGGCATCAAAGCAGGTTGCTATGCTCTACTTTCTTCGGTAAAATTTTAGTTCATGTTTTATGTTGGTTGGTAGATAGAATGATAGACTAGTAATGTTTTCCATATTTAATATTGTGTTATGATATTATTTCATATGTTCACAATATTCTAACATGGTAAAATGCAAATGTTAACTAAAATGGTACATGGCTTGCCTAATATGTCATCTACTAAAGGTGTTTATGAAGGTTGTGTCCTTAATAAACATCATAGATAAATTTTTGATAAGGGTAAAACTTGGCGTGCTAAAGAACCTTTGTAATTAATTCATAGTGACATTTTTGGTCCTCTTGAAGTATCTTCTATGTCTCATGCAGTTTATTTTCTTACTTGTAATGACGACTTTAGTAGAAAATTATGGGTTTATTTTTTGAAAAATAAAAGTGAAACATTTCCTAAGTTTCAAATATTTAAATCATTGGTTGAGAATGATTCTAGTAAAAGGATTAATACTTTGAGATATGATAATGGGGAGGAATTTGTTAAGAAATAATTTGAAGCCTTTTTATCTAAACATGGAATTCAACATCAAAAGACTGTTCCTTACACACCTCAACAAAATGGTGTTGTTGAAAGGAAACAATAGAACTTTAGTTGAAATGGCTAGTCGTATGCTTTATTCTAAAGGATTACACAAGAAAGTTTGGGCTGAAACCATAAGTTGTGCTAATTTTATTTTAAATAGAATTCCTATAAAATCTGTTAAGCATGTTACCCTTGAGGAAAAATGGAATGGAAGAAAACCTGATATAGGTAACTTTAAGGTGTTTGGTTGTGAATGTTGGGCTCATATTCTTGATGACAAACAAAAAAAGTTAGAACCCATGTCTAGCAAGTCTATATTCATTGGTTGTGCTGAAGATTCCAAGGCTTACAGGTTATTTAATACTTCTAATCAGAGTGTCATAATCAAAAGAGATGTTCAATTTGCTGAAGTATCTTCACCGCTAAGTCTGTAGAACCTCATGTTACCATGAATATTCCATTGTCTCTTGTTACTCCTTCTTCCAGTTCTGTGCCTCTTATTGATATTAGTTCACGCTCTTCTTCAAGTGTTCCACTTGAATGTCCCAAAGCTGTTGAAGTGACTTATGTTCCTTCTAATATTCCTGTTTGGGCCTGAAAAAGTCTTGAATCTGCAAGTAGTGATATCGATAATCCTTTCGATACTTGTAGACCTAGATCTAAATTTGCTCTTATGACCAATGTTTTGGCCACAGATGATCCTATCTCTTATGCTCAAGATAAGGGTAAACCTCATTCGGATTAAGCTATGTCTATTGAATATGAATCACTTACGAAGAACAAGACTTGGTCTCTTGTTCCTCTTCCTTCAGGAAAGAATTTAGTTGGTTGCAAATGGGTTTATAAAACTAAGTTCACTGCATAAGGACGGATTGAAAAATATAAAGCTAGATTAGTTGCAAAAGGTTTTAATCAACTTGAAGGTATTGATTATAATGAAACTTTTGCTCATGTTGCTAAAATGAATACAATAAGAACCATCTTATCTCTTGTTGCATCTTATAAATGAGAAATACACCAAATGGATGTTAAAAGTGTTTTTTTAAATGGTGATCTTAATGTTCAGACATTTATATGCAACAACCTCTTGGTTTTATTTATGTTGAATCATCAAGTTTAGTATGCAAATTACACAAGTCTTTATATCTGATCCAAATATGTATGTTAAGAAATTTGGTGATAATATCCTCATTATTGTGTTTTATGTAGATGATCTTATCATCACTGGTAGCCAACTTGTAGTCATTCAAAGTATGAAAAGTGATTTTCAAAAATAGTTTGAAATGACCGATCTCGGTATATTGCACTATTTCTTGGGTCTTCAGATATGGCATATGGAAGATGGTATTTTTCTCTCTCAGCTGAAGTATGCTACAGATTTTTGGCTTGTTTCCATATGAGTGATTGTAAACCTGCTCCTACTCCATTTCGGTCCGGTGTAAAGTTAACTGTTAAGTGTACCACCCCTCTTGTTGATACTGCTCTTTATCGTCAACTCATAGGAAGTTTGATATATTTAACTCACAACAGACCAAAATTCTCTTTTTCTGTCAATATGGTTTCTCGGTTCATGCAGCAACCTCATGAAAGTCATTGGCAGGAAGCCAAGAGAATTTTGATATATTTACAGGGGGCATTGAACTATGGTGTATTTTATTCAAGTAGTGCTACAGTTTCACTTTTTGGATATACAGATTTTGATTGGGCAAGTGACAGTTTTGATCGACGGTTAACTGTTGGTTATACATTTCAACTTAAAACATCAAATGTAATTAAGATACTCATCGCCTTTCCTATTTGTGGAGTGGATTTGTTTTAGCTGCGGGATTCAGTAGGGTTGACAAATATATGTTGGACAAATCTTGTAGGTGCTAATTATGTGTAGGTACTAACATTACTGTAATCCTCGCAAATTTGTTTTTGAAAATATTTTCCTCTTTTAGATCCTGGGTTCAAGTTGCAAGAAGCCCAGGTGGTAGTCCAGGCATGCAATGTACACTAAATGCCCTTTGAAAGTTTGACATTGATCGTATAAGGGTTGTTCCATGACAGCGACTACGACAGACGTAATGGAAACTGGGAATAGATGGTACCCTATGCAATTCTCTCACTGGTCCTGCACCCAATTCTTTCCCATGACAAAAACGCCAGTCTGGCCTCAACACAAACTTGCAACGTGTTTAGACCAACGAGAGTGGGAGCGTGATAACTGGCACTCAAATCGTCCCCTGCCGACGAGGGAAAATTTTTCGGCGAGGCATAGTTCTACCCCTTCTCATTATTTTTTTGGAATTTCGATGATCTGGGTCATCTTAAAATGGGCCAAAACCCTAGGGGGCATAGTTCCATGGCATAGTTCCATAGTAAATGGAGTGGAACTACGATTCTGCTCATTTTTATAACTGGATCCAGGGAACAAATTGCCGGAAAAGCGAGGCGATTTGAGTGCGAACTATCCCACGCTAGGAGAGCAACCTCGAAAGCCCTATTTTTTGGGGTTAAAAAAAAGTCAGCAGTCCAAAGAGACTCACGAGTCACATCTACTATTCGAAAATAAAGGTCACATCTATTGCCTCAAGCTTTTGTGTCTTCCTTCATTGGGTTTATTTTCCTCGGTCTCTATGTTAATTATATCATTGGGTTTGTTTTCCCCTTTTTTTTCAGTCTCTCTATTATTGCACCGAGTGAAACTAGGTGCTCTACAACCTACTATGGAGGAGATGTTGTAATCTATGTGATGTAACAAAATAATCAAAAAAATCAAGTCCGCTCATAAAATAAAAAATCATGGAAAGTATTTAAAAAAAAATCCATGTTGGTTCATAAAATAAAATATAATGAAAAGTAATTAAAAAATAGATGTTCGTTTATAAAATAAAAACTTAAAACTTAAACCTGGATCTATCAATCAAGAGAGATCAAATTTCTTGAGTTTAAATTTAAAAAAAGAAATACAACTCAAAAAATTGGATCCGTATGGGTACTTGATAGATATAGATTTAAGATGGATCTATGCTGGTATTATAATTATTACGGGAAGGAACCAAAGTCTCAAATCACTTAGTGTGCATGTCCACCTCTTTGTCGTGATGTGTCCGGCTTCTAAACGCAAGAGTCTAATATCCCAGCCATGTTGCTGAGAGTGGTTTTCTTGTGAGCTCTGGTGTCGAGATCATTACAATTTTGAAATAGGATTTGTCCATTTAACTTCTTTAAATTCGCGGACATTCAATCTAATCCATATTGAATTCTGTTTTTTCCGATTCAGTTTTAATTCAGGGAAAATAAAACTAATTTTGAATATATTAAGGTAATCGTGATGCTGCTTTCTCATTGCGATGTACCTTAAAATGTGTGAATAGACTGTACTACTACTAATTCAGGAAAATTAAAAGTATTTCCGAATGTATTAAGCTAATCGTGATAATTGTGTTTTTTTTTTCGAGAAAAAAAGGTGTTTCTGCTTTATATAACTAAAAGGAGAGACATTTTATATGACCTAAATGGTCTCAAACTATTTGCCATCACTTTCTATACAATAATAGCAGCTGTATTCTAAATGCATCCAAAAACAGAACTCCAAAAGGTCATACCAGGTTCAAGTATATCAAAAGTCATATACAAAAAGCATGGTTCCGTGCCAAATACATCTTCAAGAACTAAACAGAATATGAGATCAAAATAAGATAGGCCCAGGACCATATAGCTTCCCGGGATCATGAGACCAAGTCTGCCATATGGAGAAGTCCTTTTTTGGACAGATCGTCGGTCTCTCTGAATACATGGCAAAATGAAATCTGTTTGAATGAACCTGCCAACCTGAAGACTTCCTCAAAGACAGATAACAATGAAATGTTTCTGGGCTTCAATCGAGACTTCATCCATTGAATAATGAGAGATCAATCTCCAAAGATCTGAATGGACTGTATACCCCTTGGGATAGCAGCATGGAGAAGCAATTTCAAAGCCATTATAATCCCATCAGCACTACCATTTGGTGGAATCCCCTGAGCTACCCCGTCAAAAAATCCCCATGGGACATCCTGTTTTTATATCAACCTCCTTGATAAAGGGCTGAAGAGAGGGCCTATTGACAGTGGGGAGCTCCGAAAGCAATCCCAATGAACGTAGTGCTGCAATATTTGGTGGAAAAAGATCATCCCGAAAAATGGCAAAATTCCGAGCGTTCCAACTATACCACATGATAACATAAGGAAGAGCAGGTTGTTTATCAGCAAGTGGAGAAGAATGCCAGCTTTGAAGAGCCTCTGGAAGGGTGGAAACTGTCCATAGATACCTGGAACCCATAATCCGATGGTAACATCCCACATAGATTGGACATATGCACTTTCAATGAGTCTGGTTGATAGATTCTGCACAGGGGGCATCTCCCGGGTGCTTCCTGTATCTAACGCTGTAAACGATCCCAAACAAGAATGGCCATGCAGAGCAGCCCATGAAAAGAACACAATCTTAAGTGGACAGTTTAAGTTCCATATGACGTCAAACCACCAACAATGTTCAAGAATAGGGTCGATGTGTCGGGTAAATGCATAACCGATGGCGGATGAGTAAGTTCCACTTGTCTGATTGTGAGACCACATCAATGCATCCGATTCGCGCGAGAGACGAATTGAGCAATGTTGTAACTCCAGAATATAGAGTTCCCATGAAACCTGTTCCTCGCCCGAAATTGGAAGTGTGCAGCACCCAGCCAGCCCTGATGATGAATATTGGTAGATCCCGGGTCTGCTATGTGTGCAAGAAAGTACACGCCTTCTTGTGCAGGTTAATGTGTGCGAATGTCTAGACTGTACTACTACTAGCTACTACTAATTGTATGATCACTTTCGCTAGTCAGATTTCTCATGGAGTATCAACGCAACAATGCTAGCACTGTTTCTTTGAGAATTACAGATCATATTGTTATTGTGGTTCCTCATCGGCGACAAATTAATGTTATTCGTGCTGAAGAACCTGGCGGCGATATGTCCGGCCATATAAACAACTTATTAAACGTGTATGTGACCAGTCATGGAGCGATTCTCACGGCAGTGTTCTCTGTTCAGGGTCCCATAATGTCCCAGGTTTGGGTGAGTATACTCATTATGTTGGGGGTTATCTCCGCAACAATCATTATCGTCCTCCTCCGCATATTTTTTCAATAGTTTAGTTGACGAGGACTCCGCCATTCTTTGCTTGTGAACTCAACATGGATTGCACAGAGAGTTGCATTTATTTTGATTGTCAATCTGCCTCTTCTTCAGCTGCAGTCATCTGCTCTTCTCCCAATTACTTCCCTAAAATGTCAAGGAAAATTATGTGGAACTTCGCGTGATACTATTTTGTAGTATTATTATGTATAAATTTTGTGGATGTGTTCTTTACATATTTGGTACTGAATGTTTATAGTTTACAGTTTACTTGTTACTGTAGATGTTTATAGTCTAGTCTTTCCAGATACGAATAAAGTCTGTACTATCTTTATATACGATTTACCATTCCATAAGATTAAATGATTATGTATCTCAAAAATCGAACCAATGACTAATATGGCATGTTTGTAAATATCCAAACAGTAAAAAATATTTTTACGCTATAGGCATTTCACCATGGAGAAGGATGACCTCCACTTAGGTTAGATTCCTCACTCATAGAGCGAATGGAGTCCTGCCATATGGATGGTGCCCATGCGACTGCTGTCTGACCTCGGGTTTTTCAGCCAATTTCACAGAGAGGTTCAGAACCCCTTGGCTTTTCCGGACAGTTTCTGGACCTGGTAGCTAACAAATTGTGCGGAGGTGGTGGCGCCCTTGTTTTCGCTGGAGGGCCTCAGAAATTCCTTCAAAGGGATGCTAATCCTGCCAATTTCTTTGTGGCCGAAGGTGGCGTCTGTGTAGATTGTGACCTCGAGAACCAAGTGGCCCTGTTGTAGGGCGGCCTCGTCGACAGTAAACTTCATAACGTGGTTCTAGCTAGGATCATTGCCGTTGTCCTTGTCCAAGGGCGTCCGTTGCCTGTTTCTGTGATTAGTGGAGATCCATGCGACTGCGTAGGCCTTTGTTTTCGAGAGAATGCCCATGTTGTTCAAATCACGGGCCGAGATCAGCGTTAGTTATTTCCATACTCCACGACTCCATCGCACCATGATGAATTCAGTCGAGGAAGAAAATGAATGAATTCTCTGGAAGAAATTTGGGGATGAAAATCAGTAGAAGAAGAAAGCTAATGAATTCACTGGATGAAATTGGGGGAGCAATCCAAATGAGATTTGAGGAAGATGGAGTGAACAGGAGAGATGGGCAAATTGATTGAAATATATAGAAACATGGACTCCATCGCACCACGATGAATTTAGTCGAGGAATAAAATGAATGAATTCACTGAAAGAAATTTGGGGATGAAAATCAGTAATGAAATATACCCACGTTAACAAAATTGATAACAAAACATTAAATCAAACCCTTCATGGAACATAAATTTTAACCTTGCACTTGCACAAAATTCCTCATAGAAGTGCTGCATAAGTCAACAAATTTAAAATGTGAAAGGGGAGGGGAAGGTTTAAAAACAAATAAATGGTTTACTATCACAAAATGGGTTTTCATTGATCAAACAGAAGACATATGAACACATTAACTGGAAAATTAGAAAATGAAGATACAATCCGACCTTAAAACTACAATGGTTGAAGAAAAGTTGACACCATCTAGTAGAGTGCCGGTATTTTTCACATACCATATCAGTAGATAGAATAAACCATACCCATTTTGCACATATCCTGAAATCATTGCAGACCAAGAGACTTTGTTCTGCACGGACATTTGCCGATAGAGCTTTAAGGTTTCATCAACTTGCCCATTCTGTACATAAGTTGTAACCATTGCTATCCAGGGCGAGGTTCAGTCAATTTACAGGAAGCATGTTAGAAGTGCTACGTGCTTGTTTTCATATAATGGAAATGCAAAGTGTTTGTCTACATATAATGGAAATTCATTATTATAATGTGCCATTTAATATATTTAAAGTGGACCCATTTATTATTTTCTTAGCTTTATCCCAAGACTCGAAACAGGCTTGGCTATGCAATGGTGAAATAATTGCATGGTAAATTAAAGTTGGGCAAGCTAGCACGTTATGATAGTTGATTGATAATTTAAAGTATATTGCCATGTGTTCCTGGAAAGATCAAATACATGCTTCGTGTTATGTATCCGTTTACACCTGTGGCTGACCAAGCTGAAACGGTGGTACCCATCGATATTTGGGACAAACAGCCAGTCATTATGGGCTCTAATGAAGAAGACAAGCAAATATTGCCAAACCTATTTTCAATCTGTATTATCAAATTCAATAAAAGTAGGACAACCAATTATTGCCCATCCTATTTTCAATATGTATTATTGAATTTAATAAAAGTAAATCAGTGAAGCTCATAAGGAAGCTTATGCCACAAACTCTCCACGGCATTGATATTCATCTTCTTGGACGAAATTCTCAACAAATTCTCCATTGGCTTTTCCTTCGTCGTATAGAAATTCTCAAAGGTTGCTTTCTATCTGCTCATTATTGATTTGCACTTGATTCCATATGGTAATGCAAGGATTGGTGCCAATGTCACTATAAGTTGGCAAGTTCCCAGCCTTCCATGAGTATGATCTATTTGTGAATAATTATGGCCTAGAGAAATGAATTTTTCATTTTTATGCTTCCATGAGCACGATAAAATTACGATCTGGAGAAATTAAATTTACATTTTTCTTTCCTTTCAAAAGATTGATAAAGTCCCATTATTTCTTCATTTTCAAAGGGTCAATTCCTCAAAAAATTCATTATGTTTATCTTCATTTTTAAGGGCCTAACTCTTAAAAAATACAGTGTTTAGCTTGTTCTTGTGGTGGCTATATGCTACCCAATATCTATTTTATTGAGTTAAGAAAAAGAAACGCCCTGTCTGTACATATTGTTTCATTTGACAGTGAAAGGAAGCATTAAAAAATGTTACATTGTCCCCACAGAATTGTAATTTTATGATTGCATTAAGGTCTGTGTGTAATTTTATGATTGCACCCACAGAATTGAAGTGCACTCTACAGCCCAATGGACGTCGCTTCCTCATTCAGCCAACATTTCCCACTACGTTTCATGTTTTCCATATCTGTTAACAGATCCCTGGAACACTATATACCTATTCGAATTTGGGCTATGAACATGAAATGATACTTCTAACCTTTTATTGCGTGAAGTCTGGAATACATTGACATCGAAATTGTTCTTTCACTTTCTTTCGTTTGCATATACCTAGGATCGCCCTGAAAAAGATGGAATTACTCTATTATATGTTGTTACTACACATTTACTGAACCCGTCTATTTCCAGCTTCTAACACATTTATTGAACTTTTGCAATACTCTGCGTCTATTTCCAGCTTCTCCTTATTTATCATCTAAGTTGACTGCTTACATACAACACAGTCACATGCTAAACCAGAAAATGAGCTCCAGAAATTAAAATCCGAGGATAAGACTATCACGCTCAATTTTTACTTATTCAGTTTTTATACAGTTGACTCAACATATAACTCAAGTTAACAATTCAGCAACCCACTGTCAACAGGCCCAGTCAGTTCCACTTGAACACCACGGTCAACCGGCCCAGTCAGTTCCACCTGAACACCACCGGGATAGATGCTCGTATAGTTTGTCTTCAAATTTAAATGAACGCGTCTAACTACGCGATGAATTTAAATACTTATGTTCATTACACTCCGTCCTTCAATATCAAATTTTAAATACTTTTCATAAAAATTTAAATTTTAAATACTTTTCATAAAAATTTAAGTTTACAACTCCAACCACCTATTAAAAAAATAATACCGTGATGTGGATGAAAATAAAACGAACAAGAGCTGCGTGCAGCTTAGTCCCTACTTTTAATAATTAAATAAAGAAAAATAAATAGGTGTTAATAATTTAAAAAAACATTGACGACTATGGGGTAGAGAAATTGGTAATGAGTAATTGTGTTGAGAAGTTGTAAATGAAAGGTCGCAAGAACACCCATGGGTACTTACTTACAAGAAAAAAATGATAAATAAACTAAATTTTTTTGACATTCCTATTCATAAACAAAACGAACATTGCCAATTAAGTTCCAGGCTAACTACATAGACAAACTTCACAATAATTTATTAATTTGTCAAACAATAAATAAATAAATGATCATTCCATCTATCTTATCTTATATACCAAGTTATCTCACAGGAAACTCTAAAGATATTGAGGAACGTCACCGTCAGGCCTGGAATTTGACGTCCTGTAGGACGTTTTCTTGGTCTGACAACGTATTTGACAGGTAAATATAAAATAAGCACGTCAACACTGATGGCCATGAAAAAATTTAAAACGTAGATTTGACATTTATGTGTTTTCATATCCCGTCATAAAATTTAATACCTTTGTAGCTTGCAACTGTAAGTGTTAGTAATTACATGATCTCGTCCTCTGTACTGCTCTTTATTGTTTTGTTCACCGTCCAATTCCGACGAGTTACCTTGAGCTCTTCTCATCGAGCTTCTGAGAGTGTTTGGTTGCCATGTTACATTTCGAGGGGGAGGAAGGGACAAACCGAATATAGAGTAAGGAACAAGACGAAGAGAGGGATAAATTTAACCAAGATGAATTTAGTTTGGTGGTTTTATGTGGTTTGATGAATTCATGGTTGTTTTCTATCTTGGCAGTTTGGTAGTTTTATGTGGTTTAGTGATTATATGATTGAAATGTATTACATTTTCAATAGCATCATGTAGAATTGATGTGTTGGATGGGGTTTATGAGCACATTTTCCTTTGGCAGGATGACAATGTTATAATGGTTGTGTTGCATTTCCACATCTTGCTTGAGTTGTGTTTTTGAATTTGCGTGAATTTTTCAAGTTTAATGATATTTTTATGATTTTGATATTTGGTAACTGGTAGATTGGTGGAATCCCAACAAGTTAAGCAAACAATTTTCCTCAGTATTTAATATTTAAAGTGAAAATTGCCCAACTAAAATAATTAATGCATTTATACCTTCCATGAAAATAACAATACCCATTTTCACTAATTTAGGGAAATTTTAGAGAATCAACCCTAAAAGAATATATAAATAAATACATACTCTGAATCCAATCATGGAAAGGGCGAGCTTCCCTTACTACTAAATTAAGAAGGAAAACAACAAATCAAATTACTCCTTATTCGTGGATAAATGCTGATAATGCAGAACATTTAGATATATAGAGAGAGTGCCCAACGATGTACAAGCTCGAATTATTTGCAAAAGGATAGATTTTTTTATAATACAGTGAATTTGACACTCTATGAACTTATATAAAACATAAAATGACAGGCACTTAAAATACATAGACGTCATCAAATTTCTAATTGACAGGCACTTAGAATTTGAAATTCCAGGCCTGTCAAGAGAGTATGTAGTCGTTTAACTCTGACAAAATGGTGGTGCAGATATTTTAGGACAGTGTCAATAAATGGTTGTCCACATCTCACGCTATCATCTCTTTTGTTATTTGAGAAAAATGGTAGATAGGCTCAATTAGAATATGCATATATTAGTTTTCTGTTTGAAAAGCAATAATTTGATGCTGGATTTTTTAGTTTGCTCTCATATGTAATTGGAATATGCATATATTAGTTTACTGTATGAAAAGCAATAATTTGATGCTGGATTTTTTAGTTTGCTCTCATATGTAATTATGTTGATAAGATTATTCCAACTTTGCAATCAAAGTGCACAAGATTTTTGTTGCTCCTTTGGAGCTTGCCAATGTCACGGAGTGGCTACGGCATGTCTTGAGTGAAGAAAGGCTAGGTTCTTCAGGGCTATTTTAATTTCATGATAAAAACATATGTATATTGTAAGGATAACCATGTCTTGTTTTAAATTGGGGAAATAACTACATGCTCAAACTGATGAATCATCTCTATGTTTAGATCCTTAACAAAATTCATTTGAACATTTCTTTCACATGCAAAACTATTTTATCTTGTAAAACCTATGCAGTCAACCTATACTCTGCAAAATAATTGAAGAATGCTTTTGGATTGAATTCATTGTACTAATGATTTGGTTCACCATTCACATGAATGGCTTTGACAATCAAATATGTGGTTATGAAACCAGTGCTATAACAATTGCATGTTGTTGCTGCCTTTAGAAGGAAGTTAAAATGAAGGTGGCACCAATAGAATGATTTTTATAATCAAGATTCAAGTGTTTCAGTCCTTTCATTGTTGCAAGAGGCGGATTTATTTCCATTTCCTGTATTTATCTAATTAAGTCTAACTAGGAATTTTTGTTTTTTGTTTTTTGGATGGCACTCTAGGATTGACGTCACAGAGGATGGCTTGTCTGCAATAGTGAGGCTCAGCAGTGGTGACATGAGAAAGGATTTGAATATTTTCCAGGTTCCAATTTCATCTTGCCTTTCACTTCCAAGCAGATCTTTAATTTTTAAAATTTTGCTTGAACTGACATGGACACTTGAGTATTTACATGCTTGCCTTTATAAATGAAATTAGTGTGTAATTTTGACACGTTCTTCTGTACAACTAGTCTTATGGGAAATCATTTGTACCATAACAAATCATAAATAAAGTGAGACCACTGCATTTATTATCATTCTCTGTAATGAAAATTCCTTATGACAAACCCAAATTATGGTCCAAAGTCATTTGAGAGTGTCAACATTTTGTTTGGATCCCTAGAATAACGTTTTCCGTGTATCAAGCTGAAGGGCAGAGATAAGAACTACTTTATGATTTTAGTTCTTCCAACAGTTCAAAGTTTGTTTCTTCAACTTTTGGGTGTTGGCTTATATCTAATATGCCAAAGGTCAAGTTGACATATTGCGCTTCATCATTTTCTTTGGCTTTCAAGTGGATATTCTTTAGACTTTTTCTTTCGATTATAATTTTGTGAATCGCTTTGCATCTTACTCTTACTGATTCTTTATTGATGTACTTGCTAATCTTCTCAACCATTATAAATTCTTCTTTCAACCTGCTACCCCTCATATCGTATGAGGCCCTACACTTGTGGTTTTTATCACAAGTGCTTGTTGACAAGTTGATGCAGTTGTTGGATGTATTGGGTGCTTGATGATAGAGTTACGGTTCTTGTTGTTTTAATGCAATAGCCAATGATTGGTTGATGTGTCCTCATGGTATATTGGTGCTAGTAGCTTTTAGATATGATTTCTCCATGATGTTTTGATGTTGTGCATCTGACCCAACATTGCATTTTAGAGAAACCCACAATGAGCATGCATTATTATAAACATAAAAGCCAGCAAGAGAATTTTGTAGAAATGAAAACCAAATCTGCTGAATTTGCAAATTTAGAGGGTGAGAACACATAGCAGCAAATAGAAGTTGTAATAAGATGAACTGATTGGACAAGAAGATGAATAGACAAGAAGATCAAGAAGAAACTATGCAATTTCCATGACCATCCAACAACAATCTATATAATGTCACTGAGTGCCAAAAGAAGAGGATTCAATCCAGGATAAACAATAGACACTCTTCTATATTTGTGTGTTCCACTCAGAAATCGAAGCTGTTGGTGAAAGAACATGAATTAATATAAGTTTGAACTTTTTCTGGGGTTTTTTGGAATGTTTTTATCGTATCTATCACAACCTTGAGATGTCTGGATGATATTAATGATATTATTCTATTGACATATACTCATAGCTACACATATTAATTTTGAACCACATAGAAGAGGACCAAGCCTTTGGCCACAAAGAATCTATTTAGGCATCCAAAGCCATTAATAATGCCACAAAGAACCACACATGGCTTCATAGTGTATCCATGGCACTATGCATCCAAGTCATGGAGATTTGGGGCATTCGACATGGCTAAGGGAGGATATCTCAACCTTGGGCACTAAATGAATCTTATATCCATCCAGGGATAAGAGGGATACCTAAACCAAGCACACATGGAATCCTTAGGGTATTATCTTATGATTGAGGATTTTATTGCAATTATATGGTTTTTAGTAATATCTATGTGTGTCGGGGCCTTGCGAATGGTATTCTAGGAAATCCAACTGTGTTTGGCCCTAAATCAATTCTTGAGGAATTTAGAGCCATTAAGAATGTGTCAGTGCATCATACATGAATTCATAGGGGTATCCATGGAACTATGTACTAGGTTTTTGGCCTTTGGAGCATTGGACATGGTCAGCGAAGGACACCATATCCTTAAGCCCTAAAAGAATATTCTAGACATGTAAGGCTAAGGAGGTGGTCTCCACCAACCACACATTACCTCATCACTGTATCATTAGCCTATGATCGAGAATTACAATACCATTAGGGTATTTTGAGCAGTATGTAGGTGTCCCAACTCTTGGGAATGATGTTCCAGGGAAGAAAACCATTATTTTAGCTCCAAAGAAATCATTTAGGCATTCAAAACCATCAATACTTCCTCAAAGCACCATGGTGTATGTGCAAGAAACTAGGGATCATATCCCTTTGGATGTATTACAAATGAATATTTTCTGATTTATCTTACTCTGATCTAGATATTACTATGCACTTTGACATAGAGGTTTGGTTTTGTTTTTTATATTAGCCATCAGGTCTATTTCAGTTAGGATGTATTGAAGACATTTTATTTTTATGGTTGTTTGGGATGACTATTTATGTCTTAAAAATAGTTAGAGCTCTCTAATAGGTGGATATTGAAAGTAGTTGATAGTCTTGGTATCTTCAACTGAGCCGAAAGGTTAGTTTATGTGTATTTTAATTTCATCTTCCAAATATTAGATACAATGTTTTGTATTTAAAAAAAAACATTAAGTTAGATAAAACTAATACATACTAAGGGCTAGATGGTTATTTAGTTTTTAACTAGGTTCGTGTCAATATAATCAACAAACAAAACGATAATTGATGCAGGTTTGTAGCTAGAGCCTAAAGGGAGGATCAAATTATTGGCAATATTTGTAAATGCAATTGGCTTTTGCATTCAAAATTTGGTTTCCACCGCTAAACACACTCAACTCGCTATGCATTGAAACCCTCACCAGTTCTTGGAGTTGGGTTTAGAAAGTTCTATGCATTAAAACCCTCACCAGTTCTTGGATTTGGGTTTAGAAAGTGTTTTCCACCACCACACACTCAAATAACTTGCACACTGAAACCCTAGGATATAGTATCACCTACAACCATTGGAAGAGCACTGACACATCGAATTTGTGGGCCAATGAGATTCAGTGCAGATGGCGCCAACGGAGGTAGAACGATGGGACTCAGAGAAGACAGAAAAATTGAATACTCAGAATCGACCTACGAGAGTTAGAGTAAAGATAGAGTTTTCTCCTGAAGATTTGTGGTTCTATTTATCAAGTATTTGTTAATTTTTGAGCATCAATTCAATATGATCTAGGATCTTAACTAAGAGAATAACATGTACAACATATCAATCACAAGAAGCAATCACAAGAGACAATAGACACACAAAGTTTCCTTGGGGAAAACCATAAAGGTGAAAAACCCCAATAACTTCCTCAGAGATAGATAGAGCAATGATACAAAACCCAAGCATAAGAGATAGTCTCCTAGCAGTAGCTTCTCCTCCTCCACTAGTGCGCCACTCTCCAATGAGTGTATGAGTGAGAAAGTGAATGATCAAATAGAGTGCCTCTTGCACTCTATTTATACTTGACTTGACTTTCCTAATAACCTTTACTAGGTCGGCCTCAACTTAACCACTTAACATAATGCTGACAGGGACGACCCCCAATAGGGTGGTCTAATAACCCTTTAACCCACATGACTTATATAGGGCCAACTCCATCAAGGTGGTCTAATAACCCATCAAGTATAAGTTATGACAGTTACAATATAAATGACAACACTTCCGTATAGAGGAATAATAACATATCTATAGGAATACAATATACATATGTGAAATACATTCCGAAGTTACAAATACATCAACACTCCCTCTTAACTAGGAAGGTATTTCTCAACACAGATCTGCTAGCACAAGTCTTCTTCTCTAGATCATCGTCACTGGATCATCGTCATCGAATCATTGTCATCGTCACTGCTGCTGCTATCTCAATCAATCTCCAATCTACTCATCATAGGAAGTTCTACAGAGCCAGTCCTTTTTCATACTGGATGTAGGCCTACCACCTGTAGGTCTTCATCATCTACAGAGCCAGCCCTTTTTCATGCTGGATGTATCACATCTACAGAGCCAGCCCTTTTTCATGCTGGATGTATCACATCTACAGAGCCAGCCCTTTTTCATGCTGGATGTATCACATCTACAGAGCCAACCCTTTTTCATGCTAGATGTATCACATCTATAGATCCAGTCCTTTTTCATACTGGATGTGACCTAGATCAAATCTAGGATTTTCCACCACAATGCCAATCCTTTTTCATACTGGATGTGACCTAGAACAAATCTAGGATTTATCACCACGGAGCCAGTCCTTTTTCATACTGGATGTGTCCTAGAACAAATCTAGGATTTATCACCACGGAGCCAGTCCTTTTTCATACTGGATGTGACCTAGAACAAATCTAGGATTTATCACCATAGAGCCTGTCCTTTTTCATACTGGATGTGACCTAAAACAAATCTAGGATTTTCCACCACACAACCTCGCAAGAGAATCCCAGGACTTATTACGGGCACATAGCCCAACCTATTGGATCTCCCGGGTCAATATTACATGTGGTCATGGCACAACCTCGAAAGAGCATGCCAGGACATATTACGGGCACATAGCCCAACCTATCGGATCTCCCAGGTCAACATTACATGCCATAGGACACAACCTGTCCAGGTCATAGAGTATCAACCTGATAGTCACCATACATCATCCTGATGTACATCATCACATGATCATCCTGATCAACAATGCATCCACCTGATACATATACACTGGAGCAACATCCTGAAGCTCATCATCCATGATCATCCTGATCATACAATGAATCCTCCTGATACATATACAAATACATGATCCTCCTAATCATACAATGTATCCATCTGATACATACACAACTACATAATCCAACTGATCATATCAAGCATCCAACATGATGCGTATACAAATGCATGATCCAACTGATCATATCAAGCATCCAACCTGATGTATATACAAATGCATGATCCAACTGATCATATCAAGCATCCAACATGTTGCATATAAAGTAGTAACTGGAGCATCGCCCTAATGCTCATCACACAGTGCTTACATCCACAACCATGGGAAGGAACCCCCCTCTCACCATGCTTGGAATGGCTCCTGCAAATGTGTCCATCACTTCTTCCTATAAGTGTCATCAATCTGAAGAACACCAAGCCTCTCTCTGAAGTACTCAAACTTCACTCTGGCTAGTGGTTTCTTCAACACATCCGCAACCTACTCATCCGTCGTAGCATATAGGAGCTTCACTGCTCCTCTCTGCACCATATCCCTGATATAGTGATATTTGATCTTAATGTCCTTCGACCTGTCGTGGAACACCGGGTTCTCAGATAGCTTCAGACAACTTTGGTTGTCACAAAAAATACCAGTAGCCTCCAACGGGAGATCAAATAGCTCAGATAGTAGCTTTCGGAGCTATACTGTCTCACAACTAGCCAAAAAGGCTGCAACATACTCTGCCTCGGCTATACTTAGTGCTACGAAGGACTACTTCCTGCTAAACCAAGAGATCACACCTGATCCCATACTGAAGCATCACCCAAAAGTGCTCTTCCTATCTGCAACATTTCCTGCCTAGTTTGAATCAACATAACCCTGCAGGTTAAACTTTTGATTTGCATCACACTTGAGCCCATAATCAATTGTACCCTTCAGGTACCTCAGAATATGCTTTACAACAACCAAGTGAACACCTCCGAGATCCGTCAGGAACTGGATCAATGTGTTCATTGCAAAGCAAATATATGGTCTAGTGTTCGTCAGGTACATCAAGGACCCAATCATCTAACAATACACTGTGACATCAACCAGATCAGATGAAGCATCACACACAAGCTTCAAGTTCGATGCCATAGGTGTGGCCATGGGCTTGCAGTCTATCATCCCGAACCACTTTAGGATCTCTATTGCATACTTCCCTTGTCCAAGGAAGATCCCATCTGCTTTCTGCCACACCTCCATGCCTAGAAAATAGTGCATCATCCCCAAGTCCTTTATCTTGAACTCGGCAGCAAGCTTCCTCTTCATTTCAGAAATCAATCTATCCTCTCCTATTACAAACAGGTCATCCACATACAATAAGAGTATCATAGGATTGCCTTCCTCAACCTTGTAGTAAAGGTTGGAATCCGCCTTACTCTTGGTAAAGCCCAAAATGGATAGAAAGATGTCTCTCCTACCATACCAAGTCCTAGGAGCTTGCTTCAAGCCATACAAGGTTTTCTTCAACCTGCACACATATGACTCTCTGTCATGTGTCTCAAAACCAAGTGGCTGCTCCACATACACTTCCTCCTTGACTACACCATTCAAGAAAGTTGTCTTGACATCCATCTGGTGTATCTTTCATTTCATCACTTGCCTTGTATTTTTCTATGCTGCCATCTGCAGCATGCTTGATCTTATAGATCTACTTGGAAGCCACAACAGACTTCCCTTCAGGTCTTGGGACCACATCCCAAACACCATTCTTCATGATCGATGAATCATGGAATCCTTCCATTACTTCATCCTGGATCCTGGGAACTTCAGATTCTTCAATAGATAACTTTGTTGCCGGAACAAATGTTGTAGTCCTTCTTTTGTAGGTGATGGTATACGATCTTTCCTACAAGACAAATTAAATTGCATGATTAGAGACATATCATAGTTTTCAGAACAAATTCTTACACATAAAGAAATATGGCATACAACCATGCAATTATTTTAGACAATGCTTCAATACAACATTTATCCATATCCTGTAACTTTCTAGATGCCTTCCAATCTCTACCAGAACATTGTTAAGAGTGTGCACAACTCCCAACATGTCAGCAAAGAGGTTTCATTCTATATAAGTATCAATGGAATGTTGTACAGTGCCATAGGCCACTTACCCATTACATGCGTATTAGTAGTATATTGTTCATTAATGCAATTATTCTAATATGCATAATACATAACCTAAGTCTAGGGACATAAGTATATATATCTTTGAACATTATTATTTAAACAATCAAATATACAAGAAATGACAATTCAAATACTTATCTTTGTTTGTTTGTTGGGTGGACTCCCTCTCAATCTTTGTTTTCTTGCAAGAACTACTGGAGTGTGCTCCCTCTTGATCTTTGTTAGGAACCCATGTCTTTACTTTGTTAGTATATTGTTGTTGGATGCATATGCCTTGTAAGTTGTCCCGTAGTATTTGTTGATCAGTAGTTTGTGTTATTGTTGTTGGCGCATATGCTTTGCAAGTCACCCGTAGTATTGTTGATCCATAGTTTGTAGTGGCCCATGGTTTTGACCCATAGTATTGGTTCCTAGACTTAGTATATAAGTGTGTGTTGAGACCTATGAAGGCATCGTGAAGTTATTTGTATTGAGCTTGCTCATAGGAGGTTGCCCCCTCGAAGTGGCCTGCGATCAATATAAAAGTGATTCTGAGTTCTGTCATTTCTGCTATTTCGCATATTCTTATTAATTAATTGTTGCAAGTGCTTCACATCTAGTATCAAAGCACTTTCTTGGGCTCGCTGGGTGAAATTTCTGCCAAATTTTTTTTTCGCATCTGTTATAGGTTCGGATTTGGGAATAATCCCTATCCGCTTAACTGTGGGAAGTACTTGGGAATAAGCCCTAAAACTCATTGTGAGGAGTACCACAGGAACCCCGAAGTAGTTGGCCCATTGAGAAGACCTGCCAGTGAAAAGGGCAACGACCCCTACCTGATTGACTAGTTCCCACCCATGAGGTAAACCAAGAGCTGTCGTTTGTGGTAAAGCGGTTATCAGTTTTACTTGAGCTGTGGAGTGAGAGGTACTGCCCCAATACGCAAGCCGTCAGACAGCATTGGTGGCCGAGTGAAACCCCTGAACTGTTAGGAAGCCACACATACCTGGGGTCCATATCTATTTTCAGCTGAATTGTTGTCGATCACTGCTGCGCCGTTTCAGATCCAGCCGTTCATATCCATTCTGAAAGCCGTTCCAGATCCATCCATTTTCAATCCATTTGACGCCGTTTTAGATCCCTCTATTTCTGCTTACTTCTAGGAAGTTGCAGATTTATCTGTTTCAGATCCCTTCCGAGCCATAGCCGCTCCAGTCTGATAAAAAAATAAAAATAAAAAACAAACAAACAAACAAACAAAAACAAAATAAAACTTCACCATAAAAATAGCACCAAAATATAAAGAAATACCCTTAAGGTAGGCTAACAACATCAATTACTCCTTATGGAAGAAATCACTCCACAAGTCATGGTTATTGCAAAATAATTCATATATAATATCTCATACAATGATACTCATGTATATTTGGACTTTCTCGTGAGAATTCTTAAGGGGCTTCAACCAAATATCTCTTATTGTTATATTATTTCATCTACTTACAAAGTGGACATATTCCATGATTATGTCCACAATACCTACACTATCCCCTTGGGTACCTCCCCAGATACCCCATATTATCCTCCCTAGGTGTATAACATTGCTTATTTATTTGAAATCATTATTAACCTTAAATAAACTAATGCTTACAAACTCCAGTTTTTTCTTTCCTGGAGAATTAAAAACTCTAGTTATTGTAAAAAAGAAATTAAAAACTTGGATTCTTCATGCTTACTAGAGCACTCAAAGGGATGGATTCTTCAAGGAATGTATAAACCCGAAAGGAGAACATGAACAGGTGTTGTGTCTAGCTGAGAGGGAGAATTATGTGGCTAATTGAAGGTTCATGATGAGTTCTTGGATTTTAATTGAAAGGAATCATAATAAGTATATTTTTCTTGTCTGAAATCTAAGTAGTATAATCTAGGTTGAGTGGGACAAAGTTTCTAATAGTCATCATTTTCCCTTGTGGTCTTATAGCTCCATTTGGGGGTGGAAACTACATCAAATTCCTACAGTTTGGTGGTGAATCTTTCATTTGCAATTAGTTTCTTGGACACATTGATAAGAATGATATGGTATTATCTCTATTCTTATGTGGAATATCCCTTTTTCTATTTCAATCATTTAGTTCCCCTGAAATATATCTTATGTGATTTTTGTTAAAGGAATGGTGTTAGATAATAGTTTTTTTGTTGATAAGCATGCTTATAAATATCAGTTGGAAACTTATTATGATTTATTCTTGCACTGTATTATAACTTTGACTTTGCATATGAAATATAAGAGGTCATTTGTCATGTCCCAAACAACCGATTGACACTATCCAGGCAACGAGGTACTCAATTTTGACCATAGAATTGTTTCTCTAATACCCAATTCAATTTTCTTTAGCTAGTTGTAAAATTGAATAGTGGAAGCAAAACTATAGTAACTCAAATATTCAATTTTAATACTAAACCTAAATGTCATTCTACCACACTTTCATCCATATTGATAATGATTAAATCTATACACATGGAATTACACAAAATATAAAATAAGTATATACAAAATATAAATACAAAACCATGGCATTCCATAATGCATTCAAAATACTTATACTTTTGAGAAATGATCCTCCAAGTAGTTAAAAATAAATGATGTCATTCCAATCCTTAATTTCTCTATCATACTTATATCTCTATAATGGAGGCCACCCATAAGTGAAGGATATCAGTCAATAGGGGTGAAGTTTCTAATGTTTGATTCTACGTCCTCCTACTCATCCCACAACTCAAAAAACTACTTGGTGCTAGAAATCATTCTATAACTATCCCAATCGCCTAGAAATATTCCCCTTCAACTAAAATAACACCAAGAATGAGATCACCTTCTCTGCAAGAAGTCCCTAAGGTTATCTCAATTATCTTCTATTCCTCTAGAATATAGGCTGGCCAATGAATCTCATTATTTGGATTCCAAGGATTCTCAATTGTAGGCCATATTTCATTTCATAATAGAACAATAATCGTCAACAACAATTGCATTGGAAATGACATAACCCTGCATGAAGTACAATCCTTAGTTCTTTGAATTTTTTGTCCTTTCCTCTCCTTTTCCCACAATCGTTTGTAGAGGAAAGAATTAATGATCAACAATGATGCTCTATGCCCAAATTCCTAATTTTTGTTTTCTTGTCCACAAATTGCCATGTGGCCCTCATGAAAACCCATTTTGCATTGTAATCCTAAGCTTTGTTCGGGTACACAGGATACTACCAAAGGACCGAACACCAAGAGAAACCACTTCACACAAACAGATCACAGATCAACACACCGATGTTTTGACGTGGTTTAAACCCCCTTGAGGGAAACACTCCACGGCCCCGGCCAAATAGCTTCTACGGGACAATTTATTATGCAAAGAAAGAAAGTTACAAATGAGCTTCTCATAATCGATCAACTAAACAATGACCCTCCATGCTCTTTAAATAGAGATCATGGACCAATCGGGTGTTAAGCCACGAATCAAGGTTAGGTTTGATCTAAGAGAAGTTGAGCCGTCGGATCACTCTATGTCGGAAACATATCGTGACCGTCGGATTAAGTATATACAAATGCATACTAATGCATACTAAAGAAACACACTATCCCTAACGGATATATTACACAAGTTGATCTTAACTAACTCCTAAGTGTCTAAATATCCTAACATCCCCCCTTAAGAACAACTTGGGATAGGATTGAAGGATTTACAAAAGTGACACTATTAGGAGAAGGAAGGAGGCATTAGAGCCTATCCCCCCTTAATGACAAGTTCCTGAACTCCTAACATAGATCGAAGTTTAGAAAACTTCGCTTCTGTAAGAGACTTGGTGAAGATGTCTGCAACTTGATCATCTGTAGGGCAAAAGAGCACTTCGAGAACATGATCATGAACAAGATTTCTGATGAAGTGCATATGTAGCTCAATGTGTTTGCTGCGTTGATGTAGAACTGGATCTTTGGCAAGCTTGATGGCACTTTGATTGTCGCACCAAAGTGGAGTAGGCTGCTGCTGCTCGAATCCAAACTCTGAAAGGATCTGTCGAAGCCATAAAGCTTCCTGACTGGCATTGATGGCTGCTCGATATTCTGCCTCTGCTGAAGAAAGAGCAAGAGCTTGTTGTTTCTTACAAGCCCAAGCAATAGGTCCAGATCCCAGACTGAAAACATAACCTGCAGTAGACTTTCGATCATCAGGATCGCCGGCCCAATCTGAATCAGTGAAACCAACCAACAAAGGTTTCCCCCCTGTACTGTAATGAATCCCAAACTGAACTGTACCTCGAATATATCGAAGTATTCTTTTAGCTGCTTTCCAGTGACTTTCATGAGGTGTCTGCATATAACGGGCAACTCTACCAACGGCAAAGGAAAGGTCAGGACGGGAATGAGTCAAGTATAAGAGACAACCAACAAGCTGACGATACAATGTGGCATCTACTTCAGGTGAAGTACAAGTGGCAGAAAGTTTGACTCCAGACTGGAAGGGAGAAGGGGCTGGTTTACAATCTTCCATGTGAAAGCGACGAAGAAGGTCACAAGCATACTTAGACTGAGAAAGAAAGATTCCTTCTTTGGTTTGCAGAACTTGGAGACCAAGAAAATAATGCAAATGTCCTAAGTCTGACATTTCAAAATTTTGTTTAAGACTGGATTTCACATGGGTTATAAGCTTAGGGTCACTACTAGTAAGAATAAGGTCATCAACATAGAGAACAAGTATGATGAGATGGTTTCCTACTTTCTTGGTATAGACATTGGGGTCAGAATGGCATCTAGAAAAACCAGTGTCAAGGAGAAAGCTATCCATTTTGGCATACCAAGCTCTAGGAGCTTGCTTAAGGCCATATAAGGATTTCTTAAGGCGGCAGACAAGGCTAGAGTTATTCTGAACATAGCCAGGAGGTTGTTCCATGTAAATTTCCTCCTGTAAATCACCATGTAAGAAGGCAGACTTGACATCCATTTGATGGACTTCCCAGTTGTGTAAGGCTGCAAGGGAAAGAACAAGGCGGATGGAGTTCATTTTGGCGACGGGAGCAAAGGTTTCATTGTAGTCAATCCCTTCAACTTGGGAAAAACCTTTGGCAACTAACCTTGCCTTAAGTCTTTCAACACTTCCATCTGATGCATACTTAGTTCTGTAGACCCATTTACATCTGACAAGTTTTCTTCCTTTTGGAAGAGGTACAAGATCCCAAGTATCGTTCGCCATTAAGGAACGATATTCTTCATCCATGGCTGCATCCCAATCTGGATTCCCTGAAGCTTCTGCAAAAGTTTCTGGATCATGATTCTCGGAAACTTGAGCCAAAAGAGAAGAGGCTCGCTGAAACTGAGAACGTGTTCGACGTTGATCTCTAGGATCACCGGCAAGATCACCAGCTGCTTCACATGTTGAACGGACCCATCGAGGAAGCACTTGTGCTGGTGCAACTGGAGGAACATGAGCAGGCGGAGGTGGATTTTCATCCTCACTGTCATCATCAGAAACTGGAGTTGGAAACCTGTCAAGGAAGTTGGAAGAAGAAGAAGAAGGCACAAACACCGAATCAGGCTCGCAGGCCAAGATATTTTCATCAAATTTAACATCTCTTCTAATGATTATAGCATGAGAAGGTGGTTGAAGAAGTCTATAACCTTTTACATCTTCAGAATATCCAACAAATATGCACTTTTCACTTTTAGGCTGCAATGCTTTCCGTTTTTCATCCGGAATGTGAGCCCATGCTTCACTACCAAACACACGAAAGTGACTTACATCAGGTTTAATTTTACTCCATGCTTCTTCCGATGTTATACCTTGTAATGCTTTTGTGGGGGTGCGATTAACTATGTAATTTGCACAATTAATGGCTTCAGCCCAAAATTGAAGACTTAGTCCCTTAGATTGGATCATACAATTAGCCATTTCTTTTAAAGTGCGGTTCTTCCGCTCAGCTACACCATTTTGTTGTGGTGTATATGGAACAGTGTGCTGTTGTTGGATGCCTTGTTCAGTGCAGAAAGTAGTGAACTGTTTGTTAACATATTCTCCTCCATTGTCAGATCTTAACTTAATAATTTGATGACCAGATTGTTTTTCAACAAGGGCCTTGTAGGCCAAGAACATGTTAAATACTTCACTCTTAAGTTTTAGGAAATAAACCCAAGTGCGTCTGGTGTAATCATCAATGAAAGTTAAGAAATATTTGAAACCAGAAAAGGAAGCAGATGGAAGAGGACCACACAAGTCACTATGCACAAGCTCCAAGGGAACCGAGGCGTGCCAAGAGGCACGTTTGTCAAAACTGTCCCGATGATATTTTCCGAGTACACAACCGGAGCAAACACCATCTCTGCAAGATACCATCGGAAGACCTGTCACCATATTTTCTTTACATAGTTGTTGCAATGAGCGATAATTTAAGTGACCAAATCGCTCATGCCAAAGTTTGCTCAAGTTATCACTATGAGCAACAAAAACTGAAGGGAAAGGTGATGACCCAAAGTTGTTAAACTTGTACAACCTGGTAATATCATCAACAATTCCGGTAGCTAGAACCTGTTGAGGATCTTTAAAATCCTTGATTACAACTTGGTGAGGTGTAAAGGTCACAGTTTTACCTTCACCAGAATGAGTGATCTGATAGACTGATAACAAATTGCAGAAAATTCTTGGAACACATAGTACATCACTAAAATGACCATTATCTACTGGAACTGTTCCAGCTCCTACAACACTTAGAGATCTATCATCACCAACAAATATTTGTTTGGTGTTACATTCATGCATAGTAGAAAAGATGGCTTGATCCTTAGCCATATGATAAGATGCTCCAGAATCAATGAGCCATTCATTTGAAGTAGAAGAAGAAGATGCATTATAAGAATAACCAGAAGCACAAAGTGCATGTCCATGAGAGGCAGATTCTGAAGGCGAATCTAGGCTGATGTGGTGCTTCTTCATTGCTGCTTCCAAGGCTGCCATCTTCTTGAAACACTTTGATTCATCATGATTATCTTTCCTGCAATAGTTGCAATGACGCTCAGTCTTCTTGCCTTTTGGCTTGGATCCTTTGTCATTTTTTAAAGAAGGAGCTGACTGAGAGGGTTTTGGGACCCTTGTTTGACTTATTATTGCGAAAATTTTGTTTCTTGGGAGGCTTGGACTTTTCTTTCTGTTGGGACAATAAGGCTTTCCCAGATGTATCTGCATTGTTGATTATTCCAAGATGAATGAGTTTATCTTGTTCCCTAATCAAGGAATCACAAAAGGATTCAAGACTAGGCTCTTGATAGCTAGCTGCATTCAATGACGCTTTCATGGAGTAAAATGTAGATACAAAAACAGAATATGCAGGTCCAAGTTTGGAAAGAATATGATAAATGCATTGTTTGTCTTCCCTCTCAATCTTACATTCTGCACATAAGAGCTTGAGAGTTTTGTACTTAGATAAATAATCTTGAATGCATGAAAAGTCACTTGGATTTAAAGAAATCAACTCATTTTCGAGTTGGTGACCTCGAATTTCATTGTGTTTACCAAACACAGTTTCCAACTTGTCCCAAGCAGCATTAGGTTCATCAATTCCAGATATGTGGAATCGCAAATCAGTAGAGATTGACATCCCAATCAATCCACGAGCTTCATCACATCTATTTGCCCATTTTATTTTCTTATCATCATCAGTGGGTTCTTTTTCTTTCCCTGTTGTAATTCTGAAAAGTCCCCTACTTCGTAGAACATCCTCCATACGAGATTTCCATGAGAAATAGTTGGAACTGTTAAGTAGAATATCACAAAGGGCGGCCATATTTATAAATTAATGGCTGTAAAAGCAGAAACCAATAGTCTGGATGTGAAGAGCTCGAAAAAATAGGCGGTTTAAAAAAAAACGGCACTGAAAACGGACTCTGTATGATGAAGTTATGCTTGAACAAAGAAACTGTTGAAGATGTCCCCAATAGTGACGTGGCAGCTAGAGAATGTCCAGCAAAAAAAAGAACCCCCCTCTTCCCAAGATGAACCTTTTGACAATCACTTTACAAAAAAGTTGCTTTTAAGTGAATCACTTTTGTAAAATAAGTGATTTCACTTTTACAATGATATTACTTTTAAATAGTGCAACAATAAATAAAAAGCTTAAGTGACTCACTTGTATTTTTATTTTTTTATTATTTAAGTGAGATGCACTTTTACAATAAAGTAACTTGAAAATAGAAATTGCATGCACTTCTCTTTTTAAAGGTAACTTCCTAATACTTGAACTCAAGACTTATTAAGGAATAAAGCAACTTTGGACCAAGTGAGCTAGTTTAAAAGGTATGTAAAATATGGAAATGAGGAAGGGGGCTTTTCTTTTCTTTTCTTTTTTTTTTTTTTTTTTTTTTTTTTTACTCTTCTTGCTCGGTTTGCGTGCTTGCCCTTTTTCCTGCAAAACAAACCACAAAACGAAACAAAAAAAAATTTTCCACACTTGTGGAGTTAGATCTTGTTAGCTTGCCCGGAAAGTCTACGTTTTCTCTCTGTTTCTGATTTGCCGAGATCGCGCAAAGTGCACGGCAAAGAGCATACGCAGCCGAGAAAAACCCTTTCCCTTTCTGTTTCTGATTTGCCGAGATCGCTCAAGGTGCATGGCAAAGAGCATACGCAGACGGGAAAGCAACAATCCGAAACCAAAAAAAAATCTAACAGTAACAAAAAATGAAATATGAGATTTTTTTCTTTTCAAAAACGAAATAAAAAAATGCGTCACTGTAACATTATACCTTCAGATCTGATGAAAAACGCGTTTCTGGAGCAACCGGGAACCGTTTTCGATCAAACGAAAACTATTTCTCAATGGAAACGACGCTCTGGACGCAATGGAACACCTCCCACAGCCCAAAAATGCACAGAAATACCAGAACTAGAAACCCTTTCGAGTTTCGGCAACAACAGTTCAAGATCTAGATCATAACCGGAAGCGGCACTTCATAAAAGCTCTGATACCATGTTCGGGTACACAGGATACTACCAAAGGACCGAACACCAAGAGAAACCACTTCACACAAACAGATCACAGATCAACACACCGATGTTTTGACGTGGTTTCTCTTGGTGTTCGGTCCTTTGGTAGTATCCTGTGTACCCGAACATGGTATCAGAGATTAATGCAAAACAAAGTTAATTGGATCAATTATCCTAATGATGGTGTTAACACAAAAAAATCATCCATACATCATTGCCTACTTACCATTTCCACATCATTAATTTTCACACCAAAAAATCAATATGGTGAAGGTCTTCATACACCAAAAAAATCCAAAGAAAATTTGATACACCATGGAAAGTGGACTTATCCCACCAAAATAGGGATCTCCACCAAAATAGGGAAAAAACCACCAAAATTTGGGAAAGTCCACATTAAAATAATGTCCCACTCAAATTCAAAAATTACCAACGGTAAAATGGAAAAACCGCAATGGTTTGGAAACCCTAAATCCTAAGTATTTTCCTATTTAGGTGATATGAAGGTTCCCATTTATGAAATCTCCAAATTAAGCATCGTTACTCTGGCGAAATTCCCTCTGAGCAATTAACCCTCTGTTATTGCTCTCATTTCACCCTGGTTGAGCTTAGGCACCTCCATGAAAAAGTGCGGGAGACATTCGGCTACCTGGAACCAAGAGAGACACACTTGGTCTAACTGCAAGGGCCACCATTGTATGAGGTATTCTCTATTCATGTATAAGCTGAATTTTTTAATAAAAGAAATTCGATTCTTTCATGCGATTTATGTGTTTGTGTTGAAAGGAGAAGTTTAAAGTTACTTGCTTGTAGGTTACAATTTCACATTCACTGTTACCATTCACATTCACGGAATAATATTTTCATTTTATTTTTCCATTTACAGCATAATATTTTCATTTTATTTTTTCATTTATGGATCATAAGGAATCATACTTTGGGTTATATTTTTATTTGCATAGTTTAGTTCTAGTTTTACTGATCTTTACTTTTGTTTACTACACTTCCCTCACACACAGAGCCGCAAGAGATATCGTCTTGCATGCTATCTACCTTGGCTTCCTCGAGCCGGTAGATCACCAATTTTCACCTGTTGTAAAACCATTGTTTATAACATAAAAATATTATTTGATTCTCATGGCATATCTCTGAGTATTTAGCATTTTAGCTTAGATTTTTATTTTACTGTAATAATTTCCAACATTTTTATTTTTTTGTTTACACTCACACACTACCCAATCATTAGGTGTTACTAAGGGTTCCATAATCCTTAGTAAGTTCTCTTCTGCACTAGCTTGTGTGAAAACACTAGCTACAGTTTTGGCGACTCCACTGGGTCGATTCCCATCGATCTGTGGTTTGGTATGATCAGTACTTATTTTTAGTTCTTGCACTGTAGTTTCTTTCAGTTTTAGTTATTTATTTCAATACTCTCGACGTATCTTGGGTTGTTTACACCACTTGTGCATCCACTCACTCCCTAAATTTCAAGTGAGACTAAAATTGGTTTAATTGAACACCAATTAACCCCACTTGGGGACCCAAAACAACTTTGTAGCTAGGTAGGACATTATGGTTAGGCATCCAAATAACAACCCCTCTGTCATACACATTTGAGACATAGTTGTCCTTTAGGGAGCCAAAATTCCCTATTATTTATTGGTACGGTTGACACTAATTTGTCGCATGACCTCTCCCTTAGGATGGCAATCGGCAAGACTAGTTTCGGAAGTTTGAGTGGAATACTGCTCTCCACCCTGTATTGAAGGACACCAAATCGTTGTTCTCGTTGTGCATGTTGGCCCCCATATCGGGTGTGCGACGGCCAAAGAAATGAATCCACGGGACACCTTTCTGGACGTGCCATGAATGAGGTAGATTAGCTTTCATTCTTCTAGGACTCTTTCACTCGAGATCCCTCTTGGTAGAGGGACATCCCTTAGCCATTTGGTTCTCCATTTGGTATTGCCTGATTGTAGATTTCATCACCCTATAGGGGATACGATTTGTGTGAGCTTCCATATATTTTAGTTAGGCGTTTGCATGCTCCGATGCCCCATGAGTGGTGTAGGATTTGGTGGAGTGTAGGTGGCCAAGGATAGGCCAAAAGTACCAAGGAGGAGGGAAAATTTCCACATTTAGTGCATGGGCGCCTCAAGTCAAACTTAGATCCATAAATAAGGGGATAATGGCATGTCTCAGGTGAGTAGTGGTAATAAATTAGGTTGGTGGCCATAAATGAGGGCACCTTAACCACTATTTGACCAAAATTGGGCGCCGATGTAGTGGAACTGGTCATTAATTGCCTAACAGCCTTGGATAACCATCATTAACATTTTCTTGAACCAACAGTCATTAATTTATCATCATGATACTATGGTATTAGGTGTAATAATTTTCTAACAAGGAGTGTGGAAGAGAGAGAGAGAGAGAGAGAGAGAGTGGGGGGATATTTTGGGGGATTAGGGAGAGAGAGGGGGAGATAAAGATAAATATATAAGGGGGAGGGAAAAAGGGAAAGTAATATATGTCTAGGGATGGAGGTGGAGATAAATGTGAAGAACTTGCAATAATTAATTAATGCAAATACACGAGATATCAGAAATAATAGAACTTAGAATCACTTTTATATTGATCACGGGCCACTTCGAGGGGGAAACCTCCTTTGAGGAAGCTCAATACAATTAACTTCACGATGCCTTCAATGACCTCAACACACACTTATATACTAAGTCTATGCCCAATACTATGAGTCAAAACCATGGGACATATAATACTACAGGACGACTTACAAAGCATATGTGTCCAATACTATGGGTCAATACTATGGGCTAATATAAACTATCGATCAACAAATACTACGGGATGACTTACAAAGCATATGCGTCCAACAACAATAGACTAACATAGTAAAGAGAAGGGTTGACACAGGTTCCTAACATCCCCTCTCCCTTAGAAAAAGCTTTGTCCTCAAAGCTTTGGTTGGAGAAATTGCTGCAGAATCTGAATAAGTGGTTCCTCGGTAGCATCCTCGGGTTGCATTTCGAGCCACTGACGCCTTTGGAGTGTTAGGGAGGATTGCTTGGAAGGCTGTAGACGAAGAAGAACCCCATCAGCTGCGCGGAAAATGCGCTCAGAACGGTGTTGGTCAGCTTGTTGTTTCAGGCGAATTCTGGCCATGTGAAGATTGTCCTGCAGAATGAGAAGAATCTAATCGCGGTTTCGAAGAACCGAGTTAATTTCCTAAACTTGGGAGCTGCTAAGGGTGTATGGAAGAAGAACTAGCGGTGTCTGTCCATAGACTGCTTCATATGGTGTCCTTTGAGATGTGGTATTGTAACACCAGAGCGCTACTAGGAGATCCATAGAAATAGTTGTCCAAAGCTATGTAGGGATGGGAAAGGGTTTGAGCAATCCCGAAAGGAGTGTCGTTTCACCCTTGTTGACCTGGAAAGTATCACAGTCAGCCACCATCTATTGAATTGTCATTTTCAGTCCCTTCCAAAAGAAGTTACATTGTTCCCGGTCATACATTTTGAAGAACCGAGAGTGCCCTACTGATGAAGAAGCATGGAGTTCATAGAAGAGATAGCCCTGTTGAACATATTGCAACCAATTTGGAACAAGAAGACAAAGAGCTGTAAGAGAAATTGGGTCATCAATTGTGCGAGAAGGAGCATCTGCCACCATATTGTCCTTACCCTTCTTGTAAGTGATCGCATAGAAATAAACCATGAGTTGGATAACCCATTTCAGGTGTGTTGGGGAGGAGACCCATTGTTCCAGAAAATTTTCTAGACTCTAGAGATCAGTCTTGATGCAGAAATAATTCCCTAATAAGTATGACTGCCACTTCTGTACTGCATGCAAAATAGCCATCAGTTCCTGCTGAGAGGTAGATGCGACTAAATTCTTACCGAAAAGGTCTCTTGAAGGCAGAAAGCTCATTGGTTCAGCAAAGACACCTGCATATCTATCCAAGGAAGTAGTGGAGACCGTTGATGGGTGCATCTAAAGGGAATGGAGTTGAGTGATGATACCATGTGAATTCCTTTTAAGGATTTTTTCCAGGCAATGTGAACTGATGATGCAGAGAGACCATGGTTGTAAGCCCATTAATTTGTGTTGTGCCCCATTTATTGAAAACTACATCCAAAGTTTCGAAAAATCCCATAAGATGGGGCCAAGTGTGCGTAACCATTGAACGCCCAAAACCACATCACATCCGCCTAAGAACAAGGAAAACATGTCAGAGCGCAGGTTATAATATTCCGTAGAGATACGCACATTGTGACACTTCCCCTTGCAAGGTAAGGTGCCCCCATTGGCAACCATGACTTCAAAGTTGGAGCAAGGATGGACAAAACAATCAGCCTGTTTGGAAATCCGAGGGTCAATGAAGTTATGAGTGCTACTAGAATCAATAAGTATGGTAAGAGGGAGCTTCTTGAAGTATCCCATGACTCGCATTATTTGTGAGGTGGTGACGCCGGTTACAGAATTGAGAGAGAGCTTGGGTGGGTCGTCTTGAGATGGGGTGTCAACAGGCGGGTGTTGAATGTCGACCTGATCATCTACTGTATCTGGAGCTTCTTCATCAAGTTCTGAGGTAGGAGGAGAATCCACATCCAAGAGATAGAGCTTTTGTTGAACACATCTATGTCCCCAAGTGAATTTCTCATCACAATTATAACAAAGCCCTTTTTCTCGGCATGCCTGCATCTCTGTTTCAGACAAATGCTTGATAGGAGTTGGTTTAGGGGCAGGCGTGATGGGAGGTCGTTGGGAACCCATATTTCTGAAGGGAGCAAAGGTGGGTTTGGAGTGTTGTTGAGCTGCGATCTTGTCCTCTGTCATCATAGCCAACCCTAAGACTTCCATCATTGTGTTGGGACATAACATTTTGACCTCTGAGCGGATTTCATCCTTGAGACCACTGATAAAACAACTCCTGTAGAATTCATCAGACAATCCTTCTATGTGATTGGCTAGTTTCTCAAATTTTGTCTGATACTCTCTCACTGTGCCAATTTGGTGAAGTTTAGTGAGTGCTCCTTTGAAGTCATCAAAAGCACTAGGACCAAATCGTGGCAAAAGGAGTTGGCAAAAATCTGTCCAGTTTGGCTCGGGATGAGCTTTGATGTACCAATGGTACCATTGAAGGGCTTCTTGTTCCAAATGAAAGGATGGAAGTGGAAATTTCTGGACATCAAAAGTATTATGCAGACTGAAATATTGTTCTGCTCGGTATATCCATCCAATCGGATTAGTACCATTGAAGCGAGGAAAATCAAGCTTCGGCCCACGAAAATTGCTGGAAGAAGAGAACCTGGTGGCTGCAAAAGATTATGGCTATCGGTTATTGTTCATGGCCGAATGCCGAAGATGGAGGCTGAGAAATTTTTCATCCACATCTTGGAGTTTGGTTTGGATGGCTACAAGTGCTTCCTCCATGGTTTTTTTTTTTTTTTTGGAAATATATAGAAAAACAAAAACAAAAGATTATTTAGTAAAGGAAGATTTGGATTTGGGAAAAACTTGGATGGGTAATTGGGGTTTGACTAGGTTTTGGATACTTTCTGATGGACAGGGAAGCAAAAAATGGGGATTTCAGAAGCGGGGTGAAAGAATGAGAAAATTTGGTAGAGAGGGACAAAGAAGCAGAATTAGGAAAGGAACACGGTGGCAAAATTTGACGGCGTTCGGGTGAAAATTGAAGGAGTTATGGCAAACCCTAAAAATAGACAAATGTGAGATTTTTGGTCTTGGGAAGTGGAGTTTGGGATAGGGTCTTCAGGAATGAAATATGCAGGATGGGATTGCAGGGATGTCAGTGAAGTTTCAAGGAAAACAGAGTTGAAAAAAAAAAGTTTTTTTTTTTTTCTAGAAATGGATCGGCAACAACTGCGCGGAAGGGATCCGCAACAAATAGATCTGCAACAGCACGGAAATGATAAAAAATGGCTGGATCTGAAATAGCGACTGGATCTGGAGCGACTTTCAGAATAGATCTGAAACGGTTGGATCTGAAGCGGAAGTGATCGGCAATAGTTCAGTTGAAAATAGATATGGACCCCAGGTATGTGCGGCTTCCTATCGGTTCAGGGGATTCACTTGGCCACCAATGCTGTCTGACAGCTTGCATATTGGGGCAGTACCCCTCACTCCATGGATTAGGTAAAACTGATAACCGCTTTGCCACAAACGACAACTCTTGGCTTACCTCACGGGTGGGAACTAGTCAATCAGGTAGGGGTCGTTGCCCTTTTCACTGACAGGTCCTCTCAATGGGCCAGCTACTTTGGGGTTCCTGTGGTACTCCTCACAATGAGTTTTAGGGCTTATGCCCAATTACTTCACACAGTTAAGTGGATAGGGGTTATCCCTATATCCGAACTTGCAACAGATGCGAAAAAAGAATTTGGTAGAAATTCCACCCAACGAGCCCAAGAAAGTGCTCTAATACAAGATGTGAAGAACCTGCAATAATTAATTAATGCAAATACACGAGATATCAAAAATAATAGAAGTTAGAATCACTTTTATATTGATCACGGGCCACTTCGAGGGGGAAACCTCCTTTGAGCAAGCTCAATACAATTAACTTCACGGTGCCTTCAATTACCTCAACACACACTTATATACTACGGGACGACTTACAAAGCATATGCATCCAATACTATGGGTCAATACTATGGGCTAATATAAACTATGGATGAACAAATACTACGGGACGACTTACAAAACATATGTGTCCAACAACAATATACTAAGATAGTAAAGAGAAGGGTTGACACGGGTTCCTAACAATAAATAGGTAAAGGTGGAGAGGGAGAGAGTCAATGGGAGAGAGAGAGGGTGATGGAGGGAGAGAGGGAGGGTGATGGAGGGAGAGAAAGAGAGATAGATAGATATACTAAGAGAGAAGGGAATAGAGAGGGATAGATATAGAAATAGGGAGGGAAGGAGAGAGAGGATGAAGAGGTAGTGAAAGAAGGGGATGGAGAGAGAGAGAGAGAGAGAGAGAGAGAGAGAGATCTAAGGTAATGATAGGGATGGAAGGAGATAAAGGGAGGAAGAGGGAGGGGGATAAAGGGAGCAAGGGGGAGATATAGAGGTAAATGGGGAGAGAGAGAGAGAGAGATAGGGGGATAAAGAGGGAAATAGATAGAGATATGGAGTGAAGGATATAAATCCATTGAAGTATATAGAGCACTGGATGATTCCTCAAAGCACCATATATTACTTCTTAGGGTTATCAATTAGACTATGTATCAGCCTTGGGGATTTGGGGCCTTGGACATGGTCAAGGGAGAAGACCTAAACCTTAATCCCTAAAGAAATATTCAATCCATATATGGGAAAGAAGTTTTCCTTAACCAACCACACATGGCCTCTTGTGGGTATATTTGGCCTATGATTGAGGATGTTAGTGCCAGGTTCTCTTGATTAGTATATATGTTTCCCAAGGCCTTAGGAATCACATTCAATGGAAAAGGGCTGGGTAGAAAGGGAGAGAGAGGGAGGGAGAATGAGTGAGTGAGGATATATGGAGCTAGAGAGAGAGAGAGAGAGAGAGAGAGAGAGAGGGTGAGAAAAAGAGCGAGAGAGGTAGCAAAAGAAGGGGAGGGGGGAAAAAGGGAGTGGTTGTCAGAGAGAGTGAGTGAGTGAAGAAGGGAGAGAGAGGGAGTGTGCAAGGGATGCGAAAAGAGTGAGGGAGAGAGATATTGAGAGATAGATATATAGATAGATAAATATATAGATAGATAGATATTGAGTGAGAGAGAGAGGGGGAGGGGAGAGAGAGGGATATGCGATAGTGATAGGAAGTGAAGGAGAGAGAGGGAGAGAGAGGGAGGGAGAGATAGGAAGGGAGAGAGAGGGAGGGAGATATTGAGTGAGAGAGGGGGGATATATATGGAAATAGATAGAGATATGGAGTAAAGGATCAAGATCCATTGAAGTATCTAGAGCCATAAATAATGTCTCAAAGCACCACATATTACTTCTTAGGGATATCCATCAAACTATGTATCAACCTTGCCACTTTGGGGTCTTCAATATGGTCAAGGGAGAATACCTAAGCCTCAATTGCTAAAGCAATATTCAAGCCATATAGGACCAAGAAGGTTTCCTTAACCAACCGCACATAGCCTCCTATTTGTATTGTTGGCCTATGATTGAGTATGTTAGTTCCATTAGGTGCTCTTGAGTAGTATATATGTCTCAATGCGTTAGAAATCACATTCAAGAGAAAAGGATGAAAGAGGAAGGGAGGGAGAAGTAAGGAGAGTGAGTGAGTGAGGAGATAGAGAGCAATAGATAAGGAGGGAGGGTGATAAAAAGAGCAAGAGAGGTAGAAAATAAAGGGGAGGGGGAGATAGTGAGTGGTTGTGGGAAAGAGTGAATGATTGGAGCGAGGAGAGAGAGGGAGTGTGGAAGGGATGGGAAAAGATTGAGGGATATCTATATATCTATATATATCTATATCTATATCTATATCTATATCTATATATATATCTATATCTATATCTATATCTATATCTATATCTATATCTATATATATATATATATATATATATATATATATATATATATATATATATATATATATATATATATAGAGAGAGAGAGAGAGAGAGAGAGAGAGAGAGAGAGAGAGAGAGAGAGAGAGAGAGAGTGCGAGTGAGTGAGAGAGAGGGGGGAGAGAGGGATCCACGATAGTGATAAGGAGGGAAGGAGAGAGAGTGAAGGATAAGGAGGGATATAGAGGGAAATAAATAGAGATATGGACTGAAGGATCTATAGCCACTGAAGAATCTAGATCCATGGATAATGCCTTGAAGCACCACATATTACTTCTTAGGGGCATCCATCGAACTATGTATCAGCCTTGTGGATTTGAGGCCTTGGACATGGTCAAGGGAGAAGACCTAAATTTCAATCCCTGAAGTAACTTCAAGCCATCTACATCCAAGAAGGTTTCCTTAACCAACCACACATGGCATCCTATGGGTATCTTTGTCCTATCATTGAGGATATTAGTTCCATTAGGTTTTCTTGAGTAGTATATATGTGTCTCAAGGCCTCAATGATCACAATCAAGGGAAAAGGGTGGAAGAGGGAGGGAGAGTGAGTGAGTGAGGAGATAGGGATCTAAGTGTGGGGAGGAGAGAGAGAGAGAGAGAGAGAGAGAGAGAGAAAGAGAGAGAGAGAGAAGGGGGGGAGGGGACAGATGGATAAGAAGGGAGGGTGAGAAAAAGAGAGAGAGAGGTAGTGAAAGAAGAGGAGGAGGGTGGAGCAAGGGAGCGGTTGTGGGAGAGAGTGACATAGTGAAGGAGGGAGATAAATGGATGGGAAGAGAGAGAGAGAGAGAGAGAGAGAAGGGGGGTAGGGTGGGTGAGATAGAGAGGTAAAAGGTGAGAGAGAGGGGGGGTTGGTGGGTAAGATAGAGAGAGAGACGGGGGGGGGGGGGGAGAGGGGGGGATAGAGAGGGAAAGAGATAGATATATGGAGTGAAGGATAGATCCATTGAACTATATATAGACATGGATGCTACCTTAAAGCACTACATATTACTTCTTATGGGTATCCATCGAACTATGTATTAACCTTTGGGATTTGGAGCTTTTGACATGGTTAAGGGAGAATACCTAAACCTCAATCCCTAAAGAAATATTCAAGCCATCTAAGGCCATGAAGGTTTCCTTAACCAACCACCCATGGCCTCTTGTAAGTATCTTTGGACTATCATTTAAGATCTTAGTGCCAGCATGTGCTCTTAAGTAGTATATATGTCTCTCAAGGCCTTATGAATCACATGCAAGAGAAAAGGGAAGGAGAGGGAGGGAGGGAGAGACGAAGAGAGTGAGTGAGTGAGGAGATAGGGAGCTAAAGGGTGAGAGTGAAAGAGAGATACATCCACTTACCTACACACACATGCACACACACATACAGAGAGAGAGAGGTGGGGGGGGTACATGTGGATAAGGAGGGAGGGTGAGAAAAAAATCAAGATAGGTAAAGAACAAAGGGGAGGGGGGATCAAAGTAGTGGTTGTGGGAGAGAATGAGTGATTGAAGGAGGGAGAGAGAGGGAGTGTGGAAGGGATGGAGAGAGTGGGGGGGAGATCGATAAAGATAGTGATAGGGAGGGAGGTAGAGGGATAGAGAGAGAGGGAGGGAGGAGGAGATCGAGAGGTAAAGGGTGAGAGGGAGAAATATTGAGTGAGGGAGAGGGAGATAGAGAGGGAAAGATATAGAGATATGGAGTGAAGGATATAGAGCCATTGAAGTATCTAAAGCCATGGATTATTCCTCAAAGCACCACATATTACTTCTTAAGGGTATCCATCGAGTTATGTATTAGCGTTGGGGATTTGGATCCTTGGACATGGTCAAAGGAGAATACCTAAACCTCAATCCCTAGAGAAATCTTCAATACATCTAGGGAGAAGAAGGTTTCCTTGACCAACCACACATGGCCTCCTATGAAAGAGAAAGATAGAGAGAGAGAGAGGAGTGAGTGACTGAAAAACAAAAGGTGAGAGAGAGAAAATGAGGGAGGATGAGAGAGGGAGTCGGGGGAAAGAGTGAGAGTGAGTGACTGGAGAAGGGAGAGAGAGAGGGAGTGTGGAAGGAATAGGTATATATATATATATATATATACATAGAGAGAGAGAGAAAGAGAGAGAGAGAGAGAGGGGCGGGGTTGGAATGAGGGATGAAGGGAATTTGTAAGAGAGAGTGAGACTAAGGGAGGAGAGAGAGAGCGATGGAGCGAGGGGGGGATTATGGAGGTAGAAATGGGAGAGGGTGATATGGATAGCAAGGGAGGCACTTATGGTGGGAATTATGAGTAGTTTCCTATCTTGTATTGTTCTTCACCCCTTCACACATTAGTCTAAGGGTGAGTGAGTGGTTGAATCCCTAAAATGATACTTTTTACGGAAGGGGGCTATAGACAAGCCCTCAAACAACCACATTTGACCCTTTTGACCCTTGATACATGACTTAGATTATATATATCCATTTTATTAAATTATGTTTCATACTTATCACCCTCATCTTATCGAAAATATGCATGATTCTAAGGTATCAATAACACATATGCATTTTAAAACACATTTGTTGTAGCACATATCCATTTTTTATGTGTTATAAAATGCAGAGGCGATATAATGCATATGCATTATAGCACATATGCATTTTGTATATGTTATAAAACACACATGCGATACAACGCATTTGAGTTATTTAACACATTTGTGTTCTATAACACATATGCATTATTTTAAATTTCAAATTTAGGTGGGAGTGATGAGTGTGGCTAATTTGGAATAAGGTTTGGAATAAGAAACCTATTATCTAGGACAACAGGGTTATTAGCTTTCCTCCAAAACTCTTTGGAGGTGCTTAATTTCAATGACGGTTTTTGCTATGCAAAACACAATAAATTTTTATAAAATTACATAGATTTGAAGAGTAGATTCTTAAATATATCATTTTTTCATTTTTTATTAAATTTTGAAGTGACAAATGTCATGTTTCCTTGATACAATGCTCCATTTATCAAACAAATTATATGGTGTACTAGAAAAAAGAGAGATCTGTACACTCATATAAAAAAGTTCAAAATTTCATTTAAGTTATGCCCCTAAAGTGTTGCACGTGCACACAACATCCCTTTTTCAGGGTTCTCCCACTTTAAAAATCATAGAAAAATGAAAACTTCATGAATAATTTTGGAAAAATAGTGTTGCAGCAATACAAAATGTCCTCTACATATGTACACAATTTTATTCAAAAATACTTTCATTTAGTTCATATAGTGTTCACTAGCACGTACACATATGTTATATTGTGCAAAAAATTAAAAAAACAAATTTTAGAAACAACCACACAAATTTTATAAATATAAAATTTATATATTATGAAAGCTTATTCAATTTCCTATATTTTTTCTTTTTATATCATTTTAAAATTCATTATGAAAGTACTTCTAATTGCTTGTTGAAGTATGTGGCAACTAAAGTGTCTTTAAAAAATTTACTTTTACTCATAAAATATAAAAAATTAAAACTAGAAAATGAATGTTTCTTCATGTGTAAAATGATAAGATAAAAATAGTTTACACCTCAAGAAATAGATCCCCCTCTAGATGCTTACAATGGTAAATAAAGATAATAGATTTCCAATAATATAAGGTTTGTGGTTAAGATTGCCAACTTGGGAAAAATTAAAGCTTTATGAAGTCGATATACCCTAAATAATAGGTGTTTGATTTAGAAACCAATTCTTTAAGGATACATTAATTGGTATTTTTTAATAATTCATTATTATAAAAAAATATTGTTTTAACTATTGATTATTGATTATAAATTAATTTATTATTAAAAGACGTGGTAAATTTTTAAATATAGATAATTTTAAGTTTACAAATTTATTTTCTTTTAATAACTTTTTTTATAAAATATTTTTGAATTTAAAAAAAATAATATTAAGATATCAAAAATTAGAAAAATAAATTTTAAAATATTTTAATTATGTAAATAACTTTTCTAAACATGTAAAAAAATGAATGTTAAAATATTTGAATTATTTGAATTTTTAAAATAACAATAAATCAATCTCATATCTACATAATCTTCAATTAGTGTATATATCATATTTAAATCTCACGTGAAAATGTTCAGCACTATATAGATAAATTCACATATTACGAGTATAGTGAATTCTCATCATTATTACAATTTCTACACTCCCATAATGCATACTCCTGCACACTTAGGTTTCTTAATTATGAAGGCCTGAAGGGAATTAAAGTGATCCATGAGGCATCTAGGATTATCCTTATCTTTGCATAAATTTGGTGACAGCATCATCTTGGTTGGTAGATTACTGTTTCATTTATTATTGAGGCTAGCTTTGGTTTAAAGTATAAACTTATTTTTTAAATATGAAAATTCTTAATAATAATAGTAATAAATTAAAAATTTTAGTTCTAAATGTTTAGAATAAAAACTCTATCAAATCAAGTGCCAAACCAAGTGCCAAAGTATAAATATAAGACAAAGTATAAATATTATATGATAAAAACTCTATAAGCCGGAAATAAACACATTTTTCTTAAAGGTGTGCAAAGGGCCAGTTCGATCCAAAAATTAGGTTGGCGCATGAGCCGTTGGCGTACAATGAAAAATTTAATTGCTTTTTCATTGGTACTACAATAATAAATATAATTTCTTAGTGAATATGAATATTATAAGTTTCTACTTCATCATTACATTTTAAAATGACTTATATTGATATGTTTTTGAACAAATTTGATTTTTAAATTCTTAGATATTTACTATTTTTTTAAATTATTGATTTTGAGTATTGTTTTAATTTGATGTTTGAAGTTTTTGTTTCTTTTTCCAGGGAAAAAAAAGCTACTATTGATATTCAGTCTGAATCAAATAGTACAAAATATGTTCCTGATCCAATCATATGGATCCTTCAAATGGGACCAAAGATGTTCTTCATAGGTCTGACAGTTACATGTAATGTTTCTATCCCCTACAGGATATATCAAAAAAGTAAATTCTCTACATACTTCATCAAGCATAAAGCTTATTACATCCAGAACCATAACCAAAAAGTAGATCTATCTGAAACTTCAAAAACATAGAGAGACAGGTATTTCTTCAACAGATCAGTCGTAGAAATAAATAGAACCACTATCCAGGATATTGCCCTCATACCATTCCTCCCAGATCAAGTGGCCTTCACATCCATCAAGTGCTTGCTTAGAGAGCTTGTCCGCCATACAGTTGTGTTCACGATATATATGTTCAAATATGATGTGCTGCTGTTTGTGGATTTCAAATAGCGTCCTGTTGGCCCAGTGTCTCAAATTTAAAACATTGAGCATGAATTTGCCCTCAGCCCATTTGATGGTGACCCGAGAGTCACCATATACTTTAATATTGCTCAACCCAAAAATATTGGCAACCTTTAATACACACCAAAGTGCAATTAGTTCCGCCTTCATATTTGTTCCCTTTCCACAGTTGAGCTTGATGGTATAAAAATGTGAAACATTCAGATAAATAACACCTCCTATAGCACAAATACCTGCTTGAGAAGCACCATCAAAGAACAGTACAGGTCGATCCACATTGAGATTAAAGATACTAACTCTGTCTGTTTTTAACATCACCTCATCCACCTTGCAAGAATTAAACATTTTGAGTGCAGTCATGCTACAATGGATGTAATCAGGTGAGGAGTTTCGAAAAGTAGCACAATTTCTAACATGCCAGATTGCCCAGGGTATGCATACAGCCAGAAAAAAGTATTTTTTGCATCGTCTGAACCAATTTAAAAAACACAAATTAAAATCCCCAATTGCCCAGCATTGAGTGATTTTAAAATTTATGGAAATCACCTCCCAGACTTTGCGCGAAAAAGAGCACTGTATGAATAGATGCAATCGAGATTCAGCATCTTCTTTACAGAGAACACAATAGCTCGGACCTGTCCAACCTCGCTTGCAAAGAATGTCCCATGTCTTTAACTTATCTTGTAATATTAACCAGGAAAAACATTTTAATTTAACTGGGATGTGCCACTGCCAAATCTTAGAATACCACCAGTCCGGTGGGAAAATAAACTTATGCTGTAGTATTCTATTGTATGCTGCTTTTGCCGTTACAATGCCAGTTTCTGTGTTGCCACCCCATATCAACTTGTCATCAGAGTTACACAACCGGACACCGGCAGAGTTCAAAGTGTTTGTATAGTTTTCCCATATTCGGGCAAGATACCCAGATAAACCAATCTCTTGTGCTGATAACCACTGCGGTCTTCCTGCAATGCCATTATTCAGTTGTTGTATTTTGTTTAAGGTGGACATTCCAATGATTTGCAAATACTGTGGAATACAAGTAGGTAGAAGATGCTCTTGCTCAATCCCAATAATAGGATCTACCCCCACCCTAATCTGAGAACCGGAGCCAACCTGCCAAATAAGGTCATTTTTAATCCAGTGGAATACTTTCATGAACCTTCTCCAAACAGGTGAGAAATCCCAGCTTGTCAATTTTGGATTTCGGAACCAAGTATTGACATCTGTCTTGATATATTTTATGTGGATAATTTTAGACCAGAGGAAGTTGCCATGAATACCACGCCACATACTTTTTAACCTGAGTGCAATATTAAACACCTCCAAATCTTTTATTCCCCAGCCGCCAAGCTTATATGGTCTTGTAAGAGCATCAGCTGCAACCATAGGTATTTTTTCACTGTGAGTAGTCCCATTCCACAGAAAGTTGAAGAAAAATCTCTTAATGCTTTTGATGATGGATTTTGGAACTTCCAACAAAGAGAACCAGTACACCGGGATGCTGGAAAGCACTGCCTGCACCAGTATAAGCTTACCTCCAATAGATAAAAGCCTATAGGACCACTGTGCAATTCTATCCTCAATTTTTTTCAATAACCAATGCCAGTCCCGAATCTGATAGTTGTTTGGCTTAAGAATGTAACCAAGATATTTAAATCCCTGTTCAAAAGTAAAACAATTAAATGGCAAAACAGATCTAATGCCTCTTATCTGATCCTCTGAAAGAGAGTGATGAATAAAACTTGATTTGTCTGCACTAACTAACATTCCTGTAGCTTTGCTGAAAGTATTAATGATTTTTTTGTACATCATCCATTCTTCCACGGAGTCATTACCCCCCAACAGTACATCATCTGCAAACATCACATGTGTGAACACACAATCTCTAGTGAATTTGATACCCTTGATTTGTCCACCCAACAATGCCCTGTTCACCAATCTGCTGAACCCATCCATTAACAGAATAAACATGAGGGGGGATAAGGGGCAACCTTGTCTTATACCCCTGGAACAACTGAAAAATTCTGTTGGACTACCATTCACCAAAACAGATATATTCATTGTTCTAATGCAGGCCATAATCCACTTGATAATTAGAGAGGGGACTCCAATCCTGATGAGGATCATTTTGATGAATGACCAATTAGCCCTATCATATGCTTTGACTAAATCCATCTTAAGCAACATCGTTTTTTTTTTTGTATCTTAATGCTGTGAATCAATTCTTGAGTGATGCCTATTGCATAATGAATCTGTCTACCCTCTAAAAAGCCAAATTGCTCCATAGAGACGTGAGCAGATAGGACTTTCTTCAATCTGTCTGCGATAATTTTTGATATAAGCTTGTATAACAAATTGCAAAGAGCAATAGGACGAAAGTCACCGAATGATGTAGGCTTGTCTTTCTTTGGTATGAGTGTTACAAATGTGGAATTGAGTCCCCCTGGTATGTAACCGTTTTTCATGGAAAAATTGACCAGCTCCAAAATTTCATCACCCATCAATTCTAAGAAGTGTAGATAAAGCTCCACTGGCCATCCATCCGGTCCAGGGGCTTTGTCTTTAGCAAACAATTTTAAAGTCTGCTCTATTTCGTCCTTTGTGACCTCTCTTTGAATGAGTTCAGAATCTTGCTCATTAAAAAATCTAGGGTATAAAGATGCCACTTCAATCTGAGCATTTAGGCAGGTTTCCCCAGGATCAGAGTATATATCATCGAAAAAGGATAAAGCTTCAGATTTAATATTTTCAATGCCCGAGCACCGATTCCCATTATCATCCAGTATTTCCCAAATATACTTGGACCTCCTCCTAGCTGATGCAAATGAATGGAAGAACTTAGTGTTTTTGTCACCAAGTGTAATCCAGATGGCACGACTCTTTAATCTCCATGCTTTTTCTTCCTGTAAAATTAGTTCCTCTTTTTTCAACTCCAGCTTCTTCAAGATCTCAAAAGCTCCCACAGACAGGGAATTTTTAATATTTGCATCAATGGCTTCCTGTAATTGAGAATTTAACTGAAGTAGTTCAACTTTATCAGCCCGCTTCTTTTCATTGATCCATTTTATAACAACCTCTTTTAATTTTCTCAATTTGTAACAAAAATTCAGAACAGGATTTGCTTCAAATGCCTCACAACGTATCCAGAAGTTTTTAACCATTTGACAGAATGAATCATCCTCGAGCCATGTAGCATTGAACTTGAAGGGTGATAATTGTAAATGTTCAAATTGTTCCATCTGCAGAATAATGGGCCAGTGATCCGAGAACTTAATTGAGTGAACCCATGACCTGTGTTTCGGAAAAAATGCCAACAGGTTCGACTTTACCAGGAATCTATCAAGGCGTTTGTGGACCCCCTCTCCTCCAAATCTACCATTAGACCACGTGGGGGATAGTTTGTGTGGCTTAACATCAACAAGATCCTTCTCCACGAGCAAGTTTAAGAAAAAATCTCCCAAGTCATCCATCCTGGCTGAGTAGCCCCATAATTCTGATGCTTGATATGTGAAATTTAAATCGCCTGCAATGATTAAATCAGGTGAATCCATAAGCCCCGAATCTTTCAGAGCTGTCCAGAAGATTTGTCTATCTCTATATGGGGCATAACAGTTGAGCATGGAGATAGTTTTCTGACAACTACAAATAGAACCTTTTAAAAAAATGCCCCAGGGGGTAATAAAGGCATTAAGATTAAAAAAAATTGGATTCCATGCTACAGCTAGACCTCCAGAATGTCCACATGAGCTAATAGCAGAAACCTCCCAGTCCGGGAGAATATTACAAAGTTTATGAATGGCTAACTTATCCTCACACATAGTCTCCTGTAGGAAAATGATTGTAGGGCCAGTATCTTTAATTAGATTGGACAAGGCCTGGGCCCGAGTCACCTTGCCCAATCCCCTAACGTTTACTGACAGCAGAGACATCAAGAAACATTCCTAGTGGGGGTCACTGCTCTAAGCCCCAGGGGTTCAGTCTTATCAAGCTTTTCAGCATCCTCCAACCTCCTAGATATAGGTGTGTAGGACTCAGGGAAGTTCGAAACAGATTTTTTCTTCTTACCTCTTCTAATGGTAACATTTTGCCGGTTAAGGGAAAGTAAAGGGTTTGCATCAGACCCGCTGCAAGGATTCTTAGTGTAAGCCGAGAGAGGAGGGAATTCTTTCCCATAAGTTGACATGAGATAACCACTATTGGATAATATATTCAAATCCTCAGGATTGGTAAAATTATCAGGTGGGTTAGTACCCTTATCTCCCTGCGGTATATGCCCCTCAATAGGATGTGATTCACAGAGTGTGTCCCCAGATGCTACAAGTATAATTTCATTAGACCCTATGAGTTGTTGCCTTGGCTGGAAATGTAACAGAGAACTAGCATGTTTAGGGTTTGACAATGAATCCATGTTATGGTGAAATGTGGGGTGGTTTTCTAACAATGCATCATCAGGGATAGGGTTTGACATTGAGTCCACAACTGTTGTCGATACTGATAACCCCCGTTTCAATGCTTCTGGCTCCATGTCATCAAATAACTTGCGACTTACATTTGAATCAGAAGAGCAATAAGCCTTTTTAGTAACAGGTAACCCTGTCACTATATCATGTCTCAGATGGACTTCCCCTTTTGATCATATTATATATATATATTTTTAATTTAAATTTAAATTTACATGCAGAAAAAAGTTGGGTTTAATAATTGATAAAAATAAATTAATAATAAATAAACTAACTTTTATATTTAAAAAATAATAATAATATTACACATTTATATTTAAAATAATAATTATTTAAGATAATGATACATTCACGTGGCCCCCCTTTTACTTGATCCCAGTCAACACTTTATCTTTATATGCCATCCCATCGGAGATGAATATCACTATTTTTTAATAGTACAATTTCAAATAAAGTATGAGAAGCTTCTCATGACTACTTACCATACACAACCTATATGGAAATTTAAAAAGTATGTACGTTCAGGCTATCGGAGGGCAGAGAAGCGGAGTCAACCGTTGACTCCGCTTCTCTGCCCTCCGATGGCCTGAACGTACATACTTTTTAAGCTCAGGCACCTATATGGAAATTTAAAATCCATTGCCAAATACACATCCAGATTATTTATACACTATGTCACGCCTAAACAGAATGTATCAACAAGTGCTCGGTGATTTATGGGAGGCGGCTGCAAGTGAAGAAAAGGCAGATAGAGATTCCAATCAGCAGGAAAAGAAATGCTGATTTCCATGCAATCCATCTCCAGTTCTCAACCAGAGCATTATGGATTCCGAGACGTGGTCCTCCTCTCGTAAGATCACTATACTGTATATAGAATATGTGGAGGATCACAGCTATGGCTGCTGTGGAGATAACCCCCGAGAGAATAAGTATACTCCCCCGGATCTCTGGCCCAATCGGCCCCTGAAGAGAGAATACCGCCATGAGAATTGTCCCATGACTGTTCACGTACACAGTTAACATGTACCTGATCATCCGGCCTGAGAGATCGTTGCGAGCTCGTTCTTCAGCTCGAATTTGCGGGCGTTCATGTACCAGAATAACGATAGGATCTTCCAAATAAACGATGCTACCGTTGTTTCGTGGATACGCCATGAGAAATGTGATTATTATTCTGCAGACCTACTGAAAAAACACCAACTCAGAGTTTAGGACGGCTGAAGAAACTTACAATATCCCATAACAAAAAATCTTTGAAAACTATTGCTAATATTGCATAAGAGGCACGGAGAAAGAAAAATTACAGCCACCTACAACATTTATCCAACTTATATTTGTCACCCTCAGCACGAAAAAATCTTTGAAAACTATTGCTAATATTGCATAAGAGGCACGGAGAAAGAAAAATTACAGCCACCTACAACATTTATCCAACTTATATTTGTCACCCCCAGCACGATTATCAGCTAAAACAAAGACGATGAGTATCTGAATTACCTCTGATCTTTGAAGCGCCCAGTCTAGCAAAGAACAATGAAATGAATGGAAAAATGGATGCAATTTGAAGCGCCCAGGCTAGCAAAGAACAATGAAATGAAATGAATTGAATGGAAAAATGGATGCAGTTTGAAGCGCCCAGGCGAGCAAAGAACAATGAATTGAATTGAATGGAAAAATGGATTTTATAGAGAATGCCTTCGTTAACTTCCACTTTTCTTACTTTCTCGGAAGCTCACTTGATAGAGAATGTAGAGTAACTTTGGTCAAGAAGATTCCTCACCACCGTCCATAACGAATGCAAGAAGATTCCTCACCACCGTCCATTAACCAAGGAAAAATATTATATATAAATACAAGAGAATGAAAGAGAATAAATAACAACTAAAGCATTAAAATCTAGAAGCCATGGTTATGCAAATAATTCATCTACCATATCTCATATCTATCTCAATAGCCATGTATATTTATACTTTTTCATAAGAATTTCCACAGCAAGTCAATTACCCTTTATTATTATATTATTAAAATAAAGAATTTGAAAATAAAAATAAAAATAAATATAAACTTAGCAAAAAAACACAATAAAAACAAAATAAGACACACTTAAGTCCTTATGATGTAAAGGTGGTGGTATTAGCACCACTTATATTTTGTGGTGTTAATATGGTGTTATATTTGTGAACTTTATTGGAAATTAAGTTCTTCTTCATCCAAGTTAATGAAAATGCCACCTTGGCAAATACCAAAAAGTGGTGCTAAGTAATTACTTGTCACATATACATGTATTGTAAGAGTTAGGATTGAATTATGAGGATTTCCACCATAAATATAAATAATTCATAAATAATTCTATTGTAAATTCAATAGTTTTTCATTTTATTAATTCAAATGAACAAGCAAAAAGTTTTTGCACCACAATAACAACAAGTTCAATTATTTAATTTTATAAAACTTAAATAAATAAATTGGTGAATGATTCAATTATGAGGTTTTGCACCACAAGCACAATAAGTTCACAAATAATTATTTTGTAATATATCAATCCAATTATTCATTTGCAATACTATTTATACAAATAAATACAATTGAAAAATAAATAAAAACAACCATTTTTAATTTATTAGTGGTATATATCAGTAGTAATAAAAATTATTTGAATTAAAATTTGATTATCCAATTAAAATATTGAATCTTATTAATTTCTTGAGGGAAATTATTCTCATTATTAGGTTTTTAGCAAAGGCATGGATCTTAGATCTATGGACATGGTCAATAAAGAAAGCCTCTACGTACTGTCCTAAAAGAAACTTTTTGAAATCTAAGACCAAGAAAGACACCTTAAATCAGGACCACACATCTTCGTAAGAGTATTCTTACCCTCTATGTATGAGCATTGACACTATTACAAGGCTTTAATTACTATGCATAGGTCTTCGTAAGAGTATTCTTACCCTCTATGTATGAGCATTGACACTATTACAAGGCTTTAATTACTATGGATAGGTCTTCGTAAGAGTATTCTTACCCTCTATGTATGAGCATTGACACTATTACAAGGCTTTAATTACTATGGATAGGTCCAACGGTTGTCAACATGGCCAAGAGAATAATCTTAGGCCTTAGGCTAAAGGAATCATGAGCATAGAGAAATGTCATGTTGGCAAGTACCATATACTGGTGCTAAGTGCATATTTGTCACATGGACATGTATAAATCATATTTAATTATGATTATTTTCACCATAAGCATATTAACAAATAATTATTTTGTAAATAAATAAATTCAATTTTTTCATTCAAATAAATGCTCATGATTAATTTATGAAGTTCTACACCATAATCACAACAAATTCAATTATTATTTTTTATCCTATTTAAACGCATAAACTCACATGATTCATTTATGAGGTTTTACATCATTAACACAACAAGTTCACAAAAAATTATTTTGTAAATAACTCAATTCAGTTATTCATTTTTAATATTATTCAAGCAAATAAATACCTATGATTCTTAATATTGACAAATAATTAAAGAAAACCATTTTTAATTTATTATCATTATATATAATTAATAAAAGTGATTTGAATTGAAATTTGATTAATCCATAGTGTATATTTTTATTGATATATTAATTTTCTTGATGGATATTAGTATCATTATTAGGCTTCAAGCACAAGGCATGGGTCACAAATCCTTGGACATGTTCAAGGGAGGAAACCTCTACCTTGGGCCCTAAAAGAAACTTTTAAGAATCTAGGACCAAGAAGGATGATCAGACACGTCTTTCTAAGAGTATTCTTAATTTTTATGTGTTGGTTTTGATGCCATTATAAGTTGTGATCACTAGCGATAGGTCTATTGGTCCTCAACCTTGTTAGGAGAAGAAACCTTAACCTTAACCTAAATGAATCTTCTAGGGATGTAGGGATACTAATGATTTGTTGAGCCAACATAAACGACATTTTGAAAATATTTATGGCCTTATAATAGGGATAATGGGGGGAATTGGATGAAATAACACTAGGTATAAGTCTTCAAGGAATATACATGATTGAGGGAGGAAACTCTGGCCTTGGACCTTAGAGGAAACCTCTAGGCATATCAGATTAACAAATATACCTCGAACCACAACATAAAAACTCCTAAGGGTATCGTTGGCCTAATATTGGGGGTATTAATGTAACTAAGAGGTTTTAAGCACTATATGTGGGTGTATAGTCCCTCAACATTTTTTAGGGAGGAAACATAGGCCTTAGTCCCAAATAAAATATTTTATACATCCAAGGAAAAATACAATAACTCGAACCACTACACATGACCTATTAGGGGTATTCTTTAGCATTGAGTGAGGAAATTGACATCATTATGAGGTTTTTGCTAGTATATATGGGTCTTAGATTTTTGTATATTGTCATAAGAGGAAGATTTAAAACACACCCATGAACTCCCAACACTATCCTTGGCATTTGAGTGTTCATGTAAGTGACACTAGGTATGAGAACCTTGGACATATCCATGGGAGGAATCACATGAATTAGGCCCTAAAGGAAGGTTTTAGGCATCTCGGGCTAAGAGTGATCACCCAAACCATCACATAGGATATCATACACATTATATTATATAATTAATATTAAAGTGGGATATGGCATGAAATATGCGGTTTTGTGCACTAGGGATGGGTCTTAGAAAATGGTTGGGGAAGAATTTGAAATAAGTATATCGTAACATAATATTATTGTTGTAATGAGAAATTATCAAGGCCATGAACCATAACATACACCCTTTATAGTCTATATTTGGCATACAAGTTAGATATGGGTACAATCAATATTTTTTGCATAGTGGGATAGATCTCAAGGCATTGACATGAGTCATAGGAGGAAATAAAGAGTTTTATTTAGGTGTCCCAAGGCCTTGGTAATGATATTATAGGGAATACGACCATGAATTTATCCCTAAAGAAACCAATAAAATATCCAGATCCATCGAGGCAATAGGTATCTAGGTTTATGGCCTTGGACATGGTCAATTGAGGAGACCTAAATCTCAATCCCTAAAGGAATCTTCTATCCATCAAGGCATAACAAGGTTTCCTCCACCACCCACACATGGCCTCTTAAAAGTATCATTATCTTGTTATTGGGGATGAGGTATTATTAGGTGACTTTGAGTAGTATGTACATGTCTCGAGACCTTAGGAGTGACGTTCTAGGGAAGAGTACCATGCCTTCATCCCTAAAGAAATCATTGATGCATCTAAGTCCATGAATAATGTCTTAAAGTACCATTCATGACTTCGCATGGGTATCCATTGTACTATGTATCTAGGTCTTGTGGAATTGGGGCCTTCGACATGGTTAATGGCATAGACTTGAACCTTCACCCCTAATGGAAGCTTCTAGTCATCCAGGGATAAGAAGTTTGCTACCACCAACTACACACAACCTCCCAATGGTATAATTAGTTACTATTGAATATGTTGTTACCATTAGGTGGTTTTTATTAGTATGTACATGTCTTGGGTCCTTGGGAATGGTTTTATAGGGAAGAAGACCATGCCTTTGGCCATCAAGCAATCATTAAGGCATATAGAGACATGACCACTACCTAAAAGTACCATGCATGTCTTTGGAGAAGTATTTATGGAACTATGTATCTAGGTCTTGTGGCCTTGAGAACTTGGACATAGCCAGTGGAGGAGAATTGAATCTTGAGCTCTAAAGGAATCTTCTATCCAAATAGGGATAAGAAGATTGCCTCCACCAACCAAGCATACCCTATTCAAGGTATCATTGGCCTATGATTGATTATGCCATTTCCATTAGGTAGTTTCAAGTAGTATCTGCATGTCTTAAGGCATTGTGAAAGATGTTTCAGGGAAAATGACCATGCCTTTGACCCTAAATAAACCATTGAGGCATCTAGAGAAATGGACAATACCTGAAGCACCATGCATGACCTTGCATGGATATTTGTGCCACTATGTATCCATGTCTTGGGGTTTGTGGTATTAGGGCGTTGGACATGGTGAAGGGAGGAGACATAAACCTATGGCCCTAACATAATATTCTAGCCATCCTAGGCTAAGAACATCACCTCAATCAACCATACATGGCCTCGTGAGGGTATCATTGGCCAATCATTGAGGATATTAATGATATTATGTGGTTTTGAGAAGTATGTAGATGTCTTAGGGCCTTAGGAATGATTCTCTAGAGAAGAAGACCATGCCTTTGGCTCTAAAAAATCCATTGAGACATATAGAACCATGAACAATGCCTCAAAGAACCACGCATGATTTTGCAAAGGTATCCATGGAGCTTTGTATCTAGGTATCGTGGCCTTGAGGATTTGGACATGGTCAATAGAAGAGACATGAGCCTTGGGCCCTGAAATATTTTAGCCATCCAAGGATAAGAGGGTTTCCTTCACCAACCACACATGGACTCCCGTGGGTATCTCGTCCTATAATTAAAGAGGGTGATTCCATTAGGCACGTTTAAGAAATATGTATGTGTATCGATGCCTTGTGAATGACATTCTAAGGGAAATACCATGCCTTTGGCCCTAAATAAACCACCAAGGCATCCAAAACCATGAACAATTCCTTAAGATACCATGTGTGACTATGCAAGGGTATCCATGGAACTATATATCTAAGTCTTGGGGACTTTGGGGCTTCAACATGGTCATGGGAGGAGGCATGAAGCTTAAGGCCTAAAGGAATATTCTAGCCATCTAGGGATAAGAAAGTTGTCTCCACCAACCACACATGGCATTCTCAGGGTATCATTGGCCTATGATTGAGGATTTCAGTGCTACTAAGTGATTTTGAGTAGTATGTCCATGTATCAAGACATTGGCAATGAAGTTATAGGGAGGAAGATCATGCCTTTGGACCTTCAGAAATAATTGAGACATACATAGCCATGAACAATGTCTTGAAGCACCACACATATGAATTTTTAGGGGTATCCATGGCAATATGTATCCAGGTCTTGTGGCCTTAGGGATTTCAACATGGTTAGTGGAAAATATCTAAACATGGGACCCTAAAGGAATCTTCTATCCATCAGTCTCTAAGAATTTTTCCTCCACCAACCACACATGGTCTCTTAAGGGTATAATTGGCCTATGATTGGAGATGTTGGTGCCATTAGGTGGTTTTAAGCAATACACACGTGTCTTAGGGTCTTGGGGATGACATTCTATAGAAGAGGGTAATTCCTTTGGCCATGAAGAAACTATTTAGGCATCCAAAGTCATTAATAATGCCATAAAGCACCACACATGGCTTCATAGTGTGTCAATGGAACTATGCATCCAAGTCATGGGGACTTGTGGCATTGGGCATGGTCAAATCCAAATAGATTTGTTTTCATCACCTTGCGAAATCCAAATGTATTTGTTCTTTAAACACCATGTTTCTTCCTCAACACTTAGTATATCTGCTTTCCTAGCTTCCAATTTTGTAATTTGTTCCTTGTCCATTGTATTATAGAAATCAAACATGATATTCTTATAAAGAAGCTCCAATTTCTTTTCCACTTCTAGCAATTCTTGTCTAAGATGTTCCTTCTTAACTTTCTCCCATTGAAAAACTGCTTTATTGAGTCTTTTTAGTTTCTCAAACATTATCATCATAGCCAAATCAACACTATTATACTCAGGACCTTACCATTGGTGTCTGATAAAATTTTTGAAATCCCCATCCTTAGCCATGTATGGTTAAATTTCGTAATTCCTCATCCGTGGACATTGTTGAGGGAGTAAAATTCTACCAAGTCTTATAGGAGTCTTTTATGCATTTATGGCCAAGTAAAACCCCTCAAACCACCACTAATGGTATTGTGAGGGTATTCTTAGCCCTATGTGGATGGATATCAATACCACTATGCAATTTTTCATTATTAGGGATGGGATTAGGATCACTTTACATGGTTATTGGAGAAAACCAGGACTTAGGCACTAAAGGAATCTTTTAGGGATCCAAGTCTAATAGAGATGTAGACTCGTCAAAGCGCAACACTTGACTTCTCTAGGGAATCCTTGGAGTAAGAATAGGGATATGGGTGGAATTTGGGATGTTTTGAGGATTAGGTATACGTCTTCGGGCTCTCGACATCGTCGAGGAAGGAATCTTGAAATTTATATTATAAAGGAGCAATCTAGGCATCTGTGGTCAAGAAAGACACTTCAAATGAGAATATAGTTCCTCTTGATGGTATCCTTGACCTATGAGTTGGGATACCAATTCCATTAGGTGGATTTATGTAATAGACATGGGTATCGATGCATTTGACATGGTCAGGAAATGAATATTAGGCCTTAGGCCCTGAAGGCACATTTTAGATACCCAAGACCCATAACAAAGGCTCAAATTACCACAGATGGAGTATCCACGAAATCCTTCACCTCTTAACTTGGGAATATTAATTACATTAGTAGGATTTGAATAAATGGTATGGGTCTTGGGATTATAAACATGGTATATGAAAAAAATATTTTCCTTACACCCTAAAGGAAACTTCTATGCATAAAGGGCCGATAAGAACATCTTAAACCACAAGAAATGAGATTTAAAATATACACTTCACCTCTTTATGGGATATCAATTACATTAAGAAGTTGTTCAACACTAGGTATGGAACATGGAACACAAAACAAGGTTTGGGGGGGGATCCTAAAACTTAGGCCATAAAGGAAGCTTGTAGGTATCTAGGGCTCATAGCAACAACTCAATCTACAAGATAGCACCGCTCGAGGGTATCCTTATCATCTAAGTGGGGGTAAGGGAGCTATTGGAATATGTTTAGTAGTAGGTGTGTTTTTAAGGAATTTGACATGGATTGGGAAGGAAATGTGGGATATGACTCCTAAGAATTATTATAGGTACAACACATCAAACCATTACCCAAGATACGTATCTAGGTCTTGTGGCATTAGGGCCTTAATATGGTTAATAGAAGAGACCTGAACATAGGTACCTAAAAGAAGCTCCCATCTATTCATGGCTAAGAAGGTTACCTCCACCAACCACTAATGGCCTCTTAAGGGTATCAATTATCTATGTTTGGAAATGTTGATGACATTAGGTAGTTTTGAGAAATACACACATATATTGGGGCCTTAGGAATGCCATTCTATAGAATAGGACCATGCCTTTGATCCCAAAGAAATCATTTAGGCATACAAATCCATTAAGAATTCCAAAAGGCACTACACATGGATTCATAGAGTATCCAGGGTGCTATTCATCCAAGTCATTGGGACTTGGGTCATTGGGCATGGTCAAGGGATGAGACCTCAACCTTAGGCCCAAAAGGAATTTTCTATCCATCAAGGGATAAGAAGGATACCTCAACCAACCACACATGGCCTCATGAAGGTAGAATTGGATTATGATAGATAATTTTAGTGCAATTAGATGGTTTTGAGTAATATATACATGTGTCAAGGCCTTGGGAATTATATTATAGGGAAGAAGACTATGTGTTTTTCCATAAATTAATTATTGGGGCGAGCCTTGAACAATGCATCTAGCAATCATGCATGACCTTGTAGGGGTATCCATGTCACTATGCATCTAGGTTTTTGTCCTTGGGACCTTGGACATTGTTAACATAGGACACCTGAAACTTAAGACCTGAAGGAATATTCTAGCCATCTAAGGAAAGGGAGGTGGTATCCACCAACCACACATGGCCTCTTGAGTGTATCATCAACCTATGATTGAGGATTTCAGTGACATTAAGTTGTTTTGAGCAATATGTGGGTGTCTTGCAGCCTTGAGAATGATGTTCTAGAGAAGAAGACCATAACGTTGGCCCTAAAGAAATCGTTGAGGCATTCAGAGCTATTAAAATTGACTCAAAGCACCATGCATGTAATTGGAGTGGTATCTATGGCACTATGTATCTAGGTCTTGTAGTCTTGGGCCCTCAGAAATGTTTATTGGAGGAGATTCAGAGACCTAAACATGTGGCTATAAAGGAATCTTCTAAACATCTAAAACTAAGTAGGTTACCTCCACAAACCGAACATGGCCTATTGAGGGTATAACTGGCATATGATTTAGTAAGTTTACTCCATCAGATGGTTTTGAGAATTATGAAGGTGTCCCAGGGCCTCCAGAATGACATTATATAAATGAAGACCATGAATTTGGCTCTAAAGAAACCATTTAGGCATATAGAGCGTTGAATAATATCTCAAAGAATCACACATGAGTTTCCATGGGTATCCATGGTGCTATGTATCTAGATCTTGTGGTCATAGGACCTTGGACATGGTAATGGAGGAGACCTGCAACTCAATTGCTAAAGGAATATTCTAACCATGCAAGGCTATGAAGGTTTCATCCACAAACAATAAGTGGCATTTTGGAGGTATCATTGGTCTATGTTTGATGATGTTTGTGCCATTATGTGGTTTTGAGAAATATGTACATGTCCTAGGGAATTGGGAACACTTTGTTAAGAGTAATGTCTTATTTGTAAGGTTTTTGTTGTTAAATTCATCCCATATGTCTCTGATCAACGTGAACACTTAACTGATGATTGACCCCCCCATCTTATCATTGTGAAGAGGAAACCCAATGGGCATTGTTAGGAAGTCTACCTAGGCGACTTCCTCATGGGGTTGTGCGATGTACTTAAAGTTGCAAATAGTGCATCATAACTTGGATTTTATCACCCCGAGTTAGGTCACTATAATTGTTTCATTCTATCTTCAATTAGATGCATCCTTGACAGATTTCACCACTAACTATGGAAATTCATTTTGATGGACTCATTTTTTCTTTTATCTAGATCTGCTTGAACCATGCTAGAATCATAGAGGTGTTGTTTCATCATATTTTACATAATTACATATCTAATTGAAAAAACTAGAGACTAAATCACCGTTGTGAGTCCTTGTTACCCTTGGGGATATCTTAAGATCCATGGTCTTGTGTCATCTTCCATCCAATTAACTAGTTGTACTACTACCAAAACATACATTTAAAACTATCATGGTAGGAAAAAGAGGATTGAGAGGATATGGAGGACAACCTCCACCCATCCCCTCTCCTCCTCCCCATCGAGCAACTCTCACCCATCTACCCCCCAAAAAAATAACTTCTACCCTTGACTAATCCTCCTACTTCTGGACCCCTTCGTTAAAAAATGTTGATGATACTAATGACAAATGTTGAATTTGGAACTAGAGAAGGATTAGATTCACGATTACACTTATACAAAAAAACATTACCTTCATTGAACTCTTAGAACTCTTAAGAGATCCATGTATTTATAGGTTTTCTTTGGAGATCTCCATGAATGGGAACTAAAGATGTAATCCAATTTGAGCCATGTGATTGCCTCTTTGACTTTAGTACTTTATCACAATGGTAGAAAATACAAAATTTTGAGGTTTTTCTATCTCTAAATATGCATGAAAAATGCTAAAGTGCATCATTTACTGGTTTGGTGGCATACATGAAGACTTTGTAAGTATAAACTATGCGACCTAAAAAATGGAGATATCACACAACGAAAAATTTAGTCAATCACATGATCTAACTTTGATGATCCATAGATTATACAACAATTTCTCGTAACTTCATTGACATCTCATGCCAGTATTCAATCATGAATGATGTTTTATGTAAAATGCATTCATTGCATATGAAAAATGTCTAATAACAATATCCATTGTCTAGGATTGATGGTTTATTTGGCCAACTCAAAGGAATGAAGGCCTTTTCAAAATTGTATTTAAGATCAATATATTATTATTTTAAGATGGAATAAGTAGACATTCCTAAAGCAACATTATGAATTCTTGTTATTACATTTTGATTTGACCATCAAATAAGGATTGAAAGTTGTTGATTATGCCACATTCCAAGAAAATCCTCCAACATTTCAAGTCCAACAAATCCCCAAAAGGAATCTAGAAAACCCTTGAAGCATAAAAATTACTCCATAAGCAAATATCCCATAGAAGAGGGCGCTAGCTATCACCCAAAAGTGGTTAACTCCATTCCTAAAAACAAAAATTAAAAATATTGATGACCCATTTCAAACCAATTCTCATAATTTACTCCATAAATGAGATGGCCCAAACCACAAAACCATGATTCCATGACCCTTTTGCTAATGGAAAATATTTTTTATTTTTTAAATCCCCTTCTATAGACAATGCAAAAATAAGCAAAAATACTCAAATCCACTTTATTTCCTTTTAATAAAACATTTAAACAATAATGGTCTCTTTTCTCCAGCTTGCCCGATTGCTATTAACCATTAGACTTATAGGAAATATCACATATTTACCATCAATAGCATAAAATATGGGAAGCTACATTTCTCTGCCCTCTTCATGGGTGCGGTTGAGGCTATAGGGGTTTTCATTGTTCACGGGTGTGGCTGAGGCTAAAGGGGTTATCCATGTTCATAGGTGTGGCTGATGCTACAGGGGTTTGACATAGCTTGTCATTTCAAGAGCACTACACTATGCTACAGGTGATGTGAAGCTCCCTTTTTTCACAAGTGTTGTCTTTCACCCTCCCGCTAGGGTTTTCATCTTTTCGCATATATTTTTTTTCATTTTGATGATGATTCTTGAGTCTGAGAGAGCTCTAAAAATTGTCTCCCACTATCCATCGCAAAGCTCCTTCATTCCACAACACTATGTGAGATCAATAGCTTCTTCTTCCCAGTATTTCCAGGGTGGAGCGGCGCTGTGGTATTCCCTGTGTAATTTTACGGCTCGGACGACGAACGCGCCCTACTTCGGACGTTATGCTTTCAGAAGCCCACAGGATTGAACCCTGGCGCTAGTTTTTCACTACTTTTCTTCTGCGGCAAATAGTAAGTTTCTTCATCTAACATTTCAGGAGGGAAGGAGGTGAAATGCAATGCGAATCATGTACATATATCTATCCAGATTTTGAATAATCCATGTTAATGTGATAGGTGGTTGTTTTGTCTTCCAGCATTGCAGGTATTGTGTTCTGGTCTTTTTCCAAATAGTCGGTTGTCTGACCCTAGAGGGCAGGCTATCTGACAATGTGGGTGTTCTTTTTTATATTCACTTTATTTCTAATCCGGCCATTTTGGAGCCACAGATTTGTACTGTTTTACAGAGTCAGGATAGAATTTGCCCAGGGGTTTTCGTATAGGATTTGATATGTGTTTCTGTTTTTGCAGAGAAAATGGCGCCACTCTCTCTACCCTAATCACTACTTTACAGGTATGTCTTTATTTTCATAACCCATTTTTCTCAAATGCAAATGAGATATATCTATCTACACATTTTCGATGAAATGCAATAGGGGGTTTGTTGTTGGGGATTGGCAGGTGGACACCTGTTTCGTGAGGTAGTATTACCATGTCCTGCAACAACGGATAGAGTATGTGCACCAATTCTATACATATCTAAGCGTCATGGCCTGGACCGAGACAAGCAAGAAAAGGCTACAGAGATGAAGGTACTGAATTCTTTCTCATCCAGTGATGCTTTGGATTTATTAAAACTCGTTGCTTTGTAATGCTGCTTTCGATAATGTAGTAATAGATTGTTAATACGACCCTCTAAAGAATCAATTTAATTATAAATGTTGATTGAGGCCATTTTCTATAACCTGTAGTTTATGGGACAACCAAACTTCCCACGATGAACAACTTTACGACTTCATCCATCTTTCAGGAGGAGGGGGTAGGATGGCAATGTAGTGAAAGGGCCTTAGGTAGGGCCTTGCTGTGATGCAGAGATACAAACAGAGTTTGTAGGCAACAGTTTGCATAAGGTTGGGTTGAAGAATAAAATATAATTCATTTTGAAAACTGTATCGATAGCACTTTTTACACAGGGTTATCGCTACCTACCACAGCTCTCGAGGTGCTATCCCATAACTCGATCCAAGCTATATTTATTGTAATTGTGTAAAAGTTATCTTCAAGAAAAGGCAACTAAGCCTGTTGTCCAACCTACTCATAGCCATAAACAACAACGAGAGATTCCAACTTCTTCAGCTATAATTCTTCCCAAACTCTTGCTTGGTTCCGGATGGATCACTTCTCCCTTCTTTTATTCCTTGACATAAGAATATGGAGTTGACATGTTTTCAATCCTTGTTCAAATAGATATATTTATCAAATATGAGATGCAAAACTATTTCAAAAATCTGTGAAATACAGATATAACTATATTCACATCAAATCATTCCTATTACATACAGGGAGATAATTTGTCGAGTCTGGCTGAAGCCTAGCAGATCAAAATCAATTACTCAAATATAACTAGCATAAATTGTGCATGCTAGGTAGAGCTGCAACCTGATTAATAACATGCCATGACCATATTGTGGATAAAAAGTGACTGTATTTTCCATATCGAGAGGAAATTACCAAACAAAACAACACTTTCTCCAATAGCATTTTTCTATGATCACAGCCATAATCATGGTGCTAACTTACAGATTGTTATCTCTACATCTAAGGTCTGGCACAAAGAATTGCCAATGGGTTTGTACAAAGGTAAGTTCTTATGTGTATTCATATCTTTCCTTTGTTTGCAATTTTAGTTTGTAGCTTTGCTTCATGAAATTAGAGGGTATACGTCGCTTCGGTGTATTTCTGGACTTGTGGTCGTTTTGAGCTTATTTTCAATTTGCAAGATTGGAAGAGCAGCTAATTCGTGTCTTTTTCCAACAGCTTTGCTACAGAAATCTGCGAAATGTGAGGTTGATAGGCTTGGATATGAGAGCCAAAGCAACAAAAAATATCAAATGTAGCTCATTTTTAATGTATGAGCAGTTAAAACATAGAACAAAAAAAACTTGCGGCTGCAATACAACAAGTGTTATCTCTTATTTTGAAAGAAGACCGTGGCTCTTTGGCTGTTCAGGCGAGATCTTTGGCTATTCACTTAATTGTCATGGCTTCATGTTCTGATTGTAATATTAGATTTTGCTAATTTTGAAAAAAGGCTATAACAACCTCTTTGGAAAATTACATTGTTATAAATTCATTCTCTTCATTCTCTGATTCAATTTTTCTATTTTAAATGTCCAGAGTAATGGGATCGTCGAATACTGCTAGATCTCCAAAGTGGTTGTCTTTTGCAGCAAGAAGTGTGAGGTTAGCTCCCTGTGGAGCACCCACAAGCGTAGATGTTGCGTTCTTGGCGTTGAGGTCAATGTAGATTACATAATGGAAATACAAAACCAGATTCCTACAAGGCATTGGGAGTCGTTGCTTCTTCCATCTATGGCCATCACTAGTTTGTAGAAACACTGTGGACACCACAAGCCATACAAAGAAAAAGTGTATAGCTCTATTATACTTATTATACTCCTTGATTGCCATTGCAAATATAAGCCTGTCACCTATCTGGGAATGATTGCAAATTACCTAATGAGGAAGCAGAATACACCTCTCTCTATATATAGTATGAATTACAGCACTGATCCTTAGTACAAATTATTTAATAGTTTGTTGGAGAGTGGGTGAGTGATTCGTCCAATGGCATAGAGTCCATTTTGACGACCAACTCTAGCCGCCATATCAGGTAGGTTACCCATAAGAAATCTTCATATTATTTTGGAGCTCTGGTTTCCACTAATATTTGAATGATAACCCATCAGAAAGCTTTACATTATTATACAGCGAACAAAGTTTGTTACGTATTTGCATTTGTATATTATTTTATCAAAAGTATCTAGATTCTATGAATCTCAATACAATTAGAATGCTCCTTCATTGGCTTTAAAACATGGTTTAAATCAAATTAACAAAAGCCGCCATTGATTTGATCGACTTGGGTCAAAGCTTAAAGTTTTGTTAAATCAGAAGTTGAAGCATTAACTTGCTAATCTGGAAGTTCATTTGATTTTCTTTGGGATAATGTGGAAGTATGTGTGGTTAATTTAGAAGTTGTTTTCATGGTATGTAATGGAGTAAAAAGCCTCGTTCATTTGACAATATAAATATATGAGTTGATGTGAAAACGTTGTTAATTTGGAATTTGACTTTATACTATCGTTAGGTTGAGGTAAAAGCATGTGTTTAATGATTTATTGCTATGTGGGTAGCAAAAACCCAATAAACAAAGGCAATCCATTAGACAAAGGCAATGTTTAGGTTGAGGTGAGAACATATGGTGTGCTTTGTTGATATATAGCAACCCATTAAACAAGGCCACTTAGCCCAAAAATATGCATGTTGAGAAATAATATATCACGAGATTAAAGGTTCATTGAGATTGAACGTAGAATCAATATTGTAATAATCATTATGGAATGAATGTTTCTTAAAAATGTTAGATGATGATCCATATGGGAGTGAAGGTTTCATATCAAAGATAGGGAGGGACTCTCTTAGTTTATCATAGAACCTTATACCTAAGGGGTAAGAGAGGAGTTGATTAGGTAGAGAACCTTCGTGTGTTCTTGAAGGAGACTTTGTACTATGCTCCTAAGCATTTTCTTAGCCATTTTATTAGTGTTGGAGTATTACTGTTGGAGTATAGTGCAAAAAAATATAAATCACATATTATATATAAATATATATAATATGTGATTTATATTTTTTTTGCACCATTCATTATTTTATGGTGCTTTGCACCACTTTTTATTTTATGGTGCTTTGCACCATATACAAGTTTGTGTATATTAAATAATAATAATAATTTGTGGTGTTTTGCACCACAAAGCTTCAATCCACTTAAGATTGGTTTTGGTGGTTTGCACCATACACCATGGAATGCCACATATTCATTTAACACCACAAACAACTTTTTGACAAACACCACTTTTGCACCATAAATCTTAGCACCACTTGCGTATCCCCACATTATCACCACTTTTGCACCACTATTTGAAAATTGAGGATTTCCCAAATCCTTTACAAATAGTGGTGCTAATGTGAGGCTAAAATGTCCTTTTTCTTGTAGTGTATATAGAACTCTTATGCTTAAAAAATAACTATTAATTTTTCCTTACGGAACAAATCACTCTACAAGTTATGTAAGGATTTCCGTGGGTTGAAACTAAAAAAGAAAAAGAAAAAAATAATAATAATGCAGGGATTTCCGAGGGTCATAACTTTTGACTCGATTATCCATATGGGCTCAAATTTAACATAAATTTGTTTCCAAGAGTTCGCTTAGTGAGCATTCATATCCTTTTGATTGGACCCCTTTTCGACACTTTTCTCGGGCCAAATTCCTTCGCATAAGGCCTCAAATTTGATTTCCCTAGCTGTATAACATTGCTTATTTATTTCAAATCATTAATTATTTTGACAAGAATGAGTATGAATTTTTATATTAAAGTGTGGGAGAAAACCACAAAAATTACAAACCAAAAAAATGGCTCATGCCCCGAGATCCGTGTAATATCCTAGCCAAGATTTTACAAAGATATTATCTCGAACTCAGAATTTTAAGAAACTTCAATAGTCAATTTTTATGGCAATTTCTTGGGGTGAGCAGGGTGTAAGTGTGGAGTACTCGGACACTGCTCAAGGATGGTAGGGAAAGAATTTAGGTTATGGAATTTACATGGGAGAGTGCAGCAACAAGTTACTGAGGTAACTCGGGAATCCCTTGATACAACGTATGGAGACCATTAAGGTTTCGGACATCGGCACCGCCAAAGCCTACCGCCAGACTTCTGGGTACATCCACATATATCAACAAGGCTAGGTAAGGAAGGTGAATGAAGCTGAAATAGGATGGATTAATCATTAAATTTTATTGGATAACAACAGCTTCAAGTCAGAGGCAAGATAGTGGCTTGTTGGCTTGGCTAGGCTATGGGGTTGCACCAAGAGTTCCCTTTCCCAAATAGTGTACGATCTTAATTAATTTTGGTTCTATCACTTTTATGTGGTCCAATGCACTACTAATGAACAAAAGAAACTTACATAACTTGAATCAGGTCTTCTGAATGAGTTTTATGCAGTTTCTTCTAAAACTAGTTCTCCAAAAGTGGCCAATGAGCATGGGGAGAGGAGTTAAAATTGGATTTGAACACTGTAAGATTTAATTATGTATTTAATGGACCTATTACATCATATATGATTTGAAATACAAAGAATCAAACTTTACCTCACATCATTACATTTCCAGAAAACTTATGTGCCATAAAAGTCCTCAAAACCCCCTTAGGTCTACCCAATCCTTCAATAAAACATGTATATGGCTGAAAATAATTTTGTAATGGATTAAGAGAGTTATATCAGAGATGTCTAAATCACTTAATCATCTGCATACATCTACTATTCGAAAATATAGTGCTTGAATGGTGAAAACTACTCCAAAATAAGGTAGAAAAACACTACTGAAAGCCATTATTACATCATGAGCCTCTGGGGAATATTCATATGAGAAGTGGAGAAGATTTTAGGACTGAGTTCAGAAGTTTATTACAGAGCTTTGATGGCTGGAAAAACAGCAGCAAACCATGCTCTCCAATGATAGAAGGAAGAAGATTCAATCCCTCGGTTCTTCACCTCTTTGAGTACAAAACATGACACCCTTGGGGAATCTCGAACTAGAATCACTTGGACATGATAGAAGTTGAATGAATGGTTGTAAGTTCAACTTAACTTCTCAATATGGTCATCACACATCATATCCTTTATCTCATTGATCACTGGAAATATTTCAAAGGAGCAAACCTTCCACCAACACCCTACAATCCTGAAGAATGGGGAAGAAGAGAGGGGATAATGAGAAGGATTCTTCTTCAACGCTTAAACTCTTCTGAAGCAATTCGACCCGAGCTTGATATCCAAAATTTAATGGTTGAAAAATTAACTTCAGTGGCTGCAAATAGATCTTCAATGGCTTCCCATTAATCTTCAATACCTGTTAGAGAGAGAGAGAGAAGAAGAGAATAAATTGGACAAGATTGGTTATTGGGAGAATCACCCAAAGCAAATTGAGGCACATCACTCAACAAGAGGAGCTGAATCTCTCACATTCAATTACAAAATAGTCAAAATATGTGAATGGGAGTTGGAAGCACTCTTTTATAGAATCTCTGATGACCTCCTGTTAACACCCAAAAAGTGCTCACTACTTCATCTACCCCATTACATGACTCATTTATCCATATTTCCTACCATATTTACCTTCAAACCCTTAAAATCCCACTAAAAAGCCTCCACAAGGCCCAAAAAGCCTCCAAAAGGCCACAAAACGATTAAAAAAGCCTCCAAAAGGCCAAAACCCCCCATTTCCCCCCAAAATAATCCAAAATTCCTCAAAAATAGCAAAAACCCTCTAAAAAGGGAATAAAAAATACAAAAAAGAGGAAAAAGAGGAAAAAATGAGGAAAAAACCCTATACAGCTGACCTAAACCATATGGTTCCCAAAACCATGGGCCAGCACTCCACCACTAAAAACCTATAAATAGGTGATAGAGACCCCTCATTTCATATCCACAATCAAATATACCCTTACTCTACCAAAATCACTCTTGAAACCCTAGCTCACCCTTGAGCTACTTTCACCTTTGAGTGCCCCTTTGGCCCATTTCCAACCCTTTCGAGAAATAGGAGCAAAGCTGGAGTTTGGAGCAACCCTCTTGGACCATTGCAAGAACTTCACCAACCTCTACACTTGAGGTAAAATTTTAATACAGAAACCATTTATATTTCCATGTGTTGTTATGTTTATCAATGCTCATGCTAGTTTAGAATTCATATTGTTTTACTATTTTAATTTACTGTTTATTGAACTGCTACTAAGGAGTCCATTCTCCTTAGTAGGTGCTCATTTGCACAAGCTAGGGTGAAAACCCTAGCTACAATTTTGGCGACTCCCCTTGTGTTCCTTTGAATTTCTGGTTATCGTTTTTAAAAGTTTTAAGTATTTTTAATTTTCTGCAATATTTTTCTGTTCGGCTGTCTCTTTCGGCTGTCGTAAACCGCATTTTTTCCCCTACAGTTGTGTCCCGACCGCGTCTTTCAGGCATTTATTTGCGATTCGACCGCGGCTCTCAGACTGTTTCCGGCGACGTGCCGACTATTTTCAGTCTGTTACCTGCGATCCGACCACGGCTATCAGCTTGTTTGGTACAGTCCGACTGCGGCTGTGAACCCATTTTCCCACGTCCCGCCTGTGGCTTTCAGCCATTTTTGTGCAACCCGCCGGCGTCTTTCGGCCATTTTCCTGCGTCCCGTTTGCGGCTTTCAGCCATTTTCCTGCGTCCCGCCTGCGCCTGTCAGCCTTTTTCCGGCTTCCCGCCTTCATCTTTCAGCCATTTTCCTGCAGCCCGCCTGCGCTTGTCGACCTTTTTTTGCGTCCCGCCTGCGACTTCCAGCCAAAATCCCGCAACTCGTCCGCGACTGTTGAGCTATTTCCCGTGGTCCAACCGCCCAGATTTGCCACAAACCCGCGGTCTGCTATCTGCACTTTTTTCATTGTTTTGAACCCAACACTTTGCTGCACTATTTTCTGCACCTGCACAACCATCTATCCTGCTTGCAGCCACACTTCCCTACATCCTTTTCTGCAGTAGTATTTCTGTTCCATTTACAAAATATTTTTTAAATTTCAGCATTTTAATTGAAAAGAGAAAATTTTGCATTTCAAAGTTTAATTTCAGTCTTGTTATTTTTAGTTAGAAAGTTGCCCACCCTCGTGGCACTTTTACTTGGGTTCATCATCATCTCACACGCACACACTCTGTCACCTAATTCAAGTGAGCCTTAAAAAACTACTTAACACAACCAACATTCTAACCCCACTTGGGAAACACATAAGAATTTTTGTAGTTAGGTAGGATCGGGGGGATAGGCATCCAAATAACACCCCTTGGTTGCTTACACTTGAGACATAACTGTTGTCCATTAGGGAACCAAAATCCCCTAGTATTTTTTGGCACGGTCACAACCAGTTTATCAGAGGGCCTCTCCCCTAGGAGGGTTGAAGTCGCCAGACTGGTTCCGGAGGCCTGAGTGGAATACCGCAATCCATTCAGTAACCGAAGGGCTACCTTTCGTAGTTCTCGGGGTATCCCTGTATGGGGATACTGCGGTAAAAGGACAAAACGACAGATTCACCTTTTCTGGACGTGTCATGAACGGGGTATCTTAGTTTCCTTTCTTCTAGGATTGACTACCGAGTGTCCCTCCCAGTAGGGGGATATCTTTAGCCACTTGGCTCTACTATCCATATTGTCTGACTTGAATTTCATCACCTTGCAGAGGATATGTCTAGTTGAGTCAGAATACTATCTAGCTAGGTGTTTGCATGCTCCCTTACCTCCTTTTGGTCTAGTGAGTCCACCATTTTTATTTTTTAGAAAACTTGCTACTTGTTGGTATTCTGACCATTTTTGTTGATACTCCACTTATTGTAGCACAGCTGTTACAATAAGTGTTTTGAGTTGGTTGTTGGCCTGAGTGCCATATTTTTTGAGCTCTCCTTCTGCACAATCGGTTGCATTAGGGTTTTTGAGCTATTTTTTCACTCAACACACCCCCAGATATTTGACACCATCTGTCACCATTGAGTCCCTGAGACATTCTCGGCGCCTCCGGGGTGAGCCCCCACAGCACGATTCACTTGACACCACTCGTCATAGACATAGATATTCATCTCTTGATACCACTCATCATAGATCTCGAGCTTTGTCACTTGACTCCACTCGTCAACGACATCGAACTCCGTCACCTGATCTTGACGCCCCTTATTTTACTTCTGATTCTGAGGCAGAGTCTAAGAACCCCATTTACACTACACCAACCAGCCCCATGGCTGGCATGACTTCCACCCCTTTCTTTGTAGGGATCATTGGTGGAGCATCCAACACCACACCAGCTACCACACCTGCTTTGGGTATGCCCTCGATGGGGCCCGCATCTACCATTTCGATCACTGTACCCATTCCAGTAGCTGGCATACCTAGCGTCACTCCATCAGTGACTCACACTACCCTTGGCGGTGCAGGACCATCCCATACCACTTTCGTTCCTCCACTTGGGGGCAACATCCCTCCACCAGCCCCTACACTTGGGGGCATTGGCCCCAACATGGTCACACCCACTAGTATGTCACATCCTTCTACTAGTTTTTCATTCATGGCTAGCCTCAACCTTCCTGACCTAGCTAGATTGACTAACGATCCCATCAGACATGACCCTACGTGGCCTCACATGCCCACCAAGCTTCCCTCTGACATCCCAAAGTTTGAGGGCAAGGCAGGTGAGGACCCCCAGAACCATATTATGTCCTTCCATCTATGGTGTTCCTCCAACTCCATAGTTGACGACTCTATCTGCCTCCATCTGTTACAGCGCACCCTCACTGGCTCTGCAGCTAAGTGGTACATCGAGTAGCCCCATGGGACTCATGCCACCTTTACATCCCTTGCCTCCACTTTCCTGCAGTTCTTTCAGTTACCTATCCGCTATGACGCGAGAGTTGAGATCCTACTGTCTTGCAGACAGAACATGGCTACCCACATCACTGACCACATTTATGAGTGGCGTCGACGTCATAGCCTCTGCAAAATCAAGTTAGACGACCGTATCTTCTTAGATTGGTTTCTAAAATCCCTCCTTCCTGTCATTGCCAAGGATGTGGCATCCGAACGACCCCAGTCAGAAGAAGAGGCCATCCTCAAAGCCCAACAATTTGACCTCATTTATGCCCAGTCAGGTTATCTCTATACCAACATACCTGATGCCCCTCGGGGCGATTCCTCCCAACACGATGCGTTAGGGGCATCCCATGCTATAGATGGCATCATTGGTCGTATTGCCTCGCATCCCCAACCATTTTCCATAGCACATCCTAGCCATGGCCCCGACCTTTCGCGGGCTACATATCAATCTGGAGTAACCACTTCGTATGCTCCCATGGCACATCACCACCATTCCCATGGACCCTCTTGTCCACCTCAGTGCTTTGGTCATGCGTCCCCCACTTATGCCCCCCCCCCGGTCGCAGCCCAACCTGCTTATTACCCCCCACAGGTTGCCCCAGCTCCTGTGTCTTCTCAAGCCCAACATGCTTATTACCCACCACTGACAACCCTTGCAGCAAACCCACAACCCGCTCCGCAACCATATCAGCAACCCCCACAAGGTTCAGCACCTGCACAGCCTCCCCCTACTTATTATCCACCGCAGCCTGCTCCCGCACCTGCACAACCCCAGAACCCACCTGCTGCCCAAGGGCAAGTATACGCCCAACAAAATCCACAACAGAACCAAAACAACCAGCGCCAACAGGGCCAGCAGAACCATGGCAAAGGCCATAACCGTGGGAACAACCAACCTCCAGACCAAGGTGGTCAACCTCCCAATCCCCCAAACAACAATAACGTGGCACCTGCCAACCAGAACCCTGATCGGCTACCCAAGCAGGCCAAAAATCCTAATTTGCGAACAAACCATCCTTGTTCTATTTGTGGGGTCTATGGTCACTACACACATGCTTGCCCACATTTGGAGTGAGCTCGGCAACTCTGGACTGATGATGCCCATCGCCAAGGGCACGCGGCTCCTCAGGTGCCACCCAACCCACCACCCCCTTAGCAGCAACCTTTGGTGCTGCAAAACCCCTTACCTACCCAAGGCGTAGTGAACACTCAGCCGTTGGCTCCCCCTCAAGGCAACGCACCACCAAAGCAACAAATCACTTATGCCGCTCCTGATCAACCCATGTTCGATTCAGGTACCCACCACTTGTTGATGATGTCCTCTGCTGATGTCAACCTCCAAACCCGTCGAAACCAATATGGCTCCACCCCTGAAGCCCCTCCCGCCGACAAAACTCCTAACGTTCATCCCACTGATTAAACGTTACGTATACCTCCGGCTCCACTCGATGGTGCCTCCAAAGCACCTCGCTTCCCACTTCGTCGCATCAACAATAACCCCAATGCTCGTGCTGCATCAAATTACAACATTGTAGATGATTTAGCCCATCTCTCGCAGCCATGTTTGCGTTGGAGGTCTTAAAAAACTTTCCTTCACAGCGTAAGACTTTACTTTCTGCCATTGGTGCTATAGACCCAAATGATTCGCAATTGATAGCCTTTGATTTGGACTAGTCCGAACCATGCCTGCCTTCCACTTTAGCATTCCAAGTTTCTGTTTCCGTTCGGAATCTTGTCATCCATCGATGCATCATCGATGAAGGTGCCTCTACATGCGTTATGTCCACATTCATTTGGAAAAATTTGAGATCCCCTACTCTCCAGTAGTCCACCACTGCATTGCGAGCCTACGACGGCCGTTCGGCTCAACCTCAAGGTCTACTAGCTAATGTCCCCATCCAGTTGGCTGGTAAAACCGTACTCATTGACATAGAGGTCATCATTTCCCAACTTGATTATAACCTCTTACTTGGCCGCAACTACATGTATGCTATGCAAGCGGTTGCCTCATCCATTTTTCGTACCATGATGTTCCCCCATGACAGACGCGTGGTCAAGGTTGACCAACTTACCTATTACGTTCCAAGTGCCCCTGCTGCACCTAAGAATGTTCTCCCCATGGTTGAACAACCTATTGGTGGTGCAACTATCTCATTTGTTTCCTCCGTGGGACCCGGAGTTTACTCAGATACGTCGATGACCTCAACATTCCAATCCATTCCTCCCCCGTCATCTGCACCTAAAGTATCTGACCTATGTACCCTTTCCCACAATACGCAAACACCCAACAATCAACCACCCTTGTTACCCAAACCACCCTTGGTACCTAGTCACATTGGTGTTACACCCATCCACACAATCCCCTTCCTAGTCCATCCCTCGGGAGTAGTAAGCACCCCGGTTATGGCTACCCTCAGCCTCCCCGGGTTAACCTTAGGATTACCTGTGTGGCATATTTCGCCTCCTGTGCCCCCGCCAACACCAAATGTCATCCTACAACCGGTGCAACCCATTGCTACTACTAGTCAGCCACCTCCCGGTGTCACTACCCCTTTGTCATCTACGAATCCCCCCCATCTTATCAAGCCCAATGGGGGTAGAGGTCCACAACCATACACTGCTGTACCCCCTCCCAAGGCAGTTAAACGCCCCCCTTTGTTTCGTGCTCCCCCCAAATGCTCGTTGTGTGATGAGTTAGGCCATCTGACTCATCAATGTCCATAATTACCTGCGTTACAGGAACACATGCAAATGCTTGACGAAGACCCCGACATCCTGGTTGTCGAACTCGATCCAACCCCTAAGCCTCGCGATAAATCACTGCGTACTAACCACCCTTGTGCAATATGCGGTGTTTACGACCATTACTCACATCACTGTCCCGATCTCCCCGATTACCGAGCAGCTCTCTACGAGATGAATAATTTGGACCTTGAGATGGCACCCCCCACCATTGAGGAGATCCACCCCCCGATCTCATCCCCATCCGGAGAGATTAACACCATTTATATGATCTCTTCAACTACCATTCCCTCGCCAACCGATTTGATAGCTCAAAATTTCCACAATGATGAGGAGATTCTTGAGGCTCTCACTGCCCCGGATTATCCCTGGGACGACATGCACCATCGTTCGTATTTCCTCCCAGAAGACTCCTCCTCCACCACAACTACCCAATTTGCGGTTGAGTCCAAATATTTCCTTCCCACCAAAGTCGACTGGTTTAAGGATCCTATTCCTGCTCCTGATACCTTTGAGGAAGGTAACATGGCCAACATCTCACCCACAATCCAAATTGATATTGCTGCCCCAGGAGGTGCCCCTGAACTAATCACCTTAGGAGCCTCTTGTAGTGAACATGAGATTGGAGAGTACAAAAACTTTTCCAAGAATTCTGTGATGTCTTTGCCTGGTCCTATACCGAAATGCCTGGTCTTGACCCCGCCATTATAGAACACCACATTGACACATGGCCTGATGTACCCCCCGTTCGTCAGAAAAAGTGCCCCGTTCATCCTTTAAAGCTCCCCGCTGTTAAAGTAGAGGTCGAGAAACTTCGCAAGGTAGGATTCATTTATCCTATTGCCTACACCACCTGGGTTTCAAACCCCGTTCCTGTTAACAAACAACAAGGCACCATTAGAGTGTGTACTAACTTCTGCGATCTAAACTGAGCCTGTCCCAAAGACAATTTACCTACGCCATTTATTGACCAACTCATCGATGCGTGTGCGGGGCATGAAGTCCTATATTTCATGGATGGTTTTTTCGGATACAACCAGATTCAGATCCGTAAGGAGGATCAGTACAAGACTGCCTTTAGCACCCCATGGGGCACCTTCGCCTATCGCGTCATGCCTTTCGGCCTCAAAAATGCTGGTGCCACCTTCTAGCGGGCCATGACCTATTGTTTTCACGATTTGGTCCATATCCTACTAGTCTATCTTGATGACCTTACAGCTCGTTCCCAGAAACGATCAGACCACCTTAACGACCTCTGCCAAGTTTTTTTGCATTGTCGCAAATATCAAATCCGCTTGAACCCCCACAAGTGTGTCTTTTGCGTTCCAGCAGGCCGGTTGTTGGGTTTCATTGTTTCCCAGAAAGGAATTGGTGTTGATCCCCTGAAAGTCCAAGCGATCTTAGACCTTCCCTCTCCTCGCATGCTTCGGCAGCTTCAGAGTCTACAGGGGCGATCTAATTTCCTTCATCGCTTCGTTCCCGACTATGCCACCACTGTTCATGGTTTCCTACGCCTGCTTCGTACCCACATACCCTTTGTTTGGGATGAGCAAGCAGAAGCTGCCTTCAGAGCCCTCAAGAAAGCTCTCACACAAGCCCCTTTGATCTCCCCTCCGGATTTCTCTTGGGACTTCATCCTTTACGTCTCGGCATCTGAACATGCCGTGTCCAGAGTCTTGGTTCAAGAAGACGCTGCTCGCCAGGAGCACGTCATTTATTACGTTAGCCAGACCTTGTCTGGACCACCCCTACGTTACCCATATGAGGAGAGACTCGCCCTAACTGTGGTCTTTTTCGTCCAAAAATTGTGACACTATATTTTACTTAGTCATACCACAGTTGTCGCCGACTCCAACCCCATGGTCTATCTCTTAAACTGGCGGCTCCTGCAAGGTCGTGTTGCTAAATGGGTCATTATTCTCCAGGAATATGACCTCACTTTACGCACCCCTAAGAGCACTAAAGCCCTTGCGCTTTCCCAGCTCATCACTGACCTCGCCTCCCTTCTGCCGTCCCCACCAATCTCCGACGAGTTACCCGACAATCACTTGTTCATCATCTCGTCTGATGACCCATGGTATGGGGATATTTTTCTATACCTTCGCATGCAGAAGTTCAGACCCAACATTAGTCGTGATGGACGCCATTGTATCCGTCACCAGGCCTCTCGATATCTCCTCTTAGGCGATGTCCTTTACCGGCGAGGGGTTGACATGATTCTCCGTTGTTGCCTTACACACGAGGAAGCGGAACACGTCCTCAATGACTGTCATAGCGGTGCCTGCGGCAGCCATTTCTTTGGGATGGCCACCGCCCAAAAGGTCGTCCGCGTCGGCTACTTCTGGCCCACACTCTTTACTGGCTGCATCACGGCGGTCAAACATTGCCATAATTGCCAACTTTTCGCCCCCAAGACCTGGACACCACCCGCTCCGTTACACCCAGTCGTCACTGTTGGTCCCATTTGTAAGTGGGCCATTGAATTCATGGAATGTAAGCCCCCATCCGCCAACGGCCATAAGTACATCATTGTCGCCGTTGATTACTTCACCAAATGGGCTAAAGCCATGCCCACCTTCAATTGTACCTCTGACACCGCTGCCTGTTTCTTTTTCAATCATGTTATCACTCGATTTGGGGTCCCCAAACAGTTGGTCTCAGACCATGGTTCCCACTTCGAAGATTCCATTTGGCGTGAGTTATCCACCCTCCTCAAGTTCGAACATCAATATTTTTCTTCTTACTACCCCCGAGGGAATGGCCAAGTAGAGGCCATTAACAAGATTCTCAAAACCATCCTTCAACGCACTGTTGACCGACATAAGTCCAATTGGCACCACATGTTGTTCCCTACCTTATGGGATTACCGTACCTCCACCAAGACCGCCACCAGTTTTACCCCATTTCATTTAGTTCACGGTGTAGAGTCTGTCCTCCCCATACAGTGTCAGATACCTGCCTTACACATCGCCGTAGAGCTTCTCCCCGACACCTCCCCACTTGAGCACCGTCTGCTAACACTAGAACAAGCTGATGAAGACTGTTGTGCTACTCTCCAGACCATTGAAGCTGCCAAGAACTTCTACAAAGCTGGTTACGAAAAACATGTACACCCTCGAATTTTCCATGAAGGGGACCTCGTCCTCGCCTATGACCAGGCCCATGACAAAACTGGTAAAGGAAAGCTTGAATCCATGTGGCAAGGCCCTTACATCGTGCAGACCTATCTCGACAAGGGGGCATACATCTTAACTGACTCAAAAGGTCACCCTTTGCGCAACTCTCATAATGGGTTGTACCTTAAGCGCTTTTATCCCTAAATAAACCTACAGCCCCATTGGTCCGTATTGTACAGTTTGCTCTCTTTTTGTTTTTCACCTTTTTTAACGCAATCTTACATTCCTCATTTTTTGCATGACCACAGATGGACCCTCTTCCACCTCATTACATTGGCTTCACTGATGGAGCAAGCCGCTCGTCTCCAAACTTGGCTTCTGCAGCATGGGCCTTATATTCCCCTTCACATGAACTGATTCACCTTGATGTAATATGTATAGGCGTTGCTACCAATAACCAGGAAGAGTTTGATGTTGTGACCGGTCTCCTGACCGCTGCCATCCAGATGGGCATATGTCACCTTCATGTGTTCCTTGACTCCCAGCTCCTTGTCTCCCAGCTCAACAACCGCTACCAGGTGCGTGATCCCTGCCTCTTTAGAAAATTCCTGTGCACAAAACAACTCAGCCGGCAGTTTGAATCCATAACATTCACTCATGTCCCACGAGCTTAGAATAGTGTCGCAGATCAAATGGCTAACAACATCCTAGATTGGCACATCAATCACACCATGTAGAACGTCCATCATGCATCATTGTCCCATACCATCTCATCAAAAATATATAAAAAAACCCAAAAAAGATTGCAAGGGGCATCCACATGCCTATCATCACATAAACATTTGCATCCATGTGCAATAAAAAATAAAACCACATTATTATACAGGGGCATCCACGTGCCTATTCCTACATACATCATGTCACATCACATACAATATACAAGGGGCATCCACGTGCCCATCATTCTATACTACTTGCATCCACATGCAGTACAAACATATAACCAACCATAAGTGCATCCACGTGCGTACACTACATCATCATAGCAAAAAGGTGCATCCATGTGCATATATATATATATCAAAAAATAAGCGTCAATCTGCTACACATGTTCTGAGTACCCCCGTACTCAGCTATACAAAAAAATATCTATACATCCCTATGCCTCATAGAATACATGCCGTAGCTACAAAATCAGAGGGAGTCCCCTGCACTCCCTAATGAGAGTCATACCCTGCATCACTGCCTGCATCAGCTGCCTCTGAGTCCTCACCTCACTCCTCCTCCAGCAGCTCCTCATCCCCTGCAGGCTTCTGTGCCCGACCTCTATCCGCCAAGATAGCCACCCAAATCGCGATCGATCGAAACTCCCATGGCACCCTCAGACAATCCTGGATCACATCGGGATCCACGTCCCGCCACCCGTCATCGGTCACTTCGACCAAAAACCAATCCAGAAGCGTCCGCACAGCCTCCAGCGTCCCGTCGACGCACCTCCCCTCGCCCTAGCAGGGCTGGCACCGCCACATGCCCCCTGCGCGCTACATGCCCTGGTGGTGGTCTCGGGCCAACATCTGTAGATCACACATCAGTCAGTAACAATATATATCATAACACCTACCATACACAAACCTTGATATCCACAATATGCAAGTAAATCAATACGTACCATCTAGTCCCCATGCCTGCCCTGGCAGTTGTGGTGCCTCTGGATCCCCAGTGTAGTCCATATCCCTGTATGGATAGTCATCCAGTGTCAGTGGTATATGTAGCCACTGCAGGTACAACTCCTGGGTAAAGTATCTACCCACCTCACCGCCACCCCGACGGTGCATCATCTCACCCCACCGCACCATGCGTGGCTCCCTCAGTCCTCCTGCCCTGACTGGTACCCGGAGCCGTAGTGTAGGTACTTGCTCCATGAAGAAAGCACATAGAAAGGATCCGTAACAGAATCCCTTGCCAGATTCCTTCACCGATGTCAGCTACCGCTGAACACAAGTGAGGAACATCTGGCCCCATGCATAATAGACACCATCCAGTACGCACTCCACTAGTTGCATCTGGCCCCCGGACACCTTCTGAGGTGACTGAGACCCCAACACATGAACCACGCATGCCGCAATGGCCTGTACTGATGGATCCTGTAGGTCCACCACCCAGAGTGCATTCCTCTACACCCTCGCCTCTGGAACACAGTACCGCTCTAGCATATCCTCCATATCTACATCAGTGGATACTCACGGATGCATATCCGCCACCCTACCCAGACAGGGAAAACCTGTCAGGAAGTATACATCCGCTAGAGTGAGGTCCACCCTCTCACCCTGCACCCTGAATGCCTGTATGTCTGGGTCCCAGAAACTCACTAGCTTGTTCAGCAGCAACGCTGCTGACCGCATCATAGGTACCTGCGCGAACTTCAGCAGTCCGCACAATCCCAACAACGATCGCACATGACGATCCTCCCGGATAACAGTCACTATCTCATTTGGGACCTCCCGCTCTCTCCAAAGAACCAGTGGCATCCTGTCAAACACGCAAGGAAAACTCATCAGACTCATGTCAAGGAAGTAACCCTGCCCCCTCCCCCAGGGAACCCTAACAGCTCGATCCCCATCGTAGCTTTAGGGTCCCTAGCTGCGGTTTCCAACCGCGGCTATCAGGCCTACAGTCACGGTCCCAAACCGCGCCTGTAGGGGCCTGAACTCGTGGTTTTGAACTGCGTGTCCAGCCTCGGAACACGCGGTACCCGACTACGTATTCCGGCCCATACCTCGCGGTCCCAGACCGTGTGATCCAGCTTGGAACTCGCGGTCCCCGACCGCGGTTCCATCCCACAAACCCGCGGTCCACCCCACGTGGACCGTACAAATATACCCCTGGGACCCACTACCCCCCCCCGAACCCAATGAAAATGCAGGTATGCGTTTAACAGAATACCTATATCTCCCAGACCTGAAATCGGCTGATCAGATCGTCCAGAAACACCAATTCAACTCTAGTCAACTCTGATCACAAGTCAAAGTCAACAAGTACAAATGACACTTGTCATGTTGGACCCACTCACTATTTATAGTCCATTGACTTTTTCTTGTTTTGGCCATTCTGAACCCATACGGAGTCCATTTTTCGAACCGTTTCCACCACTGGAATCAGCACGACGAGACTGTCATGATGGTCAACTTGTTTTCTTATTTTTTCCAAATCCTTTTTTGAGCATTTTTTAAACGCGACTAGTCGCCTCAGCTTGCGTGCCACTTTGGCTGCTCTCCGTTTTTAGTATATTTTATATCATCTGATTCATTTTTTCGAACCCATGATGATTCTTGATATCATTTCTTTCTCTCACCCCCAGATCGTTCGGGTATTTTTTCCAAAATGCCCCCCGTCGCCTCGGTTTGCATGCCACATCGGTCGTTCTCCGTTTTTGACACTTTTTATATCGCCGGATTCATTTTTCCAAGCTCGTGATGATGCTTGAGATCATTTCTTGCTCTCACCTAGTACAATTTCAACATTGTGTCCCGACACCTCGCTGCCTCGGTTTGCATGCCACATCGACCACCATCGGATTGTTCCACATTTTTACATGAGCCATTCACTCCTGTCATACAACAATTATTTCGTTATTTTGCCACCATTCATTATCCCGCAAGGAGGCCCATCAGTGTTCCCCCCCACCCTCGTTCTTGGTCATCATCAATGTTCTTTGATTGAGCACTTCCTCCTTGGCCATTCCTTTTGTTCGGTATAATTTTATCCCTTTTTCGGGCCAGACAAGTCCTTTACGAAAAATGCACTTAGGGAGTTTCTGTTAAGCTCTTTTCTGACTCCTAAAACAATGAAAAGATCACCGAGAAATCTTGCTTCCTTTCATGCTCGTTAAAGTACCTGAAAGGGCGTCTATCTGGTATAAGTTTAACCCTTTTCCAGACCTGGTAGACTAATTATGAAAAATGAATACTCTAGTCACACCAGCTAGAAGAGTTCTTCATTGCATCCTTTTATGCTTCTTCAGGCCTTAGAGACTAACACACGAAAAAGAAACCCCCTGGAGTCTTTTTATCGCTTTCAGACTCTCTAAAATTGAAAGCAACCACGAGCATGCACTATCCTGGGCTCATTCAAATCCACACGATAGTACCATTCCATCATTTCAGATTCTTCTTATCGCTTTCAGACTCCTTAAAATTGAAAGCAATCATGAGCATGAACTGTCCTAGGCTCGTATAAATCCACACGACAGTACCATTTTACACACACTTCTTCTAGTTCCTTAACCCATGAAGAAGTTCCCCCATGCCTCTTGGCACCATGATCGATCATCTCGGCAGCACCCCAATCAGGTCGCCTTTGTTCAGAGTATTCTGCAGTCTCCTGCCATTTTACCCCAGCTTGAGTCTCACTCATCCCAGTCACTATCCTTGATCCATTACAGCTATGATCCCTTTCCCACCAGTCAGTTTCATATGCTACCCGATCATCCCCGCCATCGTACTCTGAACAAAGGAAGTTTGAGTCCACCCACTCTACTTGCCCATTTATCCCCCACAGTATGTCAGTCCTACCATCAGTACTCTCACACTTCGGTTCTCCACCTCACGCTCCTATCAAGGAAACATCATTGCCTTGCTAGTTGCAGGTCTCCCTCTGTCGACGACAGCCCCTCTATTCCAGAGGATAGACCCATAGGTCTCTGTGCCTTGGACCCATCACCATCAATGGTGAGTGCCTACGGACCATTTTGAGAGGAGTCATCATTGCCTCTTCGAGTGGTTGTTTCTCACATGCTCGACTTCAACACCTTGATCACATAGTTGAGAATCGCATAGGGTTTTGTTGATGCCTCGGATATCGTAGCATCAATCAGAAAGGGATTCTCCCCGAGAGACGGTCCCAATTAGACTGTCTCCCGTTTGGTGTAGGGAATCCGTCCGGTTAGCGGTTCCGGCAACCGTGGTTTTGGACTTTAAATCCGATTTTACCGGTTATGGCCCGATCCACCTTTCTTTTTGTTTTTTTATGTGTTTTATATGAGATGCATGTGCCTAAATTATACTTAATCTAGATGCCATTGAAACAGATCTAAATCTAGAAACAGAAACACTTCTATCTATCCCTGCAGGGGAACACGCTTAAGGGGAGAGCAATCAGCTGTAACAGATATCATAAGCAACGAACAGATAGCTATTATTTCTCACGGTCAAAGCTACAGCGAGATGAGGATCTTGAGAAGATAGCTTCTCATTCAAAATGGAACGCATCTATTGCTCAGAAAAAGACAGAGGGAAACTACAGGATAAGGAAACAAATCTACAATGAAATTCACAGAACGCATCTATTGCTTAAGAACCGAAGAAATCAAATGGTTTGATCTAAGTAACAAGGATAAAGAAACAGATCTGGAATTAAACTAAAAGATCCCTGCAAGGAGCAATTAAAAGCATGAACAATGAGCCATACGAATTATCCTGAAGAAAGAACAGTTAGCCATTCGTTCTAGAAGAAAAAATCTACAGTAATGGTAAAAGTATCAGCAGGTAGCTCCTGATTTAATATGGAACGCATTCATTGTCCATGAAATAGAGAGAACGCATGCATAGATAAGAGCAAAATCATTAATACAAAGAAATAATTCAGAAGTTAAGAATGATCTCACATTGCAGAATTGCAGTCATTAGAATAGTCCAACATAAAGCAACCCAACATTCCAAGCAAAACGTCCATCTCCTGTGGCTTCTATTAGAAAATTTCAATTTACAGAGCCGATACAAGATAGCTTATATCATTTGCCCAAAATTTTCATTCCCTGCAAAAAGTCCTCCTTTCCTAATCTTTCCTAGCTTCTATTTATAGTTACAAATTTGCCCTCTGGGCTGACACCTAGCATCCCCCACCTGTCATTTACAGGGATTTCTAATATATTCGATCACCAAAAAATGGTCACTTCATTTACAAAATATTTTGACAAAAAGAATAGGGACAGCTGTCCCACAGCTTACGCCTTACATATAACAGAAAATTTGCTAAACTCAAAGCGTTCCCTGCTGGGCACGTGTCTGGCTGAAAAGAGTGGCTCACTGAATTCAGCTTCTTCATTCCTGTGCGTGAGCTTCTCCTGGCAAAGGGTCGCCCAAGTTGATGGTCACTGATGCTGCCTGGGAAGAGGTCCTCGACTCCCCTGCTGATGCTGCTCCTAATTGGGAAGGGGGAATGGGACTGGCCAGAATTTCTGCCATTGTTGGGGAAGAGACTGCTGGGAGAGGGGCTGCCGGGTCTACTGATGCTTCTGCTGCTGTTGCAGCTTTCCTGACCTCCTCTTCTATGTAACTGTGCCACACACCTGTATCCCTTATGATTATGTTTGCTGCAGCAGGAAACAGGATTTTCTGAGAAGTTATATTCTTCCCGAGCTCTATTTTAATGCTTTGTACTTCTGCTTCAGCAACTTGATATGTTTCCTTCAGCAGATGGTTGTGAAGTGTTGATGAACCGATGTAATGTTGGAGATCATCTATGGCAAGGACATCAATGCTTTTCACATACTCCATCTGGACGCCTAGCTCTTCTTTCAGTTGAGATAACCGCTGCTCTTTTCCCGGGAAGTCTTCTAGGGTCTGAGGGAAACTTAATGAGCAGTTATCATGGACCCCTTTGAGCTTTTGGTACAGGTTGTTGATTCTATCTGTGGTCTTCTGCACACTGGCCATCAGCTTATTGGCACAGTTCCGGCCAAACTCCAACAAGGCTATATCTTCATTAAAATCTTCCACGGTCTTGAAAGGAAGATGCGGGGGGAAACCTCCTTTCCCTTCCCTCCATGCCATCTGACTTATGACATTTGCTTTGACACGGGTATTCTTAGCCTTGAGCCTGTGGGCTTCCGCATTCACCTCCTTTAGCCTAACCGTCATGGCCTTGAGTTTGCACACCTCATCAGTGATTAGCTCTTGAGAGCCATGCACTTGCTGTAGTATATTGCACGACAGCTCGTGGAAGGGGGACATGTCCAAGGTTCTGCTTTCCGCTTGCTCTAAACGCTCAGCTAATGCCTGCTTGTCTGTTTCTAGCTGGGAAGCCTTTTCTTCTGCTCCACTCTTCTCTGCTTCTGCAATCATTATTTGGAGTGCTAGCTGGTCCTTTTCCTCCTCCAGGTAGCTGTACTTGTTTGCCAACTCCTTGTGCTCAGCGTACAAGCAATTATACTTGTTCACTGCCAGGTCTCTTTGAGCTTGCTCATTAGCCACGTTTCGCTGCAGGGTACGTGCTCTTTTCTTTGTCAATATATTTTCTTTGACTATCACCCCTACATTGGCAAATGATGCTTGTGCTGTCGCTATAACTGCGGAGGCCATGGCAATGGGATCCGCATCTGTGTTCTGCATGACAGCGACCTCTCGGTGGGTAACTATGTCGTCATGGAAAGGACTTTTAATCCTTTCTTCTGATTGGAGGACCATTGTTTTTCTTTTCTTGTCATAGACAAACTCATTCCATTTGGACACCGTACGCTTCCCAGATGGAGTGTATGGTACAATTGGTCGGTTTATGATGTCTATGTCTTCTTCCATAGGTGGGGTCCGGACTTCCTGAGTGGGGTCTGTCCCTTCCCTTTGGGTACTAGAGCCACCTGCCTGAGAGGTGTCTATCTCCATGTCCTGCGCACCGGACCCACCTACCTGGGCATCTTCTCTTGCCTTCAATTCTTCCTCCGCTTTCTTCCTTGCTTCAGCTTGCTCAATTTCTGCTTCTTTCTGCTTTTGGGCTTCTTCAGCCTCCTTCCGCAGTCTCTCATTTTCAGCGTCCTGCTGCTTCCTTGCTTCCTCGACTTCCTTTTGTAACCTTGCCTCTTCTCTTAACCTGAGCTCTTCCTGAGCTCGGGCATCCTTGGCTTCTCTCTCCTTTTGCTGGATAGTCTTCTGGGCTTTGGTTGAGCTAGAGCTCGCTCCAGTACTTTGGTGACAGATCCGTAGCTCAGTCATATTGCTGATGCCTCTGAATGCTTCCTCCTCGGCATTGGGGTAGTGGGAGTATTCGAAGTTAGCATAGTTCCCCTTGCAATGCTCGGCCACTTTACCCTTTCTGTCGTTCCTGTGGAAGATGACTTCACCGAAATGGAAGGCCTTCAATTCTTGAACAAATTCGTCGGCAGAGGCCACCCCTGAAAACTTGTAAGTACCTATGCAGAAAGGTAAGGGGGGAAAGGAAGCCTTGTGTAGCTTGTGGAGGAATGCTCCAATCCCATCCAAGAAGAGTTGTCTCACTGCTTCCTTGAGTACCACATAGTCTGTGGCATACTGCGGCAATATGTATGGGGGCTTAGTCCCTCCAAACATTCTCAAGTAGGTGCCTTGTTCTGAAAAGTAGAAGTCCCCATAATCCTCGAGGACTTCCAAAGCGTTTTGTGACAGGCAACTTGGTTCTTCCTTGAATATTTTCTCGTATAGGGGCATGATGAAACCCTCACAGATGAGTTTGTAGCTGGGCTTGTAATTCTGAGCCCACAACATCTTGAATGCGATGTAAACCGGGGCTGTGGTCCTATCCCATGTACACCCCAATCCGGGGAACTCTATCTTGGCCAAGATACAGTCTATCAGGTACGAAGACATGAAGAATTCAGCCTTCTTCGAGGCCAGCCCGGGCTTAGCAGCACTTATCATTGAGGCCAGACTATCTGACAAGATAGTGGCCCAGTCAAAAACTGTCCCCTGAAATGCCACATAGTGAATGATAGGGACCCACTGAATCTTGTATACTGTGCCATCGGGCATGCCGAAGATTCTACACAGCATCAGGGCGATTAATCTATAAGGAGCTCTTAGATTCTGTACGTCATACTCCTCACTCCCTTTCTTCCTCAAATGTTTCCCTTGCACTAGTAGCTTCTTGGCCATCTCGACATTGTTCATCTGGCTTAACCACTCATCAGTCAGAGCTTGCTGGACATGGGGAAACCTGTAGGCTGCCGTCAGATATGCGGGTTGAAATGAGGCGATAGCCATGTTCCCGCTATCATTTATCACTCTTCCTTCAGCATCGGCATGTTGGAGTATCCATCCGATGACTTCAGCGCAGGGGAACAGCTCAGGGCGGGTAGCGGCCTTAGTTATGCCTGAGGTTCTGATATTTCGATAGATTGGTGCTTCCTCTAGCAGCATATCTGGGATTTCTTGGTCCCGGATCATTCTGTGGATGTCTCCCCATCTGATTTCCGGAGGGACACCTGTGGTGCACCTAGTGTCCTGGAGCGAGGTTTCAATCTTAGGAGGGACAGGTTTCTTTTCTGTCATCTTCGCCTTCTTCTTACTGGGTTTTGGCATCTTGAATTATCCCTGATAACATCCATATACAATTCATCATGAGTTTGAGCCACAGGTTGTATGGTTTCAGCAGAGAGCAACAATTGTTTTAATGAGATAAATCAATGAAGCATGTATTTAGGAAGTAAAACATTATTTCAATTATAAGACACACATTGAAACATTTGAAGCTCGTAAAAGATGAGTGTGGGATAAGCTATGTTGCGGACGCTATTGGTTTTATTGGACCGATAGGTGATTCGCGGAAGCAATCGGCCTCCGGTTCCGCTTCGCGGAAGGAGAAGTCCTTCGCTATGGCTGCGGTTGGAGAGGTCGAAGGCGGGGAAGAGGCGGGTTGACTCGGTGAGGGCTATGGATGCTATCGTCACGCGCGGCCACTTGCCGAGTCACTATGGGAGGCTTTGGTCTGAGCGAAGGTAACGGCGCCGGGGACAAACTGACGGGGAGAGCTAGGGCGGCTTCAAGTTTTGGCTCTCGTGGCTTAACCGCTTACGGGTTTCGGCTTCGCGTGTAGGGACTGGGGTTTATGAAAAAGGGCCCAGGGTTCACGGTCAGGGATATGGAAAGCCCACAGGGTTTCGATAACTTAACCCACGACGAGGAGCGCGGCCCGGGGTTTAAATTCAACATAAGGCATGGTTAACTGCCCGCACCCATCAACATAAGATATACGTTTTACGAAGGCCCACGACGATTATGTGAAACGAAAACTCCGTTCACTGTACCTGACGGGCAAAACATAGCCCTTGACGGGTGTTTTGCCCGTCACAATCCCACTAAAACCCAATAATTTCCCCAAAAGGACAGCTCAGTAGTGAAAAACAAGGTGAAGATCCTACCTGGCACCGTGGGGATTGCTTGAGCAAGGTGGCTGCGAGCACGGAGGCGCGAGGTGAGCTGGAGCGATTTGCACGGTATCACACGTCGCTGGCCGGTTCAAAACAATGGTGTATTGGTCGAGCCCCCCCACGGTATTTTATAAGGAATGGCACGTGTGAGCATTTAATTGGGTAGGTGGCGTGGTTAAAACGGGGTTTAAATTCGCCGCGCGTAGCGGTCACGTCAAAGCACCTCGGTTTCCGTGCGACCGCCACTTGCGGGGCCAGTTCGTGAATTGCATCCGCCGTTGCGGAAGGATTCGATGAAAGCTTCCGACGTTTCGGGGCTTAAAGCGGAAAGGAAACGCGAAGCCTTCCGCGAGAGTCTGTCGCGTAGCGGACGGGTAACGCCAAAGCTTCCGCCCTTTCGGAACGGTATAGCGAATGCTCCCGGTATTTTCGGAAGACTTTTGCGAAAGCTTCCGTGAACCAAAACTTCAAAGTCTCGTTGATTTTCGGAAAGTTTTTTGGCTACGGCTCCCGCTAGTTTCGGAAAGCTTTTGGGAATGGCTTCCGCCGTTTCGGAAGCAAAACTTATATTTTCCGCAAATTCACCCGGGATCGTTTCGGAGTCCTTTTGCCGGTCGGGGTAAGCAATTGGCTTCCGCTGTTTCGGAAGGGTAGCCCGAAGGCTTCCGCTGTTTCGGAAGCAAAAGCTGAAGGCTTCCGTGACAGCTTCTTGAGAAACTTCTAAGTCTTTTCAAGGTTTCGGAAGGCGATCGTGGATCCTCCCCGCGGGTCTTATGGAGATGGCTTCCGCCGTTTCGGAAAGGTTTCATGAATTCCCCGCCGTTGCGGGAGGATTTTATGAAAGCTTCCGCCGTTTCGGAAGGTTTCAACGAAAACTCCCGCCGTTTCGGGAGAGAAAGCCGGAACCTTTCCGCGGTTGCGGAAGGATTCAACGAAAGGCTCCGCCGTTTCGGGAGCTAAGTCGTTTCGGAGCTGGAACCGTTCCGCAGAAGCAACGATTGAAAATTTTATAAGTCTTTTACTTCGGAAGAAAATGATGAATTCCTTGGTGTTATTTCGGCGAGTTTATCCGAAGGGCTTCCGCCGTTTCGGAAGGCAGAGCTGAATTGTTCCGCCGTTTCGGGAGAACTACTTGAATTTCTCCGTGGTTGCGGAAGGTTTGGGCGAAAGCTCCCGCCGTTTCGGGTGGTCTCACCTAATGGCTTCCGCTATTTTCGGCAAAGAAAACCTAAGTCTTCCTTTTGGGAAGGTTGGACACTTGACTTCCGCGGCTTCGGGACTATGTCCGGATCACTCCAAAACGTTTGGGCAAAAACTAAGTTATCTTTTGGCTCACTGGGGAGAACATGGTAGGATTGACGGCAAGCTGCTCAGCAAGGAAGCAAAATTTTATGCTGAAAACAGAGCGGGCGGCTGGGATGGCTTTTTCAAGAAAACTTTCTACAAAAAATACAGGAGGGGCCCCAACATGTAGAAAATTTTGGGGATTGATGTTGCTGCAACAACAATGGCGAGTCGCTGGTGAACACAGATCTCTGAAAAAAAAAAGAATACTCTACATAGTCCGGAACCCCATTAAAACCTCCGTCTCGGGTGCATTATTCAGCTGAGCATTTTAGACCCATGCGGGGAAACGAGCACTTTTTTCCTGCTAGCCTTTGGGGAAAGGGGAGCTTTGACCGAGGCATCTTCACCACTCTCAGAGGGCCAGCATATGAGATTCATTTTAGGAGGGTCATCCCTCAAATGGTCACTACTGCCAGACTCCACAGGATCTGCAACACTTTCTCATGGACATTATTGTTCTTGTTCCTCATTCCCATGCTGCTGGCACCTTTGGGATGCTTGTACTTTGGACAGCTTAGCTGTTTTGAGCCTTCCAGGGATATTTTCTTCCGGACAGATCTTTGATTTGGCATCCTCAATCCATAATGTCCTTTTGTGTGAGTTAGAGGTTTTATTGATTTGATCAAACTTCACGGACGGAGAGGAGCCTAATTTGAGATGGGCCTTTTGGACAGCCTCCTTGATTTTACATGTCCCTTTTGCTTTTATCTCAGCCATGCTTTAATTGAGGCGAGAATCCCTGGAAAACAGACTCTTGGATGGAGGCCATTTTGGCTTTTAAATCAGCAGCATGGAGTCATTTCAATAACCCATGTCCTCGAGAGGTGTCACTTTCCATGGGTCCAACTTAGGTAACCTTTCTTGAGATGCCTATGAAGTGTGAGAGTGGGTGGAACCCAACGATAGTAATGAAGATGGCCATGGGTCTCTGCTATTGAACAGGGTTAATGTGACTAGCAGGGTAGGCTTCCCCCCTCTTGAATATTTCAGCGAGAGCACAGCAGACCGGGTTTACTGAGCAGGGTCCCAGACTCATGGGTTGCAAGTTTTCTTTGAGAGAGCTGCCTTCAACGGGAGACCCAACAAAAAAGGGTGCTTCAGAAAACAAAAACCTTTTGAAAAGATCAAATAACAAAACAAGAAACATCATGGCCGAAAAATAAAACAGCTAACAGCGAAAGCGAACAGACAACTTTATTTATGTACAGGAAGTCTCACGGAGACTCACGCGAAGTACTGTTTCAGGGCGAGGCCATTGAGTGGAAGGGCTACTTCCTCTCCCTCGAGATTTGTCAATTTATAAGTGGATGGGCCCAATTTTGCAGAAATTTGGTACGGGCCTACCCATAGATGTTGAAATTTCGTGTGCATTCCTTTGCCTTCGTGATTATGGTCCCATTTCAGGACTAAATCCCCAACTTCAAAGTTCCTCTTGCCGGATTTCCTCTTGTCGAACCATCTCTTAACTATGTCCTGGTGTTGATGAAATCGGTCTTTAGCTTTGTGTCGGGCTTCTTCCAGTCGAAGCAGGGTGTTTATCCTGGATTGTAAGGCTTGGCTACCAGAACCCCGAGAGGCTTGGGACAATTGCAAGGATGGCAACAAGATGTTTGGGGGAAGTATGGCTTCCTTGCCATAGACAAGAGTGAACGGGGAGACACCTAAAGCATTCTTCGGGGTTACCCTATCTGCCCATAAGGCATTTGGGAGAGCCACATGCCAACTTCTCTGGTTTTCTATCACCGTTTTCTTAAGGATTCGAATCAGATTCTTGTTTGAGGATTCAGCTAATCCGTTTCCCTGAGGGTAGTAATTGGCTGAATAATGCAACTTAATTCCCCATTCATAAACAAATTCATTTATCTTGCAAGATGAAAAATAAGTAGCATTATCTAAAACAAGGGAAATTGGAACCCCAAACCTGGTTATGATGTTCTCTTTCAAGAAGCTGATAACTGCATCTTCATTGATCTTGCGCAGCGGGATGGCTTCCGTCCATCTGGTGAAGTAGTCGGTAGCTGTCAGAATGTATCGGTGTTGCAAGGAAGAATTTGGATTTATTTCTCCGATAACATCTATGCCCCATTGCTCAAAAGGTTCAGAGATGATGACAGGCTGCAATGGGCCTGCGGCCTTAGGTAACTTCCCAGTGCTTCTTTGACATACATCACAGTTTCGTGCGTACGTGTGGGCATCTCGAAACAGAGTGGGCCAGTAATAACCAGCTCTCAGTATCTTGTGTGCTGTCGTCTCTCCTGAATAATGGCCACCTGCGGGGCCATCATGCAATTCTTTGACAACTTTGTTTGCATCCTCCTTTTCCAAACATCTAAGAAGGACTCCATCATAATTCTTTCTGAAGAGAATCCCATCAATGATCTGATAGGGTGCTGATTTCAAGCGGAGTGCCCTTCTTTGTTTAGAATTCCAGTGCTCGGGTAGATATCCCTGCTGTAAATAGTGCACTAGATCTCTATACCACGACTGGGGAGCTGTGAAGATATGGCATACCTCAACCGAATTGAGTTCGGCTTCGTTTTTCCAATGTTGTTCTTCATCAGTCGAGTTTCCCATCAGTAACTTGCACAGACCTTGTCCTTTGATGATTGTAGCAGGTTTAAATTCCAAATCATACTCCTGCAGAGCTGTGACCCAGTTCCCTCTCCTCTCTCCCAATTCCTTTTGAACGAAAAGGGATCTAACAGCTGGATGGGGGACTATGACTTTAGTTCTGTTCTTCAAAATGTATGGCCTAAACTGCTTGACTGCTTTGAAGACTGCGTAGGCATGCTTGTCAACTACGGGGTAATTCAGCTCAGCCCCTTGCAGACCAGTGCTCATAAACGAAATTGGGTATTCGTCCCCCAACTCCACCTTTTGCGTGAGTACAGCTGCGAGAGAATCATCCGAAGCGAAGGTATACAAGATGAAATCTTTATCAAAATCTGGGCTTCTTAAGGAAGGAGCTTTAGCTACAGCCGCCTTGATGTCTCTAAATGCGTCCTTTTCCAAATCTGTCCACTTGAATTGTGTGCTTTGTTTAACCATCTGCTGCAATGGCTTAACGATTTGTGCAAAATCCGGAACAAATCTGCGGACAAAATTGATGGTGCCCATAAAAGACTGCATAGATTTTTTGTTGTGGGGCATTGGGATTTTATTAATAGCTTGGACCCTTTCTTGGTCGATTGACACTCCCCCCTTGGAGATGACATGACCCAAGAGCTTACCTTCGGGTACAGCAAACACGCTCTTCTTGGGATTCAAGGAAATACCATACTTCCGGCAACGGTCGAAGATGTGCCTCAGATGAACAACATGGTCTTCCCTCTTCTTTGAAAAAACTGTCACATCGTCCAAGTATACAACAACGCATTGCCCACCTAATCCTCGGAAGGCAATGTCCATCGCCCTTTGGAATGTGGCTCCTGCATTTATTAGACCAAATGGCATCCTCCTGTAAGCGAAAGTTCCCCATTTAGTCCTGAAGGTAGTCTTGAGACGATCTTCTTCGGCTACTAACACTTGATTATAGCCAGAGAAACCATCGAGGAGAGAAAACAATTCAGATCCAGACACCATTTGTAGGATTTGCTCCATTGAAGGTACGGGGTAGTTGTCTTTATCCGAGGCTTTGTTTAAATTTCTGAAATCTACACATAGCCTAATCTCTCCTGATTTCTTCCTCACGGGAACCAAGTTTGCAACCCATTCGGAATGCCTAACTTTGAAGATTATCTTCGCGTCCAGGAGTTTCTTTAATTCTTTTTGGATCAGCGGTTCAAGAGTGGGATGCATCCTTCTTAACTGCTGCTGAAATGGTTTGACACCCGCTTTCATTGGTATAACATGCTGAATGATGTGGACGTCATATGTCTTCAGATCTTCATAGGTCCATGCAAACACATCCTTGTACTGTTTAAACAATTTAATGAACTTGTCTCTTTCTCCTGGTGAACAACATTTGCCAAGGTTGACAAATTTTGGTTCTGTCTCGGTACCCAAATTAACTAACTCATGTTGCATTGATGAGCTGTTAGTTTTGGTATTAGCTGGTCTTTTGAATTTATTTTGAAGATCGAAAAGCATCTCGAGGGACCTTACCCCTTTTGGCATGAAATTTCCCTTCTCCTCTTCCTTCTTCATCAAATCATCATCATGTTCTTCCTCGTCTATTGCAGCTCCTTGAAAACTGTCTTCATTTGTCAGGAAGCTGATAATCTGCTCATCATCATCGAAGATTCTGAAGTTTGTGATGTTATCGGGAATGGAAGGCCTGAAAATCAATTCAATCGAGCATTTATTATTTGTCGGCACCAATCTAGAAGCAGATGTTGCTAGCAAATCAGCAGCAGAATTTTGCAACCTAGGAATTGATTTTATATTGAAAGCGTCAAAATACATGATTAAATCCCATACCTCAGCCTGGTAACCTTTCAAGTGCGGTGAGAGGCAATGAATGGTGTTTCTTACCTGTCTGACTACTATCTCGGAGTCACCAAAAACCTTCAGGTACTTAACACTTAAGCCAATGGCCTTCTTTAAACCATGCACCAAAGCTTCATATTCAGCGGTATTATTAGTACAATCGAATTCTAATCTACAAGACAAAAAATACTTGTTCTTCTTTGGATCCATTAGAACACAACCGGCTCCGGATCCTTCCAGAGTTTTAGAACCATCAAAGTATAATGTCCAAAAGGTATCTTTAGGTTCAACTAAGTTAGTTTCTTTGTGGTCTACGTCAGCAACTAAATTGACTATGTTACAATCAACCTCATCAGTCCGAGAAAAATGAAGGAGATCGGACTGTTTGTCTGATTCATGGCAAAAGGTTTCAGATTGATAGTTACCCGGATCTATTTCCAAGAAGTAATTTCCCAGGACCGAGGAAGAGAAAGCTACAGCCTCATTCTTTTCTTCTAGCTGGGTTACGTTTTGTTTCATATGAGGTTCCCTAAGAATTTTAATCTGATTCTGCCTGTTCTGATAAGGCAGCCATAGATGAGACCAATCGGTAGCAAAGTAGCCGCTCAACTTGGTAAACCAATCCCTACTTAGAATCAGCCCATAAGCTTCAGGAATATCGACCACCATTATGTCAATGAATTGGCAAACTCTAGGGTCGGCTGACAGTCTAATTAAAACATCTTTCATCTCCCCTATAACCTTGACAGCAGTCCTGTCTAATTGTATGATTTGAGCTGGAGATGGTACGGGCTGCCCATTAATTTTCTTACAAATTGAAAGTGGCATAACGTTTGAAGAAGCTCCAGAGTCTACCAGACAGTTATGAACATTGTGATTAAAAATTTCGAATGTCAGCAGAAATGGCAATGTTTGGGATTTGGATTTCCCACCGATGCTAGCTTCGTTAATTTCAGGATTGTCTTGAGAATCTGTTAATGTAGCGCTGGGTTTTGGTTGTAAAACATGAAGTAGTTTGTCTCGTTGATGGGGCAAGCTACACATGTCAAATATTGATACGTTCGCTTTAACTTTCTTGATATCTTCGATAATATCATACCCTATTTCGGATTCATTCCCAATTCGAGTGGACTGATCTGTTTTGTTCAAGGTCTCCTTAGGCGGCTGAACTGTGTTATCAGCACTTGGCTGTTTGGCCGCTGTCTGGTTTACTTTGGGCTGTGGTGGGATGATTGGTATATGCCTCCTGGGCGGACCCTTCGTAATCTTAGGCTTATGGGAAGAGGTGGATGGGACAGGATCCGCAATTGGGCCCTTGCTGCGAGTAGCAACATTTATGGTAGAGGGAGAGCTGTCTGCGTAATCTTCTTCTACTAATTCAGTCATAGGTACCCAATCCCACAATACCATAGTAGTGTCCGGGGTTGGTTCCTCTAACTCAGGGCCTGACTCTTCTGGAGGATCATCCGGGTCTGGGATCTGAGAGTCTAATATTTGGTTCATGACCAAGCTCATGGAATTGATCCATTGAGGGCAGCTCTTCTCCGAGTGTGGTTCTTGGTGAAAGGTGCAGAAATTCTCCATCCCAATCTCATTCAAATTTAGAACAGGGGCAGTGTTCATTGGTGGGTGAGACTGTTCCCCGTCTTCCCTTCTCTTATAGAATGGCTTGAAAGGTTTCCTAGATGTATTAGCAGCCTTGTCCTTCTCAAGATCTACGATTTTGTTAGATAACTTCTGCATCATCTTAACTACGTTTTCCATATCCGTAGATGGCTCTTCTTTGCCTCTCGTGAGGAGCAAAGGTTTCTTGCTAGCTGCTGGTTTTGTTTCCACATCTAAGGCATGTTTAGCTATGCTATCAGCCTCTTCCTCTACCTTTCGAGCTTCCTCAAAATTCTCTATTAGGGTCGTTTTCTTGGATCGTTTTACAAACATTGCGATTGGACCTTCAAGAGCTGTTGTGTAGTATTCAATCAAAGACTCTTCTGTGGGTTTGTTAGTTTCACTAAAGTTATTTAATAGCGTTGTGAATCTTTGATTAAAGTCTTGAACCTTCTCCTTCTTCTCCATTCTCATGGATAAGAGCTCTTTCATAAGCGTGGCTACAGTTTTTTGGTTCCCGTATTTCTTGAGGAAACACTTTTCGAAATCATCCCAACTAAAGATTGAGCTGGGTTGAAGGCTAAAGTACCAAGATGATACCTTAGGCTCGAATGTATACGGAAACAACCTGCAGACTACGTCTTCATGTTGTACATTTAAAAGGTTCAGAGCTAAGTAAAAACTCTTGAGGTGATCCTCCGCCGAAATGGCCTTCCCTGGATCGTACTTAGGCAAGACCTTTTCTGGATTTTTAGGGAGATTATGGAATGGTCCAGCCAGGTTCAACGCTCCCCTTGCTCTCCAGGCAGGTACAGCCATGTTTGGGTTTGGACGTGGAGACCCTGGTGGAGAATTGTAAGGTGAATTCGGTGGAGTACTTTTGGGAGTGGTAATTTCTTCGAGATTTTCTTGGTCTGACTTGTTAAGAGTGCCGGAGATTTCTTCCAATGTTAGATTTACCAGTTCTTCAAAACTCTGAACGAGGATCGAATCACGGGTATATTGCGGCTCCTTTCTGGGTGTAGTTTTCTTAGGGAGGAAGTTGACAGCGTTTAACCCACCTAGCTGTCTAACGTAAGATCTAGTATGTCTTCTCAAGTCCTCTATTTCTGCAAAAGGAACAGCGTACAAAGCTTCCTGAGGCTCAGGGTCAGAAATGGGGCGTTCTTGGTCTGTTAATCCAAGATCTGGGCTGTGTGACAGGTTTTCTTCAAGCGGGTTTTCAGCGTTATCTATGACCGTGGAAGATTTTCCTCTATCAGCCATGCACTTCAGGCCCTCCTTCTAGCGCCAAAAACTGTTGATGCCTCGGATATCGTAGCATCAATCAGAAAGGGATTCTCCCCGAGAGACGGTCCCAATTAGACTGTCTCCCGTTTGGTGTAGGGAATCCGTCCGGTTAGCGGTTCCGGCAACCGTGGTTTTGGACTTTAAATCCGATTTTACCGGTTATGGCCCGATCCACCTTTCTTTTTGTTTTTTTATGTGTTTTATATGAGATGCATGTGCCTAAATTATACTTAATCTAGATGCCATTGAAACAGATCTAAATCTAGAAACAGAAACACTTCTATCTATCCCTGCAGGGGAACACGCTTAAGGGGAGAGCAATCAGCTGTAACAGATATCATAAGCAACGAACAGATAGCTATTATTTCTCACGGTCAAAGCTACAGCGAGATGAGGATCTTGAGAAGATAGCTTCTCATTCAAAATGGAACGCATCTATTGCTCAGAAAAAGACAGAGGGAAACTACAGGATAAGGAAACAAATCTACAATGAAATTCACAGAACGCATCTATTGCTTAAGAACCGAAGAAATCAAATGGTTTGATCTAAGTAACAAGGATAAAGAAACAGATCTGGAATTAAACTAAAAGATCCCTGCAAGGAGCAATTAAAAGCATGAACAATGAGCCATACGAATTATCCTGAAGAAAGAACAGTTAGCCATTCGTTCTAGAAGAAAAAATCTACAGCAATGGTAAAAGTATCAGCAGGTAGCTCCTGATTTAATATGGAACGCATTCATTGTCCATGAAATAGAGAGAACGCATGCATAGATAAGAGCAAAATCATTAATACAAAGAAATAATTCAGAAGTTAAGAATGATCTCACATTGCAGAATTGCAGTCATTAGAATAGTCCAACATAAAGCAACCCAACATTCCAAGCAAAACGTCCATCTCCTGTGGCTTCTATTAGAAAATTTCAATTTACAGAGCCGATACAAGATAGCTTATATCATTTGCCCAAAATTTTCATTCCCTGCAAAAAGTCCTCCTTTCCTAATCTTTCCTAGCTTCTATTTATAGTTACAAATTTGCCCTCTGGGCTGACACCTAGCATCCCCCACCTGTCATTTACAGGGATTTCTAATATATTCGATCACCAAAAAATGGTCACTTCATTTACAAAATATTTTGACAAAAAGAATAGGGACAGCTGTCCCACAGCTTACGCCTTACATATAACAGAAAATTTGCTAAACTCAAAGCGTTCCCTGCTGGGCACGTGTCTGGCTGAAAAGAGTGGCTCACTGAATTCAGCTTCTTCATTCCTGTGCGTGAGCTTCTCCTGGCAAAGGGTCGCCCAAGTTGATGGTCACTGATGCTGCCTGGGAAGAGGTCCTCGACTCCCCTGCTGATGCTGCTCCTAATTGGGAAGGGGGAATGGGACTGGCCAGAATTTCTGCCATTGTTGGGGAAGAGACTGCTGGGAGAGGGGCTGCCGGGTCTACTGATGCTTCTGCTGCTGTTGCAGCTTTCCTGACCTCCTCTTCTATGTAACTGTGCCACACACCTGTATCCCTTATGATTATGTTTGCTGCAGCAGGAAACAGGATTTTCTGAGAAGTTATATTCTTCCCGAGCTCTATTTTAATGCTTTGTACTTCTGCTTCAGCAACTTGATATGTTTCCTTCAGCAGATGGTTGTGAAGTGTTGATGAACCGATGTAATGTTGGAGATCATCTATGGCAAGGACATCAATGCTTTTCACATACTCCATCTGGACGCCTAGCTCTTCTTTCAGTTGAGATAACCGCTGCTCTTTTCCCGGGAAGTCTTCTAGGGTCTGAGGGAAACTTAATGAGCAGTTATCATGGACCCCTTTGAGCTTTTGGTACAGGTTGTTGATTCTATCTGTGGTCTTCTGCACACTGGCCATCAGCTTATTGGCACAGTTCCGGCCAAACTCCAACAAGGCTATATCTTCATTAAAATCTTCCACGGTCTTGAAAGGAAGATGCGGGGGGAAACCTCCTTTCCCTTCCCTCCATGCCATCTGACTTATGACATTTGCTTTGACACGGGTATTCTTAGCCTTGAGCCTGTGGGCTTCCGCATTCACCTCCTTTAGCCTAACCGTCATGGCCTTGAGTTTGCACACCTCATCAGTGATTAGCTCTTGAGAGCCATGCACTTGCTGTAGTATATTGCACGACAGCTCGTGGAAGGGGGACATGTCCAAGGTTCTGCTTTCCGCTTGCTCTAAACGCTCAGCTAATGCCTGCTTGTCTGTTTCTAGCTGGGAAGCCTTTTCTTCTGCTCCACTCTTCTCTGCTTCTGCAATCATTATTTGGAGTGCTAGCTGGTCCTTTTCCTCCTCCAGGTAGCTGTACTTGTTTGCCAACTCCTTGTGCTCAGCGTACAAGCAATTATACTTGTTCACTGCCAGGTCTCTTTGAGCTTGCTCATTAGCCACGTTTCGCTGCAGGGTACGTGCTCTTTTCTTTGTCAATATATTTTCTTTGACTATCACCCCTACATTGGCAAATGATGCTTGTGCTGTCGCTATAACTGCGGAGGCCATGGCAATGGGATCCGCATCTGTGTTCTGCATGACAGCGACCTCTCGGTGGGTAACTATGTCGTCATGGAAAGGACTTTTAATCCTTTCTTCTGATTGGAGGACCATTGTTTTTCTTTTCTTGTCATAGACAAACTCATTCCATTTGGACACCGTACGCTTCCCAGATGGAGTGTATGGTACAATTGGTCGGTTTATGATGTCTATGTCTTCTTCCATAGGTGGGGTCCGGACTTCCTGAGTGGGGTCTGTCCCTTCCCTTTGGGTACTAGAGCCACCTGCCTGAGAGGTGTCTATCTCCATGTCCTGCGCACCGGACCCACCTACCTGGGCATCTTCTCTTGCCTTCAATTCTTCCTCCGCTTTCTTCCTTGCTTCAGCTTGCTCAATTTCTGCTTCTTTCTGCTTTTGGGCTTCTTCAGCCTCCTTCCGCAGTCTCTCATTTTCAGCGTCCTGCTGCTTCCTTGCTTCCTCGACTTCCTTTTGTAACCTTGCCTCTTCTCTTAACCTGAGCTCTTCCTGAGCTCGGGCATCCTTGGATTCTCTCTCCTTTTGCTGGATAGTCTTCTGGGCTTTGGTTGAGCTAGAGCTCGCTCCAGTACTTTGGTGACAGATCCGTAGCTCAGTCATATTGCTGATGCCTCTGAATGCTTCCTCCTCGGCATTGGGGTAGTGGGAGTATTCGAAGTTAGCATAGTTCCCCTTGCAATGCTCGGCCACTTTACCCTTTCTGTCGTTCCTGTGGAAGATGACTTCACCGAAATGGAAGGCCTTCAATTCTTGAACAAATTCGTCGGCAGAGGCCACCCCTGAAAACTTGTAAGTACCTATGCAGAAAGGTAAGGGGGGAAAGGAAGCCTTGTGTAGCTTGTGGAGGAATGCTCCAATCCCATCCAAGAAGAGTTGTCTCACTGCTTCCTTGAGTACCACATAGTCTGTGGCATACTGCGGCAATATGTATGGGGGCTTAGTCCCTCCAAACATTCTCAAGTAGGTGCCTTGTTCTGAAAAGTAGAAGTCCCCATAATCCTCGAGGACTTCCAAAGCGTTTTGTGACAGGCAACTTGGTTCTTCCTTGAATATTTTCTCGTATAGGGGCATGATGAAACCCTCACAGATGAGTTTGTAGCTGGGCTTGTAATTCTGAGCCCACAACATCTTGAATGCGATGTAAACCGGGGCTGTGGTCCTATCCCATGTACACCCCAATCCGGGGAACTCTATCTTGGCCAAGATACAGTCTATCAGGTACGAAGACATGAAGAATTCAGCCTTCTTCGAGGCCAGCCTGGGCTTAGCAGCACTTATCATTGAGGCCAGACTATCTGACAAGATAGTGGCCCAGTCAAAAACTGTCCCCTGAAATGCCACATAGTGAATGATAGGGACCCACTGAATCTTGTATACTGTGCCATCGGGCATGCCGAAGATTCTACACAGCATCAGGGCGATTAATCTATAAGGAGCTCTTAGATTCTGTACGTCATACTCCTCACTCCCTTTCTTCCTCAAATGTTTCCCTTGCACTAGTAGCTTCTTGGCCATCTCGACATTGTTCATCTGGCTTAACCACTCATCAGTCAGAGCTTGCTGGACACGGGGAAACCTGTAGGCTGCCGTCAGATATGCGGGTTGAAATGAGGCGATAGCCATGTTCCCGCTATCATTTATCACTCTTCCTTCAGCATCGGCATGTTGGAGTATCCATCCGATGACTTCAGCGCAGGGGAACAGCTCAGGGCGGGTAGCGGCCTTAGTTATGCCTGAGGTTCTGATATTTCGATAGATTGGTGCTTCCTCTAGCAGCATATCTGGGATTTCTTGGTCCCGGATCATTCTGTGGATGTCTCCCCATCTGATTTCCGGAGGGACACCTGTGGTGCACCTAGTGTCCTGGAGCGAGGTTTCAATCTTAGGAGGGACAGGTTTCTTTTCTGTCATCTTCGCCTTCTTCTTACTGGGTTTTGGCATCTTGAATTATCCCTGATAACATCCATATACAATTCATCATGAGTTTGAGCCACAGGTTGTATGGTTTCAGCAGAGAGCAACAATTGTTTTAATGAGATAAATCAATGAAGCATGTATTTAGGAAGTAAAACATTATTTCAATTATAAGACACACATTGAAACATTTGAAGCTCGTAAAAGATGAGTGTGGGATAAGCTATGTTGCGGACGCTATTGGTTTTATTGGACCGATAGGTGATTCGCGGAAGCAATCGGCCTCCGGTTCCGCTTCGCGGAAGGAGAAGTCCTTCGCTATGGCTGCGGTTGGAGAGGTCGAAGGCGGGGAAGAGGCGGGTTGACTCGGTGAGGGCTATGGATGCTATCGTCACGCGCGGCCACTTGCCGAGTCACTATGGGAGGCTTTGGTCTGAGCGAAGGTAACGGCGCCGGGGACAAACTGACGGGGAGAGCTAGGGCGGCTTCAAGTTTTGGCTCTCGTGGCTTAACCGCTTACGGGTTTCGGCTTCGCGTGTAGGGACTGGGGTTTATGAAAAAGGGCCCAGGGTTCACGGTCAGGGATATGGAAAGCCCACAGGGTTTCGATAACTTAACCCACGACGAGGAGCGCGGCCCGGGGTTTAAATTCAACATAAGGCATGGTTAACTGCCCGCACCCATCAACATAAGATATACGTTTTACGAAGGCCCACGACGATTATGTGAAACGAAAACTCCGTTCACTGTACCTGACGGGCAAAACATAGCCCTTGACGGGTGTTTTGCCCGTCACAATCCCACTAAAACCCAATAATTTCCCCAAAAGGACAGCTCAGTAGTGAAAAACAAGGTGAAGATCCTACCTGGCACCGTGGGGATTGCTTGAGCAAGGTGGCTGCGAGCACGGAGGCGCGAGGTGAGCTGGAGCGATTTGCACGGTATCACACGTCGCTGGCCGGTTCAAAACAATGGTGTATTGGTCGAGCCCCCCCACGGTATTTTATAAGGAATGGCACGTGTGAGCATTTAATTGGGTAGGTGGCGTGGTTAAAACGGGGTTTAAATTCGCCGCGCGTAGCGGTCACGTCAAAGCACCTCGGTTTCCGTGCGACCGCCACTTGCGGGGCCAGTTCGTGAATTGCATCCGCCGTTGCGGAAGGATTCGATGAAAGCTTCCGACGTTTCGGGGCTTAAAGCGGAAAGGAAACGCGAAGCCTTCCGCGAGAGTCTGTCGCGTAGCGGACGGGTAACGCCAAAGCTTCCGCCCTTTCGGAACGGTATAGCGAATGCTCCCGGTATTTTCGGAAGACTTTTGCGAAAGCTTCCGTGAACCAAAACTTCAAAGTCTCGTTGATTTTCGGAAAGTTTTTTGGCTACGGCTCCCGCTAGTTTCGGAAAGCTTTTGGGAATGGCTTCCGCCGTTTCGGAAGCAAAACTTATATTTTCCGCAAATTCACCCGGGATCGTTTCGGAGTCCTTTTGCCGGTCGGGGTAAGCAATTGGCTTCCGCTGTTTCGGAAGGGTAGCCCGAAGGCTTCCGCTGTTTCGGAAGCAAAAGCTGAAGGCTTCCGTGACAGCTTCTTGAGAAACTTCTAAGTCTTTTCAAGGTTTCGGAAGGCGATCGTGGATCCTCCCCGCGGGTCTTATGGAGATGGCTTCCGCCGTTTCGGAAAGGTTTCATGAATTCCCCGCCGTTGCGGGAGGATTTTATGAAAGCTTCCGCCGTTTCGGAAGGTTTCAACGAAAACTCCCGCCGTTTCGGGAGAGAAAGCCGGAACCTTTCCGCGGTTGCGGAAGGATTCAACGAAAGGCTCCGCCGTTTCGGGAGCTAAGTCGTTTCGGAGCTGGAACCGTTCCGCAGAAGCAACGATTGAAAATTTTATAAGTCTTTTACTTCGGAAGAAAATGATGAATTCCTTGGTGTTATTTCGGCGAGTTTATCCGAAGGGCTTCCGCCGTTTCGGAAGGCAGAGCTGAATTGTTCCGCCGTTTCGGGAGAACTACTTGAATTTCTCCGTGGTTGCGGAAGGTTTGGGCGAAAGCTCCCGCCGTTTCGGGTGGTCTCACCTAATGGCTTCCGCTATTTTCGGCAAAGAAAACCTAAGTCTTCCTTTTGGGAAGGTTGGACGCTTGACTTCCGCGGCTTCGGGACTATGTCCGGATCACTCCAAAACGTTTGGGCAAAAACTAAGTTATCTTTTGGCTCACTGGGGAGAACATGGTAGGATTGACGGCAAGCTGCTCAGCAAGGAAGCAAAATTTTATGCTGAAAACAGAGCGGGCGGCTGGGATGGCTTTTTCAAGAAAACTTTCTACAAAAAATACAGGAGGGGCCCCAACATGTAGAAAATTTTGGGGATTGATGTTGCTGCAACAACAGGTTTATATCCCTTCAGTTATTGGTCGAAGACCTCGGATTTCCCCCGACTCTAGCACATTGGTGAGTCACTTCGGAACGCCCAGTTATATGTTCCTATGGATGTTCAGGTTGCGCTGGTGATTGTATTCGGAAGCCATCCAGTTATATGCTTCCTTGAGTACCCAGTTCAGTTCCCGTTCAGTGTACCATTGAGGATATGACTCCCCGTCAATATGCTCCAGTAGCTCATCAGTTCCTCTGGTACCCCACTCAGTAGCATTGTTGTCATTCCAATGTATCAGTTTTTCATCTCAGACATGGTCAGCCCAGCAGTATGTCCCAGATTTGTGTCCCATCTGGACCCTTATGATGTACACAATGGTTCTCTATGCATCCTACAGGTCCCCCTTTTTCGGGCCTCACAGTTATTTTTTATGTATCTTGATACGAGCATGGGTATGCCCGCCTCGTCCATATATGGAGATTCTTCATCATTCATTATTTGAGGCCATGTATATTTCAGGTCCCCATATTTTGGACCCCATTGTTATTATTAATCTATATCTTGATACGAGCATGGGAATGCCCGCCTCGTCCATATGATCAGCTTACTCCTCATTCATTATTGAGGTCATGTACTTTCAGTTTTTTCAGTTTGTTCGGGACCGTTGTTCCGGGCTCTAGTTCTTTCCTTCTCTTCTCCACACCCCAGGAAAACCATAAAAGACTTATGATGTCTATCGGCCATACGATGAGTTCCTGCCCTCACACATCAGGAGGCAATCTGTTAACACCCAAAAAGTGCTCACTACTTCATCTACCCCATTACATGACTCATTTGTCCATATTTCCTACCATATTTACCTTCAAACCCTTAAAATCCCACTAAAAATCCTCCAAAAGGCCACAAAACCATTAAAAAAGCCTCCAAAAGGCCAAAAAAAAACCCTTTTTCCCCCAAAATAATCCAACATTCCTCAAAAATAGCAAAAACCCTCTAAAAAGGGAATAAAAAAATACAAAAAAGAGGAAAAAGAGGAAAAAAGGAGGAAAAAACCCTATACAGCTAACCTAAACCATATGGTTCCGAAAACCATGGGCTAGCACTCCACCACTAAAAACCTATAAATAGGTGACGGAGACCCCTCATTTCATATCCACAATCAAATATACCCTTACTCTACCAAAATCACTCTTGAAACCCTAGCTCACCCTTTAGCTACTTTCACCTTTGAGTGCCCCTTTGGCCCATTTCCAACCCTTTGGAGAAAGAGAAGGAGCAAAGCTAGAGTTTGGAGCAACCCTCTTGGACCATTGCAAGAACTTCACCAACCTCTACACTTGAGGTAAAATTTTAATACAAAAACCATTTATATTTCCATGTGTTGTTATGTTTATCAATGCTCATGCTAGTTTAGAATTCATATTGTTTTACTATTTTAATTTACTGTTTATTGAACTGCTACTAAGGAGTCCATTCTCCGTAGTAGGTGCTCATTTGCACAAGCTAGGGTGAAAACCCTAGCTACACCTCCTTAGCAAGTTTCTCCTTGGATGACCTGCTAGAACCCTTCACAAATGCGCCCTCCCTTGGGTGGATGAAATTTCCTTCTTTTCTTCATGACATGATTTTCTCCCTTTGGAAAGTGTGCCCTCCTTGACCTTATAAGTTTCCTTCTTGTAAACACACTTGCTTTCATTGTGAACTAGGCATTGAAATGGAAACTACACCATTCAGGATGTTTCATCTTTGGTAAACTGGACTGTTTTTTTGGCAAGTGCGCCCTCCTTATCTTTTTCTAGTTGTTTCTTTTTTTTGATTTGGAAACCTCATCTCCAAATTCCTTCTCTTCATCTTTTTGCCATATCTTCACCCCTTACTCCATTTTGGCAACATCTTCCACATCGGTGCCCTCTTGGCCCACTTGCTCATTATCCATTAATTTTATTTATCAAAATTAACTTTAATAAAAATTTGCCAATTTGTGAGACTTAGGCTAAACTTAATTCTAAGCAAATAGAATTAATACAATTTAATTCCCTTAGGGGTTTATCTTGTCCCCCTTCACCCATAGTACTGGATGAACCAAAGTTGGGGACATGACAATCCTCCCTTCCTAAGATTGCTTGTCTTCAAGCAATGTTAGGATTCCACCAAGCTTCTACTGCACCACTCTGATTTTATTTGTCCCCATCCACTGAACTTTCTGAAAATTAAACATGGGGCCTTCAAAAATGTCTAAATAAAATGTAAGATGACTATGAAGAATAAACTGCACTGTAAACTCTATCTGCACTAAATCATGAACAAAAATCTTAACCCAGTTAAGATAACTGAGTAGAATTCCTGGATCCCACTGCTTCCTCTGTAAGGACCCAAAATTTTATGTCACCTCTAGAACGTTGTCACTCCAAGGAATTCCTAGATCCAATTGTCCTTGATGAATACCATCCATCATCACTGTTACTTGTAACAACTTGTCACTCTAGGGTATGCCATGATCCATCCACCATGTTGGAAGTGTGCCACTCCCAATGCAAAACTGAATAGCTGTGAGACTTCTCCACCAAACATATAACTTCTTGAGAGCATGCAAATCAGAATTCATCTCTTGTGCATGTGTACTAGAGACATATAATGGCTGCAAAATACAACTTTGTTGCTGCTCAAAATTCAAGACTGTCAGTTATAACAAAAAATTTATTGCAGAAACAAGAGAACCTTTTACCTTCCAAGGTCTTCATTGCAATGATGCCTCTACCCATCCAACCGATGGATGGATAAATACTTTTATTTGTTGAACCATACGGAATATGATCAGACATATGTATGTCCTCATCAAATAAAGAGATCTCATGATCTCTATGGAACTCCACAGGTGCTCCCCTCTTCATCTAGTGGCTTAACTCTCTGCCATTGATCCAAGGGTGCAAAACTCCATCAAATGACCCACACGTTGAAGGTAAGTGTAGATCTGATGCCTCCTTGTAAAAAGTGGCTACACACACATGCATGGGATGCCTCCACTGTTGCGGGTTAAGGAACATGTCATCAGCCTCAATTTTAGGATCCTCCTACTCATCATGTGACACTAAGAGGAAGAATCCTTTTACCCAATTTTCATTCCCAAAATTTGTGGCTGAATGTGAAGTGGGGAATTAAGGATGGTGAGCCATGCTTCTGATCATTTCATCCACTAAAGTTGTGGATGTATCCTCTCCATTGAGGGTTGATCGATCTATGGTGTACTCATCTTTCTCTTCCTTGGAAGAGTGACTTTTTCAATGAACCTCTCAAGTTCATTCTGGAAAAATTCATGTGCTTGTTTTTCATCAACTCTGTCTGCACATTCCTCAAGCACATACCAAACAGACTATTCCCCATGATCCAGCAACTCATGAGGTTTCTCCCTTGGAACATGAAATAATCTAGCCATGTTATTGTGACTTTGTGAAAGCTGGGAGGTAAAAAGTAATTCTGGCAACTTCTCATTAAGTTGCTCAGTCTGATTCTCAGATTCTTGACAAGCACCATGAGTACCAATGAGAGAATATTGGGTGGTTTCCAACATATGAGTGAGCTTGCTAATATCCTCATCATTCCTTATTGCAGCATTATAGTACATATTCACAAGCTCCAGCAAGTGATCTCTATCAAAAAGCAGCTGAGAGAAATTTCCTCGTAGGATTCCTACTACTTTCCGAATGTGCACAAAATCTTCAACAGATGGTTGCTCCTCTATTGATGCAGTTCTCCAACAATAGTGAGAGATCAAAGCATTAAGTTCATGGATATTTCAAGTGCCTCCTTGATTTTTCTCTCACCCATTTTCAATGGTCCAATCAAGGCAAGAAGTTCTAGCTAGTGAACCTCCTCTTCTGCTTCTTGCAATTCAACCTCCCGTGATTCTTGAACCCAACTACTGGAGGACTCAACCAGACCAATCCTCCCACTAGTAGTGGCTTCCATCTGCGGCTGCAAAAAAGGCCTACAAAAATAAGAATGGAATTCATGCCTATGTGCACAATTATCCTTCTCATGAGACAGGTTTATGGCATCATGATTTTCACCCACAATTTCTGATTCACACCGCCCTGAGGTGTGCTTGATTTCTACTTCCTGATGAAGCTCAAGTGTTGACTGTGAATCTGATTTATGCTGATCCTTTGGATCAGATCCAAGAGATGTCTCACCATCATCAATCTTCCCCATATATTCTGCACTTATCTTGAAATCACCCACGAAGAAATTGGGAGTGATTTCACCTTCCACATTGCCAACAATCAAATGTTTTACTGTTGGATCTTCCACTGTGCATTGATCTTCTTCATCTTCTTCAGATGAAAGGTTGGGTGTCTCATCAACCTCATTGCTGCTACAAATAGGCTGATATATAACCATGGGCTTCCCTCTTTCTTCCACACTTTGATGGTCTCTTGATGTTCCCACAACCATTGGTTTTTGTGGAGCTAAGCATTGAGAAGGAAATGCTTCATTATGGGGAATTAGTTTCTCCACATCATGGCACACATTATTGACAATGTATTCTATTCTCTTTTGATGATTTCCAAAAGGATCATGGGTACAAAATGTCTTCTCAACCTCCAAACTACAAAAAATCCCGAAAAGTCAAGAGTTCTTGGATCTTTGTGGTCAAAGCTTGATACAACGTACAAAGACCATTTAGGTTTCGGACATCGGCACCGCCGAAGCCTACCGCCAGACATCTGGGTAAATCCGCATATATCAACTAGGCTAGGTAAGGAAGGTGAATGAAGATTAAATACGATGGATTAATAGTTAAATTTTATTGGATAACAACAGCTTCGATTCAGAGGCAAGATAGTGGCTTGTTGGCTTGGCTGGGCTGTGGGGTTGCACCAAGAGTTCCCTTTCCCAAATGGTGTACGATCTTAATTAGTTTTGGTTCTATCACTTTTATGTGGTCCAATGGAATGCTAATGAACAAAATAAACTTACACAACTTGAATTAGGTCTTCTTAAGGAGTTTTATGCAATTTCTTCTAAAACTAGTTCTCCAAAAGTGCCCAATGAGCATGGGGGGAGGACTTAAACTTGGATTTGAACACTGTAAGATTTAATTATGTATTTAATGGACCTATTACATGATATATGATTTAAAATACAGAGAAGCAAACTTTACCTCACATCATTACATTTTCAGAGAACTTATGTGCCATAAAAAGTCCTCAAAACCCCCCTAGGTCTACCCAATCCTTCAATAAAACATGTATGTAATGTCCCCAGTTTGACCCCATGGCATTAACATTATAAATGATGTAATATTGTTATGAAATCATGGTGAGGAGCTCAAGGCCAAGGCCCCGCCATCGATTTCGTGATGCATATGGTTTGCGTGCTAGCAATGCACAGTGGAAATTCAAATATCATGTAATATGCATTTTAATAAAAATACCCACAACTAGCTATGCAATGCAACAAAGAGATGGGGGCATGATTTCACAAGGAATTGGGAGGGAAAAACATTCAAACCCTTGATCCACTAGAGTCAAGCCAAGTGTCAATGAGAGAACCCATCAAACCCTCAACTACCCATGTTGACTTTTGTACCCAACCATTGATTTCTCCCAAGAATTGGTTGGAGAAGTTAATGCCTTGGGAATGGGGAGGTATGGCTGTCCAAAATCGGGTATGGGAAAGCCACCCTTCATGGAAAATCGTGTGGGTCTCCTTGGACAAGAGGGAGCCACGAAATTGCTCTCCAGCCATTATCCATAACCATTCTTCCTCCCTCACGAGTTCAGAACTACCTGGGCGTTTTCCAGGCATGGGGAAAAACGTTTTCTTCTTTTCTCCAGCAGAGAAGGGCGTTTTTCTATGTTGGATACCAGTGGGGAAGAGGGGAAAATGAATGACATTACAATAGAGGCCGTTTTGGGCTGTTGAAGGCTGAGATATTGGGGAAGAAATCGTTTTCATCCCTGTGGTGGTTTGCCCCATCCTAAAATCCGTTTTTGGTTGGGAACGTTTTTGGGAGAAGCCATGGCCATCTCGTTTGTAAATCCTACTGTTATCCCTGCCCCTGTTTGTGCATGCCATGTGAGAGAAGAGTATGATGGGTATGGGTGATGGGTAATCCCTTGTGCTGGCTTGGGCTTGGGAATAAGCATCCATTGTGCAAGTGTAGCCTGATAAACCTAGTTAGACTGGCTTGGCTAAAACAAAATGGTTAATGGACCGTGTGTGAGCGTGAATGTCCCTTTGTCCTTGTGAGAATCATGCCCAGCTCGGGGGTGGCCTTCGGACGGACTCAATATAAGCTGTCGAAGAGCCTATGGTTGGGTGGAACGTTGCAGCGACATAGCTAGTTGCTTGGGACAATTGAAATGAAGATAAGTGTTTCTGTCTATGTATTTATTTCTGAAATGTTTTTATTAATGACTGAAATTGACATGTTGAATGTATTCGAATGATTGTGTGGATGTTGTTTCCGCTGTGCATGATTGATTGTTTACATCTGCACATTCATATTTTATTTCTTTTATGAAATGAGTGGGCTGAATTTTGATTAAAAGCCCCATCGATTGGTAGTATGTTCCTTGCCTCGCAGTGGTCAGCAGGTGGGGACATTACAATGTATATGGCTGAAAATAATTTTGTAATGGGTTAGGAGAGTTATATAAGAGATGTTTGAATCATTTAATCATCTGCATACATCTACTATTCGAAAACATAGTGCTTGGATGGTGAAAACTACTCCAAAATAAGGTAGAAAAACACTACTGAAAGCCATTATTACATCATGAGCCTCTGGGGAATATTCATATGAGAAGTGGAGAATATTTTAGGACTGATTTTAGAAGTTTATTACAGAGCTTTGATGGCTGGAAAAAAAGCAGCAAATCATCCTCTCCAATGATAGAAGGAAGAAGATTCAATCCCTCGGTTCTTCACCTCTTTGAGTACAAAACATGACACCCTTGGGGAATCTCGAACTAGAATCACTTGGACATGATAGAAGTTGAATGAATGGTTGTAAGTTCAACTTAATTTCTGAATATGGCCATCACACATCATATCCTTCATCTCATTGATCACTGGAAATATTTCAATGCAGCAAACCTTCCACCAACACCCTACAATACTGAAGAATGGGGAAGAAGAGAGGGGATAATCATAACGATTCTTCTTGAACTCTTAACCTCTTCTGAATAATTCGACCCTAGATTGGTATCAGAAATTTAATGGATGCAAAATTATCTTCAGTGGTTGCAAATAGATCTTCAATGGCTTCCCATTAGTCTTCAATACATGTTAGAGAGAGAGAGAAAGAAGAAAAGAATAAATTGAACAAGACTGGCTATGGGGAGCATCACCCAAAGCAAGTTGAGTCACATCACTCAACAAGGGGAGCTAAATCTCTCACATTAAATTACAAAATAGTCAAAAGATGTGAATGGGAGTTGGAAGCACTCGTTTATAGAATCTCTGATGACCTCCTTAGCAAGTTTCTCCTTGGATGACCTGCTAGAACCCTTCACAAATGTGCCCTCCCTTGGGTGGATGAACTTTCATTCTTTTCTTCATGACATGATTTTCTCCCTTTGGAAACTATGCCCTCCTTGAACTTAGAAGTTTATTTCTTGCAAACAAACTTGCTTTCTTTGTGAACTAGGCATTGAAATGGAAACTACACCATTCAGGATGTTTCCTCTTTGGTAAACTGGATTGTTTTTTTGGCAAGTGCGCGCTACTTAGCTTTTTCTAGTTGTTTATTTTTTCTGATTTGGAAACCTTATCTACAAATTCCTTCTCTTCATATTTTTTCCATATCTTCACCCCCTACTCCATTTTGGCAACATCTTCCACATGGGCACCCTCTTGGCCCACTTGCTCATTATCCATTAATTTTATTTATCAAAATTAACTTCAATAAATAATTTTTCCAATTTGCGAGACTTAGGCTAAAATTAATTCTAAGCAAATAGAATTAATACAATTTAATTCCCTTAGAGGTTTATCTTGTCCCCCTTCACCCATAGTACTAGATGAACTAAAGTTGGGGACATGACAATCCAAAGTACTTTTTGTTTTTCAAAATACCAACACTGAAGTACTTAATTTTCATCAATTTAGCTTCAGGGGATATGTATTTCAGTCTTCATCTCTGAGGGTTGAGAGATGGTTATGGGCATGTTTACATTTTCCTTCTGCAGGAGATTGGACAACGCCATTTCTAGTTTGGCATCTTGCTCTTCCAGTTCTTTGTTCTTATCCCTCAGTGTTTCCACTCTTGTGCTCAAGATTTCCAGTTTATATTAGGTGTCTCCTCTATCAACTAGACGCTCTTTCTCTTCCAACTCCTTGTGTTCATCAATTCCCTAGTCCAATGAATGAATTCCCGATTTAAGAATATGCACTCAACACTCAAGGCATCGTTGACTTTCTTTGAACCTCTTTAGGCCGCGAGAAACATAACACTCTTCATCCTTGCTCCAATATGTGTTCGCTATCGTTGCTGATTTCTATTGGTTGTCCAAGCACCTATGATTCTTGGAGCCTCCTCCCTCTGTGATTTGAATTTCCAAGGAAGGGAAGCTCCATTGCATAGTGACCCCCTTATCCTCTAATTCTAGTTTTGAAGGACAACTAAACACAAAGTTGTGGGACCTGAAGATGGGAGAAGGCGGAGCTGCAAATGAATTGATATACCATCTTGCCACCTTTTGTTAAAGTTACAACATCATGAGTCATTCTCGAAGTCAATCGTGTGTGCCAATATTGAGCCTCATGTGTCAACGTAGTTCCTTATAGGATCTTGAGTTGGAATCGAGAAACTTTGAGAATAATCTTGAGTTGGACTCAAGAATGAATCAGCCTCATGTGTTGAGGTAAGTGCTTTGTATGATAAAGTGATGATGTTGTACAGTCTTGCTTGGCAAGGCTAAGGTCTTGTGTGTCAAGATAGATCCTCATGTGTTGAGTTGGTGCCTCATGTGTTAAGGTAATGCTTTGCATGTCAAAGCATGTATGGTGTGTGATGTACTACTAACCATTGTTGAGCGATTAAGTCTCCTCTAGAGACTAGACACCTATAGAATGAATTACTTTAGCATATGACCACTTAGAACGATAGTAGAACAAGATGATCACATCATTGGAAAAATATCCTTAGTATATTTGAAATGATAGATAAATTAAAGTTGGCACATGTGGACCATGCAGATAAGACAAGAGATAACGATAAGATGTGATACGATAAGAGAGAACTCGAATTGCTAAACTTTAGTGATGTTAACAAGAAAGACTTCAGTTAATTAATGAACAATTCAAATTGTTCACTTCAGTGATGTTATCAAGAAGGAGTTCAATTAAAAGAGTTAACTAAGTGTTAATAAAGAAGATCTAGTTAACTAAAGTGTTTCGCATGTCAACACTTGAGTTAAACTAAAATCCGACACTTAAGTTGAACTAAAAGACAACACCTGAGTTTCGACACTTGAGTTGTGACAATTGAGTTACAACACTTAAGTTATGACACTTTCATGATGACATTTGACTTAGCCTCCTAACTAAGTGACCTAGCATCCAGATGAAGGGTGATTTCATCCTAAAGTTAGAAGATAAAAATAGAAGCTGAAGCATGAGAAGAATGATATATATATGTTATACATGATTGATTGAAGAAGGGAATGTGCTTTTCATTATGCAGGATAATATTCCGAGTTCTAGTCTTCCATCTTCTCTCTTGCTCTAATATTGCACCAGGGATGCTTGGTATTTCTCTCTGATAATGCACCAAGGGTGATTGATGTAATATTCTCATTGTAAATAAATTATACTATCTATCAATATTCTAAGGAATATTTTGTTTGGGTTTTCTCCCTCAAGTGCTAGAGGGTTTCCCCGGTGTAAATATTGTGTCTCATGTGAATGATTATGCTTGTTGATTATTCATTTGATTTCAAGTACTAATATAATTCCCAATTAAGATAAAAAAAAATTCAAGTACTACTATGCTTCTTGGACCCTCCTCCCTCCACAAGTTGAATTTCTGAGGAAGGGAAGCTCCGCGGCATAGTGACCCCCTTATCCTCTAATTCTATTTTTGAAGGAAAATTAAACACACAGCTGTGGGACATAAAAATGGGAGAAGGAGGAGATGCAAATGGATTGATATATACCATCTTTCCACCTTTCAACATAATTCATAGGATGTGAGTAGATGCATGCACAATGAAAATCGGCTAGTTCGAAGGACAGGGATGGCATTGTTGTGCTTTCCTTCCACTGAGCCACATGTTGGTACCTGTACGTGTTTGGAATTCCCCCTTGTGTGAATTTAATCCCATGACTACATGGATCATGTTTCTTCAATTCCATGCAAGTGTCCTAACCTTGGAACATGACATGGCCACTCCATGACATAACAAAAGACAAGACTGCTTAGACATGGATTGAGCCCAATCTATGGGAATCTGCCCTTTAACATTTTCCTTTTCCATGTGATCGTGGGTGGAGATGATGTATGCCTTGAATTCACTTCCACGTTGGCCCCAATGGGGCTTATCAAGAAATGGCCTCCGCTTGATCATTAGAATTGGAGAGTTGAAGGGATCCTTGAGGAATATTTGAGGCTAATTTTTCCATCTTGTCGGCTTCCCTATTGTTCTCCCAGAGGACATTGAATAACTAGACTTCTCTCAATGTCTTTACCACTTCAAAAAATTTATGTCTGCATTCCCTCTAGCATGATCTCTTTCAGGGGAGAGTTTTAAATGAGATATTTTATTAGGATTCTAGCATCACCTATAATGATTTACTTTCAGATACCTGTTTGGGATAGAATTTTCAGACCTTGAAGCAAGTAGACAAACTTTGATGCATTATTGGTATTCCTTCCTACACAACATGTATATTGTTCCTTCATATTTCCCCCAAGATCCATTAGAATCCCCTTCGCTCCTGCCGTCCTTGGGTTAATTTTCACTGCCCCATAGAAGAAAAGAATATGTTTCCTTTGACTTCTTCTACATAACTTTATCTCCCCTCTTTTGGTCTAGATTTCCCATGACAAATGAGGGGGACAGCTCAGTTGAAACTTGACCCAAGACTAATGGAGGTTTATGCCTTAAATCCACTTTTTTTTTTTTTTTTTTACTCATGAGTAGTAGGTCTTCTTCAAGTTTACGATTGGATTGGTGAAATTTTACCATTAACGGCTTGGCTACCTAACTAGGAGAATTGGTGATATCTTGGAAAAATGCATGATTTTTGGCTAACCAAATCTTGTGACAAATGTAGTTTGGGAGAGTTGTCTAGATCCAATGTTCTTGATAGGGAGATGATATGCCTTTACTGAAGACCTGAAAAAATAACTAAGGGAGGAAGGAATGAAGAAGTCTTGTAAGATGCAACTAATAGATGAATCCCACACTTCTTTCAAAAAAGTACATACTAGAAAAATATGCCATCTGGATTCTTCGTTTATGTGATAGAGAATGCACCAATAGGGCCCTTGGAATCCCCTTATTTTGAGATTTTATTCAATCATCCTTTTCCCATGAGAAACTACCCAATAGAAGAAGTTTATTTTAGGAGGGGAATTATTAATCCAGACCTCGACCCATAAGGATAATCAAGGAGCAAAGGCCTACTTGGACATAGAGGAAAGAAAATTAACTTGGCTTGGCAAAATAAAGCCCATCCATTGATCCCTACTCTCTGCATTCATCAATGGATATGCCCTGAGGTGCATTTCCATGGCGATGATGCAAAAGAGCTTCAAGCATCGACTGAAAATGCATTGGAGGGTGAACTTGTAAATAGTCTTTCCATGATCCATCTATGGGATTCCAAACACACATATATGTAAGATTAATAATGCCATGACCTTCCATCCAAATTCAAATTTCTTGGAGTTCTGGGTTAGTTCCTAGGGGGGATGGTTGAGAATACTATATTTCTAGAGATTGATTCTTTTCCCACTTACAGGAACCCAATGTAACTATTTTTGAAAAAATTCCTATCATTTGACACAAAGATTCCAAACCAGAGAACCTTGGTCTACATTGGGGGGATGGTACAGAAATATCATTCTAGTCCCTTTAAGGTATTTATTGTGAAGAGATTCCTTAACCAAATCCTTTTATTTGGGAACAATATTCCACAAAATTTTTGTTCCTAGAGTGAGATTGTTCCATTTTGAGTTGCAGATCTACAGAACTCCTTTGTTACATGGACCTTAGACTAGTTTCCAATTGACATGGGGGAGTCTTCCTTTGTTGTTCCTTCCTTCCCACCACAAAAAATATTTGATTGATTTGTATATTTTATTAAGGATTTTGATTGCCACTATCAGAACTGAGCCAAGGAAGAGGTGGAGGGAAGAGAGAACTGATTTAATTAGGATTACCCTTCCTTCTTGATTAAGCCACACAACTCCCAAATGCTTAATTTTCCTTTGGATTTTTTTGAGGATACCCTGCTAGGTACCCTTCGTATGATGGTATTTTGCGATTGGGATGCTCAAATACTTGACATGGTCCTAGTTTAGTTGAACTAGGAAACCCATCTCTTTTACAATTTGTTGTAAGGATCCTATGGTTTGTTTTCCACCCATATATGCTACTTTTTAGATTGTTTATCTTGCTTCCAGAATATTTGTAGTAGATATCGAAGATATCATTTGAAATTATTTTAAATTATCAAAGAAGATCCTCCCATCAAGCGTGTGTCATCAGCGAACTGCGAGTGGTCTATTGGCTTGAATTCCCTATAAATTTTTAAACATGAGATGTTTCCTTCAAGTCTTTTCAACTCCAATTTTTTTCTTAGTGAATCTACCACACACACACACACACACACACACACACATATATATATATATAAGAGGGAGAAAAGGGGGGATCCCTTTCTTAAACCTCTTGAGTCCTAGAAAAAAATTGCATGTCTCCCATTTCTCGGGGGGGGGGGGGGGGGGTGGGGTGGGTGGGGGAGATTTAGGGCTACCCAAGCTAGGCGTTAACCCATTAAATAAATTGTTGATCAAATCCAAAATTTTCAAGAACTTGGAAAAGTAACGAATGGTTCACCTGGTCAAAGGCATTCACTATGTCAATTTTGATGATCATGCCTCTTTCCCAATGAGATCAACTTAAGTGGAAAGCTTCTTGAACTAGAATAACATTATCTATGATCTTCCTGTTTTGAGAAAAACCACCTTGGTTGCTCGAGATGACGAAGGAAGCAGTTCCTTGATTCTAGAAGAGAAAATTTTGGAAAATTTCTTGTAAGAGACATTGTGCAATGAAATAGGTTTGAATCTAGCAAAAGAGCTAGGATGGGACTCCTTGGGGATGAGAGAAAGGAAGGAAGAATTAATGGCTCCTCCAACAACCTCTTTAGATATTTCTTGATTATGTCCTAGAATAAATGGTAGAAGTGAAATATGAATCCATCTGGGCCTGGTACCTTTTCTAATCCCATACTTGAGATTACATCTTTTATATCTTCTTCTGAGATCTCTTTTAGTATATTGATGTTGTCTCCTTCCTCTATGAAATAATGAAGGTGCAAAAAAGACTCTTGTTGAGCTGCTGACCTATCAATCTCTTCCTCTTGATATAAGGCCATGAAATGGAAGTGAGATTCTTCATTGATTCCCTCGAAGTTCTGGATTCTGATCCATTGACTATTTTTTATTTATGAGATTGTCTTCTGATGCAATTGCATTTGGGTTTGCTTGTGGAAGAAGGTCATATTGCTATCCCTAACCTTTAGCCTTAGGATTCCCAAATAAGACATTAAAATTCCTCCTCTTTCCTAAAATATTTATGCAAATAAACTTGCATCATTTCTTCTAGATTAAGGTCTTGTTCTAAGATCACCTTGGTCTCCATGTTTTTTTTAAGCTCTCCTAATTATTCCTATTTTTTTTCCTTCCTACAGTGGGTGGGGAGGAATTGGACTGCTTGGCCCAAGATTTGATTTCTTTCTTTACTATTCTCATTGTTTATTCCTAGATAAAGAAAGGGGAACCTATGATATCTCGGTTCCATGAATTTTTAATTATTTCTCCAAAATACTCCTTTTCCCCCTAGGATGGGAGTGTCACCTACCCAAATTTTGAGACTATTTATTTTATTGCAAAAAAAATATGTTAAATTATAATTACAAAGTTTTGTAATTATGACCAAATCTGGTCAAGGATGATTGTAATGACATATTATTATTATTTAATAAATTAAAAAATAGGAGACAAACACCAAGGGAACTTTTAAATGAGTGTTCACTGACCCACTAGGAGGAATGGAAGCTATTAGAAGGCATGGGACAAGTGTCATCATTTGCACTCCACCACTAACTGTTGGTTATGGGACAACTACCCCTAAAATTGTGGCATTATCCCCCAGGTGGGTGGAACAGAGTTGTTAGCTCATTAATGACCAGGTTAACCACTAAAAAGGCCTAGGCAGCCTAGAGAAGGCAATTCGAATTGGGAAGGGAGCTCCATAATTATTTTCTGCAGAAATAATTCCTCAAGTGTATCAGGTGATCACTGAGAGATTCGAATAGGGAGGCTAAGTGGAAGTGCATTGTGAGTCTGCTGAATTGATTTTGAGTAGGAAACCAGAGGTGTTGGTGCAGGTCTCTTTGACTGCTAAGTCTATATGACTGAATGATCTACATTGTTGCTACAAGTTGATGACCTAAAGCTTCTACATATTCTTCTCCCTAGTGGTTTAGTGAACAGGCTCGGGGGTCCTAAGGCAAGTAATTTGGTTGTCTTCAGGAGTAGGATAGGTGGAATAGGCTCCTTGGGTTGTTTGTTTCTCCTACATTCATCAGGTTCTATTGTTTTGTCTTGTTATTTTCAGTTAAATGATTTTTTTCATTTGTAGACTTAGTATTTACAGTTAATGGCATACAGAAGTAACTGTTTCAATTTATGACCTAGGTATGATTTTGTATAATGATGGTTAAGAAAATGAGTTGATTGATTAAATATATTCTCTACATTTTTCCCCATACTGTTTCTATATAGTACTCTGGTACATAGAAGTAGAATTAAGATAGATGAATGATGGGCAGAATGCCAAGTGAATGATTAGACTAACACTGTGGTGTTTCTTTTCATTCTGCAATATCAATTATATATGTCTAAACTCAGAATATAGAACATCATATCATAAAACAGATATTGTATCATTTTCTTTACTTAGTAACAAAAGTAAAGCAATTCATCTCTGCACAGAACTAGGTTTTCAATTATCACTATCTATTTTTGAAAGCTAATGCTATGCATTCTATTATTATTCTTTCCAATAGTAAGGTGTTATAATTCCACTAATTTCAGGCATCATCATTCCTAAAAATTTAACAGCTGCAATTTAAATATTCTCTTTACACAGAGTTTCTACTCAGTACTTATAACGCTAAATAGATACTTATCATTCACAAATAATAACATCATTGTGTATTACTATTTCATTTCAGTATCCATATCTTATATTTTGATTTAGTTATCAATTATAGTTATTAAATTCAAACACTTTCATCATAGGCAGAACCCCATCTCTTTTTCACTATTTTTTATATAGCATTCTCTTGCAATACGTTAAACATAGGATCGAAAACCCTTATATTCGAAATAGCAACTTATATATTATCAGTTTCCAAATGGATTAAGATTTCAATTTCAAACATCATTGAATACGTACTTAAACATTAATTGAAACAAACCACATAAATAAATGAACGCTAGATTTTATTTCAAAGTTTTCAAATCAAAAACATTGAGTTTGGCTCTCAACCATTATCGAAACGATAACATAGTTTTTATTTAAACACAGAACTATCAAAGCCTACCATCGAAACCTATAGGGTAGGGTTTTGACTGCACAGATCAAGGTCGAAACCTTTGGCACACAACCATTAAACTCACAATAGTTCAAACATTAAATTATCACAAACCTGGAGTATGGCTCACAGTTTTCAACACAAGTAAACATCATCAAGTACAGGAACCAAAATCTTTGTATATCCAGTTTAGCTGAGGGATAAAACCCTCTCAGCAGTTATATTCTTTTACAATTATCTACACTGAAAAACAACACCACAGGTTAACGTCGAATGGGTTGAGGATTTCATCCTCCCCAGGCTGCCAGACATCTCACATTATTTCAAAGTTGGTCACTTCCCATAGCCCAAGATAAACATAAAGTATCGGCTAAGAACACATGAAGATCCAACAGTCACCTAACCGAAGCAATAGGGTAACCACCGAAGCTTACCATTTATTATGCAGATTCCAGTTAACCAAACTCAAGCTTGAAAACCGAATGCTGAATGAACCTGCCAAAACATTTAAGTTATGGTCAAATGAGCATCACGATAGGAGTTTCAGTAAAATGAAATAACATTAACTACAACTATTAAACAAATTAGCAGGGACAGGTTCGAAACCTGAAACTTTACCTTTAATAGTTATTTTCTGGAATAGTGGTGCCATAACCTATGGGGAATCGTAACCACCATCTCATTTCCGAATTAAATAAAGTTTGAAACCAACTCAGAGAACTACCATTCAACATATACAGAAGATCGACCAGTGGATTCAACCTACACATAAGATTACCATCATCCCCAGAGCTCTTCCATTATCATTTCAAGTGTTGTAAAGTCTCATAGCAAGCTCAGCTCTCTAAAATATCATCTAGTAGCAGGAAATACCAACAAGTTATGGGTTCAAATCGTGAAGAAGCTCACTAAAACCTGCTAGCGAAATCCTGGAGTTTCACGGCCTATTGGCCTCTCCTAGGAACCACTCCCTAACACATTGATTGCCAAAGAAACAACAACATCAACACTTAGTGGATATTAGGGTTAAGTTCACAAGCCCGAGAGTCACGAAAGATCAACAGTGTAGATCACATATCGCATCAATTCGTATCCCCAAGAAACTACCATATTTATGACGGGTATTAATCACCATAGACACCGTGGAGACCAGCTCATATAACCTCCAAACAAAGTCAGGCTTAGCTAGACCACGTCAACTATTTGCACACTATGCCTTCATGTGCTAAGTACCACAATGGCAGCCACGTAGACTTTCCACTGAGCTGGTAGATGGATTTAATAAATGCCAAGGGTGGATTGGAATGCTTGCGAATGAATTTCCACTACTTCATTAATATCCAAAGCTTATCACACGTTGCTACATTGAATACGGTTGCCACCCTGTCATAACATGTATCATGTGATAAGTATAGTTTGTTTTGGTAAGACCTAGTTATATAAATGGTATCAATTATACGGTTCAAAAGGGTCACGACAATTGTATACTTTTGGTTATAGTGTTTGGCGTATAGGAATAAGGCACAAGCCTATGCATATAGTTTACATGTTATAGAAATTTAATAGAATTCACATATAGTATATGTTATAGGAATTTGCATATAGTGTTAAGTTATAAATAGAACTTGCATATAGTTTATAAGCATTGGGAATTATGCGATTAAATAGAATTTGCATGCTATAGGAAATACATAGAACTTGTGAATAGTTTACAATATAGGAATTATATTGAAGGTGACATATAGTTTATACTATAGGATATGCATATGACATGGCATATAGTTCTTGCACATTAGAAATGCACAATAGTTGCATATAGTCAATATATCAAAGTATTTGTACGATAATTACATACAGTTGTATATAATAGAACCAGCGTGGTAATTACATGAAGCTTTCAGAACATAGGATAGAGCAAGAAGTACATAGCAATCATACATATTAATATGAAAACCATATATCAACGGAAGAGATCTCACCGGTAGCATTTCGACATTATTCTCTAAAACCATTAAGACATTTGGAGATTACCGAAACTAGTTAGGAATTCTTCTGTCACACTTCATAAACATTAAAGCTCTTACCTGTAATCTGCAAAAGGAACGATTCAAATGCTTTAGCATGAATGCTAAGTAAGCCTTGGGGTACCCTCAGGACCCCTTTTCATCATCAGCAGAAGAACAACAGTTAGTACTTATAACATTATATCGTTTGAACATTGACATAAGTAATATAAAAATTACAGCTGAGTCGAGAAGAATATTCAATAGCATCGAAGTATAGATATTAATTATCATATGGAAAACAATACATTTATGATCATTCAAACATTTAGTACAGCAAGATGACATACAAAGCATTTATTGTAATTCCGCACAGTTAGTTTATACATCAAATGCTACACTGAAATTTTTTAAATTTTTATGAATTTTTGGGATGTTACATGTGGTATCAGAGCTCAGGTTTGAACTCTTGACCTGAAAAGGTCCAAAGAACACGCAACAGAAAATTTTTATGGCAGCAAAAATCTTTACTAATTCAAGTTAAATTATTTTGTTATACAGAAAATTCTTTTCTAAGTTACAGGTATGGAAGGATTAGATGAACATATGGAGGACATATTTCAACCAAACAGTCATACCAACAATAGCACTGGACAACATTATTAAGAAGAAGTCCATGGTGAATTGAGTGACAATTCATCAGAATTGTTATGTGCATTTCAGGAGTTGAAAGCGAAAATAAGATCTGTTAAACAGGATAATGAGAGAATTCTGAAGGCACAAGAGGAACTGAACCAAGTACTGTTCGATCAGTGTCCAACTGATGAACAGGATAGAAGGGTTGAAAATACCTCCAAGATTGAAGACTTACATCATGGGAACAAGGGTAAGAAAGTGAAAACTGATGATGTGAATAGTAGTTCAACATCATCAAGAGCTCCCATAGAGATACATAAGAAGAAACATAATTATTCAAGTGATAGAAACGAAGGGGATTACAAACCAAAAAGAAAAAGCCATAAGCAGTATGAGCAGATTTCTGGGGAGTTCAAGAAGATCAAACCCCCAACCTTCAATGGCGAAACTGAGAAAGGAGAGACAGCTGAAGCATGGTTGTCCGACATGAAAAAATACTTTCAAATTTATGGTTATTCAGAATCATTGAAAGCAAAGATGGCAATATACAACATGATCGGGAAGGCAGACATTTGGTGGTAGGACATCAAAAGATTGAGGGGCATCAAGGACAAGGATGTGAATTGGATCACTTTTAAACGGTACTTCAAGAAGAAGTTCCTATCTAAACAATATTACGAAGAAAATTCCAAGGAATTTTATGATCTAAGACTGGGAACCATGAACATGAAAGAGCTGAACAACAAATTTCTGAATTTGCTAAGGTATGTGCCATACCTTATGGAGGAGAAACCAAAGATTAAGAGGTATCTGAGTTGTCTACCTTTCAACATCAAGGACAGAATAGAGTATGACAATCCAAATACCTTAGAAGAAGCCATGAAGAAGGGATATCTAACTGGAAAAATAATAAACCCAACAACTTTGAGCCGAAGAAGAAAAATTTCAAGTTCAATGGAAATTCTGGTTTTCAAAAGAAAAACATTCCAAATTGAAATTTCCGAGGAAACAGTCCCAGGAATAATCAACAACAGAATTTTACAGCTCCTAGAAATGCACCCAATGTTACCAGAACTAATGACCAGAGGGAACCTATAAAATGTTTTGAGTGTCAAGGTCCTCATTATCCTTCAAATTGTCCCAATAAGAAGCCGACAACCAATAATATTCACTCCATACAAGATGAACCTACTGTGAGAGACTTGAAAAGAGAGGTGCCCAGAATTAATGTAGCTCTAAACAACAGGCAAGCAGAGCATCAAGTCTCTAAGGTAGAGATTGAAGGTATGTTACAAAACCACCCTATTTCTATTTTGATTGATCTAGGTGCTAGCCTGAGTTATATATCTCTAGATATTGTAGAAAATTTTAATATGAAAACAGAAAAATTTAATAAATCTTGGTTGGTTAGACTAGCAACAGGAACAAAAAGAAAAGTGTATGATTTTGTTGAAAGTTGTGTTTTATAAATGAATCAGTTAAAGACATGAACCAAACTAAATGTTTTACCTTTAGGATCCTATGACATTTTAATTGGAATGGACTGGTTGGAAGCACATCATGTTATTTTGAATTGTTATGAGAAAATATTTACCTATATAAATGATGAAGGAGAAACAGTAGAAGTGAAGAGTATTCCTAGAAAGACATCACTTAGACAGATTTCAGCTATGCAAGTAAAAAGAGCAATTAGAAAATGATGTATGATGTTCGCAGTGAATGTAGTACATGAGGAGTCAATTACAAAAAAGGACAAACTGAAACTAGAAGATATACCTGTCCTAAAATAATTCCTGGATGTTTTTCCAGAAGAGATTCCAGGATTATCCCCGAAGAGGGATCTAGATTTTACCATTGAGCTGATACCGGGAGCGATACTGAACTCCAAAGATCCATATAGGATGAACATATTGGAATTAAATGAGTTAAAATCACAGTTGAAGGAACTGATTGATAAAAACTATATAAGACCTAGCGTGTCTCCTTGCGGAGCACCTATTATTTTTGTTAAGAAGAAGGATGGCACTTTAAGGCTTTGCATAGATTATCGCTAACTGAACAAGATGAAAATCAAGAATCGATATCCATTGCCCTATATCGACGATCTATTTGATCAACTACGTGGAGCAACGATATTTTAAAAGATTGATTTAAGGTCAGGATATCAAGTTCGTGTGAAGGATGATGATATTTTCAAAACAGCCTTTATAACTTGTTATGGACATTATGAGTTCATGGTCATGCCATTTGGGTTGAGTAATGCCCCGACAGTATTTATGTGCTTAATGAATAATATTTTGCACAAGTATTTGGATAAGTTCATCATTGTATTCATAGATGGCATTCTAGTATATTATAAAAGTAAGGAAGAGCATGACGAACATTTGTGTATTATTTTACAAGTTCTAAGAGATCATCAATTATATGCTAAGTTTAGTAAGTGTGACTTTTACAAGGATAAGATTCAGTATTTAGGTCACATAATCTCTAAGGAAGGAATTTCAGTTGATCCCGATAAGATAAAATCCATTAATAAATGGTCGGTTCCTAACGATGTGTCGGATGTACGATCATTTATGGGGATTACAGGATATTATAGAAAATTCATAGAAGGGTTTTCGAAGATTGCAAACCCATAACCTCCTTACAGAAGAAGGGGAAGAAGTTTGTATGGGATCAAAAGTGTGTAGACAGTTTTCAAAATTTGAAGGAATTACTAACTACAACACCTATTCTGAGAATTGCATATCCTAATAAAGATTTTATAGTATGCATTGACGCATGTAATGACGGACTCGGTGGAGTCCTAACACAAGAGGGACATGATGTTGCATATGAGTCTCGAAAGCTGAAAATACATGAGAAAAATTATTCTAAATATGATCTGGAATTATTAGCAGTAATACACACCTTAAAAATGTGGCGTCACCATCTTATTGGAAAAAATTTTACTTTGATGACATATAACATGGGGCTAAAGTATTGACTAGATCAAACAAACTTGAATGCTAGACAAGCTAGATGGCTAACCTTTCTAAGTGAAAATTATTTTGAAATTCAACATATAAAGGGTAAAGAGAACAAGGTTGCTGATGCTTTAAGTCATAATTCAAAGTTAAATTTTATTTAAGCTATTAGTACATACACAACAGATTTAGAAAATCGGATTTTCGAAGGGATTAAAACGGATGAAGAGTACATAAATTTACAACAAAAGATAGCATAAAGTAATTCTGAAAATTCTATGGCAGATTTCAGGTTAAAAGAAAATGGATTGTTGTTGTACAAGGACAGATTATATGTTCCCAACGTACCAAAGATAAAAATTTTGATTTTAGATGAGCTGCACAAAAGTCATTATTCTGGTCATCCAGGTTATTAGAAAACTATAACTATGTTACGGAAAGATTATTATTGGCCCAGGATGAAGGATGAAGTAGCAGAATATATAGCTAAATGCATTGACTGTCAAAGAGTAAAGGTTGAACATCAACATCCGGTTGGACTGTTACAACCATTACCTATACCTAGTTGGAAATGGGAGATCATAAGCATAGATTTTATTACCGGACTACCCAAGAATCAGAAACAAAATGATTCCATCATGGTGGTAGTGGACAAACTCAGCAAGGCAACACATTTTATACCAGTAAAAACTACTTATAAGGCTTCAAATATTACAGAAATTTTCATGAAACAGATTTTTCAATTACACGGAATACCAAAAGTGATAGTTTCAGACTGCGATTCTAAGTTTACTATAAACTTCTGGAGATCTTTGTTCAAAAGGGTTGAATACAACCTTAAACTTCAACACAGCATTTCATCCACAAACAGATGGACAGGCGGAAAGAGTAAATCAGATATTGGAATACATGCTAAGGATATATGTTAAGGACCAGCCTGGTAAGTGGGAGGACTACTTGCATTTAGCAGAGTTTGCATATAACAACCATTACCATGCATTAGCTAGGCTTATCCATTTTGAAATTATTTATGGTAGGAAATGTAATACACCAATTTCTTGGAATGACCCAGTTAATAGAGTTATTTTAGGACCTGAATTGTTGAAGGAAATAAAACTAACCGTGAAATAGGTACAAGGAAATCTTAAAGCTTCACAAGATAGGAAAAAGTGTCAAGCAGATCTTAAGAGGACTCATAAAGAGTTCCAGGTGAGCATGTTTTCATTAAGGTAAGACCAAAGAAGAGCTCATTAAAATTGGGAAGTTGTGCCAAGCTGGAACCCAAGTATTGTGGTCCTTTCGAAATTTTGTCAAGGGTTGGACCCGTGGTATAACAACTAGCTTTGCCACCAAATCTAAGAATACATAATGTTTTTCATATTTCATTTTTAAAGAAATATGTACATGATGCTACTCATGTTATAAATTGGAATGATGTACAGGTGGAACGAGACAACAATTTTCAGGTGGAACCGGATTGTATCCTCGAAAGGAGGGAAACTCTACTCTGGAATCGCACCATTAAGCAGGTAAAGGTGCAATGGAAGCACCTTAGCTCAGAAGAGGCAACCTGGGAGTTGGAGAGTAATATGTGGGTAGCATACCTAGCTCTGTTTCAGGAACACTCAAAAAATGAATAAACAACATCGAGGATGATGTTGAGACTTAAGGGGGGGTGTATGTCACCTACCCAAATTTTGAGACTATTTATTTTACTGCAAAAACGTTATGTTAAATTATAATTACAAAGTTTTGTAATTATGACCAAATATGGTTAAGGATGATTTTAATGACATATTATTCTTATTTAATAAATTAAAAACAAGAGACAAACACCAAGGGAACTGTTAAATGATTTTTCACTGCCCCACTAGGAGGAATGGAAGCTGTTAGAAGGCATGGGATAGGTGTCAGCATTTTCACTCCACCACTAACTGTTGGTTATGGGACAAATACCCCTAAAATTGTGGCATTATCCCCTAGGTGGGTGGAACATAGCTGTTAGCTCATTAATGACCAGGTTAACCACTAAAAAGACCTAGGAAGCCTGGAGAAGGAAACTCGAATTGGGCAGGGAGCTCCATAATTATTTTTTGCAAAAATAATTCCTCAAGTGTATCAGGTGATCACTGAGATATTTGAATAGGGAGGCTAAGTGGAAGTGCATTGTGATTCTGCTGAATTGATTTTGAGTAGGAAACCAGAGGTGTTGGTGCAGGTCTCTTTGACTGCTAAGTCTATATGACTGAATGATCTACATTGTTGCTACAAGTTGATGACCTAAAGCTTCTACAGATTCTTCTCCCTAGTGGTTCAGTGAACAGGCTCGGGGGTCCTAAGGCAAGTAATTTGGTTGTCTTCTGGAGTAGGTTGGGTGGAACAGGCTCCTTGGGTTGTTTGTTTCTCCTATATTCATCAGGTTCTACTGTTCTGTCTTGTTATTTTTAGTTAAATGATTTTCTGCATTTGTAGACTTAGTATTTACAGTTAATGGCATACAGAAGTAACTGTTTCAATTTCTGACCTAGGTATGATTTTGTATAATGATGGTTAAGTAAATGAGTTGATTGATTAAATATCTTCTCTGCATTTTTTCCCATACTGTTTCTATATAGTACTCTAGTACAGAGAAGTAGAATTAAGATAGATGAATGAAGGGTAGAATGCCAAGTGAATGATTAGACTAACACTGTGGTGTTTCTTTTAATTCTGCAATATCAATTATATATGTCTAAACTCAGAATATAGAACATCATATCATAAAACAGATATTGTATAATTTTCTTTACTTAGTAAGAAAAGTAAAACAATTCATCTCTGCATAGAACTAGGTTTTCAATTATCACTAACTTTTTTTGAAAGCTAATGCTATGCATTCTATTATTATTCTTTCCAATAATAAGGTGTTATAATTCCACTAATTTCAGGCGTCATCATTCCTAAAAATTTAACAGCTGCAATTTAAATATTCTCTTTACATAGAGTTGCTACTCAATACTTATAACACTAAATAGATACTTATCATGCGCAAATAATAGCATCACTGTATATTACTATTTCATTTCAGTATCCATATCTCATATTTCGATTTAGTTATCAATGACAGCTATTAAATTCAAACACTTTCATGATAGGAAGCACCCCAACTCTTTTTCACTATTTTTTATATAGCATTCTCTTGCAATACGTTAAACATAGGATCGAAAACCCTTATATTCGAAATAGCAAATTATATATTAGCAGTTTCGAAATAGATTAAGATTTCATGTTCAAACATCATTGAATACGTACTTAAACATTAATTGAAACAAACCACATAAATACATGAACACTAGATTTCATTTCAAAGTTTTCAAATAAAAAACATTGAGTTTGGCTCTCGGCCATTATCGAAACGATAGCATAGTTTTTAGTTAAACACAAAACTATCAAAGCCTACCATCGAAACCTACAAGGTAGTGTTTTGACTACATGGATCAAGATCGAAACCTTTGGAATGTAACCATTAAACACACAATAGTTCAAACATTAAATTATCACAAACCTGGAGTATGGATCACAGTTTTCAACACAAGTAAACATCATCAAGTACAGGAACCAAAATCTTTGTATATCCAGTTTAGTCGAGGGATAAAACCCTCTCAGCAGTTAGAGTCTTTTACAATTATCTACACTGAAAAACAACACCAGAGGTTAACGCTGAATGGGTTGAGGATTTCATCCTCCCCAGGCTGCCAGACAGTTCACATTATTTCGAAGGTGGTCACTTCCCATATCCCAAGATAAACATAAAGTCTTGGCTAAGAACACATGAAGATCCAACAGTCACCTAAACGAAGCAACAGGGTAACCACCGAAGCTTACCATTTCTTATGCAGCTTCCAGTTAACCAAACTCGAGCTTCAAAACTGAATGTCAAAGGAATCTGCAAAAACATTTAAGTTATGGTCAAACGAGCATCACGATAGGAGTTTCAGTAAAACTAAATAACATTAACTACAATTATTAAACAAATTAGCAGGGACATGTTCAAAACCTGAAACTTTGCCTTTAATAGTTATTTTCTGGAACAGTGGCGCCAAAACCTATGGGGAATCGTAACCACCATCTCATTGTCAAATGTAATAAAGATTGAAACCAACTCAGATAACTACCATTCAACATATACAAAAGACCGACCACTGGATTCAACCTACAAATAAGATTACCATCATCCCCAGAGCTCTTCCATTATCATTTCAAGTGCTGTAAACTCTCATAGTAAGTTCGGCTCTCTAAACTATCATCTAATAGCAGGAAATACCAACAAGTCACAGGTTCAATTCATGAAGAATCTCACTAAAACCTGCTAGCAAAACCCTGGAGTTTCTCGGCCTGTCGGCCTCTCCCGAGAACCACTCCCTAACACATTGATTGCCAAAGAAACAACAACATCAACACTTAGTGGAGATTAGGGTTAAGTTAACAAGCCTGAGAGTCATGAAAGATCAACGGTGTAGATCACATATCCCAGCAGTTCGTATCCCCAAGCAACTACCATATTTATGACAGGTATTAATCACCATAGCCATCGTGGAGACCAGCTCATATAAACTCCAAACAAAGTCAGGCTCAGCTAGACCACGTCAACTATTTGCACACTATGCCTTCACTTGCTAAGTACCATGATGGCAGCCACGTAGACTTTCCACTGAGCTGGTATATGGATTTAATAAATGCCAAGGGTGGATGCGAATGCTTGCGAGCACATTTTCCACTACTTCATTAATATCCAAACCTTATCACACATTTCTACATTGAATACGGTTTCCACCCTGTCATAACATGTATCACGTGATAAGTATAGTTTGTTTTGGTAAGACCTAGTTATATAAATGGTATCAATTATATTGTTCAAAAGGGTCACGACGATTGTATACTTTTGGTTATAGTGTTTGGTGTATAGGAATAAGGCACAAGCCTATGCATATAGTTTACATGTTATAGAAATTTAATAGAATTCACATATAATATATGTTATAGGAATTTGCATATAGTGTTAAGTTATAAATAGAACTTGCATATAGTTTATAAGCATTGGGAATTATACGATTATATAGAATTTGGATGCTATAGGAAATACATAGAACTTGTGAATATTTTACAATATAGGAATTATATTGAAGGTGACATATAGTTTATACTATAGGATATGCATATGACATGGCATATCGTTCTTGCACATTAGAAATGCACAATAGTTGCATATAGTCATTATATCAAAGTATTTGTACGATAATTACATACAGTTGTATATAATAGAACTAGCTTGGTAATTACATGAAGTTTGCATAACATAGGATAGAGCAAGAAGTACATAGAAATCATACATAGTAATATGAAAACCAAATATTAATGGAAGAGATCTCACTGGTTGCATTTCGACATTTTTCTCTAAAACCATTAAGACATCTGGAGATTACTGAAACTAGTTAGGAACTCTTCTGTCACACTTCATAAACATTAACGCTCTTACCTGTAAACTGCGGAAGGAATGATTCAAATGCTTTAGCACGACTGCTAAGTAAGCCTTGAGGTACCCTCAGTGATCAATAGAAGAACAACAGTTAATACTTATAACATTATATCATTTGAACATTGACATAAGTAATATAAAAATTACAGCTGAGACGAGGAGAATATTCAATAGCATCGAAGTATAGATATTAATTATCATATCGCAAACAATACATTTATGATCATTGAAACATTTAGTACAACAAGACGACATAGAAAACATTTATTATAATTCTGCACAGTTAGTTTATACATTAAATGCTACGCTGAAATTTTTTAAATTTTTATGAATTTTTGGGATGTTACAGGGAGGAACTAAAAGGTAATAGGCCCTAAATTGAGCTCCTCTTCTATTTTGAGAGAGATCCTCTTGTGATAATAAATGCTTGAGGATAGTACCCTTCCTTTCATGAGGAGGACTAAGAGAAGGAATGAGATTTAGACTAGGAAGCTATCTAGCATGGTAGCTACATGCCCGAGTTTATTCCTTCAATTCCTACAAGTAAGCATACGATTCTTCGGGAAATTTTCCACAAAATCCTAGATTTGAATTAGGTACTCTAACGATTCATGAAAAGGGTCCCTGACAATTAATCCAAATTTCTTTTCATTTTGGAATAGAGTGATATTGAGATCCCCTTCTAAGATCATATTAGGGAATTGGTCATGATTTTACTAGCTTAGAAGTGAATTCCATCAAACATGTTTCTCTCCTTGGAGGACTAACATGTATACATTAAAGATTGAAACCTGATTTTTGTGAATGGATATGCATCAGAGAGAAGAAGATCAATTGTTATGTGGTATGAGAGTGAATTAGATTGAATTGATCATCATCCCAGAGGGTTTTTATTCCTCTTGATGCACCTATGGAACTAACCACTATTATGATTTTCTTCTTCCAATTTTGATTAGATATATGGATGAATTTCCTACTATTTGGTCTCTTGGATTAACAATAGACTTGGCTACTCTACACGAATTAAGTCTCTCAGATATTATTCTTTTTTATGACTCCCCATCCCTCTACTTTTCGAGGAGACTATTTTCATCATTTACTCATTGTTATGGAGGGAGCCCCTTTTGGCTCCATGGTTTTCGATTTTCCAGTATTGCAGTTACCCCTACCCGATTTATTTGTTAAATTTTCTAGAGTAGGTTGGATTCCATCACCTTTTATCTCTTCACTTTATTCTCCTTCGTTATCTCTAATTCCATCCACCTTTCTTGCTAACTAGATCTTATTCTATATCCCCTTCCTCGGTTTCTTCCTCATCAGTTGGAGTGTTTTTCAGTATTTCTTCATCCTATGGATTAGGTTCTTATGTGTTCTCTTCTTGACATAATTTAATCCTTGTTGATTCCCCATCATTTGAATGACTCACTAGTTCCTTCTCCACCACCTTGAGATCCTCCTCCGACTAAGATAGGGAATCAAAATGATTATGGCTTGTCGTGTGAGGAGGATCCTTCTGAGGACCAGGAATTTTTTCTTGGTGGGTTGGAGGGTTGGCCTTCCTACTTGTTTGGGTAGGGTTTATGTGCCCTAATATAGGCCCTCTATCTCATTGAACTATCCTCCACTGGTCCTGTTTCTCTGGGGTCTTCTTTTTAGTATTATTTTTCTTACAATCCTTGGGAAAATGGCCATATTTGTTGTAGGTTCTACATTTGAAAGGGAGATTATCATTGTTTAGCTGTTGGATGTGTTCCCATTTGTCTGCATTGATCTTAATAGCTTCCTAGAGGGCCCACCTCCATATACACTTCAACACATATTTTGGCATAGGAGAATTGGTATTTTGGTTCTACCCTATCTATAAACTTCCCAAGGGAGTTTCCTATAGCTTTCATGGATTTGTTGTTCGAGTAGTGTATAGGCATATGGGGAAGCCAAACCAAGAATGGAAAATTAGCGGGGATTTCTTTCGTCGGATCAAAATCTGGTGAACATTTATTTAGATAAATCCCCCAGGGCCCATACTTAATGCCCATTTCTAAAGATCATATATCTATCTTCTTTGGCAGCAAATTGAAAAATGAAGAAACCCTTACCTTTAAAGTACACAGTTACCTCATCCTTGATGAGAATTCTACATTTTTTATGAAAACACATGTCCACTAACTTTAGAGTTTTCCACAGTCTCGTGAACTAGTCCACCAATCCATTTTCAGATAGCAACAAAGTTATCTTCCTCAAACATTTTGCATGGAGACTTATGCATGGAGACTTACCTAAGGGATAGCTTCCATTTTTTTCACAAATTTTGACTGAGACACAATCACCAATTTCTTCCCTTTTTATTGGACTAACCTACATAAATATTCAACCCCTAGAGGTGAGAAAGAGAGGTTAGACCCCCCCTATGGACTCAATAATGCATGATCCTCAAAACCCTAGTCAGAAGAGCAGATCAAAGCATCACGGGAGAAGAGCCAAATCAATACAATAATTGATCCACATCGTAGTTGTAATTGTTGTCGGATGCTAACTTCGACACATTCTTGACTAGTCCTCGCAGTTGATACAACTTCGACAAGTTTATGACTCAACAAGACTTCGACAACTTCGCACCTTCGACATGTTCAACGACCTCACAGTTCGCGACATCGACATACAACGTTGACATGGACCAATGAATGTCGAACCTCGATAGACTGTCTTTCTGTCCTCCAGTCGACTGTAACGGTTGAACAGTTGAACTACTCTAACTTCTTCTTTGTAACTGAACGTAACGGGAAGGCACCCAAGCATCTCAGATTTCTTTATAAGCATGTAAACTATTGTAATACACATCTAATTGGAGCTAATTGGATTTTATCAGATCTTCATCTTGATTAATCTAGAACAGTTCACATTCATGCATATTGTTTGTGTGTACTTGTGTATTGCATTTTGCTCTTTCTATTTGTTAATCTTCCGCCATAACAGAGCCGACTCATTCAGTCGAACTGTTGTCCCCCTCGTGCTTCCTGGACACGATATGGTTCATTGGTATCAGAGCATACTTAGTTTTCTTGCTTAAGTTCATGCGTATACACCTCTTTCGAAGTTACCTGACTTATGCTGGTTCAAACTCGCTCGCAATCTCAACAATCCAAGTAGACGCGATGTCTAGATATGATAGAAGAAACAGTTGATAGACATGCAGCCAACGAGACAACACAGCTTATTGAGCAAGCTCTGGCTCGATAATGAACTGAAATGTTTTCCCAGTTCAATGAGATTCTCTTGCGATTCGCCTCGACATTCAGAGGATCCTCGATGAAAACTCACTCCGATAAAATCAGCCCCTTCAAAGTACAAATGAATCTCGATATACCGAATCTTGAAGGAAAGATTAACGCGGAATCCGTCGATAATTTGGTGCAACAATTGGAATCCTATTACGCCGTAAATCAACTCTCCGAAGCTGAAAAAGTCACCATTGCATCCTTAAAAATGTCAACCTCTGTGCACTGCTGGTGGGAGAACCTCTCAACAAAGATGGAGAAAAACAGAGACCCCATTGACACATGGGATAAATTCGTCGAACACATCCGGAAGGAATTTTACCCACCGAAATACCTCGAGCATCAGTATAAGAAGTCGCAGCAACTAAGGAAATGGAAAGACCAATCAGTATAGAGTTACACTAATGAGTTGTACCGACTTATGGCAAGACTTGGCATCCAAGAGGAAGAGAAATTGCTTATTCTGAAATACACCAGTGGATTGTCTCAGTACATCTAGTAGGAGATGGAATTTTTGATGGTCAATACGCTTGCAGATGCTTTCCACTATGCCAGAAAACTGGAAACCAAGCAGAAATGGAAAACACGTTTCGCAACAAAGCCGACATCAGGAAGACCACCCGATAAAAGGACACTCGCCGACCACGACAAGTCGAGATCTTCTCAGCTGACACCACCAAAACCTCACGATGGTAAGAAGCCTTTTCATAAAAAGGAACGTAGCAAACAATTGTCGACCAAAAAATGGTGTGATTACCACCACTCATCTTGGCATGATACATCTGAATGCAAAGCTCGAAAGACATTTTTGGTGAAAGTGTCGACCTCTGACATGTTCGACAAGACGGTGGAAGAATATGATCTAGAAGTGATGACCCTTTTGACCTCGACAACTCAAACGGCCTCGACTATTGTCGACGAGGAGGAACGAGAGCGCCTGTTCCATACACAGATATGGGTCCAGAGCAACCCATTGCAACTGATTGTGGACAACGGGAGCCAAAAGAACTTTGTTTCTGAAGAATTGGTGAAGAAATTAGGTCTTGTCACCACTCCACATCCTCAACCTTACAACATAGGTTGGATGAAGGATGGACAAGAACTACGAATCACTCGACAATGCAAAGTCACCTATTTCATAAAACCTTTTGAAGATGAAGTACTCTGTGACGTGACACCACTCTCCGTAGCCGACGCCCTATTTGGGAAACCTTACCTCCGAGATAGACATGGAAGTTATCAGTCACGGCCTCAGAAGGTGATTGTCAGAATCCGAAATCGATGGTTCAGCATACCAAAGCGTCAACCTACACCGACGGTTTCATTGATATCTGCCAAACAGACAAAGAAGCTCATCAATCATGCTCAGAAATTTGCGTTAATCATGATCAAGCCGCAACATTTTAAGAAGACCGCAGCAACGAGTCGATTCATTGACCAATGCAACTCTCGACAGAAGCAGCAAGTCGATCATATTCTTGATGAGTACCAGAACCTCTTTCAAGCTCCAGACGGAGTACCTCAGCATTGCCAGGTAAAACACTCCATTGAACTTGTTCCTGGTTCTTCTTTTCCTAACACATCTGTTTACAGAAGATCCATTCTCGAAAATGAAGATATTCGCAGACAAATCCAATAATTAATCGACAAAGGTCATATCCGACCCAACTCCTCTCCTTGTGGAAGTCCAGTCGTCCTAGTTCCGAAGAAAGACGGGACTTGGCGCATGTGCATCGACTACAGAGATCTCAACAAAATATCGGTGAAGAATCGGTACACTCTGCCACGGATAGATGAGCTTATCGACTATCTGAAAGGTGCTAAATTCTTTACTAAGCTCGACCTCAAGTCGGGATACCATCAGATTCAAATCGAGCCCTCAGATGTGTGGAAAATTGCTTTCAAGACCAAGGACGGATTGTTTGAATGGTTAGTCATGCCTTTCGGCTTAACCAACACACCTGTGACCTTCATGCGACATATGGATAACCTTCTCCGACCTTTCATCGGAAAATGGGTTATTGTCTATCTCGATGACATATTGATTTTCAGTTGATCATGGGAAGAACATGTCGGACATCTTCGACAAGTCCTCGACACTCTCCAGCAACATCGGCTCTATTTGAAGATGGACAAGTGCTCTTTTGCGATGAACAACATCAAATATTTGGGGTATGTAATTGACTTTGCAGGCATTCACGTCGATCCAGACAAAGTACAGATCCTCAAAGATTGGCCCATTCCTAGAAGCATTCAAGAACTAAGAAGTTTTCTTGGTTTGGCGAATTTCTATCGATGATTCATACTTGGCTTCAATCACATAGCCTGGCCTTTGAATCAGTTGACGAAAGGGAACGAGAAAACTGTCTTTCAATGGATAGAAACTCATCAAGCAGCTTTTGAACAGCTCAAACATAGGCTCTGCACTGCACCAGTACTTGTGTTACCTGATTTACATCAGCCCTTTGATATTGAGACGGACGCATCGGACTATGCCCTGGGCACAGTGATCACTCAGTCTGGTAACCTAGTCGCTTTTCATTTCTAGACTTTTAACGACACATTTAAAAGTTACTCGACGTACGAAAAAGAACTGTATGCCATTGTCCAATCTCTCAAGCAATGGAGGCATTACATCCTTGGAAAGGAAACGGTCATTTTTACTGATCACATGCCGCTACAGTTCGCTCCGACACAATCAAAGTTGCAAACAAATCGACAACTCAAGTGGATTAATTACCTACAACAATTTCAGTTGGTGATTAAGTATCGAAAAGGCAAGGCTAACGCCGCTACAAATTGCCTCTGTCGACCACCCATTACTCTCCTCTTGACAGTGATGAGTATGCAGGCTTACGACATGACCACTTAGCAACAGTTGTACGAGGATTACAACGAATTCTCAATAGTCTACTGCCAGTTATAGACTAACAAGCCGTCGACCTCAGACTTCGAATACTTCCTGAAAGATACCTTTCTATACAAGCTTGGACAGCTTTGTGTACCGACCGGTGAGCAACGATAGCAGCTCATTTGGGACATGCACTACAGCAAGACTGCAGGACACTTTGGAGTAGCAAAGACACTTGCTCTTCTGCAGAAGTATTTCTTTTGGCCTACACTTAAATATGACGTCAACAAGTACATTCGATCATGTGTGTTTTGTGCCATTGCTAAGCGACCTAATCGACGACAGGGATTGTACACACCTTTTCCAGTTCCTAGTCGACCATGGGAATATATTTCTATGGACTACTTGATGGGTTATCCTACTACCAAACATTAGCATGACGCAATATTAGTAGTAGTCAATCGATTCTCCAAGATGGCCATTCTCATACCATGTAAGAAGACCACGATAGTGCAGCAGACTGTTCAGCTCTTCTTTACACATGTTTGGAAACACTTTGGTTTTCCCACAACCATCATTTCTGACTGAGATGCCAAATTCGTCAGCATCTTTTGGAAGACTCTTTGGCAACAGATCGACACACGACTCTCATTGTCGATACCTTTCCACCCTCAGACTGACGGACAGATAGAAGTTGTGAATCACTTGGTAGTACAACTGCTTCGCATGTACAATCACCAGCATCGACACACATGGGATGATAGTCTTCCATACATTTAGCACAGCTACAATTGTGCTCAGCACAACTCTACATAAAAGATTCCCTTTGAATTTTGTTACATATTTCAACCCTTAGCGCCTATCGACTTGATCAGCTCCTCGACACAGCCAAACTCTGACATAGATCGTAGTCAGCGAGAAGTTGATAAAGCAGTCAAGTTTCAAGAACAGATTTGCGACATTCAGCGACAAGCACAGGATATGTTGCATAGAGCAAATGAGAAAGCTAAAGCCTGACACGACAAGCATCGCATTCCTCATACATTTCGCATTGGGGATAAGGTCTGGCTACATCTTAAGAAGGAGAGCTTCACAGGTCCTTTCAAGAATTTAAAACCTTTACGATATGGTCCCTACAGTATTCTTCGATAGATTGGCGAGAACGCTTTCCAGATCGACATTCCTACTTGATTGGGTCTGCATCCAGTCTTTTATGTGGATTTACTTTGACCATACCATGCACCCTTGTTGGAACAGAATGATTTCTCAACAGCAGATCCCGCAGACATCAATCTAGATATTCAGGAGCCTCTTCCTTGCGACACCATTGTGGGACAATGGGTACGCCTTACGAGGACAAACACAATTCCCTTGTATCAGGTTGCCAAAGCTAGCCAGATTCCATCTCAAGGAAAGTGGTACTCTGCTACTGAAATGCTTGACAAGTTTTCTCACCTTCACGAGCAAACAATGGGGTCCATTGTTTCTTAAGGAAGGATATCTGATCCACATCACAGTTGGCATTGTTGTCAGATGCTAACTCCAACACATTCTTGACTAGTCCTCGCAGTTGATACAAATTCGACAAGTTTTTGACACAACAAGACTTCGAAAACTTCGCACCTTCGACATGTTCAGTGACCTCATAGTTCGCGACATCGACATACAATGTCGACATGTGACCAACGAATGTCGAACCTCGACAGACTGTCTTTCTGTCTTCTAGTCGACTGTAACGGTTGAACAGTTGAACTGCTTGTAGCTAGGGTTTTCACCCTAGCTTGTGCAAATGAGCACCTACTAAGGAGAAGTGACTTTTTAGCAGCAGTTCAATAAACAGTAAATAAAAACAGTAAAACAGTATGAAATTTAACCTAGCATGAGCATTAACATAAATAACAAAACATGAAAATATGGTGAAGATCTCTCTTTTTTGTATTAAAGATTACCTCAGGTGTAGAGGTTGGTGAAGCTCTTGTAGCAGTCCAGGAGGGTTGCTTCCAAGCTTCCATCTTTGCTCCTTTCTCTTTCTCCAAAGGGTGGAAATGGGCCAAAGGGGCACTCAAGTGTGAAAGTAGCTCAAGGGTGAGCTAGGGTTTCAAGAGTGATTTTGGCAGAGTAAGGGTGTATTTGACTGTGGATATGAAATGAGGGGCCTCCATCACCTATTTATAGGTTTTTAGTGGTGGAGTCTTGGCCCATGGTTTTGGGAACCATATGGTTTAGGTCAGCTGTATAGGGTTTTTGCCTCCTTTTTCTCTCTTTTTCCTCTTTTTTTTGTATTTTTATTCCCTTTTTAGAGGGTTTTTGCTATTTTGAAGGAATTTTGGATTATTTTGGGGGGAAAAGGGGGTTTTTGGCCTTTTGGAGGCTAATATGGTGGAAAATATGGACAAATGAGTCATGTAATGGGGTAGATGAGGTAGTGAGCACTTTTTGGGTGTTAACAGATTGCCCCCTGATGTGTGAGGGCAGGAGCTCATCGTATGGCCGATAGACATCATAAGTCTTTTATGGTTTTCCCGGGGTGTGGAGAAGAGAATAAACGAACTAGAGCACAGAACAATGGTCCTGAACAAACTGCAAAAACTTAAAGTACATGACCTCAATAATGAATGAGGAATAATCTGAACATATGGACGAGGCAGGCATTCCCATGCTCGTATCAAGATATAGAATAATAATAACAATGGGTCCAAAATATGGGGACCTGAAATATACATGGCCTCAACTAATGAATGAGGAAGAATCTCAATATATGGATGAGGCAGGCATACCCATGCTCGTATCAAGATACATAAAAAATAACTGTGAGGCCCGAACAAGGAGGACCTAGAAGATACATAGAGAACCACTGTGTACATCATAAGGGTCCAGAGGGGACATGAATCTGTGACATACTGCTGGGCTGACCATGTCTAAGCTGAAGAACTGATACACTAGAATAACAACAATGCTACTGAGTGGGGTACCATAGGAACTGATGAGCTGCTGGATCATAGTGACAAGGAGTCATACTCTCAATGGTACACTGAACTGGAACTGAACTGGGTACTCAAGGAAGCATATAACTGGATGGCTTCCGAATACAATCACCAACGCAACCCGAAAATCCACGGGAACATATAACTGGGCGTTCTGAAGTGACTCACCAATGTGCTAGAGTCGGGGGAAATATGGGGTCTTCGACCAATAACTGAAGGGATATAAACCCTGCACGATTCTCAATGATGCAATCAAGGTGTTGAAGTCGAGCATGTGAGAAAAAACCACTCGGAGAGGTAATGAGGACTCCTCTCAAAATGGTCTGTAGGCAGTCACCACAGATGGTGATGGGTCCAAGGCGCAGGGACCTCTGGGTCTATCCTCTGGAATAGAGGGGCTGTTGTCGACAGAGGGAGTCCTGCAACTAGCAAGGCAATGATGTTTCCTTGATAGGAGCGCGGGGTGGAGAATCGAAGTGTGAGAGTACTGATGGTAGGACTGACATACTGTGGGGGATAACTGGGCAAGTAGAGTGAGTGGACTCAAACTTCCTTTGTTCAGAGTATGATGGCGGGGAAAATCGGGCAGCATATGAAACTGACTGGTGGGAAAGGGATCATAGCTGTAATGGATCAAGGATAGTGACTGGGATGAGTGATACTCAAGCTGGTGTAAAATGGAAGGAGACTGTAGGCTACTCTGACCAAAGGCGACCTGATTGGGGGTGCTGCCGAGATGATTGATCATAGTGCCAAGAGGCACAGGGGGACTTCTTCACGGGTGAAGGAACTAGAAGAAGTGTGTTCAAAATGGTATTGTCATGTGGATTTATACGAGCCCAGGACAGTTCATGCTCGTGATTCCATTCAATTTTAAGGAGCCTGAAAGCGATAAGAAGACTCTGAAATAATGGAATGGTACTGTCGTGTGGATTTGTATGAGCCCAGGATAGTTCATGCTTATGGTTGCTTTCAATTTTTAGAGAGTCTGAAAGCAATAAGAAGACTCTATGGGGTTGTTTTTTCGTGTGTTAGTCTCCAAGGCCCGAAGAAGCATAAAATGATGCAATGAAGAAATCTTCTAGCCAGTGTGACTAGAGTATTCCTTTTTCGTAATTAGTCTACCAGGTCTGGAAAAGGGTTAAACTTATACCAGATAGACACCCTTTCAGGTACTTTAACGAGCATGAAAGGAAGCAAGATTGCTCGGCGATCTTTTCATTGTTTTAGGAGTCAGAAAAGAGCTTAACAGAAACTCCCTAAGTGCCTTTTTCCTAAAGGACTTGTCTGGCCCGAAAAAAGGATAAAATTATACCGAACAAAAGGAATGGTCAGGCAAGGAGGAAGTGCTCAATCAACGAACATTGATGATGACCAAGAACGAGGGTAGGGGGGAACACTTGTGGGCCTCCTTGCGGGATAATGAATGGTGGAAAAATAATGAAATAATTGTAGTATGAAAGGAGTGAATGGCTCATGTAAAAATGTGGAACAATCCGATGGCGGCTGATGTGGCGCGAAAACCGAGGTAGCAAGGTATCGGGACACAATGTTGAAACTATATCAAGTGAGAGCGAGAAATGATCTCAAGCATCATCATGAGCTTATAAAAATGAATCCGGCGATATAAAAAGTGTCAAAAATGGATAACGGCCGATGTGGCACGCAAACCGAGGCGATGGGGGGCGTTTTGGAAAAAATACCCGAAAAAATATGGGGGTGAGAGCGAGAAATGATCTCAAGCATCATCACGGGCTCGGAAAAATGAATTCGATGATATAAGGTATATCAAAAATGGGCTACGGCCAATGTGGCATGCAAACCGAGGCGACAAGGTGTCGGGATACAATGTTGATATTGGTCCTAGTAAGAGTGAGAAATGATCTCAAACATCATCATGGGCACGGAAAAATGAATCTGGCGGTGTAAATGGTGCGAAACACGGAGGTCATAAGGACTCCGGAATGGTTAAAGGAAATAACTAGGTTAAAAAATGGTTGCAAATAAAGGTGAGCCCACCAAGCCAAGGATGTAGTGGTGGGGAGAAATGATGACCCGCGGGGGCAAAATACTAGATGTATCGAATCAAATCATATATACAAGTGACATGTGACCTAAAAAATGGTTGAGATCACGCATATGAAAAAGTGAGTAGGGTTAATGACTTTCCCCCATGCTATGTGCATGGGGTTTATGATTGTGGATCACATATGTGTTGGTTTGAACAAGGGGGTCATGGACGTGCTGAGATAGATGTGATGGGGAAGGTTCAAAATGGTTGATCATGCCCCCTATCCCAGGATCGAGGTAATATATTATGCCCCCTAACTCAGAGGTGTCAATGTGGTGCTCGATGATAGCGGGGTCAAGACCAGGAATTTTAGTATAGGACCAGGCAAAGACATCGCGGAACTCTTGGAAAAGTTTTTTGTACTCTCCAATCTCATACTCACTGCAGGAGGCTCATAATGTAATGATTTTGAGAGCACCAGGTGGGTCAGAGATATCGATGTGGATGATGGGTGAGATGTTGTCCATGTTACCTTCCTCAAATGCATCAGGAGTAGGAATGGGATCCTTAAAACAGTCGACTTTGGTGGGAAGGAAATCTTTGGAATCAACCGCAAATTGGGTAGCTATGGTGGAGGAGGACTCTTCTGGGAGGAAATAGGAACAATGGTGCATGTAGTCCCAAGGATAATCCAGGGTAGTGAAAGCCTCTAGAATCTTCTCATCATTGCGGAAACTTTGCGTTGTCAAATTGGTTGACGAGGGAGTGGTAGTCGAAGAGATTATATAAATAGTGTGAATCTCTCTGGATGAGGGTGATACTGGGGGGTGGATCTCCTCAATTGTGGGGGGTGCCATCTCAAGGTCCAAATTATTCATCTCGTAGAGAGCTGCTTTGTAATCTGGGAGATCAGGACAGTGATGTGAGTAATGGCCATAAATACCGCATATTGCACAAGGGTGGTTGGTACGCAATGATTTATCACAAGGCTTAGGGGTTGGATCGCGTTCGACAACCGGGATGTTGGGGTCATCGTCAAGCATTTGCATGTGTTCCTGTAATGCAGGTAATTGTGGACATTGATGAGTTGGATGGCCTAACTCATCACACAACGAGCATTTAGGAGGAGCATGAAACACGGGGGGGGTTTAACTGCCTTGGGAGAGGGTACAACAGTGTATGGTTTTGGGCCTCTGCCCCCAGTGGGCTTGATAAGAGGAGGGGGATTCGTAGATGACGAAGGGGTAGTGACACCGGGAGGTGGTTGACTAGTAGTGGCAATGGGTTGCACTGGTTGTAGGATGACATTTGGTGTCGGCGGGGGAACGGGAAGCGAAATATACCACATGGGTAATCCCAAGGTTAACCTAGGGAGGCTAAGAGTAGCCATAATGGGGCGCTTACTATGGCCAAGGGAGGGAATAGGAAGGGGATTGTGTGGATGGGTGTAACACCAATGTGACTAGGTACCGATGGTGGTTTGGGTAACAAGGGCGGTTGATTGTTGGGTGTTTGTGGATTGTGGGAAAGGGTAGATAGGTCAGATACTTCGGTCGCGGGTGATGGGGTTGGAATAGATTGGAATGTTGAGGTCATCGACGTATCTGAGTAAACTCTAGGTCCCACGGAGGACACAAACGATGTAGTTGCACGAAAAATAGGTTGTTCAACCGTGGGGAGAACATTCTCACGTGCAGCGGGGGCATTGGGATCGTAATAGGTGAGTTGGTCGACCTTGACCACACGTCCGTCATGGGGGAATATCATGGTATGAATAATGGATGAGGCAACTGCCCACATGACATACATGTAGTTGTGGCCAAGTAAGAGGTTATAATCAAGTTGGGCATTGATGACCTCTATGTCAATGAGCACTGTTTTACCAGCCAACTGGACGGGGACATTATCTAAGAGACCTTGGGGTTGAGCCGACCGGCCATCATAGGCTCGCAACACAGTGGTGGACTGCTGAAGAGTAGGAGATCCCAACTTCTGCCAAACGAATGTGGACATAACGCATGTAGAGGCACCTTCATTGATAATGCACCGATGGATGACAAGATTCCGAATGGAAACAGTAACTTGGAACGCTAAAGTGGAAGGCAAGCGTGGTTCGGACTGGTCCAAATCGAAGGCCATCAGTCGTGAATCATTTGGGTCAATAGCACCAATGGCAGAGAGCAAAGTCTTGCGCTGTGAAGGACAGTTTTTTAAGACTTCTAACGCAGACATGGCTGCGGGAGATTGGGCTAAGTCATCTACAATGTTGTAATTTGACGCAGCATGAGCATTGGGGTTATTGTTGATGCGACGAAGTGGGAAGCAAGGTGCTTTGGAGGCGCTATCTAGTGGAGCCGGAGGTATACGTAACGTATGATCAGTGGGATGAGCGTTAGTGCTTTTGTCGGCGGGAGAGGCTTCAGGGGTGGAGCCATATTGGTTCCGAAAGGTTTGGAGGTTGACATCGGCAGATGACATCATTAACAAGTGGTGGGTACCTGAGGTTAACATGGGTTGATCAGGAGCGACATAAGTGATATGTTGTTGTGATGGCGCGTTGCCTTGAGGGGGAGCCAACGACTAAGTGTTCACTACGCCTTGGGTTGGTAAAGGGTTTTGTAACACCAAGGGTTGATGTTGAGGTGGGGGGTTGGGTGGCGCCTGAGGAGCCGCGTGCCCTTGGAAATGGACATCATCAGTCCAGAGTTTCCGAGCTCGCTCCAAATGTGGGAAAGCGTGGGTATAGTGGCCATAGACCCCGCAAATAGAACAAGGATGGCTTGTTTGCAAATTAGGATTTTTGGCCTGCTTGGGCGACCGATCAGGATTCTGGTTGGCAGGTGTTGCGTCTAATGGGATCGTTAGTCAGTCTAGCTAGGTCAGGGAGGTTGAGACTAGCCATGAATGGAAAAGTAGTAGAAGGATGTGACATACTAATGGGTGTGACCATATTGGGGCCAATGCCCCCAAGTGGAGGGCTGGGTTTGGGATGTTGCCCCCAATTGGAGGAATGAAAGTGGTATGGGATGGTCCTGCACCGCCAAGAGTAGTGTGAGTCACTGATGGAGTGGTGATAGGTATGCCAACTACTGGAATGGGTACAGTGATCGGAATGGTAGATGTGGGCCCCATCGAGGGCATACCCAAAGCAGGTGTGGTGGTGGATGCTTCACCAATGGTCCCTACAAAGAAAGGGGTGGAAGTCATGCCAGCCATGGGGCTGGTTGGTGCAGTGTAAATAGGGTTCTCGGACTCTGCCTCAGAATCATAGGTAAAATAAGGGGCGTCTAGATCGGGTGACGGAGTTCTATGTTGTTGACGAGTGGAGTCAAGTGACAAGGCTCGAGATCTATGATGAGTGGTATCAAGTGATGAAGATCTATGTCTATGATGGGTGATGTCAAGTGAACCATGCTGTGGGGGCTTGCCCCGGAGGCACTGAGAATGTCTCGGGGACTCAATGGTAACAGACGGTGTCAAATATCTGGGGGTTGTGTTGAGTGAAAAACAGCTCAAAAAACCCTAATGCAACCGAGTGTGCAAAAGGAGAGCTAAAAAAATATGGCACTCAGGCCAACAACCAACTCAAAACACTTACTGTAACAGCTGTGCTACAATAAGTGGAGTATCAACAGAAATGGTCAGAATACCAACAAGCAGCAGGTTTCCTAGAAAATAAAAATAGTGGACTCGCTAGACCAAAAGGAGGTAAGGGAGCATGCAAACACCTAGCTAAATAGTATTCTGACTCAACTAGACATATCCTCTGCAAGGTGATGAAATCCAAGTCATACATTATGGATAGTAGAGCCAAGTGGCTAAAGATATCCCCCTACCGGGAGGGACACCGGGTAGTCAATCCTAGAAGAAAAGCAACTAAGATACCCCGTTCATGACATGTTCGGTTGGGTGAATCTATCGTTTGGTTCTATCGCTGCTGTATCCCCATACGGGTGATACACTGAGAACTGCGAAAGGTATCCTTCGGTTACTGAATGGATTGCGGTAGTCCACTCAGGCTTCTGGAACCAGTCTGGCAACTTCAACCTTCCTAGGGGAGAGGCCTTCCCGATAAATTGGTTTTAAACCGTGTCAAAAAATACTAGGGGATTTTGGTTCTTTAATGGACAACAGCTATGTCTCAAGTGTAAGCAACCGAGGGGTGTTATTTGGATGCCTATCCCCCCGATCCTACCTAACTACAAAAATTCTTATGTGTTCCCCAAGTGGGGTTAGAATGTTGGTTGTGTTAAGTAGTATTTTAGGGCTCACTTGAATTAGGTGACAGAGTGTGTGCGTGTGAGATGATGAACCCAAGTAAAAGTGCCACAGGGTGGGCAACTTTCTAACTAAAAATGACAATACATAATTTAAACTTTGAAATGCAAAATTTTCTCTTTTCAATTAAAATGCTGAAATTTTAAAAAATTATCTGTAAATGGAATAGAAATAATACTGCAGAAAAAAGGCTGTAGGGAAGTATGTATGCAGATAGGACAGATGGCTGTGCAGGTGTACAAAATATTGCAGCAAAGTGCTGGGTTCAATACAGGAAAAAAGTGCAGAAAACAGACCGCGGGTCTGTGGCAAATCTGGGCAGTCGTACTGCGGGAAACAACTCAACAGTCGCGGACGGGTTGCAGGGTTTTGGCCGAAAGACATAGTCGGACCACAGGTTACAGGAAAATGGCTGAAAGCCGCAAGCGGGACGCAGGAAAAAGGCCGAAAGACGCAGATGGGTTGTAGGAAAATGGCTGAAAGCTGCAAGCGGGACGGGGGAAAAAGGCCGAAAGACGCAGGCGGGTTGCAGGAAAATGGTTGAAAGCTGCAAGCGGGACGCGGGAAAAAGGCCGAAAGATGCAAGCGGGTTGCAGAAAAATGGCTGAAAGCCGCAAGCGAGACGCGGGAAAAAGGGCTAACAGCCGCAATTGGACTGCACGAAACAAGCTAGTAGCTGCAGTCAGATCGCAGGTAACAGAATTGAAACCGCCGGTAGGTTGCCGGAAACAGTATGAGAGCCGCGGTCGGATCGCAGGTAAATGCCTAAAAGATGCGGTCAGAATGCAACTGCGAGGGGTAAAAGATGCGGTTTACGGCAGCCGAAAGGAAAAAAAACGGGAAAATATTGCAGAAAATTAAAAACGTTTAAAACTTTAAAACTATAACCAGAAATTCAAAGGAACACGAGCGGAGTCGCCAAAACTGTAGCTAGGATTTTCACCCTAGCTTGTGCAAATGAGCACCTACTAAGGAGAAGGGACTCCTTAGTAGCAGTTCAATAAATAGTAAATAAAAATAGTAAAACAGTATGAAATTTAACCTAGCATGAGCATTAACATAAATAACAAAACATGAAAATATGGTGAAGATCTCTCTTTTTTGTATTAAAGATTACCTCAGGTGTAAAGGTTGGTGAAGCTCTTGCAGCAGTCCAGGAGGGTTACTTCCAAGCTTCCATCTTTGCTCCTTTCTCTTTCTCCAAAGGGTGGAAATGGGCCAAAGGGGCACTCAAGTGTGAAAGTAGCTCAAGGGTGAGCTAGGGTTTCAAGAGTGATTTTGGCAGAGTAAGGGTGTATTTGACTGTGGATATGAAATGAGGGGCCTCCATCACCTATTTATAGGTTTTTAGTGGTGAAGTGCTAGCCCATGGTTTTGGGAACCATATGGTTTAGGTCAGTTGTATAGGGTTCTTGCCTCCCTTTTCCTTCTTTTTCCTCTTTTTTTGTATTTTTATTCCCTTTTTAGAGGGTTTTTGCTATTTTGGAGGAATTTTGGATTATTTTGGGGGGAAAAGGGGTTTTTTGGCCTTTTGGAGACTAATATGGTTGAAAATATGGACAAATGAGTCATGTAATGGGGTAGATGAGGTAGTGAGCACTTTTTGGGTGTTAACACTGCTCTAACTTCTTCTTTGTAACTGAACATAACGTGCAGGCACCTAAGCATCTCAGATTTCTTTATAAGCATGTAAACTATTGTAATATACATCTAATTGGAGCTTCAGATTTTATCAAATCTTCATCTTAATTAATCTAGAACAGTTCACATTCATGCATATTGACTGTGTGTACTTGTGTATTGCGTTTTGCTCTTTCTATTTATTAAGCTTCTGCCATAACAGGGCGAGGGGGACAATAGTTCAACTAAATGAGTCGGCTCTGTTATGGCGAAAGCTTAATAAACAGAAAGAGAAAAACTCAATACACAAGTACACAGACAATATGCAGGAATGTGAACTGTTCTAGATTAATCAAGATGAAGATATGATAAAATCCGATTAGCTCCAATTAGATGTATATTACAATAGTTTACATGCTTATAAAGAAATCTGAGACACTTGGGTGCCTACCCATTACATTCAGTTACAAAGAAGAAGTCAGAGCAGTTCAACTGTTCAACTGTTACAGTCGACTGGAAGACAAAAAGACAGTTTGTCGAGGTTCGACAATTGTTGGTCGCATGTCGATGTTGTATGTCGATGTCGCGAACTGTGAGGTCACTGAACATGTCAAAGGTGCGAAGTTGTCGAATTCTTGTTGCATCAAAAACTTGTCAAAGTTGTATCAACTACGAGGACTAGTCACGAATGTGTCGAAGTTAGCATCCGACAATAATGCCAACTGCGATGTGGATCAATAATTTCTAACCATTATTTATATTTATTTGAAATCATTGTTAACCATAAATAAACTAATGTATAAAACTCTAGTTATTCTAAAAAATAAATAAAAAACATGGATTCTTCATCCCTACTAGAGCACTCAAATGGATGATATACCTTAAGTAATGTATAGATTATGTCGGGCCTGGAAAGTTTTAGTGTAGTTAGTAGAGTTTTGCAACCGATTTTGGTGTGAAAAAAGACATGAAGAAGTGATCCAAAGAAGAAAGATCGACTTCGACGTAGCGACCAAGGAATAAGAAACAAGGGACATTTGACTTCATCAACGGTGGTGTAAGTTGGGAGAAGTTATAGTTTTTTGTCCACTTAAATTAATGAGTCCAAGTAGTGGGAGCAGGAGCGCCATGAATAAGTCCAATATATATATGTAATGGGTTGGGAATTTTTAGGTTGGTTAGATTTTTGTAGAATGCATTTTTGGGTCTGAATACTAAAGGAAGTTCGTTTTTGGGTATGAAGAAACCTTGTTGTAATGATTTTGCATGAGAAAATCACAAAAAGTGGAGGCTATCTACAAGCTTAGTGCATAGATTTATTGTTATGAGAAGAGGAAGTCTATAGGTTGTGTGTGCAGACATGATGTGCTAAATTTGCTGCGAATCATGAACAAGAATAACGCTTCCATGGTTTTTCCCATCTTGGGTTTCCACGTAATACCTAGTGTTCTATGTGTGTATGTATAGTTGAGATGTGTTATTTACTTTGTTGTTATGCATTATAATGGTTGAATGGTGTTGATATACTAATACACAATGATTGATTAAGTTCACTACATAGCTAATGAATGTATGTGATGATATTTCTATATTTCATTATATGGAATCTGTGGGACATTGATTGAACTATCGAAGCTCTAAGATGTTAATTGTAGCATATTTAAGTAACTCCTATTCACTATTGTAGATTCTTGGTTCTTATAGTTCGCATAGGTACCTCGATTGAGATGTCACTTGCTCACAGGTGATGCTGAAAGGGTTGGTATCTTGGGGTTTTTTGGTGAGTAGTTTAGTGGACCTTGGTTGAAGTATAGTTAAGCCAACAAATGGTTCCATTGTCGAGACCGGATTTGTGTTGAAGGGGGATGTGGCATCCATTTAAGCCCAACATTTAGGACTAGATCGATAGGAAGCTAAAGGAATTTGTTGAAGATCAGAATAAAAATATGTGCCTTAGTTGGGAACATTGGCTAGCTAATTATGTTTTCTCATATATTCATGAATTTTTCTTTGGATAATTCCTTGTTATATTAACCAAGTGGTTTTTGAGGTTAATCCTGCAAAAGAGGTGTTTTCGAGGGGGTGATCCCACAATTTGGACACCTGAGTTAGTCCAGACCCTTAAAGGAATTAACAATAAGATCTCTTGCGTTGTTGATTATTGGTTGGATAGCATACCAGAGGGGTATATTACAAAGTTTACTGTAGATACTAAAATTTATTACAATGCTGCTGAGTGATAATTTTTCAACGGACCCGAGGTAAGTACCCCGAAGTATTTAAACTTGTGTATTAAGATGTTGCTATGTGAAAAAAGGGGTTATGAGGATGGAATCTTGGGAGTAAATTATTTGTGCGTGGTGTATCTGGTTGTTGAAGAGAGGATCGTCTAGGAGGATGTTGAAGAGGAATGAACTGAGATGATAAGGGGAGAAGAGAGTGAGATGGATGAAGAGTGTGGTGTACTGCAAAGTGGGAGAAGATTCCAATCATTAAGAGAAGGAAGACTGTGAGGGGAGAATAAGGTGGAAATGTGAATAAGGGATGAAACTATGCGCCAATACCACAACCCGAAGAAGAATCCTATGATATAGAGGGGGATGAAGAGGAAGATTCCCATCTCATCCCAGAGGAAGAATTTGTTGATCCATCTCGGACTAGAAGCTATGACATACCTATGACCCGACATGAATCTTCAGAAATTGAGGTATAAGACAATAGTTCAGCGTTGCAGTTTATACAAACAAGTAATAATAGTGGTAGTATCCAAAATAATGCTTTGAATAGTAACAAAGTTGTAAGTGTAAGTCACTTAGTACAGATTTAGTCAGTACCCATGAGAAAGAGAATGGTTGGGGATGATATGAAGTTACCTATTTTTCATGGGACTAGATCAAAAGATCCAAAACAACACTGGTATTTGTGTTTATTTGTTTGGACTATTAAGCAAGTGCAAGATGAGGATGTGAAAAGATCACATCTAATCATGACCTTCTAGGGCCGTGCTTTAGAGTGGTTCATGAGTTTGAAAAAGTACCCCCTGGTAATGCAAAGAAAACACTACTAGAGATTAAGACTACACTAAAAGATGAATTCTGAAAGCCGAAGTCTGAGTCACAATGTATTACTGAGCTTAAGGAAATCTAGCAATTAGAAACTGAACTCATGTGGGACTTCAACCAGAGGTTCAAGACATTGATGGCTCATGTAAGTTAATAGATGATAGATGTTCAGCACAAGGAATGTTTTATAGCTGATTTGTTACCAAATATCAAGGTTCCACTAATGTAATAGAATATTGCATCACATACCAAGGGTCTTGAATTGGCTATGAAGCTAGAGGCATTGCATGTTGGAAAGACTAGGGTGGGTATGGTTCAAATCCAATTGTAATTAGAAAAATTGTCGCTATATATTCAAGATATTAAGACAGGGAAAGACAAAAGAGAAGAAGTTTGATGTACTACGTGCAAAACAAAACGTCATTATAAGGACCAGTGCTCCACATTTCAGGAATACATAGCTGCATGAGCTCCTAATCCATTGAATCATGGAGATGGAGTATGTTGTGGGATATTTAATACTAGAGAACATCAACCAGAGGAATGTTATCTACTTTAAAAAATTGTAAGTACTCATAAGAACCTATTTTGTAAATTCTATAGATCAGTTGGTCATGATGAAAAATATTTTTGATCATGCCAGTTGCTCTCAAAGCATACAACCGACATGCATGGAATGAAATGGGAAGATCACGCTGAAGGGAGTAGTACGTAGTTTAATATACAGAGAGGTGGCCTACGAGGATGAGGTTGAAGAGGATTTGGTCAACGTAAAGGCTAGGTAATCTATTATAATTGTGGGCAACCAAAAATTTCACTAGAGATTGTCTGAACCCATGTTCTACATGCATGTATTGTAGAGAATTAGATGATACCATTGAATACTATCCACAACTCATAGAAAAGTGGAAAGCAAAAGGGAACCAAAACCAGAATCTGAACTAGAAGATATCAGTAGAACCAAGAGAGAAACAACCCATTGTCGATGTAGTTACATGAGGGGGAGTTGTGACAGGAGATAATAAGGGAATGCATGATAACCAACATGACCTTAGATTTAGACCGATAGTAAACACCCTTTCCCATTTGAAGTCCAGAAAGAGAAAGAGACATTCTTTGAATCAAGGGGAGATTTTATTGCAAAACACAAGGGAGCATTGACATCTATCTCATCGCCAATATGTGGAAAAGTTCCTGTATATGACATGCGACCCTGTTATGATTGCTTAGTTCCAAGGAGAACTCGAGGAAAGGGATGCGCCCTAAGAAACTTTTTGAATTTTTTTATAGATTTAATTAAGGATGAAGAAGAATTAAGGGAATTGCATAGTCTAATTTAACAGTCATAAAGAGAGGTAGTAGAGCCTACTCAAGACAGGGTTGTAAACCATTTGCAAAGGAACAAGAAAACAAGAAGGGAAATGCAGCTTAATGCAGAGATTGGGGATTATGACATGGATTTTATCATTCTAGATCTAGGATCAGATGTGAATATCATCACTAAGTATAATTGGGAAAATATAGGGAAACTTAAGTTAGTGTGGTCACATGTTCAGTTAAGAATTGCTAACTAGCTAAAAGTGATTTTATTTGGAAGAATGAAAGGTGTTCTTGTTGAAGTGGAGGACTATGAATATTTGCAAACTTTGAATTCGTAGAGATATTCAATGATACTAACCCACATCTTTCCTTGATTGGTGTAGATTGGGCCATTGAAAACCAAACTATCATAAATATGAAGAAAAGGTTGATGACATTTGAAGGAGTAAACATCAGAGTTGTTGCACCTTTGCATCGTTTGCAGGGTATGAGGTATGTCAAACTTGTCAGAGAGGAGTATGATTTCCAAGACTTAGAGTATATTTATAACGTAACTTCAAGAGTAGATGAATATGTGAACCCCACAACATATGGTACCTTGAGATAGTGAAGCATTAGTTCATGTTCATCAGATTTCGATGAAGCACTAGAAAATGGGTAGACTATGTTACATGAAGTATCGATGAGGAGGTGTGGTCATATTACAAAGTTAGTTCGTCGGATAGGAACATAGGTATGTGATATCCCTACTTATGAGGGGTTATCGAATTTACATGCTTTCATTATTGATTTTAAACTCAAGGTACCTGAGCATCATTTCCTATTAGCCTTATATGTAGCATTAAAGGATACCCCTGCAAGGTGGTGATCCATCCAGAAGAGATATATAGAGGGTTGTATGCAGGAGCATTGGGGCCTAGGAAAAACCGTCGAAGATGGTCGACATGAGGAGTCCAACCAGAGGAAGTGCCAACGACCACTGGTGTGGAAGAGAAGACTAGAAAGTCAAAGCCAGGAAGTCGAGCAAAAGCTATAGATACGAGGTCGAAAGGAGTAAGAGGTAGAGATTCGACAAGTCAAAGTTTGAAAAAAAACAGCAAACAACAAAGGCGTCGAAGGTCGACATGTGGTGGAATGATGACATTGACGGAAGCGGCATAGAGACAATCATGGAGGAAGGGGAGGACTGGAATCTGTAGAAGAGAAGTAAATCCGACAGGTTGAGGTAGAAGGGTGATGAAGTGTAGTATGGTCGAGGCAGGTGATGGGGCCGACAACTTTCACAGAGTCAGAGACATGCATAAGTCAAAGTGGAGTACTTAGTAGCCATTGGAGGTTGTTGAGGAAGTTATGAGCAGTTATGAAGGTGGTTGAAAACATGACAGATTTTTCCACAGGCAGAGTTTGTGCATCACGGTCAGAGGGAACTCACAACTGCAGGTCTGCAGGATTAGAGAAGATCGACAGAAAGAGAGAAGGATGTCTTGGGGAACAGAGTGACCTTGGGAGGAGCAGTAGTAGGGTAGAAGAGCAGTTCGAAGGCACAAAGGAAGGGATCATTCATCCATTGCTCAGTGAGTTCTTTCATTCAGCAGAGACTGTGAGAGGGAGGAATATCGCACATAGCCAAGAACACACTAGATAGACAGATTTTCATTGTCTATATTGTAAAGGCTACGACTGAATAGTTTAGTCGCTTTGTATTATTCATTGTAACCGATTCAGTTTTAATATAAGAAGCCTACTTTTGGAATTCAATTCACATCCAGTATGTGTGAGCATTTGTGTCTTGTTGTGTGTCATTGTTAAGTAAGAGGGTCCCGACCGACCTACCTTGTACTAGTTGGTATCAGAGCTGGAGAGAATCCCGTGTTGAGCAGTAGAATCTTGAGAGCAGGAAAGAATGTGAGTGTGTAGACAACTCCAGCTGCAGTTGGGTATATTTGTGCATAGTTTTGAAGTCTGATTGCGATTGGACGAGTAGGAGTTTCAGCTGCAGTTGTAAATGGCTCATAGAGGTGTTAATGTCCGAGGTGTAGGACGAAGAGCACGTGGTGTTGCAATCACAGTTGATCATGAAATGTTCTATGAGTGCATGTGAACAATGCGAAGCTTGAAGAGTGAATTCGTAGCGATCAAAGAGATCCAAAGGCGTGGATGCATTCCTGATGCATTAGACCACAATAACGAGGAAGTTGAAGAGGTGGAAGCACGGGAAGCTATCGAGGAAGAACCAGAAGATAAATTGATGAAGCTACTGTCAGATATGGGGGGTAAGACAAATATGGATGTGCCTACTTACTCAGGAAGTCTGGACCCCGAAGACTTGATAGACTAGTTCAGAGAAATGGAGAAATACTTTGACATAGAAAAGACTGAGGATCCGAAACAGGTTAAAACTACATGTGTAAGGTTGAAGGGTCATGCCTGATTGTGGTGCGACAATGTATAGGCTGACAGAGTCAAGAAAGGCAAGGAGAAAATCAATTCTTGGGATAGGATGGTTGCCAAGCTAAAGGGGAAGTTCTTTCCTGGTGACTATGTGATTTCCTTGTTCAGGAAGTTGCAAAACTTTCGACAGAAAGAGATGACCGTGAAAGAGTACACTGAAGAGTTCTACATACTTTTGATTCGTTCGGGTCAAGCCGATGAAGGTGAAGAAGTTGTCGCGAGATATGTAAATGGCTTGAAGTATGCCATACAGGACGAGTTGAGCTTGTCAAGGTTTAGAGTGGTTAGTGAAGCCTACCCGTTAGCTCTAAAGGCAGAAGAGGAACTGTCGAGGAAGTCTGCATTGACCCAAGGTCAGATGACTAATCGAAGTGCGAAGATTGTTTCCACGAAGAGCCAAAGTAGCAGAACCAAGAGAGAAGCCATCAAAGAAAACCAACATGAGGAAGGGAAAATGACCAGGGAGAAGACGTAGGGAAACTGACGGGATGGTTGAGAGACCCGCGGTCGGGGCACGTATGGTCGAACTGGTCCGACAGAGAAGTTAAAAGACCAGTTGTAGTTTGTTACAAGTGTCGTGGAGTTGGACACAAGGCATATGAGTGCCCAGAGAACCTACACGCTACAGAGGAGTCAAAACCCAGATGCCGACGACATGTCCAGAGCGACGAGAAGGAGGAATCGATATCTTAAAGCAGTGAGGATGGTGGAGGAAAAGGTTGAAACATGATGGTCAGGAGAACGTTGGTTTAGGATGAATGACGCGATGAGAAGAAGCTATCACAACGAAAGTTTATATTTCAGACTAGAGTGTTTATCGACGACAGGTATTGCAAGACCATAGTCAATGGTGGCAGTATAGAGAATATTGTGTCAATAGAGGTCATCAACAAGTTGGGTTTGAGATTTCGAGAACACCCACACCCATACAAGATTCCTGGTTGCAGAAAGGAAATCATCTCAAGGTAACCAGACAGTGCCTGATTAATTTCATCTTTTTTTGGGAATACCATGGCAATATGATCATAAGATGATCTATGATGGTCGAGCCAGCAATGTCACAGTGTGGAAAAATGGCACACAGAAGACACTAAATCCGAAGCAGGAGGACCAAACCGACTGTAAGCAGGGCGAGAGAAACTATTGGGAGAAGCGAGTGCTGGTGTGCTCAACTAAGGAATTCCTCGCAGAGGAGGAGAAACAGTTGGGATGTTTCGCCATCATTCCGAAGGGACCAAGTATTGAGAGGTCGACAATGGAAAATATTCCGGTCAAATTCGAAAAGATGCTTGACGAGTTTCAGAGAATAGTAGTCGACGAAGCACAGACGGGATTTCCGCCGACGAGAAACATATCCCCTCAGATCGACTTGATTCCAGGGTCTAGTATGCCAAGAACAAAACCACATAGAATGACTTCGGTAGAGGGTCGGGAGCTCAATCGACAGGTCCAGGAGCTATTGGATAGAGGATTGATCAAAGAGAGTCTGAGCCCATATGCGGTACCAGTTGTACTAGCACCGAAGAAGGGTGGAGAATGGATTATGTGTACACACTCTAGATCCATCAACAAAATCACGATCAAGTACCGGTTTCCATTGCCAATAATGGATGAATTGATGGATTTATTAAGTGGAGCGAGATACTTCACCAAGATCGACCTGAAGAGTGGTTATCACCAGATTAGGTTCAGAGAAGGCGATGAATGGAAAACAACCTTCAAGACGAAGGAAGGACTGTATGAGTGGTTATTCATGCCATTCAGATTGACTAATGTACCCAGTATGTTCATGTGGTTGATGAATGAAGTACTGAATCCATTCTTGGGAAAGTTCATCGTAGTGTACCTGGACGACATCCTGATATGTAGTCAAACCAAGGTCGAGCACTTGGAGCACATTCGACAAGTATTGAAAAAATTGCAAGAGGAGAATCTTATTGTAAACCTGCAAAGTGTTTCTTCATGAAGGAAGAACCGGTGTACTTGGGATTCGTAATCTCGGGTAAAGGGTTAGTAATGGACCCAGAAAAAGTGAAGGCTATATTGGAGTGGCCAGAACTGACAAGCACAACAAGAGTGTGAAGTTTCCATGGACTTGCTAGTTTCTGTAGGAAGTTCATATGGGGATTCACTCAGATATGTGCACTATTGACAGAGTGCATGAAGAAAGGGGAGTTCGAGTGGACAGAAGCTTCCCAGAGAGATTTTGACAAGTTGAAACAAAAGGTCACAGAGAGACCAGTGTTAGTGCTACCATATTTCAACAAAGTTTTCCAAGTCGATTGCGATGCGAGTGGAATGGAAATTGGATCATTGTTGAGCCAAGAAGGTCAACTAATTGCATTCTTCAGCAAGAAGTTGGATGATGCGAAGCGGAAATATTCAGTCTACGACCAGGATTTCTATGATATTGTCCAAGCGTTGAAGAAGTGGAGGCATTATTTGTTTCCCAAGTAATTTGTGTTGTACATGGATCACCAAGCACTGAGGTACTTGAATACTTAGTCGAAGTTGAATCAGCGCCACATGAAGCGGGTCGAGTTCCTGCAGGGATATACCTTCATGTTGTGACATAAGTCAGGCAAGTCGAACAAGGTTGCCGGTGTGCTGAGTCGAAGAGTTGCATTGTTGAACACGACGATATGTCACGTCCCCTCCTGTAAATCCGATGCAAGGGAGTAAACATGACCAAACAACTGGCTATGTGAGATCAACGTTCCACCCAACCATAGATCTATGTCCATCCTATATTCTTTCAACTGAGAGATCACCCCCGAGCTGGGTTGTGTATCCACTAAGGAGGAACTAAACAGGCTCACTCACAGCCATGGTTTCACTCAACAGCTATGATAATCCAACACACAGTTGGGTTTATCAAGCATACAAAATACAAAGGAGGGAAATGCTAATCCAGTGAGCTCAACCACAGAGCTGTAGGTATCTCAAGATAATTCAAACAGTCAAGGCACCCACAGTACCTACCACACCCAACACAAGGAAGGTCCCCTTCTATGCTGCACAGTCCCTCAGGCATCCCTTCCCTTCAGTGCTCTTCAGGATGGGCATAGAAAGGTCCAAGCTACTAAATCCTTGAGATTCCATCCTTCACTTTGTTTATCAAGCAAACCCAACCTCTGTTCAATCAATCACACTTGGGTTTCTCACAACTCTGTCATCAAATAACTCAATGCCGTCACTGGATTTATGGGCTATAAAAAATGGGTTTTCCAATGGATTTTTGGGTATCTAATACTCTCAATTTCACCCCAAGGTTCATATCTATGGATCCCCCATTGGATTTTACTATCAACTACCAATTCTGGGCGTTATGGCACTTCAAAATGTGGGTTCTTTCAAAGTTGCGATTTCTGGTTTTTCTCATTGTTAGGCATGTGTAATGGATGAAAACTGATGTCGGGATGTTCAATGGATGAGAATGAGGAAGAACCAATTCCCATGAGGTAGAGTGACTTGTGGGTCAAGAAAACAGAGCCCATACTCTGCCATACGAATTTATGAGCTTCCCATGCTCCATTGAAGCCATGAACTGATTTTCTCAACAACTTTCTTTCACAGAATTAAATGTTAGCAAGGAAAGTCAAATGGGTTCTCAAAATGACATTTGGAAGCCTATGGTTCAATCCCACAACCCCCTCACCACTCCCTAGTGGATACACATGGCCCGTTCTCATTAGTTGCTTCCATAGCCAATTTTGGTATTTTATTGCATGATGTTTATTTACATCATTTTTACAATGTTCCATGGCTTAATAGCACATGGGTAACATAATATCTAATACTTTCCATTTAACTAAAATTTTGAGCATCCACTAGCGGGGCCTTGGCCTCGAGCTCCACGCTAAGGAGAACATACATCACATGTATACAATATTTACATTAAAAACTAATATATCCTAAGGGTCAAAATGGGGTATTACACGATAGTTCAGCCAACATGAATAGAGTCAGTAAATACATATTATGAAACCCATGAAGATTTTGCGAAATCATGGAAGGTGAGTAGCGAACCATGGAGTGTTGACAGAAATCCCTACTTGGATTATTTTATCCAAGAGGGATACCTAATCAAGGGACAACAATTGTGTATTCCCAGAGGATCCGTAAGGGAGAACCTAATCCGAGAACTGCATAGTGGCGGATTATCAGGTCATTGTGGCATCGATAAGACTAAGACGTTGGCCGCAGAGAAGTATTATTGGCCAGGAATGAGAACAGATGTTGGAAAGTGGGTACGACAGTGTCGAGTTTTCCAGTTGGAAAAGGGAAGAAGTCAGAATACGGGGCTGTATGCACCATTATTAGTGTCGAATACCCCATGGGAGCACCTAAGCATGGATTTTGTGCTAGGATTTCCAAAGACGTAGCAAGGGAGCGACTCAATCTTTGTTATAGTCGACATATTTTTGAAGATGGCACACTTTATTCCATGTTAGAAGACAAGTGATGCCACAAGCATTGTTGTACTATTCTTCAAGGAGATAGTCAGATTACATGGGTTTCCGAAGAGTATAACATCAGACAGAGATACCAAGTTTATGGGGAATTTATGGAGAAGCCTATGGAATAAATTGGACACGAAGTTACATTTTAGCTCGGCATATCATTCGCAGATAGATAGATAGACCGAGGTGGTGAATAGAAGTTTGGTAAACCTTATGTGATGTTTGACGATTGATAGACCCAAGCAGTGGGAGAATGTGATGGCACAAGAGGAGTTTACGTATAACAACTCGGTGAATCGGTCGACAGGTATGAGCACATTCCATATTGTTCAACGATGAAGCCCACATGGAGTGGTAGATTTGGTCGAGATACCGATAGAAGTAAGGAAGAATGCAGATGGGGAGTCATTGGAAGAACATATGAAAGAAGTGCATGAAGACGTGCGCGAGAGCATTGAAAAGAGAAAAGCGACATACAAATTGAGAGCCGACAGGAAGGAGAGGTTATAGATGTTTAGCGAGGGGGACTTAGTTTAGGCACACTTGCAAAAAGAGAGGTTTCCGACAGAAACCTATAACAAGCTCAAGATAAAGAAGATTGGACCATGTAAGATCGTGAAGAATATTTCGGACAATTCTTATATGTTGGAGTTGCCGAAGGAATTGAGCATTTCACCTACGTTCAATGTCTCTGATCTATACAAATTTGAAGAAGGTTAAACCAGAAACAATGCAGAAGTGTCGGATATTGACTGGATAGTGTAGATTTCAGGTCGACATGACAGGGAAGAGATTGCTGAAGTATTAGAGGAACACGAAGTTGGACACACTTGAAGTTCGCGGAAGAAGGAATATTTGGTTCGATGGCAAGCTCGTAAGTTGTAGGAGGCGACATTGATTTCAAAAGAGGAATTCAGGAGACTGACGAAGCAGTCGAGTTCTTTTTCACCTGGGGAGTCTGATGCAGGAGGATCAGGGCCTATGCAAAACTATCGAAGATGATCGACATGAGGATGTCGACTAGAGGAAGTGTCAACGACCACTGGTGCAGAAGAGAAGGCTGGAAAGTCGAAGCCAGGAATTCCAGAAGAAGCTATCGATATGAGGTCAACAGGAGTAATACGTCAAGAGTCGACAAGTCGAAGGTTGAAAAATGACAGAAAGCAGTAGAGGCATCGACGGTCGACATGTGGTCGAACGACGACACTGACATAAGCGACATAGAGCCAAGTGTGGAGGAAGGGGAAGACCAACAGCTGTAAAAGAGAAGTAAAGCCGATAGGTTGAGGTTGAAGGATGACGAAGTGCAATATGGTCAAGGCAGGTGATGGGGTCGACAACTGCCACAGAGTCAGAGACGCGTAGAAGTCAAAGCAAAATACTTAGCAATCATTGGAGGTTGTTGAGGAAGTTATGAGTAGTTATGAAGGTGGTTGAAGAGATGCTAGATTTCACCACAGGAAGAGGTTGTGTAGAACGGTCACAGGGCGCTAACAACTGCAGGTCTGCAGAATTAGAGAAGATCGCCGAACATAGAGAAGGACGTCTCGGGAAAGGGAGTGACCTTGGGAGGAACAGTAGCAGGGTAGAAGAGAGGTGTGAAGGCATAGAGGAAGGGATCATTCATCCATTTGTCAACGAGTTCTTTCATTTAGCAGATATCGTGAGAGGGAGGAAGATCGCACACAGCTAAGAACAGACCAGAGAGATAGATTTTCATTTTGTATATTGTAAAGGCTATAGCCGACTAGTTTAGTCACTTTGTATTATTCATTGTAACTGATTCAGTTTTAATATAAGAAGCCTACTTCTTGCATCCAGTTCACATCCAGTCTGTGTGAGCATTTGTGTGTTGTTGTGTGTCATTTTTAAGCAAGAGGGTCCCGACCTACCTGCCTTGCGCCAATTGTCCGCAGTGTCACTGGCTATTGGAGATTAGGTTTGGAGAGGGAAGTTTAGATGTTGGAATAAAGTATGACGGGATAACTAGTCCCATGGATTATTTGGTAATGTGTACTAAGACATGGGATGATATACCTAATAAGGAGTGGGCCCATATGTTTATCCATACACTGGATACTATACCCATAAATTGGTATATATCATTGGAACTTTGACAAGGCAGAGCAAATTGGGATGTTCTAGCCATGAATTTCAAAAGGATGTTCAGTTATGAAGATGAGAGTCCAACAATGGATGTAGCATTACAAGTCATTAAGGCCAAAATCTTTGAAGAAGTACCAATACCATTATCTAAGGTGCCAAAATGGACTGTGACACTTGAGAAAGCTCTAGAATGCTACAATATTATTGGGGACCCAGATGATGATCCGAGAGATGTGCACATCCCAGAAATAGAAGGAAGCCAAGACTTGGAAGGTCCTAAGATTACATCTGATAAATTCTTGCAACCATTAATGATAAAGAAGATAAATATTGGTTCAAACGAACATCCTAAATTTGGTAATATTGGAGACTATTAGGATGATGAGACTATTGGTAAACTAATTGACATACTACATGATTACCAAGACTTGTTTCCTACTAAGTTTTCAAAAATGAAGGGAATTGTTGGGATTTGGGAGAAATGAATATCCCACTAAAAATTGATGCAAAACCCATTAAGCAAAGACCTTATAAATTGAATCCCAGATATAAAGAAAAAGTGAAAGTTGAGATGGAACGGATGTTGGAAGCAAAGATCATTGAGCCTGTAGAAGAGTTTAAATGGATTATCCCAATGGTGGTTCAAGACAATAAAATTGGTGAAATTCAAATTTGTGTAGACTTGAGAAAATTGAATGATGCATGTTTGCATGACCCATTTCCTACACCTTTTATGTATGAATTGTTAGAAAATGTTGGTGGTCAAGAAGCTTATTCATTTATTGATGGGTTTTCTGGTTACCATCAGACTCTCATGATTGCTAAGGAGGATTGACATAAAACCACATTTTCCACTCAATGGGGTTTTTTTTCAGTACGCAGTGAAGCCATTCGGGTTAAAGAATTCCCCAACTATCTTTTCTAGAGTGGTCGTTGCAACGTTTAGGGAGTTCATTCATAAATTATTGGAGGTATATTTCGATGACTGTATGGTTTATGGGTTGCTAAATAATGATATTGATAGCCTGAGATTGATGTTAGATCACTGTAGACAATATCAAATATATTTAAATATAAATAAATGTATCTTTTGTGCTCTATTTGGTAAATTGTAGGGACATGTAATTTGTAGACATGGCATGTTGATGGACCTTGCGGAAATAGCTATCATAGTAGATATACCACCACACATCAATACGACAATTGAGCAAAAATTTGGGACATACGGGTTACTTCAGGAAATTTATTAAAGGATATGGGAATATTACAACTCTGATGGAAAAACTGTTAAGGAAAGACATTAAGCTCCATTGGAATGAAGAGTGTCAGCAGAGCCTCAACACATTATGTCATGTCCCCATTTTGACATCACCACGGAGTTCCATGTACCCTCCCTAGTGATCCTTGATCACCCTCCTAACCCATTTGTTCCATGGGTCATTAAATAATTAATTAGGAACATATTTCTTAATAAATGTTTTTGGAATTAAATAAAGTTGGGTGGAATAACTAGTTGCACATGTAATTATTATTTTTATTATTATTCACGAAAGTATTATGAACATATAATATTAGAAGAGTCCAAGAAAGCACATAAGGATTATTTGGTTTGAAAAATGTTTCCAAAAAATGATAATGGAAGAAAGAAGAAAGCTAGATGAAAGCAGGGCAAGAGCAAAAAATGCAAAAAAGCACGACAGGTAGGAAAAACAGAGAAAGAAGGAAACTCAGAAAAGAAGAAAGCGTGCAAAAAGGAAGAAAAGTTCATAAAATAAGAAAGAAGAAGTAAAGCAAGAAAAAGAACTGAAAAAGCAGGTAAAATCCAATGAAAAGTAGAAAAAAGCAGAGGAAAAGCAGAAAATAGAAAAAAATCAGGCTAAAAGCAAGAAAGGTTGCACAAAGCAAGTAATTGACAAGTTTACTAAAGAAGGTGCTTGGATGAGCTAGGGACCACATACCACGAATTTAATGACTTTCATAAGAATATATAAAATCTATAAAAAATAAATAAAGAACACCATTCACATCTTATGACAGTTTAACTTTTGCATTGAGAAAGCTTTGAGCTTCTCTAGGCTTTGGAGATGCACCCTTAGCCAACTGTGGGAGATGTGCCCCATAGTAATTGTTCCATTATTATTCTTATCAGATAATGTACATCCATTAGAGCCTAATTTTAAGGTCTGAACAATCATACATCCCGAAGAATTCAAGTCTCCATATTTGGTGCAAAGATTGGTGCAAGATCGTTGAGGATTTGTGTTGGTATTCATCTAGAGAAGAGATCAATTGGAGTAATTGCACCCTGTGAGATATATAAGTTGTATTTAAATCCTCCCATGATATATATTATTTTCATTCTCATCCTATGTTTGTTATCGAGTGCATCCAACATTTATTTCATGCTCCCATTGAAGAATTATGATCCATTGTTGTAAGATCTCAAAGATTGAGGACAAGCTATAAAGTCTGAGTTATGAATTCCTTATAATGCTGCTAATAAAATATGATCCTGATTTATTCTATTCGTATTAATGTATTTGAGATCATATATATGTTTTTACACTGAATTTTGGAACCTCATGGTTGTTAGTACTTCTCTATTTCAAGGCTAGTTCTTTAAGCATTAAAAATTGACTAGTTTTGATGTAATTGATACAAAAATACATCTAAGGGTACAAATACGATTTTGTTAGTAATTGAAGGTCCTTAATACCTTTTTGAGGCCATACCAAGCCTTATACTCATATTTGTAACCTCCTAATCCTTTTTGGAAAAGTCAGAATCAAGACAAGGTGAACAATCCTAGGTAGCACACTTCCTCTTTTGACCTCCAAATATTGTTATATCTTCTCTAAACCCTAGTATATTTTGTATATCAATATATTAGAGGGTAGAAATAGGTCATCCAGATCCATATTGTTCCCTAATACTGTGTAAAGGATATAGCCTGCATATGTTGGTGTACTTAGGAAGCCTTGGAGTAGACTTCAGCGACAACTGATTTCGAAACATAAAAGGTCCCAGTACATTGTGCATAGGATTCATAAGCAATATTATGCATGCTTTTTTTCTTCTGCACACTTTTACTCACTCTGATCAGATCCAGAAAAGTATGATTGTGAAGTTTGGGTGGGTTTAGCTATGTTCAGTACTAGTTTACCCAATTCTAGTTTTAATAACTAGTCTCCAGTCTTGCAAATTTTTGATTTAAAATTTTGTGCTTTACTTAATATTCTTAAGTCTGATTTTGGGATATTACAATGGTATCAGATCACTTTCCTCTACTTCTGTGGAAATTAATCTCTCTCAATTTGAAGAAGTTGCATCCATCATACTAGTACCATCTAGTGATATTTTCGAATGGGATGATGAGGAAGCATCATGTTCCAATGATGATGTTATTTATGATGTTGATAGACTACAGAAGGTGCATGAGGATGATGAATCCTTGTATGAATTTGTGTGCATACAGAATAAAAGGTCAAATCGACGAGATTTTAGTATTATGGATGGTAGAGTCTTCTATGGGGGAAAGCTTCTTGGAGTCAATCCTTTTGAGTATCTCATAGAATACCAGACAATGAGGAAAGAAAGCGAGGAGGTCTTATGTTACACATAATTTTCATTATTTGTTCACGACCATGTGATTACATGTTTCCATAATCATTAAATCCACATCCATGATTAATGATCCTTAATTATGTTTTCCCTACAAATAACACTTTTTGTGACATTGACGCGCTTTGCTTTGTTAGCAACATGCGTCGAATTCCATCAACACACTTTTCTCTACTGTCAGCCCACGTCGATGACTCAGTTTGTATCCACATCAACTCACATCAAGATCCTTTGGCGTAGGTTGCTCTATGTCCAAGTCACATCGCTGTCTGTACATGCATAAAAAGAGGTTTTCGAGAAGTCTCTAGAAAAAAATCTTATCTAGATGAGATTTCCTCCCTATTTGCTAGGATCTCACTCAAATTCCTCACTTTTTGGGATCATACCTCATCCATTATACCTAAAGATATCATATCTCCTCTATCCATATTGTCCTATAAATTCAAGTATTATATTGTCCTATAAATTCAAGTATTGGCCATGGGTGAGGGGAGGAGAAATTGAGAATATAATTTTGCTGGAGAAATTACACTCATTAGATCCTTATCCTTCCTTCATTAAAGTGACATATTGGAGCAAATAGGAATCCATTGGAGAGGAGATACGACACCAAGGCTTAAGTTGTTTTACTCTTTACCATTTCTGTTAATACAATACTACATTTCATTTCCCATAAATGGTTTTTTATTCATTTATTTGTATATATCCTTGGTCATATATATAACTTAATATAATCCTAGATCTAGTTTTCCTCTTGCGTTGATTGGATTACATGTCTTGTAGGTGCTTCTTATAAATGGATGAGCAAGCTTGCTGGAGCATTAGATCATTGAAGATGACTAACGGTCAAAGGTATGTCTTCTATATTTCAATTTTTGATTGGATCAAGTTAGGGAAATGTATGTATGATTGCTTGCTTTGTTCTAGTTTAGTGATTAAACTAGAGAGGTCAACTTATGTCCGCATTTGCAGGCTAGTCCTGAAAACAAGTTTGGTGACCAGATTGGCGACTTTGCTCTCTACATCTATTTCTTTTTCTTTGCTCATATTTTTCTTAGATCGTGTCACTTTTTGATATGGATCTACTTTTATAGAGTCATTGGGTCATCCAGATTACTCCTGGCACCCTAGGTCCACTAAAAGTTTTTGATTTCAGGGGTTTTGTATCTTTCATCTTTGAAAAAAATCACTTTTGTAAGCTCGATGCGCTTTACCGTTGATACACATGAGTGCGCCATCAACACACATGGGTAGTGTATTAGACCGTGTTGACCCAGAAAGATGCACTTTGTTGTACTAACAGACTGCGTCGTATTGCAAAATTTTGTAGAAGGGCCTTTATCTCTGCTAAGACTTGGACCTAGGCATCTTATGAGTTTATGTCAATGTTTGTATTTTCCCCAAATATCTGTTTCTATTTTTATTCTTGGAATTGGGAGTAGTGTGCTTTCTCATTGAGTCTTTATAGTCAAGAATTTACTTACTTTGCTTTGAGAGAGTTTCTTCTCTTGCAAGAATGACTAGTCTTTTGGACCTATAGAAGCCTCTAATTTGCTTGGTTTTAAGTCTTAAAACATTCGAAAGTGTGTTGTTGTACCAACCATTTCTAGTGTAAGTTTGGATGGTATTGTTGTATGATTTGAGATTGATTGCTTGGGTGGATACTTTTTGTTTTCAAAAGTTGCAAAAATCTCTTGAAGTGAGCTGAGTCATATTTGGATTTGATTGAACATAGTGTTAAAAGGAATTGGGTTTTCATTCTCTTCATATTTTAAGTGTAGTTCTTTGATTCATTGAGAAGATACATTTTTTGGATCTTGGATAATTGTTTGAAAAAATTGAAAGAGTTAAGAATTTTCCATGTTTTCTTCCTTTTGATTTTCTAAAAGTATAGAGAAGAAGTCTTAGATTGATCATAAAGTTTATATTTTTAAGTATTTTTGATAATTAGTGCATGTTCCAAATATCTCTAAATTGGTCCTTTTAACTCCTTTGCTTCTTCGTTTGAAATTGAGGTGTTTTGCAAATTAAAGGATTCCATTGTTCTTTTATTTTTTATTTACATCGTCAAATATATTTTGAAGAAACAAAAAGAAATTTTTTGGTTTGGTGTTATTTTGGTATCATTGGATTTTATTGAAAGAGTGTTATTCACTTATGTGTTTTGGTTTTTCTTAAGGAGAAACGTGAAAGGATAGTATTGCATTTCGGGGTAGATTTTAATTATTTCAATAAAAGAAGAAAGATCTCTCTCCTTTCCTTAGATAGTTTTCATTGAAAAATAAAAGACTTGCATCTCATTTATCTTATTCATGCATATTGGTTTGAGTCTACACCTCATGCATCCACTTAACCGTACAAGATAAAATCAAGTGCTAGTCTAAGTTAAAATCTTTAGAAACTCGTGTGATAGGTTAGAGACTTTTGCCATCGTTTTTAAGCGTGGCAGGTGTTATTCTTTTCCTGCACTGCATCCCGAGGGCTTGCAGTTCTTCCACGTACTATTCGGTATATCGAACGACCTTTCACGTACCTAAGGGTATATAGAAAGGTACTTCACGTAGTCGAAGGTATATAGGAAGGATCCTGTCAAATGGTTGTGCATTAGACAACAATACTATGGATTGGATCTCCCATGTACCTTGTGTATATTGGGAGACCCCACTAGGATCCCAAAACCATCCAAGTCAACCATTGGTTTTCTTGATGTTTCAATACATAGAGAACAGGACTCAGGGATCTACTATGCACGTACTATTAAGTAGTCGGGTAATACGGTCAGGGGTACAATCCTAATTCTCCCTAGTTAGTGCTTTGAAATATTGGGTCGAGTATTACTATTGGACCTTGCAGTATATCACGAGTTGCGACGCCTTGACACTCTTGTGAGGATCTAGCTCTTTATCCCACTTGTCACATAAGTTTGCTTGCATCTTTAGCTTGAGTAGGACTTGAAGTGTGTTTTTCCATAGAAGACTCTTAGGAGGAGACTTTCATCAGCCATTCTGGGTAAGAAACTCTTAAGTATATCCCATAGAATACAAAACTTGCAACTTGAATACCCTCTCATCGGGGAAGGAATCACAGGGGAAGATATGGACCAACCTACTACAACTGGTTCACACAAAGAAGGACTTCCAGTTATTGAATCAGGAAGGGATTTTTCTTTTCCTGTAAATCCTCCCATCATTGATCCCATGGGACAAATGGTGGTGGAACAACCTTCTTCGCATGACAAATATTTCCACCATTCACTTGAAGGACACCTTGGAGCCATTGATTGGATATTCAATCGACCTTCAGATGACCCGATAACGACTACTTCCGGTCCAACTGCTTAATTTTGGGGGACCTTCCTAGGGCAAGTTATTTATGATTTTGATTCACCGTCGACTGTGGAGACACCTCCACCTCCGCGTCTTACCGGATTCGTCTTGAATTTATTTTTTTCAGACCACTTCAAGATACTGTATCTTGCTTACAGATATTTCAAGAACGGGTAAGGTTCCATAGTTCCCCTTCCGAGTCCAGTTCAGAAGTAGTGAACCCAACATACCATTCTCCCATGTATTATTTTTCTTTTCCTTCACCAGGAATGTATGTGCCCAACATGACCTCCTGCGAACCAAGCCAACCATATCTTCCATCTGTTTCAAATTTGGTCAGTTCTAGACATCTTTTGACCTCAATGACTGGGGGGAACCTTCAGCCACTATTAAATTCATGACTAGAAAACAACCTTCGAGACAAATTATGATCGGAGGCCACCCTCTAGTTAGGGGTCAAAATATGGCCTCAATGAAACCTATGGTCAGTGGTCTGATTACGGGGAAAAATTTGGTGGGTATTCAAAATATAACTAGGGGGGAACCTCTAGTTAGTGGACAAAACCTAAATGGGGGGAAACCTCTAGTTAGGAGACAAAATCTAACTGGGGGGAAGCCTCTAGTTAGTGGAAAAAATGTAAGTGGAGGTAAACCTTCGTGTATGACAAGTATAATATGACTCAGAGTTCACCACCAACCACGGGATAACCTTCCTTGGAACATCAAATGTGGGGACCAACTATATGGGCTCAAACCGCATGGGGTTACACATAACTGGGTAATCATAAGACCCCAAAAAAACAAACACCCCATGGGGGAATCATAATTTTCCACCGAATGGAATCCCAGCCAGCGACCCACCCTCTCCCCCAACACTACCCCCACCACCTGTCCCACCTTCACCGCCACCACCTGTCCCACCTCCACCCCCACCATCTGTTCAACCCCCTCATTCGGGAGGAGGACCCTGATCGGGTCCACCTCCTAACATGGGAGGAACCCCACCATATGGCAAACCCTCTATGGGGAGACCTTATGATCAATCGATCTATGGTCCTACTGGTACTCAAATGTCGTTACAATATTACCAGTACCTGCATCCAAACCGACAGTTACCATTTATGGCTACACTAGATCTGTCGGATTTGTCACGTTTGACCAAATATCCCATTCAACATGGCATGAATTGGCCACCCATTTCTATGAAGCTTCCATCGGACATACCCAAGTCTGATGGAAAACCCGACGAGGATTCCAAAAACCACATGATGACATATTACTTGTGGTGTTCCTCAAACTTGTTAATGAATGATTCTATCCATTTGAGGCTCTTTCAAAGAACCCTCACCGACACGGCCTCCAAATGGTATATCGAATTACCACCACACTCTTTCGCAAAATTTTTATCCTTGGATATGGATTTTCTTACGCATTTCCAATTACCAATCCGCTATGAAAATGACACGAATCTTTTAACTTCGCTCCATAAATCTACCTCCACTCATATTTATGATCATATTCATGAATGGAGGAGAATACGTCATCTCATTAAGGCTCCCATGTTGGAACAATTATTGGCTGATTGGTTTACCAAATCATTTTTTCCTATCATAGCCAAAGATGTCGCTATGGGAAGGGAAGTTACAGAGGAAAAAGCCATTGCACGTGCCTAGTACCTAGAATTAGTCTGTGCTCAATCTAGCACTTTATATGACATTATTCCCAATTCCCCTCACCCCACATATGACCCAGTGAAACCATATATGAGATCACATGCCGATGGCATAATTGGTTCCATAAAAACCCATCCTGCCACCCAATCGATTGGATCACAAAGCCATACGATTTCAACTTCAAATCTGTCACACGTTGGTAATAACACCAACTATTCACCCAGTCCTGGTCCCACCACAGAGCTGAATTCAGTCTAATCCGATTCATCTCATAAAACCAGTGGTAAGAATAAAAAAAATGAAAATCCAAGAAATATTCTAACTAACAGGACCAAAAACCCACTCAAGACTCTACTAATGCAAGCCAAAACAGAAGGCTAAATATCCATGTCTATTGTGCGGTGATGACCACTTCATGAAATAATTCCCACATCATGAAGAAGTCCAGAATTTCCTAAAAAGAAACCCTCAACCCGCATTTTTAACAGACCCCTTCCCCACACAACAACAATAGATGGTTTCACAACAACCAACTCCTTCACAAGGAGAAACATCCATGACCGCTCATGTTCTTGTGATGCGTACTGAAATGGTTAAATTATCTACCAGAGAAAACATGTACAATTATGTTCCAGATAAACAATCTAATGAAGGTCATGATACAAAATCCTCCACATCCACATCCACTATCCCTCGTAGACAAGGTCCTTTGACCATAGAAAAACTGATATTAGATGAAACATTGCATCCACCCAAAAGAACAATCCGAAAAGCGATTTTCAACACCAACGCTCAGGCCACTCAAAACTATAATATTGTGGGAGATCTAGCCTAGGAACCATGTACCATGTCGACAATTGAAGTCTTACAAAACTGTCCTAATCAACGTAAGACTCTACTATCTTCTATTGGAGTAGTAGAATAATCTAATACCATAATATTTAGATTGGAATACTTTAAGCCAGGGATTTCCCACCGACTGGCATTCCAAATCATTACCAATGCCATTGGGAAAAATATCCATCGTACTATTTTAGACGAAGGAGCCTCTACTTCCATAATGTCCTTGTCCTATTGGAGAGACATTAGTTCTCTTGAACTAAATCATTCTCCTACCACTCTGAAAGCATTTGGCAGATGTGGATTCCAACCACACAGGATTTTACAATCCTTAGCAGTCGAATTAGGAGGCAAGATTGTTTCCATTAACATGGAATTAGTCGCAACACCATTGGATTACAAATTATTGCTTTATCGAAATTGGTTTTACGCTATGAATGTAGTTGGATCTTCTACCTTCCGCATTGTGTAGTTTCCCCATTTTTTACGGACAATCTACCAAGAGCAGAGTCGAAGCCTGATCTCCCTAGCTCAATGTGAGTCTAGAACAAATCGAGATAGAATATAAATCACTTTCCTAGATATAATTAGAGATCAAGGAACTAGAAGCTTTACCTTTCAGATCGCTGATCCTTTTCCCTTGAATGTTTCTCCAAGCTCGATGGTCTTTAGATCCAAGCTGTAAAACCTGTCAAGACAACACAACAACAAAACACGAGTAAAATGCACCTTAACAATAATACATCTATGTAAGCAGTTAAGCAATAGAACTACACAAGACATCATTAACACAATGAGATTTGGTGGAAAGCACTTATATTATTGTATTAAAAGGGAAATGCATAGGATGAAAAGATTACAACCAATGACTTAACATAGCAACCCTTCTCTGATCAATCCAATGCCAAAGCCTCCCAAGGAAGTGTGAGTCTCCCAATAGATGAGTAGATATCTCTCCTAGACTGATTTCACCAACATGTAGATACTATAGACTTCCTCCATTTGGTATGGGAATGAGCTTCACTTCTATAGGACTAAGTGGATAAGTTAGGTTGAGATATTTTAGGAGAGAAGTAGAGGATCCTTCCAAGAGGTTAGAAAACGAATTCCAGCTTCCCCAAAGGATAGGGATATGGATACACATCAGCTACCTTTGAGAATGGGCTTGAAGAATCTATTTTAGTCAATTAAATGACATCGTCATAGGCTACAAGAGGACAACCTGGGATGTCGCAGGTTGCATTAGGACAACCTACGACGACCTCTCAAAACCTAGTATAAAAGGGTTTGCATCTTGATCCAGGAGGATATTGGTGGCCACCAGCCTATTCCACTTGGACCCCCACCATTGTTTCTTCAGTTTTTCAGTTTCCTTAATTGTAGCACAATTTACTATTTTTGGCAGTTTTCAGGTCCTAAACGTCCAAAGCCGTTTTGAGGCCCTAAACAACATTTTTTCAGCATCTGATGGTCAGGCAAATATGAGTATGCTTTGGACTTGATATTTCCCCTTTTTGGATGTAGTCCTTCGATAGATATTTCTAACAATGTATCATGTGCATCAAACATAGGTAGTATGCCAAAGTTACGACCCCAGGAAATTGATGTACCAAGTTACCCAACGGGGCCCATATTCTGGCGTTTCAGCTTCTAGGGTTAGGTTTTCAGATGTGTAGAGTTTCCCTTGTTTCTCAATAATATATAGGCCTTCGAGCCTCATTGTAACACAGAGTTCAGAGGCATGTAGCCGCCACATCTCTTCTCAGAGATAAGCTACCAGCACTCTAGCTAGTTTATTTCCATTTTGTATGCAAACAAGTTTCAATTCTTTGAGCAATGAAATGAAGTGTTATTTTCACTGCATCTTTGTTTGTATGGGTATTAGTGTATTCTGTTGCATTCTTGCGTAAATTCATATCAGTGGTATCAGAGCAATATACTCTTTCTCGATCCTTCTTTGCATGTCCCCAACGAGGGTGGGATATAAGGAGTTAGGGCTCGATCTGGTTGAACATTTGCAAGATCAGCCTCTCAAACCCGAATGGCCGCCCATGGGGGATGAAAAGAAATATGAGGGCGCAGAATATCCTCTCAAAATGTTGCTCAAGGAGGCCCTTGAAAAATAGAGGAACGCGATGATGGATAACTTCGCCTAGATCCTCCAATGACTTCCCACTGGCGGTGCATCTACATCTAGAAGCCACTCTGGAGGCGCAACCCCTTTTAAGGTACAAGTAAACTTTGACATTACCATATTTAATGGCCAAATAGATGCAGACACGGTAGATAGATGGTTGAATCTATTAGAAGGATATTTTTCAGTTCATGACTTTTTCGACCGGGAAAATATTACTTTTTCACTACTCAAAGCCACCCCGCATGTCAAGGACTAGTGGGAAACCTACTGTGCGAGAAAGGACGAGGAGGAACCCTCTCTATTCTTAGTCGTAGCCACTTGGAATTATTTTCGAGATGCCATAAAGGAACAATACTATCCCGTGGGGAGCTATGAGGACAAGTACATACAATGGACTACACTACGGCAGCAAAGAGATCAAGATGTGCATGAGCGGACGAATCTGTTCCATACCCTGCGCACCAAGTTGGGTAACAAAGATTCAGAGAAACATTTGGTGCTGAAGTACCACAGTTGTCTGCACAAATACATTCAGGAGGAAATGGAGTTCCTTGACATCTCCTCACTTGGTACAGCATACCGGTATGCTGCAAAAATTGAGCAAAAATTCAAACAGAAGAAGCGAGACTTTGTGTCTACGAATTAGGTGCAAGCGAAAGGTGCCCCCAAACCGCAGAACCAAGGACAAATCCAAGGCATGGCGACTCAAGACAACTTTCCAAAGCCGCAAGCAAAGAGCAACACTGCGAAGCCAAAGAAGGAAGCAGGAAAGTGGTGTAAGTTCCATAAGAGCCCCACTCACAACACAAGTGAGTGTCGGACCAAGCAGTCACTAGTGGTCGAGATAAAGGCTTCTGAATCAGATGCATACTCTGACACTGAATAATAACCCAAGAAGGGGAATGATAGAGGGAAAAAGATTTTCGATGTAGAGCCCAATGCCACCGTTGCCACCACGAAGATCCAAAAGGAAGAACGAGAAGATTCAGAGGAGGAGGAGCGTCTCTTCCACTCCCAGATGTGGGTAAAGGGTTCCCCACTACAGTTTATTGTCGACAGTGCGAGCCAAAAGAACCTCATCTCAGTAGAGGTCATGAAGCAGTTTGTATTTCTGACCACAACACACCCGCATCCGTACACCATCAGGTGGCTTCACCAAGGATGGAAATCTCCGCGTCAGCCAGCAGTGCCGCTTTCCCTACGGCATCAAGCCCTTCACCGATGAGGTATTATGTGACATTGATACTCTTGATGTTTGTGATGTATTATTAGGCCAACCATACTTATGGAAGCGGCATGCTGTGTATGATTCCTGGCCTCGTGCTGTTATTATTATGTTGGGAAATAAGTTGTACAGGATACCAGAGGTACCACCGCCTGCCACTATCTCTTTGGTTACTGCAAAACAATACAGTAAGCTCATTTCCAAAACTGGGAAATTTGTTTTCTTGATGATCCGCCCTTAGGGAAAGAAGAAGATTGTGGCCATGACCTCCAAATAGGGCTCCTCCACCCAACAACAACAAATGGACAACATCATGGCGGAGTACCAGGACATGTTCACCTGACCCATAGGGGTGCCTCTGCACTATTAGGTCAAGCACCCCATCGATCTGACCCCAAGTGCACTGTTGCCCAATGGACCGATCTATCGATGCTTTATTCTAGATAACGATGAAATCAAGAGGCAGATTCAGGAGCTGCTGCAGAAGGGTCACATCCATCCAAGTTCATCACCCTGTGGTAGCCTGATCGTGTTGGTATAGAAGAAGGATGGGAGTTGGAGATTCTGTATTGACTATCGGGAGCTGAACAAGATCACTATCCGGAATAGGTACCCGATCCCCCGGATTGATGACCTCCTAGACCAACTTAAAGGGGCGAGATATTTTAGCAAGATCGACTTAAAGTCCAGGTATCACCAGGTACCGGTCGAACCGACCGATGTGTGGAAGACTGCCTTCAAAGCCAAGGAGGGCCTTTTTGAATGGTTGGTCATGCCTTTCAGGCTGATGAATGCTCCCGCAGCCTTCATGAGACTGATGGACGACATCTTGTGGCCTTTCACCAACTCATTTGTAGTAGTGTACTTGGATGATATCCTGATCTTCAGCCAGACTTGGGAAGAGCACCTCCACCACATCCGACAGGTCCTCCAAACACTGTGGAAGCACAAGTTGTGTGCCAATTTGGACAAGTGCACTTTTGGCATGACCCAGGTTCAGTATCTGGGATACATTATTGATGAGTGTGGGGTGCATGTGGATCCAACCAAGATCCAAGTCATTTGGGATTGGCCAACCCCAACCACTCTAACAAAGCTTTGCATCTTTTTGGGTCTTGCTAATTTCTACCGCAGGTTCGTGTTGGGATTCTCTCGTATCACTTGGCCCTTGAGTCAAGTCACCAAGGGAGGAGCGAAATCAAAATTCTTCTGGTCAGAAACTAAATAGAAGGCATTCGTAGAGCTGAAACATTGCCTCTGTTGTGCCCCAGTTCTCACATTACCAGACTTACAACAACCATTTGAGATCGAGGCAAATGCCTCTGACTATGCTATTGGGGCAGTCCTTACTCAACAAGGGCATCCAGTGGCATATCACAGCGAGACACTGTCCGACACAGTCCGCAAATATCCCACTTATGACAAAGAGATGTATTCCATTGTACAGACTTTCCGACAATGGAATCATTACATTTTGGGGAAGGAAATGATCATCCACACAGACCATCGACCCCTGTAGTTCATACAGACACAAGGGAAGTTACAGAATGATCACCATCAGAAGTGGTCCACATATCTACAACAGTTTCATTTGAACATCAAGTACAAGAAGGGCAGTAGACTGCCTCAACCGACCACCGATCGTAGCGATAACCATCGTGCTCAACTCTTGTGGGCACGAGACTTCTGATTGGATGCTTCTCTACAAGAGCGGTCCAAAATTCAGCCACACATATAAGAGGCTCTTGGAGGGAAACCAAGTTCCAAATTTTCACCTCTAGGATGCACTACTATGTCACATGGGACACCTTTGTGTTCCTTCAAGTAAGCATGCCAAGATGATTTGGGAAGCACACTACAGTCGGGTCGCTAGGAATTTTGGGGTCGAGAAAACAATGGCATTACTGCAGAAGTACTTCTATTGGCCGAACCTTCGACAGGACGTTAGAAAGTACATCCGATCCTGCACTGCTTGTGTCATTTCCAAACCATCCATCAAGAAGCAAGGCCTCTATACTCTGTTACCTACTCCTAATCGACCTTAGGAATCCATCTCCATGGATTACATGTCAAGCCTTCCTTCCACTAAGCACGGCAATGACTGTGTGTTCGTGGTCGTTGACAGATTCTCAAAGATGGCCATAATGGCGGCTTGGAAGAAGAATATCATAGCAGAAGCCACTACTAAACTCTTCTTTGAATGAGTGTGGGTACACTTTAGGATCCCATACTCTATCATCTCAGATCGAGACAGAAGGCTCCTTCATACATTCTGGTCCATCCTATGGTCAATGCTAGACACGAAGCTCACAAAGTCCACAGCTTTCCATCCCCAAACTGATGGCCAGACAGAGGTCATCAACAGGATGATCATCCACATTTTGCACATGTGCAACTCAAATCATCCACGCACATGGGATGAGAGCCTCCCCTATGTACAACATAGCTATAATCGGTCCCTCCATAGTTCAACCGACCACAACCCCTTTTAGGTGGGCTTGGGATTCCAACCACTATGTCCCATTGACGTAGCAATGCCATTTGCAACTACTCAGACTGATTCGACTCATGTACAGTCTGAATTTTCCAAGGTGGACAGCTTCATTGAGCGCATTCAGCACATTCTCCAATAGCTTCATGACATATTGGACAGAGCCAATGCTAAGTACAAGCAGTGACATGATCAGCATCGGGTGCAACACAACTTCCAGGTGGGTGACAAAGTGTGGCTACATTTGCAGAAGGAACACCTCGTTGGACCCCACTGCAAGCTTCTCCTGCTCTGATATGGGCCATACACCATCACCAAGGTTGTTGGGGACAATTCCTTCGAGCTCAGTATTCCACCATTCCTTGGTCTACACCCAGTGTTCAATGTGGACCACCTTCGACCCTACTTTCCACCTCGTTTGGACACCTCAGACGTGGTAGAAAAACTCACACCAACAAAGTTAAACCCAGACTACATGGAACAAGCCATAATTGATCAGATTATGGAAACATAGATCAAGAACACCCACCAGCAGAAGATCCAGCTATATCAATTTGTCAAAGCAGGCCAACTCCTTCACCAGGGAAAGTGGCTCACCAGGGACCAAGTTCAGCAGAAGTTTCCTCATCTCATGGAGGGACTCAACATAATGGGGACCATTGCTTCCTAATGGGGGAGGAATGATCTAGGAGGATATTGGTGGCCACCCGCCTATTCCACTTGGACCCCCACCATTTTTTCTTTAGTTTTTCAGTTTCCTTAATTGTAGCACAATTTACTATTTTTGGGTCCTAAACTTCCGGAGCCGTTTTGAGGCCCTAAATGACATTTTTTCAGCATCTAATGGTTAGGAAAATATGAGTCCATTTTGGACTTAACCATTACCGTTAATGGATGTATTCCTTCAATAGATCTTTCTAACGATGTATCATGTGCGTCAAACGGAGGTAGTATGCCAAAGTTACGACCCCAGGAAATTGATGTACCAAGTTACCCAATGGGGTCCATTTTCTGGCGTTTCACCTCCTAGGGTTAGGTTTTCGGATGTGTAGGGTTTCCCTTGTTTCTCAATAATATATAGGCCTTTGAGCCTCATTGTAACACATATTTCAGAGGCATGTAGCCTCCACATCTCTTCTCAGAGATAAGCTACCAGCACTCTAGCTAGTTTATTTCCATTTTGTATGCAAACAAGTTTCAATTCTTTGAGCAATGAAATGAAGTATTATTTCCGCTACATCTTTGTTTGTATGGGTATTTGTGTATTCTATTGCGTTCCAGCATAAATTTGGATCACATCTCTTCCAAATGGATGACTTAGTCAGAGGAACTTTAGGGATGTTTACACTGAGTCTCAGGGTAGCAAGATTTAGGTGTAATAGAATGCCCCCCAAAGCATGAAGTTGTTGAAACTTGACAGGTGAAATGATTTGACAGAAGGAATGGAAATGGACTTGTCGGACGAAGGATGCTGCTATAGTACAACTGACTCTGAGCACACAGTCTCATATGATGTACAACATGGTTGCTGACCAATACAATGCAGATCCATGGTAGTAAAGAATTGACTGAACATAATCATGGCTACTAGACACAAGCATAGATCCATGACGAGATGATAACACAACCACGACAAATACAAATGCGGATCGGTGTAATATGACTCAAAACAACCTCCATTGCAACCTAGGTAAAACATGACTCCCTAGGGTCTTCAAGTCAAACCCGCAATGATATGAATCTATCCATGTGATTACAAATGTCTTGACGTCGAACATGGTAGAAACCACTTGATTACTGGTCATTGATGTATACCGTTAACAAGCACAAGGGAAATCACCATTGATGTCAATGATTCCCAAGGTATCACAGTACACACCACTGAGCATGAATTAATGAGTTGAAGTCGAATGCTCAACTAAATATTTCAATGAAGATTCAATGATGTAAACTCATGTCGAAAGCGAGGTAACCTACCATTGAGGCATGTAGGCCCAAGGTACTTGATTGGTTTCTAAATTCAAACCTCGGATGATGATTTGAAGTTGACAAGGATGAATCCGTCGAAGGAGGGCCATGATGAATCCCTCATCATCGACACGAAACTCGATAACATATGTCTGGAGTAGATCAGATTGTACAGTAACATGCAAGGATGACTCATAGTAGACTGACATGATGGAAGGTGTACTAACTGCAGATAATGAGTAGTGAAAGTATTCTTGAACATGGGCATGGAATGACTTGGCAATATTGACTTGACGAGTATGATGCCAACTCCTAATGCAACTGATGATGGAAGTGTTCTTTGCATGAACTAAAGAGTAACAAGACTCAGGGAATAGGAAAAACTCGAGGACAAATGGATGACCCAAGTACTGTATGCAAATGAAAATGAGTGCCATGTTCAAGAAATGACTAGGTACTGCCACTGATAAATGTGTAATACAAAAGCTTTCATTTTTCCCATAGTGAATGATGAGTGCCTCATGTGTTTTTTACGAGCTTGATGAGGGTAACCAGATGCTTCGTATAGCTTATCTCATAGATGAGTCCAACCCCAAATGTTTTCTGAACCTAGGAGAGGATGGGTTTGTCCCATGACGGGCCCTTCAATGTGAAAGTTTAATGAGTCCATAGAAGGGAAACTCGGTTGTCATTTCATGTTTAGAGAGTCTGAAAATAACTAAAGAAGACTCCAAAAAAGGGGTAAACTATCACCAGGGAGATGACCATTCAAATACTTTAACAAGCATGAACGTGACAAGTTCGCTTGGTAATATTTTCGTATTTCGAGAACCTAAAAAGAGCTTAAAGATAGACTCTCGGGGGGTCCTTTTCCATAGGAGTTTAACGAGCCCGGAAAAGTGATAAATCGTAACTCAATAACTTATTCTCATGGTTTTAGGAGCACGAGAAAGAACAAAGAGTAAGCTCATCATCATTAAATAATCAAAATCAAACGGATGAAAAATAATGAGAGAATATCCAAGAGGTTGTTCATACCTGAGATGATCGCTGCAATGTGAAAACGACGCAAATGGTACACTTAATATCTCCTGCATGCTTGAAAACTAGGCCAAACAGTCAACCGGGTATTCAAATGCAATAAAAATGATCCAAACTATAGCAAATAACCCAAAGAGCATCTAGATTTGAAAAAGAATATTCCCTTTTTGTTTAGAAATAGAAAAAAATGACCAAATATAGTTACCATTGTTTATTTGCCAAATTGGGGAGGAGCAAACAACCATTTGGAGCAGAATTTCATTCACCGATTGCCGGAGCTACGAGGAACCATTTCATGAGCCATTTGGAGCAGGTAACCCTAAATCTCATCCAACATATTTCAAGTGGTTTAGAATTTCAATTTTTGTCCATTTTTTAGGATTTTTGAGTTGATTTGTGGGGAGTTTGTGTGCCCTCGGATCGTTGTAGGTCCCCCTTACAGGAACTGCGACGAACCCCGGTTGTCGCAAAGCCTGCAAGGGTGTCTTTCCATGATGTCACCTTGTCTGCAAGGACGAGGTGCGACGGTGGAAATGTCCATGTACAACTCAAAACCTAGCCCAAGAGAAAAAGTTTTAATGGCTGGAGTGAGCTCTAATGATGTTTAAATGCTCATTTTGACAAGTTTGTGGCCGCCAACATGGTTCTAGAGTGGTGAACGAGAACATGAGGTGGATGATGTGCAAGAAGCAAATGATCTGCTATGTGTAGAGGCATTGTGGAACTGTGGGTTGCTGAAGTTGTTCCAGGTCCAGGGCATGAGGGCCCAAATCCCACTGCTAGAGCATATGATTCGATGTTGGGATGCCGCACAACAGTACTTCATGATCGGGGAGCACATACTAACTATAGATGTCGAGGACATCTACTTCTTGACTGGATTGTCCCAAAGGGGGGACAATGTGGCTCTTATCGGATCACAGGGAAATGATCGGATAGTGGACGACTTGATCGTCCAACACTGTACTCCAAATGCCCATGCCTCTAGTGGGAATACTCCCATCAAAGAGGTGCGAGAATGTCCATTGCATGCTATACTTTTCACCATAGTGAGGATAGAAGGGAGCCAAGCGGCTCACCTAGCTACCAGGTCCCAAATGTTGTATGTGGAGGACTGTATGTCTCCAAAGATATTTAACTGGTGTGAGGGACTCCTCACCAACCTACAAGCTCAGCTAACCAAGTGTCAACGCGGAGAGCTCACGCAGTTCGGGTATGGATCGATAGTGATCTCATTCTTATTGGAGCGGGTTCCCCTTCTACACTCGTAGGTGCCTTTGGATGACAGGGATCCCAGGGATCCTCACATGGTCCAATGGACAAAGGTGATGTCCTGCCATGGTGGTGGGCGTCCTATCATCGGGTACGGTCCTGGATTCTTCACCTGGCTAGAAGGCCAGCTACTCATGATATAGGACTACCCATACAGTGGTATGGATTTCAGGGAGGACCCAGACCTAGCGTTTCCCAAGGGAGCAGAGTGGGGAGGCATCGGGAAGGACAACGACCCTTGTACTTTTAGTTTTGTGTATTTATGATTTTTTTGGATAGTGTTGACGCGTTAATAACATGTGTGTGTAGATGTGGGCCATTCACGGCCAGTGGGTGCTTCACTTATTGCGAGGAGAGGCGAGGCACTACTAGTAGCCCCAGCCATGCATGATTCCATCGTGGAGATGGACGACGTCTATGAGAACCTTACGAGGTTGACATTGGATGTTCCAGATGTAATAGTACATGAGTTGTCGATGCCCATGCAGAGATATACAGTTGGTGTGACCTTGAGGTTCAGTGATCTGCTCCGCAAGGTGGCGAGAGCGGTAGACTGCTTCTGTGGCCAGTAGGCGAGGGATGCTAGAGCTAGGGGTGCATGAGACAAGCGTCAGGTTTAGTGATGTTATTATGTATGCACTGAGATCTATGTGAGCCTAATATTTTGTACTACTTAAAGCTGTCAGGATTCAGATTTTGTATAGACTTATTGAAAGTCGTCGTGCTTCATATTTTTGTATCAGACCTACATTATCTTGATTATATATATACAGACATTTTTGCGGTTTTATACATTATGTATTTCAATGAATGAATGATGTGATTTTGCTTATGTGCTTGCTTATAAACAATGGATGATTTACATGTTATGAATGCTTTTACAGTTCATAAATATGCTTATGTGTGTGCAATGTACCAATCTAAGATGAAGTTGGCCATGGAGTCGGCAATTGTGTTCACATCTCGTGGAATGTGTAGGTACTGAATGGATTCAAAGGACCTTTACAGAAGATGAACTCGTCTGTAGAGACGAAGTAGGGTAGGGTCGCGGATGGCGTACACCTGGTTAAGATGAGAGACTACCAGTTGCGAATCCAAATGGATAAAAACATGGTCCATACCCAAGGAAAAAGTGTCAGTAAGGGTTCCAATGACTGTTTGATATTCTGCAGCATTGTTGGTTGCGAAACCTAGACACATTCCTCCTAAGATGATAAGCTTGTCAGTAGATGAATATAGCACCTAGGCTGCTGAAGCAAGGTTGCGGGTATGCCAGATGGCGCTGTCCACGAATTCGTAGCAAGTTGCCATCTGCACAGGCAGACAGAACATGGTATAAGAAGCAGAAACAAGATCTACACACACTAAAATAAAGCATCACACCACAAAGAAAACGCACACACCATGTACAGTATATACAAAGTACTTATGCATGACAGACTCAGGCATAGTACCTCTTCAAGTAGAGCCCGTTGTGGGGCTCACCCAAAGATATCTCGTCATAGTCTTCTAGCTCGTAGGCTCCCTTCTCCAAAACACGTTTAACTATGTAGGTTCCGTGCCACATGGACTCGAAATTTCTTGCCCCCAGCTTGTTGTGTTTTTGGTAATATGTGAGGACCAAATCACCCTCATTAAAGATACGAGGTTCTACTGACTTGTCATACTACAATTTGATGTGTTTCTTATGTGCCTTGTTGGCAAGAGAAGCATCGCGGTGAGTCTTGTCAAGCTTTGCTAGGTAAAGGAAGCGTTCTTCCTCGGTAGTAGTGTTGGCAAGAAGTTCGACAAGTTTGAGGGATGGAATCTCACACTCAATCGATAGGATATCCTCTAATCCATACACTAGTTGGAAGGGAGTAAATCCAGTGGCAGTTTTGAAGGAATTTCGATAAGCCCATAATGCAGAAAAGAGCATGTTGTGCCAATTGGACTTGTGCGTACCCACCATGCGTTGGACCATGGTTTTCAAGACCTTGTTAATGGCCTCGACTTGTCCGTTGGAATGTGGGTAGTAAGGTGTTGAGTTTTCATGGCGAAAACCCAATATGTTACTCAATTCGTCGACCATATGGTTCTGGAAGTGAGAACCATGGTCAGTAACTATAGCTTGAGGAACTCCAAACCACGCTTTAACATCATTGAACATGAAGAGTGCGGTGGTTTTGCCGTCGTTCGTGTATGTAGGCATAGCCTCAGCCCACTTTGTAAAGTAATCCATAGCTACGATGATGTAACTATGCCCCCCGGATGAGGTAGGCTTAAAGTGCATGAATTCAATGCCCCATTTAGTGAAGGGGCCAACGACAATAACTGGGTGTAACGGGGCGGGGTGGGTGCGCTTTTTTATATGAAAATGTTGGCATCGAGGAAATTTTTTTACGGCCTCGATACAATATTTAAATATAGACAACCAATAATATCCCACGTGAAGTATCTTCTGGGTTGTAGCCATCCCAAAGAGATGGCCGCCACAAGCCCCATCATAATAGTCATTTAGGACGTGTTCAGCCTCATCATGAGTTAGACAACGTCGAAGAATAGAACAATACCACGGTGGTACGAGGTATCACTGATAATCAGGTAATACTTTTCATGGTGGCGTATTCGACGATGGTCGTCATGAGACAATTGGGGGCTGAAACGTTGGGTCTGAAGATATAAAGTAATATCTCCATACCACGGATCGAACGTACTAATAAGAAACAATGAGTCATCCAGAAACGAATCATTGGGCTCAGGTCCTACATCAGTACGGGGAAGGTCGCAAATGAGCTCAGTAAACACCAAAGACTTTTTAGACTTAGCCTTTTCGAAAGGGAGATCAAATTCTTCAGTATCACGATCCAGCGTGAATACTTTCCCCCAAGTACTTGGCATGTCAGAACATGGTACATGGGGTTTGAATCGGCGATGATGGTGGTGGTGCGAAGCAAAATGTAATGTCGGAACTTTTGGATGGCGATAACCACCACGAGAGCGAGCTTCTCAACATGTGAGTAACGAGTTTCAATGTCGATGAGACCCTTACTTAAGTAATATATCACATGTTCTTGGGCATTATGGTCTTCCTGCACCAAAACCATGGCGATAGTGGTGTCGGAAGCAACGAGGTATAGAATGTAATCTCCATAGTAATTCGGCGGTCTGAGCACAGGGGCATGGGTAATGGCATGTTTGAGACTATCGAAGGATTGTTGTGCTTGATCATCCCAAATGAATGGGATGTCCTTCTTGAGTAGTCTCATGTAACCCTATGTCTTTTGCGCAAAATTACAGACGAAACGTCGTAAATAAGTTGCTCTTCCTTGCAGACTTTGAAGTTCCGTAGCATTAGTTGGAGGTGGGAGAGCGACGATGGCTTCCACCTTCAAGGGATCAATGCGGATCCCATATTTTGAGACAATAAACCCTAAGAGGCGTCTAGACACGACACAGAAAATACACGTATGAGGGTTCAGAAAAATATTTTACCGTCTACATCTGAGGAAAACGACCGTCAGATGATCTATGTGGAAGTCACACTGCTTTGAGTGGGTAGGGAGGTCATCCAAGTAGGGTTCCACAAATTCCTTTGCATCATGGAAGGCATGCGACATGGCCCGCTGGAATGTGGCACTAGCATTTTTAAGACGAAGAAGGAATTTTACAATATGCAAACGTTCCCCAAGGACAGATGAATGTAGTCTTGTGTTGGTCAGTGGGGTGGATATCAATTTGGTTGTAACCGAAAAATCCATCCATAAATGAGAAAACGACACTTCCAGCACAACTGTCGATGATCTGGTCAATAAAGGGAGTTGGGTAGTTGTCCTTAGGACAAGCCTTGTTTAGGTCCCGATAATTGACATAGACACGAATGGTACCCTGCTTCTTAGTTACAGGGAAGACATTTGAGATCCATTCTATTAATGGGACAGGGTAGATAAAGCCAGCCTTCAAGAGCTTTTCAATCTCTGCCTTGATCGTCGTAGTCTTCCGAGGGTGTACCGGTCGCAAATTTTGGCGGACTGGTTTGATGTCGGGATAGGTTTTGATTTCTTGTAAAACAATAGTGGGGTCTATCCTAGGCAGCTCCTTGTAGGTCCAAGAGAACACGTCTCGGAATTGCTTGAACAAGGACGTATAAGCAGTGACTTCTTTAGGGGAACACTTTTGGCCTAAATGAATGTGTTCCACTACACCAGGTGTAACTGAAATGTCGATCGAAGTGGTAGGTTCGATATTTGCAAGGTTTCCCTCAATGTCTGTATGACACGCGAGTATCGGGGATTGAGAGCAAGGGTATACATTTGGTGAAAAAATGGTGCTAATGTTGTTCTCCACATAATCCAATGGAAGAAAGGAAGAAGACCTATGGTGGAGGTATTCCCATGGAGGATTTTCCGCACTCATAATTTCCATAATGGACTCGTCGGAAAGAAAAGTCTGGAGAAAAGGATCGGATGATGTCCTTCGTAGAGAACAAGAGGTGGAGGCCACGACTAAGTGGTCCTCCGGTGCTGACTGGATAGCCTCGTATGTCCGTTTGGCGGGTGAAAGAGGCATAACGTTTCCAATTAGGTGTGTGGTGGTTTCATCGAGTACAAGCCATGTATCGGTAGGGTTGGGAAGAGATGAAATCTCTTAGGAGATCATGTTCACGAAGGAAATATGATGAGGGGGATCCGATGTCAGAAAAATGCCCATAAGAGATGAATCTTTTATGAGGCCAACCCCCACACTCTCATACTGTTGCGAAGATTGCCTAAGCATTGGGACATTATCACCAAGATGAGAATTGGTGTCTGGTTTGCAGAAGTCCAGTTGGTCGACAGTGACAATTTTGTCTTGGTGAGGGAATTGCACTATGGGGAAGACAGATCATGCAACCGCAGTCATGGCATAAAACCAATTACAACCAAGCAAGAGACTATAATCTAACGGGGCTGCGACAACTTCCACGTTAATGATTGTGGTCTTACCCCCAACTCAATAGAAAAGGCTTGTAGTAACCCATGGGGTTAAAAGACACATTCGTCGAATGTCTTCAAGGTGGTGGGAGAACGATTCAGTTAGGGAGAGCCAATGGCTCTCCAACAAGCGATCGACATGACCGAGGTAGAATACCCTTCATCTAAGACAATACGATGGAATATCTTCCCAGCAATGTTGGTAAAAACTTGAAATGCAAGCTGATGGGAAAGCCTCAGCTTAAAATACTCAAGTCTAAACATGATGGTATTCGAAGAATCCAGATCGACTGCACCGATGGCGGCGAGGAGAGTCTTGTGTTGATTAGGAAAATTCTGTAAGGATTCCAGCATCAACATGGCACAAGGATCTTGTGCCAAGTCCTCTACAATATTGTAATTCTGAGTTGCCCGAGCATTGGGATTGAAAACGGCTTTCTGAATCATGCTCTTGGGTGGACGCAATACTAACTCAAACGAGGGCTTCTCAATGGTGAGAGAGGCTGGCGGTATAGTCACATTGGGTAGAGAGGTGGAAGCTTTTTCAGTATTTGTTCCAACAAGTTCCTTTGAAAGGACTGAGTCATATGAACGCGATCGAGTATTCAAACTGACCGTCTCACTACGCATCATGAGAACATGCGCGGTAGAGGATGCCTCTCCTTGTGAAGGGAAGGTTTGAGCAATTGGCTGCTGATTTTGAGTAGGGAAGGGATCATTGAGAACTATGGGTATGGGTTTTCCCTTAAGAAATTTTTGAACTTCATCTCTATGGGGACACTCTTTAGAAAATTGGTCATCACCACACAGTAAACAAGGATACTTCAACTTCCTCTTCTCTTTGGTGTCATCAAAGGTGCTCTTTTGTTCTTGCTGGGTGGAATATTTCTTAGGTTTCCCTTTGTTTTTCTTCTTACCACCGTACTTCTGAGGTGAAGATAATTGAACAGAATTCACTTCTTCAGTGACAGTAGGAGTGGATGATTTGGTGGTGTTCTTACCAGCCTGTCTTGGTGATGGGGAAGAACCTTGAGGGTTCTACTGTCCAACAGTTTGAGAAGGAGGCTGGCCGTTAAGGGAACTAATGATGCCATCATCTTGGGTTCCCTGTGGTGGTTTTTCAAGGTCGTATGTGGAATGGAGTGCATCAAAAATAATATCAAATAACATGCCAGATTGAGAGTAGACTAATTCTAAGTAATGGGCACGAGCGATAGCTTATTCCTCAGTGATTGCGCCTCCCATGGAAACATCTCAAGCTATGGTGGGTAAGAGAGACTTCGTAAACCAGTCTGCTAAGAGTTGGTCTGGAATAGGAGCCTTAATCAGACACCATCTCCTCCACCACTCATGTATATGATCAGAAATGTGAGTCACAGTGGTTTGTCGGAGCGAGGTGAGAAGGTACGTACAAGTCTCATAATGTATGGGTAACTGGAAGTGAGTCAAAAAATTCATAGCAAGAGAATTGAAATCAAGAAAATAATGGGGTGGTAGTTCAATATACCACTTGGCAGCCGAACCAGTGAGAGTCCGTTGGAATAACCTAAGATGGATCGAGTCGTCCATCAAGGAGTTGGATGAACACCACAAGTGGTATGTCATCACATGAGTTTTAGGATCCTCACTCGGTTTTCCATCAAATTTGGGGATATCTGATGGAAGTTTCACTAGAATGGGTGGCCAGCTAGTGTCGTGGTAGATGTGGTCATTGGTCAGATGAGACAAGTTAGGCAGGTCCAAAGTAGCCAAAAAGGGCAGTTGTTGATTAGGATGCGGGTATTGATAGTACTGATAAGGCATATAAGGACCAGTAGGACCTTGTATCGACTGATTATAAGGTGTTCCTGGAGGAATCTGACCATAGGGGTATAGGCCGCCCAGACCAAATGTAGGTCTGTCGCCATAGTAAGGTGGTCCACTACCATAAGGTGGGGGTCCACCACCATAGCCAGGAGGAGGTGGAGGTCCACCACCACCACCAGGAGGGGGTGGGGGGCCACCACCACTGCCCAGAGGAGGGGGAGATATGTTGTAATAAGGTGATCCCCCGCCACCTCCACTTGGATGGGGGGATGGGCCACCTTCGCCACCACCACCATAAGGGTAAGGTCCACCACCACCACTTCTGCCATAATAAGGTGGTCCTCCACCTCCTCTTCCTAGAGGGGGTGGTGGGCCACTTCCACCACCGGAGGGATGGGGGCCACCTCCGCCACCGCCACCGTAATAATATGACCCACCACTGCCTCTACCAAGAGGGGGTGGTGGACAACCTCCACCACTTGAAGGATGTGGTCCTCCTCCACCACCACCATAATGGGGTGGGCCTCCACCGCCTCCACCAAGGGGGGTGGTGGACTATTCCCTCCACCGTTGGAAGGGTGGGGGCCGTTGTTAGTGGATTGAGATGGGCCTCCGCTGGAAGGTAGAGGTCCGCCTCCTCCCGGATTCTGAGTGGGCTCGCCGCCTCCAGCGAGAGGTGGGGGTGGACGAGTTGGGGGTGGTGGTACTTGAGGGATATTTGGTATGGGTCCATGTTGTAAAACATTTTGATGCCCCCATAGAGTGTGTGGGTTTCCGAGATAAGGTATCCCGTAGGGTGCATTTCCAGGATTGAGTTGACCTGACATAGGGTTAACATAACCTAGATACGCTTGAATCCATGGTTGTTGAATTACATTGGATGGTCCCCCAACATGGGATAATTCCGTGGTGGATGGGCCGACAGGGAGTGTAGTGCGAACGGAAGGTCCGATGGGGATTCATGCTCCCATATTCGGGTTAGGAGACGGGGGTTTCCCCCCAGCGACAACATGCTGACCAATATGTGATGGTTGACCCAACAGAGGTTGTTGATTACCTGGCATTGTAGGAACATTAGCCATAAGAAAGGTAGGGGGTAGAGAGTATCCTCCCGTGAATTTCGGGGTGGGGAAGGAATGGGTAATGTATCCGTAGTAGTAACAGGTGTGTTAGACTGTTGTCCTTCAACAAGTTGGGTGGTAGGACTGGGCTCCTGTGAGGGTTGACCAATCTCATGGATGGACAGATCATGTATAGATGGTTCTGGTGAGTCAAAAGATACAGTGTGAATCAGGATTTCTCTAAACCTGGCTAATCGTGCAATACTTTGTCTTTGAATTTCATCACCCCTGGTACGTAATTAATCTAAGCGATAACGAACGGGTCCGAAAAGCTCAACGAGAGTGGGCCAGATGGGAGCTAGGGTGTTCTCTAGAGTAGTCCAGGTAGGTGGGGATGTAATGGAAAAATGAGACACTGGGTGGCCTAGACATGATGTCGAATAAGCTTCCAATGGACCAACAGCTACTGCAGGGTCGTCCTGGGGTGGATTTAACCATTCCATCAATTCAGGCTCTCCCAATAATACGAGAGGTAATTTTTGTGAAGTGGAAATGCCCACCTCTTTGCCCTATGGGGGGTTGGAGGCAGGTAAATCAGGAGTTGTTGGAGGGAACAAGATTCCTCCAACATTCAGAGTAGGGTTTTCTACTTTAGTTGTCATGACCATGTTACGTGGGTCCATTCTTACCCTCAAAATAACCTCTGGGTTAAGGGGATATTCGGGTGGTAAGTTCAGTATCCTGCAGGATCTTCTTCAACGAAAATCAACCAGAGTGGCTGAACCAAAAACTTCTCCTAAGGTGATGTACACAAAAGAAAAGCAGAGCAGAAAAACTACACAAACTAAGGCCACAAGCAAACTTATGTGATAAGAGTGTATTTACAAGTCTAGAACCTCATGGGATCGTCAAGGCTTCGCAAATCGCTATATACCGCAGGTTCCAATAGTAAAATGCGGCAAGGAGAATAGGGACCGTACCCTTTCCTGAATACCCGACTACCTGGACAGTGCATGCATAGTAATCTCCCCGAGTGTTGTTCTCGGTGTATTGCTCTGCCAAGACGGCCAAAAGTTAACTAAGTTGGTCTCATGAATCCTAATGGTGTCTCTCGATATACGCAAGGTATGTGGGAGCTCAAATCCGTAGTGGTGTTTTCTAATGCACAATCGTACGACACGAGACCTTCCTATATACTACCGAGTACATGAAACACCTTTCTATATACACCAAGTACGTGAAACACCTTTCGATATACGCTAAGTACTTGAAGTATTGGTGGGTACGTGAAAGAGCTTCGATATATCGATAAGTACGTGGAAGACTACAATACCCCCAGGATACAGTGTTGGCAAGTAACGACATCTGCCACGCTTAACGACGCCGGAACACATCTCTAACTTACACACAAGTTACTAAAATTTTTACCCTAGTCTACCGTTAATTTTATCTGGACGGTTAGGTGAATGCATGAGGTGAGTACATAAATGAATAAATAATGAAAGCCCTAACTACATGCAAAAAATGTACTTTTCTTTTGATGAACTCTATGTATGGGAGGGATAAATTTATTTCAAGTGACTATTGCCAAAACAACAAAATGCAACACAATCCCAAATCTACCAAAAATGACTATGAAGTATTCTTTTCCTTTTCAAGTGAAACACAAAAAATGACAATACTACTAAACCAAATCAAAGCATGTTTTTCCCTTTCTTTTATCTTTTCAAAATGAAAATGATGCTAAGTGATGAAAAGAGAGATTTTCTAAGTAGAGTATGCAAACTTTTCACTTCCACTATGAGGGCCTAAAAGCATAAAAACCAACAAATGCATATAACTTTCCAAGCATGGGACCACTTTTGGAAAACTTGACATCTACTTGAATTTTTCAAGAAAATGAGCAACTCATAATTCGTGAAAAACACAAATAATTTAACCTTCTTTCAACTTTTCCAAAATATCTAGAAATGAAATATTCCAATGCGTGAACAATTCTTCAAATGAGCTTGAAAAACGATGGAAATAAAACACTTTTTTTTATTTTTCAATGGATGTATCAAAATAACAATTTGGTAACAACGATGCTTTTAACAACAAATAATAAAATGAAAAGATCAATTGCATCACTTCTAATGACTCAGAAAATCCCAAGAAAATGACAGCACTCATGTGGACTGAAAATACACACAAACACTCAAAATTAATCATTAGCAAGCAACACTAAAGCAAGCAAAGCTGAAAAAAGTATGCAAATGAGGTCTGTAAACCGATCCAATACAACGACTAGATCCAGCAAGGAGATGAGGGAATGCAAAGGTGAGTGGATGTAGGTGGGGGAGACGAAAGTGCCCACCACTACCAATCTCAAACTTGTCCAAGACGAAACCCAAAACAACTCCAAATGAAACCAAATACTTCAACACACAAATAAAAAATGGGGTCTCTGACTAGATCTTGGAGTACAAATGGGATTTAGAGATCAAGGAACTAGATGCTTTACCTTTCATATCGCTGATCCTTTTCCCTTGAATGTTGCTCCAAGCTCAATGGTCTTCAGATCCAAGTTGTAAAACCTGTCAAGACAACACAACAACAAAACAAGTAGTAAAATGCACCTACACAATAATAGATTTAAGTAACCAGTTAAGCAGAAGAACTACACAATATATCATTCACACAATCAGATTTGGTGGAAAGCACTTATATTACTGTATAGATGAGTAGAGATCTCTCCTAGACTAATTTCACCAGCATGTAGATACTATAGACTTCCTCCATTTGGTATGGGAATGAGCTTCACTTATATAGGACTAAGTGGATAGGGTAGGTTGAGATATGGTAGGAGAGAGGTAGAGTATCCTTCCAAGAGCTTAGGAACCGAATGCCAGCTTCCCCAAAGGTTAGGGATAGGGATACACATCAGCTACCTTCGAGAATGGGCTCGAAGAAGCTATTTTAGTCAATTAACTAACATCATTGCAAGGTGCAAGAGGACAACCTGTGACGTTGCAGGTTGCATTAGGACAACCTACAACGACCTCTCAAAACCTAGTATAAAAGGGTTTGCATCTCTTCCAAATGGATGACTTAGTCAGAGAAACTTCAGGGATGTTTACACTGAGTCTCAGGGTAGCAATGTTTAGGTGTAACACCCCATAAAGGGAAAATTGTCACTATCAACCAATTAGATTTTTGTACATCAGACACCAAAACTCATCCCGCGCATAATGCCCCTCTTCTAGAACAATCTTTGCAAATATATGAGAGTGTAAGGGTAGGATTCCTTAAGGACTCATCCTTGATGGGAGTGTTTCCAACACTTGATCCCCCATCACAAGTTTACATGGTGAAAATGATCTCATCCATGACCCCATCTTCCTCCAACTCAGTGGACCCTTGGCTTGTTCCCGATCCTATTGACATTGATTCGATTGTAAATTAGATGCCTCTTAGCCCAGGTGGGGATACTTATAATGCCATCCAATCGACATCCGATTTACCTGATGACCATCACCTAGTGACATCATACCCATGTTCTCTGCCATCTTGGCTAAACTCATCCTCATCATCAATGGATCATCTCCTCTAGAAATTCCCCTCCATTGACTCCATCATGGAGATTATGAGGTTGGATGAGCTTCCATGGGAAGACCATCACCATCAATCATCCTTCCTCCCACCTTTAGAAATGGTAGAGAATGATATTCATGCTATTATTTCACCAGATGTCATTTCCAACTCCTATTCTCCTATTCTTACTTAGGATATGATAACCGAAGGGAATTTGGAAAACATTACACTTACCACTACCATTAACATCTCAACGAAACCCGATGTCATGGAACATATCCATATTGGCCAAACTTCTTCTTCTGAAGAAATAAAAACTTATTATACGACCTTGTTTAAAAAATTCTGCAATGTATTCACATGGACCTATGAAGAAATGCCCAGGATTGATCCTTCTATTGTTTTGCTTGAGATCAAAACTTATCCCGACGCAAAACCCGTTCGACAAAAAAACTGTCCAGTGCACCCTTGAAAGACTGTATCTATTAAAGAAGAAATTGAAAATTTGTTGAAATTTGGTTTCATTTATCCTATCCCCATGACAGATTGGGTCTCCAACATCGTTCCTGTTGCAAAAAATAAAGGAACCATCAAGGTCTGTGTTGATTACCAGGATCTAAATAAGGCTTGTCCTAAGGACAATTACCCCACCCCGTTTATCAACCAAATCACTCGTAGTGTCATATTCTCATTTATGGATGGAGTTTTTGGCTATAATTAGATTGAGATCCACCGAGCAGACCAGCACAAGACTGCATTCATCTTCCCATCGGGTACATTTGCATATCGCAAATTACCTTTTGGCCTTAAAAATGCTGGTGCTACATTCCAGCGGGCAATTTCATATGCCCTTAAAAAGTGTTAAGGATTTCTTGGATCCATACCTCGATGATTTTCCAGATCATTCAAATCACCGTGAGTTTCATATTGATCATCTTACGATTGTTTTCCTTAGATTTTGATGCTATAACATCCACCTAAATCCTCAGAAGTGCATATTCCGTGTAGATTCCAGATGTATCCTTGGATTCATCGTCTCAAAAGATGGGATCCACATTGATCCCCTCAAGGAAGAAGCTATTCTATACCTACCCCCACCTATGGACATCACTGAACTTCAAAGTTTGCAGGGGAAGGAAAACTACTTGCACTATTTCATGTGTAATTATGTGGAAAAGACACAGGGTTATATGCGGTCATTAAAAAAGGACATCCCTTTTGTTTGGGATGACTACGCCCAAAGTGCCTTTAACAATCTCAAGCATGTCATTACCCATCCACCCGTGTTACAACCACCTGATTACACCAAGGATTATATCCTTTATCTTGTTGCCTCAACCTCGACTATTGGTAAATTTTTAGTGTAGGAAGATAACAACATGGAAGAACATGTGATTTATTACCTTAGTAAGGGTCTTATTGACTTAAAACATTGTTAGTCACATGTCGAGAAGTTGGCTCTAGAAGCTATCACCGTCATCCATAAGTTCCGTCATTACATTATGCTCCTTACAACTACTATCATTGTTGATTCAAACCCTATGTACCACGTCTTAACTCGTCAAGTTCTTGGGGGGAAATATTCACATTGGATCATGATTCTTCAAGAATTTGATTTACAGTTTGAAAAAGAAAAATCTAAAAAGTCATTAGTATATGCAGAGCTAATCTGCAACCTTCCTTGTATTGATCATAACTCTGAGCCCATTGACTCTCTCCCTGATGAGTCATTGTTCCTGATCGGTACCTCCGATCCATGGTACGGAGATATCACCTTGTATCTCCAAACACAACACTTCGGGCCTCACTCATCCCGTGATGAACACCGTCGTATACGCCATCATGCCAAATATTACCAAATCATCGGCGGCACCCTATATTGTCGTTTTATTGATTTGATCTTACGACGATGTTTGAATCACAAGGAGGCCAAGCATGTTCTGAATGATTTCCACTCAGGGGCATGTGGAAGTCACCTCTCTAGGATGGATACATTTGAGAAGATCTTACGCACTGGATACTTCTGGCCATCCATTTTTAAGGATTGCATGGAAGCCATTAAGAAGTGTCCTGCCTGGTTGTTTTTTCATTCCAAAAAGTGCACTCCCCCTGCCCCTTTACACCCAGTTATTATTGTTGGACCCTTTGCAAAGTGGGGCATAGATTTCATTCACTGCAATCCTACCTCGTCTGGGGGGCATGAATATTCTATTGTAGCTATTGATTACTTCAGAAAATGGGTTGAGGCTATGCCTACATATAAACAAGATGGAAAAACTATTGCACTCTTCATGTTCAATCATGTTATTTCTAGGTTTGGGGTTCCATGAGCCATTTTCACAGATCATGTATCACATTTACATAACAAAATGGTAACTGAATTGAGCACCAAATTGGGATTTCACCATGAACACTCAACCCCCAACTACCCCCAAGCGAATGGTCAAGTAGAGGCCATCATAAGGTCTTGAAAACCATGATACAACGCATGGCAGGGACCCATAAATAAAATTGGTACTTAATGCTCCTTTCATCCCTTTGGGAATATAGAACCTCCGTCAAAACTGCTACCGGATTCACACCTTTTCAATTAGTATACACAGTGGAAGCAATATTTCCTATAGAGTGTGAGATCCCATCTTTGAAACTAACCATCGAACTCTTTCCAAACACCATGGCTGCAGAGGAACGCTTCCTGTAGTTAGCCAAACTAGACGAAACCAATCATGATGTTTCTCTCGCTAATGAAGCCCAAAAGAAGCACATCAAATCCCAGTACAACAATATATTGAACCCCGCATATTCAATAAAGGTAATCTAGTCTTGACATATGTCCAAAAACATGATAAATGGAGGGTAGGTAAGTTCGAGTCCATGTGGTATGGGCCCTACATCATGAAACATGTTTTAGAAAAAGGGTCCTATAATTTTGTTGATTATCATGGGACACCCTTGGGGGAGCCTAGAAATGGGCTCTACCTCAAGAGGTACTATGCTTAGGTAAATCATGCATAAGTACCTTGTACATTTTGTATATAATGTGTGTGAATTTTTCCTTTATAGGTTAGGGTCTTATTTTCATAGCGGCTGCTTATACATGTTCTGCTTGAATGTGCAGATGGACAAGTATTATGTTTGCAGATGGGGCTAAGTAGCACACTCGGAACCCTACTTCAGTAGCTTGGGTACTTTATTCCCTTGCCGGTGAACTCATTAGTTCTAGAGGAGTTTTCCTTGGTCCTTCAACCAATAGTTCCATTGATTATCACGCGGTAATTGGAATTTTAATCAACACCTCCTCCTCTGGTGTAGACCACATGATTGTCTATCTGGATTCTCGACTCTTGGTCTCTCAATTAAACCGAGTCTATTCCATTCGTGATCCTACTCTACTCCATCTTTTCCGACGGGTAAGTCTCCTAGAGATATCATTTGAATTTGTTCAATACCAACACATCCCCGGACATATTAATACGGTTGTCAATTCATTGGCCAATTTTATTATAAATTGGTATATCTCACATTCTTAAATTTTTCATTGGTGGAACTTGTAAACAAACATAACATGTAAATCATTTATGCATAAATAAGCATTCCTTGCTTGATTTATATTCACCATAGACACATTGTATATAAAACCTCTTTTATATTAATTATGATAACAGTTTCATAAAAAGTATTGAGACAAAAATTGGAAGCTCATAGCTTTTAGTACATCATCGTGGAAAAATCTGAAGATCATAACTTTTAGTACATCATCATAGCAAAATCTGAAGCTCATAGCTTTCAGTACATCATCATGGAAAAATTATGAAGCTCATGGCTTTCAGTACATCACTACATATATATACTATTGCTAGTTGTGGCACTCGTGATATCATATCACCGCCCGAGCTACCCGATGGAGCAGACGTCTGATACTCATAGAGATTCCCACTATGTGGCACTGACACAGATGAGGAAGATCATCTAGTGACATATCTGGGATGTCAGCATCGAACCTCTCTAAGTTATCCTCAGTCTCCAAAAGTATGTCGCTCATTTCTCAGTCGCTAGCAGAAACGACCCTACCCTCTCCTCACCAATGTATAGGGGAAGCCCCAGGTGGCCTCTCTGGCCCTACATCTGTATTGGTAAAACACAAGAAGTATTATTACACCAAACAAATAATATACGTGAAAAATAAAAAAACACTATAAAGAGCATGATTATTCTTTTTTTACCTATATCGCACCATGCAGACCCTTATGGTAGTGCCAAGTCGGGATCTCCTCAGAAATACATGTGAGCGTAAGCATAATATTCTACCATCAAAATTTGTTTGTGCATCCATCAAAAGAAAGCTAGACCATAGTTATGAAGTGAACCACCATGACGGCTAAACAAGTCATCCCACCTCCTCATGCATGGCTCCCGTGGATCGGGGATAGCTATTTCCATATGTTGTGGGGAGAAGTGGGGAACCCGCTCCATAAAGAAGGATACCAAGATAGACCCATAAACAAACTGTTTAGTTCTACTTGTCCATCACTTGGTCAGTTGATATTTCATGATGCTCAAGATGCTCTCACATCAATTAAACACAGTAGGTTCCATGCATGCTGGGGTAAACAACATATGATACCTGATTTCTTGATGGTGGGACTTAGTACCCGCTACTTGAACCACTGGGAAGAGCATAGCTATCAATGGTAGACCATGGACTTGTGCAACTGGGATCTTCCCAATGGACTTCCTAGTCCCAAGCTCGTAATACCAGATGATGACTTCGTCTTTATTTCCATCACCTCCACTCTACCCAGTAATCATGGCTCAAGCCCCTCTTCTTGAAAGCCCTGTCAAAAAATAAATGTCATCTATCTCAAGGGTAAGGATGTCAGTTCCTACTTGTAAATATTGTTCATCAGGGTCCCACATGTCCACTAAATACCCCAACAAATGCACTTGGGCCCTCATATTCAGAGTAAGGAAGAATTTCTTTAAGCCAGATTCTTGAAGTGCCAACATTGTGTTGGCGTGATTTAATCCTTCCAAATATTTCGATCCGTGGTCTTGTTCCTTCCATTCTACCATGCTTTTCCTTACTTTAGGACATGCAAAACCAAAGATAGGGATTAAAACCCTTCATGTCAAAGAAAATCAAAGAAATTGTGATGCATTTCATCTTTGGGGCCACTTTACATGGCGGACGTCACCCAACTTTGCACATAGTGTGACATCGACGCGCTTGGCCTTTTTTTGGACTGCGTCGATCGGTCGTGACACGGTTCCTGAAAATGGAGGCCGCGTCCACCAGGGAATGCATTTTATGCTTGAAAAACAACCCCAAATTCATAAAAAATCATGAAATTTGCAGCATTTTAGATTAGAAAATAAAATAAGCTGATGAATGTGGTTACCTAGAGCTAACAAAGCTCGAATCCATAGCCTGAAGTGCCCACAATATTCAACATAAACTTGCTACTACAAGGATTTTTTTACCCTTCTTTGTAACAATAACAAATATGGAATGGTAAAATAAGTCACTTTCACTCCCTTTTATTAGATCGAGGGTGAATATTTTAATATTTTACTTTGTAATTTTTTATTACCGTTTTACCATTTTTAATTTAAGAGGCTCTTTATTGATTAATTTATATAGATTTCTTAACAACTTGTTGTTGAGGTTACAGGTCAAACATAATAAAGAGGTTATGACACAAACTGTCATTCATGCTCAAAGACACTATTGGAGTTTTCTTTAAGCCCTTTTTAGACTCTTGAAATATGAAAAGGTCTCTGAGCGAACTTGCTTCCATTCACACTCATAAAATATTTGAAAGGGCAAGTATTCATTTTTGGTTTACCCCTTTTTTCAGCTGAGTAGTATTAATGACGAAAAATGAATACCTTAGTCAAACTTTGACTCGGAGAGTTCTTCTAGGTATTGTTTTGTACTTTTTAAGGCCTGGGTACTAAATTTAGGAAAAGGTACACCTTTGAGTCTTCTTTAGTCTTTTCAGACTCTCTAAAAATGAAATGGCACCAAGTTTACCTTCTTTGGACTTGTTAGAATTTAAAATTCAAGGACCCTTATAGGGACAAACCCCTCCTTCCTCAGGTTTGTAAAGCATGTGAGATTGGACTCATCCGGAAGATGAGCTATATCAAGCATCTGTTATCCTCCTCAAGCTCATTAATAAAAGAGGTACTCATCAATCATGATGGGGAATAAGGGAAGGGAAATGCATCTATATCTGCATTTATGGTAGCCTGTTGGTGCACTTGAATATGGCACATGTTTGTATTTCATCCGAACAGTTGGTTAATTAGCTTGTCTTAAATTGAGTCGTGTCAAGTCTATGAGTATCTTTACTCATTTGTGTCATCCAATGAATGCTCCATCGATGTTTCATTGTGTCTTGATCTCCATCTCATCGATTCCATGCTACCGGGTCATTTGTCATGTTGTAAAACATTCAAGGGGATTCCTCCATTTGAGTCAAACTTTTCAATTGTCAAGTTCTTTGTTACATCGGTTATCCTTAAATTACAAGTACCTTTTGTCTGTTAAATTTTCAGAATTTACTTCAATCTGATCTAGGATCTTAACTGAGAGAACAACATGTACAGCATATCTACAGCATATCAATCATGGAGACAATAATGCAAGCACACAAGAGACACAAAGATTTACTTGGGGAAAACCATAAAGGTGAAAAACCCCAATAACTTCCTCAGAGATAGATAGAGCAATGATACAACCAACCATAAGAGATAGACACAACCTAGCAGCAGATCCTCCTCCTCCATAAGTGCGCCACTCCTCCTTGAGTGCATGTGTGAGAAGTGAGTATGCAAATAGAGTGCCTCCCGCACTCTATTTATACTTGACTTGACTTGCCTTTTTACCTAACTCATGTAGGCTCGAACTTAACCACATAACATAATGCTGACTGGGCCGACCCCCAATAGGGTGGTCTAATAACCCTTTGACCCACATGGCCGACCCCCAATAGGGTGGTCTAATAACCCTTTGACCCACATGACTTATACAGGGCCGACCCCAAACAAGGTGGTCTAATAACCCATCAAGTATAAGTTACGACACTTACAATATAAATAACGACACTTCCTTATAGAGGAATAATACCATCTCTATAGGAATACAATATACATATATGTGAAATACATTCCGAAGTTACATATACATCAACACTCCCTCTTAACTAGGAAGGTATTTCTCAGCACAGTTCTTCTAGCACAAGTCATCTTCTCTGGATCATCGTCACTGGATAATCGTCATCGAGTCATCATCATCGTCACTGCTACTGCTATCTCAATCAATCTCTGAATCTACTCGTCATAGGAAGTTCTACAGAGCCAGTCCTTTTTCATACTGGATGTAGGCCCACCACCTGCAGGTCTTCATCATCACTGGCCATACTGTGGAATCCTCAGGACTTATTACGTGCGTCACAAAACCTGGCTGCAGCATCCCAGGCTATTACGAGCACACAGCTCTACCTGTAGGATCTCCCAGGAGCACATTACATGTGACCCATCACAAAACCTGGCTGAAGCATCCCAGGCTGTTACGAGCACGCGGCTCTACCTGTCGGATCTCCCAGGAGCACATTACATGTGATCTCACCACAAAACCTGGCTGAAGTATCTGAGGCCTTTTTCATCCTGTCCAGATCTCCCAGGAGCAAATTACATGTGGTCCACCACAAAACCTTGCTGAAGCATCTGAGGCCTTTTTCATCCTGTCCAGATCTCCCAGGAGCAAATTACATGTGGTCATGGCAAAACCTGGCTGAAGCATCTGAGGCCTTTTTCATCCTGTCCAGATCTCCCAGGAGCAAATTACATGCCATAGGACAAAACCTCGCAAGAGCATCTCAGGATGTTACGGGTACACAACTCCGACTTGAAATCTCCCAGGGCACAAATTACATGTCCTCCCAAGCAAAACCTCGCAAGAGCATTTGCCAGATGTCCCAGGGCACCGAATTACATGCCATAGGCAAAACCTTGAAAGACCATCTGCAAATCTCCCAGGGCAAAAATTACATGCTTTCCTGCACAACCTGATCCACGGCCACAAAGTATCATCTGATACTCATCAAACATCATCCTGATGTACACATGATCATCCTGATCATCATCACTGCAACATCCTGCTGCATGTCATCTGGAGAAGCTCGTCATCCACGATCATCCAAGTATCCACCTGATACATACATAGATACATGATCCACACAATGTATCCATCAACATACATGATCCACCTGATCATACAAAGATACATGATCCACACAATGTATGATCTACCTGATCATACAAAGATACATGATCCACACAATGTATCCATCAGTATGCATGATCTACCTGATCATACAAAGATACATAATCCACACAATGTATCCATCAGCATCCATGATCTACCTGATCATACAAAGATACATGGTCCACACAATGTATCCAACAGCATCCAACATGATGCGTTCATACAAAATACATACACATGATCCAACCGATCATATCTAGCATCCAACATGATGTGTACATACATAAATGATCCAACTGATCATATCCAGGCAGAAACCAGAACATCATCCTGATGCTCATCATCCAGCGCTTACATCCACAGCCATGTGAAGGATCCTCCTTCCCACATGCTTGGAATGGCTTCAGCAAATGTGTCCATCACTTCTTCCTTGAAGTGTCCTCGATCTGAAGAACGCCAAGCCTCTCTCTGAAGTACTCGAACTTCACCCTGGCTAGTGGCTTCGTCAGCACATCTGCAATCTGCTCGTCCGTCGCAACATACAGGAGCTTCACAGCTCCTCTCTATACCATATTCCTGATATAGTGATATTTGATCTCTATGTGTTTCGACCTGTCATGAAACACTGGATTCTCGGACAGCTTCACACAACTCTGGTTATCACAGAAGATACCAGTAGCTTCCAATGGAGATCAAATAACTCAGACAGTAGCTTCCGTAGCCATACTTCCTCACAACTAGCTGAACAGGCTGCAACATACTCTACCTCGGCTGTACTCAGTGCTACGCAGGACTGCTTCCTGCTAAACCAAGAGATCACACCTGATCCCATACTGAAGCAGCACCCAGATGTGCTCTTCCTATCTGCAGCACTGCCAGCCCAATCTGAATCAACATAACCCTGTAGGTTAAACTTTTGATTCGCCTCATACCTGAGCCCATAATCCACTATACCCTTCAGGTACCTCAGAATATGCTTTACAGCAACCAGGTGAACACTCCTTGGATCCATCAGGAACTGGCTCAATGTGTTCACAGCAAAGCAAATATCTGGTCTCGTGTTCATCAGGTACATCAAGGACCCAATCATCTGACGATACATGGAGACATCAACCAGCTCAGATGAAGCATCACATAGAAGCTTCAGATTCGATGCCATAGGTGTGGCCATAGCTTGCATTCCATCATCCCGAACCTCTTCAGGATCTCTACTGCATACTTCCCTTGTCCAAGGAAGATTCCATCACTCTGCCACACCTCCATGCCAAAAACAAATAGTGCATCATCTCGAACTTGTAAGAAAGCTTCCGCTGCGTGTCGGCAATCAATCTATCTTTACCTGTAACAAACAGGTTATCTGCATAAAAAAATAGTATCACTGGATTGCCTTCTTCAACCTTGTAGAAAAGGTTGGAATCTGCTTTACTCTTGGTAACGCCCAAACTGGATAGAAAGCTGTCTATCCTACCATACCAAGTTCTGCACACATATATGACTACACCATGCTGTCTTGAGATCCATCTGGTGCATCTTCTATTTTATCACTTTTATATTTCTCAATGCTGCCATCTGCAACATGCTTGATCTGATAGTTCCATTTGGAAGTCATAAAAAAACTTCCCTTCACATCTTGGGACTACATCCCAAACATCATTCTTCATGATCGACGGATCATGGCATTCCATTTCTTCATCCCAGATCCTGGGAACTTCAATATCTTCAATATCTTCAATAGATATCTTTGTTGCTGGAACAAAATGTTGTAGTTCTTCTTTTGTAGGAGATGGCATACGATCTTTCCTACACAACAAGTTAAATTGCATGATTAGAAAACATCTCATAGTTTTCAGAACAAATTCTTACACATAAAGAAATATGTCATACAGTCATGCAATTATCTTAGCCAATGCTTCAATACAACATTTATCCATATCCCGTAACTTTCTAGATGCCTTCCAATCTCTACCAGAACATTGTTAAGAGTGTGCACAACTCCCAACATGTCAGCAAAGAGGTTTCATCCTAGATAAGTAGCAATGGAATGTTGTACAGTGCCATAGGCCACTTACCCATGTATATTAGTAGTATACTGTTCATCAATGCAACTATTCTAATATGCATAATACACAACCTAATTCTAGGAACATCAGTGTATACATTATTGAACAGTATTATTTAAACAAACAAATATGCAAGAAATGATAATTTAAAATACTTATCTTTGTTTGTTCGTTGGGTGGACTCCCTCTGAGTCTTTGCTTCCTTGCAGGAGCTGCTGGAGTCCTAATCTGAAGTAGCTTCTTCTACACCTTTCTATTGTGGAATGTAGAGAGATGGTCAACTCCCTCTGAATATCTGCATCCTTGCAGAAACTACTGAAGTGTGCTCCTTTGCTTTCTTGCAGGAACAACTGGAGTGTGCTCCCTCTTGATCTTTGCTTCCTAAATTACCTGTTCTTGAACTCATATTCATCCTTGGTCCCTATGCATGCTTATTAGTATCATGATTGTGTTATCCTTGTGAACTCATATAAAATCATACATTCATTAGTATACTATTAAAACACAATAATCTCAAGCATGTATAGTCATGATCATTTCAAACAGAAATAATAAGCATTAGCATTCAAGGTTTATGTAGTATTCTTATGGTTAGTCAAATCATAAGAAACATAACATGTCTAAACCTGTAATTACTCAAACCTATGACTCTTCGGGTTAGTTGAATCATCAATCAAGATAAGAGATATAATATGCATAAAAGCTATACCTTCATGATTCTTCTGGTTAGTCATATCATCAATTATGGTAAGAAACATAATATGCATACAACCATGATTATTCAAACCTATGACTCTTTGTGAATAATCATTATCAACAACACAATAGTATAAGATCCTAACACAAGGTAGGATTCTAGCTTGATATAGGAAAAACATACCTGGATTAGCATGCTAGCTAGTTATGTCTAACATACCCGTATAATGTCTTTTGGTTCTCTTCAATGACTTGTGCTAGTAACCTGCATGTCTCAATGGTTAGCCATTATAAAACCAAGTTATACATACCTCGTAAATGGATCTTCTCTGAGATCCATGACAATGGATGAGTCTTTATCCTCATGTCACCATGATCATATGTTCTTGAATTGGAGCATGATTTGTCTTTCTTGGTGTACCTTTCATGTTAGTAGACAACATAAACCTCATACAACACCATAATGCATTAGTACAATCATAAGTGTCAACACCCTAAATAATGAATATCTTCTATCATGCATTCATAATTTTGTTAAGGTGATACGACAAATCTAAAAACAAAATTGTACTTAACTGTAATAACATGAAGACAAACATACCATAAAATTAATCATGGACAAATATCAAAACATACCTCGATGAGTCATACCTGTCGAGATCGCTTGTAATCTTCTTATGTAAGGCCTTAGCCTCATCTCCCTCTGAAACAGGAACTTCTTCACCTATGTAGGTGACCAATCCATCTTCTTCTAGGATTAACCCAATCCACTTGATGTGCAAGAACTGGACCTGGAGCTGGATATGGGTTTGTCAGAGAAACCCCAAAAATTCAAACTTTGAATTTCAAACTTCCGAAAGGATAGAAATATGCGCCTTGATGAGCTGATCAAATTGGTATATTCATAATTTGAAAACTGCAAAGTTTCACTCCTCAATTTTGCCTTTGAAACTTCCGGATTCACTGGACATGACCCTGAACTGGGGTTTGATGAATCCCACTCTTTTTCCCAATCAAAAGGTTTGATCCAAAGCTGTAAGCTTCTATTTTTCTGAGGAGCTTCCAGCCGTGGTCTCAGATTTCAAAAATTCCCATTTTTACAGAAGCCCTAATTTTCCACTTTCCTGATCAAAGTCCCGAACTAGGGTCTGATCAAGCCCGGCCTTCTTCCCAACCAAAAATTCTGATTTTGGTCTCTAAATTTTTATTTTGATGAGTAGCATTCAGCCGTGGTCTCCGATTACAAAAATTCCAACTTTCTTTAAAGCCCTAAATTCCGGAAGCCATGAATGAAGGTACCAAAAAATAATTCTGTTTTGACAGAAATATGTACCTGATTGTTTCTGGTGTAACTCTAAAATTTTTGATCCACAGGGTCTGAAAAAAGTTTCCTGAGATAGCCTAACCTGTTACCTTTCCATCCTGACAGGTCTGACCTCAATTGGATTCTCTGAGAGAGAGTTATACCAAATGTCACAACGTGACCTGTTTTGGGATAAAACAAAAGAGCGAACTTGTACGGCGTGCCACGTGTCACTGTTTGAACTTCGGCCTCTGAAAAAGTTTTCTGAGATAGCTCGGCCTGTTATCTTTCCATCCTGACAGGTCTGACCTCAATTGGATTTTATGAGAGATAGTTATGCCAAGTGTCGCAACGTGACCTGTTTATGGGATAAAACAGTAGAGCGAACTTTTACGGCGTTCCACATGTCACTGGTTCAACTTCGGCCTCTGAAAACGTTTTTTGAGATAGTACAAACTGTGTACTACCTGTCACTTTTTACGAAATTTCATTTGGAGCTTCCTAGCCCACGTTATGACCTTTTTCCCAAGGTCACCTGATTTTGACTCAGATCTGGAAGAGGCAGAAACCCTATATTGTACAGATCATAAATCACAAAGTACAACGAATTAGGGGTTGTCCTTTGGACACAAGGTACCTGGAGATTTTATCTTCTTCCTGTAACAATTTCAGATCCGAAAACTTCACCAAAACGGATTTATAGCGAAAGTGCTACGATGACTGGTTTTTGCTATATCAAGCCCTAGCATCGTAAGTGCAACAAGTGTCATACATGCCATATCATGCCTTCTTTCAGGCTAGCTCTGATACCATGTTAAATTTTCAGAATTTACTTCAATCTGATCTAGGATCTTAACTGAGAGAACAACATGTACAGCATATCTACACCATATCAATCATGGAGACAATAATGCAAGCACACAAGAGACACAAAGATTTACTTGGGGAAAACCATAAAGGTGAAAAACCCCAATAACTTCCTCAGAGATAGATAGAGCAATGATACAACCAACCATAAGAGATAGACACAACCTAGCAGCAGATCCTCCTCCTCCATAAGTGCGCCACTCCTCCTTGAGTGCATGTGTGAGAAGTGAGTATGCAAATAGAGTGCCTCCCGCACTCTATTTATACTTGACTTGACTTGCCTTTTTACCTAACTCATGTAGGCTCGAACTTAACCACATAACATAATGCTGACTGGGCCGACCCCCAATAGGGTGGTCTAATAACCCTTTGACCCACATGGCCGACCCCCAATAGGGTGGTCTAATAACCCTTTGACCCACATGACTTATACAGGGCCGACCCCAAACAAGGTGGTCTAATAACCCATCAAGTATAAGTTACGACACTTACAATATAAATAACGACACTTCCTTATAGAGGAATAATACCATCTCTATAGGAATACAATATACATATATGTGAAATACATTCCGAAGTTACATATACATCAACATTGTCAGTCCACATTCATTTGATTTACCACCCAAAATATTCCTCCTGTATCGGTTTTGTATCGATGATGTGGGATGCATCATGGCCCTCCTTCGACGAATCTATCCCTTTTGACACCAACACATCATCTAGGGATTAGATTTAGAGACCACCTAGTTCCTTGAAGCCTGCATACCTCAATGGGAGGTCTTCTCACTTTCAACAGTGGGTTCACATCATTGACCTATGATTTAATGATTCCACAAATGTTCGACTCCAACTCATTCGTTCACATTCATTGGGATGTGCTAAGATACCTTGGGGATCATTCTCATCAATTGTGATTTCCCTCGCACTTGTTAATGGTTCACATCATTGGTCGGTAATCAAGTAGTTTCGACTATGTTCGACTTCAACACCTTGTAATCACATAGTTATATCATTCGTATTGATTTGAGATTGGGTAGAACACCCTAGGGATCCTCATTATGTGTTTACCCAGGTTGCGATGGAGATTTTTTTAGTAGGTTCCCACATTAATATCATATCGGTGGCCTCATTGATGTACTATCACACAGATGCACTCTTGTATTGGTTGTGGTTGTGTCGTTATCTTATCATAGATATACGCTTGTATCTTAGTAGCCATGATCATGTCAGTGAGTCAGTATCACAATGGATCAATGTTGTATTGGTCGGTAGTCGTGTGTCATTTAGATCCAAAGTGTTATATCTTGTATTACCAAGTCCTTGATTATTGTCAACGGTTCTCCCATCAATGGTTCCTCGCTCCTGTAATCATATCAAAGTACTTCACCTATCAACTTTCTCTCTAGCTTTGTACTTTGGGGGACAATCTGTTACACATAATTTTCATTAGTTGTACAAGACCATGTGATTACATGTTGCCACAATCCTGAAAGCCACATCGATGATGAATGATCCTTAACTCTGTTTTCCCTACAAATAACCTTTTTTGTGACTTCAACACGCTTTGCTTCATTAGCAACATGCATCGAAGTCCATCAACACGCTTTTCTCTACTATCGTCCCACGTCGATGACTCAGTTTGTCTCCATGTCAACTCACGTCAAGATCCTTTGGTGCAGGTTTCTCTATGTCCATGTTAGGAACCCATGTCTTTACTTTGTTAGTATATTGTTGTTCGACGCATACGCTTTGTAAGTCCTCCCATAGTATTTGTTGATCCATAGTTTATATTAGCCCATAGTATTAACCCATAGTATTGGACGCATATGCTTTGTAAGTCGTCCCATAGTATTATATGTCCCATGGTTTTGACTCATAGTATTGGCGCCTAGACTTAGCCCATGGTTTGTATTAACACATAGTATTGACCCATGGTATTTGCGCCTAGACTTAGTATATAAGTGTGTGTTGAGGCCTATGAAGGCACTGTGAAGTTAATTGTATTGAGCTTGCTCAAAGGAGGTTTCCCCCTCGAAGTGGCCCGTGATCAATATAAAGGTGATTCTGAGTTCTATTATTTCTGATATCTTGTGTATTTGCATTAATTAATTATTGCAGGTTCATCACATCTGGTATCAAAGCACTTTCTTGGGCTCGTTGGGTGGAATTTCTGCCAAATTTTTTTTCGCATCTATTGCAGCTTCGGATTTGGGAATAATCCCTATCCGCTTAACTGTGGGAAGTACTTGGGAATAAGCCCTAAAACTCATTGTGAGGAGTACCACATGAACCCCAAAGTAGCTGGCCCATTGAGAGGACCTGCCAGCAAAAAGGGCAACGACCCCTACCTGATTGACTAGTTCCCACCCGTGAGGTAAACCAAGAGCTGTCGTTTGTGGCAAAGAGGTTATCAGTTTTACCTGAGCTATGGAGTGAGGGGTACTGCCCCAATACGCATGCCGTCAGACAACATTGGTGGCCGAGTGAAACCCCTGAACTATTAAAAAGCCGCACATACCTGGGGTCCATATCTATTTTCAGCCAAACTGTTGTCGATCACTGATGCACCATTTCAGATCCAACCATTCAGATCCATTCTGAAAGCCATTCCAGATCTATCTATTTTCAATCCATTCGAAGTCGTTTTAGATCCATCAGTTCCAGATCCCTTCCGAGCCATAGCCGCTACAGTATGCAAAAAAAAAAAAATCAGTTTTTTCTCCATATCTGTTCGGGTACACAGGGTACTACCAAAGGACCGAAAACCAAGAGCAACCACTTCACACAAACAGATCACAGATCAACACACCGATTTTTTGACGTGGTTTAAACCCTCTTGAGGGAAACACTCCACGGCCCCGGCCAAATAGCATCTATGGGACAATTTATTATGCAAAGAAAGAAAGTTACAAATGAGCTTCTCATAATCGATCAACTAAACAATGACCCTCCATGCTCTTTAAATAGAGATCATGGACCAATCGGGTGTTAAGCCACAGATCAAGGTCAGGTTTGATCTAAGAGAAGTTGAGTCGTCGGATCACTCTATGTTGAAAACATATCGTGACCGTCGGGTTAAGTATTTACAAATGCATACTAATGCATACTAAAGAAACACACTATCCCTAATGGATATATTACACAAGTTGATCTTAACTAACTCCTATGTGTCTAAATATCCTAACATCCCCCCTTAAGAACAACCTGGGATAGGATTGAAGGATTTACAAAAGTGACACTATTAGGAGAAGGAAGGAGGCATTAGAGCCTATCCCCCCTTAATGATAAGTTCCTGAACTCCTAACATAGATCGAAGTTTAGAAAAATTTGCTTCTGTAAGAGACTTGGTGAAGATGTCTACAACTTGATCATTTGTAGGGCAAAAGAGCACTTCAAGAACACGATCATGAACAAGATTTCTGATGAAGTGCATATGTAGCTCAATGTGTTTGCTGCATTGATGTAGAACTAGATCTTTGGCAAGCTTGATGGCACTTTGATTGTCGCACCAAAGTGGAGTAGGCTGCTGCTGCTCGAATCCAAACTCTGAAAGGATCTGTCGAAGCCATAAAGCTTCCTGACTGGCATTAACTGCTGCTCGATATTCTGCCTCTGCTGAAGAAAGAGCAAGAGCTTGTTGTTTCTTACAAGCCCAAGTAATAGGTCTAGATCCCAGACTGAAAACATAACCTGCAGTAGACTTTCGATCATCAGGATCGCTGGCCCAATCTGAATCAGTGAAACCAACCAACAAAGGTTTCCCCCTTGTACTGTAATGAATCCCAAACTGAACGGTACCTCGAATATATCGAAGTATTCTTTTAGCTGCTTTCCAGTGACTTTCATGAGGTGTCTGCATATAACGGGCAACACGACCAACGGCAGAGGAAAGGTCAGGACGGGAATGAGTCAAGTATAAGAGACTACCAACAAGCTGACGATACAAGGTGGCATCGACTTCAAGTGAAGTACAAGTGGCAGAAAGTTTGACTCTAGACTAGAAGGGAGAGGGGGCTGGTGTACGATCTTCCATGTGAAAGCGACGAAGAAGGTCACAAGCATACTTAGACTGAGAAAGAAAGATTCCTTCTTTGGTTTGCAGAACTTGGAGACCAAGAAAATAATGCAATTGTCCTAAGTCTGACATTTCAAAAGTTTGTTTAAGACTGGATTTCACATGGGTTATAAGCTTAGGGTCACTACCAGTAAGAATAAGCTCATCAACATAAAGAACAAGTATGATGAGATGGTTTCCTACTTTCTTGGTATAGACATTGGGGTCAGAATGACATCTAGAAAAACCAGTGTCAAGGAGAAAGTTATCCATTTTGGAATACCAAGCTCTAGGAGCTTGCTTAAGGCCATATAAGGATTTCTTAAGGTGGCAGACAAGGCTAGATTTATTCTAAACATAGCCAGGAGGTTGTTCCATGTAAATTTCCTCCTGTAAATCACCATGTAAAAAGGCAGACTTGACATCCATTTGATGGACTTCCCAGTTGTGTAAGGCCGCAAGGGAAAGAACAAGGCGGATGGAGTTCATTTTGGCGATGGGAGCAAAGGTTTCATTGTAGTCAATCCCTTCAACTTGGGAAAAAACTTTGGCAACTAACCTTGCCTTAAGTCTTTCAACACTTCCATCTGATGCATACTTAGTTTTGTAGACCCATTTACATCTGACAAGTTTTCTTCCTTTTGGAAGAGGTACAAGATCCCAAGTATCGTTCGCCATTAAGGAACGATATTCTTCATCCATGGTTGCATCCCAATCTAGATTCCCTGAATCTTCTGCAAAAGTTTCTGGATCATGATTCTCGGAAACTTGAGCCAAAAGAGAAGAGGCTCGCTGAAACTGAGAATGTGTTCGACGTTGATCTCTAGGATCACCGACAAGATCACCAGCTGCTTCACATGTTGAACGGACCCATCGAGGAAGCACTTGTGCTGGTGCAACTGGAGGAACATGAGCAGGCGGAGGTGGATTTTCATCCTCACTGTCATCATCAAAAACTAGAGTTGGAAACCTGTCAAGGAAGTTGGAAGAAGAAGAAGAAGGCACAAACGCCGAATCAGGCTCGCAGGCCAAAGATGGCACAATCGCCGAGTTAGGCTCGCATGCCAAGATATTTTTATCAAATTTAACATCTCTTCTAATGATTATAGCATGAGAATGTGGTTGAAGAAGTCTATAACCTTTTACATCTTCAGAATATCCAACAAATATGCACTTTTCACTTTTAGGCTGCAATGCTTTCCATTTTTCATCCGGAATGTGAGTCCATGCTTCACTACCAAACACACAGAAGTGACTTACATCAGGTTTAGTTTTAGTCCATGCTTCTTCTGGTGTTATACCTTGTAATGCTTTAGTGGGGGTGCGATTAACTATGTAATTTGCACAATTAATGGCTTCAGCCCAAAATTGAAGACTTAGTCCCTTAGATTGGATCATACAATTAGCCATTTCTTTTAAAGTGTGGTTCTTCCGCTCAGCTACACCATTTTGTTGTGGTGTATATGGAACAGTGTGCTGTTGTTGGATGCCTTGTTCAGTGCAGAAAGTAGTGAACTGTTTGTTAACATATTCTCCTCCATTGTCAGATCTTAAGTTAATAATTTGATGACCAGATTGTTTTTCAACAAGGGCCTTGTAAGCCAAGAACATGTTAAATACTTCGCTCTTAAGTTTTAGGAAATAAACCCAAGTGCGTTTGGTGTAGTCATCAATGAAAGTTAAGAAATACTTGAAACCAGAAAAGGAAGCAAATGGAAGAGGACCACACAAGTCACTATGCACAAGCTCCAAGGGAATCGAGGCGTGCCAAGAGGCACGTTTGTCAAAACTGTCCCGATGATGTTTTCCGAGTACACAACCGAAGCAAACACCATCCCTGCAAGATACCATCGGATGACCTGTCACCATATTTTGTTTACATAGTTGTTGCAATGAGCGATAATTTAAGTGACCAAATCGCTCATGCCAAAGTTTGCTCAAGTTATCACTATGAGCAACAAAAACTGAAGGGAAAGGTGATGACCCAAATTTGTTAAACTTATACAACCTGGTAATATCATCAACAATTCTAGTAGCTAGGACCTGTTAAGGATCTTTAAAATCCTTGATTATAACTTGGTGAGGTGTAAAGGTCACAGTTTTACCTTCACCAGAATGAGTGATCTGATAGACTGATAAAAAATTGCAGGAAATTCTTGGAACACATAGTACATCACTAAACTGACCATTATCTACTGGAACTATTCCAGCTACTACAACACTTAGAGATCTATCATCACCAACAAATATTTGTTTGGTGTTACATTCATACATAGTAGAAAAGATGGCTTGATCCTTAGCCATATGATAAGATGCTCCAGAATCAATGAGCCATTCATTTGAAGTAGAAGAAGAAGATGCATTATAAGAATAACCAGAAGCCCAAAGTGCATGTCCATGAGAGGTAGATTCTGAAGACGGATCTAGGCTGATGTGGTTCTTTTTCATTGTTGCTCCCAAGGCTGCCATCTTCTTGAAACACTTAGATTCATCATGATTATCTTTCCCACAATAGTTGCAATGACGCTCAGTCTTCTTGCCTTTTGGCTTGGATCCTTTGTCATTTTTTAAAGAAGGAGCTGACTGAGAGGGTTTGGGACCCTTGTTTGACTTATTATTGCGAAAATTTTGTTTCTTGGGAGGCTTGGACTTTTCTTTCTGTTGGGATAATAAGGCTTTCTCAGATGTATCTGCATTGTTGATTATTCCAAGATGAATGAGTTTATCTTGTTCTCTAATCAGGGAATCACAAAAGGATTCAAGACTAGGCTCTTGATAGCTAGCTGCATTCAAGGATGCTTTCATGGAGTAAAATATAGATACAAAAACAGAATATGCAGGTCCAAGTTTGGAAAGAATATGATAAATGCACTGTTTGTCTTCCCTCTCAATCTTACATTCTGCACATAAGAGTTTAAGAGTTTTGTACTTAGATAAATAATCTTGAATGCATGAAAAGTCTTGGATTTAAAGAAATCAACTCATTTTCGAGTTGATGACCTCGAATTTCATTGTGTTTACCAAACATAGTTTCCAACTTGTCCCAAGCATCATTAGGTTCATCAATTCCAGATATGTGGAATCACAAATCAGTAGAGATTGACATCCCAATCAATCCACGAGCTTCATCACATCTATTTGCCCATTTTATTTTCTTATCATCATTAGTGGGTTCTTTTTCTTTCCCTGTTGTAATTCTGAAAAGTCCCCTACTTCGTAGAACATCCTCCATACGAGATTTCCATGAGAAATAGTTGGAACTATTAAGTAGAATATCACAAGGGGCATCCATATTTGTAAATTAATGGCTATAAAAGCAGAAACCAATAGTCTGGATGTGAAGAGCTCGAAAAAATAGGCGGTTTAAAAAAAAACGGCACTGAAAACTGACTCTGTATGATGAAGTTATGCTTGAACAAAGAAACTGTTGAAGATGTCCGCAATAGTGACGTGGCAGCTAGAGAATGTCTAGCAAAAAAAAAGAACCCCCCTCTTCCCAAGATAAACCTTTTGACAATCATTTTATAAGAAAGTTGTTTTAAGTGAACTACTTTTGTAAAATAAGTGATTTCACTTTTACAATGATATTACTTTTAAATAGTGCAACAATAAATAAAAACTTAAGTGACTCCCTAAGACTTGAACTCAAGACCTATTAAGGAATAAAGCAACTTTGAACCAAGTGAGCTAGATTAAAAGGTATGTAAAATATGGGAATGAGGAAGGGGGCTTTTTTTTTTACTCTTCTTACTCGGTTTGCGTGCTTGCCCTTTTTCCTGCAAAACAGAGCACAAATCGAAACAAAAAAACTTTTCCACACTTGTGGAGTTAGATCTTGTTAGATTGCCCGGAAAGTCTACGTTTTCTCTCTGTTTCTGATTTGCCGAGATCACGCAAAGTGCACGGCAAAGAGCATACGCAGCCGAAAAAACCCTTTCCCTTTCTGTTTCTGATTTGCCGAGATCGCTCAAGGTGCACGGCAAAGAGCATACGCAGATGGGAAAGCAATAACCCAAACCAAAAAAAATCTAACAGTAAAAAAAAAATGAAATATGAGATTTTTTTTTTCAAAAGACGAAATAAAAAAAAATGCGTCACTGTAACATTATACCTTCAGATCTGATGAAATACGCGTTTCTGGAGCAACCGGGAACCGTTTTCGATCAAACGAAAACTATTTCCCAATGGAACGACGCTCCGGACGCAATGGAACACCTCCCACAGCCCAGAAATGCACAGAAATACCTGAACTAGAAACCCTTTCGAGTTTCGGCAACAACAGTTCAAGATCTAGATCATAACCGGAAGCGGCACTTCATAAAAGATCTGATACCATGTTCGGGTACACAGGGTACTACCAAAGGACCGAACACCAAGAGCAACCACTTCACACAAACAGATCACAGATCAACACACTGATGTTTTGACGCGGTTTAAACCCTCTTCAGGGAAACACTCCACGGCCCCGGCCAAATAGCTTCTACGGGACAATTTATTATGCAAAGAAAGAAAGTTACAAATGAGCTTCTCATAATCGATCAACTAAACAATGACCCTCCATGCTCTTTAAATAGAGATCATGGACCAATCGGGTGTTAAGCCACGGATCAAGGTTAGGTTTGATCTAAGAGAAGTTGAGCCGTCGGATCACTCTATGTCGAAAACATATCGTGACCGTCGGATTAAGTATTTACAAATGCATACTAATGCATACTAAAGAAACACACTATCCCTAACGGATATATTACACAAGTTGATCTTAACTAACTCCTATGTGTCTAAATATCCTAACAATATCTCCCTTGTTTTCACTCTGTTTCCCTTGAAATTTTTGGGGAACCCTTGTCATCCCATTCTGTATATTTCATTCTTGAGGACCCTATCCCCAATTCCCCTTCCCAAAGCCCGAAATCCCACATTTGTCTATTTTTAGGGTTTGCCATAACTTCCTCAGATTTTACCCAATCACCTTCAAATTTTACCACAGCATTCCTTTCCGAATTCTGCTTCTTTGTCCCCCTCTACCAAATTTTCCCATCCTTTCACCCCACTTCTGAAATCCTCATTTTTTGCTTCCTTGTCTCTTCGACAGTGTCCAAAACCTAGTCAAACCCCAATTCCCTTCAGATTTTTTTCCAAATCCAGATTTTCCTTTACTAAAGCAGTTTTTGTTTTTGTTTTTCTACCCAGTCAACCAAAAAACAAAAAAAATAAAACTCCTGGTTATGGTTGTCACCCGCATAGGAGCAAACACCATGGAGGAAGCAATTGCAGCCATCCAAACCAAACTCCAAGATCTGGATGAAAAATTTCTCAGCTTCGATCTTCACCATTCAGCCATGAATAATAACTGATAGCCAAAATCTTTTGCAACCACCAGGTTCTCTTCTTCCAGCACTTTTCGTGGGCCAAAGCTTGATTTTCCTCGCTTCAATAGTACTGATCCAACTGGATGGATATACTGAGTAGAACAATATTTCAGTCTGCATAATACTTTTGATGTCCAGAAAGTTCCACTTACATCCTTTCATTTGGAAAAAGAAGCCCTTCAATGGTACCGTTGGTACATCAAAGCTCACCCCGAACCAAACTGGACAGATTTTTGCCAACTCCTTTTGCCACGATTTGGTCCTAGTGCTTTTGATGACTTCACAGGAGCACTCACTAAACTTCACCAAATTGGCACAGTGAGAGAGTATCAGACAGAATTTGAGAAACTGGCCAATCACACAGAAGGATTGTCTGATTAATTCTACAGGAGTTGTTTTATCAGTGGTCTCAAGGATGAAATCCGCTCAGAGGTCAAAATGTTATGCCCCAACACAATGATGGAAGTCCTAGGGTTGGCTAAGTTGGCAGAGGACAAGATCGTAGCTCAACAACACTCCAAACCCACCTTTGTTCCCTTCAGAAATATGGGTTCCCAATGACCTCCCATCACGCCTGCTCCTCAACCAACTCCTATCAAGCATTTTTCTGAAACAAAGATGCAGGCACGCCGAGAAAAAGGGCTTTGTTATAATTGTGATGAGAAATTCACTCAGGGACATAGATGTCTTCAACAAAAGCTCTATCTCTTGGATGTGGATTCTCCACCTGCCTCAGAACTTGATGAAGAAGCTCTAGATACAGTATATGATCAGGTCGACATTCAACACCCACCTGTTGACACCCCATCTCAGGACAACCCACCCGAGATCTCTCTCCATGCTGTAACCGGCGTCACCACCCCACAAACAATGTGAGTCATGGGATACTTCAAGAAGATCCCTCTTACCATACTCATTGATTCTGGTAGCACTCATAACTTCATTGTTGATCCTTGGATTGCCAAACAGGATGTTTTTTTTGTCCATCCTTGCTCCAACTTTGAAGTCATGGTTACCAATGGGGGCACCTTACCTTGCAAGGGGAAGTGTCACAATGTGTGTATCTCTATGGAAGATTATAACCTGCACTCTCACATGTTTTCCTTGTCTTTAGGAAGATGTGATGTGGTTTTGGGCGTTCAATGGTTACACACACTTGGCCCCATCTTATGGGATTTTGCTAAACTTTGGATGCAGTTTTCAGTCAATGGGGCACAACACAAATTTATGGGCTTACAACCAAGGTCTCTTTGCATCATCAGTTCACATTTCCTGGAAAAAATACTTAAGAAGAATTCGAATGGTGTCATCGCTCAGCTCCATTCCGTTCAGATGCACCCACCAACAGTCTCCACTACTTGGATAGATATGCAGGTGTCTTTGCTGAACCCATGAGCTTACTGACTTCAAGAGACCTTTCCAGTAAGAATTTAGCCGCATCTACCTCTCAGCAGGAAATGATGACTATTTTGCATACAGTACAGAAGTCTGGAAACATCAAGATTGGGGAATTATTTATGCATCAAGATTGATCTCTAGAGTCTGGAAACATTCCTGGAACAACGGGTCTCCTCCCCAACACACCTGAAATGGGTTATCTAACTCATGGGTTATGACTATGCGACCACTTACCAGAAGGGTAAGGACAATATGGTGGAAGATGCTCCTCCTCACACATTTGATGACCCAGTCTTTCTTACAACTATTTCTCTACTTGTTCCAAATTGGTTGCAATCTATTCAACGGGGTTATCTCTTCTATGAACTCCATGCTTCTTCATTAATAGGGCACTCTGGGTTCCTCAAAACGTATGACCAAGAACAATGTAACATCTTTTGTCAGGGACTGAAAAGGACAATTCAATGGATGGTGGTTGACTATGATACTTTCCAGGTCAACAAGGGTGAAATGACCCTCCTTTCGGGACTGCTCGAACCCTTACCCGTCCATCCACAGATTTGGGAAACTATTTATATGGATTTCCTAGAAGCGCTCCAGTGGTATAGGACCACATCTCAAAGGACACCATATGAAGCAGTCCCTGGACATGCACCACCGGTTCTTCTTCCATACACCTTCAGCAGCTCCCCAGTTCAGGCAATTGACTCAATTCTTCAAAACCATGATCAACTTCTTCTCATTCTGCAGGACAATTTTCACATGGCAAGAATTCGACTGAAACAACAAGCCGATCAACACCGTTCTGAGCGCACTTTTCGCATTGCTGATATGGTTCTTCTTCATCTACAACCTTCCATGCAATCCTCCCTGAAACTCCAAAGGTGCCAGTGGCTCGAAATGCAACCCGAGGATGCTACAGGGGACCTACTCCTGCAGATTTTGCATCAATTTCCACATCTAAAACTTTGAGGACAAAGCTTTTTCTAAGGGAGAGGGGATGTTAAGAACCCATGTCTTTACTTTGTTAGTATATTGTTGTTGGACGCATATGCTTTGTAAGTCGTCCCATAGTATTTGTTGATCCATAGTTTATATTAGCCCATAGTATTGACCCATAGTATTGGACGCATATGCTTTGTAAGTCGTCCCATAGTATTATATGTCCCATGGTTTTGACTCATAGTATTGGCGCCTAGACTTAGCCCATGGTTTGTATTAACACATAGTATTGACCCATGGTATTGGCACCTAGACTTAGTATATAAGTGTGTGTTGAGGCCTATGAAGGCACCGTGAAGTTAATTGTATTGAGCTTGCTCAAAGGAGGTTGCCCCCTCGAGGTGGCCCGTGATCAATATAAAGGTGATTCTGAGTTCTATTATTTCTGATATCTTGTGTATTTGCATTAATTAATTATTGCAGGTTCATTACAGTCCAAGTCGCGTCGCTGTCTATACGAGAAGAAAAAGGGGTTTTCGAGAAGTCTCTCGAACGAAATATTATCTAGATGAGATTTCCTCCTTATTTGCTACAATCTCACTCGAATTCCTCACTTGTTGGGATCATACCTCTTCAACTATCCCTAAATAATTCATCTCTCCTCTATCCATATTGTCCTATAAATTCAAGTCTTGGCCATGGGTGAGGTGAGGATGAATTGAGAATAGATTTCTACTGGAGAAATTACACTAGGAGTGACAGACTTTAGATCCTTATCCTTCCTTCATTGAAGTGAAATCTTGGAGCAAAGAGGAATCCATTGGAGAGGAGATATGACACCAAGGCTTAAGTGGTTGTACTCTTTACCATTTCTGTTAATACAATACTGTATTTCATTTACCATAAATGGTTTGTTATTCATTTCATTACAAAAAATCCTACAATTAGCATTCCATTTAGCGTCCCTTTTTAGTGTAAATTTCTTTTTCATTGAGTGGTCGAAGTAGACGCTAAATGGGATGTGTCATGTACAAATTGTAAAGAGTCTAAAATAACATCTTTTTTTGCTTCCTAGATAACATCCTTTCTGATGTCTAAAATAGCGCCCATTTTTTTGCTTCCATAATAGCGTCCAATTTTGCTTCCTAAACGATGTCGAGGTTTACTTCCTAAATAACATCATATTTTGTTTCCTAGATATCGTCCTCTTTTACTTCCTAAATGACATCCCCATTAGCACCCTATTTCATCCTTAAAAGTGTCATGTTAGCATTTATGTTTGCATCTACATTCGTGCCATATTTGTTGTTGGAATAATTAAGTCTTCCTACCATGTCATTTAATTACATAAGATGCATTAATTAATCATTTTTGGTTAATTCTATGTAATAGACTAGGAGATTGCCATTGTGTGGACCACAAGGCAACATGGGAGGGTGAAATACATCCAAGGTGTGAACCACAAGCCAACTAGGCCACTTGGATGCCTTCCTAAAAGATTTTGGATAAGATTTTACTAGGAAAGGCACATTTTCTGAGTTTTACTACTTTTTACCGCTTTTTATCCCAGGAGGAAAAGCTAGTCTACCTAGGAAACTTTGTTTTTGCACCCAATACTTTCCTTAATTATTTTTCCTTCCAAATCTCGTATTTGGCATTGGTTTTGTCCATCAATCACCTTCATATCACTAATTAGACAATTCGTGAGCTTTTGGAGATATTTGGAAAGTCTACTTGCCACCTAGGGGGATAAGCATATTTAGTAAGTCTGATGAAGAGAAGATTCTTTTGGAATATTTAGCCATTCGATTTTCTGCTGTAATATTATTTAATAGAATCCTATTACTTTCATAAGGTTGGCTGATGTAATTTTATTCATGTGAAGTTAATACAGAAATCTACTCTTGTGCATAATTTTTGTGTCTTTGACTAGTTGTGTGAGATTTTTCTTATGAGAGAGTGTAATTTATTGAATAGTTCTTAGATGTGAACTGAATTTCACATTTGCATCCAAATTAAAATCCAATATTGCATCCATATGTGCTACCTCTTTGATACGAACCGTTACACCAAAACCTCGAGATGTTAGTGAAGGCCACCCACTAGGATCTTAACATCCCACCACGCTCCGCAGTCTAGACTCTGGGCTGGATATGCGCCTGTACAGTGGTGTCCCCTTTGCACCGTACGAGCCTCAGGTGAACACTGCAATGCCGACGTTTCCACCTGCTCTGTGACTTGAACCTTGGTGGAGGCTCTGATACCAAATGATACGAACTGTTACACCAAAACCTCGAGATGTTAGTGAAGGCCGCCCACTAGGATCTTAACACTCTTTAGCATCCCATTTTGCACCACGTTTTACTTCCAATATGCACCAATTTTTTCTTCTATTGTTGCACCATATTTTGCTTCCTATGTAGTGCCATGTTTTGCATCCAAAGTAACATCTTATTTTACTACCATATCAATGCCATGTTTGGCTTCGTCATTAGTGTCAAGTGTTGCATCCTTTATAATGCCTAGTTTTGCATCTCTATTGATGTCAACGTTAGCACCATGTTTTTCTACCACTTTAGCGCCCAATTTAGCATCCATTTTAACTCCCACACTAGCGCCACATTTTGCTTCTTGTTTAGCTCCTTGAATTTATTCTTGTTTTGCTTCCTCATGAACACCACTTTTAGCTTCCCATTAAGCATCTAATTTTGCTTCTTTGTTGAACACTAGTTTAGCTTCTGGTTTGGCTTCTACATTCACGTCCAAAATAGCATCAGAATTGACTTCCAACTTAGCACTAGGTATTGCATCCAATGTTGCTTCTAGATCTATTGCATAGTGGGATTCCATTTTAGCTCCTAGTTTTGCTTCCTATTTTGCTTCCTTATTAGCATCACATTTAGCTTGCTATTTAACACCTACAACTATATCCATTTGTGTGCTAATATATTTATTATATCAAATTATTATAATTATTTCATTAATTTCAATAGTTCTCATATATCATTTACTTCATAGTTCTTAAATAACATAATGAAACATTCAAATTAATTTTAGATACCATTATTGAAATTAATTGCATAGGATTTATGAAGAAATTTAACACAAACATACAACATTTATCCAAAGTAGTAACATCATCATATATATTAATTTTCCATGAAAATATCATCAGCAACTTCCAATATAGATAAGTTTACAATATAATAATGATAACATCACCATTATATTTCATCAAAAGAAGTGAAATTATAAAACATCATCACATCAATAACCTATCATACAGATCATCATATTAAGGTTAAAAGAACAAGTGAACGATACATATAGTGAAAATACCAATATCACAAGAAATATCTTTTTTAATATCCATATATAGAAATGTCAAAATGATAAAGGGTAATCAAAGTTTATATGTCAACATAAATCCACCATACAAATCAAAATGACCCAAAATTTAATATGAACTTGGATCCTCACAAAATAACAATATGTGCGTAGTAGCATCGAGAAAGCAATAAATATCCACAATCTCAATAGTAGCATCAATGGCTACTATCATCATCATCATCGTCATCACCACCACCATTATCATCATCATCATCATTATCATCATCCTCATCATCCTCATCTATCCCAACATCATATTCATAATCATTTTCATCTAATCCATTTGCATCATTATCATCAATACATTTCTCAGGTACATTGGTGACAACATAATCTAGATCATCTAAGGAGTCATCTTCAACATTTTTCTGCAAACAACAAGAAATAATCAATTTAAAACATTAGTATTAATTTCATTACATAATGCATATTTTGTGTTATATTGCAAATATTAGTGTGATCATTTATGCATTCTCACGAGTTTTCCAACCATGAATATAAACATCATATCATCAACAGATAGTAGCCACACATATAAAGTGTATCCACAACCATGCACACATACACATACATGTACACCATAAATTTTCATATCACAACGGAACAAGACATAGAGGCAAGGAAAAATAGACATCTCGGTGATTATATATAAAGCGAAGAAAAATATGATATCACATATATTATTCGCTTCAAACCATTTTTTGCCTAAAGTTGTTATATCATTAAGTATCTATATATAACATGTTATTCAATCTATATCTTTAAGAGCATATTAACCATGGTTTTCATCTCTCAATCAAGTTCATCAATTGTTTACATTTTTAATCTAAAAGTAAATTTAATATAACATGCTTGATAGTATCCCCTCGTAAACATGGTTAAAAGAATCATTTATAATAAATATAGTTTTTAACATATTAATTATATCATTGGCATAATAATCGCAAAGCTTACAAAGATTCATTGGATTCATGTTATCCAAGTACCCGTAGGAGGCAACAAAACTCAATTTCGTTACTTGGATTGGTTTTTATGCCCCTCACTACTATAATGTTTACTTTTGGTTTTGGATTTACAGGCGGTCTTGACAAACCTCCCCAATAACACCGACGTTAAAAGTCTGACCTTTTTGGAGTGGTTTTGGAAAAGATATAAACTGCCTCCAAAAGTGACTTTTGGAGGCGGTTATAGATCTCCCCGTAGATACCTACAAGGGCAGTTTTGAACCCCCCCTAAAACTCCCTCTTAGAAAACCTACAGGGGCGGTTTTGAACCCCCCCTAAAAATCCACCTAGAGGGGCATTTTTGAACCCCCCTTAAAACTCTACCTATGGGGGCAATTCTAAACCCCCCTAAAAATCACTCTTAGAAAACCTATGGGGGCGGTTTTGAACCATCTAAAAATCCACGTATGGGGGTAGTTTTGAACCCCCCCTAAAAAAACCTCTTATAAAACCTACAGGGGCAATTTTGAACCCCTCCTAAAACTCACTCTAAAAAAAATTGCGGGGGCAGTTTTGAACCCCCATTATAGCAACATACAAGGGCAATTACAAATCCCCCTCGTAGCAACATATGAAGTCAGTTTAGAACCCCCCTTGTAGGAACTTACAAGGGAGGGTTAGAATCCCCATTGTAGATGCATACAAGGGTGGTTATGAACATATAGGGGAATTTTAGACCCCCCCTCATAGAAACATATGAGGGAAATATAAAACCCCCCTCGTAGAAACATACAAAGATGTTTTGAAACCCCTATTGTATATAAATAATCATAAAAAATATTTTATTAGAAATATATTGCAATATTAGTATGGCACAGAGGAATTGAACCACCAACATCCTTCTTGTAAGGCATGCGCTCTTCCATTGAGATAGCACCCTTTAATATTTGGGGAGAGGATATCACACCCATATTGCATCATTTGTAATTCTAAAAAAAAAAATAAGATCTAAAGAAAGACATGCTTAAAATCCAATTTAATTTTCCATACACAATAATCTGCACAAAAATATACCATGATCAAGCAACAAAATATCCAAAATAATTATGCAATCTATTAAAGTGGTCCATACGGACTTCCTAGGACATAAAAATCCTTAGTAGAACAACTAAATCTATCAAGTTTTAATTCAAGCAGCAATACATGTCAAAATAAAATGCACAAATTCATTCCACATGAACACAATAATTTTATCCTGGAGAAAACCCTTAGAAGGGAGAAAAAACTCCAACCAAACAGTCTTTCTTATATAAGATATCAGGTTCAGATTAGATCATCATCATAAAATTCACCTTTGTTGTGCCAATTCAAAGTTTAATAGCAGAAGTAACAACTTACATCAGAATTGTATGACAACCTTGAACTCTACTCACTACATCCTCTGTCTGCTGCAAGTATTATCTTGTGATTTTTTTGTTTCACATACTACTCTATTGCAATTATTATCTTTTGTTAACTGCTTCACATGCTATTCTTCTAGTGCAATGGAAATACCTCACATTAACTTCAAGAGCACAACTCACATCAACTTCAAGAGCAGACCTTACATCGACTTCAAGAGGATATATCACATCAAATTCAAGAGCAGACCTCACATCGACTTCAAGAGGATACAAAAAATATGAATGAATTAATGGGGAGGGGTGGCTCCTATTTATGCTTTAGGGTGGATGTCCCAAGTATCCGCCTAAGGGAACCGCCCCAGGAAACCCACCTAGAGAGGAAGAATCCCCCTAAGCAACCCCCTAGGGAGGGACCACCCTAAATAGCCCCCCTAGGGAGGAACCACCCTAAGAATACCCCTAAGAAGCCCCCTAGGGAGGAACCGCCCTAAGAAGCCCCCTAAGAATCCCTGTAGGTGGACACTTGTCACTTGGCACATGAACATGATATAAAGCAGCTACTGGAGTTGACACTTGGCAGAATATGAGGGCACGTGTAGCAGAAGTGATGATTTTGTAATAGCTTCCGAAGTTATAAATTTAGCAAAATCAATATACTGAAAGGATGAGAATTACCTGATTATTTAGATTTGTTTGGATCCTTGGGTTGTAAATAGATATAAACCCCTTATACCTCCAACAATTCTCCATGGTATGCCTATCAAATACCTTAAAGCCATACCAAGATTTATTGGAGATGATGGAGTTACAACAAAAAAGCACATGTCATCCTTTCAAAATTATACTAATTACTTGGGTATTGAGATGATGGAATTACAACAGAAAATCACATGCCATCCTTTCAAAGTTATACTAATGAATTGGATATTGAAATGATGGAGTAACAACAGAAAAGCATATGTCATCCTTTCAAAATTATACCAATTACTTGGGGGACAAAAATTCGATTATGGTAATAGAGTCCCAATGCAAATGTGCACAATAGGATCATAGAAAAAGGGAGTTAAACTTGATATATGTTGTGGGGTGGTTACACTTACAAATAATGAAACATGTAGTGAGACTATGACCACTCGATCTCTCAAGAAAGATGGTAAATTTGAATTCTGCGGTTGATTTGGAATATTGACCAATGATGCAACTGGAAGTGAGATTGGAGAGAAACTGACATTATGCATATCGGGGAAAGGGGAGGGATAAATGCATAATAGGATCCTACAGATAAGTACAAAGTCAGAGGGGGGATTGGTAAAATAACAACTTCAGTTGACAATGATGGGAAAAATGGAGGAGTTATTGTATACTATAAAGAGGATTCCCGTAGAGGACATGGGAAATAGTATGGTGAAAATATGGAAGTGCCTAACATTGGCATGTGAGATGAAGATAGAAGGTGAAATGAAAATGGATTGAAAGAAGCTTGCCCAATGGGAAGATATTGTTGAGAAGGTAATCCATTTACGGATCTAACATGCAAATGAAGATACCGTTGTGGCAGAGGAGCAACATGCTCCCTACCATGATCATTTCCAAAAATATCATTTGTATTTTCATTTGAATTTGGACTGGTAACAGATATTGAGACTTGTGTGCTCCATGAATCAATTGCATTATTATTGGAATTCTGAGACTTCCTTAATGTTTGCACTGTCAAAAATATTGGACAACCAATGATAGAAATGTTGTTGTGGACATCCATGCATCTCTTAAGTTTCTCTCATTCTAAGGCCACGGTTTGCTAGGACTAAGTCACCCACAACTTGCACCTGGCCTCATCTGCACCCAATCAAGGTGTTTTGAACTGAGGTCTTTGTTAGCACTAATATTTACCCCTATTTTTTTTTCTGAACTTCTACCAATATTGTGTCAACTTTGCTAAAACCTCCAATTTTTTTTTGTAAAATTTGCAAGTTCCCTGTCATCAAAATTTTATCAATTGAGTCCTGGTTTGTTGAGAAATTCACCTTTTGGTCATATCCTTATCCTATCAAACCAAAAAACGACTTGGAGGTCATGTTTGAAGTTATGAACTTCCTATGGATTTCTCTTAGTTCCAAAGTCTCTAAAAGGTTATGAAATGACATAGATATATTGCATTGTTTTCCTTTGTAATAAAGCTATTAATTTATCAGTTCTTTTTGGATCACTTAATGCTGCATGTGAAGGAGAGCTTGAAATATGAGCTAATATGAGTTAATTTTGTTAGTTTTTCAGAATTTTCAATCTGATCTAGGATCTTAACTGAGAGAATAACATGTATATCATATCTATAGCATATCAATCATGGACACAATAATGCAATCACTCAAGAGACGCAGAGTTTCACCAGGGAAAACCAAGAAGGTGAAAAACCCCGCAACTTCCTCAGAGATAGATAGAGAAATGATACAACCCAAGTACAAGAGATAGTCCTCCTAGCAGCAGCTTCTCCTCCTCCACTAGAGGAATAATAACATCTATATAGGAATACAATATACATATATGAAATACATTCCGAAGTTACATATACATCAACACTTCCTCTTAACTAGGAAGGTATTTCTCAACACAGGTCTTCTAGCACAAGTCTTCTTCTCTGGATCATTGTCATCGTCACGGCTGCTTCTATCTCAATCAATCTCTGAACTACTCATCATAGGAAGTTATACAGAGCCATTCCTTTTTCATACTGGATGTAGGCCCACCACCTGCAGGTCTTCATCATCATTGTCCATACTGTGGAATCCTCAGACTTATTACGTGAGTCAACAAAACCTCAAAAGAGCATCCCAGGAATTTTACGAGCACACAGCTCAACCTATTGGATCTCCCAGGACCTTTTACATGCCACTACACAACCTGTCCACGACCACATAGTATCATACTAATCATAACATCGTATACGAAGCATAGTCCAGATGCACACAATACAACACTTACACTCACCGGCATGGGAAGACACACTTCAACCATCCGGGAAGGGCTCAACACTCACATCAACGCACATGGGAGAACACATATACCACCATGTCGGAAATGCTCTGCACTTACATCAATGCACATGGGAGAACACATCTACCACCATGTCGGAAAGGCTCTGCACTTACATCAACACACATGGGAGAACACATCTACCACCATGTCGGAAAGGCTCTGCACTTACAACAACGCACATGGGAGAACACTTCTACCACCATGTCAGAAAGGCTCTGCACTTACATCAATGCACATGGGAGAACACATCTACCACCATGTCGGAAAGGCTCCGCACTTACATCAACACACATGGGAGAACACATCTACCACCATGTCGGAAAGGCTATGTGCATCTGTGTCTTCGGACTCATCACAAATGATCCACTTGATCATGTCAAAGCATCTACCTGATGCATGTCCTCATAGCATGATCATGCTGATTATCAATGCATCCACCTGATGCATACCATGTATCCACCTGATACATATCATCATACATGATCTACCTAATCATACAATGTATGCACCTGATACATATAAACATACATGATCTACCTGATCATACAATGTATCCACCTGATACATACTGTAACAACCCAAAAAAATCATAAAATTTAAAAAATTTCGACATGACAATTAATGCTTATTCAAACTGTGCGGAAAATAATAATTCATAAAAGATTGTCTTACTGTACAAATTATCATGCTGGTTTATAGTAATAAGAATTTGCGACTAGATGATTTTAATTATGTCTTGATGCTATTCATATTTCAGCTGTACTATTACGAGACTTCTAATGTCGTTATTCTGATTGATGATTTGACTAGTTTGACTAATGTGCTTTTGTTGATGATGAAGGGGTCCTACGGACGCCCCGAGCTTACTTAGCATTCGTGCTAAAGCATGTGGATTTTGTACTTGTGGCAATTTACAGGTAAGGTTCTTTAAGTTTGCGACAAGCGACCGAACAGTTTTTCAATAACCTTCTTATGCAAAAATGTTGAAGTGATAATACAATGAGCACTCCTACCAGTGAGAAACTTCAGTTAAAGACTAGATGTTTCAAGATAGTGATAATTGGATATGCTGCAGATGCAAACAGTGCATCTTATTAAATGTAATCCATAAGTTTGTAATTGATTCTGCGGAATGTCTCTTTTGATCGTAACTCCGTTTTCAAATCTCAGGACTCTATGTAATCTTTGTTTTAAATTCATGTTGAAATTAATATGGCGATATTTGATGTATTGATTATAAGGCTCAATATATGTTAGGAATCCATGTCTTTACTTTGTTAGTATATTGTTGTTGGACGCATATGCTTTGTAAGTCGTCCCATAGTATTTGTTGATCCATAGTTTGTATTGGCCCATGGTTTGGACCTGTAGTAATTTTTGATCCATATTTTGTATTGGCCCATGGTTTGTATTGACACGTGGTATTGATCCATGGTATTGGTGCCTAGACTTAGTATATAAGTGTGTGTTGAGGCCTATGAAGGCATCGTGAAGTTAATTGTATTAATCTTGCTCAAAGGAGGTTGCCCCCTCGAAGTGGCCCGTGATCAATATAAAAGTGATTCTGAGTTCCATTATTTTTGATATCTCGTGTATTTGCATTAATTAATTATTGCAGGTTCTTCACATCTGGTATCAGAGCACTTTCTTGGGCTTGTTGGGTGGAGTTTCTACCAATTTTTTTTTGCATCTGTAGCAGCTTCAGATTTGGGAATAATCCCTATCCGCTTAACTGTGGGAAGTACTTGGGCATAAGCCCTAAAAATCCTTGTGAGGAGTACCACAGGAACCCCGAAGTAGCTGGCCCATTGAGAGGACCTGCAAGCGAAAAGGGCAACGACCCCTACCTAATTGAGTAGTTCCCACTCATGAGGTAAACCAAGAGCTGTCGTTTGTGGCAAAGCAGTTATCAGTTTTACCTAAGCCATGGAGTGAGGGGTACTGCCCCAATACGCAAGCCGTCAGACAGCATTAGTGGTTAAGTGAAACCCCTGAACTGTTAAGAAGCCGCACATACCTAGGGTCCATATCTATTTTCAGTTGAATTGTTGTCGATCATTGCTGCGTCGTTTCAGATCCAGCCGTTCAGATCCATTCTGAAAGCCGTTCCAGATCCAGCCGTTTTCAATCCATTCGGCGCCATTTCAGATCCCTTTGTTTTCGCTCACTTCCGAGCTGTTGCAAATCTATCTGTTTCAAATCCCTTCCGAGTCGTAGCTGCTCCAGTCTGGAAAAATAATAATAATAATATATATATATATATAATCCAGTTTTTTCTCCATATCTCCCTTGTTTTCACTCTGTTTCCCTTGAAATTTTTGGGGAACCCCTGTCATCCCATTCTGCATATTTCATTCCTGAGGACCCTATCCCCAATTCCACTTCCCAAAGCCCGAAATCCCACATTTTTCTATTTTTAGGGTTTGACATAACTTCCTCAGATTTCACCCAATCACCTTCAAATTTTACCACAGAGTTCCTTTCCAAATTCTGCTTCTTTGTCCCTCTCTACCAAATTTCCTCATTCTTTCACCCCGCTTCTGAAATCCCAATTTTTTTCCTCCCTGTCCATCAGAAAGTGTCTAAAACCTACTCAAACCCAATTACCACTCCAATTTTTTCCCAAATCCAAATTTTCCTTTACTAAAGCAGCTTTTGTTTGTGTTTTTCTATCCATTCCCCCAAAAAATATATATATATATCCTGGTTATGGTTGTCATTCGTGCAGGAGTAAAAACCATGGAGGAAGCACTTGCAACCATCCAAACCAAACTCCAAGATCTGGATGAAAAATTTCTCATCCTCCATCTTCAGCATTCAGCCATGAACAATAATCAACAGTAAGAATCTTCTACAGCCAATGGATTCTCTTCTTCCAACAATTTTCGTGGGTCGAAGCTTGATTTTCCTCGCTTCAATGGTACTGATCTGACTAGATGGATATACCGAGCAGAACAATATTTTAGTCTGCATAATACTTTTGATGTACAGAAAGTTCCACTTGCATCCTTTCATTTGGAACAGGAATCCCTTCAATGGTACCGTTGGTGCATCAAAGCTTATCCCGAGCCAAACTGGATAGATTTTTGCCAACTCCTTTTGTCACGATTTGGTCCTAGTGCTTTTGACAACTTCATAGGAGCACTCACTAAACCGTACCAAACTGGCACAGTGAGAGAGTATCAGACGAAATTTGAGAAACTAGCCAATCACACAGAAGGATTGTTTGATGAATTCTACAGGAGTTGCTTTATCAGTGGTCTCAAGGATGAAATCCGCTCATAGGTCAAAATGTTCTGTCCCAACACAATGATGGAAGTCCTAGGGTTGGCTAAGCTGGCTGAGGACAAGATCGCAACTCAACAACGCTCCAAACCCACCTTTGTTCCCTTTAGAAATATGAGTTCCCAACGACCTCCCATCATGCCTACTCCGCAACCAACTCCTATCAAGCATTCTGAAAGAGAGATGCAGGAACGCCGAGAAAAAGGGCTTTGTTATAATTGTGATGAGAAATTCACTCAGTGTTAGGAACCTATGTCAACCCTTCTCTTTACTATGTTAGTATATTGTTGTTGGACGCATATGCTTTGTAAGTCGTCCCGTAGTATTTGTTGATCTGTAGTTTATATTAGCCCATAGTATTGGATGCATATGCTTTGTAAGTCGTCCCGTAGTATTATATGTCCCATGGTTTTGACTCATAGTATTGAGCATAGACTTAGTATATAAGTGTGTGTTGAGGTCATTGAAGGCACCGTGAAGTTAATTGTATTGAGCTTGCTCAAAGGAGGTTGCCCCCTCGAAGTGGCCCGTGATCGATATAAAAGTGATTCTGTTCTGTTATTTCTGATATCTCGTGTATTTGCATTAATTAATTATTGCTAGTTCATCACATCTGGTATCAGAGCACTTTCTTGGGCTCGTTGGGTGGAATTTCTGCCAAATTTTTTTTCGCATCTGTTGCAGCTTCGGATTTGGGAAAAATCCCTATCCACTTAACTGTGGGAAGTACTTGGGCATAAGCCCTAAAACTGATTGTGAGGAGTACCACAGGAACCCCAAAGTAGCTGGCCCATTGAGAGGACCTGCCAGCGAAAAGGGCAACGACCCCTACCTGATTGACTAGTTCCCACCCGTGAGGTAAACCAAGAGCTGTTGTTTGTGGCAAAGCGGTTATCAGTTTTACCTGAGCCGTGGAGTGAAACACCTGAACTGTTAGGAAGTCGTACATACCTGGGGTCCATATCTATTTAACTGTTCCTGATCACTTCCGCTCCAGATCCAGCCATTTCAGATCTATTCTGAAAGTTGTTCCAGATCCAGTCGTCGTTTCAGATCCAACCGTTTTTTATCCCTTCCGCGTCGTTGCAGATCCATCTATTGCGGATCCCTTCCGCACCGCTGTTGCCGATCCATTTCAAAAAAAAAAAAAAAAAAAAAAAAAAAAAAAAAAAAAAAAAGAAAAAGCGCCGATGTTGCCGATCCATTTCTGAAAAAAGAAAAAAAAAGGAGTATAAAATTCAGTTTTTTCTCCATATCTCCCTTGTTTTCACTCTGTTTCCCTTGAAATTTTCAGGGAACCCCTGTCATTCCATTCTGCATCTTTCATTCCTGAGGACCCTATCCCCAATTCCCCTTCCCAAAGCTCAAAATCCCACATTTGTTTATTTTTAGGGTTTTCCATAACTTCCTCAGATTTCACCCAATCACCTTCAAATTTTACCACATAGTTCCTTTCTAAATTATGCTTCTTTGTCCCTCTCTGCCAAATTTTCTCATTCTATCACCCCGCTTCTGAAATCCCCCTTTTTCCTTTCTTGTCCTTTTGACAGTGTCCAAAATCTAGTCAAACCCCAATTACCCATCAGATTGTTTCCCCAATCCAAATTTCCCTTTACTAAATCCGCTTCTGTTTGTGTTTTTCTACCCATTCCACAAAAAAAAAACTTGGTTATGGTTGTAACCCGTGTAGGAGCACACACCATGGAGGAAGCACTTGCAGCCATCCAAACCAAACTCCAAGATCTAGATGAAAAATTTCTCAGCCTCCATCTTCAGCATTCAGCCATGAACAATACCAGACAGCCAAAATCTTTTGCAGCCACTGGGTTCTCTTCTTCCAGCAATTTTCGTGGGCCAAAGCTTGATTTTCCTCACTTCAATGGTACTGATCCGACTGGATTGATATACTGAGCAAAACAGTATTTCAGTCTGCATAATACTTCTGATGTTCATAAAGTTCCACTTGCATCCTTTCATTTGGAACAGGAAGCCCTTCAATGGTACTGTTGGTACATCAAAGCTCATCCTAAGCCACACTGGACAGATTTTTGCCAACTCCTTTTGTCACAATTTGGTCCTAGTTCTTTTGACGACTTCACAGGAGCACTCACTAAACTTCACCAAACTGGCACAGTGAGAGAGTATCAGATGGAATTTGAGAAACTAGCTAATCACACAGAAGGATTGTCCAATGAATTTTACAGGAGTTGTTTTATTAGTGGTCTCAAGGATGAAATCCGCTTAGAGGTCAAAATGTTTTGTCCCAACACAATGATGGAAGTCCTAGGGTTGGCTAAGCTGGATGAGGACAAGATCGCAACTCAACAACGCTCCAAACCCACCTTTGTTCCCTTCAGAAATATAGGTTCCCAACGACCTCCCATCACGCCTTCTCCTCAACCAACTCCTATCAAGCATTTGTCTGAAATAGAAATGCAGGCACACCGAGAAAAAGGGCTTTGCTATAATTGTGATGACAAATTCACTCGGGGACATCGATGTGTTCAACAAAAGCTCTATCTCTTGGATGTGGATTCTCTGCCTGCCTTAGAACTTGGTGAAGAAGCTACAGATACAGTAGATGATCATGTCAACATTCAACACCCACCTGTTGACACCCCATCTCAGGACGACCCACCCGAGATCTCTCTCCATGTTGTAATCGGCGCCACCACCCCACAAACAATGCAGGTCAGGGGATACTTCAAGAAGCTCCCTCTCACCATACTCATTGATTCTGGTAGCACTCATAACTTCATTGACCCTCGGATTTCCAAACAGGCTGATTGTTTTGTCCATCCTTGCTCCAACTTTGAAGTCATGGTTGCCAATGGGGGCACCTTACCTTGCAAGGGGAAGTGTCACATTGTGCGTATCTCTATGGAATATTATAACCTATGCTCTGACATGTTTTCCTTGTCCTTAGGCGGATGTGATGTGGTTTTGGGCGTTCAATGGTTACGCACACTTGGCCCCATCTTATGGGATTTTGCTGAACTTTGGATGCAGTTTAAAGTCAATGGGGCACAACACAAATTTATGGGCTTACAACCAGGGTCTCTCTGCATCATCAGTTCACATCGCGTGGAAAAAATCCTTAAGAAGAATTCACATGGTGTCATCGCTCAGCTCAATTCCATTCATATGCACCCATCAACAGTGTCCACTACTTCCTTGGATAGATATGCAGGTATCTTTGCGGAATCAATGTGCTTGCTGCATTGAAGAGACCTTTCCGGTAAGAATTTAGCCACATCTACCTCTCAGCAGGAAATGATGGCTATTTTGCATGCTGTACAGAAGTGGCAGCCATACCTATTAGGGAATTATTTCTACATCAAGACTGATCTCCAAAGTCTGGAAAATTTTCTGGAACAATGGGTCTCCTCCCCAACACACCTGAAATGGGTTATCCAACTCATGGGTTATCCCTATGTGATCACTTACAAGAAGGGTAAGGACAATATGGTGGAAGATGCTCCTTCTCGCACAATTGATGACCCAGTTTCTCTTACAGCTCTTTCTCTGCTTGTTCCAAATTGGTTGCAATATGTTCAACAAGGCTCTCTCTTCTATGAACTCCATGCTTCTTCATCAACAAGGCACTCTAGGTTCTACACAATGTCTGACCTGGAACAACATAACTTCTTTTGGCAGGGACTAAAAATGACAATTCAACAGATGGTGGCTGATGATGATACTTTCCAAGTCAACAAGGGTGAAACGACACTCCATTCGGGATTGCTCAAACCTTTTCCCATCCCTACACAGCTTTGGCCAACTCTTTCTATGGATTTCATAGAAGCGCTCTGGTGGTACAATACCACATCTCAAAGGACACCATATGAAGCAGTCTATGGAAAAACACCACCAGTTCTTCTTCCATACACCCTTAGCAGCTCCCCAGTTCAATAAATTGACTCGGCTCTTCGCACCCGCGATCAGATTCTTCTCATTCTGCAAGACAATCTTCACCTGGCCAGAATTCGCCTGAAACAACAAGCCGATTAGCACCGTTCTGAGCACATTTTCCACGCAGCTGACAGGGGTCTTCTTCATCTACATCCTTCCAAGAAATCCTCCTTGACACTCCAAAGGTGTCAGTGGCCCGAAATGCAACCCGAGGATGCTACCGGGGAACCACTCCTTCAGATTCTGCAGCAATTTCTCCAACCAAAGCTTTGAGGACAAAGCTTTGAGGACAAAGCTTTTTCTAAGGGAGAGGGGATGTTAGGAACCTATGTCAACCCTTCTCTTTACTATGTTAGTATATTGTTGTTGGACGCATATGCTTTGTAAGTCGTCCCGTAGTATTTGTAGATCCGTAGTTTATATTAGCCCATAGTATTGGACGCATATGCTTTGTAAGTCGTCCCGTAGTATTATATGTCCCATGGTTTTGACTCATAGTATTGGGCATAGAATTAGTATATAAGTGTGTGTTGAGGTCATTGAAGGCACCATGAAGTTAATTGTATTGATCTTTCTCAAAGGAGGTTGCCCCCTCGAAGTGGCCCGTGATCAATATAAAAGTGATTTTGTTCTGTTATTTCTGATATCTCGTGTATTTGCATTAATTAATTATTGCCGGTTCATCACACTAAGGGACATAGATGTGTTCAACAAAATCTCTATCTCTTGTATGTGGATTCTCTACCTGCCTCAGAACTTGGTGAAGAAGCTCCAAATACAATAGATGTTTAGGTCAACATTCAGCACTCGCCTGTTGATACCCCATCTCAAGACGACCCACCCGAGATCTCTCTCCACGCTGTAATTGGCGTCACCACCCCACAAACAATGCGAGTCAGGGGATACTTCAAGAAGCTCCCTCTTACCATACTCATTGATTCTGGTAGCACTCATAACTTCATTGTTGATCCTTGGATTGCCAAACAGGATGATTGTTTTGTCCATCCTTGTTCCAACTTTGAAGTCATGGTTTCCAATGGGGGCACCTTACCTTGCAAGGGGAAGTGTCGTAATGTGCGTATCTCTATGGAATATTATAACCTGTGCTCTGACATGTTTTCCTTATCCTTAGGTGGATGTGATGTTGTTTTGGGCGTTCAATGGTTATGCACACTTGGCCCCATCTTATGGGATTTTGCTGAACTCTGGATGTAGTTTTCAGTCAATGGGACACAACACAAATTTATGGGCTTACAACTAGGGTCTCTCTGCATCATCTGTTCACATCGCTTGGAAAAGATCCTTAAGAAGAATTGACATGGTGTCATTGCTCAGCTCCATTCCCTTCATATGCACCCACCAACGGTCTCCACTACTTCCTTGGATAGATATGCAGGTGTCTTTGTTGCACCAGTGGGCTTGCTGCCTTCACGAGACCTTTCCGGTAAGCATTTTTCCGCATCTACATCTCAGCAGGACATGATGGCTATTTTGCATGCAGTACAGAAGTGGTAGCCATCCCTATTGGGGAATTATTTCTGCATCAAGACTGATCTCCAAATTCTGGATACTTTCCTGGAACAACGGGTCTCCTCCCCAGCACACCTGAAATGGGTTTTCCCACTCATGTGTTATGACTATGTAACCACTTACCAGAAGGGTAAGGACAATATGGTGGCAGATGCTCCTTCTCGCACATTTGATGACCTAGTTTCTCTTACAGTTATTTCTCTGCTTGTTCCAAATTGGTTGCAATCTATTCAATGGGGATATCTCTTCTATGAACTCCATGCTTCTTCATCAACAGGGCACTCTGGGTTCCTCAAAACGTATGATCAGGAACAATGTAACTTCTTTCGGCAGGGATTGAAAATGACAATTCAACGGATGGTGGTTGACTATGATACTTTCCATGTCAACAAGGGTGAAATGACCCTCCTTTCGGGACTGCTCGAACCCTTTCCCATCCCTACACAGATTTGGACAACTATTTCTATGGATTTCATGGAAGTGCTCCAGTGGTATAGTACCACATCTAAAAGGACACCATATGAAGCAATCTCTTGACAGACACTGCCAGTTCTTCTTCCATACACCTTCAACAGCTCCCCAGTTCAGGAAATTGACTCAATTCTTCGAAACCGCAATCAACTTCTTCTCATTCTACAGGATAATCTTCACATGGAAAGAATTCGACAGAAACAACAAGCCAATCAACACTGTTCTACGCGCACTTTTCATGTCGTTGATATGGTTCTTCTTCGTCTATAGCCTTCCATGCAATCCTCCCTGAAACTCAAAAGGTGCCAGTGGCCCGGAATGCAACCCGAGGATGCTACAGGGGACCCACTCCTTTAGATTCTGCATCCATTTCCAAATCTACAGCTTTGAGGACAAAGCTTTTTCTAAGGGAAAGGGGATGTTAGGAACCCATGTCTTTACTTTGTTAGTATATTGTTGTTGGACGCATATGCTTTGTAAGTCGTCCCGTAGTATTTGTTGATCCATAGTTTGTATTGGCCCATGGTTTTGACCCATAGTTATTGTTGATCCATAATTTGTATTGGCCCATGGTTTGTATTGACACATGGTATTGACCCATGGTATTGGCGCCTAGACTTAGTATATAAGTGTGTGTTGAGGCCTATGAAGGCACCGTGAAGTTAATTGTATTGAGCTTGCTCAAAGGAGGTTGCCCCCTCGAAGTGGCCCGTTATCAATATAAAAGTGATTATGAGTTCCATTATTTCTGATATCTCGTGCATTTGCATTAATTAATTATTGCAGGTTCTTCACAATATACCATACAATGAAAATGTATGTGAAGTTGCAATTCATTAGGTTATCATAATAATCTATTTGTAATATGTATTAAATAATTACAAACGTTTATATATATATAAATGCACTTTATGTTATATGTGTTGTGTGCAACTATCATGAGCCTATGTGACACTTGATAAGCCTAGCGAATATCTAAACAAACCTTTATCATAAGGTGACAGGTTTGTGTAACACAACTATACCATATGGCACATATAATATGTTGATTATTGTTACTATTAAGATGTGAACATTATGCTATCTCAGGGTGAGAGATAATTCGCTGCCTTTGCATTGAATGCGCTCATCTACCACTGTAGTGGAGTTCCACCATGGATGAACTAGTAAGCTTGATCACGTGCTTCATCGTGGTGATAGCAGTTATTGTGATGAGTTGTAAACACCCTGGTTTGATGTTTAATGAGATGGCTCCTTCGTGACTCCTTCGTGGCAGTAGTAATGATATCACAATTAATACGGTGGTTGTTTGGTGTTTTGTGAAACTACCCGGTGATCTCCACCATTGATCTAGCAGGGTTTTCAAAGAATGAGAGTTAATCCATACTCCCATTATGTTCAAAGAGTTTAATGTTACCTTGGCCTTCGATGGTAGCGGCTGTAAAAGAAATGGAGAGGATAATACCTCGACCCACAAGGCAAAAGCCATGTTGATTGTGAAATGCAACTGTCGTGCAGAAGAGTTCTTATTCTCAGACTTAATGTAGAGATGCAACTTGTTCTCAATATGGTTCTGCATTTATGCTTGATGAATAAAAGTTATAGTTATGAAAATGAAATGGGAACTTCTTCATATCATTTCTTCTGTAGATAATAACTATGAAAAATGTAATAGTTCTAATGAAGGTTTCTCTAGACTTGGATATCGTAAATCCTATGATTTCTATAAATAATAGTGGATACATTTTGTCTTAGAGAAGAGTTTGGCCTATGTGTAATTCGTCGATTTGAAGGAAATTTCTGCATTTTCATTCTATAAGTTCGAGGGTTAGGGTTTGATTTGTATTGAAATGTATGGCTTGATTTTGGTCATCGATATGATACCGAGACTTTGACTATGTTGAATTATGGAAATGAATATAGTTGTATTCTATGTTTAGTTTTATGGCAATTGTCACATGGTTTGTCATGAGTTGGAATGGTTGAAGAATAATGGTTGTTTGTCGAGAGTTGGTAACACTGTTTATGGTTATAAAAATGAATTTATAAATGTTTGATGAAATGTGCAACGGTTGGAAAATTTGGAACAATTCTAGAATGTTGTAGAATGTTTGATTGGAAGGGTATTACCCTTGGTCAATGACCAGAATGATGATTGTGATTTGATTCTGTTACTAGAATAAATACATGATATGCTAGTTCTTTGTTATGAGGGTTGTAAATGTACTGTTAGGGTTTAGGGTTTTTCTACTGTATGTTTGGAAAATTTACAGAACTTAAAATAGACGTTGTTTGCTTGTCTATCCTGTATTTTCAGTAGTGAAAATAATAGTAGACTATAGTAAACTTTTGAGAAGAAAAATATGGAAACTATAAACCCTGTCTTAAAGCTTGAAAATGACAGATTAGTTATGTTCAATGAGGTTATGCAATTTTCTTTAATTTATGTATCAGAAATGATTTCAATAATGAATACAAATCACAGTAATAATCTTAAGACAGTAAACTTACTATTTCATGAAATAAAAAAAGAACAGTACTATAAGGAAAATACAGTAACTAATACTAATTACTAACAGAAGGAAAATTAACAAAATATACAGAATGGTACTTCCATCATCTTGGCAAATTTCCTATCATATCTATCTACCTTAATTTTTATTTTTGTACTAGAGTATGATGCGAATCCATTGCATGGGGGAAAATGCAGAGACTATTATATTCAATCAAAATCAATTTTACACAGAATCATAACTTACTCAGGGAACTGACATAAATTTATAAAATAAAACAATAAAAGTTATTAGGCAGCAGAATTTAAAAATGTATGAAAATAGATAAAATAATGGAACCTGTAATTTGAAGATAGGGCCGACAAACACCCAAGGATGCATGTTCCTCCCAACCTATTCCAGAAGAAGCAGCTCAACTGCTGGCTTCTTGTGAACCCCGGAGCCTGATTACTAGACCACTAAGTAGATGGAATCTGTGTAGAAGCAAGGCACTCAAAAATTCCTTTAGCACTCAGCATCAACCTCCTAAAATAAAATGCCTTCAACACTCAACATCAACCTCCTGAACTCAATAAGAGTTTGGCAGACTCACAACAAGATCAACAACATAGCATATCCCCTCATCAAATCTCTTGGGTGCAAACACAACAAAAACCCAAGGTAGATTTCCTCGTCAGGAAAAGTGATGAACCTCAGTTCATAATTTGATGGCTATTATATAGATTGCCTAGGTCTTCAATGGTCAGTTTGGAATAAATGAGCCTCAATCTCTAGTCCCATCTTTCAGAGCACTATGACCACATTTCAAGGGAGTTGTCACATACCAGCAGCTAGTTAGTTGCATCATGATGCTGCCACTTGTCCATTCCCTTCTACCCCATATTCCATTCCACCTAGTGGATCAGTAACCACTCTTTCAACAACCCTCTTAGGTGTTTGTCTCTTATTTTATTTATTTAATAATAATATATTGTGCAAATTACAGTCATCCTTGGACACATGTCCAACATAAAACTTTACAATAAAAGTTATCATAATGTTTTCTAACACAAAATGTTTTCTAGCAAAAAGGGCATGTTACAAACACCCCCACTTAAGCTCAACATCGTCCTCGATGTTGCTTATTCGTCATCAAGTTCCTGATGGAACAGAACTGGATATGCTTCCCGCATATTACTTTCCAGTTCCCAAGTAGCTTCATCAGGGCTAAGGTGCTTCCATTTCACCTTTACCTTCCCTATGGTGCGATTCCGAAGCATAATTTCCCTTTGGTCAAGAATACAATCTGGTTCCACCTAAAAATCTCCTTTGGGCTCCACCTGTATATCATTCCAATTTAGTACATGAGTAGCATCGTGCACATACTTCTTCGAAATAGAAATGTGAAAAACATTATGGATTTTTAAATCATATGGCAATTCCAATTGATATGCAACATCTCCTATCCTTGATAGGATTTCAAATGGTCCACAATACCTTGGTGCTAATTTAACACAACTCCCAAGCTTCAAAGAACTTTTCTTGGGTTTTACCTTTATAAAAACATGGTCTCCTACCTGAAATTATCTTTCAGTGCGTTTCAAATCAACATAGCTTTTCTGTCAATCTTGGGCAACCTTTAAGTTACCTTGAACCTATTTCACGGTTAGCTCCATTTCTTTCAATAAATCTGCTCCTAACATAAATCTATCTACAGGGTTATCCCAAGAAATAGGAGTACAACATTTTCTTCCATAAAAAATTTCAAATGGACTTAACTTAGTAGATGCTTGATAATTATTATTGTAGGCAAATTCTGCTAAATGTAAGAAATATTCCCACTTAGATGACTGATATTTAACATACAATCTTAACATGTTTTCTAAAATCTGATTTACCCTTTCTGTTTGACCATCAGTTTGTGGGTGGAAAGATGTGCTAAAATTTAGTTTAGTATTTAATCCTTTAAACAGTGCTGTCCAAAAATTTCCGGTAAACTTAGAGTCCCGGTCTGAAATAATTACCTTTGGAATTCTGTGCAAGCGAAAAATTTGCTTCATGAAAATATCTACAATGCTAGAAGCCTTGAAAGTAGTTTTAACAGGAATAAAATGAGCGTCTTTACTAAGTTTATCAACAACAACCATGATTGAGTCATTCTGCTTCTAATTTCTAGGCAAACCTGTAATAAAATCAATGCTTATAATTTTCCATTTCCATTCTGGAATTGGTAAGGGCTGCAATAGTCCAGCTAAATGTTGATGTTCAGCTTTAATAGTCTGACATTCAAAACATCTAGCTATATATTCAGCAACTTCATTCTTCATGTTGGGACAAAAATAATATTTTCTTAACATAGTTATCATTTTCTGATAACCAGGATGTCCTGAATAAGGACTCTTATGAACTTCACTTAAAATCAGCAACTTAACTTTCAAAATATTAGGTACATAAATTCTGTTTTTATATGTTAAGAAGCCTTTTTCATTAATACTATAATCTGTTATTAAATTTTCAGATGAATTTTCAGCCACTTTATCATGTAAGTTTTGGTAAATTTCATCTTGCTTAATTCCTTCTTCGATCTGGTTTTCCAGATCAGTCTTAAAAGTACTGATTGCCGCCACAAAACTCAATCTAGCATTTCTGCTCAAAGCATCAGCAACCTTATTCTCCTTTCCATTAATGTAATGAATCTCAAAATCGTACTCGCTAAGGAAAGCCAACCACCTAGCTTGCCTTGCGTTAAGATTTGTTTGATCCAATAAATACTTTAAGCCCTTATTATCAGTCATTAAAATGAATTTTCTTCCGATCAAGTGATGGCACCACATTTTTAATGCAAGTATATGGCTGCCAACTCAAGATCATAAGTTGCATAGTTCTTTTCATGTATTTTAAACTTCCATGAATCAAAAGCAATTGCATGACCTTCCTGACTTAAGACCCCTCCAAGTCCATCATTGCATGCATCCGTGCATACGACGAAATCCTTATTGGGATCTGCAATTTTTAACATGGCTGATGTAGTTAATAACTCTTTTAACTTATTAAAACTTTCTTGAAACTTTTGATCCCATACGAATTTCTTCCCTTTCTTTTGCAAAGAAGTGATGGGGTTAGCAATTCTAGAGAACCCTTCAATAAACTTTCTATAATAACCCGTTATCCCCATGAATGACCGTACATCAGTTACGTCTTTAGGGACAGGCCATTCATTAATTGCTTTTATCTTATCAGGATCAACATAAATACCATCTTTAGAAATTATATGACCCAAATACTAAATTTTATCTTTATAAAAATCACATTTACTGAACTTAGCGTAAAGTTGATGTTCTCTAAGTACTTGTAAAATTATTTTTAAATGTTCATCATGCTCTTCTTTAGTATTTGAGTAAACCAGAATATCATCAATGAATACCACTACGAACTTATCCAAATATTTATGCAGAACATTGTTCATTAAACACATGAACACTGCCGATGTGTTGGTTAGCACAAAAGGCATAACTACGAACTCGTAGTGTCCATAACGCAATTTGAATGCAGTTTTGAATATTTCCTCATCTTTTATCCGGACTTGATGATAACTTGACCTTAAATCAATTTTAGTGAATATCTCTGCTCCACGTACTTGATCAAATAGATCATCTATGCGGGGTAAGGGATATCGGTTCTTAATTGTCATTTATTAAGCTGACGGTAATCAATGCACAAACGCATGGTACCGTCCTTCTTTTTAACAAAAAATTACTGGTGCTCTCCAAGGAGACACACTCGGCCTTATGTAGTTTTTATCTATTAATTCTTTTAGCTAATATTTTAACTCATTTAATTCCAGAATATTCATCCTATAGGGAGCCTTTCTGTTTGGTACCACACCGGGTATTAACTCAATGGTGAAATCAAGTTCCCTTTTTGGAGGTAATCCTGGAATTTCTTCCGGGAATACGTCAGAAAATTCCCTAAGGATGGGAATATCCTCTAGTTTTAACTTGTCTTATTTAGATGTATACTCATAATTAATAACATTAATAGCAAAAATTTTACAGCCTTTTCTGGCAGCTCTTTTTACTTGTAGAGCAGAAATCTGTCTTACTGAAATCTTCCTATGAATTCCTTTTACTCTTTCTGTATTAGCTTCATTATTTACACATGTAAAAGATTTGTCATAACAATTCAGTAAAATTCTATGTTGTTCAAGCCAGTCCATACCAATCAACAAATCATATGACCCTAAGGGTAAAACATTCAGATTAATTTGCATTTTCAATTGACTTAAAAATACTTCACAATCCTTTACAAAATATGTAACTTTTCTTTTAGTTCCTATTTCAAGCTGAACTAACCATGCATTATCAAATTTCTCTATTTTTAACTTGCAACGGTTTACTAATGTAGGTGAAATATAACTCAGATTTTCACCTAGATCTATTAGAATAGAAATAGACTCGTTTTGTATCATACCTTCAATTTCAACCATGGATATTTGATGGTCCACTTGACGGTTCTCCAGTGCTGCATTTATCCTGAGCATTTCTCTTGCGATATCTCCAACTGTAGGTTCTACTTGCATAGTATGAATATTGTTGGCTGCCCTCTTGTTGCATGGGAAATCTGCTCTCTTATGTGGTCCACCACATTCATAGCAGTTCATGGGTCCTTTCTGTTCAGCATACCTATTGTTGTTATTATTGTTATTGCTGTGATTATTATTGTTAAGTACGTTTCTTGCAGCAGTAAAGTTCCGAGATGCATTATTCCTATAATTATTAGGAAAACTTATGTTATTAAAATTTTTCTTAAAACCTCCAGTATTATGATTAAAATTCTTCTTTTTATAGGTAAACTGATTAGTCTTACTGCTCTTCCAGCCAATTGTTCCTTCTCTTTTTCTGTTTTGATCAAAACAAAAATTTTCCTTTCTCATGGCCTCTTCCAAAGTGAAAGGATTATCATACTTGATATGATCCATTATATTAAAAGGTAGACAGCTGAGAAACCTTTGCACTTTAGGATTTTCCTTGACCATATAGATCACATACCTCAGCAAGCTAAGGAACTTGTTGCATAGTTCTTTCATGTTCATTGTACCCAACTTTAAATCGTAAAACTCCTTTGACTTATCTTCAAAATATTATTCCGACAAAAACTTCTTTTTAAACAAACTTTTAAACATAGTCCAAGTTACTTCTTTTTCTTTTATCTGCCACCAAATATCTGCCTTCCCAGTCAGATTGTAAATAGCCATCTTGGCTTTTAGTTGAGAAGAGTAGTCATAAATATTAAAGTATTTCTTCATTCTAGACAGCTAAGTTTCTGTTGTCTCATCCTTCTCACTTTCGCCATTAAAGGTGGGTGGCTTAATATTTTTAAATTCCCCAGTAATATGTTCATGATGTTTATGTTTTCTCTTTTTAGAGTAGCATTCACTGCTACTGCTGTCATAATTAAAGTCATTATTACTTGGATCAGATTTAGAGGATGAGTAACTATTCCTTTTATCATTTCTTGTTTTCTTATGTTTATGTTGGTAGGACATTATTTCAGAATCAACCTTTATTTCTGATTTTCTGCCTCTTTCATCATTATGACAATCCCTTTTTAAATTATGTTGTAATTCTTCCTGTACCTTAAGGATCCATTCATTTTCTTCTTTAACCACTTTTAATTCAGATTTTAAATCCTGTACAGTGTGTAAAATTTCAAAAGACTGGTTATTTAATTCAACATAGATTCCTTCAGAATTATTATGATTAATATGTTCATTATGCGGAGATCTATCCTCTGCTGACTATTCTGGTATTTCTATTCCTGCAATTTAAAGGTCAATCTGTTATGTGCAAAAATAAAATTAAATTACAAAAGTTAGTAACATAAACTTTCTGATTGGTTTTTTGTTTGCACGCATGAGCCTAAATCAGGCCTAGAGTTTGAACCTCCGCTTTGATACCACATGTAACATCCCAAAAAAAATTAAAATTTTTCGACATGACAATTAATGTTTATTCAAACTGTGTGGAAAATAATAATGCATAAAAGATTGTCTTACTGTACTAATTATCATGCTGGTTTATAGTAATAATAATTTGCGACTAGATTATTTTAATTATGTCTTGATGGTATTCATATTTCAGTTGTACTATTACAAGACTTCTAATGTCTCTATTATGATTGATGATTTGACTAGTTTGACTAATGTGCTTTTGTTGATGATGAAGGGGTCCTACGGACACCTCGAGCTTACTTAGCATTCGTGCTAAAGCATGTGGATTTTGTACTTGTGGCAGTTTACAGGTAAGGATCTTTAATTTTGCGACAAGCGGCCGAACAATTTTTCAATAACCTTCTTATGCAAAAATGTTGAAGGGATAATACAATGAGCACTCCTACCGGTGAGAAACTTCAGTTAAAGACTAGATGTTTCAAGATAGTGATAATTGGATATGCTGTAGATGCAAACAGTGCGTCTTATTAAATGTAATCCATAAGTTTGTAATTGATTCTGCGGAATGTCTATCTTGATCGTAACTCCATTTTAAAATCATAGGACTCTATGTAATCTTTGTTTTAAATTCATGTTGAAATTAATATGGCGATATTTGATGTATTGATTATAAGGCTCAATATACCATACAATGAAAATGTATGTGACCTTACAATTCATTAGGTTATCATAATAATCTATTTGTAATATGTATTACATAATTACAAACGTTTATATATATATATATATAAATGCACTTTTTGTTATATGTGTTGTCTGCAACTATCGCGACCCTATGTGACACTTGATAAACCTAGCGAATATCTAAACAAACCTTTATCATAAGGTGACAGGTTTGTGTAACACAACTATACCATATGGCACATATAATATGTTGATTATTGTTACTATTAAGATGTGAACATTATGCTGTCTCAGGGTGAGAGATAATACGCTGCCTTTGCATTGAATGCGCTCATCTACCACTGTAGTGGAGTTCCACCGTGGATGAACTAGTAAGCTTGATCATGTGCTTCATCGTGGTGATAGCAGTTATTGTGATGAGTTGTAAACACCCTGGTTCGATGTTTAACGAGCTAGCTCCTTCGTGACTCGTTCGTGGTAGTAGTAATGATATCACAATTAATACGGTGGTTGCTTGGTGTTTTGTGAAACTTCCCGGTGATCTCCACCGTTGATCTAGCAGGGTTTTCAAATCATGAGAGTTAATCCATACTCCCATTATGTTCAAAGAGTTTAATGTTACCTTGGCCTTCGGTGGTAGTGGCTCTGCGTTTTGGCCGACAGGATGAGGATTTTTAGGGTTTCCATTTGTAATGTAGAGGCATGGTGCCTGTGTTTTGAACCCGTGACCTATGTAAGGCTCAAGAGTCGAGTCTGTTGTTATGAGAACTCGTCATGGTTAACAGTTTAGAGTCTGGTTCAGGGATGATTCGAAGCGATGACTTGTGTGGTTTTTCCTTCTCTTTGAGTAGGGTTTAAGTGGGTCTTACAACTACAGCGTTGTTTTAAGTTTTGAAAAGAGAGACCAAGCCTGCCTTGGTTGATACAGGTCTCGACATTGTTTTAGCTATTTAAAGGTTGTTATCCTGGTGGGGTTTCCCTCTTTCTCAGCATTCAACAGTGTGAGTTACAGTTATAGTTGCAGTTGTTGTTGTTTGACATTTTCGGCTCTATGCCAACATTTGAAGGTAATGTGTTTCAAACCCTTCTCCTGTAGCTTTCAAAAACCATTCATTAACACAGTAATGGTTATTTGTTCTAAGTTGCATTCGTTTCTTTTAAAAGAGGACTGTCTTTTTGACCACATCTTTACTACTATTGCAAGTGCAGAGGTTCGTGGCTTCTCCAGTTCAGGTGATGAAGGTTGGAAACGGCTACACCAACTGGTAAGCCTCGGAGGTTGCCTTGTAACTCTAGTTAGATGAGGATGATGTCCTACATGTGTGTTGTTCTGTGTATTTGTGTTTAACTTAGAGAGTTTGTAATTCGTCGAGATAGGGTTTGTAAACTGTAAAATAAATGGGGAGGATAATACCTCGACCCACAGGGCAAAAGCTGTGTTGATTGTGAAATGCAACTGTCGTGGAGAAGAGTTCTTATTCTCAGACTTAATGTAGAGATGCAACTTGTTCTCAATATGGTTCTATGTTTATGCTTGATGAATAAAATTTATAGTTATGAAAATGAAATGGGAACTTCTTGATATCGTTTCTTCTGTAGATAATAACTATGAAAAATGTAATAGTTGTAATGAAGATTTCTCCAGACTTGGATATCGTAAATCCTATGATTTCTATAAATAATAGTGGATACATTTTGTCTTAGAGAAGAGTTTGGCCTATGTGTAATTCGTCGATTTGAAGGAAATTTCTGTGTTTTCATTCTATAACTTCGAGGGTTAGGGTTTGATTTGTATTGAAATGTATGGTTTGATTTTGGTCATCAATATGATACCGAGACTTCGACTATGTCGAAATATGGAAATGAATATAGTTGTATTCTATGTTTAGTTTTATGGCAATTGTCACATGGTTTGTCATGAGTTGGAATGGTTGAAGAATAATGGTTGTTTGTCGAGAGTTGGTAACACTGTTTATGGTTATAAAAATGAATTTATAAATGTTTGATGAAATGTGCAACAGTTGGCAAATTTGGAACAATTCTAGAATGTTGTAGAATGTTTGATTGGAAGAGTATTGCCCTTGGTCAATGACCAGAATGATGATTGTGATTTGATTATGTTACTAGAATAAATACATGATATGCTAGCTCTGTGTTAGGAGGGTTGTAAATGGACTGTTAGGGTTTAGGGTTTTTCTACTGTATGTTTGGAAAATTTACAGAACTTAAAATAGACTTCATTTGCTTGTCTATCCTGTATTTTTAGTAGTGAAAATAACAGTAGACTATAGTAAACTTTTGAGAAGAAAAATATGGAAACTATAAACCCTGTCTTAAAGATTGAAAATGACAGATTAGTTCTGTTCAATGAGGTTATGCAATTTTCTTTAGTTTATGTATCAGAAATGATTTCAATAATGAATACAAATCACAGTAATAATCTTAAGACAGTAAACTTACTATTTGATGAAATAAAAAAAGAACAGTACTGTAAGGAAAATACAGTAAATAATACTAATTACTAACAGTAGGAAAATTAACAAAATATACAGAATGGTACTTCCATCATCTTGGCAAATTTCCTATCATATATATCTACCTTAATTTTTATCTCTGTACTAGAGTACGATGCGGATCCATTGCATGGGGAAAAATGCAGAGACTATTATATTTAATCAAAATCAATTTTACATAGAATCATAACTTACTCAGGGGACTGAAATAAATTTATAAAATAAAACAATAAAAGTTATTAGGTAGCAGAATTTAAAAATGTATGAAAACAGATAAAATAATGGAACCTGTAATTTGAAGATAAGGCCGACAAACACCCAAGGAGGCCTATTCCTCCCAACCTATTCTAGAAGAAGAAGCTCAATCATTGGCTTCTTGTGAACCCCCGAGCCTGATTACTGGACCACTAAGTAGATGGAATCTGTGTAGAAGCAAGGCACTCAAAAATGCCTTCAGCACTCAACATCAACCTCCTGAAATAAAATGCCTTCAGCACTCAGAATCAACCTCCTGAACTCAATAATAGTTTGGTAGACTCACAACATTATCAACAACAAAGCATATCCCCTCATCAAATCTATTGGGTGCAAACATAGAAAAACCCCAAGGTAAATTTCCTCGTCAGGAAAAGTGATGAACCTCAGTTCATAATTTGATGGCTATTATATAGACTGCCTAGGTCATTAGTGGTCAGTTTGGAATAAATGAGCCTCAAGCTCCAGTTCCATCTTTCAGGGCACTATGACCACATTTCAAGGGAGTTGTCCCATACCAACAGCTAGTTAGTTGCATCATGATGCTGCCACTTGTCCATTGCCTTCTACCCCAGATTCCATTCCACCTAGTGGATTAGTAACCACTCTTTCAATAGCCCTCTTAGGTGTTTGTCTCCTATTTTATTTATTTAATAATAATATATTGTCCAAATTACAGTCATCCTTGGACACCTGTCCAACATAAAACTTTACAATAAAAGTTATCATAATGTTTTCTAATGCAAAATGTTTTCCAGCAAAAAGGGTATGTTACACATACACATATATATGATCCAACTGAACATATCTAGCATCCAACATGATGCATATACATATACATGATCCAACTGATCATATCCAACATCCAACATGATGCATATACATATACATGATCCAACTAATCATATCCAGTATCCAACATGATGCATATACATAGCAGTAATTGGAGCATTGTCCTGATGCTCATCATCCAGCGCTTACATCCACAGCCATGGGAAGGATCCTCCTCTCACTATGCTTGGAATGGCTCCTGCAAATGTGTCCATCACTTCTTCCTTGAAGTGTCATCAATCTGAAGAACACCAAGCCTCTCTCTGAAGTACTCAAACTTGACTCTGGCTAGTGGTTTCGTCAACACATCTGCAACCTGCTCATCTGTTGCAAAATACAGGAGCTTCACTACTCCTCTCTGCACCATATCCTTGATATAGTGATATTTGATCTCAATGTGCTTCGACCTGTCGTGGAACACCGGGTTCTTAGACAGCTTCACACAACTCTGGTTGTCACAAAAGATACCGGTAGCCTCCAGCGGGAGATCAAATAACTCAGACAGTAGCTTCTTGAGCCATGCTGCCTCACAACTAGCCGAACAAGCTGCAACACATTCTACTTAGGCTGTACTTAGTGCTACGCAAGATTGCTTCCTGCTAAACCAAGAGATCACACCTGATCCCATAGTGAAGCAACACCCAGAAGTGCTCTTCCTATCTGCAGCACTGCCTGCTAAGTCTGAATCAACATAACCCTGCAGGTTAAACTTTTGATTCGCATAATACTTGAGCCCATAATCAATTGTACCCTTCAAGTACCTCAGAATATGCTTTACAACAACTACGTGAACACCTCTGGGATCAGTCAGGAACTAGATCAATGTGTTCACCGCAAAGCAAATATCTGGTCTCATATTTGTTAGGTATATCAAGGACCCAATCATCTGACAATACAATGTGACATCAATTGGCTCAGATGAAGCATCACATAGAAGCTTCAGGTTCGATGCCATAGGTGTGGTCATGGCCTTGCAATCCATTATCCCAAACCTCTGCAGGATCTCTACTGCATACTTCCCTTGTCCAAGGAAGATTCCATCTTCACCCTGCCACACCTCCATGCCTAGAAAATAGTGCATCATCCCCAAGTAATTCATCTCGAAGTCGGAAGCAAGCTTCCTCTTGGTAACGGCAATCAATCCATCCTGACCTGTAACAAACAGGTCATCCACATACAGAAGTAGTATCACAGGATTGCCTTCCTCAACCTTGTAGTAAAGGTTGGAATCCACCTTACTCTTGGTAAATCCCAAACTGGATAGAAAGCTGTCTATCCTACCATAGCAAGTCCTAGGAGCTTGCTGCAAGCAATACAACGCTTTCTTCAATCTGCACACATATGACTCCTTGTCATGTGTCTCAAAACCAAGTGGCTGCTCCACATGAACTTCCTCCTCGACTACACCATTCAAGAAAGTTGTCTTGACATCCATCTGGTGTATCTTCCATTTCATCAGTGCAGCCAGAGAAAGTATTGATCTAATGGAAGTGTATATGGCCATAGGAGCAAAAGTCTCTTCATAATCATCTACGAGCTACAAACCTTGCTTTGTATTTTTCTATGCTACCATCTGCAGCATGCTTGATCTTATAGATCCACTTGGAAGTCACAATAGACTTCCCTTCAGGTCTTGGGACCACATCCCAAACATGATCGATTAGTACTTCTCGACCATGGCATCCTTTTACTATATCCCGTATCCTGGGAACTTCAGATTCTTCAATATCTTCAAGAGATAGTTTGAACTTCGTTGCAGGAACAAATGTTGTAGTCCTTCTTTTGTAGGTTATGGTATACGATCTTTCCTACAAAACAAGTTAAATTGCATGATGAGAAACATCTCATAGTTTTCAGAACAAATTCTTACATGTAAAGAAATATGTCATACAGTCATGCAATTATTTTAGCCAATGCTTCAATACAACATTTATCCATATCCCATAACTTTCTAGATTCCTTCCAATCTCTACCAGAACTTTGTTAAGAGTGTGCACAACTCCCAACATGTTTGCAAAGAGGTTTCATTCTAGATAAGTAGTAATGGAATCTTGTACAGTGCCATAGGTCACTTACCCATCACATGCATATTAGTAGTATACTGTTCATTAATGCAATTATTCTAACATGCATAATACACAACCTAAGTCTAGGTACATAAGTATATACATTATTGAACAGTATTATTTAAACAATCAAATATACAAGAAATGACTATTCAAATACTTATCTTTGTTTGTTTGTAGGGTGGACTCCCTCTCAATATTTGCTTCCTTGCAGGAATTACTGGAGTGTGCTCCCTCTTGATCTTTGTTTTCTAGATTACCTGTCTTTGAACTTATATCCATCCTCAATCATTATGAATACTTACTAGTATCATCATTGTGTTATCCTAGAGGTGTCATACATTCATTAGTATAATCTTAATACTATCAAAAACACAATAATCTTAAACATGTATAGTCATGATCATTTCAAACACAGATAATAAACGTTAGTATTCAAGGTTTCAAGGAATACTTCTTTTACTCATGCATATTCTTATTTGACCATAGGACTCTTCTGGTTAGTCATATCATCAATCAAGGTAAGAGACATAATATGCATAAACCCTTGATTACTTACATTTCTAACTTCATGAATAATCATTATCAATCATACCAAGTATACTTATATAAGAGATCCTATCACAAGGTAGGATTCTAACTTTATATATGAAAAACATACCTAGATTAATATACTAGCTAGTTATGTCTAACATACCCGCATAATGTCTTCTTGTTCTCTTCAATGACTTGTGCTAGTAAGCTGCATTTCTCATAGGTTAACCATTATAGAACCAAGTTATACATACCTCGTAAGTAGATATTCTATGTGATCCATGACAATGGATGAATCTTTGTCTTCATGTCACCATGTTCATATGTTCTTGAACTAGAACATGATTTGTCTTTCTTTATGTACCTTTCAAGTTAGCGGACAACATCAACCTCATACAGCACCACAATGCATTAGTACAATCATAAGTGTCAAAACCCTAATTAATGAATATCTTCTATCATGCATTCATATTTTTATTAAGGTGATACAACAAGTCTAAAGTTAATCAAGATTGTACTGACCTTAATGAAGACAAACATACCATAAACTTAATAATGAACAGATCTCGAAACATACCTGGATAAGTCATACCTGTTGAGATTGCTTGTAATATTCTTATGTAAGGCCTTAGCCTCATCTCCCTCTGAAACTGAAACTTCTTCACTTATGCAGGTGACCAATCCATTCTATTCTAGGATTAACTGAATCCACTTGATTTGCAGAAACTGGATCTGGAGCTGGATTAGGGTTTGTTAGGGAAACCCTAAAAATTCAAAATTTGAATTTCAAACTTCTGAAAGGATAGAAAGATGTGCATTTCTGAGCTGGTCAAGTTGGTATACTCAGAATTTGAAAACAACAAAGTTTCACCCCTCAAAATTGCCTTTTAGATTTCCGGATTCACTAGGGAGGACCTAGAATTAGGGTTTGATTTTCCTGGAGATTCACCCAACCAAAAGGTTTTATCCAAAGCTCTAAACTTCAATTTTCTTTAGGATCTTCCAGCCATGGTCACAGAATTCAAAAATTCCAACTTTTGTACAAGCCCTAATTTTCCACGTTTCTGATCAAAGTCCCGAACTAGGATTTGATCAAGCCCGGCCTTCTGCCCAACCAAAAAATTCAATCTTGGTCTCTAAATTTTGATTTTGATGAGGAGCATCCAGCCGTAGTCTCCAATACAAAAATTCCAAGATTCTATGAAACCCTGAATTCCCAGAGCCATGAATGAAGGTGCTCAAAATCCAATTCTGTTTTGACAGAAATATGCACCTAATTGTTTCTAGTGTAACTCTGAAATTATGAATCCATGGGGTTTGAAACTATGACCTATGGTATACTGACCTGTCATCTTTCCAACCCCATAGGTCTAACCTCAATTGGATTCTTTGAGAGAGAGTTATGCCAAGTGTCGCAATGTGACCTGTTTATGGGATAAAACAGGCGAGCGAACTTGTATGGAGTGGCACGTGTCACTGGTTCACTTTCGGCCTCTGAACCTTCAGCCTGTGAAATTAAATTCCATTCCCTACCTATCACATTTTATGAAATTTCAATTGGAGCTTCCTATCCCAAGTTGTGACCTTTTTTCCTAGGTCACCTGTTTATGACTGAGATCTGGAAGTGGCAGAAACCCTAGATTGTACAGATCATAAAACACAAAGTAAAATGAATTAGAAGTTGTGCTTCAGACACAAAGTAAATTTGGATCTTATCTTATACCTATAAAAGTTTCAGATCCTGAAACTTTTCCAAAATGGATTTACAACAAAAGTGCTACAATGTCTGGTTTTTGCTATATCAAGGCCTAGCTTCGATAGTGCAACAAGTGTCGTAAATGCCATACCATGCCTTCTTTCAGGCTAGCTCTGATACCATGTTAGTTTTTCAGAATTTTCAATATGATATAGGATCTTAACTGAGAGAATAACATGTACAACATATCTATAGCAGATCAATCATGGACCCAATAATGCAAGCACACAAGAGACATAAAGTTTCACCGGGAAAACCAAGAAGGTGAAAAACCCCGCAACTTCCTTAGAGATAGATAGAGCAATGATACAACCCAAGTACAATAGATAGTCCTCCTAGCAGTAGCTTCTCCTCCTCCACTAGTGCGCCACTCTCCAATGAGTGCCTCCCGCACTTTATTTATACATGACTTGACTTGCCTAATAACCTTTACTAGGTCGGCTTTAACTTAACCACATAACATAATGCTGACAGGGATGACCCCCACTAGGGTGGTCTAATAACCCTTTTACCCACATGACTTATATAGGGTTGACCCCATCAAGGTGGTCTAATAACCCATAAAGTATAAGTTACGACACTTACAATGTAAATGACGACACTTCCATATAGAGGAATAATAACATCTCTATAGGAATACAAACACTTCCATATAGAGGAATAATAACATCTCTATAGGAATACAATATACATATATGAAATACATTCCAAAGTTACATATACATCAACAAATTTATGCTACATAAATATGTAATTGTTCACAATAGTGTTATTTGGCTATATAGAGGATATTGTTGCCAGACTCTATGCATGTTTGATTGATTCACTTGCAAGTCTAGATTTCCCAACTTACATTAATACAAGCCCAATCACCTTGTTGCTTGCTGCTAAACCACATCCTCATGGGATGATGATGCTTTGATTTGTGCAAGCCCGTCCTTTGTAAATTTCAGAACATGTATGACAAATTCAAATAAACATGGACCATCTACAACAATTATTAGAGTATAGGGTGAGGCACGTTGAAACCTAAGTAGGGTGTCATGTATCACTTCTCCTACCTAGTCAACATGTTTGCAGCATGCTAATGATAGAGCTTTCCACAGGCCTACCAACGGGTTTGTTAAAGGAAGGAACATAGGAACAATTGGAATTCCCTTCAGTGCAAAACGACAAAGTTTTGGACATTTCCAAAGGAACCGAGCCTCCTGAGCTGGCCAATTACAACTAGGAACAGATAGTGGTTAAGGATTAGGCAAAGGGCTAGCCCCAAATGATCATCATGATCCTCTACCAGATGTTGGATTGGTGCTAACTACTGCTTAATATTTAATATTGTGTTTATGCTTAGGCATTATTCTTGATGTCTCTTTGGACTTTTGTTTATGTTACTTTGCTATGCAGTTGTATGTAATGGGTGTTTTGGCAAAAGCCAACCCTGTTTTTTAGTTTTGATTTTTCTAGTGGTGGGTAAATGTACACCTCACATTTTTTTTTTTGTAAAACCGATGCACATATTATTCATTTAAAACCTATGCATAGACCATTTTTCTCTTCACTAATATAAGAATATCGCATTTCCCTTATCGAATACCTATAAGGATTTTTAACGAAAACATAAAGCACGTTTAATAGATTCTAAAAAATGTGGATGCTTAAGCTATGCAATAAATGAAAACACATTTTTTCCAACCAGCAAATATATAAAGAAAATGATAATAATCACGGGAAACAAGTTGGATGCCCAGAGCCCAATCAAAGCCATATATTAAGCCTAATACCCTAAGTTGCTCTAGTAAACATGAAAAAATATGAACACGAGGTTTTTATTACATAAAACATAGCTTTACCTTTAACCCAAACCCAATCAATGGCTTCAGATCAAACTAATAAAGCTACAACAAAGGGTTCAGTCAAGCACAAAATGAGAACTAGAAGCAGTCAAGGGAATAACACAAACTTTAACCAAAATCACCCCAAACTTCCAAACTTGACAAGAATGCTCCAAACATAAGCAAACAAACCATTATACTTTTCCAAGATATCGGAGTTGGACATCAAAGGCAGTTTCATGTGCTTGAATGAGCTCATGCTTTCTTAGTGGAAGTCACACTGAATTATTTCTTTATCCCTTAATACTAGGACACTATCTATGTGAAGAGATAGGTCCCGATTTGATCAAATTCCAGTTTCATTCCTGTCACAGATTGGGCCTGTCATTTTTACTCGATATTTTAGTGTATATGCATAAAGTATAGTACCAGTTGGTGTCCTCAAATGCACTGCCACGTCCGTGAAATTGTTTAGAGAAAGTTTTAATTTTCAAGGAAATACATGATTTGCTTTCTTTTGCAAAAATGCATATTGCTTAATATATGTTGGTTGTCTAAGATAATTCAATGTGAATGGGATACACATTAAGCAAATTAGATGGCCCACCTCTAATTATTCATTATCTTATTAATTATGTCCTCTCTTTATCCTAATCATGGTCTTGAATTTGATACCCGATTGACATTTTTCTTCCTTCTTGAAATATTCTTTCAGTTGAAAAAAAGTTTGTAATTTTAATCAGAAAAGAAAAATTACATTTGGTACATTCTCTACAACATTCATTTACCCTTCTCAGGTCATATAGATTTTTATTTTCATCCCCAGAAGCATGACTACTCTAGTTCATATCCAACACATTTCAATAATCACAATTGCTCCCTATATATAGATCAAAGCTCCATGAAATGTTAAAAAAAATATAATGGTCTCTAAACAGTTGTTGTATACATTCAATTGCGTTTAACAACCCCAAAGTAGCGATTTAAATAGAATATACATCCTGTGAGCATCTATACATATAAGTACATATAATCAACTTGATAGGCAATTTGGAGAGAATAAAAGAAAGGAAGATGAACATATTCATAAATATGTCCATTATGATATTATCATCTTCCTATATGGTCCAATGTCCATGCACCAAATGAGTTCCAAGATTTGATAATCAATTGGCGATCTTATTCCTTTCCTTGAATACATGTCTAAAGAAAATGGTTCTAAAAATGTGTTATTCCACTAATCTCTTTTAAAATAGGCTTCTGCATGAAATTACTTAGCTCACTTTTTCCCTTCATCCAATTTATCACTATAAAAGAGTTCCTAGAGGATTGTAAATCTATAACACCTTTTTTCTGCATCCAAGGTATTCATAGATATGTCCATTATCATCTTCCTATATGGTCCAGTGTCCATGCAGCAAATGACTTTCAAGATTTGATATTTAGATGAATAGAGAGAAGAAAGAGCTTGTGGAGATTGGAGCAATGCATAAAATTTGTTTTTCCACTCTATTAGTGAGACTGATGTTTAGGTAGGATATGCTTATTATCGTTGCCACTGATTGCTCTTTTCTTTGACCGTGACTCAAGAAGGCACTCGACTAGGTACTCTTCACTATTATTTAGTCCAAAACAAGATTATTTGGCCTCATTTTTAAATGCGCAAATATCAAAGCCTCTAATATCCCTTAGTTAACTCAATTCATACAAATGGAGGAAGGTTTTGCTAGGCACATGTTATAAACAACAGTTTCAAAATTTGTATTATATAACCTAGAAAGGCATATTGTACATAATTTATCATGGTATCACTTAATAATTGTGGCAGCCACCTTTCTGGCGTCAATGGAATTTTCAAATTTAACCAGCCTAAATTTTTTTTTTTGTAAGTTAGAACAGAACCTTATATTGCCAGCAGAAAAAGAAACATAGTGCAGGGTCCTACCAAGAGTCCCGGGAAAACAGACCCAATATCAAAAAATAAGCAATCTTCCCTGAAATGAAACAAGACTGAACCATAAATTTTGAGAGTTACAGACTAGCCTACAGTGATTGTTTTCCATAAAATAAAAACAAAGACAGTAACTGTAGCGACCTACAGAGGCTATACATCTATAAAAATAGAGATAAGAATTCAGGTCGGCCTCGCCGCTATGAGAACCTAAATCCTTTTCAATTTCCATGCATAGATGGAGTGCAGTTTCCCGCTAGTTGTGGATGATTTGCTTGAGATAACCGACCATCTCGTCTTGTTGCAGGATAATTTCAACATTCACCTCTCCCTTTTCCACTAGGATTCTACGTCCAGTGATAGTCTAGGGTGTTTTGATACACAGTGGTGCAACCCTTGGTGTTCCCTGTGTCAGGAACTAGAACCTCGAATTCCTTTCAAATTTCCATGTCCGAGAGACATCCACGTTCAACCTGAGCTTCCTCCTCTACTTCCTGAATTTCAGCTTGCACCTGCTCCGGAATTTCCTGCTTTTAACGTTAAGCCTTACCCACTATTCCTCGCATGAATAGCACCAGCGGGCCTGGAGAAGGGCCAGTGGGTTTGTTCTTGCATCGAATGTATCCTCTTTTAGCAGGTGGCATTTTTACAGTGGCTTAAAGCTTGATGGGCATCAATCCCTCATGAACAACTACCAAGCAGAGGAGAGAAACCCGCAAGGCAGAATCCCAAGATTTTTCAGGACCCCACTGTCACCTACCCAAATTTCTGAACATTATTATTTATTTGCAAAAATACTTTATGTTAAATTTAATTACAAGTTTTGTAATTATGATCAGTTTTGATCATGGATGAATGTAATTACTGAATATTATTATTTAAATAAATTAATTAGGAGACAAACACTTAGGAGGACTGTTGAATGAGTGTTCATTGACCCACTAGGAGGAATGGAAGTTGTTGGAAGGTATGGGACACATGGCAGCAGTTACATCACACCACTAATTGTTGGTTATGGGACAACTTCCCCTTAAATAGGGCATTATCCCCCAGGTGGAGGGAGTGAGCAGGCAGCTCATTTAATGACTGAGTAACATCTGAAAAGGCCTAGGCAGCCTATAAAGGCAAATTCGAATTGGGCAGGCAGCCCTTAATCAACATTTATGCAGAATGTTTTCCTCTTGCAAATCAGGTGATTTCAAGAGAGATTCAAATAAGGGAGGTTAGTGGTGATTGAAAACTGAGTTTTTTCTTATTATTGAAGAGAAACAGAGTTGTAGGAGCAAGTCTTTTGGACTGCTACCTATTGAAGATTCAGAAGATTACTACAACAACAAGAAGTCCATATTCATGAAGCTTCTTCCTCCTGGTGGTTCAGCGAATAGGCTTAGGGGTCCTAAGACAGTATTTGACTGTTTTCAGGAGTTTGGTTGGGTGGAACCGTCTTCCTGAGTTGTTTGTTTCCCTACAGGCTTTATTTAGGTTCTACAATCTCTTACTTATTTAATTTCTGTTATGTTTAAACAATATTTTCTGTGTTTCTGTTTTCGAAAGAAAAATCTAATCCTAGAATTGTTCTAAGCCCTGAATGTTTAAGTTTAATGGCAAAGATGAATTGATAAATCAATCTCCCCATTTTTCCACATGCTATTTGGCAGCATCGTACTCTAGTAGAGATATGCAAATTAAAATAGAATAAAAAATAGGCAAAATGTGCCATTGAATTCGATAGCTAGATAATAATCTAGTATGCATCAGTTTTCTGTTCTTAAGTTAAATAATTGTAGGAGGTCTGTATAATATTTAACATATATAATATTTCCTCATTTTTATAATAATCAGTCAATTAAATATTTCTTTTGCAATCATCCTACAAAACACATACATTATATCCATGAAAGGTAGATGAATTACACACTGTACATGGGTTTAAGACTACTAACATTGAATACAATATTCTTTATAATAAGCTGGAAAACAATAGTTTTTCACACAGATTTCATATGCATATATTTCACTCACACACAGTTTCATTACAATTACTACACCAGCATGTTATGTATAGGAAAATAATTTATAGATAGAATTATAGTTTACACAGTCTTCACGAATTTCTGCACTATGCATTCATATTGCTTTCATTTTCTATAGTATTGTTGTATTATCTAGAAATTTAATAAAAGATAAGAATTTACCGAACACAACTATTATCATCGTGTATTTACTTCTCTCTTTTAGCTCTGCTAACATTGTTGAGATTATTGTAAATCTGAGTTTTGTATCAAAAGAAAAACCCTAAATAGATTCATGTTTTCTCTTTTATTATTTTCATAACAAAACTTTACATTCTTTTCAAAACCTGAGATCGAAACTGATCCAGTAACTTTAACAAATGATTAGATTATCATCTTCAACGAAACACGAATTACGGTTTGACCCTATTCGTTCTCCTTGCAAAATATTATTGAGTTATCAGTTCAAAACGTCTACTCTACTTAATTTTCCAATATCAACAAATAAGGTTACACATTATCAATCTACAGTATTAGAACAAACCATACAAACTTATGCGAAGGGCTTAGCATATATTCCCTCTGAAGGTGGAATTTAAATTATACACAGAACCTTATGATCAATGATAACTTCAAAACCCTAATCTAGCTCAAAGGACATTGTAGTAACCTTTAGCATGAAGACAATTTACAACATCAACTTACAGTTTCCAGGCAAACAAACCAGATATCTATACAACGTTTTAAACATACAATGTATTACAAAAAGGAGTATTATTCTTACACGAAGATCGAGCCCTCGGGTCTCTGTATTACGGTCACAAACGAATTCGAAAAACAAGTCGAATCTCATAAAACCTCAACATCACCACAGAATAACTTCTAAAACAAAGACGAAGCTCGAGCAATGTTTATAATATGTTTTAAAAAAAGAAACGAAGTTACATAGGGTTTATCCCAAAATTTTCTATAGGCAGAAGAGCCCGAATATTCAAAATTGACGAGCTATATCTCCAGTCGAAAAACAGCTAAGTTTGCAAAAATATAGTACCCAGGTATCACTGTTAACAAACGTGTTTCGCAGATTTCCCAAACCATCTTCAATGACAGAGCCACAGCACAGACAAAAGGCACTATGAGGGTATGGAAGACCTGAAGCTTACCGGTGTAAGAGTGCATGGTTTTCCTTTCGCCATACCCTAGCCAGACGTTTTGTTTACACCCTGCAACTGACACTAAACCAGAGTTAGATATCTGATATTTTCATAAACCGAATTTTGAAATGCAAATACCTTTGCTAAACGAAAAGCTTACCTCCATAGCTTCGACGAGAACATTGTCATGAATGACACCAAGGAGCCATTATCCTCGCCTAAACCTTGTATTTTCTCTCTTTTTCACTCGTGCTTGTCTCAGAGATGTTAAAGCATAAAACTATAACCAGAGAACCAGAGAATCTATCCCTTCAAAACCACTTCATCATCACAGTAAGAAAACCTGCAACATGAACTTCTTTAGAAGGTCTCGGGTTCGAAAACCCTTGCAAACTTCCTACCCAGACATCGGCAGCCTGTCGGCCACCCCAGTTGAAACAATAGCATAGTGAATAACTTTTCCAAGTCTTAAATCTTTTCCACGATAGATGTTAGGGTTTTCATCCGACGGTTTAGGTTCATCACCATCGACGGTCTCCACATTGCCAGCAAACTGATCTTTGGTACAAACGACGTCCACAATAAATATCAAACCTACCTTACAAGTTGACAACACCACCATGGCACACAGTGGGGCATGCACAACTAACGTGTGGTGCATTATTCTTACACATCGACAAGTCTGGACACATTCTTGTCTACATGGATCAATGGACATCCAACTCGGCAGGGATATGGCACCGAGCCTTTAATGCAAGATCAATGCATGATCTCTACCGCAACTTGAGACCGACGCCAGTAATTGAACCAGCAACCTGTCATGTTTTGATTTAAATTCCTGTCAGCTCTCTCGACGTGACTAAACCCTGCATTAACCATGTTAATATAACTTCTTAAATTCACCATAGTATTAGAAATAATATGCAAAGACTTCATGTTATTGTTGCCCTATATTATTATAGTTTCTACGTAATACAATATGATGACAATTACAAACTATGTATATAGTTTAGTGATAATCAAATGTTTGCTTTTTATTACCTTAAGTTTCGATATGATTATATAATGTCGGTAATAAACCAAGAAATCGATATAGTTACATAACTATATATATAAGACTTGAAGAGACTACAATATGGAATAATAGTTAAATAGTTCAAAGTTTTAATTTGCAAAATAGTTAATCTATGTGTGTAAATGTTTATTATTCAATTGTTACAAATGCCTAGTCTTTGGGAAGGACTATTTTTTATTACTTAAGACCTAAATAATTATAGTAGTGAATAGGAATGGTGAACCATAAGATTTTAAAGTTAATTAAAAGTGTTGTATAAAACTCACATACAATTATGCTATCACATATAGTTTGGTATTTTGGAACAATAAGTCCTCCGGATTCCTATCCACTTTATTCATGCAATACATTGGTACTGTAATATCCTAGTACTACTAATTAAGTGACGACAACAAAGCAGCTAATACAATGACGACGACAAAACCAGCTAGCACAATGACGATAACAGAACCAGCTAGTATAATGATGACTACAGTGATGATGTTTATTAAGTTGATACAACACGAACCTTGGAAAGTTGAAGAGTAAGCACGTGAACCATACATGTATGCTTTTACATTTGCAACAGTCTCTATTGATTCTATTTTATTTTCATACGATGAAGTTGAACTCACGTGAATTGAAATTTATTGCAATCATGAAACTTCTTACCTATTGTCTGCACATAGAATACGTCCAATGTTTTAGCATTACAACTAAGTAAGCTTCGGGGTCCCTCATAGGACTCCCTTGGGTAGCAAAGAAGCAAACTGTCAGTATCGTCTCAAAGAAATAGTACCACATCACACTTTTAACTTGGAATTTCATTATTACATATTTCGTACATTGCATTGCTTTAAAAAGTGTCGCATCAAAAGTCTAATATTACATATTTCGTACATTTCATTCTTCAGAAATATATTGGTGTTTAGTACAAACAGTTGTTAGTTAACATTGTTACATTCAGCAATTGTTATCTTCCGCAATTATAAATTAGCATAAATTAAGCTAATATTGCCGTTAATAAAAAATTTAAATTTTTACGAAAATATGGGATGTTACATGTGGTATCAGAGCACAAATTCAACTCTAGGCCTGAATGAGGTCCAAAACACGTAGTAGAAATTTTTATATACAGCAGAAATTTATACTAACTTGAAATTTTATTATTATGTTATCTTCAGAAATTATTTTCAGTTACAGGTATGGAGAACTCAGCTAAACATTTAAGTGACAGATTTTAGCCAAATAGTCACAGTTCGGGACAGCACTATGTGGAGGAAGGTCACAAGGAAATAAATAATAGTTTGACGGAACTGTTACGTGCCTTTCAAGATTTAAAAGCAGAAATCAGATATGTGAAACTAGATAATGAAAGGATTCTGGAACCACAAGAACAACTAAATCAAGTGCTGTTTGAACACGGCCAAACAGAAGAACAAGGGGAAAACGATGAGGATATTTCCAAGGTAGAGGACATGCCTCGCACTGATAAAAATCAGAACATCAAATACAGTAAAGTAAAAGATAGTTCAACCTCATCTGGAGATGCTATTGCAGAACGCAAAAAGAAACGTAATTACACCAGTGATAGCAGTGAAGAAGATTCCAAACCAAGAAAGAAAAATAAAAAAGAATATGAGCAGATTTCTAGAGAATTCAAGAAGATAAGGCCTCCAACTTTCAATGGAGAAACTGAGAAAGGCGAGATAGCTAAAGCTTGGGTGTCAGGGATGAAGAAATACTTCCACATCTACAACTATTCAGAGTTCTTAAAAGCAAAAATGGCCATATATAACTTAATCGGAAAAGCAAATATCTAGTGGCAGGATGTCAAAAGGATAAAGGGCATTAAGGATAAAGATGTAAGCTGGAGTGCTTTCAAACGATATTTCAAAAAGAAGTATCTATCTGAACAGTACTACGAAGAAAAATCTAAAGAGTTTTACGATTTGAAGTTGGGAGGTATGAACATGAAGGAACTAAACAGTAATTTTTCGAACTTACTGAGATATGTACCCTACTTCATAGAAGAAAAACCAAAAATTCAAAGGTACTTAAGTTGTTTACCTTTCAGCATTAAAGACAGAATTGAGTATGACAGCCCTAAAACATTAGAGGAGGCTATGAGGAAGGAAGTCTTCTGTTATGATACAAATCGGAAGAGAGAGGATATGTCTACTTGGAAAAATCATAAGCCCAACAATTTTGAACAGAAGAAGAAAAATTTCAGATTCAGTGGGAATTGCAGATTCCAAAGGAAGAATTTTCAGAATCGAAATTTCCAAGGAAATAATTCCAGAAATAATTCACAGCAGAATTCTATAGCACCGAAAAATGCATCTAATACTACCAAGACCAGTGAGCCAAAGACACATATTAAATGTTTTGAATGTCAAGGCCCTCATTATGCATCAGAATGTCCCTTATGAAAGCGGAAGACAAACAACATCAACTCTATTCAAATTGAACCTACTGTTGGAGACGTAGCAAGGGAGATGCCAAGAATTAATGCAGCACTTGACAACAGACAAGCAGACCATCAAATCTCCATGGTAGAGATTGAAGGTATGATACATGACCATCCTGTTACTGTTTTAATTGACCCAAGTGCTAGTTTAAGTTATATATAACCCAATGTTGTGGAAAGTCTTAAACTGAAAACTGAAAAGTTTAGTAAATCATGGCTAGTTAGATTAGCAACTGGAACAAAGAGGAAAGTTTCAGATTTTATAGAGAACTGTGTTTTATCCATGAATCATTTGCGAACAAAAATCAAGCTGAATATCTTACCTTTAGGTTTGTATGATATTATAGTTGGGATGGACTGGTTGGAAGTCCATCATGTCATCCTAGACTGTTATGGAAAAAGTTTTACATGCTTAAATGATGAAGGGAAAACTGTAGAAATGAAAGGCATTCCAAGGAAGGTAACCCTTAGACAAATTTCAGCCATGCAAGTTAAGAAGGAAATTAGGAAGGGATGCCAAATGTTTGCAGTAGACGTGATAAATGATGAGATTATGGGTAAAGAGGACAAACTGAATTAGAAGACATACCTGTCCTAAAGGATTTTAAGGATGTATTTCCTGAGGAGATTCCAGGATTACCACCCAAAAGAGATTTAGATTTTACTATAGAGCTAATACCAGGAGCAGTACCAAATTCAAAAGCTCCGTACCGAATGAATATACTGGAGTTAAACGAATTAAAATCTCAGTTGAAGGAACTTATTGACAAGAAGTATATTAGACCAAGTGTGTCTCCTTGGGGAGCACCTGTCATCTTCGTTAAGAAGAAAGATGGAACATTAAGACTGTGCATAGATTATCGCCAGCTTAATAAGATGACGATCAAGAATAGATAACCGTTGCCCCGCATAGATGATCTATTTGATCAGCTGTGAGGAGCAACAGTATTTTCGAAGATCGATCTAAGATCAGGGTATCATCAAGTAAGGGTTAAAGATGAAGATATTTTCAAAACAGATTTCCGAACTCGGTATGGGCATTATGAGTTCGTAGTCATGCCGTTTGGCTTAACTAATGCTCCGGTTGTATTTATGTGTTTGATGAATAATATTTTGCATAAGTACTTAGACAAGTTTGTTGTTTTGTTTATAGACGATATTTTAGTGTACTCAAAAATCAAAGAAGAGCATGATGAACATTTACGGATTATCTTACAAGTATTAAGAGATTATCAATTGTATGCCAAATTTAGTAAATGTGACTTTCACAAAGACAAAATTCAGTATCTAGGACACATAATTTCAGCAGAGGGAATCTCGGTTGACCTCGATAAAATAAGGGCCATTAATGACTGGTCGGTTCCAAAAGATGTGTCAGATGTGAGATCATTTATGGGCATTACGGGATATTACAGAAAGTTTATAGAGAATTTCACAAAAATTTCCAACCCCATAACTTCCTTGCAGAAGAAGGGGAAGAAATTTGTTTGGGATCAGAAATGTGCTGAGAGTTTTAAGAAATTAAAGGAACTATTAACGACAACACCTATCTTGAAGATCGTTGATCCCAACAAGGATTTTGTAGTTTGTACAGACGCATGCAATAATGGACTAGGTGGAATCTTGACACAGGAAGGACATGCGATAGCATATGAATCTAGAAAGTTGAAAGTACATGAAAAGAATTACTCTACATATGATTTAGAGTTATTAGCAGTTATTCATGCCTTCAAAATGTGGCGTCATCACCTTATTGGCAGAAAGTTTACACTATTAACAGATAACATGGGTCTGAAATATTTATTGGATCAGACAACCCTGAACGCTAGACAAGCTAGATGGTTGACATTCTTAAGTGAGTATGATTTCGAAATTCAGCATATCAAAGGAAAGGAGAACAAAGTTGCAGATGCCTTGAGTCGCAAGGAAAAACTAAATTTCATTTCAGCAATCAGTAATTATTCAACTGATTTGGAAGATCATATTTTGGAAAAAGGTGAAACAGATGAAGATTACAGAAAAAATAAGGAAAGAACAGCCAATGACAGTTTTGAAAATTGTATGGCAGATTACAGAATTAAAGAAAATGGTCTATTACTGTATAAAAAAAAGTTGTATGTACCAAATATACCATAAATAAAATTTCTGATATTAAATGAGATGCATAAAATTCACTATTCTGGTCATCCAAGATATCAAAAGACCATCACTATGCTGAGAAAAGAATACTATTGGCCCAGAATGAAAGATGAAGTAGCATAATATATTGCAAAATGCTTGGACTGTCAAAAAGTGAAGGTTGAACATCAACATCCTGCTGGATTGTTGCAACCATTACCAATACCAAGTTGGAAATGGGAAGTGATCAGCATAGATTTCATTACTGGATTACCTAAAAATTAGAAACAACATGATTCTATCATGGTGGTGGTGGACAAACTTAGCAAGGCAGCACATTTCATACCAGTGAAGACCACACATAAAGCACCAGACATTGCAAAGATTTTTATGAAACAGATTTTTAGACTGCACGGAATACCAAAGGTAATAATTTCATATCGTGACTCGAAGTTTACAGGAAACTTTTGGAGATCATTGTTTAAGGGATTAAATACAACTCTAAATTTCAGTACAGCATTTCATCCATAGACGGATGGAAAAACAGAAAGGGTAAATCAAGTGTTAGAAGATTTATTAAGAATGTATGTTAAGGATCAGCCTGGTAAGTGGCAAGATTATCTGCACTTAGCAGAATTTGCTTATAATAATCATTATCATGCTTCAGCCAGACTTAGTCCTTTTGAAATTCTTTATGGTAGGAAATGTAATACACTTGTTTCGTGGAATGATCCAGTCAATAGAGTTGTTTTAGGACCTGAATTATTGCAAGAATTAGAACTAATTGTGAAACAGGTGCAAGGACATTTAAAAGCTGCCCAAGATAGGCAGAAAAGTCAAACAGATTCAAAAAGAACTCATAAAGAGTTCCAGGTGGGTGAACATGTGTTTCTCAAGGTAAGACCGAAAAAGAGTTCATTGAAATTGGGGAGTTGTGCCAAGTTGGCACCTAGGTGGGACAAGACGGAGATTTTCTGGTGGAACCGAATTGTATCCTCGGAAGGAGGGAAACTATTCTCTGGAATCGTAGCATTGGGCAAGTGAAGGTGCAGTGGAAGCACCTTAGCCCAGAAGAGGCAACCTGGGAGTTGGAGAGTAGTATGCGGGCAGCATACCCAAGTCTATTTTAAGAACACTCAAGGAGTGACTAACCAACATCGAGGACGATGTTGAGACTTAAGGGGGGGTGTATGTCACATACCCAAATCTATGAACATTATTATTTATTTGCAAAAATACTTTATGTTAAATTTAATTACAAGTTTTGTAATTATGATAAGTTTTGATCATGGATGAATGTAATTACTGAATATTATTATTTAAATAAATTAATTAGGAGACAAACACTCAGGAGAACGATTGAATGAGTGTTCACTGACCCAGTAGGAGGAATGGAAGCTGTTGGAAGGTATGGGACACATGGCAACAGTTACAACACACCACTAACTATTGGTTATGGGACAACTTCCCCTTAAATAGGGCATTATCCCCCAGGTGGAGGGAGTGAGCACGCAGCTCATTTAATGACCCAGTAACATCTGAAAAGGCCTAGGCAGCCTATAAAGGAAAATTCGAATTGGGCAGGAAGCCCTTAATCAACATTTCTGCAGAATGCTTTCCTCTTGCAAATCAGGTGATTTCAAGAGAGATTCGAATAAGGGAGGTTAGTGGTGATTGAAAACTGATTTTTTGCTTATTATTGAAGAGAAACAGAGTTGTAGGAGCAAGCCTTTTGGACTGTTACCTATTGAAGATTCAGAAGATTACTACAACAAGAAAAAGTCCATATTCCTGAAGCTTCTTCCTCCTGGTGGTTCAGCGAACAGGCTCGGGGGTCCTAAGACAGTATTTGACTGTTTTCAGGAGTTTGGTTGGGTGGAACAGTCTTCCTGAGTTGTTTGTTGCCCTACAGATTTTATTCAGGTTCTACAATTTCTTACTTATTTAATTTCTATTATGTTTAAACAGTATTTTTTGTGTTTCTGTTTTTGAAAGAAAAATCTAATCCTCGAATTGTTTTAAGTCTAAATGTTTAAGTTTAATGGAGAAGATGAATTGATAAATCAATATCCCCATTTTTCCACATGCTATTTGGCAGCATCGTACTCTAGTAGAGATATGCAAATTAAAATAGAATAGAAGATAGGCAAAATGTGCCATTGAATTTGATAGCTAGATAATAATCTGGTATGCCTCAGTTTTCTTTTCTTAAGTTAAATAATTGTAGGAGGTTTGTATAATATTTAATATATATAATATTTCCTCATTTTTATAATAATCAGTCAATTAAATATTTCTTATGCAATCATCCTACAAAACACATACATTATATCCATGAAAGGTAGATGAATTACACATTGTACATGGGTTTAAGACTGCTAACATTGAATAAAATATTCTTTATAATAAGCTGGAAAACAATAGTTTTTCACATAGATTTCATATACATATATTTCACTCACACACAATTTCATTACAATTACTACACCAGCATGTTATGTATAGGAAATTAATTTATAAATAGAATTATAGTTTACACAGTCTTCACGAATTTTTGCACTATGCATTCATATTGCTTTCATTTTCTATAGTATTGTTGTATTATCTAGAAATTTAATAAAAGATAAGAATTTACCGAACACAACTATTATCATCGTGTATTTACTTCTCTCTTTTAGATCTATTAACATTGTTGAGATTATTGTAAATCTGAGTTTTGTATCAAAAGAAAAACCCTAACTAGATTCATATTTTCTCTTTTATTATTTTCATAACAAAACTTTACACTCTTTTCAAAACCTGAGATTGAAACCGATCCAGTAACTTTAACAAATGATCAGATTATCATCTTCAATGAAACACGAATTAGGGTTTGACCCTATTCGTTCTCCTTGCAAAATATTATTGAGTTATCAGTTCAAAACGTCTACTCTACTTAATTTTCCAATATTAACAAATAAGGTTACACATGATCAATCTACAGTATTAGAACAAACCATGCAGACTTATGCGAAGGGCTTAGCATATATTCCCTCTTAAGGTTGAATTTAAATTATACACAGAACCTTATCATCAACGATAACTTCAAAACCCTAATCTAGCTCAAAGGACATTGTAGTAACCTTTACCATGAAGACGATTTACAACATCAACTTACAGTTTCCAGGCGAACAAACCAGATATCTATACAACGTTTTAAACATACAATGCATTACAAAAAGGAGTATTATTCTTACACATAGATCAATCCCTCGACTCTCTGTCTTGCGGTCACAAACCAATTCGAAAAACAAGTTGAATCTCATAAAACCTCAACATCACCACAGAATAACTTCTAAAACAAAGACGAAGCTCGAGCAACATTTATAATATGTTTTAAAAAAAGAAACGAAGTTACATAGGGTTTATCCCAAAAATTTCTATAGGCAGAAGAGCCCGAATATTCAAAATCGACGAGCTATATCTCCAGTCGACAAACAACTAAGTTTGCAAAAATATAGTACCCAAGTATCACTGTTAACAAACATGTTTCGCAGATTTCCCAAACCATATTCAATGACAGAGCCACGGCACAGACGAAGGGCACTACGAGGGTATAGAAGACCCGAAGCTTACTGCTGTAAGGGTGCGTGGTTTTCCTTTCGCCATACCCTAGCCAGACGTTTTGTTTACACCCTGCAACTGACATTAAACCGGAGTTAGATATCTGATATTTTCATAAACTAAATTTTTAAATGCAAATACCTTTGCTAAACGAAAATCTTACCTCCATAGCTTTGATGAGAACATTGTCACCAATGACACCAAGGAGCCATTATCCTCGCCTAAGCCCTGTATTTTCTCTCTTTTTCACTCTTTCTTGTCTCAGAGATATTAAACCATAAAACTATAACCTTCGAACCAGAGAATCTATCCCTTCAAAACCACTTCATCATCACAGTAAGAAAACCTCCAACGTCAACTTCTTTAGAAGGTCCCGGGTTCAAAAACCCTTGCAAACTTCCTACCCAGACTTCGACAGCTTGTCGGCCACCCCAGCCGAAACAATAGCACAGTGAATCACTTTTCCAAGTCTGAACTCTTTTCCACGATAGATGTTAGGGTTTTCATCCGACGGTTTAGGTTCATCACCATCGACGGTCTCCACATTTCCAGCAAACTGAGCTTTGGTACAAACGACGTCCACAATAAATACCAAACCTACCTTACAAGTTGACAACGCCACCATGGTACATAGTGGGGCATGCACAACTAACGCTTGGTGCATTATTCTTACACATCGACAAGTTTGGAGACATTCATGTCTACATGGATCAATGGACATCCAACTCGGCAGGGATATGGCACCAAGCCTTTAATCCAAGATCAATGCATGATATCTACCGCAACTCGAGACCGGCACCATTAATCTAACTGGAAACCTGTCATATTTCGATTTAAATGCCTGTCGGCTCTCTCGATGTGACTAAACCCTCCATTAACCATGTTAATATAACTTCTTAAATTTGCCATAGTATTAAAAATAATATGCAAAGACTTCATGTTATTGTTGCCCTATATTATTATAGTTTTGACGTAATACAATATGATGACAATTACAAAATATTTATATAGTTTAGTGATAATCAAATGTTTGCTTTTTATACCTTAAGTTTCGATATGATTATATAATGTCGGTAATAAACCAAGAAATCGATATAGTTACATAACTATATATATATAATACTTGAATAGACCACAATATGGAATAATAGTTAAATAGTTCAAAGTTTTAATTTGCAAAATAGTTAATCTATGTGTGTAAATGTTTATTATTCAATTGTTACAAATGCCTAGTCTTTGGGAAGGACTATTTTTTATTACTTAAGACCTAAATAATTATAGTAGTGAATAGGAATGGTGAACCATAAGATTTTAAAGTTAATTAAAAGTGTTGTATAAAACTCACATACAATTATGCTATCACATATAGTTTGGTATTTTGGAACAATAAGTCCTCTGGATTTCTATCCACTTTATTCATGCGATACATTGGTACTGTAATATCCTAGTACTACTAATTAAATTACGACAACAAAGCAGCTAATACAATGACGACGACAAAACCAGCTACCACAATGACGACAACAAAACCAGCTAGTATAATGACGACTACAGTGACGATGTTTATTAAGTTGATACAACATGAACCTTGGAAAGTTGAAGAGTAAGCACGTGAACCGTACCTGTATGCTTTTACATTTGCAACAGTCTCTATTGATTCTATTTTATTTTCATACGATGAAATTGAACTCATGCGAATTGAAATTTATTACAATCATGAAACTTCCTACCTGTTGTCTACACATAGAACAGGTCCAATGTTTTAGCATTACAGCTAAGTAAGCTTCAGGGTCCCTCATAGGACTCCCTTGGGCAGCAAAGAAGCAAACTGTCAGTATCGTCTCAAAGAAATAGTACCACATCACACTTCTAACCTGGCATTTCATTATTACATATTTCATACATTGCATTTCTTTAAAAAGTGTCGCATCAAAAGTCTAATCTAACCATGCATTTGACTATCTTAATGGTAGAGGTTACAAATGTAATTAAGTTGTCGCTGTCCCATTAGTTTCTTTAGAAATATATTGGTTTTTAGTACAAATAGCTGTTAGTTAACATTGTTACATTCAATAATTGTTATCTTCCGCAATTATAAATTATCATAAATTAAGCTAATATTGCCGTTAATAAAAATTTTAAATTTTTACGAAAATATGGGATGTTACACCCACTTCTGTGAATGCCCCTTTCTCATGGGTATAAATACTCTGCCTTCTTCACTCGGTCATCACAAATCATGAACGCATGAGTACCATCCAAGATCGAATGGGATTCGGAAGGCCGCGGACGGCGATTCACCATCTTCGAGTTCTTAATGGATGTACTGGACTGAGGTAAAGTCATGACCATTTTGCACATAAAAACCTTAAGTATCTATACGATGGAGGCTGTCTGAAGTATCCCCTTCCCGGCTTATGGATGTTTCAGAAGGTGCGTGGTATGCACTTGCAGGCATGTGCCTAGCCCCATGGCCTTCCACCAACTCTCCTTCTTGGCACATGTTGGGCACTTGCGGGGGGGGTAACCAACCTAAAAGTTGGAATTCCTTCCAGGAAAAGTTTTTTACTTATTTAGGACACAATTAATTAAGTTATCCATGAAGCATATATAAACATTTCTATCTATCAATTTGATAGATGGATAAACTGCTAGGATGCGACATTTGAGTTTTTTGTATCCTGTAACAATTTGAACTACATTTTTGCTTTCCTTGCATTGTTTTCTTTGATGTTATCCAAAGAAAATTGCATTTGGGTTTCGACTTCTGCAGGGAAATGGTCACAAAATAAGACATATTTGCATGGCATTTTTTCTAAGTGGTGTTGTTAGCACTTGAAATTGCACCATCGAATTTTCTGGCCTTTCGTCAATTTTGCTAGATATTCTTAGAAAATTAGATTTGATGAGTCAAATATCATAGCTTTCCTTTTGTTTAATTTTGGAATCTAAATGCTGAGCTCTTACCCAAATTGTGTCATTATGTAGAAGTCAATTTTGCATAAATGCTCAAGATATCATTATCTACCTTTTGTTATAAGCTCGCCAAAAATGGGACCAATATTTTATTTTATTTTTTAAATTCACCTCACTTCAAAATTGGACCATATGCCAAAATCATGCAACCTATTTCATGCTTGGCACTTGAATCATACACCTAGCTAACCTGGCTATATGCCTAGGAATCCATGCACCTAAGTGTCAATATGATCGCTCCAGAACGAAGTGTCAAAGAAGAACATTCGAGGAACAATTACTAAGCATTGAGAGCATTAAAATTTACCGTCGTTTCTAGCATCTCACGACGTCAATCAATGTTATGAACATAATGATGAAGGGCATGCATATTTGTTTGGTTTTCCAATGTATGAACGTTCTCTATGTATTCTTTTCTCCATGGGTAAATCACGGGTTGCTCTATTTGTGGTGTTTCAAAGCATCCAAATAATGATCAATATTGAGGACATAGTCAAGCCTGATCAATTAATGAGACACTTAACAACGATCAACATTTCAAGAGATGGGCATTCTAGGAGATTTTGTAAGATACCACTTGGTTAGTAGTCTTTGAAGATGGGCATTCTAGGAGAGTTTGTAAGATACCACCTGGTTAGTAGTCTTTGAAGATTGGTAAAGAAAGGTTGTAATACCGTGTATCTTTCTCTTGTCGATATTTTAATGCTATGTTGGCAAGCCAATTTTATATAAAAGTTCCAATACAAAGTACTCAAGATTTCTAAGGAAATGTTTCCCATTTGCAGTCTTTCAATAAATATTTTTGGTAAATAGAAGGTAGGGTTCAAGAATAAAGTAATCTTTTGCTCCGTTAAATATGTAGATGCTTTTTTGAGAGTATAAGGCACTTTTAGTCACCAACAGGTTATAGGTTATTGAATTCTTATTAACTTAGCCTATTTTATCGCCGAGAGAGAGTCAGTTACATAATTAAATCATAATTGCATATATCAATGGACATGGTTTTCACCATGAGAAACAAACAAGGGAAACACCATGAATTTAACTTTACATTTCTATAGGAATCAACGAGGGCAGGATGACTTGGAAATTATTTTATTTTTAGGAATTCTCAAGGGCATATTTCATCAGACAACACTGGGGGACCGCCTCATTTAATTATGGAATTTGCAAGGTGGAACCCATCATGCACCCACCATATAAATTCTATAATATATATATATATATATATATATATATATAATTTAGGTAGGCACCCATCATATCTCACAAAACCATATCACATCTAGGAAACCATCATATCAAATTAGAGAACCAACAAGCCATAAGACATCTTCAATCAATTCATCGGAAACACAGAATTGGTCGGGTTTTACCACGTTCTTTGTTCTTTCTATAGAGGGCTCATAACATCAACACGATAACATATTAACACATAACACATCGACACGATAACATATTAACACATAACACATCGGTACGTTACAATTATTTTATATAACAGATCCTAGAGGATTATTAAATGTCCGGGAGGTAACAAATTTGAATGTCCCGGTGATTACAATTTCATCTTCTCAGTTACCTACATTATTGAGCCAATCCTAGGAATAATCCATCATGTGTTTTAGAAGGTAGTTTCGTACCGATCTCTATATACAATATTTACGCCAATAATATGAAGCGTGCATCACATAAATTATATCCATTAATTCCTGTAGTGTAGAGTATTATAAGCACCAAATCTATTTGTCTATTGTAGACTTGTGGTTATTATTAATTCCGCTGAGGCGTGTGATAATTGGCACTCAAATCGTTCCTTTTTTGCGACGGAAAATTTTTCAGCAAGGCATAGTTCCATCTTTTCTAGTTATTTTTTTGGAATTTTGATAATCTGGGTCATTGTGAAATGGGCCAAAACCCTTAAGGGTATAGTTCCATGACATAGTTCGGCAGTAAATGAGGTGAAACTACGATTCCCCCAGTTTTTATAATCAGATATAAAGAACAAATCACCAGAAAAGAAGAGGGATTTGAGTGACAGTTATCCCAGGCCTGTGAAGTGTAGTGGAAACACAATAGATCAATTATCAATCATCACCGGTAGGTACTTTACTTTTTTATTTTTTTATAGATAGCTTGGGATCTTTATTCGTATTGTTAGCAGCTTCAGAATGAGAGACTTACCTGCATTCCAAGGGCGTTTGACTGGCTTAACTCATTATTTGAGCCAAGAAGTACTCTGTTCAGTTTAAAGAATGTAAACAAGTTGTGATTGTAACCTTCGACCATTTCAATGGCTTCTCGGAGATGTCGATCTCGAGTTTAAGCTTGAGATCTCCAAAAGAGTTTCCAGTACCAGCGCAAGTGTCTTCAGGTCCTCTCCGGAGTCAATGCAGTGTTCAAGTGATTTAAAAGGGAAAAGTGTGCTCACTATTCTTTTGCTTGTGCATGAGCAGTCTTATTCTTGAGAAGTTTTTGGTTTCTATAAAAGATATTCTTCCATTTTGGGAACGCCAAATTCCTTACACTAAAATGAAGTTTGCATCCATTGAAATCATAATAGAATTGAGCTATCAGCATGCCTTCCTTGTGCCCAACTGGCAGGTTATCTAGCATTTCTATTATAGAGCACGTGATGCTGAACCTAAAATTTATCAATTATTGCCAAGGCATTCATACAGGTTGCAGATTTGCAGGGGAATTAATAACAAATGGCAGAATACAGTCCTGAAGACCCCACGAAGTCAGAAGGATGATGCTCATATCATGTTTCCAGTTTACTTGTCATCAAGCTTATCTCAATTTGGAATAGATGAAACAAATATCAATAAAATAAAAACCAAAGAAATTATTTCCATAAGGACAAGACATCAAAATCAAGGGTGAATATTTCAAGGCAATCAATCAATAGTTGGAAACCCGATCTTGTCATTTCCATATTTTCAGGAAATAAAACAACACCTTTGGGAGCATATAACACTTTCCCTCTCTCAAATAGTAGAGTTAAACAAATTGCAATACCAACCAATATGTAATTTAAAAATTTAATGAATTGCACATGATTTTAACTCACCACATAATATAACACAACAGAAATCGATGTAGGAATATGAGAGCGAACTAAGAGCTATAATAAGAATTTAATTAGCTCTCTTATGCACACACATAGGTTTCTCTGCACACTTCCCTTCTCTGCATACACTCTCTATTTTTTTTCATGCTCACATGTTTATTTATACACAGGAAATAACTCAAACATTAACATATAGGATATTAAAATGATTGCACGCAGTAGATTAGAAGGGAGGGTTGGTTAATTGGGACTTTACTGGATGGATAGGAAGAATTTATCAGTTTGAAGCCTTGAAAAACTAGCATCATAAGAGAGATGGAGAAGAGTTCCATTTCGAACGTAAAGTAAATATTTTGCACAGTAGCTAACATGTCCACTCAAAATTGCAAATGAAACCCAAACATCAGGTTGTGGCATTTCAAGAGAACCAATAAAGGCCATCAAATCATATACTATTGAAATAAGAATTTGACCCAATACATGGGTGTCAGCCTGTCAGGATGGGATTCTTCTTTTCTGACAGAACCAGTTTGAAGCCAAATAAACAATTGGTACTCACACAGATCGTGGAATATAGAAGACTCCAACGCCCTTCAGCTCTCCAGCAAGAAAACAATTGCTAATATCAGTGAACCTTATAATCTCCGTAATGGTAGTATTTCCCAGTTGAAAACAACCTTGAATTGAGCATGTTATGTCAGTTAGAAAATATTAATGACGGATCTAGAAGCAATGATTGGCGTAAGAATCCTACTCTGAACAAAAGTAGATTCCTTCGATCATCATTGTTACATCTTAAGAAACTAATATTTTTAACTGCTCATTGCACTGGAAAGCCTGGAAGGACTCGCAAATGCTCTAATTTTTTGGGAAGATAAAGTCATGGCTCTAATATATTTCTTGTCCTTGCATTGTTAGAACATAAATATTGAAACTTTGTGTATTACTGTTGATTATGTTGGGTCACCTTTAGTTATTTTCTTTTGGTATTTATGGTAAGTGTGAAGATGGTCATTCATTTTGAGCCTAATCTGTGAGACTAGTAGAACTATAAATTCCATTAGAACCATAAATGTCACGAAATGGTATCGCTTAATGAACATCCACAATATTAAAACTTATACGGTCCAACATACCCAAACTAAAACCAAATGATTACTCACTTTGAGAAGAAGGTTGTGATAACTCGATTGGATCATTACTACTTAAGCAAGACAGGATTCCCACGCTCGAATAGAATGATTCCATTTTCATCCATCATAAAAGAAAGAGATTGGGACAGGGCTCATGACAGACTGAAAGAAAGAACAACCCAACAACCAGACAGAAAGAAGGAGAATTGATTCACATACAGTACCAGTGCTCGAGAGAAGGAAGCTGGGAATAAAGAGCTCAGTAAATGACAAGTTGAGAACCTATGCAACATAGATGACTCACATGGCTATACAAACAACCTTACTTGAACCAGTCATTGGAAGATCTCTCCCATTGAATCCTCAATAAGATAAATGAACTGGTATCCTCCGAAGAAAGAACCTCTTATATAAGGCTGAGGACGTCATGAAGAAGCAATATTCATCACCTTTGAGATAAAATACAAAAGGTGTCACCGAGCATTATTTTTCCACTCCCTCTCTCTATATATTTCAGGTGAGGATCTTCTACTATTGCACCAAAGAATTGATCAATCACTGCATCTTCTTCACCATAAGAAACTTCAATAGAAACAGGTGATTTTATGTCTTCTATGACTGGATCATTGGTGATCTCCTCAACCGTTGATCGTTTGACCTGGTCAGCACAGGGAGAATCCTCCTCAACTTACTTTCTAATTAGCCTTCCATTTCACTGTGCAAATCAAGAGGAACATTGACATTTTCAGTGACCGAGGTATCCATATTAGGCCGATGAATAGATAGACGAAAAAAATGAACAGGGAAACGAATAAACCCTTCCAAGGCATCATCATCTTCCTGAGACATCCATGGCTGATATAACTTATGCTACGGTGCAACCATATATATTTCGGGTGGAGGGTGTCTACTGGAATTCAAATGTATTTTGGAGCTAACCCATTCAACCAAAGAAATCATAGGCAAAGACCGATATAAATAAAAGAATACAACCCAAACCCAGAAAGGAGAGACTTCAGTTGATGTAGAATATCATACAAGAAACTGATATCTTATGGCAGAACACTAAAATCAAATACAATGAAGAGTGGAAATTTTATTCTAAGGATTACCATGCATAGAGATATGAAGGGATTATCGGTGGGATGATCTCCCAGACCAAGATCAGATTTATTCTCTTTAAACAATTCCTTGACAACATGCAGTTAGACCGGTCTTAGCCATGAATCCTGTGCAATATCCCTTGAATATCTGCAACTCAGTGTCAGTCACATGGTCCACGGCCAAATACACTTTCAAAATCGGTTCAACCATGATCCTTGGATTGGAAGTAACAATATATCTCTTTCTACAGGAAATAAAAACTCCCAATATTTTGGAATCACAGATATTTTAGGTTTTCAAGCGAAACTACTTGTGGAGTGACGGTGATCTCGCTGCAGTCCTCATTGCTGATGTGTTTGTGGAGCTAATTTAAGACAATGGAGATGGTAGCCTTGGTGACTCCGACCTGGCCCTCCTTGTACACTAGTAAGTTTGACGCCCACACCTGCTGGAGATTCGTCATTCCCAACACGAAGCAGATGGAAACCAAGATGTTCCTGTTATGGCATTGAAAAATAGATCTAGATTTGGCACCATCGTTTTTGTGGGTAGGACTTGAAACCCTCTAGCCAAATCACCTTCACATACAAGGCTGTAAAAATACAAGGCCGTAAGCCCGGATCCTTTGGCTTGGTAGCAAGATACAGTTTTACAATGATCTATCGTTCATCGCTTTTGACTATGCTTTCTCGGTGGAGGCGGGAAAAATTGGAAGGAAGGATCTTACAATTTTTTTTTCTTTTTAAGAATATATATATATATATATATATATATGAAATGATTTCTCGGTCGAGCGGGAAAAATTTGGGAAAATTGGAAGTTTCTTTTTAAGAAGATTGAGAAATATATATATATATATAAAAGTACAATTATTAAATAAAAATAAAAATTTTATTTAAAAACTTAAATATAAATCTAAAATAATCATTAAACATAAAAAAAAAAATAAAAAATATTGAACATTAAAACCTTAAACATTTATATTTTTCAAAAATATTAAAAAAATCTTATTATTAAACATTAAAACCTTTAATATTTAAATTTTTAAAAATTATTGAAAAAACCTTTAATTACTCCATTTAACATAAATATAATGCTATAATATTTATATTTTATAAAATCAATTGTTACAAATTTTTAAAATGAGATGAAATGCAAAAATAAATAAAAATCAGGCAAGCAAAACAAGGCACAAAAATGCGTAAGCATAGGCATTAGGTTATCCCAAGAAAAAAACTTATAAAATGAAGGAGAGTCAATCAAGAAACATATCAAAGTTTTTTCTATGACAAATATAAGGAGGAGCTAGCCTACCAATTATTTGTATCAATTAAATGTCAACACACAATCCATATTGGATAATGTCTTCTAGAGAGTGGCATGCATTGACAAGGCCCTAGGGGTTAATATTGTGTGGCATCAACCTACTCGTAGTAATGGTCAAGGTTGAAGAAAATGTAGGTTCACTATTAAACACTAGGGTCAAAGAACTCGTAGTATAAGGAAGGACACTAGTCATGTGTTTATGAGTAAGTAGGTGTCCTACATAAATCACTCTTTCAAGCAAATTGATCCTCTTGAAATCTCTTAATGTAGCATAATATGAAGCTCGGCTGGTGTGGTCAATCGAACAATGCAAGATAGTCCTAGTGTTCTTCAATTGAGTAGTTGTGGGGTGCTTGAGACCTGTTAAGATTCAATATGCTAAGACAGAAAATATCAGAATTATATTCCATTTCACAATAATAGCATATACAGGATCACTGAAAGAACAACAAGCACAGCATAAACATAGGAAACACAAATTTATCCTGGGAAACCCTCATGGGGAAGAAAACCCAGCAAAGCTTCCTCAATATAGATGACCAGCAAATACAAAGATGTAATCCACAACCATGAGCTCCTTCTCCTCCATAGCAGATCTCTCTCTCACTTATGCGCTATTCACAAGTGAGTGCAATGTGTGTTAAATGAGGAACACACCTCCTCTATTTATACACAATTCCAACTTGTCTTTTACACAAGCTAGATCGGCCCCAAATTAACCACTGGGTTAAACACCCCATTACAACTGACTGGGCCGACCCCTCTAGGGTGGTCTAATAACCCTTTTACCCACATAACACATACAGGGTCGACCCCCACCAGGGAATTCTAATAACCCAAGTTATCACATTCCGACGGAGGAATAAAGATCTCTGGATATACAATAAGATCTTCACGGAGGAATGAAACATCTCCGGAATAATAAAGTACAAATATAATATTCTTTGAAGTTATAATATTTCAACACTCCCCCCTTAACGAGAAGGATATTATAACATCATCTGCACGAGCAAGGAGTCATCAACATCATACATGATACATCTATAAATCATTGGAAGCTTTCTCAACATCATCAGTAACTCAAGCAGCTACTGGAACATCTTCAATACTGGAACATCAACATATTCAATACTGAGTCTTCATATTCTGCAGCACTCGAACAGCTACAACAACATCAACATCATCATCTGGATCCTCACGATCATCAACATCGTCATCACACGATCATCAGCATCGTCATCATATGATCATTAGCATCGTCATCTACACCATCACGAGCAGCAACATCATCATCTAGACCATCACGAGCAGCAACATCGTCATCTAGACCATCACGATCAGCAACATCATTGGATCCTCTAGATCAACAGCCTCATAGCAGCATACCCTGCAATACACATGATCCAATTACAGGATGATCAATCCCTCTCACTTTAGGACATAGGTCCAAGGATGATACAATCCCGATCCGCTTACGGGATGATTAGTCCCTCTCAATTTAAGACATCTCTCATGTCTATGGATGATGCAATCCAGATCAACTTACAAAATGATCAATCCTTATCATTTTAAGACACCTCACCATGTCTAGGGACGATGCAATCCCGAATCAACTTACAGGATGATTAGTCCTTATCACTTTAAGACATCTGACCATGTCTAGGGACGATGCAATCTCGAATCAGCTTACAGGATGATTAGTCCTTATCACTTTAAGACATCTCACCATGTCTAGGGACGATGCAATCCCAAATCAGCTTACAGGATGATTAGTCCTTATCGTTTTAAGACACCTCACCATGTCTAAGGACGATGAAATCCCAATCTACTTACAGGATGATTAGTCCTTATCACTTTAAGACACCTCACCATGTCTAGGGACAATGCAATCCCAATCTACTTACAGGATGATTAGTCCTTATCACTTTAAGACACCTCACCATGTCTAGGGACGATGCAATCCCAATCTACTTACAGGATGATTAATCCTTATCACTTTAGGACATAAGTCCAAGGATGATCCAATCTTGATCCACTTACGGGATGATCAATCCCTATCACTTTAGGACATGAGTCCAAGGACGATGCAATCCTGTCATGTACATTTTGAACCAAACGCTTAGGGATGATGCAGTCCTATCATGTACATTTTGAACTAAAGGTTTAGGGACAATGCAATCCTATCATGTCCACTAGGGACCACTTTCTCGGAGACATATGTTTACGGATCTCTTTTAGGACATGTGTCCAGGGATGATACAATCCCCTCGTCCATGTGAGGCACCTGCAACAGTTAATTAATACGAATATGCGAAATAGCAGAAATGATAGAACTCAGAATCACTTTTATATTGATCACAGGCCACTTCGAGGGGGCAACCTCCTTTGAGAAAGCTCAATACAAATAACTTCACGGTGCCTTCATAGGTCTCAACACACACTTATATACTAATTCTAGGCGCCCATACTATGGGTCGAAACCATGGGCCGTTACAAACTATGGATCAACAATACTACGGGCGACTTACAAAGCATATGCGCCAACAACAATAACACAAACTATTGATCAACAAATACTACGGGACGACTTACAAAGCATATGCGTCCAACAACAACATACTAACAAAGTAAAGACATGGGTTCCTAACATCCCCTCCCCCTTAAAAAAAGCTTTGTCCTCAAAGCTTTAGATGTGGAAATTGTTGTTGAATCTGAAGGAGTGGTTCCCATGTAGCATCCTCTGGTTGCATGCCATGCCACTGAATTAAGACCTCTGTGATAGAGCGAGAGCGAAGCTGACGCGTGCGCCGATTGAGGATGGCCTCTGGCTCCAAAAGGATGGATCCTTCCTTATCTAGTTCGGGTAAAATCGTTTGTCCGCTGATGTTGGTGCCAAGAACTTTCTTCAAACAAGAGACATGAAAGACTGGATGAATGCGGGAAGAAGGAGGAAGTTCCAATTTATAAGCAACGGACCCAATCTTCTGAAGAGTCCGATATGGCCCGTAGAACTTTGGAGCGAGCTTATGACGCCCTTTGAGTTTCAAGGAGGATTGTTTGTACGGCTGGAGACGAAGAAAAACCATATCACCGACTTGAAAAGTGCGCTCCGAACGGTGCTGATCAGCTTGTTGCTTCATGCGATTTCTTGCCATGTGAAGATTGTCCCACAGAATGCGAAGAATCTGATCGCAGTTTCGAAGGACCGTGTCAACTTCCTGAACTGGTGAACTGGTGGGGGTGTATGGAAGAAGAGCTGGAGGTGCCTGACCATAGACTGCTTCATATGGGGTCATTTTAGAGGCAGTGTGGTAAGAGGTATTGTACCACCATTCAGGGAGAGGAAGCCACTTTGCCCACTGATGTTGTTGTTCCGAGGTGAAGCAACGAAGATAAGTTTCCAAGCATTTATTGACAATTTAAGTCTGACCATCTGTTTGTGGGTGATACCCTGAACTCATCTTCGGTTTGGTGCCAGTGTGGCGAAATAGTTCTGTCCAAAAATGACTGGTGAAAGTCGCATCACGATCCGAGACAATGGAAGAAGGGATGCCATGAAGACGAAAGATCTGGTCAAGAAAAATTTGAGTGACGGAGGAGGCTATATAGGGATGGCAGAGAGCACAGAAATGACTATATTTGGAGAGGCGATCAACCACAACGAGAATCACTGTATTCCCGCCAGATTTAGGGAGCCCTTCAATGAAATCCATAGAAATATCTGTCCAAATCCGTGTAGGTATGGGCAAGGGTTCAAGCAATCCTGGAAGGAGTGTTGTTTCACCCTTATTGCGTTGGCAGGTATCACATTCGGCCACCATCTGTTGAATTGTCCTTTTCATGCCCTGCCAAAAGAAGTTACGCCGTGCTCGTTCATACGTTTTGAGTAACCCAGAGTGCCCTGCCGATGGAGAAGCATGGAGTTCATAGAAGACAGCCTGTTGAAGATCTGTGCTTTGGGGAAGCACCAGACGACCCTTGTATCGTAGAGAAGCACCATCCCAAGAGTAATGTGGTACAGCAGAAGGGTTGTTGGTTAAGCGTTGGATGATTTGAGCTAAGGAAGAGTCATTGACATAACCCTATTGAACAGATTGCAACCAATTTGGAACAGGCATAGAAATAGCTGAAAGAGAACCTTGGGCATCAAATGTGCGAGAAAGAGCATCTGCCACAATATTGTATTTACCCTTCTTGTAAGTGATCTCATAGTCATAACCCATGAGTTTGCTAACCCATTTTTGTTGTACTGGGGAGGAGACACGCTGGTCCAAGAAATATTTCAGACTCTGGTGATCAGTCTTGATGCAGAAATGATTCCCTAATAGGTATGGCCGCCACTTCTGTACTGCATGCAAAATAGCCATCATTTCCTTCTCATAGGTAGAGGCAGCTAAATTCTTACCTGAAAGGGCTTTGCTAGTGAACGCAATGGGGTGTTCATCTTGAAGGAGAACAACACCAAGTCCATTGCCGCAAGCATCACTCTCAATAGTGAAGGGCTTGGAAAAATCGGGCATAGCTAGCACAGGTGTAGTACACATGGCTTGTTTTAGTTTGTCAAATGCACACTGAGCAGCAGGTGTCCATGTAAAAGCATCCTTTTTCAATAGGGCAGTTAATGGAGCTGCAATCTTCCCATAATCCTTGACAAACTTGCGGTAGTAGCCATTCAATCCCAAAAAACCACGAAGGCTCTTGAGTGTTTGAGGCTGCGGCCAATTGTTCATGGCATCGATTTTGGCAAGATCCACGCGAACCCCTTGTGCTGAGATAATGTGCCTGAGATACTCAACTTCCTTCTGTCCAAAAACACATTTAGACTGCTTGGCATGGAGATGATGGTCAGAGAAAAGTTGCATGACAAGATCCAGATGCTGGAGATGTTCATCCCATGTTTTACTGTAGATGAGGATATCATCAAAGAATACCAGAATGAATTTCCGCAAGTAGGGTTGAAATATTTTATTCATTAATGCCTGGAATGTGGAAGGAGCATTAGTGAGGCCAAAGGGCATGACCAAAAACTCATAATGGCCATCATGTGTGCGGAAAGCTGTTTTAGGAATATTGTCCTCATGAACCCGAATTTGATGATACCCAGAACGAAGATCCAACTTGGAGAAAAAGTGAGCCCCATTAAGCTCATCAAGAAGCTCATCAACAACAGGAATTGGAAACTTATCCTTGATGGTGAGGTGATTAAGTGCTCGGAAGTCAATGCAGAGGCGCCATGACCCATCTTTTTTGCGGACAAGAATAACTGGAGAAGAAAAGGAACTAGTGCTTGGGCGAATAATACCTTGCTTCAATAAGTCCCGAACGAGCATTTCAATCTCTGTTTTTTGGTGAAATGGGTAGCGATAGGGCCTGATGTTGGGAGGAACACTGCCGGGAAGGAGCTGAATACGATGGTCTTCTGGCCTGGAAGGTGGCAATCCCACTGGTTCAGCAAAGACACTTGTATATCCATCCAGAATTTGTTGTAGATCCAAAGGAGTAGTGGAAACCGCTAATGGTTGCATCTGGATGGAATGGATCTGAGCAATGACACCATGTGAATTCTTCTTGAGGAGTTTTTCCATGCGATGTGAACTGATGATGCTGAGAGAACCTGGTTGTAATCCTGTCAATGTGTGTTTTTTTCCATTGAGGGAAAATTGCATCCAAAGTTCAGCAAAATCCCATAAGATAGGGCCAAGTGTGCGTAGCCATTGAGCGCCCAAAACCACATCACATCCGCCTAAGGGTAAGGAAAACATGTCAGAGCGCAAGGTATAATCTCCCATAGAGATACGCACATTTCGACACTTCCCTTTGCAAGGTAAGGTGCCCCCATTGGCAACCATGACTTCAAAGTTGGAGCAAGGATGGATAAAACAATCAGCTTGTTTGGCAATCTGAGGGTCAATGAAATTATGAGTGCTACCAAAATCAATGAGTATTGTAAGAGGAAGCTTCTTGAAGTAACCCCTGACCCGCATTGTTTGGGGGGTGGTGATTCCAGCTAAAGCATGGAGAGATATCTCGGGGTGGTCATCTTGAGACGGAGGGTCAATAGGCGGTTCCTGAATGTCGACCGGAGCATCCATTGTTTCTGGATCTTCGTCACCAATTTCAGAGGCAGGCAGAGACTCCACATCCAAGAGATAGAGCTTTTCCTGAACACATCTATGTCCCTGAGTGAATTTCTCATCACAATTATAGCAAAGCCCCTTTTCTCTGCGTGCTTGCATCTCTGTTTCAGACAGACGCTTGATCGGAGTCGGTCGAGGAGCCTGCGGTAGAGGTGGTCGCTGAGAACCCATATTTCGGAAGGGAACAAAAGTGGGCTTGGAACATTATTGGGATGCAATCTTGTCTTCTGCCAACTTAGCCAACCCTAGGGATTCCATCATTGTGTTGGGACAAAACATTTTGACCTCAGAGCGGATGGCATCCTTGAGACCGCTGATAAAACAACTCCGGTAAAAGTCATCAAATAGTCCTTCGGTGTGGTTGGCTAGATTCTCAAATTTGGTTTGATACTCTCTCACCGTGCCAATTTGGCGGAGTTTAGTGAGGGCTCCTGTGAAGTCATCAAAAGCACTAGGACCAAATCGTTGCAAAAGGAGCTAGCAAAAGTCTGGCCATTTGGGCTCTGGATGAGCCTTGATGTACCAACGGTACCATTGAAGAGCTTCCTCTTCCAAGTGAAAGGATGCCAGGGGAACTTTGTTGACATCAAAAGTATTATGCAGACTAAAATACTGTTCTGCACGATAGATCCATCCAGTTGGATCAGTACCATTGAAGCGAGGAAAATCAAGCTTCGGACCACGAAAATTGCTGGAAGAGGAGAACCCATTGTCTGATGTAGACTTGGACTGCCATTTGTTGTTCATAGTTGAATGTTCGAGATGGAGGCCGAGAAATTTTTCATCCAGATCCTGGAGTTTGGCTTGGATGGCTGCAAGTGCTTCCTCCATGGTTTTTGCTCCTGCACGGGTGACAACCATAACTAGGATTTTTTTTTTCTGGGTAGGAAAACAAAAACAGAAACTACTTCAGTAAAGGAAAATATGGATTTGGGAAAAAATCAGAAGGGTAATTGGGGTTTGACTAGGTTTTGGACACTGTTGGATAGACAGGGAAGCAAAAATGAGGATTTCAGAAGCGGGGTGAAAGAATGGGAAAATTTGGCAAAGGGAAACAAAGAAGCAGAATTCAGAAAGGAACTCTGTGGTAAAATTTGAAGGTGATTGGGTGAAATCTAAAGAAGTTATGGCAAACCCTAAAAATAGACAAATGTGAGATTTCGGGCTTTGGTAAGGTGAATTGGGGATAGGGTCCTCAGGACTGAAATATGCAGAATAGGATGACAGGGGTTCCCCGAAAATTTCAAGGGAAACAGAGTAAAAACAAGGCTTGGACGGAATCTGGAACAGCGCCGAATGGACTGAAAGCGGCCGGGGATCTGGAACAGCGCCGAATGGACTGAAAGCGACCGGGGATCTGGAACAGCGCCGAATGGACTGAAAGCGGCCGGATCTGAAACGACTTGCAAAATGGGTCTGAACGGCACAGTAGTGATCGATAATAGTTTAGCTGAAAGTAGATATGGACCCCAGGTATGTGCGGCTTCCTAACAGTTCAGGGGTTTCACTCGGCCACCAATGCTGTCTGACGGCTTGCGTATTGGGGCAGTACCCCTCACTCCATGGCTCAGGTAAAACTGATAACTGCTTTGCCACAAACGACAGCTCTTGGTTTACCTCACGGGTGGGAACTAGTCAATCAGGTAGGGGTCGTTGCCCTTTTCACTGGCAGGTCCTCTCAATGGGCCAGCTACTTCGGGGTTCCTGTGGTACTCCTCACAATGAGTTTTAGGGCTTATGCCCAAGTACTTCCCACAGTTAAGCGGATAGGGATTATTCCCAAATCCGAACCTGCAACAGATGTGAAAAAAAAAATTGGCAGAAATTTCACCAAGCGAGCCCAAGAAAGTGCTCTGATACCAGATGTGAGGCACCTGCAACAGTTAATTAATACGAATATGCGAAATAGCAGAAATGACCGAACTCAGAATCACTTTTATATTGATCACAGGCCACTTCGAGGGGGCAACCTCCTTTGAGCAAGCTCAATACAAATAACTTCACGGTGCCTTCATAGGTCTCAACACACACTTATATACTAATTCTAGGTGCCCATACTATGGGTCGAAACCATGGGCCGTTACAAACTATGGATCAACAATACTACGGGAGACTTACAAAGCATATGCGCCAACAACAATAACACATACTATTGATCAACAAATACTACGGGACGACTTACAAAGCATATGCGTCCAACAACAACATACTAACAAAGTAAAGACATGGGTTCCTAACAGTCCACTAGGGACCACATTCTCAGAGACATCTATCTACGGATCTTTTTAGGACATGTGTCCAGGGATGATACAATCCCCTCATCCACTAGGGACCACATTCTCAGAGACATCTATCTACAGATCACTTTAGGAGTGAATTCCAAGGATGATACAATCCCCTCGTCCACTAGGGACCACATTCTCCGAGACATCTGTCTACGGATCACTTTAGGACTAAAGTGGACAGGGATGATACAATCCCCTCATCCACTAGGGACCGCATTCTCGAAGACATCTGTCTATGGATCACTTTAGGACTGAAGTCCAGGGATGATACAATCCCCTCGTCCACTTAGACAAATTCTAAGGACCATATATCGACCTCATCATCGTAACCGGAAACCTCATCATCGACCTCTTCGTCGGAACAGGTATCCTCATCATAAATACAAGTATCCACATCAATACAAGTATCCACATCATCAATACAAGTATCCACACCAATACAAGTATACACATCATCAATACAAGTATCCACACCAATACAAGTATACACATCATCAATACAAGTATCCACACCAATACAAGTATACACATCATCAACCTTATCGTCGATATTGGCAATCTCATCATCAGCGACCATATCACTCCCCCTTTCGAGGAGGGTCTTTCTAAACTACACCAAGCTTGTCTCAGAAATACTCAAACTTTACTTGAGACAGAGTTTTGGTCAACACATCAGCAACTTGTTCGTCAATGCCTACATACTCGAGCTTGATAGCTCCTTTCTTGCACCATATCCTGTATATAGAAATATCGGATCTCTATGTGTTTTAACTTATCATGGAACACTGGATTCTCTGTCATCTTGATACAACTTTGGTTGTCACATAGGATCACAGTGGATTCCATTTCTATGTCAAACAATCCTGATAACAACTTCGGAAGCCATACCGCTTCACAACTAGCATAGAAAGCAACTATATGTATTCCGCTTCAGCTATGCTGAGAGCCACACTAGACTGCTTCCTGCTATACCATGAGATCATGGCAGATCCCAGACAATAACATCCACCCAATGTACTCTTCCTGTTTGATACACTTCCTTCCCAATCAGCATCTTGTGTAGCCATACAATCTAAAGCCATGATCTCTAGGACAACATAGACCAAAGTCTATCGTACCCTTTAGGTACCTCATCACATGCTTTGCAACTATTAGGTGAACACATCTAGTTTCCACTTGATATTGACTCAAGGTGTTCACAACAAAGCATATATATGGCCTTGTACTCGTCAGATACATCAATGACCCAATAATCTGTTTGTACAGAATCACATCCACTAACTCTGATGAGTCATCAACTAACAGCTTCAAGTTGGAACCCATGAGAGTGGCCATGGTTGTACATTCCAACATATCAAATCTTCTCAAGATTTCCACAACATACTTTCCCTGGTTGAGAAAGATTCCTTCTGAGCCTTTTCATGCTTTTAGTCCTAGGAAGTAATGCATCAATCCGAGATCATTCATCTCGAACTCTGTAGCTAGCTTCTTTTTGCTTTCCATCATACAATCATAGTATCACAAGTTCATCATCCATAACCTTAAGGTAAAGGTTAGGATCAACTTTACTTTGGTAAATCCCAAGCTTGTCAAGAAGCTATCAATTCTTCCTCTGTGACTGAACATCATTCACACTCTGCATTGAATGATCTTCTGCATATCTATCTGTGCCATCTCTCGCCAGATGGGTCTACTAATATGAGCCTCAAGATCATTCGAACTCTGTGGTGAGTTCATTCTTGCATCCATGTCATCTATATAAATAAACCATCTTCAACCTTGTAGCAAGGGTTGAAATCCACATCACCCATGGTGATCATTAAGCTCATCAAATGATTATCGATCCTGGGTACCCATACAGAACCTGATTCACACTTCTTCATCAATTACACCATTAAGAGAATGGTCTTATCTAGTCACTCGTCATGATCATCTTCCTCTTTCTAAGAGAATCTTCTAGCCACTAGCCTTGTATAGTATGTTTGATTTGTAAATCTTCTTGTTGAACAACCATCACTTGTTCAATGTTTATCATTCTTCATGATCTTTCCTTCAAATCAAAATTAAGTACATGATTAGTAATACTTCATAATCATCAAATCATGTTGACATGATAACCTATTATGCATACAGATATGATTTACATAGTTATACTACTACCTTGAACAATACTTTGGCACAACACTTTTACCATATTATGTATGCATACAGTGGCTATCTAGATGCCTTCCATCTCTACCAGAACATACTATCGAGAGCGTGCATAGCTCTCAGCATGTCAGCAAAGAGGTTTCATTCTAGACAATCAATAATGGAATGTTTTTCCAACTTACCAATCATATGCATATTATTATTATACTGTTCAATGCTATATGAATGCTTACACTTAGCATGATATATTCTAGGAATAAAAATATGCATACAACTATTACGAGCAATATCATAGACTATTCAGTAATTCAAATAACAATTCAAATACTTATCTTTTTATGTCTTGTGAGGTTGCATCCTTCTTGGTCTCGACTTCCCTTCCATGTCATGAGCTTCTATTCATCCTTGACCACTATGCATGCTTAAGTGTGCACTAGTGCCATCATCATGATCTTATACATAATCATACATTCATTAGTATAAACTCAATATTATCACAACATTATGATTCTAAGTAATCTTGAATATGTATGGTCATGATCATTCAATACATGGGTATACTAAGATCCTAGCACAAAGTACGATTCTAACTTGACATAGGAGAACATACCTGGATTAGTATACATGCTTAGTTATGTCTAACATATCCAAACAATATCTTTATTATCTTCAATGATTTAGAGATCTTGTGCTAGAACCTGCATATCTCATAGGTTAAGCATAGTAGAACAAAGTCATACATACCCCATAAGTAGAACTATGGATGAGTCTTTGTCTTCATGTCATCATGGTCATGGAACTTGATTTGTCTTTCTTGATGTACCTGTATCTTGTTAGCAGACAACATCAACCTCATACAACACCACAGTGCATTAGTACAATCATATAACCCTAATAAATGAATGTCTTCTGTCATTCACATGCATTCATACTTTTACTAGGGTGATAAGACAATTCTAACATTAGTCAGGATTGTACTAGCCTAAATAATATGAAGACAAATGTATTATGAACTTAATCAAGAATCAGATTTCAAAACATACCTGTATCTCCTTAAGTCATACCTGTCGAGATTTCTGGTAGTCTTCTTATGTAAGGCCTTAGCCTCATCTCCCCCTGAAACTGGATCTGGAGCTTGATTAGGGTTTGTCAGAGAAACCCTAAAAATTCAAACTTTGAATTTCACACTTCTGAATGGATGGAAAGATGTACCTTGCTGAGCTGATCAAACTAGCATACTTCAATTTTGAAATCTCCAAAATTTGACCCCTCAAAATTGCCTTCAAAATTTCTGGATCTTCTGGACAGGATCCCGAACTAAGGTTTCATGAAGCCCACCCTTCTTCCCAATCAAAAGGTTTGAACCAAAGCTCTAAACTCTTATTTTTCTGAGGAGCTTCCAGCCGTGGTCACAGACTTCAAAAATTCCAACTTTTGCAGAAGCCCTAATTTTCCACCTTTCTGATCAAAATCCCGAACTGGGGTTTGATCAAGCCCAGTCTTCTACCAAACCAAAAAATTTGATATTGGCCTCCAAATTTTGATTTTGATGAGTAGCATTCAGCCATGGTCTCCAATTACAAAAATTCCAACTTTCTCCTAAACCCTAAATTCCCGAAGCCATGACTGAAGGTACTCAAAAAATAATAATGTTTTGACAGAGATATGTACCTGATTGTTTCTGGTGTAACTCAGAAATTTTCAATCCACAGGGTCTTCAACTTCTACCTGTGGTATCCCGACCTATCATATTTCCAACCCCACGGGTCTGACCTCAATTGGATTCTCTAAGAGAGAGTTATTCCAAGTGTCGCAACATGACCTATTTATGTGATAAAACAGGAGAGCAAACTTGTACGAAGTGACACGTGTCACTGGTTCAACTTCGGCATCTGAAACAGTTACTGAGATAGTAAAATCTGTGCACTACCTGTCACTCTTTACAAAATTTTATTTGGAGCTTCCTAGCCCAAGTTATGGCCTTTTTTCCTAGGTCACCTGATTATGACTGAGATCTAGAAGAGGCAGAAACCCTAACTTGTACTGATCATAACCCACAAAGCACAAAGAATATGAGGGTTTCCTTTGGACACAAGGTACATGTGGATGTTATATACGACCTGTAAATGTTTTAGGTCCTGAACCTTCGCCAAAATGTATTTATAGAGAAAGTGCCACGATGACTGGCTTTTGCTATACAAAACCCTAACCTTCAAATTGTCACAAGTGAAGAAAGTGTCATAAGTGCCATACATTGCCTTCCTTCAGGTTATCTCTGATACCATGTTAAGATTCAATATGATAAGACAGAAAATATCAGAATTATATTCCATTTCACAATAATATCATATACAGGATCACTGAAAGAACAACAAGCACAGCATAAACACAAGAGACACAAATTTATCCTGGGAAACCCTCATGGGGAAGAAAACCCAGTGAAGCTTCCTCAATATAGATGAACAGAAAATACAAAGACGTAATCCACAACCATGATCTCCTTCTCCTCCACAGTATATCTCTCTCTCACTTATGTGCTATTCACAAGTGAGTGCAATGTGTGTTAAATGAGGAACACACCTCCTCTATTTATACACAATTCCGACTTGTCTTTTACACAAGCTAGGTCGGCCCCAAATTAACCACTGGGTTAAACACCCCATTACAACTGAGTGGGCCAACCCCTCTAGGGTGGTCTAATAACCCTTTTACCCACATAACACATGCAGGGCCGACCCCCACCAGGGAAGTATAATAACCCAAGTTACCACATTCCAACGGAGGAATAAAGACCTATGGATATACAATAAGATGTTCATGGAGGAATGAAACATCTCCGGAATAATAAAGTACAAATATAATATTCTTTGAAGTTACAATATTTCAACAAGACCCTTAGTTCAATGTGTTGACCTTGAAAATGAACACCAATTTTTAGTGCATTGTGTTGACCTTGGAACAGGTTCAGTGAAATTCATAATCTCTGTTCTAAGCCAAAGATGTAGCAGGTTATGGAGATCCCCTTGGGAAAAATATTTTGTAAAATTATTGTTCTGGCTCTCTAAAATCTTCATTGAAAGTCATTAAATGGGTTGATTTCTTGATTGGACCAAGGCCCTTTTTCTTAGGGAAAAGTATTTCCCATTTTCTTCCCCAATCCTTTCCCCATTCTGCATGCTAAATCCTATGCATTACCTTACAGTCCCTGCATCCTTTATCCTTCTACATTGATTATTCCTCCACTCCACCCTAGTGTTTGCATCCCTTCCATCTTCCACACATTTCATATGCCTTTCCCTCACACTCCACTTTCCCATGGGGAAGAGGACAAGAGTCACCCTTCACTCCCAACCTCACTTCATATCTCCACCCTCTACATTCACCCTTTCTCGCATCAAATACTTGAGATAGATACCCTCAATGTTTGACAAGGAAGTGGTAGGGACATGGTACTCACGGGAGGACTTTGCAAAGGCATGGGAGAAAATGACAATTTGGTGGAAAAATGACGTGTAGTTAATAATGATGTGGCATGGAAGTTGATAGTGTGGACCTAAAATTGACAAGGATATAAGAGATAAGGACAACATGAGTTGAGCTTTATTACACAATGGAATGTGTATTTGTTTGTGCTTATAAATCACAAGTACGTCATTCAATCAATCAATGTGGTATAAAGGTTTGAGCATTGAATTCAATGGTTGTATATTAATGCTCAAGCAAATCAGTGATTGATGTAGCTACGTTTTCCAAAATCTATAAGTTCAATTATAGTTGGCCAAATTGAGCAAAGGAGGGCGTGTTGTAAATATTGTGATGTGTAGATACCAATGAAAGAGAATTCCATATCAGTAGATTCCAATAACATTGTGCAATGTAATCCATAGACATATCCATTATACGTAAATTGAAAGGTTGAAGTATAAATGGGAATTATATTTTCAATCATGTAATTCTATAGATATATCAAAATGTTATTATAGTAATGGTGTTTTATGAATATGATAAATATGTGAAATCAACATAGTGAGTGTTATTATTTACCAAAATTATTTTTATAAACCTATCAGTGTATCATTTGTGTAAGCTAGAAATAGCACGTATCTATAAACTGTTGCAAAGTTGCATTAAGTAATTAGAATATTGAGTCAATAGTATGTTGCATAATAGTACGTTATATATGGTAATTATAAATTACAGAAAGGATGTCTAAAAGGATTCATGTGTAAAGGAATGAATTTATACATAACGAGTTAATAATATATTAGAGAAGCGTACAATCATACATATTGACCTAGCCCATTAAGGTGAATTGTAAAGAGGGTGTATAGGTGAATCATATAATATCTAGAGAGTTATGAATATAATTTGTCTAATGACATATTCAGAGATTCCATGTAACGCCCCATATCTCGACTAGATAGATTTATCCGTGAGACATATTGCACTTTATTTTCTTGTTATCTATTGGACTCAGCTAAGAGTGAGTAAAATATACTTATGACACGATCGACCCGATTATATGTTGCTACCATGTTTATGTCATTACTATGTTATGGTGTCACTATGACTATGATGTTACGATATTATGATGTTACTATGTCCATGCAGTTAATAGGTTATGATTATCATGAGATTCATTGCTTTTATGATGACAATACATGTTTTAATGTTTTCATTGATGGAATGTAAATATATGATGTTGTATGTGGATGCCATCCTATGATGAAATTAATTGAATTGTTATATGTCATGCATACCTATGATGAGCTAAAATTGTGACGTGAAATAAAATGATGTTGATGATATGGATCAATTGGTGATCCAATGGAAATGGTGTTATAAAATATGTATTTTGCGAAATACTAACCTACAGGACACAAGGGCTATGGGATAGCCGGATACTTGATTTGATATATGAGATAAGAACTTATCCATGCAATAAACCTTAGCAACCAAAATTGATGATACGAAGACATGGTCTGATAATCTCGATAGCAGCAAAGTATGATTTGATAAGGGTGTAGACCCAGTATGTTGAGAGGGATGGATGTATTGCCCACCCTATGTTTATATGATACCCGAGGTCGTGAGAGGGCCGTGCTGAGACACGCTCCCCAAGTTGTTGTGATGACGATGGTCGGATGCCTACTAGGAGAGGCTAGGTCTGCTAGTTAGCCGACGCTATCGTTCTCAGGTTTTATGTGGTTAGGTTAGTACAGCTGGCACCCACTTTTGTACTAGAAGAGGAAGGATAGGGAGGATGTGGACGTATGTTAGGATGGGAGGATATGTTGGTTAGTACGGTTGAGGGTTGGGTATTCCTTGATCTTGGGTTAGTGGTAGTAGGTACATTTCCTTGTACTTGATTGATTGAACTAATGTAATCATAAAAATAATGAAACGAAATCTGAAAGGTTAACTGATATGATAACCGATGATGTTTTAGTAATGTTATGATAAATGTAATATACTTGTTATGTTTGCATCAAGTATTATTAGTATTAGTTAGTTGTTCAGCATAGCAAATATGATGTATCTGTACAGTACCTTTCAAACCTGTACATACGCTGGCCACACATGCACATTTTGTACATGTGCGATAATATCGGTTTACAACATACTTATCAGGATTTAACAATGTTATAAGTTGTCATAGATAACTCGGTTAAGGTTTGGGTAAACGACATAAGTAATAGGTGATCAATTTGCTTATGTATAAAATAAGTTAATTAGTCTTATATGTAAAAATTGTAATGAACCATTAAAATAATTGCCGCCAATTGTAAGTCTCATCAAGTGAAGGTGTCAGAAATATGAAGTATAGCAGATAAACAATAAAGTTGGAAGCGTGTACTATCTAATTGTTAATATTGATTAATTAAAACCTTCAGATTACTTTGTTTATCAATGTAAGTATGTTAGATTAGTGCTAAGGTACTTATTATTAATTAAGTATGTTAGGTTAGTGCTAAGGTACTTAAATCACCATTAATATTTATTATTATTATTATTTAATATTATTAGTATTATTATTTAACTAATGTTAATAACGATAATATGTCCTTATTGGAATGAAAGAAATCATAAGTGGGTAAGTGAACATGTTTGAATTATTAAATTAATTAATTGTTATGAAACGAGAAAGGAGTATTATTAAATTATTAAATGAGCTAGGAAGGTTAAGATAAAACTCAATTAAATTTATATTCATAAACTACTGCCATGTCACACAACCGATCTAAGATTGGATTTATATATATATTTATAATTAAAATAAACTACCACTTCAAATTTGAAAGAGTCAACATGATAGTATTTAATTATTATTCTATTCAACATATTAAATGGAGGATAAGACTAATATTGAATCCACCGCCTCATGAAGGCCCTAAATTGAATATTTCGAGAATCATTAAATGATGTGTATTCAAACCATCGAATCCAACTTAACTAGTATTAATACCATTGAACTGCTCGAGAAAAGAAGTACTATAAAAATAATATTTATTTATGAATTGGGTTGTAAAACAAGCCATCAATTTAATGTTTTGGGGACTCGAGGACTTTTATGGAGGGCGGCGGAGTAAACCGGAAGGCAAGTGAAGGAGGAAAAGAGTATATAGAGGAGAGTTTGGAGATTAGAGAGGGGTGGGGGTTTTCTTTTGGGAGAACTATGATTTTGGAGGTGAAGCTAAGGAAGGAGAAAACTCAAGGCTTGGAGGAGGGGGTAAACTCCAAGGAGGAGGTGGAAAACTCAAGGGGAAAACTGCACCTATGGAAATGTAGTCAGGAAAGTTGCTCTCGGGATTATCCGTCTGTGGGCTTGGGGGCTAAGAAACCCGTCAGTTTCCTAGGTCCAGCATGATAATAGCTGGTCGGTAGGGTGGTTCATTCAATCGGTTGCTAAGCTCTCAAGGAGAAAATTGGGAAGGAAATCTACAGCAAGCTACGGGACAATCTACAAACTTCGGGAAACAGGTATTTTCCTTGTTAATTATAACACTAATCATATTTTAAACTTATGCTAAAAATATATATATGCGCTGAATCATATATATACTGAAACGTGCATGTAAATGGAAATTGATATTATTTTACCTCTTGAATGTTGATGCAAATAACTAGACAGAGGAAACACATCTATAATAATAGGAAAAATAGTAAATGATTAAATAATATTTTTATTTATTTATCTAGAAACAAGCCCATACAGAAATTTAGTTTAGAAGCTTGTCAAGTGCTCTTCGGAAACTAGAGCACTACAGATGGTATCAGTCATCTAGAAAGTGGACCGAAAAGGGTGCAGTCAAGGCATCGGTTTTAACATTTTTACCGTACTCTGAAGTGGGCGTTTTGCAATCCTATGCTGTGATTTTATTGTGCCATTGGGCCAACAGAGCTGCATTTGTTATTTATTTGTGAAAGACCTTACTACAGAGGTCCATTGCTGTAATCCTAGAAAATTTCCATTGTTGTTTTTGTTTTTCCACATCAAGGACCATTTTTATGTTCACATAACAGGTCGAATTTCTCATCACATATCATTTTCTCCTCCATGACTTCAGCTAAAACTATCCTTTTATTTCCATTAACCTATCAACGGCCAAAATTTTTCTGAAAGTTATTTTGCGAAAACATATTGATTTTGTTGACATTTGTGTTCCTTAATCTAGCCTTTTCATTTCCAAGTCTATTCTACTATTGTTTGATATAATAACATATGGGAATGGACTATGTCTGCATCTAACGACCTAGATATTTTGCATAGAGACTTACATTCGCATGCAAATTTTCCAGCGCATAGATAAGTTTACACTTCTTCATAGCCACTCTACTCTACTACAACCTAGTTACTGTACGAGCTTGCATGTAGATGTTTACTATGTTGGATTCCTCATATGGGAGACATTGACCCTAGACTTGCATATCTTCTTTTCACTATACGATGAATAATCTGAAAAATTCTATTCAACCCATGCTACTATGTAATGCTACTATGGGGCTAGGTAGAAACTCTCTATTTCTACATCTCACACACTTGGTCTCACGCTTGTTGAACTTGCATCTCTACGTGAGCAGCCGGAGATCCACTATTTGCACTTGGATTTATTGTTTGATATAATAACATAGGGGCATGGTTTTGGTTTTTAACAAAACCAGAAATGCAACTCAGCCCTCAGCACAAGCGCATCAAGAGGTGGATGGGCAATGTTTAGATCATTTTTTTATGCTTCTAAAAATATTGATCGTTTATCATTTTCCAAGACATGTCAAGCAAGGCCATAAGGTCGTACTAAGCATCTAACTCAAGCATCCTCAAGTCTGAGCATACCCACAATGGAGTCCACGAGTCATCATAGTGCACAACGCGTCAATAAAAAGACAGAAACAAAAATTCAATATGTTGATTATGATCCCTTAAATTTAAAATAATGGCTTATTTGATGCATTTCATGACGGATCTTCTAAAACACTAAAATAACTGCAGAACTGGGAAAGCATAAGAAACAAGGGAGAACCTAGGAACAATCTTGGAGTTGTTTGGCAGACAATAGGATAGAAACTAGTACTTGGCCTAGCATTTATGATTTTCCATTTTAGAATTTAGAGTGAACCAAAACTTAATATAAATTAAAATCCAACAGATATTCCACCCTAAATTCTACATAATAGTCCCTACAAACATTTCACAAGTGCTTATCAAAAGAAAACTGTCAAATAATCTACATTGGTTCAATCAACAAACACAGAGGTCATGAGGCGAAGGCCGAATAGACCGACGGAGACCACCTTGTATTTTTTAACTAGAAACACCATAGACACTTCGGAGGAGGAGCACTAGGATAACATCTTGCCATAAGAAATCCACACAACCAGATGCCTGGGTTTTAGGAGACAACCCAGCCAAGCAATGCAATAAGGGAAAACCCTTAACCAGACAAACTATGAAGAAAAAAAAAAAAAATATATATATATATATATATATATATATATATATATATATATATATATGTATATATATATATATATATGTATGTATATATATATATATATATATATGTATGTATGTATATATATAAGCACTAAATAAAATATACCCAGTAAAATTTGAAAACCCTAGGGAGAAACCTTACCAACAAGATGAGTTGCAGAGTTGAGTTGTAATGCAGAACCCGAGCCCCTCCAGAACACAGTATCCCCATTACGAACCCTAACAAAATTATCCCTCCCAGCATTGAGCCTTTGCCAATGCGCCTTAGCACCGTGAAGATGTAAAAGAAAACAATAATGGTGAATCAACAAAGAGGGAGGCTATGGCGAAGGCGTGAAAATTTAGTCGAGCCATTGCATGGAGTTGCAAATCCCGCCTGGGGAAAATTCAGTGAGGAAAGTGAGAACCTCATAAAATTTTACCCTTTTTAGGTCTTTGTCCTATAATTATTTTTTTATTGCATGTTGGCCGCGTGGCCTTCATGCAGAGTGACTCTTTGTCCTAAGTGACTCCTTATCTGAATATGTTCTAATTATTCAAAATTATTAAATATGCTTTTAAATTTGATTATGTGAAATTGTTTTTAAACATATTTATATATTGTAAATTGCTTTATGGATTATGAAAATGGTTATTTAAATCATTTTTTATATTATTAATTATTTTTGATATATTAATTAAATTATTTGTTTAAATTGGTCCATATAGTTTAAATTTTGATTATTTGGAGTACATTTAAAGTTAAACTCTCAAATATAAATAAAGAATTATAAATTAAAATGTATAATTTATTGTGATTCTATATTCCTTACTTATGTGCTAAAATTAATTTAAATTCAGGTTTAAACCTAGGGTTAGCATTAAGTCTAAGTTAAATAACCTTATGACCTTGTAGAGTTAAATTGCAAAGTAATTTGAATTAGATATAGGGTTAGGAGGCGACTTTGGATAGATTGAATTTAGGTTTGGTATCACACTCTATATGTTGGTTTTCTTATGACACTGTAAGATGAGGCTAGGTCATGTCCCTAAAATCCCAAGTTCCATACGACGAGAGAGAGGCCATATGTCATTTATAATGAAAACATTAAAGGTACTAAGGATGCATTTTGAATAACATTAAGGAGGAATGGTGCAATATAATGCCTATGCATGTAACTTCGAAGCGACTAAGAGTTTTGAAAATGATAATGATATCAATAAGTAAATATATGTGACAAGTAAACACAACATAAGTAAAGTATGAATAAAGACAATATGTTTAAATGACACTTAAGTACCATAAGAGCTAGTATTAGTGATAGAAGGAGTAGTACACAAATGAAGAGGTCTTTGAAGCCCAATAATAAGGACTAGTATAGAAATATGTTGAATGGATAAATGACATTTCAATCTTGTTATAGCAAACGATATGGCGAGGCGAGCATGGGGTAGGTTGATCCATTATTGAACTTCGAAGATGGCTTAGCAAGAGGAAAGCCTTGAGGGAGATAGATATATGTAGGAGTGGTTAGAGATCACCATTGATAATATCAATGAAGGCATGGCGTATAACTATAAATATCGCAAGGTATAAATTTAGAAAAGAATATATGAACAATTATAGTTATAAGAGTAAGAATTGCATGGTTGTATTATAGATTGTAATGATGGCCCTTGTAGGAAGAAAATTTTTTAAACATTTGGGGCATCTTATATTACCCTTGCTAGTATGCATATTTGAGCATATATGACAAACACTATAATAGGATTGCACCCTAGGTGCAATAACATACTTCCCAAGAGAATTTATGATGGAAATAATTACGAAAGATTATGGGTGTCTTTACAAAATCAGTGAAAGGAGTAGGATGAGTATGCATAACCAATTTCTAGAGATTAGAGTTAAAGTGAGTATTATACGATTGATACTAGTAAGCCATGTTTTTACCTTGTAAGGATAGGCTAGATAAAGATTAACAATACCTTAGGCTTGCAAGATAGTACAAATCCTACAAGGTATGTGTATAGGCTTGTTAGGTTGAATTTCATGGTGGGCATAAGTTGGTTGCATTCCACATAAGGTGAATTTTGTGTCAAATTTAAAACCATATATATGGATGGGCATATTGTGAAACTCATGAGTCAAGATCTCCTCAAAATTGTCAAGTAATAATATGTAATTCATTGAACAGTAATTGGTGTAAGTCAAAGTGAAGTTAACTTGAGGTGAGAACCAATGAAGGAGTCGTGTCAATGTTTCAAAATCAAACTAAAGGTCATGTAGAAGACATGGTCTTCCTATAAATCACCTTATAAAAATGCAATATAATTTAACAAGGATATCAATTATTCTATGGGTAACTATAGTAATGAAACCTGAATAGGCCAAATCAACAGCCTACGTAAACATTAAACAAAATATAAGAACACTTCCCTTGTGATAAAACGAGTAAAATTTTGTGAACGTCATTATGTCTAAGCGAGAGGAGGCCCATTTGGGCAAGTATAGCACAGGTTTTTCTTTACCTGGAAGAAAGTAGAGACTATGCGTCGAGATTTTCCCTCACTATTTTGACCATAACTTCGAGACGAAGTTTTCTGAAGGGTGGGAGTATGTAACGTGCCATATTTTGACTAAATAGATTTATCTGTGAGACATATTGCACTTTATTTTCTTGTTATCTATTGGACTCAGCTAAGAGTGAGTAAAATATGCTTATGACACGATCGACCCGATTATACGTTGCTACCATGTTTATGTTGTTATTATGTTATGGTGTCACTATGACTATGATGTTACGATATTATGATGTTACTATGTTCATGCAGTTAATAGGTTATGATTATCATGAGATTCATTGCTTTTATGATGACAATATATGTTTTAATGTTTTCATTGATGGAATGTGAAATATATGACGTTGTATGTGGATGCCATCATATGATGAAACTAATTGAATTGTTATATGTCATGCATACCTGTCATGAGCTAAAATTGTGACGTGAAATAAAATGATGTTGATGATATGGATCAATTGGTGATCGAATGGAAATGCTTGTTATAAAATATGTATTTTTTGAAATAATAACCTACAGAACACAAGGGCTATGGCATAGCGGGATACTTGATCTCATATATGAGATAAGAACTTGTCCATGCAGTAAACCTTAGCAACCAAAATTGATGATACGATGACACGGTCCGATAATCTCGATAGCAACAAAGTATGATTTGATAAGGGTGTAGACCCAATATGTTGAGAGGGATGGATGTATTTCCAACCTTGTGTTTCTATGATACCCGAGGTCATGGGAGGGCCATGCTGAGATACGCTCCCCAAGTTGTTGTGATGACAATGGTCGGATGCCTGCTAGGAGATGATAGGTCTGCTAGTTAGCCGATGTTACCGCTCTCAGGTTCTATGTGGTTAGGTTAGTATAGCTGACACCCACTTTTGTACTAGCAGAGGAAGGATAGCGAGGATGCGGACGTAGGTTAGGATAGGAGGATATATTGGTAGTTAGTACTATTGAGGGTTGGGTATTCCTTGAACTTGAGTTAGTGGTAGTATGTACATTTCCTTGTACTTGATTGATTGAAATGATGTAATCATCAAAATAATGAAATGAAATATTAAAGGTTAACTGATAAGATAATCGATGATGTTTTAGTAATGTTATGATAAATGTAATATACTTGTTATGTCTGCATGTCAAGTATTATTAGTATTAGTTAGTTGTTAAGCATAGGAAATATGAGTATGTTTATAGTACCTGTCAGACCTGTGCATACGCTCGCCATGCATGCACATTTTGTACATGTGCGGTAGTATCGGTTTACAACATACTTATCAGGATTTAACAATGTTATAAATGTCATAGATAACTCAGTTAAGGTTTGGGTAAACGACATAAGTAATAGGTGATCAATTTGCTTATGTATAAAATAAGTTAATTAGTCTTATATAAAAACTTTAATGAACAATTAAAATAATTGCCGCCAATTGTAAGTCTCATCAAGTGAAGGTATCATAAATATGAAGTATAGCAGATAAACATTAATGCTCGAAGTGTGTCCTATCTAATTGTTAATATTGATTAATTAAACCCTTAAGAGTACTTTGTTTATCAATGTAAGTATGTTAGATTAGTGCTAAGGTACTTATTATTAATTAAGTATGTTAGATTAGGGCTAAGGTACTTAAATCACCATTAATATTTATTATTATTATTTAATATTATATTATTATTTAACTAATGTTAATAACGATAATATGTCCTTATTGGAATGAAAGAAATCATAAGTGGGTAAGTGAACATGTTTGAATTATTAAATTAATTAATTGTTATGAAACGAGAAAGGAATATTATTAAATCATTAAATGAGCTAGGAAGGTTAAGATAAAACTCAATTAAATTTATATTCATAAATTACTGCCATGTCACACAAACGATTTGAGATTGGATTTATATATATATTTATAATTAAAACAAACTACCACTTCAAATTTGAAAAGTTCAATAGGATAGTACTTAATTATTATTCTATTCAACATATTAAATGGAGGATAAGACTAATATTGAATCCACTGCCTCATGAAGGTCCTAAATTGAATATTTCGAGAATCATTAAATGATGTGTATTCAACCCATCGAATCCAACTTAACTAGTCTTAATACCATTGAACTGCTCGAGAAAAGAAGTACTATAAAAATAATATTTATTTATGAATTGGGTTGTAAAACAAGCCATCAATTTAATGTTTTGGGAACTCAAGGGTTTTTATGGAGGGCGGTGGAGTAAACCGGAAGGCAAGTGAAGGAGGAAAATAGTATATAGAGGAGACTTTGGGGATTAGAGAGGGGTGGGGGTTTTCTTTTTGGAGAACTGTTATTTTGGAGGTGAAGCTGAGAAAGGGGAAGACTCAAGGCTTGGAGGAGGGGGTAAACTCCAAGGAGGAGGTGGAAAACTCAAGGGGAAAACTGCACCTATGGAAATGTAGTAAGGAAAGCTACTCTTGGGATTATCGGTCTGTGGGCTCGGAGGCTAAGAAAACCGTCGGTTTTCGAGGGCCAACATGATAAGAGCTGGTTGGTAGGGTGGTTCATTCAATCGGTTGCTAAGCTCTAAAGGTGAAAATCGGGAAGGAAATCTACAGCAAGCTAGAAGACAATCTACAAACTTCGGGCAACAGGTATTTTCCTTGTTAATTATTACACTAATCATATTTTAAACATATGCTAAAACATATATATGTGCTGAATCATATATATACTGAAACGTGCATGTAAATGGAAATTGATATTATTTTACCTCTTGAATGTTGATGCAAATAACTAGACAGAGGAAACACATCTATAATAATAGGAAAAATAGTAAATGATTAAATAATGTTTTTATTTATTTATCTAGAAACAAGCCCATACAGAACTTTGGTTTAGAATCTTATCAAGTGATCTAGCGAAAACTAGAGCACTACAGATGGTATCAGTCATCTAGAAAGTGGACCGAAAAGGGTGCAATCAAGGCATCGGTTTTAACATTTTTATCGTACTGTGAAGTGGGCGTTTTGCAATCCTAGGCTGTGATTTTACTGTGCCATTGGGCCAATAGAGCTGCATTTGTTATTTATTTGTGAAAGACCTTACTGCAGAAGTCCATTGCTGCAAACCTAGAAAATTTCCATTGTTGTTTTTGTTTTTCCACATCAAGGACCATTTTTCTGTTCACATAACAAGTTGAATTTCTCATCACATATCATTTTCTCCTCCATGACTTCGCCTAAAAATATTCTTTTATTTGCATTAACCTATCAGCGGCCAAAAATTTTCTGAAAGTTATTTTGCAAAAACATATTGATTTGTTGACATTTGTGTTCCTTAATCTAGCCTTTTCATCTCCAAATCTATTCTACTACTGTTTGATATAATAACATAGGGGAATGGACTCTATCTGCATCTAACGACCTAGATATTTTGCATAGAGACTTAGATTCGCATGCAAATTTGCCAGCGCATAGATAATTTTACACTTCTTCATAGCCACTCTACTCTACTACAACCTAGTTACTGTATGAGCTTGCATGTATATGTTTACTATGTTGGATTCCTCACATGGGAGACGTTGACCCTAGACTTGCATATCTTCTTTTCACTATACGATGAATAATCTGAACAAGTCTATTCAACCCATGTTGCTATGTAATGCTACGATGGGGCCAGGTAGAAACTCTCTATTTCTACATCTCACACACTTGGTCTCATGCTTGTTGAACTTGCATCTCTACGTGAGAAGCCGGAAATACACTATTTAAACTTGGATTTACTGTTTGATATAATAACATAGGGGAATGGTTTTGGTTTTTAACAAAACCAGAAATGCAACTTAGTCCTCAGCACAAGCGCACCAAGAGGTGGATGGGTAATGTTTAGATCTTTTTTTTTGTGCTTCTACAAATATAGATCGTTTATCGTTTTCCAAGACATGTCAAGCAAGGCCATAAGGTTGTACTAAGCATCTAACTCAAGCATTGGGGAGTCTGAGCGTACCCACAATGGAGTCCACGAGTCACCATAGTGCACAACACGTCAATAAAAAGGCAGAAACCAAAATTCAATATGTTGATTTTGATTCCCCAAATTTAAAATAATGGCATATTTGATGCATTTCATGACGGATATTCTAAAACACTAAAATAACTGCAGAATTGGGAAAGCAGAAGAAACAAGGGAGAACCTAAGAAACAATCTTGGAGTTGGTTTCCAGACAATAGGATAACAACTAGTACTTGGACCAACGTTTATGATTTTCCATTTTAGAATTTAGAGTGAACCAAAACTTAATATAAATTAAAATCCAACAGATACTCCACCCTAAATTCTACGTAATAGTCCCTACAAACATTTCACAAGTGCTTATCAAAAGAAAACTGTCAAATAATCTACATTGGTTCAACGAATCCCTAAAAGAACATTTCAAAGTAAATAATCAACAAACACAAACGTCGTGAGGTAAAGGCCGAATAGACCGATGGAGACCACCTTATTTATTTTAACCAGAAACACCATAGACACTTCCCAGGAGGAGCACTAGGGTCACATCTTGCCATAAGAAATCCGCACAACCGGATGCCTGGGTTTTAGGAGACAACCCATCCAAGCAATGCAATAAGGGAAAACCCTTAACCAGTCAAACTATGAAGAATATATATATATATTCTTCATAGTTTGATTGGTTAAGGGTTTTAGGAGACAACCCATCCAAGCAATGCAATAAGGACAAACCCTTAACCAGTCAAACTATGAAGAAAATATATATGGACAAACCCTTAACCAGTCAAACTATGAAGAAAATATATATGGACAAACCCTTAACCCTTAAGCACTAGATAAAATATACCCACCTAAATTTGAAAACCCTAGGGAGAAACCTTACCAACATGATGAGTTGCAGAGTTGAGTTGTAAAGCAAAACCCGAGCCCCTCCAAAACACAGTATCCCCATTACGAACCCTAGCAAAATTCTCCCTCCCAGCATTGAGCCTTTGCCAATGCGCCTTAGTGTCGTGAAGCTGTAAAAGAAAACAATAATGGTGAATCAACAAAGAGGGAGGCTATCGCGAAGGCGTGAAAATTTAGTCGAGCCGCTGCATGGAGTTGCAGATCCCGCTTGGGGAAACTTCAATGAGGAAAGTGAGAGCCTCGAAAAAGTTTACCCTTTTTAGGTCTTTGTCCTATAATTATTTTTTTATTAAATGTTGGCCGCATGGCCTTCATGGAGAGTGACTCTTTGTCACGAGTGACTCCTTATCTGAATATGTTCTAATTATTCAAAATTATTAAATATGTTTTTAAATTTGATTATGTGAAATTGTTTTTAAACATTTTTATATATTGTAAATTGTTTTATGGATTATGAAAATGGTTATTTAAATCATTTTTTTATATTATTAATTATTTTTAATATATTAATTAAATTATTTATTTAAATTGGTCCATATAGTTTAAATTTTGATTATTTGGAGTACATTTAAAGCTAAACTCTCAAATATAAATAAAGAATTATAAAATTAAAATGTATAATTTATTTTAATTCTATATTCCTTACTTATGTGCTAAGATTAATTTAAATTCAGGTTTAAACCTAGGGTTAGCAACAAGTCTAAGTTAAATAACCTTATGATCTTGTAGGGTTAAATTGCAAAGTAATTTGAATTAGATATAGGGTTAGGAGGCGACTCTGGATAGATTGAATTTAGGTTTGGTACCACTCTCTATATGTTGGTTTTCTTAGGATATTGTAAGACGAGGCTAGGTCATGTCCCTAAGATCCCAAGTTCCATACGACAAGAGAGAGGCCATATGTTTCATTATTATGTGTGAGATAATATGGGACTAATGAAAACATTAAAGGTACTAAGGATGCATTTTGAAGAAAATTAAGTAGGAATGGTGCAATATAATGCCTAGGCATGTAACTTTGAAGGGACTAAGAGTTTTGAAAATGATAATGATATCAATAAGTAAATATATGTGACAAGTGAACACAACATAAGAAAAGTATGCAAAAAGACAATATGTTTAAATGAAACTTAATTACCATAAGAGCTAGTATTAGTGATAGAAGGAGTAGTACACAAATGAAGAGGTCTTTGAAGCCCAATAATAAGGACTAGTATAGAAATATGTTGAATGGATAAATGAAATTTCAATCTTGTTATGGAAAACGATATGACGAGCTTGGGGTAGGTTGATCCATTATTGAACTTCTAAGATGGCTTACCAAGAGGAAAGCCTTCAGGGAGCTAGAGATATGTAGGAGTGGTTAGAGATCACCATGGATAATATCAATGAAGGCATGGCATATAACTATAAATATTGCAAGGTATACATTTAGAAAAGAATATGTGAACAATTATAGTTATAAGAGTAAGAATTGCATGGTGGTATTATAGATTGTAATGATGGCCCTTGTAGGAAGTAAAAAGTTTAAACATTTGGGGCATCTTATATTACCCTTGCTAGTAGGCATATTTGAGCATATGTGACGAACACTATAATAGGATTGCATCCTAGGTGCAATAATATACTTCCCAAGAGAATTTATGATGGAAATAATTACGAAAGAGTACGGGTGTCTTTGCAAAATCAGTGAAAGGAGTAAGATGAGTACGCATAATGAATTTCTAGAGATTTGAGTTAAAGTGAGTATTATACAATTGATACTAATAAGCCATGTTTTCACCTTGTAAGGATAGGCTGGATAAATATTAACAATACCTTAGGCTTGCAAGATAGTACAAATCCTACAAGGTATGTGTATAGGCTTGGTAGGTTAAATTTCATGGTGGGCATAAGTTGGTTGTATTCCACATAAGGTGAATTTTGTGTCAAATTTAAAACCATATATATGGATGGGCATATCGTGAGACTCGTGAGTCAAGATATCCTCAAAATTGTCGTGTAATAATATGTAATTCATTGAACAGTAATTGGTGTAAGTAAAAGTGAAGTTAACTTGAAGTGAGAACCAATGAAGGAGTCGTGTCAATGTTTCAGAATCAAACTAAAAGTCATGTAGAAGACACGGTCTTCCTATAAATCACCTTATAAAAATGCAATATAATTTAACAAGGATATCAATTATTCTATGGGTAAGTATAGTAATGAAACCTTAATAGGTCAAATCAACAGCCTACGTAAATATTAAACAAAATATACACTTCCCTTGTGATAAAATGAGTAAAATTTTGTGAATGTCGTTATGTCTAAACGAGAGGAGGACCATTTGGGCAAGTATAGCACAAGTTTTTTTTTCACCTGGAAGAAAGTAGAGACTATGCGTCGAGATTTTCCATCACTATTTTGACCATAACTTCGGGATGAAGTTTCTTGAAGGGTGGGAGTATGTAATGCCCTATATTTCGACTAGATATATTTATCTGTGAGACATATTGCACTTTATTTTCTTGTTATCTATTGGACTCAACTAAGAGTGAGTAAAATATACTTATGACACGATCGACCCAATTATATGTTGCTACCATGTTTATGTCGTTACTATGTTATGGTGTCACTATGACTATGGTGTTACAACATTATGATGTTACTATGTTCATGCAGTTAATAGGTTATGATTATCATGAGATTCATTGCTTTGATGATGATAATATATTTTTTAATGTTTTCAGTGATGGAATATGAAATATATGACGTTGTATGTGGATGTCATCCTATGATGAAATTAATTGAATTCTTATATGTCATGTATACTTGTGATGAGCTAAAATTATGACAAGAAATAAAATGGTGTTGATGATATGGATCAATTGGTGATTGAATGGAAATGCTTGTTATAAAATATGTATTTTGCGAAATACTAATCTACAAGACACAAGGGATATGGGATAGCCGGATACTTGATCTGATATATGAGATACGAACTTGTCCATGCAGTAAACCTTAGCAACCAAAATTGATGATACGATGACACGGTCCAATAATCTCGATAGCAACAAAGTATGATTTGATAAGGGTGTAGACCCAGTATGTTGAGGGGGATGGATGTATTTCCTAACCTGTGTTTCTATGATACCCGAGGTCGTGGCAGGGTCGTGCTGAGACACGCTCCCCAAGTTATTTTGATGACAATGATTGGATGACTTGTAGGAGAGGCTATGCCCGCTAGTTAGCCGACGCTACCACTCTCAAGTTCTATGTGGTTAGGTCAGTATAGCTGGCACCCACTTTTGTACTAGCAGAGGACGGATAGGGAGGATGCGGACATAGGTTAGGATGGGAGGATATGTTAGTTAGTACGGTTGAGGGTTGGGTATTCCTTGATCTTGATTTAGTGGTAGTAGGTACATTTCCTTGTACTTGATTGATTGAACTGATGTAATCATAAAAATAATGAAACGAAATCTTAAAGGTTAACTGATAAGATAACCGATGATGTTTTAGTAATGTTATGATAAATGTAATATACTTGTTCTGTTTGCATGAAGTATTATTAGTATTATTTAGTTGTTAAGAATAGGAAATATGATGTATGTTTATAGCACCTGTCAGACCTGTGCATACGCTGGCCACGCATGCACATTTTGTACATGTGCGATAGTTTCGGTTTAAAACATACTTATCAGGATTTAACAATGTTATAAGTTGTCATAGATAACTCAGTTAAGGTTTGGGTAAACAACATAAGTAGTAGGTGATCGATTTTCTTATGTATAAAATAAGCTAATTAGTCTTATATGTAAAAATTGTAATGAACATTTAAAATAATTGCTGCCAATTGTAAGTCTCATCAAGTGAAGGTATTAGAAATATGAAGTATAGCAGATAAACATTAATGCTGGAAGCGTGTACTATATAATTGTTAATATTGATTAATTAAACCCTTAAGAGTACTTTGCTTATCAATGTAAGTAGGTTAGATTAGTGCTAAGGTACTTATTATTAATTAAGTAGGTTAGATTAGTGCTAAGGTACTTATTATTAATTAAGTATGTTAGATTAGTGCTAAGGTACTTATTATTAATTAAGTATGTTAGATTAGTGCTAAGGTACTTAAATCACCATTAATATTTACTATTAATAATATTATTATTATTTAATATTATATTATTATTTAACTAATATTAATAACAATAACATGTCCTTATTGGAATGAAAGAAATCATAAGTGGGTAAGTGAACATGTTTGAATTATTAAATTAATTAATTGTTATGAAACGAGAAAGGAGTATTATTAAATTATTAAATGAGCTAGGAAGGTTAAGATAAAATTCAATTAAATTTATATTCATAAATTACTGCCATGTCACACAACTGATCTGAGATTGGATTTATATATATATTTATAATTAAAACAAACTACCACTTCAAATTTGAAAGGGTCAACAAGATAGTATTTCATTATTATTCTATTCAACATATTAAATGGAGGATAAGACTAATATTGAATCCACCGCCTCATGAAGGTCCTAAATTGAATATTTCAAGAATCATTAAATGATGTTTATTCAACCCATCGAAGCCAACTTAACTAGTCTTAATACCATTGAACTACTCGAGAAAAGAAGTACTATAAAAATAATATTTATTTATGAATTGGATTGTAAAACAATCCATCAATTTAATGTTTTGGGGACTCGAGGGTTTTTATGGAGGGTGGTGGAGTAAACTAGAAGGCAAGTGAAGGAGGAAAATATTATATAGAGGAGAGTTTGGGGATTAGAGAGGGGTGGGGGTTTTATTTTTGGAGAACTGTGATTTTGGAGGTGAAGTTGAGGAAGGAGAAAACTCAAGGCTTGGAGGAGGGGGTAAACTCCAAGGAGGAGGTGGAAAACTCAAGGGGAAAACTGCACCTATGGAAATGTAGTAAGGAAAGCTGCTCTCGGTATTATCGGTCTATGGGTTTGGGGGCTAGGAAACCCCCCGGTTTCCTAGGGACAGCATGATATGAGTTGTTCGGTAGGGTGGTTCATTCAATCGGTTGCTAAGATCTAAAGACAAAAATCGGGAAGGAAATCTACAGCAAGCTACAGGACAATCTACAAACTTTGGGAAACAGGTATTTTCCTTGTTAATTATTACACTAATCATATTTTAAACTTATGCTAAAACATATATATGGGTTGAATCATATATATACTGAAACGTGCATGTAAATGGAAATTGATATTATTTTACCTCTTGAATGTTGATGCAAATAACTAGACAGAGGAAACACATCTATAATAATAGGAAAAATAGTAAATGATTAAATAATGTTTTTATTTATTTATCTAGAAACAAGCCCGTACAAAAATTTAGTTTAGAAGCTTGTCAAGTGCTCTGCCGAAAACCAGAGAACTACATTCCGTAGGATTACATGATGGAACCTGCAACTATTGTAAAAATGGTCAGAAAGAGAAAGGAAATTATCTTGAACTTATATCAAACAATAGAAAAACATGTAAAATTATAATTGTGTTAGAAAATGTCCATTAGGGATATAGTACATGATATTGATCTAAAGGGAAGAGGTAATTTTTCTATATGTTTGGAGGATTGATATCAAAATAAGTAATGACATGGACATGGCCTATAAAGGAAATGGATGATATTGCTTTTCATTAACTCTGGGATGAAGTTTTCTTAAGTGAGGATGTATGTAGTGCCCCATTTTCTTAGACATGTTGATTATGCTTAAACTTCTGGATTATGATATTTAAGTAGACATTTTTACTCTGTTATGATGTATTGTCGGTAATTGATTTTTGCCCCATTTTTGTGAAATGATTATGATTATAATTATATGATAATTATTAAAGATTGCATTAACTTCGTGACAAAGTTTCTTGAAGAGGGGGATTATGCAATGCCCCATTATGGCTAGACTCATGTGATGATTATTCCTTGGGGACAATTGATCATAAATAAGTGCTTGGGTAGACCTGTCTCCATTGTATATTTTGTGATAAAAGATAGATTTTCTTGAAGGATCATTGTAGTCATTCAGTAGTGAAAGTAGATCATCTTAGAAAGCATAAGCATTATTAAGGATCATGTAGACAGTCAAAACTGAAAGTGAAGCATCTCAGAAAACAAAGGCATCTATTACTATGAGATTTCTCACAAGTTGATAATCTTTCATGAATTGACCAAGTCAATGGTGCTAATCCTTTTAACATAAGAGATCATTGGATTATTCATGAAGTATGTCCTATTAAGTTTTTTGATGACAAACAAACATATTTGTTATGGTAGTATCATTTATGGGGTTGAAAACCTCTGTTAAACATATATTAATTACTCCTTATTATTTGTTTATTTAGCAATAAAGGTGTTCATGAACATGTTTAGGTGGGATACATCTATAACAATTGTGTTACATATATATATGAATGAATGTATGCTTTTATATTTTTCTTATAAAATAAACAAGTTAAATTATATTTAAAATTGTAAAAGATGAAAATTTATTATATTTAAAATGATAATATATATATATATATATATATATATATATATATATATATATATATATATATATATATGAATGAATGATTGAAGAATGTTATTTTATAGTTTTTTTGGGCTTCAAATGATAAAAAAAATGAAAATAACTAACAATAACTAATTATGTAGCATATTGAGAAGGTGAGATTACGTGAATAGTGGAGGTGTTGTAAATTTTATCATTATTGTTTCCTCCAGCTTGTGGATGTATAGTTTAACTTTCTGTAAAGAGAAAAAAATCTATGGTTTTGAGCAAGGGTGGATTTTTGTAGGTCCTTAATTTTATGAATCTAGGCTATTAGATGATGTCTCATTTGTATTTCCTTTCTGACCTTATTGTGTATTTCTTTGTAGTTGTTGTTTGTGTAGCTAAAGTTGGGAAGGATATGGTTGGGCATATAACTCTTCAACATGGCCATTTGTTCAAAATATATGCTAGTGTGATTAGGACATGGCAAGATATATAGTGAAATCTAAGTTTGCAGTGGTTGGATAGAGTATAACTTACATTTATTTTCAATATTTCCGATTCTAGTCTCTTGTATCAGCATAGTTGTTCCAAACTTCCAATATCCTTGGATTTTTTGTCTATTAAAAATGTAGGTTATAATTTTCAATGCTTGTGCATTTTATTTTTATTTCCACAAAATTGTAGTTTTGGAAGGACATGGATGTGAAGGGTGTCACTTTGTTTCCCTTAATTACTAGATACATGCAGTGTAGGAGGATATTTTGTAAAGGTGGATTTCCATCTAATTCTACACTATATTTTCTGAGTAAGAAGCTTCAACAAAATAAGTCACTTTGGTTCAAATAATGCAATAACATGCATCATCATTATCATTGACATCGTCATTGTCATCATCATCCTCCTTATCATTGTCATTATCATCATAGACATCAACATCAATGTCTAACACAACCCTCCCAAATATAACCCTCAACTCCAGTAACCAATAGCCTTTATCCCATCAATTAAGTAACTCATATGTTGAACTAGGCTCAATTCTATTTTGGGAGCATATTTAGGCGCAATACTAGGAGAAAAAACATGGTGGTACTTTGGGAGAAAAACTAGATTCTATACTAGACGTTATTGTAGACACAAAAAATGGTGCTAAACCTACCGATAATTATGAAGCTAAATTAGGTGCTAAACATGGTGCTAATATTGGCTTAAACCTTGGTGCAACTTAGGGAGCCAAACTAGGAACAATTCTTGGTTTAAATACTGGCGCAAAAGAGGAAGCTAAACTTGGCACTAAGCTGGGCACTATGGAGGATGTTATTTCTGGAACTAAAGGAAGCAAAAATAGGCACTATTGAGGGTGCTATGCCTAGCGTTATTCCTGGCTCTAAACTGGACGTTAAAGTGGATGTTAGAGTGGATGCAATTAGCATCCATTTTAGTGCCTAATTTCAAAAAAAAGGACTCAAAAAACACCAAGAAAAGCACCATCTCGTGAAATAGTGCCAACTTTGCCTAGAAAATGAAGAAAAATACACTAAAAGTGTTAGTGGACACCAAAAAGGAGCTAAAAGAGACGCTAATCACAGGGTTTTGTTGTAGTATTTATTTGTATATTTCCTTGGTCATATATATAACTTAATCTAATCCCAGATCTAGTTGTCCTCTTGCATTGCTTGGCTTACATGTCTTGTAGGTGCTTCTTATAAGTGGATGAGCAAGTTTGCTGGAGCATTGGATCGTTGAAGACAAATCATAGTCAAAGGTATGTCTTCTATCTTTTCATTTTTTATTGGATGAAGTTAGGGAAATGTATGTATGATTGCTTTCTTTTTTCTAGTTTAGTGATTAAACTAGGGAGGTTAGCTTATGTCCGGATTTGCAGACTAGTCCTGAAAACACTTTCCTTTATGAGACTTATGTACTTTCAAAGTTGAAAGTTTGTTTCCAAATGAGGATACTTGTGGAAACACATATCTAAGAAGAGTAAGTCATATAGTCACTAGTGTGTGCAAAGAAGTGGAGCATATGTTGCAACAGAGTGAAGCATCACCATGCTCTACACCCAATGAGCCAGAGACTAAGGGAGCATCCAGAGATTCTCTTGATTTAGAAAGAGGGAATCCCTCTATTAAAAGGAATCCATCAAATGATCATGATGGACCTAGCATTGTGGAAGCTTCCAAGGAGAAAGAATAATCATGTGCAACACAAGACCAATAAAAAAGTGTTTAAGTTGAGAATAGTGTGGAAAAAGATTCCACATAGGAACTGTCAAGATTATTTGTTGGTTATTTCAAGATAATTGCAAAGGAAATTAATTCTGTTGATGGTGGTGCGACATAATTTGGATCAGATCCAAAGGAAGAACTTAATTCATATTTCTAGTCACCACTTGAGCTACCTAGTGAAGCATATGACAAGCACACATCAGTTTCAAGTGAACCAGAAAGTTTGGTGGGAAGGAAATATCACCACAACTATACCTCATGAGGAGGAATATATGATGCAAAGGTATGACTATAATTCTGATTTTTGCAGAAATAAAATTCCTTTGTATCTTACTGAGATAGTAGCCACTTTCGGTGAGAAAGGTAGCTTGAAGAAAATTTCCAATGATGGGAATTTTAGTGTTAAATATGAAATTATAAGATGTGTTGATAATCTTTGCAACAATCACATGTCATTGCAACACTTTGAAATCCCTTCTACTTCATATCATGAAAGTGATATTGAAAATGCTTCTAATGATGGTAATTTGTGTGAATGATGTGATGTGGACTCATGCCACAAGAAGGAAGATCTTTTTTTTCAGCCTATAGATGCAACAAACTTGGGGAGGGATCGTCTTTGTGAGCCACATCATTTGAGTGGATCACTAAAGGAGGAACAAGAGAAGCTCATGGAAGCCTTGAATAGATTTGTTGATGCCAATGCCTTGGTGTCAATATGTTGTTGGAAAGATTCCAATGAAGATGTGGAAAAATAATCCTTCTTGGGAGATTTTGAATCTCTTAGAGAAGCAATGGCCTAGATGAAAGCAAGCTACATGAACCTGCTAGAAGATAGAAATCATCTCCTTATAGTGAGAAATATGTACCATAATGCCTCAATTGAATATGAAGAGGAGATTGACCAACTCACTCATGAGTTGGATACCACCCATGAATCCTTGAGGATAACTCAAAGTGCACTTCATGAATCTAAGATTCAAATTAACAAGCTTCACGAGGAATTGGAGAGCAACCAAGGATCTCTTCAAGAGTCAAGAAGGCTGATTGATCAACTTCGAAAGGATTTGAGCACACTAAATCATCCATCCTGTATGGTACACGATCATGTGCACATGGCAGGAGACATTTTGGGTTTGATGGAGGAACCCCATGTGGAGATCAGACATGAGGAAGATGCAGAATTATAGGTGCTTGTGAAGAGCCATGATGAAGAAAATTTTCGCCAAGCACTTGTTTTGAAGGATGAGGAGAAGAGCTTAGATATGGGGGAGATAGTTAAGGACATGCCATCCAAATGAACAAGCAAAGGTATTCACTATTCCATGGACTGAGTAAGTGAGTACATAACCACAATGGAATATCAAGGATGCACTAGACTTTCTTTCATTCATAGGATATTTATGGACACATCATTTGATGTGAAACCTTGTGAGCAGCAACATGAGTTCCTATGGCAGCCATGTGATCCTTCCAATATGCAAAGCAACACATGGGAATCCTAATTGATTGGGTTGAATGGACTAGTTGACATGGAGAGTATTTTCCAAACACTCATCTTGCTTATGGAGGAATTTGAGTTACTTCCATGGGAAGGAGATTTATCTCTAAAGAAGAAGGATGATTTATTTCCATTTGGATCAACGAGCCAAAGTGTTTATGCATCCATGGGTTGAGTGGATAAATACATAGAAATAATGGAAATTCATCGAGGTAAATATTGTTTTTGCATGGTAGCCCTTGGATATTTTTAGTACACATACCCCCATGGATTGGGTATGCAAGTACATGGAATATTTGGAACTACCATGCAAGAGAAAATCATCTTGCATACAAAGCATGTTGGGAACAATAGAGCATGTAAGTAATCAACTTGTGCAAGAGGAGATCCAAGCACTGTTGGAACATATGACAAAGACCTTCAGATTCCTTGGGAGTGATGAACTTCCAATATGGTGATGGATGGATCCTGGCATACCGTGGAGTGATAGATTGTCACAAGAAACAATGATGATGGATGGTATGCATCAGGGACCATGGGATCCAGGCATTGATGGGTGCTTTCAAACACCATTTATGTTTTGGAGGGTGCAACTCAGGAAGTGGGATCCAAGAATTCCTTGGAATTATGGAATGTCTAGGGTGTCATGGATGTTATTGGAGTGCAGTGGTGGTTGTCATAGTGACATTGTATTCATCAAATTTACTTGGGATCCTATAATTCTTCTCAGTTGTTTTAATTGGGAGGAACTTACATTTTAAGCTGCAGAGATAGAGGAGTTAGGCCTTGGGAAATGGCAATAATTAGAGTACTGCAACAAAAGCATGGTGGATAGCACTCAATTTAGGTTGGAGTTTGGGTCACAATGCTATTCATTCCAAAAACAATCTTGAGGCAACAATTGGAATATGAACAAGTTAAGCATCACCATGGATTGTTGTTGCTTGAGGATAAGCAAACTTGGGAGGGGAGGACTGCCATGTCCCCATTTTGACATCACCATGGAGTTTCATGTACCCTCCCTAGTGATCCTTTATCACCTTCCTAACACATTTGTTCCATGGGTCGTTAAATAATTAATTACAAACATATTACTTAATAAATGTTTTTGGATTTGTCCATTGGTTGTAGATTGGGTGGTTGGGAGGAAAGATTGTTGCCCTCCCCACCCAGGTTCAATTCTTGTAATTGACATGATGCTCTTTTTGAGCCCTATTGTAATGATTGCATTTCAATATTTCCTTGATTCCTTCGGAAAAGCAGGAAGGTGATTTTTCCACTGAAAAAAAAAATGTTTTTAGATTTAAATAAAGTTGGGTGGAATAACTAGTTGCACATGTAATTATTATTTTTATTATTATTCATGAAATTTTCATGAGTGCATAATATTAGAAGAGTGAAAGAAGGTGCATACGGCTTATTTGGATTGATAGATGTTGATAGAAAATGATAATGGAAGAAAGCAGATAGCTAGAAGAAAGTAGGACAAAAGTAGAAAAAGGAAAGAAAGCAAGAAAGAAAGGAAAAGCAGAGAAAGCAAGAAACTCAGAAAATAAGAAAGCGTGCAAAAAGGAAGGAAAGTTCATAAAAGAAGAAAGAAGAATAAAAGCAAGAAAAAGAAATGAAAAAGTAGGGAAAAGCTAGTGAAAAGCAGAAAAAAGCAGAGGAAAAGCAAAAAGTAGAAAAAATTAGGCTAAGCAAGAAAGGTTGCACAAAGCAAGTAATTGTCAAATTGGCTAAGGATGGTGCTTGGATGAGATAGAGACCACATACCATGAATTTAATGAATTTACTAAGAAGATATAGAGTGTATAAAAAAGAGAGAGAGAACCATTCACATCTTTTGACAGTTTAAATTTTGCATTGAGAAAGCTCTGAGATTCTCTAGGCTTTGGAGATGTGCCATTAACCAACTGTCGGAGATGTGACCCATAGTAATTGTTCCATTATTATTCTTCTTAGCTAATGTACATCCATTAGAGCCCGAGTTTCAGGTCTGAACTATCATACATCTCGAAGAATTCGATCCTCCAAAGTTGGTGCAAAGATTGGTGTTAGTATCATTAGGGTATTTTTGAGGTCTAAAATGGGCCTCTTAAGGGAAGTAATAAAATCATATTGATAATAATAAAATAATAGTTCTAAATTTTAGAGGGGAAAAAATAACTATTTTTTCTTATCGTATTTTTAATATATCTCCTTATCGATTTACCCAAATTTCAAGTTTGGGAACTCATTGGATGGGGAATTTAATTCCACATCAAACCCATACCCACACCTCATACTTCTGAGGCACCCGCGATATGAAAAAAATGAAAATTTCAATAAAATATTAAAATACATTTTTTATTGAAATTTTATTTTTTTCATGTTGTGGGTGCCTCAAAAGTATGAAGTGTGGGTATGGGTTGGATGTGGAATTAAATTCTGCATCCAACAAGTTCCTAAACTTGAAATTTGGGTAAACCGATAATGAGATATGTCAAAAATTCGATAAGGAAAAGTAGTTTTTTATTTTTCCCTCAATTTTTTTTTTACAACTTTTACCCCCATGGTTGACATCATCATATTGAATCCTATTGGTTCTTATAAATGGAATTTTGATGGTACATTCTTTTTTTTGAGGCTAATTTTGACCTCAAAACTCCCATAATGTCATCCAGAGAAGAGATCAACTGGAGTGATTGTGCCCTATGATATATATATGTTGTATTCCATGCCTCCCATGAGATATATGGTTTTCATTATCATACTATGGTAATGATACAGTGAAGCCAACACTTCTTTCATGCTCCCATTGAAGAATTATGCTCCATTGTCGTAAGATCTTAAAGATTGAGGACAAGTTGTAAAGTATGAATTATGAATGTCTTCTAATGCTGCTAATAAATTATGATCCAGATTGATCATGTTCATATTAATTTATTTGAGCTCACATATATGTTCTGATACTGATTTTGTGAACCTCTGTGGTTGTTAGTACTTCTCTATTTCAAGACTAGTTCTTTAAGCATTAAAAATTGATTAGTTTTGATGTATCTGATACAAAAATATAGATGACAGACCAAATTCAATTTTTTCATTCATTGCAGGTCCTTAATACCTTTATAAATCCATCCCAATCCTTATACTCCGAATTTGTGACCTCCTAATCATTCTTCAAAAAGTCAGAATGAAGACTAGTTGAGCAATCCTAGGTAGCACACTTCCTCTTTTGACCTCCAAACACGGTTAGATATTCTCTAAAATCCGGTATATTTTGTATATTAGTATATTACAGGGTATACATAGGTCATCCACCTCCAAATTTATCCCTAATAATGTGTAAATGATCTAGTCTGCATATGTTGTTGTACTTAGGAAGCCTTGGAGTAGACTTCAACGACAGCTGATTTCAAAGCATAAAAGGTCCTAGTACGTTGTGCAGAGGATTCTTAAGAAATTTTATCCCTATTTTTTTCTATTGCACTCTTGTCTTCATTATGATCATATCCAGAAAATTCTGATTGTGGAGTTTGGGTGGGTTTAGCTATGTTCAATACTAGTTTCCCAAATTGTAGTTTTAATAACTAGTCTCCAGTCTTGCAAATTTCGGATTTAAAATTTTGTGATTTACTTAATTCTCAAATATGATTTGGGGATATTACACATTAAAGGAAAAGATGGCGACAACACCTATTTTTGTATTTCCATATTGGAAAAAGGTGTTCTCAGTGTGGATGTCGATGCTTCATCCATTGCTTTAGGTGCAATTATTGCTCAACCAGGAGAGTGCTCTATCAATCATCCTATTGTGTTCTCCAATAGGAAATTATCCACAACAGAAAGAAATTACACTATGATAGACCGAGAGGTATTAGCTATGGTATATGATTTACAAATTCAGACATTATTTGTTAGGAGGTCATTTTAAAATGTCCATTAATCATTATGCTTTAAGGTACCCAATCAACAAGCTAGTGTTGGGGGGGGGGTATGCATATGGCCATTGTTATTCCAAGAATATGACTTTGACATTGTAGTTAAGCCAAGAAAACTGAATGCAAGTCCTGTCCATCTATTGAGGTTAGAAATAGGAGAAGAACCAATTAGTTTGGACGATAGCCTCCCATATGTGAAACTCTATTATGTGAATATGGTAGATGAATATTTCAAAGACAATGTAAACTTTTTGGCTATAAGTATGGCATCACAAGGGTTTACTGCAACAAAAAAAGGAAGTTGGTTTTCAAAGCAATAGATTATCAGCTGATAGCGAGTAAATTTTATAAGCTAGTACCCAATGAAATCTTGAGAAGATGTGTTTTGGAGCATGAGTGACCCATGATTCTGGCCGAAGCTCATGATGGTGTGAGGCCATTATGCAGGAAAGCAACAATACAAAAAATATTGAGGGTAGGACTATGGTGGCCTAACATGCATAAGGATGCCAAGGAATGTTGTAGATGATCTTGTGATATCTACCAAAGAATTGGAAAACCATTAAGGATGAATGAGATGCCATTAGCACCGCATGTGATGTTGCAAGCTTTCGATAAGTGGGCTGTTGATTTTGTCGGACCAATTAGACCACCTGCAAAGAGGTCAGGAGCACGGTATATAATCACTATGACATATTATCTAATTAGATGGGATGAGGATGAGCCAAGCTAGTAAAATATTATAGTGATGCCACTGCTGCAAATTTTTTATTTCAAAATGTAGTACTAGATTTGACTTCCTCACATTTTATTGAGTGACCAAGGAACTCACTTTGTGAACAAGACTATTGAAGCACTCACACAAGATATCATAATTTACCATCATAAGAGCACCCCATATCATCCTCAAGCTAATGGAACTATTGAATCCTTTAATAAGATTTTGGAATAAGCTTTGACTAAGGTTTGTAATGTGAACCACAACGACTGGGATTTGAAGATCCCTACAGTTTTATGGGCTTATAGCGTTAACACCCAAAACTTGTTCACCTAGCTCATCTCCCTAGTCACATAACCCATTTACCCATTTTTCCTACATATTTGACCTCCATAAATCCAAAATCCCTAAGTTTCCAATAAAATGGGAAAAATTAATCATTTCCCCCAATAAATTAATTAAATTCCTCCAAAAAAGGTCAAAATCCCCCAAAAAGAAAGAGGGGAAAATATTCAAAATAAAAGAAAAATGAGGGAAAACATAAAATACCACTAGCAAATACTAGTGGCTACCTGAAACCATAGGACAAGAAACCATCGACCAAAATTGCTATAAAAGGTGGTCGAGGCCCCCATTTCTATCATCACACACTCTTCCCTACCATTACTTTGCTGGAATTCCTACTAAAACCATAGCTTCCCTTTGAGCTTGTGTTTCCCCTTTGTTAGTTGAGTTTTAGCTACTTGTGAGTATTCATTGGAGAGCAAGAGGCATTGGAGACCTAGAGCACCATCACATCTACGGCTATGAGGGCCCACATATTCTCACCATATTGTAAACTCGTGTTTATCATAATAAAAAATCATCATTTGATTCATGGGTTTTAGTTTACATTTTATTTTACTACAGTGATCATTAGTATAGTTAATTTTACTCTTTTTATTTGCATGCATATCATCACATTCATAAACTATTACTAAGAGTTCCATAACTCTTAGTAAGTGTCCTTTTGCACTAGTAAGGAGTCTATTATTCCAGTGGAGTATATTGTACCCAGCTTAAGAATTGTTGCATTCACAGATATGTCAAATACTGGTTAAATAGAAGAACGAATGTCACAGTTGTTGCAATTAGAGGAAGACAAATTTATCGCAAGTTTAGAAGGGAAGATAAAAGGCCTGGCATGACTGCGACATCAAGCAAAATAAATTCCAAGATGGATATTTAGTTCTCCTACATGAAAGTAAGTTTATCAAACATCGAGGTAAGCTAAGAATCCATTGGTTATGGCCTTATGTGATTAAGTACATAATAGGAGGGTGTGTTCTACAGCTACAAAAAATAAATGGCAAAATTATGAAGGGATTAGTCAATGGGAGTCGACTGAAAATATATAGGGATGACCATAATTACTTTCAATACTGAGCAAAATTGGTAATGTCTAGGTGCCAAATTCAATTGAAATAGACATTGGGCACTAATCTAAGTATACATATAGAACATAAGTAGGAGAATGTCATATATATATATATATATATATATATATATATATATTATGTTGAAGTGTTGTTTTGTAGAAGTAGGGTTCTGTATATATAGTAGTGTCTATGTGTCAAAGTCGTTGACATGTCGTAGATGAACGAAATGATAATTAAAAGATGCATAGATAATTGAAATGGTTGGGAAATTACTTAAAAGCCGCATTAATGGAAAAGAAAAAAAGGTGATGGAAGAAAGACAATAAATGCATTTAATATAGAAATACAATAGAATGGTGGGAACGATCCGATCATGTTAATGGAAATAAATATGGTATTAATTAAGTAAATTCTATGAAAGATTTGGTTAGGTGCACAAAATCTACAACAACACGGTGAAAAGATCGAATTATGGGCGCTTGAAGACATGGTTGGATTGGGAATTCAAGATCAATGTGCATTGTACATTGCTGAGAAGCGAAAGAAGACAGAGATGAAGAACAAGATACTGTGTGAGAGGTTATGTGTGAAAGGGAACATGACAATATCATTCGAGACTTCATGGCATCAATATTTCTGTGACCTCAAAGAGAGCCACAAGTGGTTCAAGAGCAGGTGCCAGCAGTACCTCCTAGTTCATCGAGGAATACAACAAGAAGGACACCTCATCCATGCATTCATGAGGCTAGAAGTAAGCACAAAAATGATGTTGGGGCATCCACATCTGCAATACTGTCTGGGTTACCAGAATACATACCACTGAGAAAGCAGAATGCCCAACCGGTTTAGTTGCCTTAGAAGGCTAAATACACATTGATCATTCCAAAGATTCTAGCAGGAGTTTTGCAAGTGTGAGACATGATGGGGAAGTTTCAAAAATTAAAGTATGCAGACCATAATTTGGTATATAGGTTGAAGTTCCTTGATTTTGAGGCAAATAAGTATTTTCGAATGGTGCCCAATTTGGAATGGGGAGCTTGTGTCCTAGAACCATTAGAATGGGCTTCAGGGTTGGAGAAATCCGGCATTTTGGGTCTCTTGAATATTTCACACTTTGGTCGAAGTCTGGAAGCCAATGCCTCCGTAAAGAGGCTATTAATGTGTGTCAATGGTGTATTCCTATGGTTACATAGGAATATTTCCATTGATACATACCTGGTGGCAAGGATTATGGGTTTTCCTACAAATGGGTTAGATTCGACATCCTATTTCATGGGAAAGAATAAGGACCAAGAGATTTCAAACACGATGAAGGATGAATATGAGTTGAAGAAGAGAAACCAAGGTTGAGGTAGCCTCCATAAATTATTAGGCTGTTTTATTTGCGACGCGAATTCTTACAAGTAAATTGCTGTGAAAATGTTATCCCGACCAAGTTCCTGCATCAGTGATTGCGTTGGAAGAACAATGTACCAAAGGTGTCCAAATGAATTGTGTGACATTCATGCTCAACGAATTCTTAAGTGACTATTGTGACACACAAGAAGGAGGTACTCTTTTCCACTATTCATGGTTGTTATTATTGATTGCTTTGGTTTCTTGGGAAGAGCTAATATATTCTCAGTTTGCGAATATACCGCTTGGATGTCATGTGGCCGCGCGGTTTGCATCGTTATGGGTCAATGGTAATGCATATCAACATAGGGATTCCAATATTATAATTTACAATATGTATAAGGAATCTATTAGTTCAGTCTTAAGAAGGTCCCTCAGATAGAACCTTGTGTCATGGATCTCTTTAAGAATATCATTCAGTCTAAGGAAACACCACAATATATGTATATTCAACCTTGCAGTGATCCTAATAAGGAGTGGTTACCGACACACTAGAAGTTTATGGAGTGTTAACAATTAAATTAACACCCTTAAAAAAGTGAGGGGAATAAGCATATTCTATTATGCGCTCGCAACATGAAGACAAAAGACAAGTACACAAGAGAACAAGTCCTCTCTTATCTAATCACTACATCCACAATCAGAAAGATTGAGTGAAGAAATAGGTATCTTAAGGAGACAAGGTTCAGTGATTGAACTACTCATTAAAGTCTCAAATATAAGCTTCCACCAGTCAAATAGTGAGAAGAAATGCACAAAAGTGCATTAATTATACTTAAGTATGCTAAAGTTGTCACAAAAGCCTTAAAGACTATGGAAAGTGGGTTTTTGAGCAAAAAAAAAAAGAGAAGGGATAATCTCACATTGAAAATAGAAACTTGAGAGCCCATTTCCCAATGCTATAAAACAAAGTCATTTATGGCATGGTAGGAGGAGGCAAAAGGAAGAGCAAAGGCATGCTGGAGAGATTTGGAGGATTAGAAAGCTTGGCATATTCATCAAAGGAAAGGGTGGAGAAAGGATATCTCATGGCAAAGGATAAGGGATGCACATCAATCTACATTGTAAGTTTGTATATTCTTCTTTAGCTTAATATGAAATAATTCAATTCCCTTCCTATGCTTTATTTTAAATACATTAGGGAATGCATTATGGATTTCTGACATTGAAGATTCACCTCCTTCATAGTAATATAGATGTTTTAAAGTAGATTTAACACTACCTTGAAATCTATTATCATGGAGTAGGATATTGGTGGAATCATTCATGAATGGACAGTGGAATCGAAGGTGCATGTTCCTCAGGAAGAACTGTCTCCACCTATGTTGCGGGATGAAAATGCAATGGAACAACAAAATGGGGGAGGTAATAAAGGACAAAAGGAATAGGTCAAAGGACTGTCTACCAGGACATGAGGAACTAAGCGCATAGGTGGAGCAGAAGAAGATCCACAACAATCACAAGAGAAAGATAGGGAGTCTGGTGCAACAAAGCCTGGACCTTTAGAGAAAGGAAAAATAAAAGTTTCAGAAGCACTAGTATGGAGGAAGACAAAGAGAAAATCTCATAAGGATTTTGCAGTCTTTGCATTAATAGAAGATGACGTGGAGATGCTGACAGACAGATTTAAAAACACCATAGAGGATATTTGGTAGAAAGTTGTAGCTACACACTTGAATCTTTATGGAGGAATTTTAAATCAGATAAGTGCGCTACAAGAATTTTTAGAAGTAATACGGATGGTATCAAATCAAAAGGATGCAACAATAGAAAATAGGGTTGATTCCCAAGGAGGATAAAGGACAATGTCACAACCACTTTAAGATACGCAGCCACAAGTCGTAACAATAACACCTGAATCATTAAAATTCCCAAGACAAGGGATACAGGCCGATGTTGAAGGATTTAGCTACATTGATATGCATTTAGCAGAGATACCTATGCATCATTTGTATACTCTTCATTTAAGCATTACTCATGAAATTAAGGGATGAGAAGAATATAGTTTCACTCAGATGATGTAACAACATGTAGAATGGGATTGACTTGTAGATAAATATAACAGACTTAAAAAATAATGATATGTCGTAGTTGAAAAAAAGGAGAGGCTACATAAATCTATAGAAATAGTTTGTATTGAAGTTCCTAAGGTCAAAATGGTAGACATAACACCACTTGAGAACAATATGTCAACCTTGGGTGAAGCCATTAACAGATTTTGAGCAAGAATTAGTGACTTGGAAGCACAAGTAGTACTAGGTACACCGCAAGAAGTGCGGGATCAGAGGGATGGGGAAGTTAAATCTTCAGTCGATGGAATTAAGGAATTAGAGGTGGAATGTGTGAAGTTGTTTGATGAAAGTGCATAGGCATATGAAGCTTTAATGGATGAAGAAGGTATACAAAAAATCACTACTAAATTGGAAAATGCATAGTCCAGAGCTGCAAAGCTCAAGGATGTTATAAAAACATTACCACCACAAGAAAGGATGACAAGGTAGACGAGAATAAGAAACTACAAGCATAAATAAATCAGTTGAGAGAAGATTAGTAGGGAAGAAGTTAGTCCGTATAATATCTGTAGAATGAAGCGGTCCACGTATCCGACATCATTCAAGGAGAGCATGAGGATATAAAGGCGATTGTCCAATTAGTTGAAGAAAATTTTAGGGCAGTTTAACTACATATCTAGCCAAGGATTTGGCAGAGCATGTTGAAAAAGTGAAGAATATTGTCATATCAGTAAAGGATGGGTATAATAATTTTTGGCGTAGTGGAAACCACTGCACGTATAGTAGTAAAGTGGCTTGGGACGAGCCACATCTGAGTGTTGGGGGCCTATTGGGATTGAAATTTTTTGGTGTGGTTAATAGAGTTTTACAACTGGTTTTGGTGTACACAGAAACATGAAGAAGTGATCCACAAACAAAGGATCGACTCCGACGTAGTGGTCGAGGAATAAGGAATAAGGGGCATTTGAATTCATCAACAACGGATTAATTTGGGAGCAGTTACTATTTTTTGTCCACTTACATGAATGAGTCCAAGTAGTGGGAGTGGGAGGTATGTGAATAAGTCCTATATATATATAATGGGTTGGAAATTTTTGGGTTGGTTAGATTTTGGTAGAATTCTTAGTATTTGAGTATGAATACTGAAGGAAGTTTGTTTTGGGGTATGAAGAAATATTGTTGTAATGATTTTCCATGAGTGAGTTGCAAAAAGTGGAGGTGATATGCAAGATTAGTGTGTATATCTATTGTTATGAGAAAATGAAGTATGCAGGTTGTGTGTGTAGGAATCAAGTGCTAAATTTGTTGTGACAAGGGATAATTTTAAGAACCCCCCTCAAATTTATATGTATAATAAATGGGTGAATCTCCTTGACATATAGGAAAATTTGAAGGCTATTTTATCAATAATATAATATGTATATATAATTGTTTTGGCTAATCCTTCATTCTATTATAGAATCTTGTAAAATCTTGGTGAATCTTTCACTAAATTATAAGATATTGGAAAATATTTCACTGAATTATAAAATATAATTTGTAAAAACTTTACAAATCTTTCATTGAATTATAAAACCTTGTAACGTCTTGGTGAATCTTTTTCTAGGAAGACTCAAATTTTGATTTTGCAGATTACTAAGGTAGTGCAATAGAAGAGCATATACTAGAGCTCAATTCTAGACTCTCTCAACTCCTAGACTCTTGAATGAACAAATGCATGAATGACGAGAAGAGGGATTTATTTATACATTTCACAAGCAGTATTCAGTCACTCACGACTAAAGGTGTTGGTGAAACACAACTGCACTAACTAGATTCAGGGCAAGTGGGAACTCCACATTTTATGTCGTCCCTTAATGGTCCAAAAGACATGAGAGGACCCAAATCCTGATAATTCGAAAAACCGATATATTTGAACACTTTACACTATGGAGTGATTATGGCACCCATGAACCATTATTACAATGTGGATTCTTATCGAGACCCACAACCTTAATATAGTGTATGAATTCCCAACTAGCTTATTTTCCAAACCTCCCATTTTTAAGCTACCCTCTAAGAAAAAAATAACCCACCTATCTGTTTCTAGATACAAAATCCACTTTTTCCTTTCTTTTGTTGACAATCAAAATATGAATTATGTCATTTGATTTAGAGTTTTTAGAGTTAATTAGAAATTTGCAAGGGTTATTATAAATAAGAACGTACTCTAATAGGAATAGAAAGGACATTAATGCATCATCACACATATCATTAGAACTACTCCATTAATGACTACTTTTTCTCAGATAAATTGAGGTGGTGTTTGTATCCATGCCTTGAAATTTTCAAAAGCATGCAAAATGTTGTAGAAATGGTTTAGCATTGTCATTTAATGCAAAAGAGAAGATATCAAATAGCATAATGTCTACATCTCAGGTCAAACATGCATTTTACATATTATATATAATCATGATGGAAATGAAGTATCGTGTTCCAACTATCATATATTCATCGTACATAGATAGATCCATTTATGGATGATGATATCAATTACACATCAAAATAAATCACCAAAAAACATTTTACTTCCAAATGATCATTACAAAAAACAAAATACTGTAAAACAAATACCAAACTCAACAAATTTATTTTACAAATAAAATTGACAAAGTTGGCAATACACATAAAAAATCTACTAGTCATGAGCTTCTCAATACAAATAAAAGTATCTACCTTAACACTTTGGACACCTCTATAGGAAGACAGTGCCAAAATAATTACCATTCCACTATAGCCCCACCATTATATTTAATGTGCATTCATTTATATTACAAATGTCCCAAACATCAATAATAATAGACAAAAAATATAAACATACACACTCTCATTAATGCCCGAGGTCCAATATCAAGTGTAGATCAAGATCCTAATAAAAGCATATTTTAAACAACTAGGTCAAATTTATCTTGAATATATAAAAACCATGTGGCATCTCTCCATCAAGAGTAGCAACCACTGACAACGTATAAATGTCATTTGATGGTTTAAACATGACAAGGCATAAAATAAATCATAACCTCTAATCTCTATAACACTTTCACGAAGCTAATAATCCTAGGACAAATAAAAACCCTTAAAAAATTGAATGAGCCCTAAGAATCAAGAGCACCCTATAATTCAACAAGCCTTAAAAAACATCCATGATAAAAGACATTATAAAATGAAAATTTACAATATAATAATCTATTAGCCGCAGATAAAAAGCATGATAAAAGAATACCACCACATTAATTATTGGATAAAAAGCATGATACAAGTTTGTATTCTATGATAAATTGCATGTGTTGTATGCCCATTCAAGACTTGAGTTTTCGACAATTGAGATGTTGCACGACGATTAAAATGTTGAGAAAACTAAGAATGAAAAATGGAATCACATAAACTAGAACCTTGACCTTGCAAGAGAAATCCAATGTGGGTGAACCATGACTCACTAAGGCCATTATTTAGGATGATCCATACCTTCTTCTCTAAATATCATTATCCCCACTTTAATGTCAGATATCCCCTTGGGAAGTCATGTGATTTTGCTTAAGTATTAATATTGGGTTTGGATTCCTCTAGTATTTATTCAGAGACTAAGTCTTAGGTTTTTACTCCAATGATGTCCAAGGTGCAATTACCCATACTAACTGCTTAAACCTTGTGAATATTCCAATATCCCCACTTTCAAGTCAAGGATATACTCAGGAGCTCATATGTGGTTAATCAAGGTATAATTTTTAAAGCTAGATGCGTAAAATCATCCTTAAGGGAATAAGACCTAGATTTCCTCCCTCAACAATGTCTAGGTTCAAATACCAGTCATTCATCACAAAAAAAAAGTTTTCTGGAGATATTTGGGAGATCTTAGAGAAAGAGATATGAACCACAGAAGTAGTGTAGCATGCGACTTCAATGCTACAGTTTATGCTTCTGAATGGAGAGGAGGTTCGAAGGCCAGAGATCCCTTTGGAGATCAAATTGAGGAGATGCAATCTACATGGAACCTCACAGATGTCAAACCAAGGAGAGGAGTCTACACTTGGTCAAATAGAAGAATCGGCCCAAGACACATTGCATCCAGGCTGGATCGTTTCTTGGTAAGCAACTTCTTCACGATACAATATTTTTGGGTAGTGCTTCGAAAATAATAGCTAGGAATTTTAATGACACTTTGTCTTTATTTCTAAATAAAGGCTTCTGGGGGTGAAACAAATGCTAGAAAGTGTTGTATTTTTAGCTGGAATTGCTCACCACAGCTCAATTATGAAATTTTGAGGACACTTGGGCTTAGGGTAAGTGGAAAATGGACCTATTTTAAATATATGGGGACTCCCATATTCCTCAAGAGGAACAAGACAGACCACTGGGGTGTGATTTTCCAAAAAATAAAATGTTGAATTCAGTCATGGAGAGTTAGATGGATGAATTTAGTAGGGAAGATCACTTTAATTAAATATGTTCTATCTTCTATGCCTATATTTTTCAGCTCCATGCTTCTCGCTCTACTTGGAGTTATGAATAGCCTTAGAAAGGAAATAAAAAACTTTCTTTGGTAGGGGACAAGGATGGGGACAAAATATTCCACTTAGTTAATTAGGAAACTATTCAGAATGAAAAGAAGAAAGGAGGACTAGCTATTAGGGAGGCAAGACTGATGAACATAGCAATGGGGGCCAAGATCTTGTGGATATTCTCTACAGGTAGAAAGGGATGGTGGAAAAAAAGTGATGCAAGAAAAGTACATGAAGAGAAACAAGCTTCAATGCCTAGACAAAGAACTCCATGGGAAGGGATCAAGGATCTGGGAATTGTGCAAGGATGCTTCAAAGTTACTTGGAGACTGTCTTTATTGGCTACCTGGAAATGGAAGGAAAATCGACGTCTGTAATGATAAGATCCTAGATCACCCCACTTAAAGGGTAAAGAAGAACTGAAAGTAATAAAGGATTGGTTAACGAGGGAAGGAATAACAAAGCTCTATGATATTTCTATTTGGGAAGAAGATGAGGTTTGAAAAGAGTGGAAAAATCTTGAGACTCCTGCTCATATCAGAGAGGATTTCAAAGCTCTTCTTTTCAAATTGAGAGGTAAAGCCCCTACAATGAAAAGAGATAAGGACACCAGAGGATGCAGGTCAAAATAAAAGTATAATGTGAAAGATGGCTACGGAATCCTGATGCATGAGATCCCCTCTCTCCCTCCATCATGTGTTGGGAATATTTTTTGGAAGCCTAACTGTCCTCCTAAATTCAATTCCTTTTCATGGCTACTAGCCCATAAAAAATCACCACTGTAGAAAATTTAAGGAAAAAAAGGATTTAGGGTACCAATAGATGCGTCCTATGTAAGATCAAAGAGGAATCTGTAAGCCACCTATTCACGATTTTCCCCTTCACCAAGAAGGTGTGGGAGATATCCATTAAGGACCTAGGAGTAAATATTAACCTCCTTCATCAATTCATTGGTTTCTTTAGAGGATGGAATCAAAGCTATAAGGAATATTTCTCTGATCAAAAATCCCTGCTAAACTTATGGAGCGTTATTCCCAAATACATCAATTGGAAAATTTGGCTATTGAGAAACACATAAATATTTGAGGGGATCGTTGCATCACCTAGAAGAACTTCTCTAAAAGCAAATCTCCAAATGAAGAAATTCCTTGGGATGCAGGGATGGAAAATATCAAATTCAAGTAGAGTTTTCACCTTCTAAGCAATAGTGGTCGAAGTAATACATCGACATTAGCTCCCTTTAGTCCAAATTTACTTCTAAGAAGCTTTGTTGGTCTATTGATCTCCCCTTATCAATTTTCAGTATTGGAGGAATATTCAAAATAAGATGGCTCTATTTTTTTTATGGTGCCTCGAAAGCCAACCTAGGGGAGGCAAGTGTGGAATGTAATGCTCCATATTTTGATTAAACATATTTATCAATTAGACATACTGCACTTTATTTTCTTATTATATTTTGGACTCGGTTCGACTGAGTAAAATTTATTTACGACATGATGGACCTGAGTATATGTTGTTACTATGTTTTGGCACCATGATTATGATGTTGCTATGTTTATGCGGTTACTAGGTTGTGATTATCATGAGATTCCTTTCTTTTATGATGACAGTGTATGTTTAAATGTTTTCATTTATAAAATGGGACATATATGATGTGGTATGTGGATACCAAATTATGATGTGATCGATTGAATTAATATATGTCATGTGTACCTGTGATGAATTAAATAGTTACATGAAATGATGATGGTGATGATGTGGGTCAATTGATGATCAAGTGTAAATGCTTGTTATAAATGTGTATTTTGTGAAATACTAACCCACGGGACATAGGAGCTATGTGATAGCTAGGTACTTGATACGATATATGGAATAAGAACTCATTTATGCAGTAAACCTTAGCAACCGAAATCGACAATACGATGACACAGGCCGATAACCTTGATAGCAACAAAGTATGATTTGATAAGGGTATAGACCCAGTATGTTGAGAGGGATGGATGTATTTCCCACCCTATGTTTCTATGATACCCGAGGTCATGGGAGGGCCGTGCTGAGACACACTCCCCAAGTTGTTGTGATGGCGATGGTCAAATGCCTGCTAGGAGAGGTGAAGTCCGTTGTTTAACCGATGCTATTACTCTCAAGTTTATATGTGGTCAGGTCGGTGAAGCTGACATCCACTTCTTTACTAGCAGAGGAAGGATAGGGAGGATGCATACATAGGTTAGGATGGGAAAATATTGTTAGTTAGTACTATTGAGGGTTGGGGATTCCATGATACCAAGTTAGTGGTAGAACGTACCAATCTTTGTATTGACTGGTTAAGTTAATAAGAACATAAAGATAAGGATATGAAATCATAAAAGGGATTAACTGATAAATAACTAAGAATGTTAAAGTAATTATATATATATATATGCTTGCACTTCCTACATAGGGGGGTTATTATTGTTAAATAGTAGGTATGCATGGGCGGGATGGTGTCTGTTTATAATGCATATCTGACCCGTGCATACGCTGGCCACACATGCACACCTTGGACATGTATGATAGTATATGAGTAAAACATACTTGTCACGCTTGAATAGTGGTATAAATGTCATGTATAACTCAGTTAAGGATATATTAATCATCTTAGGTAATGAATGGTTAAGTTGTTAATGTGTAAAATAAGTGAATTAGTCATTGTATGAAAACATGGTAATAACCAATTAAGATACGTGTCGTCAATGTGAAGTGTCGTATATGAACATTAACATCGGAGAATTGTACGGTTTAATTGTTAGCCATGATTAATAAACCCATTAATGGTAACTTGTTTATTAATACAAAGGTACTATGTCGATAAGGAGTTACTTATCAATTAAACAAATAAATGTTGATGTTATTATTCACCATTAATAATTATTATTAATGTTATCATTAATTATTATTGTTGTTGTTGTTGTTGTTGTTGTTGTTATTATTATTATTATTATTATACTAATATTAATAATAATAATAGTCCAACCATTACCAAAGATCATAAGTGAATGATTTGAATTGTTTAAACAATAAGTTGTTAAATTATGAAAAGGGGATTGAGCGAACATTGTTTAAGAAAAGAAAAGGAGGCAATAAATATTAAATGTACCAAAGAAATTAAGATAAGACTCATTAAATGTTATATTGTAAAATTAATGCCATGAGAGACAACAAAACGAATTTGGATTATATAATTTAAAACAAACCACCACTTCGAATTTTGAAAGGCCAATAACATAAATATTAAATTAATATTTTATTTAACTTGTTTAATATTGTAGACGGTGAGTGGATGGGTAATTAACCCACCGCCTCATAAGGAACCGATTCAACTTACTAAGAAATTTATAATAAATGTGCAATCAACCCACCTAACAAAATTTATTAACCTGAAGAATATTGGATTGTTTGGGGAAACAGACAATTAATAAAATAATATTTTATTGTAACTTGTAAGAATAAACAAGTAAATGAGTAAATGTTTTGGGGGTTTCAAGGGAATGGACAAGAGCGGTGGAGTAAGCTGGAAGGATTATTGAGGAGGAAATGGTATATAGGTAAGAACTTACGGGTTAGAAGGGGGTTGGTTCTTTTGGAGTGAACTATGTGAGGAATTGGATTTTGGAAGTGAATTATTCCGACGAGGTTGGGAACTCGAGGCTTGGAGGAGGGGGAGAACTCCAAGGTGGAGGTTGGAAACTCATGAGAGATTTTTTTTATTGATCTAAGGAAGAAGTTGTTGTCGGGTTATTGGTTGTGGGCTCGGGGGATAGGAAATCCGTTGATTTCCTAGGGCCAACAAGATAATAGTTGGTCGGTACGGTGGCTTGTCATTTTCGGTTGCTAGGTGGATATACAGAATCTATAAAAATCCTACTACAATCTACAGAAAACCAAGTATTCTACTTTCTACTTAATTAAATCTGTCAATTACAGTACTGAAAAATTGAAAGGAAAATGCTTATTTTTATTTTTAATGCTATTAGTAATATCAAATAAATGCAAATGTTTGAATATTTCAATGAAAACCTTAGAAATTTCTTAGAGATGAATGATAAAGAGATTTTGTAGAACAGATAAACATTTAAATTTCTCTAAATTTTTATATATTGAAGCTAGCTCAATTGAGCCATAGTACATAAGTTGATTAGATATAGACTTGTTGGGTGCCAGAAATGGCCCTTTTTGCTCACTTTTATTGAGACCCTTTTCCCCTGTTTTCCCCTATTATTTATAACCAAGTCATTATCTTTTCCAAGGAAAAGCATGGATTCGAACATGTATGATTCATTATTGCTTTGTTATATTAATGCTTAAGATTGCCTGTGTTTATGGATTTTATTCCTAATTGTGCTGACTTGTGATGGATTGATGAGAAGTGATTTGAGACCACAAGGGATTCAAGTATATCTTCTTGCTGATACACGTGGATGAAGAATTACTTGGCGACAGTTGCACATCTTCAGGGCTTAGTTCAGGTTGTTGCTGAAACAACTCAAGTTATCCTCCCACGTGACCAACTGAAACTCATTTGGCATTGGATCAGTTTGAGCTGTGAAAGCATAAATGATTATGAGACATATTTCATCTCTATGTAATAATTATTGTAACTATTTCTATTTCTGAATTGTAGATTCAACAGCCTGAAGGTCTTCGATCTTCATGGCTTCACGAACTAAGAGGACCTGAACTATCTTGTCTAAGTATTTATAGGGAGACGAGATCGTTCAAAAGGTTAGGCTTATTTTGGAAAGAATTTGTAATTGGAGTGAAGAACCTTGTAATTGGATTTCATTATATCAATGAAAGAAGCAGTATTTTCCTAATTCATTATGTACTGAGTTCTGGTAACCTTTAGCGGCATCCTTGTTAGAAGGCAAGGGCCCACCTTCTCACAGAGTTGTCGAGTTAAGTAGTCGTTTATTTACTTTGCCTGATTTGGTGTGGAATTGCAATTAGATTTACTTTTGATTTTCTGCAATAGTTTGATTATTAGGCTCATGAATCCTTAATCATAATTTCGCTTGGTTTGCTGAATGGTGTGAGCATTAAGTATAGGATTTCCTTTTCATAGTTGATTGCTTAAACAATCGACTGAGTAGTGTATAGTTTCTTTCTGCAAGTGTGTTATTATTTCTGTTGTTACAGTTGTGCTTGGCTCCTGCATATTACTGTTGTTTTTAATCCCTTTCATGAATTGCTAAAACAAGTAGATCACATATAGAATTACAGAGTAGAAGAAGGACTGATTTCTTTTATGGTTGAATATTGCAATTGTGGTTTGAATCTTGCTAATGTTTTAGGATTTAACTTCTTGCAAAAGCAATTTAGATAATTTATTCTTGAAGCAGTTAATCACAAAATTGATACCATAGAAGGAATGTGAACTCTCTTAATCTTTAATAGCCAAATTAGTGATTAAAGTTGGATTGAGCAGTAAGCAGAGCATAGACTTAGCAATTAGGTAGATTGGATGACATCCAATTGGTTCATTAGTTACTGAAATGTTTATGCATATATTTTTTATGATTACCTTTGAAATAACCAGACTTCCCTGGGTTGACAATTTATATTGAACACTCCGTTTATTAACTTCAATTAATAGGCAATTATAGTGACCAACAAGACTTAGTGCCCCTACAAGAAGGAGCACTACACGAGAGGGGTTATCTTCGACCCATAAGGAAAAGTGATCATTTCCCATGCTTGGTGTCTCGCGAACACACAATCAAGCTAAGTGGGAATCTCTAATGCATAAAATAGAAGTTATTGCAGAGTTAAACATTGGAGACTTCCAAGTTTTTGGTGATTCTAGGATAGTTATTCAAAAAATGAAGGGCATCCAAATTGGCAAAGAAAAAGAGATTGGGATATTTTAGAAAAGAATCTTGGCCTTCATTGAGGATATATCAAGAGTGCAACTCTTCCATGTCAAACGTCAGAATAACAAGGTAGTTGATTGTTTGGTCAACAAATGATCAAGGCTAAAGGAAGGTGATATTAGTATTAACAACTCTATCCCCCTCACAAAATGGATTTCTTGTTTTCATGTTTAAAATATTGGCCCATTTGATCCGCTTGCCCTGTCATAAATAACTAATAATATAAAACATTAAGGTAAATATAAATATTTACTGTTTGAATATTCTACAACATTTGCATTACAAACGAGCCATAGTCATTGACTCGAATTTTCAGTTACATAATCATTCAATCTTATGGAATGACAAATCATATATAAATACATTACAGACTTCTTATTCGTATATGGAAATACTACTTACTGTAAACATTAAACTATAAACATCCACCGCCAAATACCAAAAGAACACATCCTGAAAATTGATACATAAGATAATACTAGTACCACTTAGATATCACGTACATTGTATTGTTAGATATCATATTGTGAGTTGGCAGTCAATAACAACTTAGATATCACGTACATTCTATTGTTAGATATCATATTGTGAGTTGGCAGTCAATAACAAAGTTGGCAGTCAATATCAAAGTTCTCGCTCTCGTTCATGTGAATACTGACTATTGTGAGATCACGATATCTTGATTCATACGCCAAAGTTTGTTTGTAATTCAGACTTGGAGTCAATATCACATTATCTTAGTTTTTTTTTTTTTTTTTCTAATAAAAAAAAAGTTTCTTGCTATTCATTAGGGTGAATCAAAGAAACTTATACTAATATCTATCCACAGGATAGAATCTTTATATATAGACTATACCATCTTTTACAATAAATCCGTTAACACTTGTTGCTATTTAGTATTATACCATTCAAACCATTGCTGCTAATTACATCATAAAAATAACACTATACAGAGGAAATCTAAACCGATAAGCCTCTAAAACTTGAACTTCTATTTTACAAAAATGGTAATAATGTCTTGCCAAAATTAATAAAGACGAACATAAAACAATTCCCCCAGATGGTGATCAGTAAAAAGGGTAACCTGTAGGATACCTTCTGCCATATGTAATCTCTTCTTACACAATATATCAACTCTATGATTGAAAGAACGAGAGATATGCTGTATAGAGTAATCGTGAAATTGTTCCAGCATAAAGGTTATTCGCCGTTTCTAGTGATGTAGAGAAGTCACATTCAAGAGATTCTTGCCCACTACCCTTTCAATATTCGCTGTGGAATCACCGAGAATCTGAAGTGTGGTTAAATCCTTAGTTCAGGCAAAGGATATAAGAGTCCACAAAGCCAAGAGTTCTGCTCTTGTATTACTACCCAAACCCCCACCAAAAGAAAGTTCATAATAATTATTTTCATAAATTATCAATAAACCCCAATGCCATATTTACCTCCCTGTACAACACCATCGAAATAACCATATGAATTCAAGTTTATCAGATTTGACACTTTCATAACAATATTTTTTAAACTAATTTTTTTAGGCAAAATCTGGAATCAAACAAACAAACAAAATGTGATTCTGCCACTTACAGATGCCCCAAATAAAATATAACGGAAGAAAGATGTATGTCTTGTGCCTTTGATCACATTATCTTAGTTCAAATATCACATAGTGTGAGATAACAATATTGACCAAAGTTTCCTACTATTAATTTAATATATTATAATCCCGTCGCGAAGTAAGCGAAAATAATACAATCGGTTTCTGGAGTATATCCTTGTGTTTCCAGCAGCGCACTGGCAGGACACCACCGACGAGGTGGAATATTTTTCACATTCCACGTGTCTTGTAGCAATACAAGCCCATGGTCTTGTAGCGGAACACCGCCGACGAGGGGGAATATTTTTGTCATGTTTCACTACATTGGAGGTCCTACAATATTTACAACGATCTAAATTTTCGGCTTACTTTTGTTTACGAATTCAAACCTTTACCGTAAATAAATTGTATTATTCTATTTTTTTAAATGAAAATAATGTCATTATTTGAAAATATACCAAACCATGACGGTTTTGCGGTAATGTTCTCCTAATGTAAAATATCTCTATATTAGTACAAGGCACATGTTTGACTAGTTGATGACTAAGAATTAAGGTGGCTCTATTGCCGTTCTAAATTTAAATATTTCGAAAAATATTATAATAAATAATAATATTTAAATATATTTAAAAAAAATATTATAATTTAAAGGAGAACGATGATATAGATTCTACGAGCAACTTTGGAGGATATTAGTGTGACATAATAATAGTGAATTTAAGAAGTATTAAGTTTTTATTAATAAAATAAAGGGTTGATATATTGAAAGTAACTTCACATTTATATAAAGAGTAAACTAACATAGATATTAAACTAATTAATATAAACATAAAAAAAAATATGATTTAATAAATATATCATTTTTTTAACCGTCATTTTTAAATGAAGCTTATTTAAATCTTAATCAAGATGCATTTAAGCATAACACGATATGCCGACCATGAAATTAATATAGATTGTAGACTTGTTACACTCCGATTAATCTTGTTGATCCGCTTAAGGAAGTCCAAAATTTCAGATAATATCTAAACACCTATCGGTGTGATTATCAAATCAATTTTGAGGCAACAAAAGTTTTTAGTTTTGTACCATTTTTGCTATTTACATATCAATTTGATATCAAAACCACTTTTGCAGTCATATAAAAGGGACACTCCCTTCTGCATCACGCCTCTAGCATCTTGACAAGGATATACTCCCCACAACCTTCAACATTTTGTATGTGGAGAGGCACTCTCATCACATGCTTCTCAAGTTATTCCACAACTTGAACAAGAACTTCACGGCTCCTTCTAAGAAATCCGTTCATGAGGATGCCTCCCTTTGGAAAAGGACAAATGTAATTTTTTGAACACCAACAACAAATTATTCAACGCCAAAATAAGCTTCTTTGGGAGGACACCCAAGTGATACTTGATCTAGCTATAGAACTACAACATCTATATATAAACAAGGTCATGTCTCAATGAACCTCTAGATTGTGTTGGGACCCTAAATTGAAGATACCACACTCTAATGGTGCTTTTGATGGAGATCGGGTCAAGGCCTAGATAAGAAAATTCACCATGTGTCCCTGAAAGCCTCTAGGAGGCGAGTTTCAACTGGACATAACATGGTGACAATGGATCAGATTGACAAACTCTCAACTCCATTGGATTTTTGTCATCGTCATAATGTTGGGGATCCCTCTATCCTCTTGGTCCATGGCCTGCAACTGGTCTTGCTTGACAATTTCAAAAACTAGGGTTTCCCTCCGTGAGATGCATTGCAATTTTTTTCCCTATGGGGTCAACTTGGGAAATACCTCGACCCTAAACTTGTGGCTAGTGTTCCCACATCAAACCTGCTCAAAAAGCCTTGTAGAATACCACGAAACTCGATTCTGCTACTTGGTTGGGATTCTATGCCCCCAGTAGGGATTCACCATGTGCCCTTGAAAGCCACTAGGAGGTGAGTTTCAACTAGCCATAAAATGATGACTGTGGCTCGAATCAAGGAATCGTTGACTCCATTGGATTCATGAAATGATCATAATTCAAGGGGTGCCTCTCTTCGCTTTGTCCATGGTCTACAACTGGTCTTGTTTGACCATTTCAGAAACTAGGGTTTCCCTCGATAAGAGGCATTACAATATTTTTCCCTAAGTGGTCAGCTTGGGAAATAGCTTGACCGTGAACCTGTGGCTAGTGTTACCACATTGAACCTACCCAAACACACTTGCAGGATCTCATGAAACTCAGTTCTATTTCTCGGTTGGGATTTTGTGCCCCTGGCAGGGATTTACCACGTGTCCCTAAAAGCCACTAGGGTACCACTAGGAGGCAAGTTTAAACTAGCCATAAAATGACGACCATGGCTCGGATCGACGAACCATTGAATCTGTTGGATTTTTTATGTCGTTGTAATTCTAGGGGTGTCTCTCTCCTCTTGGTCCATGGCCTGCAGCTAGTCTTGTTTTACAATTTCAGAAACAAGGGTTTCCCTTAGTAAGAGGCATTACAATATTTGCCCCAAGGGGTCAAATTGGGAAATATATCGACCATAAACCTATGTCTAGAGTTTTCATATCAAACCTACCCAAACACACTTGTAGGATCTCACGGAATTCAATTCCACTTCTCGATTCTGATTCTATGCCCTGATAAGGATCCACCATATGTCCTTGAAATCCTCTAGGAGGCAAGTTTCAACTGGCCATAAAATGATGATCATGGCTCAGATCAACGAACCATTGAATCCATTGGATTCATGACATCATCATAATTCCATGGGTGCCTCTCTTGTCATGTACCCACCTACTCACCCAATGCAAGGCAGGAAACATGATGCCAAAATCAGGGCTTTTACATGATCTCAGCCCATTACTAGATTCACAAAAATGATAATAGGGTGTTCAGAGGTAAAACAATCAATTATGCACAGTGGAAACAACATCCACACAATCTTCATACGCATTCAACATGTCAATTTCGGACATTAATAAAAACATTTCAGAAATAAATACATAGACAGGAACACTTATCTTCATTTCAATTGTCCCAAGCAACTAGCTATGTCGCTGCAACGTTCCGCCCAACCATAGGCTCTTCGACAGCTTATACTAAGTCCGTCCGAAGGCCACCCCCGAGCCGGGCATGATTCTCACAAGGACAAAGGGGACATTCACGCTCGCACACAGTCTATTAACCATTTTATTGTAGCCAAGCCAGTCTAACTGGGTTTATCAGGATACACTTGCACAATGGATTCTCATTCCCAATCTCAAGCCAAAACAAGGGATTACCCATCACCCATACCCATCATACTCTTCTTTCTCACATCAAAAACGATTATTGACAGGGTTACACATTTATAACAGAGGTGTTCACAAAACGGGGTCTACATTGGCTCTCCCAACTCATGGATTCACCCAAGCGAACTGTGGAATTTCGATTTCAACCCCAGGGAGCAAAACGATTTCTCTCCACTGGTTAGGGTCCCTTCCAATGGCCTAAACGACCTCCAGGAAGATCCAAAACGTTCTGCTCTCTTCCCCCACTGGTAACCAGCACAAAAACGCCCCTTCCCCGCTAAAAGATGAAGGGAAACACAGAAAAACGAGGGAGGAAAACGCCCAGGCAGCTAGAGCTGCGTGAGAGAGCAAGGCCATGCTGAATAATGGCTTCGGCCGCCATTTCGTGGCTCTATTCTTGCCCAAAAAGACCAACACGTTTTTCCATGAAGGGTGGCTTGCCCATACCCGATTTTGGACAGCCATACCTTCCCATTCCCAAGGCAATAACTTCCCCACCCAACTCTTGGGAGAAATCAATGGTTGGGTACAAAAGTCAACATGGGTAGTTGAGGGTTTGATGGGTTCCCTCATTGACACTTGGCTTGACTCTATTGGCTCAAGGGTTTGAATGTTTTCCCTCCCAATTCCTTGTGAAATCATGCCCCCATCTCTTTGTTGCATTGCATAGCTAGTTGTGGGTATTTTTTATTAAAATGCATATTACATGCTATTTGAATTTCCACTGTGCATTGCTAGCACGCAAACCATATGCATCACGAAATCGATGGCGGGGCCTTGGCCTTGAGCTCCTCACCATGATTTCCTAACAATATTACATCATTTATAGTGTTAATGCCATGGGGCCAAACTGGGGACATTACATCTCTCCTCTTGGTCCATCATGCCCATAGCTGGTCTTGTTTGAAAATTTCAGAAGCTAGGGTTTCCCTCAGTAATATGCATTGCAATTTTTTCCCTAAGGGGCCAACTTGGGAAATACATAGGCCATGAACTTTTGGCTAGCATTCCCACATCGAACCTACCCATACAAAGTTGCAGGATCCCACAAAAATTGGTTCTACTACTCGGTTGGTATTTTATGCCCCTGGCAGGGATTCCCCATGTGTCCTTGAAATCCTCTAGAAGGTGAGTCTCAATTGGCCATAAAATGATGACCCTTGATCAGATTGACAAACCATTGAATCCATTGGATTCGTGACATCATCATAATGCTAGGGGTGCCTCTCGCCTTTTGATCCATGGCCCACGATTGTCTTGTTTGAAAATTTAAGAAACTAGGTTTCCCTTAGTAAGAGGCATTGAAATTTTTTCACTAAGGGACCAACTTGGGTGTTGGAGCTACTCATCATATAGCCATTATGGATATCATGAAACCTTGGTAAAGGATATGATTAGTTGTTGTGCACTCATTGGTGTCTTCCGCCAAGTTAATAGAAAGATTAAATGTTCAAAATTATGTCATATTTTGAGTCGCTAAATGATTTACAACTTTAAATGATGAACTTATAATGACCTTGTCTCTTTCAATTTATTATTTGGAGAAATCTAATTTTGTGATGATAATATTGGGACTTTGATTATATTTTATTTTAAGATCATTTATATTTCTGGATTTGATGCAACATAAATCAACACCATTTGATGCACAACAAATCTCAACATAATTTTACCATGTCTACTTGAAGTTGTTTACCTAAACACAATAGAGGGCACAAAAAAAAATGAAAACCAAAAAGAAGTGTAGTGATATTGCTTAGGGTTTTAAAAGATGGTTTATGAAGAAATGCAGGCTTATGAAGAAATTGATGGATTTACAATTGGATTGTAGTCAAGAACATTGTAAATGTGCATTGTGTGTCAAGCTATGCATTGTTTTCAAGGTGTGTTTTGTGTGACTTTGTGTTGCATGATGTTAATAAGGTGTAGAAATACCATGTACCATAGCTCAAGAAATGCATGGTAGGAAATTTTATTAATTTATAGTTTTATTTCTTCAAAGTTTACAAACTATCTATATTGGTCGAGATTACCATAACCAAGACACTTGTTTTAAAATTTCCAAATCTATGATATGCCTTGCTTACCCTTTTAACAACATTTCTTCTTCACAAGTTATCATAGTAGAGAGGTAGAAAATTAGGGTGGGCCAACTTCTTCAAGTAGATTTATTAATATTTATTAGGGTGGGCCAACTTCTATTAAAGTAGATTTATGTAGATTTATGTGAATATGGAGGACAGTGACTCTCTTTATTTATTTACTTAATTTATTATTTTCCAGTATTTTCAAAATTGAAAGATATATTAAGAAATAGAAATTAATTATTTCCATTAATGAAAATATTATTATAATTTTATTAAATTATAATTTAATATGATTTAGATGTGTCATCTACCTTAATGTTATTAGTAAACAACCATTTGATCTGCAAAGCGGCCAAGCTATGATGAACTAATTCAGCTAATTGTGGAAAAGGTTTGTGTGTGTTCATATTGCTTTATTTCTAATATTAGATCATTATCATATTTTTTATTTCATGTTTCCTTTGTTTACATAACCCTTCTTGGACTAGAGTCTAGTGGCAATAGTTCATCTGAAAGATGAAAGTTTCGTTCATTCTGCGTTGATTTTTATGAAGCCTTTCAACTCTCAGTTGTGGCTACTAATAGCTTCTTTCTTCGTTTCTAGGGGCTTGGTTGTCTAACTTTTGGAGCGCCAAAAGAATCAACCCATCCGAGGGAAGCTAGTTAGCAGCCAATTAGGAAAAATATTAATGTAAGAAATAACTTTGGGCATGCTCTATTTATGCGCCCTAATTGAATAAACAAACATACCAAACTGCTTGGAAAACCTAACAATAGGAATAAATGTTTGTGTGCAGAATCAATTTTTCGATATGGTTACGTAATCAGGGTAAATTAATCTTTTTCTATGCCACAAAAGTTATGTTTAAATTAAAGCAATTAAAAGCTTGTGATGATTGGAATGTTTGAATAATTTGGATATAAGTAGAAGATTCAGGAACCCCTCGAAGGCTTGCATGAAACCATTGAATTTTTTGACACATGTATTGGTTAGTGCTCCATGACTTGTCCCTCTGCCTTCCTGCATCACACAAAAATGAGACGTGTATATCAAAGCTCCTCATGCCTTACATGAAGCTTCTCAGGCTCAAGCACAATGAACAACACCTACAACTCAAGAATCTTCTTAGGATACAATGTTGAATGCATCTTCAAACCACCACACATAACCCTTGTGGGGTATCTCTAGCAAATGTAGAAGGATACATATACCATGATTACGCTACATTGCATGCCTTAAACAAGATGATGATGATGATGATGAATATGGTGATGATGATGATGATGATGATGAATATGGTGATGATGATGACGAAGATGATGATGATCATAATGAATAATATCGTCATCATCATCCGCATCATCATCGTCATAACCATCGCCATCACCCTCTTCATCATCATCATCATCATCATCATCATCATCATCGTAATCATCGTCACCATAATCATCATCATCATCATCATCATCATCGTAATCATCGTCACCATAATCATCATCGTCATCATCTTCATCATCAACATCATATTTGTCATCATCATCATCATCATCATCATCATCATCATCCTCATCATCATCCTCATCATCATCCACAATCTTTGTTGAGATATTGTAACTTCTAAAAATACTATATGTGTACTTTATTATTCCCGAGATGTTTCAGTCCTCCGTGGAGACCCTATTGTATATCCAGAGATGTTTATTACTCCGAGAGAATGTGGTAAATAGGGTTATTAGACCTCGCTTGTGGGGCCGGCCCTGAGTTAGTTGTTTAGGGGTTATTAGACTCTCTTAGGAGAGGTCATCCCAGTTAGGGTGAAAAGTCAGTTAGAAGTCAATGAGTATAAATAGAGGAGGTGTGTTCCTCATTTATCACTCATTCACACACTTGTGATTGGCGCATGGGAGAGGGAGATATATGAAAAGGAGGAGAAGGATCTCATGTTTGGGGATTACATCTTTGTGTTTGTTGATCATCTATATTGAGGAATATTTTCTGGGTTTTCTACTCCATGTGGGTTTCCCAGGATAAATTGTGTCTCTTGTGTTTATGTTGTGCTTGTTGTTCTTTAAGTGATCTTGTATATGCTATTGTTGTGAAATTGAATGTAATACTGATGTTATCCATATTAGCATATTGAATCTTAACATGGTATCATAGCTAGCCTGAAGAAAGGCATTGTATGGCACTTACGGCACTTGTCTCACTTGTTACAATTTGAAACTTAGGGTTTTGTATAGAAAAACCTAGTCATTGTGGCACTTTCGCTATAAATCCATTTTGGCAAATGTTCAGGATATGAAAATTTTACAGGATGAAGATAATATCCCCTTGTACCTTGTGTCCAAAGATCAGCCTCATATTCACTGTACTTTGTGATTTATGATCCGTACAAGTTAGGATTTCAACCTCTTCCAGAATGCAGTCCTAAACAAGTGACCTAGGGAAAAAGGTCATATCTCAGGCGAGGAAGATCCAAATGAAATTATGTAAAAAGTGGAAGTTAGGGCACAAAATTTAGTTTGACATGTCTGCTTTTCAGAGGCCGAAGTTGAAACAGTGACACATGGCACTCCATACAAGTTCGCTATGTTGTTTCATCCCATAAATAGGTCATGTTGCGACACTTGGCATAAATATATCTCAGAGAATCCATGAAAGCTCAGACCTATGGGGTTATAAATATGACAGGTCAGGATACCAAGATTCAAAGTATCAGACCCTGTAGATCCGAAATTTCAGAGATGCACTAGAAACAATACGACACATTTGAAATGGCTCATTGGAGGAAATCTAAGAAGAGGAGGAAGAAGCTCTCACTTAGGGTTTCTCAGTTTTAGGTCTGGAAGGACCTGATACAATGTTGGAGACACCTGATACAACATTGGAAGCTTTGATAATGGATTTGGAATCCATTCATCATAGATTGTTATCGGACAATCTACCAAGAGCGGACTCGAGGCATGATCTCCCTAGCACAACATGATACTAGAACAAATAGAACAGAACATAGACTACTTTCCTAGATCTAGTTAAGGATCAAGTAATTAGATGCCTTAACTCAGGTTTGTATATCTTTCTCCTCGATGTTGTTCCAAGCTCCAAGGTCATTACATCTCAGCTGTACGACCTTTCAAGACATAGAGAACAATACAAGCAAGTAAAACGGATCTAAAATGTAACATATCTAAGTAAACAGTTAAGTAGGTAAACTACACAAAATATCATTAACACAACAATATTTGGTGGAAAGCGTTTATATTACTATATAAATAGGGAAATTACATACAAGAGAATGATTACAACCAAAGCTTAACGTAGCAATCCTTCTCCATCCAAGCCAATGCCAAAGCCTCCAAAGGAAGTATAGGTATCCCAAGAGACCAGTAGAGGTAACCCAAACCAATTTCACCAGCATGCAATTGCTATAGAATTCGTCCCTTTGGGATGGGAGTGAGCTTTACTTATATAGAACTAAGAGGATAAGGTAGGTTGAGATATGGTAGGTAAGAGATAGGGGATCCTTCCAAGAAGTTAGGGAACCGAATTCCAGCTCCCCTATAGGTTAGGGATAGGTATCCACATCATCAAGCTTCGAGAAAGGCCTCAAAGATGCTCCTTTATCCATCTAACTGACCTTGTCGCAGTCTATAATAGGACAACCTCCAACGTCGCAGGTTGCATAAGGACAACCTGCGATGACCCTAGAAAACTCAATAGGAGAAGGTCTGTTGGCGGGAAAAACTACCCTATAGCGAGGAAACGGACATTATCAACTGAAAGAGGATGACAGGTAAGCATACTAACTGTGTTACAGAGATGTTTATGAATGGAAATAGCTTATGGATCTTGAGAACATGCCTTTTTGAATGAAGTTCAATCCTAGCTCTTATTCAATCTTGTGCTCGATCCTCAAGTCAACCTCCCGTTCGATAAACCTGCAATACAAGTACCTTTCTCAGCGTATCTTGGATAATATATAATGATGAAATGGAAAAAGAAATTTAAAAATCAAATATTAACCAAAACAGATCCAAACAAGTACATAACTCAATGAACACCTGGTTTGGGACAAGAAAAATGCTTCAACCTTTTATTGTCAAATGCAAATTGATGATACAAAGTATACCTGACTTTGCAGCATGCTCCTGCAACTTGATCCTGGGCTCTTTCTCTTCTCTGGCTTGGAAAACTTCCAGCATAACCTCCTTCAACACAAGCTTCTCTTTAAGAGTTTCTTAATATCATTCATGCCTAACCCCTCTCTTCATTCCTCCTTGTATTTATAGGACAAGGGAAATAGTTCAAGTCGAGATATGGTTATGGAGGAAGTTGGGGCAGTTGGGAAACCAACTGCAACTAATCCTCTTCATGAAATTAATTATTTTTTAATTATCTTTTGAGGTGTACGCTACTATTTCACAGTGGAGTAGTTCCCAGGGCACCACTATAGTGTTTTAAAACTAACGCTCATGACATTTTAAAGTTGAACGCTACTCTACTGAAGAGCAGTAGCCCCGATGAGGTTTGAGCACTACAATTGAACACTAAAGTAGGGTACAGGCGCTAGTCTATTGAGGTAGAGTAGCGCTCATGTCTCAAAATGACATTTTTTAGGGTTTTTCAAGCTTGCAAGGAGGTGGAGTAGGTCAAGGTCTCATCTAAGGTCAACATGCTCCTCCATCCAAGTTGTCCTTTTGTGTGATCAACAGCTCGAGGTGATCATGGATGGAGAGGTGCAGATTTGACCTATAACAGATGCCCCCTAATGTGTGAGGTCAGAGGGAAACGATGGCCGAAATACATTATAGTCCAAAGCTAGAGGAGGAGTAAGGAACCGTGGAAACAAGTCACAAGAACACCTGAAACAAAGATCAAGGTCAGCGAGCAATTACATTCTTGACATCATACAGATGTGTAATATGGTACATCATGATCTCTGATACATAACAAGGAGATGTATATATAGCATGGCCACTTAGAATACAAGTGTGGATCCATGTCAAACTGAAAGATCATAGCCATAACAACAAACTGGATCTATGTCTCATGGAGAGCAGAATATAAGTGAGGCTCAGTCTTGCACAACTTGGGTGATAACATAATGTGGTGATGTCATCAAACAGCCCAAGGTCTTCATCCAAAAACAACTCAAGGTACAAACCCTAACCATGTGAATAGATGAGCTGACAGTCGAACATGGGCGGTATTGTTTGATTACCAGTCATTGATGTATACCGTTAACAAACGAGAGGACTTCCACCGATAATGATGATGGGGCCGAAGGTACTTAGTACGATCCGACAAGTGTGAATAAATGGACTTGGAGTCGAACACTTGAGGATCCTGTCGAATAAGAGACATTGGTGCATTCTCATAATTCAACAGCGAGGAAAATTTCCATTGGTGACTGCAATCTCCAAGGTACTAACCGAAACTCTAAACTTCACTCCCAGAGAAAGATGAGCTGATGTCGATGGGAAGAAGTCCGTTGGAAGGGAGGCCTTAAGGCATCCTCCATCATCCAACTCGAGGAACACTCAACTGGTGTGAGCTGATATGGAGTAATATGTAACAAGACTTACACTAGGATGGCCAACACATGAGGTCAAGGTAAACTGCAGAATGGCCGACATAGGGTATATCCTTGAACAGTGAGCACGACACAAAATGACTCAGGCAGTTTCTGACATAATGGGGCAAATGATAAGCCTGAAATGTAGGAGACATTATCAGACCATCCATATGGTTGGAAGAATAACCAACAGGGGGAGTAAACAACTCGGAGATCAAGTTCACCCTGAGGTAAAAAACTAAACCCAACCGACATGATAGACTCAAGTAGGTGCTATGTTCAAGGATAGTACTAACTAAACTGCCTTTGACATTGAAGGTATAACACATTTTTCCCATCCCTTATTCTTTTTAGATAAAAGAATACGTTTCTTGTTGATTTAATGAGTCCAAGAAAGAATGAAAATTCAATAGATCCAACCATGTAAAAAGTTTAATGATCCAATGGGAGAAGACTCATGACCTTCTTCATTGTTTACAGAGTTCGAAGAAGAGATAGAAGATTACTCTATTTTACTGATCTCTGGATTTTAATATCAAGCCGATATCTATTCTTGCTCGCCGGTGTTTTCAATTTTAAGGAGTCTGAAAAACTTATATAATAACTCCATATATCTACTCGTGGATATTAGTATCGAGCCCAAGCAAATTAATGCTCGCCGGTGTTTTCTTGTTTATAGAGTCTGAAAAACTTAAATAATCCTCTTTACACCTATCCGTGGATTTTATATTGAGCCCGGATTGGTCTGTGCTTGGCGGTGTTTTCTTGTTTCTAGAGTTGAAAAACTTAAACAGTCCTCTACTTACCCTCTCGTGGATTTCACATCGAACCCGAGTAGGTGAATGCTCGCTTGGTGTTTTCATGTTTAGAGAGCCTGAAAACCCTAAAGAAAGGATCCAAAAGGTCATTTTTCATGCAGTTAGTCTCCTCCCCCGAAAAATTATAAAACAATGGAAGAAGAACTCTTCTAGCGCATACAGAAGTATACCTAGAGTATACCTTTTCCGTAGTTAATCCACCTAGGCTCGGAAAAGGGGTAATTCTATACCTGAGTGGATGAGCCTTCGATTACTTTAACTAGCTCAAAGAGGAGAAGCTTGCTCGGCAATCTTGTTTAGGTTTAAATAGTCCAAACAAGACCTTAAAATGACTTAAAGGTCAGCTTCTGGGATCACAGCTTCGTAACCTGCCAAAACTAGGTCTTCAACAGAATATTAGAAATTCACGACAAAAATCTCGAATGATATATGAATTTAAACTATCAACTAGTTAATGACGTCTAACATCGAGAAATTTATTCTTAGGAGATCAATCCTACAAAAATTCAATGAAAAAATGAGAACAGGATGAGTGAAATTACTATTGCACCATGTGTATGTATTGATTGATTAATTAGGTCATTTTAGTAAAATTTGAAACTATAGGGAATTTAACAATGGTGGGTAAAAATTAAAATCCGACATCATTCAAGGAGAGCATGAGGATATAAAGGCGATTGTCCAATTAGTTGAAGAAAATTTTAGGGCAGTTTAACTGCATATCTAGTCAAGGATTTGGCAGAGCATGCTGAAAAAGTGAAGAATATTGTCATATCAGTAAAGGATAGGTATAATCATTTTTGGCGTAGTGGAAACCACTGCACGTACAGTAGTAAAGTGGCTCCAGACGAGCCACATCTGAGTGTTGGGGGCCTATTGGGATTCAAATTTTTTGGTGTGGTTAATAGAGTTTTACAACTAGTTTTGGTGTACACAGAGACATGAAGAAGTGATCTGCAAACAGAGGGTCGACTCCGATGTAGCGGTCGAGGAATAAGGAATAAGGGGCATTTGAAGTCATCAACAACGGATTAATTTGGGAGCAGTTACTATTTTTTGTCCACTTACATTGATGAGTCCAAGTAGTGGGAGTGGGAGGGATGTGAATAAGTCCTATATATATATAATGGGTTGGTTAGATTTTGGTTGAATGCTTAGTATTTGAGTATGAATACTGAAGGAAGTTTGTTTCGGGGTATGAAGAAATATTGTTGTAATGATTTTTCATGAGTGAGTTGCAAAAAGTGGAGGTGATATGCAAGCTTAGTGTGCATATCTAATGTTATGAGAAAATGAAGTATGCAGGTTGTGTGTGTAGGCATGAAGTGCTAAATTTGTTGTGACGAAGGATAATTTTAAGAACCCCCCTCAAATTTATATGTATAATAAATGGGTGAATCTCCTTGACATATAGGAAAATTTGAAGGCTATTTTATCAATAATATAATATGTATATATAATTGTTTGGATAATCCTTCATTGTATTATAGAATCTTGTAAAAGCTTGGTGAATCTTTCACTAAATTATAAGAGATTGGAAAATATTTCACTGAATTAAAAAATATAATTTGTAAAAACTTGACAAATCTTTCATTGAATTATAAAACCTTGTAACGTCTTGGTGAATCTTTTTCTAGGAAGACTCGAATTTTGATTTTGCAGATTACTAAGGTAGTGCAATAGAAGAGCATATACCAAAGCTCAACTTTAGACTCTCTCAACTCTTAGACTCTTGAATGAACAAATGCATGAATGAGGAGAGGAGGGATTTATTTATACATTTCACAAGCAATATTCAATCACTCACGACTAAAGGTGTTGGTGAAACACAAATGCACTAACTAGATTCAGGGAAAGTGGGAACTCCACATTTTATGTTGTCCCTTAATGGTCCAAAGGACATGTGAGGACCCAAATCTTGATAATTCGAAAAACTTATATATTTGAACACTTTACACTGTGGAGTGATTATGGCACCCATGAACCATTATTACAACGTGGATTCTTATCGAGACCCACAACCTTAATATAGTGTATGAATTCCCAACTAGCTTATTTTCCAAACCTCCCATTTTTAAGCTACCCTCTAAGAAAAAAATAACCCGCCTATCTATTTATAGATACAAAATCCACTTTTTCCTTTCTTTTGTTGACAATCAAAATATGAATTATGTCATTTGGTTTAGATTGTTTAGAGTTAATTAGAAATTTGCAAGGGTTATTATAAATAAGAACATACTCTAATAGGAATAGAAAGGACATTAATGCATCATCACACATATCATTAGAAGTACTCCATTAATGACTACTTTTTCTCAGATAAATTGAGGTGGTGTTTGTATCCATGCCTTGAAATTTTCAAAAGCATGCAAAATGTTGTAGAAATGGTTTAGCATTGTCATTTAATGCAAAAGAGAAGGTATCAAATGGCATAATGTCTACATCTCAGGTCAAACATGCATTTTACAGATTATATATAATCATGATGGAAATGAAGTATCATGTTCCAACTATCATATATTCATCGCACATAGATAGATCCATTTATGGATGATGATATCAATTACACATCAAAATAAATCACCAAAAAACATTTTACTTCCAAATTACCCTTACAAAAAACAAAATATTGTAAAACAAATACCAAACTCAACAAATTTATATTACAAATAAAATTGACGAACTTGGCAATACACATAAAAAATCTACTAGTCATGAGCTTCTCAATACAAATAAAAGTATCTACCATAACACTTTGGACAACTCTATAGGGAAACAGTGCCAAAATAATTACCATTCCACTATAGCCCCACCATTTTATTCAGTGTGCATTCATTTATATTACAAATGTCCCAAACATCAATAATAACAGACAAAAAATATGAACATACACACTCTCATTAATGCCCGAGATCCAGTATCAAGTATAGATCAAGATCCTAATAAAAGCATATTTTAAACAACTGGGTCAAATTTATCTTGAATATATAAAAACCATGTGGCATCTCTCCATCAAGAGTAGCAACCACTGACAACGTATAAATGTCATTTGATGGTTTAAACATGACAAGGCATAAAATAAATCATAACTTCTAATCTCTATAACACTTTCACGAAGCTAATAATCCTAGGACAAATAAAAACCCTTAAAACACTGAATGAGCCCTAAGAATCAAGAGCACCCTAGAATTCAACAGGCCTTAAAAAGAATCCATGATAAAAGGCATTATAAAATGAAAATTTACAATATAATAATCTATTAGCCGCGGATAAAAAGCATGATAAAAGAATACCACATTAATTATTGGATAAAAAACATGATACAAGTTTGTATTCTATGATAAATTGCATGTGTTGTATGACCCTTCAAGACTTGAGCTTTCGACAATTGAGATGTTGCATGACGATTAAAATGTTGAGAAAACTAAGAATGAAAAATGGAATCACATAAACCAGAACCTTCACCTTGCAAGAGAAATCCAATGTGGGTGAACCATGACTCACTAAGGCCATTATTTAGGATGATCCATACCTTCTTCTCTAAATCTCATTATCCCCACTTTAATGTCAGATATCCCCTTGGGAAGTCATGTGATTTTGCTTCAGTATTAATATTGGGTTTGGATTCCTATAGTATTTATTCAGAGACTAAGTCTTAGGTTTTTACTCCAATGATATTCAAGGCGCAATTACCCATACCGACTACTTAAACCTTGTAAATATTCCAATATCCCCACTTTCAAGTCAAGGATATACTCAAGAGCTCATGTGTGGTTTATCAAGGTATAATTTTTAAAGCTAGATGCTTAAAATCATCCTTAAGGGAATAAGACCTAGATTTCCTCCCTCAACAATGTCTAGGTTCAAATACCGGTCATTCATCACAAAAAACAAGTTTTCTGGAGATATTTGGGAGATCTTAGAGAAAGAGATATGAACCATAGAAGTAGTGTAGTAGGCGACTTCAATGCTACAGATTATGCTTATGAAAGGAGAGGAGGTTCGAAGGCCAGAGATCCATTTGGAGATAAATTTGAGGAGATGCAAGCTACATCGAACCTCATGGATGTCAAACCAAGGAGAGGAGTCTACACTTGGTCAAATAGAAGAATCGGCCCAAGACACATTGCATCCAGGCTGGATCATTTCTTGGTAAGCAACTTCTTCATGATACAATATTTTTGGGTAGTGCTTTGAAAATAATAGCTAGGAATTTTAATGACACTTTGTCTGTATTTCTAAATAAAGGCTTCTGGGGGTGAAACAAATGCTAGAAAGTGTTGTATTTTTAGATGGAATTGCTCACCGCAGCTCAATTATGAAATTTTGAGGACACTTGGGCTTAGAGTAAGTGGAAAATGGACCTATTTTAAATATATGGGGACTCCCATATTCCTCAAGAGGAACAAGACAGACCACTGGGGTGTGATTTTCCAAAAAATAAAATGTTGAATTCAGTCATGGAGAGTTAGATGGATGAATTTAGTAGGGAAGATCACTTTAATTAAATATGTTCTATCTTCTATGCCTATATTTCTCAGCTCCATGCTTCATGCTCTAGTTGGAGTTATGAATAGCCTTAGCAAGGAAATAAAAAACTTTCTTTGGTAGGGGACAAGGATGGGGACAAAATATTCCACTTAGTTAATTAGGAAACTATTCAGAATGAAAAGAAGAAAGGAGGACTAGCTATTAGGGAGGCAAGACTGATGAACATAGCAATGGGGGCCAAGATCTTGTGGATATTCTCTACAGGTAGAAAGGGATGGTGGAAAAAAAGTGATGCGAGAAAAGTACATGAAGAGAAATAGGCTTCAATGCCTAGACAAAGAACTCCATGGGAAGGGATCAAGGATCTGGGAATTGTGCAAGGATGATTCAAAGTTACTTGGAGACTGTCTTTATTGGCTACCTGGAAATGGAAGGAAAATCGACATCTGGGATGATAAGATCCTAGATCACCCCCCTTAAAGGGTAAAGAAGAACTGAAAGTAATAAAGGATTGGTTAATGAGGGAAGGAATAACAAAGCTCTATGATCTTTCTATTTGGGAAGAAGACGAGGTTTGAAAAGAGTGGAAAAAGCTTGAGACTCATGCTCATATGAGAGAGGAATTCAAAGCTCTTCTTTTCAAATTGAGAGGTAAAGCCCCTACAATGAAAAGAGATAAGGACACCAGAGGATGCAGGTCAAAATAAAAGTATAATGTGAAAGATGGCTACAGAATCCTGATGCATGAGATCCCCTCTCTCCCTCCATCATGTGTTGGGAAATTTTTTTGGAAGCCTAACTGTCCTCCTAAAGTCAATGCCCTTTCATGGCTACTAGCCCATAAAAAATCACCACTATAGAAAATTTAAGGAAAAAAAGGATTTAGGGTACCAATAGATGCGTCCTACGTAAGATCAAAGAGGAATCTGTAAGCCACCTATTCATGATTTGCCCCTTCACCAAGAAGGTGTGGGAGATATCCATTAAGGACCTGGGAGTAAATATTAACCTCCTTAATCAATTCATTGGTTTCTTTAGAGGATGGAATCAGATCTATAAGGAATATGTCTCTGATAAAAAATCCCTGCTAAACTTATGGAGCGTTATTCCCAAATACATCAATTGGAAAATTTGGCTATTGAGAAACACAGAAATATTTGAGGGGATTGTTGCATCACCTAGAAGAACTTCTCTAAAAGAAAAACTCCAAATGAAGAAATTCCTTTGGATGCAGGGATGGACAATAAAAAATTCAAGTAGAGTTTTCACCTTCTGAGCTATAGTGGTCCAAGTAATACATCGACATTAGCTCCCTTCAATCCAAATTTACTTCTAAGAAGCTTTGTTGGTCTATTGATCTCCCCTTATCAATTTTCAGTGTTGGAGGAATATTCAAAATAAGATGGCTCTATTTTTTTGATGGTGCCTCAAAAGCCAACCTAGGGGAGGCAAGTGCGGAATGTAACGCCCCATATTTTGATTAAACATATTTATCAATTAGACATATTGCACTTTATTTTCTTATTATATTTTGGACTCGGTTCGACCGAGTAAACATTATTTACGACATGATGGACCTGAGTATATGTTGTTACTATGTTTTGGCACCATGATTATGATGTTGCTATGTTTATGCGGTTACTAGGTTGTGATTATCATGAGATTCCTTTCTTTTATGATGACAGTATATGTTTAAATGTTTTCATTTATTAAATGTGACATATATGATGTGGTATGTGGATACCATATTATGATGTGATCGATTGGATTAATATATGTCATGTGTACCCGTGATGAATTAAATTGTTACATGAAATGATGATGGTGATGATGTGGGTCAATTGATGATCAAGTGTAAATGCTTGTTATAAATGTGTATTTTGTGAAATACTAACCCACGGGACATAGGAGCTATGTGATAGCTGGGTACTTGATACGATATGTGGAATAAGAACTCATTTATGCAGTAAATATTAGCAGCCGAAATTGACAATACGATGACACAAGCTGATAACCTTGATAGCAGCAAAGTATGATTTGATAAGGGTATAGACCCAGTATGTTGAGAGGGATGGAGTATTTCCCACCCTATGTTTCTATGATACCTGAGGTCGTGGGAGGGCCATGCTGAGACACACTCCCCAAGTTGTTGTGATGGCGATGGTCAGATGCCTGCTAGGAGAGGTTAGGTCCGTTGTTTAACCGATGCTATTACTCTCAAGTTTATATGTGGTCAGGTCGGTGAAGCTGACATCCACTTCTTTACCAGCAGAGGAAGGATAGGGAGGATGCATACATAGGTTAGGATGGGAAAATATTGTTAGTTACTACTATTGAGGGTTGGGGATTCCATGATACCAAGTTAGTGGTAGAACGTACCAATCTTTGTATTGACTGGTTAAGTTAATAAGAACATAAAGATAAGGATGTGAAATCATAAAAGGGATTAACTGATAAATAACCGAGAATGTTAAAGTAATTATATATATATATATATATATATATATATATATATATATATATATATGCTTGCTCTTCCTGCATAGGGGGGTTATTATTGTTAAATAGTAAGTATGCATAGGCGGGATGGTGTCTGTTTATAATGCATATCCGACCTGTGCATACGCTGGCCACGCATGCACACCTTGGACATGTATGATAGTATACGAGTAAACCATACTTGTCACGCTTGAATAGTGGTATAAATGTCATGTATAACTCAGTTAAGGATATATTAATCATCTTAGGTAATGAATGGTTAAGTTGTTAATGTGTAAAATAAGTGAATTAGTCATTGTATGAAAACATGGTAATAACCAATTAAGATACGTGTCGTCAATGTGAAGTGTCGTATATGAACATTAACATCGGAGAATTGTATGGTTTAATTGTTAGCCATGATTAATAAACCCATTAAGGGTAACTTGTTTATTAAGACAAAGGTACTATGTCGATAAGGAGTTACTTATCAATTAAACAAATAAATGTTGATGTTATTATTCACCATTAATAATTATTATTATTGTTGTTGTTATTATTATTATTATTATACTAATATTAATAATAATAATAGTCCAACCATTACCAAAGATTGTAAGTGAATGATTTGAATTGTTTAAATAGTAAGTTGTTAAATTATGAAAAGGGGATTGAGCGAACATTGTTTAAGAAAAGAAAAGGAGGCATTAAATATTAAATGTACCAAGGAAATTAAGATAAGACTCTTTAAATGTTATATTGTAAAATTATTGACATGAGAGACAACAGAACGAATTTGGATTATATAATTTAAAACAAACTACCACTTCGAATTTTGAAAGGCCAATAACATAAATATTAAATTAATATTTTATTTAACTTGTTTAATATTGTAGACCATGAGTGGACGGGTAATTAACCCACCGCCTCATAAGGAACCGATTCAACTTACCAAGAAATTTATAATAAATGTGCAATCAACCCACCTAAAAAAATTTATTAACATGAAGAAGATTGGATTGTTTGGGGAAACGGACAATTAATAAAATAATATTTTATTGTAACTTGTAAGAATAAACAAGTAAATGAGTAAATGTTTTAGGGGTTTCAAGGGAATGGACAAGAGCAGTGGAGTAAGCCGGAAGGCTTATTGAGGAGGAAATGGTATATAGGTAAGAACTTACGGGTTAGAAGGGGATTGGTTCTTTTGGAGTGAACTATGTGAGGAATTGGATTTTGGAAGTGAATTATTCCGAGGAGGTTGGGAACTCGAGGCTTGGAGGAGGGGGAGAACTCCAAGGTGGAGGTTGGAAACTCACGAGAGATTTTTTTTATTGATCTAGGGAAGAAGTTTTTGTCGGGTTATTGGTTGTGGGCTCAGGGGATAGGAAATCCGTTGATTTCCTAGGGCCAACAAGATAATAGTTGGTCGGTAGGGTGGCTTGTCATTTTCGGTTGCTAAGTGGATCTACAAAATCTATAAAAATCCTACTACAATCTACAGAAAACCAAGTATTCTACATTCTACTTAATTAAATCTGTCAATTACAGTACTGAAAAATTGAAAGGAAAATGCTTATTTTTATTTTTAATGCTATTAGTAATATCAAATAAATGCAAATGTTTGAATATTTCAATGAAAACCTTAGAAATTTCTTAGATATGAATGATAAAGAGATTTTGTAGAACATATAAACATTTAAATTTCTCTAAATTTTTATATATTGAACCTAGCTCAATTGAGCCATAGTACATAAGTTGATTAGATATAGACTTGTTGGGTGCCAGAAATGGCCCTTTTTTGCTGACTTTTATTGAAACCCTTTTCCCCTGTTTTCCCCTATTATTTGTAACCAAGTCATTATCTTTCCCAAGGAAAAGCATGGATTCGAACATGTATAATTCATTATTTCTTTGTTATATTAATGCTTAATATGGCATGTGTTTATGGATTTTATTCCTAATTGTGCTGACTTGTGATGGATTGATGAGAAGTGATTTGAGACCATAAGGAATTCAGGTATATCATCTTGTTGATACACGTGAATGAAGAATTACTTGGAGATAGTTGCACATCTTCAGGGCTCGGTTCAAGTTGTTGCTAAAAAAACTCAAGTTATCCTCCCACGCGACCAACTGAAACTCGTTTGGCGTTGGATCAGTTTGAGCTGTGACAACGTAAATGATTATGAGACATATTTCATCTCCATGTAATAATTATTGTAACTGTTTCTATTTCTGAATTGTAGATTCGACAGCCTGAAGGTCTTCGATCTTCATGGCTTCACAAATTAAGAGGACCTGAACTATCTTGTCTAAGTATTTATAGGGAGACGAGATCGTTCAAAAGGTTAGGCTTATTTTGGAAAGAATTTGTAATTGGAGTGAAGAACGTTGTAATTGGATTTCATTATATCAATGAAAGAAGCAGTATTTTCCTAATTCATTATGTACTGAGTTCTGGTAACCTTTAGTGGCATCCTTGTTAGAAGGCAAGGGCCCACCTTCTCATAGATTTGTCGAGTTAAGTAGTCATTTATTTACTTTGCCTGATTTGGTGTGGAATTGCAATTAGATTTACTTTTGATTTTCTGCAACAGTTTGATTATTAGGCTCATGAATCCTTAATCATAATTTCACTTGGTTTGCTGAATGGTGTGAGCATTAAGTATAGGATTTCCTTTTCATAGTTGATTGCTTAAACAATCGACTGAGTAGTGTATAGTTTCTTTCTACAAGTGTGTTATTATTTCTGTTGTTACAGTTGCGCTCGGCTCCTGCATATTACTGTTGTTTAATCCCTTTCATGAATTGCTGAAACAAGTAGATCACATATAGAATTACAGAGTAGAAGAAGGACGGATTTCTTTTATGGTTGAATATTGCAATTGTGGTTTGAATCTCGCTGATCTTTTAGGATTTAACTTCTTGCAAAAGCAATTTAGATAATTTATTCTTGAAGCAGTTAATCCCAAAATTGATACCATAGAAGGAATGTGAACTCTCTTAATCTTTAATAGCCAAATTAGTGATTGAAGTTGGATTGAGCAGTAAGCAGAGCATAGACTTAGCAATTAGGTAGATTGGGTGACTTCCAATTGGTTCATCAGTTACTGAAATGTTTATGCATATATTTTTCATGATTACCTTTGAAATAACCAGACTTCCCCGGGTTGACAATTTATATTGAACACTCCGTTTATTAACTTCAATTAATAGGCAATTATAGTGACCAACAAGACTTAGTGCCCCTACAGGAAGGAGCACTACACAAGAGGGGTTATCTTCGACCCATGAGGAAAAGTGATCATTTCCCATGCTTGGTGTTTGGTGAACACACAATCAAGCTAAGTGGAAATCTCTAATGCATAAAATAGAAGTTATTGCAGAGTTAAACATTGGAGACTTCCAAGTTTTTGGTGATTCTAAGATAGTTATTCAAAAAATGAAGGACATCCAAATTGGCAAAGAAAAAGAGATTGGGATATTTTAGAAAAGAATCTTGGCCTTCATTGAGGATATATTAAGAGTGCAACTCTTCCATGTCAAACGTCAGAATAACAAGGTAGTTGATTGTTTGGTCAACAAATGATCAAGGCTGAAGGAAGGTGATATTAGTATTAACAACTCTATCCCCCTCACAAAATGGATTTCTTGTTTTCATGTTTAAAATGTTGGCCCATTTGATCCGCTTGCCCTGTCATAAATAACTAATAATATAAAATATTTACTGTTTGAATATTCTACAACATTTGCATTACAAACAAGCCATAGTCATTGATTCGAATTTTCAGGTACATAATCATTCAATCTTATGGAATGACAAATCATATATAAATACATTACAGACTTCTTATTCGTATATGGAAATACTACTTACTGTAAACATTAAACTATAAACATCCACCGCCAAATACCAAAAGAACACATCCTGAAAATTGATACATAAGATAATACTAGTACCACTTAGATATCACGTACATTGTATTGTTAGATATCATATTGTGAGTTGGCAGTCAATAACAACTTAGATATCACGTACATTCTATTGTTAGATATCATATTGTGAGTTGGCAGTCAATAACAAAGTTGGCAGTCAATATCAAAGTTCTCGCTCTCGTTCATGTGAATACTGACTATTGTGAGATCACGATATCTTGATTCATACGCCAAAGTTTGTTTGTAATTCATACTTGGAGTCAATATTACATTATCTTAGTTTTTTCTTTTTTTCTAACAAAAAAAAGTTTCTTGCTATTCATTAGGGTGAATCAAAGAAACTTACACTAATATCTATCAAGAGGATAGAATCTTTGTATATAGACTATACCATCTTTTACAATAAATCCATTAACACTTGTTGCTATTTAATATTATACCACTCAAACCATTGCTGCTAATTACATCATAAAAATAACACTGATACAGAGGAAATCTAAACCGATAAGCCTCTAAAACTTGAACTTCTATTTTACAAAAATGGTAATAATGTCTTGTCAAAATTAATAAAGACGAACATAAAACAATTCCCCGAGATGGTGATCAGTAAAAAGGGTAACCTGTAGGATACCTTCTGCCATATGTAATCCCTTCTTAGACAATATATCAACTCTATGATTGAAAGAACGAGAGATATGCTGTATAGAGTAATCGTGAAATTGTTCCAGCATAAAGGTTATTCACCGTTTCCAGTGATGTAGAGAAGTCACATTCAAGAGATTCTTGCCCACTACCCATCCAATATTCACTATGGAATCACTAAGAATCTGAAGTGTGGTTAAATCCTTAGTTCAGACAAAGGATATGAGAGTCCACAAAGCCAAGAGTTCTGCTCTTGTATTAATACCCAAACCCCCATCAAAAGAAAGTTCATAATAATTATTTTCATAAATTATCAATAAACCCCCAATGTCACATTTACCTTCCTGTGCAGCACCATCGAAGTAACCATATGAATTCGAGTTTATCAAATTTGACACTCTCATAACAATATTTTTCAAACTGATTTTTTTAGGCAAAATCTGAAACAATGCTTTGTTATATTAATGTTCAATGCCATCAAACAAAATGTGATTCTGCCACAGATACCCCAAATAAAATATAACGGAAGAAAGATGTATGTCTTGTGCCTTTGATCACATTATCTTAATTCAAATAAAATATAACGGAAGAAAGATGTATGTCTTGTGTGAGATAACAATATTGACCAAAGTTTGCTACTATTAGTTTAATATATTATAACCCCGTCGCGAAGTAAGCGAAAATAATACAATCGGTTTCTGGAGTATATCCTTCTGTTTCCAGCAGCGCACTGGCCGAACACCACCGACAAGGGGCAATATTTTCACCGACGAGGTGGAATATTTTTGTCATGTTTCACTACATTGGAGGTCCTCCAATATTTACACCGATCTAAATTTTCGGCTTACTTTTGTTTACGAATTCAAACCTCTACCGTGAATAAATTGTATTATTCTATTTTTTTAAATGAATATAATGTGATTATTTGAAAATATACCAAACCATGACGGTTTTGCGGTAATGTTCTCCTAATGTAAAATATCTCTATATTAGTACAAGGCACATGTTTGAATAGTTGATGACTAAGAATTAAGGTGGCTCTATTGCCGTTCTAGATTTAAATATTTTGAAAAATATTATAATAAATAATAATATTTAAATATATTTACAAAAATATATTATAATTTAAAGGAGAACGATGATATATTTAAGGAGAACGATGATATAGATTCTACGAGCAACTTTGGAGGATATTAGTGTGACATAATAATAGTGAATTTAAGAAGTATTACGTTTTTATTAATAAAATAAAGGGTTGATATATTGAAAGTAACTTCACATTTATATAAAGAGTAAACTAACATAGATATTAAACTAATTAATATAAACATAAAAAAAATATGATTTAATAAATATATCATTTTTTTAACCGTCATTTTTAAATGAAGCTTATTTAAATCTTAATCAAGATGCATTTAAGCATAACACGATATGCCGACCATGAAATTAATATAGATTGTAGATTTGTTACACTCCGATTAATCTTGTTGATCCGCTTAAGGAAGTCCAAAATTTCAGATAATATCTAAACACCTATCGGTGTGATTATCAAATCAATTTTGAGGCAACAAAAGTTTTTAGTTTTGTACCATTTTTGCTATTTCCATATCAATTTGGTATCAAAACCACTTTTGCAGTCATATAAAAGGGACACTCCCTTCTGCATCACGCCTCTAGCATCTTGACAAGGATATACTCCCCACAACCTTCAACATTTTGTATGTGGAGAGGCACTCTCATCACATGCTTCTCAAGTTCCACAACTTGAACAAGAACTTCACGGCTCCTTCTAAGAAATCCGTTCATGAGGATGCCTCCCTTTGGAAAAGGACAAATGTAATTTTTTGAACACCAACAACAAATTATTCAATGCCAAAATAAGCTTCTTTGGGAGGACACCCAAGTGATACTTGATCTAGCTATAGAACTACAACATCTATATATAAACAAGGTCATGTCTCAATGAACCTCTAGATTGTGTTGGGACCCTAAATTGAAGATACCACACTCTAATGGTGCTTTTGATGGAGATCGGGTCAAGGCCTAGATAAGAAAATTCACCATGTGTCCCTGAAAGCCTCTAGGAGGCGAGTTTCAACTGGACATAAAATGGTGACAATGGATTAGATTGACAAACTCTCAACTCCATTGGATTTTTGTCATCGTCATAATGTTAGGGATCCCTCTATCCTCTTGGTCCATGGCCTGCAGCTGGTCTTGCTTGACAATTTAAAAAACTAGGGTTTCCCTCCATGAGATGCATTGCAATTTTTTTCCCTATGGGGTCAACTTGGGAAATACCTCGACCCTAAACTTGTGGCTAGTGTTCCCACATCAAACCTGCTCAAAAAGCCTTGTAGAATACCACGAAACTCGATTCTGCTACTTGGTTGGGATTCTATGCCCCCAGCAGGGATTCACCATGTGCCCTTGAAAGCCACTAGGAGGTGAGTTTCAACTAGCCATAAAATGATGACTGTGGCTCAGATCAAGGAATCGTTGACTCCATTGGATTCATGAAATGATCATAATTCAAGGGGTGCCTCTCTTCGCTTTGTCCATGGTCTGCAACTGGTCTTGTTTGACCATTTCAAAAACTAGGGTTTCCCTCGATAAGAGGCATTACAATATTTTTCCCTAAGTGGTCAACTTGGGAAATAGCTGGACCACGAACCTGTGGCTAGTGTTACCACATTGAACCTACCCAAACACACTTGCAGGATCTCACGAAACTCAATTCTATTTCTCGGTTGGGATTTTGTGCCCCTGGCAGGGATTTACCACGTGTCCCTAAAAGCCACTAGGGTACCACTAGGAGGCAAGTTTAAACTAGCCATAAAATGACGACCATGGCTCGGATCGACGAACCATTGAATCCGTTGGATTTTTTATGTCGTTGTAATTCGAGGGGTGTCTCTCTCCTCTTGGTCCATGGCCTACAACTAGTCTTGTTTTACAATTTCAGAAACAAGGGTTTCCCTTAGTAAGAGGCATTACAATATTTGCCCCAAGGGGTCAAATTGGGAAATATCTCGACCATAAACTTGTGTCTAGAGTTTTCATAGCAAACCTACCCAAACACACTTGTAGGATCTCACGGAATTCAATTCCACTTCTTGGTTCTAATTCTATGCCCTGACAAGGATCCACCATATGTCCTTGAAATCCTCTAGGAGGCAAGTTTCAACTGGCCATAAAATGATGATCATGGCTCAGATAAATGAACCATTGAATCCATTGGATTCATGACATCATCATAATTCCATGGGTGACTCTCTCCTCTTGGTCCATCATGCCCATAGCTGGTCTTGTTTGAAAATTTCAAAAACTAGGGTTTCCCTCAGTAATATGCATTGCAATTTTTTCCCTAAGGGTCCAACTTGGGAAATACATAGACCATGAACTTTTGGCTAGCATTCCCACATTGAACCTGCCCATACAAAGTTGCAAGATCCCACAAAACTTGGTTCTACTACTCGGTTGGTATTTTATGCCCCTGGCAGGGATTCACCATGAGTCCTTGAAATCCTCTAGAAGGTGAGTCTCAATTGGCCATAAAATGATGACCCTTGCTCAGATTGACAAACCATTGAATCCATTGGATTCTTGACATCATCATAATGCTAGTGGTGCCTCTCGCCTTTCAATCCATGGTCCACGATTGTCTTGTTTGAAAATTTAAGAAACTAGGTTTCCCTTAGTAAGAGGCATTGAAATTTTTTCACTAAGGGGCCAACTTGGGTGTTGGAGCTACTCATCATATAGCCATTATGGATATCATGAAACCCTGGTAAAGGATATGATTAGTTGTTGTGCACTCTTTGGTGTCTTCCGCCAAGTTAATAGAAAGATTAAATGTTCAAAATTATGTCATATTTTGAGTCGCTAAATGATTTACAACTTTAAATGATGAACTTATAATGACCTTGTCTCTTTCAATTTATTATTTGGAGAAATCTAATTTTGTGATGATAATATTGGGACTTTGATTATATTTTATTTTAAGATAATTTATATTTCTGGAGTTGATGCAACATAAATCAACACCATTTGATGCACAACAAATCTCAACATAATTTTACCATGTCTACTTGAAGTTGTTTACCTAAACACAATAGAGGGCACAAAAAAAAATGAAAACCGAAAAGAAGTGTAGTGATATTGCTTAGGGTTTTAAAAGATGGTTTATGAAGAAATGCAGGCATATGAAGAAATTGATGGATTTACAATTGGATTGTAGTCAAAAACATTGTAAATGTGCATTGTGTGTCAAGCTATGCATTGTTTTCAAGGTGTGTATTGTGTGACTTTGTGTTGCATGATGTTAATAAAGTGTAGAAACACCATGTACCATAGCTCAAGAAATGCATGGTAGAAAATTTTATTAATTTATAGTTTTATTTCTTCAAAATTTACAAACTATCTATATGGGTTGAGATTACCATAACCAAGACACTTGTTTTAAAATTTCCAAATCTATGATATGCCTTGCTTACCCTTTTAACAACATTTCTTCTTCACACGTTATCATAGTTATCATAATAGAGAGGTAGAAAATTAGGGTGGGCCAACTTCTTCAAGTAGATTTATTAATATTTGTAAGGGTGGGTCAACTTCTATTAAAGTAGATTTATGTAGATTTATGTGAATATGGAGGACAGTGACTCTCTTTATTTATTTACTTAATTTATTATTTTCAAGTATTTTCAAATTGAAAGATATATTAAGAAATAGAAATTAATTATTTCCATTAATGAAAATATTATTATAATTTTATTAAATTATAATTTAATATGATTTAGATGTGTCATCTACCTTAATTTTATTAGTAAACAACCATTTGATCTGCAAAGCGGCCAAGCTATGATGAACTAATTCAGCTAAAAGGTTTGTGTGTGTTCATATTGCTTTATTGCAAATATTAGATCATTATCATATTTTTTATTTCATGTTTCCTTCGTTTACATAACCCTTCTTGGACTCTAGTCTAGTGGCAATAGTTCATCTGAAAGATGAAAGTTTCGTTCATTCTGCGTTGATTTTTATGAAGCCTTTCAACTCTCACTTGTGGCCACTATTAGCTTCTTTCTTCGTTTCTAGGGGCTTGGTTGTCTAACTTTTGGAGCGCCAAAAGAATCAACCCATCCGAGGGAAGCTAGTTAGCCGTCAATTAGGAAAAATATTAATGTAAGAAATAACTTTGGGCACGCTCTATTTATGCGCCCTAATTGAATAAACAAACATACCAAACTGCTTGGCAAACCTAACAATAGGAATAAATGTTTGTGTGCAGAATCAATTTTTCAATATGGTTACGTAATCAAGGTAAATTAATCTTTTTCAATGCCACAAAAGTTGTGTTTAAATTAAAGCAATTAAAAGCTTGTGATGATTGGAATGTTTGAATAATTTGGATATAAGTAGAAGATTCAGGAACCCCTCAAAGGCTTGCATGAAACCATTGAATTTGTTGACACATGTATTGGTTAGTGCTCCACAACTTGTCCCTCTGCCTTCCTGCATCACACAAAAATGAGACATGTATATCAAAGCTCCTCATGCCTTACATGAAGCTTCTCAGGCTCAAGCACCATGAACAACACCTACAACTCAAGAATCTTCTTAGGATACGATGTTGAATGCATCTTCAAACCACCACACATAACCCTTGTGGGGTATCTCTAGCAAATGTAGAGGGATACATATACCATGATTACGCTACATTGCATGCCTTAAACAAGATGACGATGATGATGATGAATATGGTGATGATGATGATGATGATGATGATGATGATGAATATGGTGATGATGATTATGATGATGATCATGATCATGACGAAGAGGATGATGATCATCATGAATAATATCGTCATCATCATCCGCATCATCATCGTCATAGCCATCGCCATCACCCTCTTCATCATCATCATCATCATCATCATCATCGTAATCATCATCACCATAATCATCATCATCATCATCTTCATCATCAACATCATATTCGTCATCATCATCATCCTCCTCATCATCCTCATCATCATCCACAATCTTTGTTGAGATATTGTAACTTCTAAGAATACTATATGTGTACTTTATTATTCCTGAGATGTTTCAGTCCTCCGTGGAGACCCTATTGTATATCCAGAGATGTTTATTCCTCCGAGAGAATATGGTAATTAGGGTTATTAGACCTCGCTTGTGGGGTCGGACCTGAGTTAATTGTTTAGGGGTTATTAGACTCTCTTAGAAGAGGTCGGCCCAGTTAAGGTGAAAAGTCAGTTAGAAGTCGATGAGTATAAATAGAGGAGGTGTGTTCCTCTTTTATCACTCATTCACTCACTTGTGATTGGCCCATGGGAGAGGGAGATATCTGAAAAGGAGGAGAAGGAGCTCATGTTTGAGGATTACATCTTTGTGTTTGTTGATCATCTATATTGAGGAATATTTTCTGGGTTTTCTACTCCATGAGGGTTTCCCAGGATAAATTGTGTCTCTTGTGTTTATGTTGTGCTTGTTGTTCTTTAAGTGGTCTTGTATATGCTATTGTTGTGAAATTGAATGTAATACTGATGTTATCCATCTTAGCATATTGAATCTTAACATGGTATCATAGCTAGCCTAAAGAAAGGCATTGTATGGCACTTAAGACACTTGTCTCACTTGTTACAATTTGAAAGTTAGGGTTTTGTATAGAAAAACCTAGTCATTGTAGCACTTTCGCTATAAATCCATTTTGGCGAATGTTCAGGATATGAAACTTTTACAGGACGAAGATAATATCCCCTTGTACCTTGTGTCCGAATATTAGCCTCATATTCACTGTACTTTGTGATTTATGATCCGTACAAGTTAGGGTTTCAACCTCTTCCAAAATGCAGTCCTAAACAAGTGACCCAGGGAAAAAGGTCATATCTCAGGTGAGGAAGATCCAAATGAAATTATGTAAAAAGTGGAAGTTAGGGCACATACTTTATTTTGACATGTGTACTTTTCAGAGGCCGAAGTTGAAACAGTGACACATGGCACTCTGTACAAGTTTGCTATGTTGTTTAACCCCATAAATAGGTCATGTTGCGACACTTGGCATAAATCTCTCTCAGAGAATCCATTAAAGCTCAGACCTGTGGGGTTAGAAATATGACAAGTTAGGATACCACGAGTCAAGGTTTCAGACCCTGTAGATCCGAAATTTCAGAGATGCACTAGAAACAATACGGCACATCTGAAATGGCTCATTGGAGGAAATCTAAGAAGAGGAGGAAGAAACTCTCACTTAGGGTTTCTCAGTTTTAGGTCTGGAAGGACCTGATACAATGTTGGAGACACCTGATACAACATTGGAAGCTTTGATAATGGATTTGGAATCCATTCATCATAGATTGTTATCGGACAATCTACCAAGAGCGGACTCGAGGCATGATCTCCCTAGCACAACGTGATACTAGAACAAATAGAATAAAACATAGACTACTTTCCTAGATCTAGTTAAGGATCAAGTAATTAGATGCCTTACCTCAGGTTTGTATATCTTTCTCCTCAATGTTGTTCCAAGCTCCAAGGTCATCAGATCTCAGCTGTAAGACTTGTCAAGACATAGAGAACAATACAAACAAGTAAAACTGATCTAAAATGTAACAAATCTAAGTAAACAGTTAAGTAGGTAAACTACAAAAATTATCATTAACACAAAAATATTTGGTGGGAAGCGTTTATATTACTGTATAAATAGGGAAATTACATACAAGAGAATGATTACAACCAAAGCTTACGTAGAAATCCTTCTCCATCCAAGCCAATGCCAAAGCCTCCAAAGGAAGTATAGGTCTCCTAAGAGATGAGTAGAGGTCACCCAAACCAATTTCACCAGCATGCAATTGCTATCGAATTCCTCCCTTTGGGATGGGAGTGAGCTTTACTTATATACAACTAAGAGGATAGGGTAGGTTGAGATATGGTAGGAGAGAGATAGGGGATCCTTCCAAGAGGTTAGGGAACCGAATTCCAGCTCCCCTATAGATTAGGGATAGGTATCCACATCATCAAGCTTCAAGAAAGGCCTCAAAGATGCTCCTTTATCCATCTAACTGACCTCGTCGCAGTCTATAATAGGACAACCTGCAACCTCGCAGGTTGCATAAGGACAACCTACGGTGACCCTAGAAAACTCAATAGGAGAAGGTCTATTGGCGGGAAAAACTACCCTATAACGAGGAAACGGACATTATCAACTGAAAGGGGATGATAGGTAAGCATACTAACTGTGTTACAGAGATGTTTATGAATGGAAATAGGTTATGGATCTTGAGAACATGCATTTTTGAATGAAGTTCGATACTAGCTCTTCTTCAATCTTGTGCTTGATCCTCAAGTCAACCTCCTGTTCGATAAACCTGCAATACAAGTACCTTTCTCAGCGTATCTTCGATAATAAATCATGATGAAATGGACAAAGCAATTTAAACATCAAATATTAACCAAAACAGATCCAAACAAGTACATAACTCAATGAACACTTGGTTTAGGACAAGAAAAATGCTTCAACCTTTTATTGTCAAATGCAAATTGATGATACAAAGTATACCTGACTTTGCAGCATGCTCCTGCAACCTAATCTTGGGCTCTTTCTCTTCTCTGGCTTGGAAATATTCCAGCATAACCTCCTTCAACACAAGATTCTCTTTAAGAGTTTCTCAATATCATTCATGCCTAACCCCTCTCTTCATTCCTCCTTGTATTTATAGGACAAGGGAAACAGTTCAGGTCGAGAGATGGTTATGGAGGAAGTTGGGGTAATTGGGAAACCAACTGCAACTAATCCTCTTCGTGAAATTTTTTTTTTTTAATCATCTTTTGAGGTGTACACTACTATTTCACAGTGGAGTAGTTCCCAGGGCACCACTATAGTGTTTTAAAACTAGCGCTCATGACTTTTTAAAAGTTGAACGCTACTCTACTAAAGAGGAGTAACGCCCATGAGGTTTGAGCGCTACTATTGCACATTGGAATAGGGTACAGGCGCTAGTCTATTGAGGTAGAATATCACTCATGTCTCAAAATGTCATTTTTTAGGGTTTTTCCAGCTTGCAAGGAGGTGGAGTAGGTCAAGGTCTCATCTAAGGTCAACATGCTCCTCCATCCAAGTTGTCCTTTTGTGTGATCAACAGCTCGAGGTGATCACGGATGGATAGGTGCAGATTTGACCTATAACAGATGCCCCCTAATGTGTGAGGTCAGAGGGAAACGATGGCCGAGATACAATATAGTCCAAATCTAGAGGAGGAGCAAGGAACCGTGGAAACAAGTCACAAGAACACCTGAAACAAAGATCAAGGTTAGCGAGCAATTACATTCTTGACATCATACAGATGTGCAGTATGGTACATCATGATCTCCGATACATAACAAGGAGATGTATATATAGCATGGCCACTTAGAATACAAGTGTGGATCCATGTCAAACTGAGAGATCATAGCCATAACAACAAACTGGATCTATGTCTCATGGATAGCCGAATATAAGTGAGGCTCAGTCTTGCGCAACTTGGGTGATAACATAATGTAGTGATGTCATCAAACAGCCCAAGGTCTTCATCCAAAAATAACTCAAGGTACAAACTCTAACCATGTGAATAGATGAGCTGACAGTCGAACATGGGGGGTGTCATTTGATTACCGGTCATTGATGTATACCGTTAACAAACGCGAGGAGTTCCACTAATAATGATGATGGGGCCCAAGGTACCTAGTACGATCCGACAAGTGTGAATAAATGGACTTGGATTCGAACACTTGAGGATCCTGTCAAATAAGAGACATTGGTGTATTCTCATAATTCAACAGCGAGGAAAATTTTCACTGGTGACTACAATCTCCAAGGTACTAACCGAAACTCTAAACTTCATTCCCAGAGAAAGATGAGCTGATGTCAATGGGAAGAAGTCCATTGGAAGGGAGGCCTTAAGGCATCCTCTATCATCCAACTCGAGGAACACTCAACTGGTATGAGTTGATATGGAGTAATATGTAACAAGACTGACACTAGGATGGCCGACACATGAGGTCAAGGTAAACTACAGAATGGCTGACATAGGGTATATCCTTGAACAGTGAGCATGACACAAAGTTACTTAGGAAGTTTCCGACATAATGGGGCAAATGATAAGCCTGAAATGTAGGAGACATTATCACACCCTCCATATGGTTGGAAGAATAACCAACCGAGGGAGTAAACAACTCGGAGATCAAGTTCACCCTGAGTTCAAAAACTAAACCCAACCGACATGATAGACTCAAGTAGGTGCTGTGTTCAAGGATAGGACTAACTAAACTGCCTTTGACATTGAAGGTATAACACATTTTTCCCATCCCTTATTCTTTTTAGATAAAAGAATACGTTTCTTTTTGATTTAATGAGTCTAAGAAAGAATGAAAACTCAATAGATCCAACCATGTAAAAAGTTTAATGAGCCCATGGGAGGAAGACTCAGGACCTTTTTCATTGTTTAGAGAGTTCGAAGAAGAGATAGAAGATTACTCTATATTACTGATCTCTGGATTTTAATATCGAGCCAAGATCTGTTCATGCTCGCCAGTGTTTTCAATTTTAAGGAGTCTGAAAAACTTAAACAATAACTCCATATATCTGCTCGTGGATTTTAGTATCGAGCCCAAGAAGATTAATGCTCGCCGGTGTTTTCCTGTTTAGAGAGTCTGAAAAACTTAAACAATCCTCTTTACACCTATCCATGGATTTTATATCGAGCCCGGATTGGTCTATGCTTGGCGGTGTTTTCTTGTTTATAGAGTTGAAAAACTTAAACAGTCCTCTACTTACCCTCTCGTGGATTTCAGATCGAGCCCGAGTAGGTGAATGCTCACTTGGTGTTTTCATGTTTAGAGAGCCTGAAAACCCTAAAGAAAGGCTCCAAAAGGTCCTTTTTCGTGCAGTTAGTCTCCTCCCCCGAAAAAGTATAAAACAATGGAAGAAGAACTCTTCTAGTGCATACAGAAGTATACCTAGAGTATACATTTTCCGTAGTTAATCCACCTAGGCTAGGAAAACGGGTAATTCTATACCTGAGTGGATGAGCCTTCGATTACTTTAACTAGCTCGAAGAGGACAAGCTTGCTCGGCAATCTTGTTTAGGTTTAAATAGTCCAAACAAGAGCTTAAAATGACTTAAAGGTCAGCTTCTGGGATCATAGCTTCGTAACCTGCCAAAACTAGCTCTTCAACAAAATATTAGAAATTCGCGACAAAAATATTGAATGATATATGAATTTAAACTATTAACTACTTAATGAGGTATAACATGTAATGTCCCCAGTTTGGCCCCATGGCATTAACATTATAAATGATGTAATATTGTTAGGAAATCATGGTGAGGAGCTCAAGGCCAAGGCCCCGCCATCGATTTCGTGATGCATATGGTTTGCGTGCTAGCAATGCACAATGGAAATTTAAATAGCATGTAATATGCATTTTAATAAAAAAATACCCACAACTAGCTATGCAATGCAAGAAAGAGATGGGGGCATGATTTCACAAGGAATTGGGAGGGAAAACATTCAAACCCTTTAGCCAATAGAGTCAATCCAAGTGTCAATAAGGGAACCCATCAAACCCTCAACTACCCATGTTGACTTTTGTACCCAACCATTGATTTCTCCCAAGAGTTGGTTGGGGAAGTTATTGCCTTGGGAATGGGAAGGTATGGCTGTCCAAAATCGGGTATGGGCAAGCCACCCTTCATGGAAAATCGTGTTGGTCTCCTTGGGAAAAGAGGGAGCCACGAAATTGCTCTCGAAGCCATAATCAATGACCATTCTTCCTCCCTCACGAGTTCAGAACTACCTGGGCGTTTTCCAGGCATGTGGAAAAACGTTTTCTTCATTTCCCCAGCAGAGAAGGGCATTTTTCTGTGTTGTATACCAATGGGGAAGAGGGGAAAACGAATGGGGGTTCAATAGAGACCGTTTTGGGTTGCTGAAGGCGGAGGAATTGGGGAAGGAAATCGTTTTTACTCCTGGGGATTGTTTGCCCCATCCCACAATCCGTTTTTGTTGGGAACGTTTTTGGGAAGACCTATGGCCATTTTATTTGTAATTCCCATTGTCTAAAATGAGTATCCCTGCCCTTGTTTGTGCTCACTGTGTGAATGAAGAGTGTGTTGGGTATGGGTATCCATGGCTTGAGCCTGAGTGTAAGCCCCCAGGGTTCAATTGTAGCTTGATAAACCCAGTTGGACTGGCTTGGCTAAAATGAATCGGTTAATGGACTGTGTGTGAGCGCGAATGTCCCATTTTTCCTTGTGAGAATCATGCCCAGCTCGGGGGTGGCCTTCGGATGGACTCAGTATAAGCTGTCGAAGAGCCTATGGCTGGGTGGAACGTTGCAGCGACATAGCTAGTTGCTTGGGCAGTTGCAAAAACGAAGATAAGTATTTTGATGTCTATGTATTTACTTCTGCGTTGTTTTAATTAATTCATGACTGAGATTGATATGTTGAATGCATATGAAGCTTGTGGGGATGTTGTTTCCACTGTGCATAATTGATTGCTTTACATCTGCACACTCATTTATTACTTATATGGATCTAACTATGGGCTGAGATCATGTGAAAGCCCTGAGTATTGGCATCATGCTTCCTGCCTTGCTTTGGGTCAGCAGGTGGGTACATGACATAACATCGAGAAATTTAGTCTTAGGAGATCAATCCTACAAAAATTCAGTGAAAAAATGAGAACCAGATGAGTGAAATTACTATTGCACCATGTGTATGTATTGATTGATTAATTAGGTCATTTTAGTAAAATTTGAAACTATAGGGAATTTAACAATGGTAGGTAAAAATTAAAATCCATTTCAACATATATAATTTCATTTTAAAACTTAAATTCCAATTTGTTTTTGTAGGGCAAGAATTTGGGGCAAACTTTGCATTTTCAAACCTCCGTGGAGATCAATTCGAGCACCCAATCAACGTTCTTCTTCCGCCAAGTAAGTTAGAATCTTCCCATCTTGCATTTCTATGGTTTAGTTTTCAATTTTGAGCCAAAAATCACTTGCAACGCAATGCTCACATTGTTTTATGCGCGGGCGCTACTATGTGACAAGAGCAGTAGCGTATGAAGGAGATGGGCGCTACTATGTTCACATAGAGTAGCGCTCATACATTACTGTGTAGTATAAACAGTAGTGCTCAAGCCTGAACATGGAGAAACAAATGCTGAGAACTAAAAATTTTGCCATTTTTGTGCAGGATGGTTCTTCTTTGGAGGGAGAGGGAACACGAGGACATGGATAGGTAGGCCATGCAAGACCCAGCCACTCTCCATGCTCTCCGAAGATGTGGTTTGTTGAAGTTCTACTGAACCGTAAATATGAGGGCCCTAAATAGGTTATTTCGAAGACTTATTCAGTACTGGGATGTGGATACCAATACCTTTGTCATCCGAGGGCAAACTTTGGAGCTTACAGTTGATGACATTTACTTCATTACTGGTCTCTCATGGAGGGGAGATGTAATAAATTTGAAGGGGTCTTCTCGTGTGGGCATAGGGTTGGTGCAAGAGTACTTGAATACATATTGTGTGGTTGGAGCTGAGAAACCAGGAAGCCAAATATTGATTTCTACCATTGAAGGGATCCCTCTGAAGGTGATTGTGAGTATGATTAATGGGGTGTCCGGTAGTGCTTCACTAAACCTAGCTTCCAGGCACTCTATGCATGTTGGTGTACTATGCTTACAGGGTCATGTGTACGATTGGTGTACTAGTTTACTGGCATCCATGAAGGCTCAACTCACGGGTTGTAAATCTGGGAGTATGAAGAATTTTGGATATGGAATCATTTTATGTACCTTCTTCTTCGAGAGAGTACCTACTATTAGCTTGGGGATGCCTCTACCTCAGGTTAACCCCCGTGAGCCCAGACTAGGCCATTGGGGTGACATATTCCTCCACCAGGGTGGTGGGGAAAGTCACTACTGTTATCATACTGATGATTTCTGGGGGTGGTGGGAGAGGCAAGTGCCCGCCGTCGAGTAGTTTCCATATGCTGATTGGATTTCCGCCATGATCCAGAGCTAGTGCTTCCTCCGGGTGGAGCTGGGGAGCTTTTGGTATGCTTAATTTTGAGAATTATTTAATTTTTGCAATTTTTCAAGTATTTTATTTTTATGAATGAATTTTGAAGTACTAAACAAGTGTCATATGCAGACATTGGGCCTGTCCGTCCTGAGGGACATCCTACCATCTTCGTGAGGCTAGCTGATATTGTTGCAGCAGATGCTATGTTCAGGACCATAAAGAGAAAAGTCAGTCGGTTGACTCATGATGTTCCTGCATGCTATATGGATCAGATACCTATTGATATGCAGGAAGATGTAGTTGGGGTGCCCCCAGCATGGCTTAGAGTGTTGCGGAAGGTAGCTAGGCTAGTCATATGTTATTAGAATGTAGTAGATGATGATGATGCCCCTCCTTCTCCATAGGAGAGGGATACATTCTATGTATATTTTTGAGGCCACTATGCCTATTTTTGTACTTTTATGACATGACTTGATAGACTTGTGATCCAAAACTCATATATTTTTTTATACAGTATCGGTTATTTACATGTGTATGTGTTTGACTTTTATGTGTGCAATGCTATTTATGAAAGTGTATGATACAAATGCCAGTCTAGAATATAGTTTGCAAATGAATCAGCTAATGCATTTAAATTTCATGGAATGTGTTCATATATAATAGAATCAAACTGTCTTTCCAATAGTCTAACTCGTAGAAACTGACGTAGCAATCCAAGATCTCTAATCTAGTAGACACCTGTTAACTGAAATACAACTAGTTGTGAGTCAAGTCTTACCTCCAAATGTGAAATGCCATGACTGAGAGCATCTCGGAGAAGTTCTATAACTGAAATGTATTCAGCCACATTATTCGTAGTGGGACCCAAACAAGCCCCCCCGAAGAGACAAGTTGGCCAGCGAGTGAGTAAATGACCCAAGCTGCTGAAGCCAACTGTTAGGTGTGGCGACTGGCGCTATCAGCAAATCCTAAGAAATGTTCGGTCGACATCTGGTACACAAAACGAAAACACACATAATATTAACTAACAAACATAAACAAAAACTATCTCTACAAAATATACAACTATGTTACAAGAAAAAGCACGATAGCCTAAGCGTAGTACTTCTTTAGGTAGAGCCCATTTCTAGGCTCGGCTAGCTTATTACCTCCGTAATCTACCAGCTCATAGGAACCCTTCTTCAGTACTTTGGAAATTATATAAGGGTCGAGCCACATGGACTTGAACTTGCTAGGTCCCAGGTGTTCTTTGTCTTGATCCCAAAGTAGGACCAAATCTCCTTCAAGGAAAACCCTAGGTCTGACGGACTTGTCATACTGTCCTCTGACTCATTTTTTGTGGACCTCGTTTGTTGTGAGCGCATCGCAGCACTACTCATCTAGATGTTCCAAGTGTAACAAATGTTGTTCTAGTATTGAAGTATCCAGTAGTAACTGAACGGCTAGTTTCAGCGAAGGAATCTCGCATTCAATCGATACGACTGCTTCTATCCCATGCACAGGTTGGAAGGGAGAGAACCCGGTAACAGTCTTAACATTAGCTCAGTAAGCCCAAAGAGCCAGGTACAGCATGATGTGCCAGTTATTTTGACTAGCATTAACAGTTCTTTGCAGTATAACCTTTAAAGTTTTGTTCACTGCTTCGACTTGTCCATTCGCCTCTGGATAGTATGAAGATGAATGTTCTTGTCGAAAACCAAGCATTGTATACAACTCGGTCATCATGCTATTCTAGAAATGACTACCATGAACAGTCACTATCTCTTTAGGTATGCCGAACCGTGCAATAATCTGATTAAACACAAAATAAGCGGCAGTTTCTCCTCTACCTTAACAGTAGGCATTGCCTCCGCCCACTTGTTAAAGTAGTCAACGAAAACGATGATGTAATGATTCCCTCTAGCCGAAACTAGATTGCAAGTCATGTAATCAACCCCCCATTTTGTGAAGGGACCTGCTGTAATCACAGGATGAAGAGGAGCTGGGTGTGCCCTCATTTTCTTAGTGAAAAACTAACACAAATGACAGTGTTTCATAGCTTCCACACAATCTTTAAAGATCGTGGGACAAAAATATCCGGCACGCAGTATCTTCTGAGCTATTGCCAACCCGGAAAGATGTCCCCCACAAGCTCCACTGTGGGCATCATTTAATACTGCTTCAACTTCTTCTAGAGTTAATCAACGTCGTAAGATGGAATCTACCCCACGTCGATACAAAGTATCTGAGATGATGAGATAGTTCTTCGCATGGCTTTTCAGCTTGCGTCGCTCTTCTCGAGAAAAAGTAGTAGGACACCTCAAGGTCTGGAGTTATACTAAGATATCCCTGTACCATGGGTCAGAGGAAGTAATGAGGAAGATATGTTCATCCGGGAACGATGATTCTTCCTCGACATACTCTAGGTCACTCGAAAACTCTGAGATTAACTCAGCGAACACTAGTTATTTCTTCGACTTGGCCGATTGAAAGACCAAATCGAACTCTTGTAGGATTACAATCCATTTATTATATTTCCCACCGATGATTCTTCGGGTGAGAACGTACTGAAAAGGATTGACTTCTGCTATCACAGTAGTTGTTCGTAAAAGTATATAGTAACGAAGCCTCTGTACCGCATAGACCGCGGCAAGTGCTAACTTCTCAACGTGTGAATATTTAACCTCAGGGGCTATCAATGCGTGAGAAAGATAGTAGACAACATGCTCTTGGAGCATATCATCCTCCTAAACTAATAGTATGCCAATTGTGTTAAGAGACGCTGCCAGATATAAAAGAAAGTCTTTTACGTAGTCTGGCAGGCTCAACAAGGGTGCTGAAAGAAGTGCCTTTTTCAAGGCCTCAAAGGATGCTTGAGCAGCTTCGTCCCACACAAAGTAGGAGTCTTGTTTGAGTAGTCTCATAAAACCTTTGGTAATCTTATCATAGTTTATGATGAATCACCGTAAGAAATTAGACATGCCTTGCAGACTTTGGAGTTGTCACAAGGTGCGAGGAGGAGGCAGATTTACAATCGCCTCTACTTTCAATGGGTCTACCATTATGCCATGACTGGAGACAATGAAGCCCAGTAGACGTCCCAATTCGACGCAAAACACACACTTGTTAGGATTCAAACAAATCTTATATTTTCTGCATCTTTCAAACACCAGTCTAAGATGAGCTGGATGATCTCGTCTCTTTCGAGATTGCCTCGGGAGGTCATCCAAGTAAGGTTCTACTATTTGTTTGATATCATGAAAAGCGAAATTCATCGCACACTAGAAGGTAGCTCCAGCATTCTTCAAGCCAAATGGCATCTTCCGGTAAGCGAAGATCCCCCATGGGAAAATGAAATTTTTTTTATGCTAATCTTCGGGTTTGATTTGTATTTGATTGTATCCCGAAAATCCGTCCATGAAAGAGAACATCTCATGTCCCGCACAAGCGTCTATGATTTGATCGATAAATGGTGTAGGATAGTTATCTTTTGGACAAGCTTTGTTCGAGTCTCGGAAGTTAGTACAGACTCTAATGGTACCTTTCTTCTTATAAGGTAGAACAGGATTTGAAACCCATTCTGTCATGTCAATCGGATAGATGAAACCGGCTTTAAGCAACTTTTTAACCTCCTCCTTGATGGTGGCCGCTTTTCTAGGGTTCATAGGACAGAGCTTTTGTCTTATAGGTTTTACATTAGGGTATGTTGTGATGACATGCTCCACGATGGCTGGGTTAATACCTGGCATCTCCTCATATGACCAGGAAAAAAATGTGGCGGAATTCTTTGAAAAGCTTAGTATATAGAGCGATCTCTTCTGGAGAATAGTCTGCACCAATAAAAATGTTTTCCACGACCCCGGTTTTGGTGGAAATGTTAATCGGAATTGTTCTCGATATATTAGACATATTTCCCTCAGCATAAACATCTCTCGAAGTAGAAGGAAAAGATGACAAATCAACAAATCCACCGAGTCTCATAAGGAATTCCCCTCTCTCAATCCTGTCTAGATCTGGAAGGAGGTAGGACCTATGATGCATATGTTCCCATGGTTGGTCCAGGCCCATCATGTCTTCCAAGATGGTTTCATCAGAACCCTAAACCGTGTCTAAACAATCGAACGAGTGGGTGGAATTCAGTGACCATGCCGGAGCATAGTCCATATTTGACTCAACAGAGACTAGCGGAGTCACGATATGTTCCATTGCAGCATGTTGTGCTTCCATGTAGGCTACTTCTGCAATGGATAGAGGCACTGAAGGTTCGGATGTAGTGGGAAGAATCCACTGATCGGTTCTTAAACCAACCATGAAAGTTTCAGTAGAAGTACCCACATCAGAACGCATAAAAAGAACAGGGGAGGGAAGGTTGAAAGTGCCTATTAACAACCCGTAAAGCCCTGCACCTAAACTCTCACTAACTGGGGCTATTTGATCAACTAAGGGAATTGTGGTTTCTGAAGAATTCTGGTTGTTTCTCTGAGTGAAAGAAAGCTGATCGATTGTAACAACCTTACCTTCAAATGGGAACATAACAACTCGAAAAACTGTCGATGCAATAGCTCGCATGGCATACGTCTAGCTCCTTCCTAATAACATGTTGTAATCAAGCGGGGCATCCAGAACTTCTACTTCTACAACAACTGTCTTACCGGCCAATGTGACATCAAATGATGGCAAAACCCCATGTGGACAAAAAGTCCTGCCATCAAATGCAGTAAGTAGTGTGTTAGAAGGGGCTAACTCAGGAGAACCCAAATCTTTCCAACAGGAAATTGACATTACGCACGTTGACGTGCCCTCATCTACGACAACTCGTCTAATGGTCATTGGGCCATGGACGACTTCTATCTGAAGGGAAACGTGGTATGACAACCGGTATTTGATATCAACCAAATCAAATCTCGCAGACATGTTAGAGGATTCCATACTTCCAACAGCTGCCAGAAGTGCATTTCATTGTAAAGGACAACTTTGCAAGACTTCTAAGGTAGACATGGCACAAGGGGTCTGGGATAGATCCTCAACCACATTGTAGTTAGAGGCGGCCCGAGTGTTGGGGTTGTGTGATGCCCGTTTCAAGACACCTTTCGGGATCTTGGGCATTGGGTCCACAGGTATGTGGAGTGGAGTGGAGGATTCTGGAATCTCTTTATCCTTTTTCTGTGCATCTGGGGTATAGTTCCTGGCTCTTGTTTGTAAGAGTGCATCCGAATTAACATGTTAAGAAAATTTTGATCAACCGAAGCACGTGTAGTGCCCCTAGTATTGGAGGTGCTAGAAGTTGAGCTCTGTCCCTTAGGGAATGGATCTTTCAGTACAGCAGGCTTCTTTTCTTGTAATAGCTTCTGGGCTTCTTCAAGAAGAGGGCATTGGTGAGTAAGGTGGTCTTGCTTGCAAAGTTTACAAGGGAAGTTAACCTTCTTTTTCTCTTTGTTACCCTCCTCGGCATTCTCTTTTTTGGGATTCTGATGGTTCCCCTCTCCTTTCTTTCCCTTCTTTTTGTTGTTGGGATTTCGAGGGCCTTTTTGATTGTTCCTAACCTGGTTAATAGATTCAGAAGTAGAAGGAGAGGTTGTGATGGAAGTAACTTCTGCAGTCGATTGTTTAACAGATAAGGCATGAACCTGTTTGGTCAAAGCATTGAAGGCTGCAAAATCAACTGAACCCACTATGTCGTTAGCATGTGGTCTAGGTTTAGGTCTACTTAGATCGGTATTCGATCACGGTGCATCGGGTATGATCTCATACAGTAACCCAGATTGTGTGTAAACAAGATCTAACTACTGGGTCTGTAGGATGGCTTCTTTCTCGTTAGACACTCCAGAAGTAGCTACTTCCTTAGAAATGTAAGGAAGGAGTGATTTCAAATACCACTCAAGAAGGAATTATGGAGGTATGTTGGCTTTAATGAGCCTCTTCTATCTTCACCACTCCTGAATGTGATCAGATAAGTGAGTGGCTTTATTTTGCCTAAATGTAGACAAAAGGTCTGTTCCGGCATCATACCGAACAGGAAGCTGGAAGTGATTCAAAAAGACAGTTGCGAGATCCCCAAAATTAAAGAATGTAGCTGCAGGTAACTCAATGTACCATTTGGCTGCAGCACAGTTTAAGGTCCTTTGGAATAGTCTCAACCTAATGGAATTTTCATTTAATGAGTTCGAGGAGAACCATAAATGGAAAGTAGTAACATGGTCACCACGGTCCTCGCCCATTTTTCCTTCGAACTTTGGAATGACCGAAGGTAACTTGGTAGGAACTAGTGGCCATGTAGCATTATGATACACTGGATCATTGGTCAACTTGGAAATATTTGGCAAATTTAAAGTCGCCAAAAATGGTAAACGAGGCCTGCAATACGGTACTTGATAAGTTGGGGTCACAAAGGGGGAACCACCCATAGTTTGACCCGTGAACTGCTAGTAGGGGTTTCCCCTAACCATCTGCTGGTAGGGGTTGCCCCTAGTCATTTGCTGGTAGGGGTTGCCCCCAGCCATCTACTGGTAGGGGTTGCCCCCGGCCATCTGCTGATAGGGGTTTCCCCCTGCCATCTGCTGATAGGGGTTTCCCCCTGCCATCTACTGGTAGGGGTTTCCCCCAGTCACTTGCTGGTAGGGGTTTCCCCCTGCCATCTGTTGTTGTGCGAAAGTATTATTGAAATTCCCCCACCCATATGAAAGTGGGTTAGTGCTCTGTGGGTTCATCCACTGTGGCTGGGTGTTAGCCCTGCCATATTGCTAGTTAAAAATGTTACCCCCTCCTCCTGAAAATAAGGAAAAAGGGACGTTTCCTGTAGGTATATTACCTTAATTCATGTTGGGACCTGCAAAGGTATTAAAACTAGTAGTAGCTGACGTAGACGGTGCGGTCATGGCACTCATGACAGTCACAGTTGCAAAAGCACTTGGCCCTACAATGGGTGTGGAAATACAAGTACTGGGTATGTGATATGACAGTTGAGTCACAAAAGGTGGAAATAAATTGGCTGTACTGCTAGGTCCAAAAGTAGGTGTAGAGGTAGATGCCATAGTTGTTGAACTCGACATACCTAACGTGTCAGTATTAAAACTGAAGGACGGAGTGGACACAGAGGTTGTCTGTTCTGAACTCAGTGTGGTAGTAGGAGGAGGATTTACAGTATTAGTGTTCATACCTATGGTGGGAGTCTGTGGAACTCCTAGTTCACCTCCCGGATTAGTCATAAAATGGTCAGGTGGGAAACTATATGCACTGTAATCGGGCTGCTGGAAACCAACGGGTAATAGAAGTGGATTTCTAAGATTAGTCAGAGGAGGATTAAAGGGAGTACTGTACTCCGCAGAAGTGAGATATTCAATCTCAACTGAACTAAAATGTCGTTGATCTGGAGTCCCTGGTTGTGGTTCCTCAGGAACCTCTATTTCAGGGTTTTCTGTTGCAGTTTGTAGTTCTTCAGGAAATTCTATTTCAGGTGGTAGTTCCTCAGGAATTTCTATTTCAGGATTTTCCTTTGGAAGTTCTATTTCACCAATGGTTTCCAACGGAACACTGGGGTCTACCCACTGTCGTCTAACTGGCGGTAGTGGTTTTGTTCTAAGTGGCAGAAGGTTTTGCAACCTTCTTGACCTATGAAGTTCTTGTTTTTCTAGGATTATATATAAAAATAAAACTAGAAAACCTAGTGGCCACTAATACTAGGGGGAAAACAACATGCCAACTAAAAAGTCCTAAGTATGCAAACCAAGCAAACAAGATGCCTTCTGGAGAAGAGTCTGGGATTATGAGGGCCCAGAACAGATCAACGAAGGATGAAGAACAGTTACCCGGGGTCCACAATACAATGACTAAGGGTGCAAGCGCTGGAATCACCCAACCGCCCTCCCAAAGACCTGCAAGGGATTTCCTCCCATGTCTGTCCTAGGTACAATAGATATACCCTCTGCTGTCGCCTGTGTATGAACCTATGGTCAGATAGTAATGATACCATAACACCGAAAAATCCTGAGGGAACAGTCTCTGGTCGAATCAGAAGGCGTGGGTAGGGTAACTGAGCCTAAAACTCAAAAGAGTCCCCAAACGCGATCCAATCCTAGTATATGCTCGAAACAGAAAGTAGGAGGAGTATTCCCAACAATCTGATCTCACAAGACCTACTGCATAGATCCCAGGAAAGCTTTGAATGAAGTGGGTTTACCTATGATAGTCGAACTATGATTTTTGCGTAATGTGTGACCTTGGGTGGTTTAAGGTGATTTAAACCCAAGATCCTAAACAAGAGTAGTTGGTGTAGTGTATCCCTAAAAAGAAAAATTGTTGCTATTTAATTTTATTAAAGATTTTTAGGGCTATTATTACTCAAAAGGTAGTGCATTTGTGTGGCGTGGTTGCAACAGAAAAGCAAAGTGCATAAATTATAACTTTCAACAACAAAACTTTTTATTTTTTCATTTAATGTTCTTTGCAAACTGAAAACTTAGCAAGTCTAATCAAATTTCTTTTTTGTTTTCTTTTGAAATTGTAAACAAAATAACCTATGCTATCTTGTAAAACATATAAGCCTTACTAACCCTAAGCTACCAAATTTTTGCTTCTTCTGTTATTATAAACAAAAAAGAACTATAAACATGGAAAGCAAATAAGACTTATGCACAATGTGGAAGTATGGCTAAACATGGCTCCTAAGCTTACAGCTGTCAAAATACTAGCTCAACAAAGACTTGTCCTACAGGTTTTTTGCAAAAGAAAAATCCTTCACACTCGGAAACAAAGTGGAGAGAAAAACAAAGGAGAAGGATGCTCAAAACTAGGAATCAAACACAAAAGGACTAACCCAAAGCATCAAACCATAATAAGACCACTATGCTAAGCAAACGGTAGGCAAGCAAGCTAACAACCACCGTACTAACACAAGGACTGAGAAATGAATCAAACTAAAGCACTCTAAACACACTTGATACCGGAAAAGACGAAAAGGCAAGGAAATTTGGAACTCAACAAGTTTGGAAGACACCCCATAGGCTCCAAAATGAACCAAACCCTAAAACAAAGGATAAGATGGGTAAACAGCAAACAAGTGTTGCCACAAACAGTAAATGCAAAGCATCCAGGTTTGTAGGTTAGCAACACACCATCAGGGCAAAGATAAGCAGAAGTGTTCACTAAGGAACAAAGCCTAGTCTTCAAAAAGAGTTATAAATGGACCAAACATTCCACAAGTAAGCAAGTGATCTAAATATGGAAAAAAAACTCAAAGAAAGGTTCTAATACTTAAAGAAAAGTTACAGACTGCTACAAATATAAAATAATATAATGATTAAATAATTAATAATTAGGTTAACTAAATTTAGGTTATGAAATGAGGCATCTCCTCAACATCGAATGCCCGAGCCATATTTAAAGCAGGGCCATCATTGTAACATATCATCTTTTATCCTATAATCTAATATATTATTCTTACTTATTATCCAATATGAGAGTCGGTTTTGACTATTAACTTAGTGAACGGATATGTTCACTGCATTTGGCATCAAAGCTGGATTCGGCTCATTCGACCTGAGCTCGGATTCAGCTCAAAATCAGAGCAGACTCGCTCCTCCTTAGGTAAAGCTCGGACTCGGCTCATTCCTCCATTTCGGCTACTGGCCATACAATTGTCAGACCTTGTCTGAGCAGCTGGTCCTTGACCATAACCTAGCCATTGGCCATATCCTCCTCCCATAACCCCAATCGCATACACTCCTTCTCGCACAGCACTCCGCCGTCCTCCCTTCTCCACAGAACACCTGCACACACCACGCTCCATCCACCTTCCACCTGCCATCGCTCCACTGCCTTCCCCGCGCCCTCCGTTTCCATCCACATTACCCTTCTTTCCATTCCACTCCATCCACGTCACACTCCCCATCCATTATTCCCCACCTCCTAGCACTCCCACTCCATCTGCCACCAACATCCCTCGCTGTGCCCAGCACCTGCTAGCTCCACCTACATGCTCTCCACGCTGTTTCTTGTGACTTCCCCGCCTCCCCCCGCCTCCCTCCCCTTCACTCTTCCCTTCCACTTCCCACCTCTACCACATTCCTCTCGCTCCCTCACTAGCCTGCGCCCATGCATTCCTCCACTGCTCTTCCACACCCACACCTGACCTCCACACTCTAATCGCTTCCCTACCACCCATGCAACACCCCTCCCTACTGCATCCTTCCACCACAACACCCTTTCCCTGCTCGCCGTCTTCTCTATTCGCAACCCCATTTCCCCAATCACATCTCATCCCAACTCCCGCCTCAATTCGGATTCCTCCTTCTGTGACCACCGTCCAGTCCCATGTCCACCCACGCAACGCCGCTCCCATAGCTACTATTTTCATGCTGAAACCCTACACACACAAAAAAAAAACAAATTTTAATAAAAACAAAAAAAATTATTACTATTATTATATAGTATATTATTGTTTTATTAAAATTTTAACAAATAAACCATAAACCATAATATATTATTATTGTAATTATTATATAATTATTAATAATAATATCAAAATTGTTATTATACTTTAATAATAATAATTGTATAAATTATTACAATTAGTAATTACAACAAAAAAAAGGGAGAATATCAAGGTCAAGAAGATAATAATTATTTTATTTTAATGATAATTATTATTATCAAAGAATAGAAGAAGACAAAATAAAAAAAAATAAGTAAAGAAGACTATCTATCATTGAAGAAGGCAAGTCAGAAGAAGACTTGTGAAAGAAGTCAAGACCCTTTACCATCGGAAAAAATCAGAAACTATATATCGCCAAAGACGACCAAGTTTAAGAAAGACTCATCAAAGAAATCAAAGAAGATCATCCCACCATCAAAGAAATCAGAAACCATGGCAGCCGATTTGCGAGAAAAATTAGAAGCCATGTTAAAACGTTATCGAAAAGACAATGAAGAATTGCGCGACATAAATAACAGTTCAGAAATAAGAATTGAATTACAAGAAAGGTATAATGAAATAAAAATCTCTGACTACGAAAGGCGTATAGAAAAATTGTATGCGCAAATTGATGAATTAAAATCCGAAAATAAATTCAATCAGAGGTTAGGAAATCAAGATATAAAGAAGGAAATAAATAATTACAAAGCATAAATAATACGCTTGAACAAAATCCTTAGCGACAAAGATGAAGAACTAATGCAGTTACGACATAAATTAGAAAGTCAAGAATCAGAGGTCGACCAGTGTTGACAACAGATAAAAGTTCTTCAACAGCAAAATGACGACTCTAAAAAGACACATAAGTTAGAGATCGCGAAGAGTAATGAAGCATTATCTAACAATGCTGAATAAATTTTTAGACTAAGAAATCATAACAAGATACTAGTCACAAAAATTAAGAAGTTGAAAAATAGTCGAAAGATAGAACAATCTATGGATGACATTGAAGGGAAACTTCTAGACAAGCAGGAAGAAAATAGTTGTATCAGAAGTCATAATGAAGATCTTAAGGAACAACTTAAGACATCTGAAGATGATAGAAAATCGCAAATTGAATTGATTAAGAAGTTTCAAAATGATAATAGGCAGTTAGAAAACAAGTTGGAAAAGATACAGAACAAAAACTTAAATCCTCAAGAGACGAAAATACAACTTCCAACTCAGATCAATGCTCTAAAGGAAACATTCGTAAATGAAAATGACATCATGAAAGTTCCCTATCGACACCCCAACCATAAAAACCGATATTTGAAAAAGTGGGAAATGTCGAAAGATAATGGTACTAATGTGATCAAATCTCCTGACGACACATCAGTAGGGAATCCCATCAGTCTACAACAAATCAATTTGGGATGGATTGATCCGTTGACATATCAGAAGTTATGTTCGACTCTTAGCAATTCATATCGACATGTTTCGTCATCTACGACACCACATAAAATGATGCAGAAACATTATAAGGCTTTGAGGACAAAGCCTTTCTAAGAGAGTGGCAATGCTATGAATATAAAATAAGATAATAATTAAATAAATAATAATTAGGTTAACTAAAGTTAGGTTATGAAATGAGGCGCCTCCTCAACATCAAATGCCCGAGCCATATTTAAAGCAGGGCCATCATTGTAACATATCATCTTTTATCCTATCATCTAATATATTATTCTTACTTATTATCCAATATGAGAGTCGGATTCGACTATTAACTTAGTGAATGGATACGTTCACTGCATAGACCTTAAAAGATAGTCAAGGAGACCTAAAACAAAGTCAAAAAACCACCTAAGAAGGAAGAAAACTCAACCTAACCTCTGACAGGAAGTTACAGGAATGTACCCTACTGTACAATAGGGAAACTACCGCTCAAAGAGAGGTGGGCGCTACTGTATGAACACAGACTAGCGTATGGGCGCTACTGTATGTATAATAGAGTAGCGCTTAGGTCTTAAAGAGTCAAAAATTGACTTTGAAAATATACAAAAGACTGAAATCAAACAGGGAGAAGCAAGTAGGGGATACCTACACGACTTCTCACAGGATTGAAAGAGTTATAAAGTACTGGAAATAAAAACAAGAAGGGTTTCCTAGAGCAGAAAGATAACAATCCCCAACGTAGTCGCCAGTGTGTTGGCGGGAAAAACTACCCTATAATGAGGAAACAAACATTATCAACTAAAGGGGGATGACAGGTAAGCATACTAACTATGTTACAGAGATGTCTATGAATGAAAATAGGTTATGGATCTTGAGAACATACCTGTTTGCATGAAGTTCGATCCTAGCTCTTATTCAATCTTGTGCTCGATCCTCACGGTATCTTGGATAATATATAATGATGAAATGGACAAAGCAATTTAAACATCAAATATTAACCAAAACAGATCGAAACAAGTACATAACTCAATGAACACTGGTTTGGGACAAGAAAAATGCTTCAACCTTTTATTGTCAAATGCAAATTGATGATACAAAGTATACCTGACTTTGCAGCATGCTCCTGCAACCTGATCCTAGGCTCCTGCTCTTCTCTGGCTTGGAAATATTCCAGCATAACCTCCTTCAAAACAAGCTTCTCTTTAAGATTTTCTCAATAGCATTCATGTCTAACCCCTCTCTTCATTCCTCCTTATATTTATAGGACAAGGGAAACAGTTCAGATTGAAAGATGGTTATGGAGGAAGTTGGGGCAATTGGGAAACCAACTGCAACTATTCCTCTTCGTGAAATTAATTATTTTTTAATCATCTTTTGAGGTGTACGCTACTATTTCACAATGGAGTAGCGCCCAGGGCGCCACTATAGTGTTTTCAAACTAGCGCTCATGACTTTTTAAAAGTTGAACGCTACTCTACTGAAGAGGTGTAGCGCCCATGAGGTTTGAGTGCTACTATTGCACACTGGATTAGGGTGCAGGTGCTAGTCTATTGAGGTAGAGTAGCGCTCATGTCTCAAAATTACATATTTTAGGGTTTTTCCAACTTGCAAGGAGGTGGATTAGGTCAAGGTCTCATCTAAGGTCAACATGCTCCTCCATCCAAGTTGTCCTTTTGTGTGATCAACAGATCGAGGTGATCACGGGCGGAGAGGTGCAGATTTGACCTATAACAAGGTCAGGATCTCTTCCAATCTAACAACTCAGTCATAGAGACTTTAGGGATGTTTACACTGAGTCTTATGAATGGTAATATTTTAGATGTAACAGAATTCCCCCCAAATCATGAAGCTGTTGAAACTGGACAGGTGAAATGCTTCGATAGAAGGAATGGCAATGGACTTGTCGAACGAAGGACACTACTGCAGTACAACTGAATCTAAGTACACAGTCTCATATGACTCATAACATGGTTGCTGGCCAATACAATCCAGATCCATGGTAGTAATGACCGACTGAATATAATCATGGCTACTAGACACAAGCGTAGATCCATGATGAGATGATAACACATCCACGACCAATACAAAAGTGGATCCATGTAATATGACTCAAAACAATATCCATCACAACCTGGGTAAAACATGACTCCTAGGGTCTTCAAGTCGAACCCGCAATGATACAAATCTATCCATGTGATTACAAATGTCTTGATGTCGAACATGGTAGAAAACACTTGATTACCAGTCATTGATGTATACTGTTAACAAGTGCGAGGGAAATCACCATTGATGTCAATGATCCCAAAGGTATCACAGTACATATCACCAAGCTTGAATAAATGAGTTAAAGTTGAACACATGATGAAATCTTCCAATCAAGAGCAAATGATGTAAACTCATGTCGAAAGCGAGGTAACCTGTCATTGAGGCATGCAGGTGCAAGGTACTCGAATGGTTTCTAGATTTAGTCCTCGGATGATGTCTTGAAGTCAACAAGGATGAATCCATTGAAGGAGGGCCATGATGAATCCCTCATCATTGACACGAAAACATGACAAAGGATGTTTTGAAGTAGACCGAATGGTATAGTAACATGCAAGACTGACTCAGAATAGACCGACATGGTGGAAGGTGTACTGACTGCAGAATATGAGTGGTGAAGACATCTCTTGAACATGGGCGTGGCATGACTTTGCAGTATTGACATGACGAGATCAATGCTAACTACTAATGCAACTAATGGCAGAAGCATTCTTCAGATGATCCAAAGGAGTGACGGGACTCATGAAATTAACAAGGCTCAGAGACAAGTACTAAATGAAAATGCAGATGAGTGCCATGTTCAAGAGTGACTAAATACTGCCACAGGTAAAAAGTGTAACATAAAAGCTTTCCTTTTTCCCCATCATGACTGATGAGTGCCCCATGTGTTTTTTACAAGTGTGATGAGGGTAACCATATGCTCGGTATAGATCGTCTCATAGATGAGTCCAATCCCAAATGTTTTCCGAACCTGGGAGAGGATGGGTTCGTCCCATAGCGGGCCCTTCAATGTTGAGTTTTAACGAGTCCATAGAAGGTAAACTCGGCATCATTTCATGTTTAGAGAGTCTGAAAAGAAAAAGTAACATGCTCCTCCATCCAAGTTGTCCTTTTGTATGATCAACAACTCGAGGTGATCATGGACGGATAGGTGCATATTTGACCTATAACAGATGCCCCCTAATGTGTGAGGTCAGAGGGAAACGATGGCCGAAATACATTATAGTCCAAAGCCAGAGGAGGAGCAAGAAACCGTGGAAACAAGTCACAAGAACACCTGAAACAAAGATCAAGGTCAGCGAGCAATTACATTCTTGACATCATATAGATGTGCAGTATGGTACATCATGATCTCCGATACATAACAAGGAGATGTATATATAGCATGGCCACTTAGAATACAAGCGTGGATCCATGTTAAACTGAGAGATCATAACCATAACAACAAACTGGATCTATGTCTCATGGAGAGCCGAATATAAGTGAGGCTCAGTCTTGCACAACTTGGGTGATAACATAATGTGGTGATGTCATCAAGCAGCCTAAGGTCTTCATCCAAAAAGAACTCAAGGTACAAACCCTAACCATGTGAATAGATGAGCTGACAGTCGAACATAAGGGGTATTGTTTGATTAATGGTCATTGATGTATACAGTTAACAAACGCGAGGACTTCCACCGATAATGATGATGGGGCCCAAGGTACCTAGTATGATCCGACAAGTGTGAATAAATGGACTTGGAGTCAAACACTTGAGGATCCTGTCGAATAAGAGACATTGGTGTATTCTCATAATTCAACAGCGAGGAAAATTTCCACTGGTGACTGCAATATCCAAGGTACTAACCGAAACTCTAAACATCATTCCCATAGCAAGATGAGTTGATGTTGATGGGAAGAAGTCCATTGGAAAGGAGGCCTTAAGGCATCCTCCATCATCCAACTCGAGGAACACTCAACTGGTATGAACTGATATGGAGTAATATGTAACAAGACTGGCACTAGGATGGTTGACACATGAGGTCAAGGTAAACTGCAGAATGGATGACACAGGGTATATCCTTGAACAATGAGCACGACACAAAATGACTCAGGCAATTTCTGACATAATGGGGCAAATGATAAGCCTGAAATGTAGGAGACATTATCAGACCCTCCATATGGTTGGAAGAATAACCAACTGGAGGAGTAAACAACTCGGAGATCAAGTTCACCCTGAGGTCAAAAACTAAACCCAACTGACATGATAGACTCAAGTAGGTGCTGTGTTCAACGATAGGACTGACTAAACTTCCTTTGACATTGAAGTTATAACACATTTTTCCCATCCCTTATTCTTTTTAGATAAAAGAATACCTTTCTTGTTGATTTAATGAGTCCAAGAAAGAATGAAAACTCAATAGATCCAACCATGTAAAAAGTTTAATGAGCCCATGCGAGGAAGACTTAGGACCTTCTTCATTGTTTACAGAGTTCGAAGAAGAGATAGAAGATTACTCTATATTACTGATCTCTGGATTTTAATAATGAGCCGAGATCTATTCTTGCTCACCAGTGTTTTCAATTTTAAGGAGTCTGAAAAACTTAAACAATAACTCCATATATCTACTCGTGGATTTTATTATTGAGACCAAGCAGATTAATGCTCGCCGGTGTTTTCCTGTTTATATAGTCTGAAAAACTTAAACAATCCTCTTTACACCTATCCATGGATTTTATATCGAGCCTGTATTGGTCTGTGCTTGGCGGTGTTTTCTTGTTTATAGAGTTGAAAAACTTAAACAATCCTCTACTTACCCTCTCGTGGATTTCACATCGAGCCCGAGTAGGTGAATGCTCGCTTGGTGTTTTCATGTTTAGAGAGCCTGAAAACCCTAAAGAAAGGTTCCAAAAGGTCCTTTTTCGTGCAGTTAGTCTCCTCCCCCGAAAAAGTATAAAACAATGGAAGATGAACTCTTCTAGCGCATACAGAAGTATACCTAGAGTATACCTTTTCCGTAGTTAATCCACCTAGGCCCGGAAAATGGGTAATTCTATACCTGAGTGGATGAGCCTTCGATTAATTTAACTAGCTCTAAGAGGACAAGCTTGCTCGACAATCTTGTTTAGGTTTAAATAGTCCAAAGAAGAGCTTAAAATTACTTAAAGGTCAACTTCTAGGATCATAGCTTCGTAACTTGCCAAAACTAGGTCTTCAACAAAACATTAGAAATTCACGACAAAAATCTCGAATGATATATGAATTTAAACTATTAACTAGTTAATGAGGTCTAACATCAAGAAATTTAGTCTTAGGAGATCAATCCTACAAAAATTCAGTGAAAAAATGAGAACCGGATGAGTGAAATTACTATTGCACCATGTGTGTGTATTGATTGATTAATTAGGTCATTTTAGTAAAATTTGAAACTATAGGGAATTTAACAATGGTGGGTAAAAATTAAAATCCATTTCAATATATATAATTTCATTTTAAAACTCAAATTCCAACTTGTTTTTGTAGGGCAAGAATTTGGGGCAAACCTTGCATTTTCAAACCTCCGTGGAGATCAATTCGAGCACCCAATCAGCGTTTTTCTTCCACCAAGTAAGTTATAATCTTCCCATCTTGCATTTCTATGGTTTGGTTTTCAATTTTGAGCCAAAAATCACTTGCAATGCAATGCTCACATTGTTTTATGCATGGGTGCTACTATGTGACAAGAGAAGTAGCATATGAAGGAGATGGGCGCTACTATGTTCAAATAGATCAGCGCTCATACATTAATGTGTAGTATAAACAGTAGCGCTCAAGCATGAACATGGAGAAACAAGTGCCAAGAACTAAAAATTTTGCCATTTTTGTGCAGGATGGTTCTTCTTTGGAGGGAGAGGGAACACGAGGACATGGATAGGCTGGCCATGCAAAACCCAACCACTCTCCATGCTCTCTGAAGATGCGGTTTGTTGAAGTTCTACCGAACCATAAATATGAGGGCCCTAAACAGGTTATTTCGAAGACTTATTCAGTACTGGGATGTGGATACCAATACCTTTGTCATCTGAGGGAAAACTTTCGAGCTTACAGTTGATGACATTTACTTCATTACTGGTCTCTCATGGAGGGGAGATGTAATAAATTTGAAGGGGTCTTCTTGTGTGTGCATAGGGTCAGTGCAAGAGTACTTGAATACATATTGTGTGGCTGGAGCTGAGAAATCAAGAAGCCAAATCTTGATTTCTACCATTGAAGGGCTCCCTCTGAAGGTGATTGTGAGTATGATTAACCGAGTGTCCGGTAATGCTTCACTACACCTAGCTTCCAGGCACTCTATGCATGTTGGTGTACGATGCTTACAGGGTCATGTGTACGATTGTTGTACTAGTTTACTGGCATCCATGAAGGCTCAACTCACGGGCTGTAAATTCGGGAGTATGAAGAATTTTGGATATGGCAGCATTTTATGTACCTTCTTCGAGAGAGAGTACCTGCTATTAGCTTGGGGATTCCTCTACCTCAGGTTAACCCCCGTGAGCCCAGACTAGGCCATTGGGGTGACATATTCCTCCATCAGGGTGGTGGGGAAAGTCACTACTGTTATCATACTGATGATTTCTAGGGGTGGTGGGAGAGGCAAGTGCTCGCCTTCGAGCAATTTCCATATGCTAGATTGGATTTCCTCCATGATCTAGAGCTAGTGCTTCCTCCAGGTGGAGCCTGGGGAGCCATTGGTATGCTTAATTTTGAGAATTATTTAATTCTTTCACGTTTTCAAGTATTTGATTTTTATGAATGAATTTTGAAGTACTAAACAAGTGTCATATGCAGACATTGGGCCTGTCCGTCGTGAGGGACATCCTACCATGTTTGTGAGGCCAACTGATATTGCTACAGTAGATGCTATGTTGGGGACCATAGAGAGAAAAGTGAGTCGGTTGACTCATGATGTGCCTGCATGCCGTATGGATCAGATACCTTTTGATATGCAGGAAGATGTAGTTGGGGTGCCCCCAGCATGGCTTAGAGTGTTGCGGAAGGTAGCTAGGATAGTGATATGTTATCGGAATGTAGTAGATGATGATGAGGCCCCTCCTTCTCCATAGGAGAGGGATACATTCTATGTATATTTTTGAGGTCAGTGTGCCCAGTTTTGTACTTTTATGACATGACTTGATAGACTTGTGATCCAAAACTCATATATTTTTTGATACAGTATCGACTATATACAGTATCGATTATTTACATGTGTATATGTTTGAATTTTATGTGTGCAATGCTGTTTATGAAAGTGTATGATACAAATGCCAGTCTAGAATATAGTTTGCAAATGAATCAGCTAATGCATTTAAATTTCATGGAATGTGTTCATATATAATAGAATCAAACTGTCTTTCCAATAGTCTAACTCGCAGAAATTGACGTAGCAATCCAGGATCTCTAATCTGGTAGACACCTGTTAACTAAAATACAATTAGTTGTGAGTCAAGTCTTACCTCCAAATGTGAATTGCCATGACTAAGAGCATCTCGGAGAAGTTCTATAACTGCACTGTATTCAGCCACATTATTCGTAGTGGGACCCAAACAAGCCCCCCCAAAGAGACAAGTTGGCCAGCGAGTGAATAAATGACCCAAGCTACTGAAGCCAACTGTCGGGTGTTGCGACTGGCGCCATCAGCAAATCCTAAGAAATGTTCGGTCGACATCTGGTACACAAAACGAAAACACACATAAGATTAACTAACAAACATAAACAATAAATAGCTCTACAAAATAGACAGCTATGTTACAAGAAAAAGCATGACAGCCTAAGCATAGTACTTCTTCAGGTAGAGCCCCTTTCTAGGCTCGGCCAGCTTATTACCTTCGTAATCTACCAGCTTGTAGGCACCCTTCTTTAGTACTTTGGAAAGTATATAAGGCCCGAGCCACATGGACTTAAACTTGCCAGGTCCTAGGGGTTCTTTGTCTTGATCCCAAAGTAGGACCAAATCTCCTTCAAGGAAAACCTTAGTGTAGCTAGGGTTTTCACCCTAGCTTGTGCAAATGAGCACCTACTAAGGAGAAGGGACTCCTTAGTAGCAGTTCAATAAACAGTAAATTAAAGCACTAAAACAATATGGAATTTAACCTAGCATGAGTATTAACATAAATAATAAAACATGAAGATATGGCAAAATATTTCTCTTTTTGTATTAAAGATTACCTCAGGTGTAGAGGTTGGTGAAGCTCTTGCAGAGTCCAGGAGGGTTGCTTCCAAGCTTCCATCTTTGCTCCTTTCTCTTTCTCCAAAGGATTGGAAATGGGCCAAAAGGGGCACTCAAATGTGAAAGTAGCTCAAGGGTGAGCTAGGGTTTCAAGAGTGATTTTGGTGGAGTAAGGGTGTGTTTGAGTGTGGATATGAAATGAGGGGCCTCCATCACCTATTTATAGGTTTTTAGTGGTGGAGTGCTGGCCCATGGTTTTTGGCACCATATGGTTTAGGTCAGCTGTATAGGGTTTTTGCCTCCTTTTTTCCTCTTTTTCCTCTTTTTTTTTGTATTTTTATTCCCTTTTTAGAGGGTTTTTGCTATTTTGGAGGAATTTTGGGGGAAAGGGGGTTTTTTTTGCCTTTTGGAGGCTTTTTAATGGGATTTTAAGGTATTGGAGGAAAATATGGTAGGAAATATGGACAAATGAGTCATGTAATGGGGTAGATGAGGTAGTGAACACTTTTTGCGTGTTAACAGATTGCCCCCTGATGTGTGAGGGTAGGAGCTCATCGTATGGCCGATAGACATCATAAGTCTTTGATGGTTTTCCTGGGGTGTGGAGAAGAGAAGAAACGAACTAGAGCCCAAAACAACGGTCCCGAACAAACTGCAAAAACTGAAAGTACATGACCTCAATAATGAATGAGGAATAATCTGAACATATGGACGAGGCGGGCATTCCCATGCTCGTATCAAGATATAGAACAACATTAATAATGGGGTCCAAAACATGGGGACCTGAAATATACATGGCCTTAAATAATGAATGAGTAAGAATCTCAATATATGGATGAGGCAGGCATACCCATGCTCATATCAAGATACATAAAAAATAATAGTGAGGCCTGAAAAAGGGGGACCTGTAGGATACATAGAGAACCACTGTGTACATCATAAGGGTCCAAAGGGGACACAAATATGAGACATATTGCTGGGATGACCATGTTTGAGCTGAAGAACTGATACACTAGAATAACAACAGTGCTACTGAGTGGGGTACCAGAGGAACTGATGAGCTGGAGCATAGTGACGAGGAGTCGTATCCTCAATGGTATATTGAACTGGAATGGAACTGGGTACTCAAGGAAGCATATAACTGGATGGCTTCCGAATACAATTGCCAACACAACCCAAAAATCCATGGGAACATATAACTGGGCATTCCGAAGTGACTCACCAATGTGCTAGAGTTGGGGGAAATCTAGGGTCTTCGACCAATAACTGAAGGGATATAAGCCCTGCATGATTCTCAACGATGCGATCAAGGTGTTGAAGTCGAGCATGTGAGAAACAACCACTCAGAGAGGCAATGATGACTCCTCTCAAAATGGTCCGTAGGCACTCACCACAGATGGTGATGGGTCCAAGGCGCAGGGACCTCTGGGTCTATCCTCTGGAATAGAGGGGCTGTCATCGACAGAGGGAGACCTGCAACTATCAAGGCAATGCTGTTTCCTTGATAGGAGCGCGAGGTGGAGAACCGAAGTGTGAGAGTACTGATGGTAGGACTGACATACTGTGGGGGATAACTGGGCAAGTAGAGTGGGTGGACTCAAACTTCCTTTGTTTAGACTATGATGGTGGGGATGATCAGGCAACATATGAAACTAACTGGTGAGAAAGGGATCATAGCTGTACTGGATCAAGGATAGTGACTGGGATGAGTGATACTCAAGCTGGTGTAAAATGGTAGGAGACTGTAGACTACTCTGAATAAAGGCGACCTGATTGGGGGTGTTGCCGAGATGATCGATCATAGTGCTAAGAGGCACGGGGGGACTTCTTCACAAGTTAAGGAACTAGAAGAAGTGTGTGTAAAATGGTACTGTCGTGTGGATTTATACGAGCCCAGGCAGTTCATGCTCGTGAGTGCTTTCAATTTTAAGGAGTCTGAAAGCGATAAGAAGACTCTGAAATAATGGAATGGTACCATCGTGTGGATTTGCACGATCCTAGGATGATGCGTGCTCGTGGTTGCTTTCAATTTTAGAGAGTCTGAAAGAAAATAAGAAGACTCCAGGGGGGTGCTTTTTCGTGTGTTAGTCGCCAAGGCCCGAAGAAGCATAAAAGGATGCAATGAAGAACTCTTCTAGCTGGTGTGACTAGATTATTCCTTTTTCGTAATTAGTCTACCAGGTCCTGAAAATGGTTAAACTTATACCAGATAGATGCCCTTTCAAGTACTTTAATGAGCATGAAAGGAAGAAAGATTGCTCGGTGATCTTTTCATTGTTTTAGGAGTCAGAAAAAAGCTTAATAGAAACTCCCTAAGTGCCTTTTTTGTAAAGGACTTGTCCGGCCCGAAAAAGGGATAAAATTATACCGAACAAAAGGAATGGTCAGGCAAGGACGAAGTGCTCAATCAAGGAACATTAATGATGACCAAGAATGAGGGTAGGGGGGAACACTGGTGGGCCTCCTTGAGGGGTAAAGAATGGTGGCAAAATAACGAAATAATTGCAGTATGAAAGGAGTGAATGGCTCATGTAAAAAGGTGGAACAATCCGATGGCGATCGATGTGGCGCGCAGACCGAGGCAGCAAGGTGTCGGGACACAATGTTGAAACTGTACTAGGTGAGAGAGAGAAATGATCTCAAGCATCATCACGAGCTCATAAAAATGAATCCAGCGATATAAAAATTGTGAAAAACGAAGAACAGCCGAAATGGCACGCAAACCGAAGCGACGGGGGGCATTTTGGAAAAAATACCCAAAAAATCTGGGGGTGAGAGTGAGAAATGAAATCAAGCATCATCATGGGCTCAGAAAAATGAATCCGATGATATAAAATATATCAAAAATGGAGAGCAGCCGAAGTGGCACACAAACCAAGGCGACTAGTGGGGTTTAGAAAAAATACCCAAAAGTATTTGGTGAGAGCGAGAAATGATCTCAGGTATCATCATGGGCACGGAAATATGAATCCAGTGCTGCAAATGGTGCAAAACACGAAGGTCATAAGGACTCCGGAATGGTTAAAGGAAATAACTAGGTTAAAAAATGGTTGCAAATAAAGGTGATCCCACCAAGCCAAGGATGCAGTGGTGGGGAGAAATGATGACCCGTGGGGGAAGAATACTAGGTGTATCAAATCCAATCAAATCTACAAGTGATATGTGACCTCAAAAATGGTTGAGATCACAAGTGTGAAAAAGTGAGCAGGGTTAATGAATTGCCCCCATGTTATGTGCATGGGGTTTGTGATTATGGATCACATATGTGTGGGTTTGAACAAGGGGGTCCTGGACGTGCTGAGATAGATGTGATGGGGAAGGTTCAAAATGGTTGATCATGCCCCCTATCCCAGGGTCGAGGTAATCTATTATGCCCCTTAACTCAGAGGTGTCAATGTGGTGTTCTATGATAGCGGGGTCAAGACCAAGCATTTCGGTATAGGACCAGGCAAAGACATCACGGAACTCTTGGAAAAAAAAATTGTACTCTCCAATCTCATACTCACTACAGGAGGCTCCTAATGTAATGATTTCAAGAGCACCAGGTGGGTCAGAGATATATATGTGGATGACGGGTGAGATGTTGGCCATGTTACCCTCCTCAAAGGCATCAGGAGCGGGGATGGGATCCTTAAACTAGTCGACTTTGGTGGGAAGGAAATATTTGGACTCAACAACAAATTGGGTGGATATGGTGGAGGACTCTTCTGGGAGGAAATAGGAATGATGGTGCATGTCGTCCCAGGGATAATCCGGGGCAGTGAGAGCCTCTAAAATCTCCTCATCATTGCAGAAACTTTGAGTTGTCAAATCAGTTGATGAGGGAGTGGTAGTCGAAGAGATCATATAAACGGTGTTAATCTCCTCGGATGAGGGTGATACTGGGGGGTGGATCTCCTCAATTGTGGGGGGCGCCATCTCAAGGTCCAAATTATTCATCTCATAGAGAGCTGCTCTGTAATCTAGGAGATCGGGACAATGATGTGAGTAATGGCCATAAATACCGCATATTGCACAAGGGTGGTTGGTACGCAATGATTTATCACGAGGCTTAGGGGCTGGATCGAGTTGGACAACTGGGATGTTGGGGTCGTCGTCAAGCATTTGCATGTGTTTCTGTAATGCAGGTAATTGTGGGCATTGATGAGTTGGATGGCCTAACTCATCACACAACGAGCATTTAGGAGGAGCACGAAACACGCGGGGGGGGGGGGGGGGGGGTTAACTACTTTGGGAGGTGGTACAGTAGTGTATGGTTGTGGGTCTCTGCTCCCAGTGGTCTTGATAAGAGGAGGGGGATTTGTAGATGATGAAGGGGTAGTGACACCGGGAGGTGGTTGACTAGTAGTGGCAATGGGTTGCACCGGTTGTAGGATGACATTTGGTGTCGGTGGGGGAACGGGAGGTGAAATATACCACATGGGTAATCCCAAGGTTAACCCGGGGAGGCTAAGGGTAGCCATAACTAGGGCGCTTACTATGCCCAAGGGAGGGAATAGGAAGGGGATTGTGTGGGTGGGTGTAACATCAATGTGACTAGGTACCAATGGTGGTTTGGGTAACAAGGGCGGTTGATTGTTGGGTGTTTGTGTATTGTGGGAAAGGGTACGTAGGTTAGATACTTCGGGCGTAGGTGACGAGGGAGGAATGGATTGGAATGTTGAGGTCATCGACGTATCTGAGTAAACTCTGGGTCCCACAGAGGAAACAAACGAGGTAGTTACACCAAAAATAGGTTGTTCAACCATCGTGAGAACATTTTCGGGTGCAACGGGGGCATTGGGATCGTAATAGGTGAGTTGGTCGACCTTGACCACGCGTCCATCATGGGGGAACATCATGGTACGAAAAACAGATGAGGCAACCGCCCGCATGGCATACATGTAGCTGCGACCAAGTAAGAGGTTATAATCAAGTTGGGCATTGATGACCTATATGTCAATGAGCATGGTTTTACCAGCCAACTGGATGGGAACATTAGCTAAGAGACCTTGGGGTTGAGCCGAACGGCTGTCGTAGGCTCGCAATGCAGTGGTGGACTGCTGGAGAGTAGGGGATCCCAACTTCTGCCAAATGAATGTGGAAATAACGCATGTAGAGGCACCTTCATTGATAATGCACCAATGGATGACAAGATTTCGAACGGAAACAGAAACTTGGAACGCTAAAGTGGAAGGCAGGCGTGGTTCGGACTGGTCCAAATCAAAGGCCATCAGTCTTCAATCATTTGGGTCAATAGCACCAATGGCGGAGAGCAAAGTCTTGCATTGTGAAGGACATTTTTTTAAGACTTCTAACGTAGACATAGCTACGAGAGACTGGGCTAAGTCATCTACAATGTTGTAATTTGACGCAGCGTGAGCATTGGGATTATTATTGATGCGACGAAGTGGGAAGCGAGGTGCTTTGGAGGTGCCATCTAGTGGAGCCGGAGGTATACATAATGTATGATCAGTGGGATGAGCGTTAGTGTTTTTGTCGGCGGGAGAGGCTTCAGGGGTGGAGCCATATTGGTTCCGACGAGTTTGGAGGTTGACATCAGTGGATGACATCATTAACAAGTGGTGGGTACCTGAGTCTAACATGGGTTGATCAGGAGTGGCATAAGTGATCTGTTGTTGTGGTGGCGCGTTGCCTTTAGGGGGAGTCAACGGCTGAGTTTTCACTACGCCTTGGGTTGGTAAGGGGTTTTGTAGCACCAAAGGTTGATGCTGAGGGGGTGGGGGGTTGGGTGGCGCCTGAGGAGCCGCGTGCCCTTGGCAATGGGCATCATCAGTCCAGAGTTGCCGAGCTCGCTCCAAATGTGGGAAAGCATGTGTGTAGTGGCCATAGACCCCTCAAATAGAACAAGGATGGTTTGTTCGCAAATTAGGATTTTTGGCCTGCTTGGGCGGCCAATCAGGGCTCTGGTTGACAGGTGTCGCGTTATTGTTATTTGGGGGATTGGGAGGTTGACTGGCTTGGTTTGGAGGGGGTTTGTTGCCACGGTTATGGCCCTTGCCATGGTTTTGCTGGCCCTATTGGCACTGGTTATTTTGGTTCTACTGTGGATTCTGTTGGGTGTATACTTTCCCTTGGGCAGCAGGTGGGTTCTGGGGTTGTGCAGGTGTGGGAGCAGGCTGCGGTGGCTAATAAGTAGGTCGAGGCTGTGCAGGTGCTGAACCTTGTGGGGGTTGCTGATACATCTACGGAATGGGTTGTGGGTTTTCTGCAGGGGCTTCCTGTGGCAGGTAATAAGCAGGTTGGGCTTGAGAGGACATAGGAGCTGGTGCAGTTTGTGGGTGGTAATATGGCTGAGGTGCGACCAGGGGGGCGTAAGCGGGGGATGCACGACCAATGCACTGAGGTGGACATGAGTGTCCATGGGAATGGTGGTGATGTGGCATGGGAGCATACGAATTGGTTGCTCCGGATTGAGATGTAGCCCGTGAAAGGTCGGGGCCATGGCTAGGACGTGCTATGGAAAAGGGTTGGGGATGCAAGGCAACATGTCCAATGATGCCATCTGTGGCATGGGATGCCCCTGGCGCATCGTGACGGGAGGAATCACCGCGAGGGGCGTCAGGTATGATGGAATACAGATAACCCAACTGGGTGTAAATAAGTTCAAATTGTTGGGCTTTGAGGATGGCCTCTTCTTTGGACTGGGGTCGTTCGGATGCCACATCCTTGGCAATGACAGAAAGGAGGGATTTTAGAAACCAATCTAAGAAGATATGGTCATCTAACTTGATTTTGCAGAGGCTGCGGCGTCGATGCCACTCATGAATGTGGTTAGTGATGTGGGTAGTCGTGTTCTGTTTGCAAGACAATAGGATCTCAACTCCCGCGTCATAGCGGATAGGTAACTGACAGAACTGCAGGAAGGTCGAGGTAAGGGAAGTAAAGGTGGCATGGGTCCCATGGGGCTGCTCGATGTACCACTTAGTTGCAGAGCTAGTGAGGGTGCACTGTAATAGACGGAGGCAGACAGATTCATCCACTATGGAATTGGAGGAACACCATAGATGGAAGAACATAATATGGTTCTGGGGTCCTCACCTGCCTTGCCCTCAAACTTAGGGATGTCGGAGGGGAGCTTGGTGGGCATGTGAGGCCACACAGGGTCATGTCTAATGGGATTGTTAGTCAGTCTAGCTAGGTCAGGAAGGTTGACACTAGCCATGAATGGAAAACTAGTAGAAGGATGTGACATACTAGTGGGTGTGACCATGTTGGGGCCAATGCCCCCAAGTGCAGGGGCTGGGTTTGGGATGTTGCCCCCAAGTGGAGGAACGAAAGTGGTATGGGACGGTCCTGCACTGGCAAGGGTAGTGTGAGTCACTGATGGAGTGGTGATAGGTATGCCAACTACTGGAATGGGTACAGTGATCAGAATGGTAGGTGTGGGCCCCATCGAGGGATTACCCAAAGCAGGTGTGGTAGCTGGTGTGGTGGTGGATGCTCCACCAATGGTCCCTACAAAGAAAGGGGTGGAAGTCATGCCAGCCATGTGGCTGGTTGGTGTAGTGTAAATGGGGTTCTCGGACTCTGCCTGATAATCAGAGGTAAAATAAGGGGCGTCTAGATCGGGTGACGGAGTTCTATGCCATTAACGAGTGGAGTCAAGTGACAAGGCTCAAGATCTATGATGAGTGGTATTAAGTGATGAAGATCTATGTCTATGACGGGTGATGTCAAGTGAACCATGCTGTGGGGGCTCACCCCGGAGGCACCGAGAATGTATCGGGGACTCAATGGTGGCAGATGGTGTCAAATATCTGGGGGTTGTGTTGAGTGAAAAACAGCTCAAAAAAACCTAATGCAACCGAGTGTGCAGAAGGAGAGCTCAAAAAATATGGCACTCAGGCCAACAACCAACTCAAAACACTTACTATAACAGCTGTGCTACAATAGGTGGAGTATCAACAGAAATGGTCAGAATACCAACAAACAGCAGGTTTCCTAAAAAATAAAAATAGTGGACTCGCTAGACCAAAAGGAGGTAAGGGAGCATGCAAACACCTAGCTAAATAGTATTCTGACTCAACTAGACATATCCTCTGCAAGGTGATGAAATCCAAGTCAGACAATATGGATAGTAGAGCCAAGTGGCTAAAGATATCCCCCTACCAGGAGGGACACCGAGTAGTCAATCCTAGAAGAAAAGCAACTAAGATACCCCGTTCATGACACGTTCGATTGGGTGAATCTGTCGTTTGGTTCTATCGCCGTTGTATCCCCATACGAGTGATACACTGAGAACTGTGAAAGGTATCCTTTGGTTACTGAATGGATTGCGGTATTCAACTCAGGCTTCCGGAACCAGTCTGGCGACTTCAACCCTCCTAGGGGAGAGGCCTTCCCGATAAATTGGTTTTAAACCGTCTCAAAAAATACTAGGGGATTTTGGTTCCCTAATGGACAATAGCTATGTCTCAAGTGTAAGCAACCGAAGGGTGTTATTTGGATGCCTATCCCCCCGATCCTACCTAACTATAAAATTTTTTATGTGTTCCCCAAGTGGGGTTAGAATGTTGGTTATGTTAAGCAGTATTTTAGGGCTCACTGGAATTAGATGACAGAGTGTGTGCGTGTGAGATGATGAACCCAAGTAAAAGTGCCACAGGGTGGGCAACTTTCTAACTAAAAATAACAATACAAAATTTAAACTTTGAAATGCAAAATTTTCTCTTTTCAATTAAAATGCTGAAATTTAAAAAATATTATGTAAATGGAACAGAAAAAATACTGTAGAAAAAAGGTTGTAGGGAAGTATGGCTACAGATATGACAGATGGCTGTGTAGGTGTAGAAAATATTGTAGCAAAGTGCTGGGTTCAAAAACAGGAAAAAAATGCAGAAAACAGATTGCGGGTCTGTGGCAAATCTGAAGGGTCGGACCCTGGGAAATAGCACAACAGTCGCGAACAGGTTGCGGGATTTTAGCCGAGAGACGCAGACAGACCGCGGGAAAAAGGTCAAAAGTAGCAGGCGGGTTGGAGGAAAATGGCTGAAAGCCGCAAGCAGGACGTGAGAAAAAGGCCAAAAGATGTAGGAGGTTTGCATCAAAATGGCTGAAAGCCACAAGCGAGACGCGGAAAAATGGTCGAAAGACGCCGGCGGGTTGCAGAAAAATGGCTAAAAGACGCAAGCGGGACGCGGGAAAATGGCCAAAATATGGAGGCGGGTTGCAGAAAAATAGCTGAAAGCCGTAGGTGGGACGCGGAAAATGGGATAACAGTCGCGGTCGGACCGTACGAAACAAGCTAATAGTTGCGGTCAGATCACAGGTAACAGACTGGAAACCGCCGGTAGGTCACTGGAAACAGTCTGAAAGCCATGGTCGGATCGCAGGTAAATGCCTGAAAGACGTGGTCGGGATGCAACTGCGGGGGGTAAAAGACGCGGTTTACGGCAGCCGAAAGGAAAAAACAGAAAAATATTGCAGAAAATTAAAAACGTTTCAAACTTTAAAACTTTAACAAGAAATTCAAAGGAACACAAGGGGAGTCGCCAAAACTATAGCTAGGGTTTTCACCCTAGCTTGTGCAAATGAGCACCTACTAAGGAGAAGGGACTTCTTAGTAGCAGTTCAATAAACAGTAAATTAAAGCACTAAAACAATATGAAATTTAGCCTAGCATGAGCATTAACATAAATAATAAAACATGAAGATATGGCAAAAGATTTCTCTTTTTGTATTAAATATTACCTCAGGTGTAGAGGTTGGTGAAGCTCTTGCAACAGTGCAGGAGGGTTGCTTCCAACATTTCAGCTTTGCTCCTTTCTCTTTCTCCAAAGGGTTGGAAATGGGCCGAAAGGGGCACTCAAATGTGAAAGTAGCTCAAGGGTGAGCTAGGGTTTCAAGAGTGATTTTGGCAGAGTAAGGGTGTGTTTGACTGTGGATATGAAAAGAGGGGCCTCCATCACCTATTTATAGGTTTTTAGTGGTGGAGTGCTAGCCCATGGTTTTTGGCACCATATGGTTTAGGTCAGCTGTATAGGGTTTTTGCCTCATTTTTCCCTCTTTTTCCTCTTTTTTTTTTGTATTTTTATTCCCTTTTTAGAGGGTTTTTGCTATTTTGGAAGAATTTTGGATTATTTTGGGGGGAAAAGGGTTTTTTTGGCCTTTTGGAGGCTGCTTAAAGGGATTTTAAGGTATTGGAGGCAAATATGGTAGGAAATATGGACAAATGAGTCATGTAATGGGGTAGATGAGGTAGTGAGCACTTTTTGGGTGTTAACACCTAGGTCTGACGGACTTGTCATACTGTCCTCTGACTCATTTTTTGTGGACCTCATTTGTTGTGTGCGCATCGCAGCGCTACTCATCTAGATGTTCCAAGTGTAACAAATGTTCTTGTAGTATTGAAGATTCGATAGTAACTGAACGGCTAGTTTCAGTGAAGGAATCTCGCATTCAATCGGTACGACTGCTTCTATCCCATGCACAAGTTGGAAGGGAGAGAACTCGGTAGTTGTCTTAACGTTAGCTCAGTAAGCCCAAAGAGCCGGGTACAGCATGATGTTCCAGTTATTTCCACTAGCATTAACAGTTCTTTGCAGTATAACCTTTAAAGTTTTATTCACTACTTCAACTTGTCCATTCGCTTGTGGATAGTATGAAGACGAATGTTCTTGTCGAAAACCAAGCATTGTATACAACTCGGTCATCATGTTATTCTAGAAATGACTGCCATGATCAGTCACTATCTCTTTAGGTATGCCAAACCGTGCAATAATCTGATTAAACACGAAATAAGCAGCAGTTTCTCCATCTTCCTTAACAGTAGGCATTGCCTCCACCCACTTGGTAAAGTAGGCAATGGCAACGATGATGTAATGATGCCCTCTAGCCGAAACTGGACTGCAACTCATGTAATCAACCCCCCATTTTGTGAAGGGACCTACTATAATCACAGTATGAAGAGGAGTTGGGTGTGCCCTCATTTTCTTAGTGAAAAACTGACATGGACGACAGCGTTTCACAACTTCCACACAATCTTTAAAGATCATGTGCCAAAAATATCTGGCACGCAGTATCTTCTGAGCTGTTGCCAACCCGGAAAGATGTCCCCCACAAGCTCCACTATGGGCATCATTTAATACCGCTTCAGCTTCTTCTAGAGTTAAGCAACGTCGTAAGATGGAATCTACCCCACGTTGATACAAAGTATCTGAGATGATGAGATAGTTCTTTGCAAGGCTTTTTAGCTTGCATCACTCTTCTCGAGAAAAAGTAGTAGGACACCTCAACGTCTGGAGATATACTAAGATATCCCCGTACCATGGGTCAGAGGAAGCAATGAGGAAGATATGTTCATCCGAGAATGATGATTCTTCCTCGACATACTCTAGGTCACTCAGAAACTCTGAGATTAACTCAACGAACACTAGTTATTTCTTCGACTTGGCTGATTGAAAGACCAAATCGAACTCCTGTAGGATTACAATCCATTTATTATATTTCCCATCGATGATTCATTGGGTGAGAACGTACTGAAAAGGATTGACTTCTGCTATCACAGTAGTTGTTCGTAAAAGTATATAGTGACAAAGCCTCTGTACCGCATAGACCGCGGCAAGTGCTAACTTCTCAATGTGCGAATATTTAACCTCAGGGGCTATCAATGCATGAGAAAGATAGTAGACAACATGCTCTTGGAGCGTATCATCCTCCTGAACTAATACTATGCCAATTGTATTAAGAGATGCTGCCAGATATAAAAGAAAGACTTTTACGTAGACTTGCGGGCTCACTAGGGTGCGGAAAGAAGTGCCTTTTTCAAGGCCTCAAAGGATGCTTGAGCAGCCTCGTCCCACACAAAGTAGGAGTCTTGTTTGAGTAGTCTCATAAAACCTTTGGTAATCTTAGCATAGTTTATGATGAATCACTGTAAGAAATTAGACATGCCTTGCAGACTTTGGAGTTGTCACAAGGTGCGAGGAGGAGGCAGATTTACAATCGCCTCTACTTTCAGCGGGTTTACCATTATGCCACGACTGGAGATAATGAAGCCCAGTAGACGTCCCGATTCGACGCAAAACACACACTTGTTAGGATTCAAACAAATCTTATATTGTCTGCATCTTTCAAACACTAGTCTAGGATGAGCTGGATGATCCCGTCTCTTTCGAGATCGTGTCGGGAGGTCATCCAAGTAAGGTTCTACTATTTGTTTGATATCATGAAAATCGAAATTCATCGCACGCTGGAAGGTAGCTCCAGCATTCTTCAAGCAAAATGGCATCTCCTGGTAAGCGAAGGTCCCCCACGGGAAAATGAAAGTTTTTTTATGCTGATCTTCAGGTTTGATTTGTATTTGATTGTATGCCGAAAACCCATTCATGAAAGAGAACATCTCATGTCCCGCACAAGCGTCTATGATTTGATCGATAAACGGTGTAGGATAGTTATCTTTCGGACAAGATTTGTTCAATTCTCGGAAGTCAGTACAGACTCTAATGGTACCTTACTTCTTATCAACTGGAACATGATTTTAAACCCATTCTGTCATGTCAATCGGATAGATGAAACCGGCTTTAAGCAACTTTTCAACCTCCGCCTTGATGACGGCCGCTTTTCTAGGGTTCACAGGATAGAGCTTTTGCCTTATAGGTTTTACATTAGGGTATGTTATGATGACATGCTCCACGATGGCGGGGTCAATACCTGGCATCTCCTCATATGAACAGGCAAAAATGTGGTGGAATTCTTTGAAAAGCTTAGTATACAGAGAGATCTCTTCTGGAGAACAGTTTGCACCAATAAAAAAAATTTCCACTACCCCGGGTTTGGTGGAAATGTTAATCGAAATTGTTCTCAATATATTAGCCATATTTCCCTCAGCATAAACAACTCTCGAAGTAGAAGGAAAAGATGACAAATCAAAAAATCCACCGAGTCTCATAAGGAATTCCCCTCTCTCAATCCTGTGTAGATCTAGAAGCAGGTAGGACTTGTGATGCATATGTTCCCATGGTTGGTCCCGGCCCATCATGGCTTCCAAGATGGCTTCATATGACGGCAAAACCGTGTCTAAACAATCGAATGAGTGGGTGGAATTCAGTGACCATGCCGAAGCATAGTCCATATCTGACTTAGCAGAGACCGGCGGAGTCACGATATGTTCCATTGCAACATGTTGTGATTCCATGTAGGCTACTTCTGCAACAGATAGAGGCACTGAAGGTTCGGATGTAGTGGGAAGAATCCACTGATCGGTTCTTAAACCAACCATGAAAGTTTCAGTATAAGTACCCACATCAAAATGCATAAAAAGAATAGGGGAGGGAAGATCGAAAGTTCCTATTAATGACCCATAAAACCCTGCTCCTAAACTCTCACTAACCGGGGCGGTTTGATCAACTAAGGGAATTGTGGTTTCTAAATAAGTTTGGTTGTTTCTCTGAGTGAAAGCAAGTTGATCGACAGTAACAACCTTACCTTCAAACGGGAACATAACAACTCGAAAAACTGCCGATGCAATAGCTCGCATGGCATACGTCCAGCTCCTGCCTAGTAACATGCTGTAATCAAGCGAAGCGTCCAGAACTTCTACTTCTACAGCAATTGTCTTACCGGCCAATGTGACATCAAATGATGGCAAAACCCCATGTGGATAGAAAGTTCTGCCATCAAATGCAGTAAGTAGTGTGTTAGAAGGGGCTAACTCGGGAGAACCCAAAGCTTTCCAACATGAAATTGACATTACGCATGTCGACGCGCCCTCATCTACGACAACTCGTCTAATGGTAATTGGGCCATGGACGACTTCTATCTGAAGGACAACGTGGTACGACAACCAGTATTTGATATCAATTATATCAAATCATGCAGACATGTTAGAGGATTCCATACTTCCAATAGCTTCCAGAAGTGCATTTCATTGTAAAAGACAACTTTGCAAGACTTCTAAGGTACACATGGCACAAGGGGTCTAGGTTAGATCCTCAACCACATTATAGTTAGAGGCGGCTCAAGTGTTGGGGTTGTGTGATGCCCGTTTCAAGACACCTTTCAGGATCTTGGGAATTGGGTCCACAGGTATGTGGAGTGGAGTGGAGGATTCTGGAATCTCTTTATCCTGTTTCTGTGCATCCGGGGTATAGTTCTTGGCTCTTGTTTGTAAGAGTGCATCTGAATTAACATGTTAATAAAATTTTGATCAACTGAAGCACGTGTAGTGCCCCTAGTATTGGAGGTGCCAGAAGCTGAGCTCTTCCCCTTAGGGAATGGATATTTTAGTACGGCAGGCTTCTTTTCTTGTAATAGCTTCTAGGCTTCTTCAAGCAGAGGGCATTGGTGAGTAAGGTGGTCCTGCTTGCAAAGTTTACAAGGTAAGTTAACCTCCTTTTTCTCTTTGGTACCCTCCTCTGCATTCTCTTTTTTGGGCTTCTGATGGTTCCCCTCTCCTTTCTTTCCCTTCTTTTTGTTGTTGGGATGCCGAGGGCCTTTTTGATTGTTCCGAACCTGGTTAACAGATTCATAAGTAGAAGGAGAGGTTGTGACGGAAGTAACTTCTGCAGTCGATTGTTTAACAGATAAGGCATTAACCTATTTGGTCAAAGCTTTCAAGGCTGCAGAATCAACTGAACCCACTATGCCATCAACATGCGTAAACAAGATCTAATTGTTGGGTCCATAGGATGGTTTCTTCCTCGTTAGACACTCCAGAAGTAGCTACTTCCTTAGAAATGTAAGGAAGGAGTGATTTCAAATTCCACTCAAGAAGGAATTATGGAGGTATGTTGGCTTTAATGAGCCTCTTCCGTCTTCGCTACTCCTGAATGTGATCAGATAAGTGAGTGGCTTTATTTTGCCTAAATGTAGACAAAAGGTCTGTTCTGGCATCATATCTAACAGGAAGTTGGAAGTGATTCAAAAAGACAGTCGCGAGATCCCCAAAATTAAAGAATGTAGCTGCAGGTAACTCAATGTACCATTTGGCTGCAACACCGGTTAAGGTCCTTTGGGACAGTCTCAACCTAATGGAATCTTCATTTAATGAGTTCGAGGAGCACCATAAATGGAAAGTAGTCACATGGTCACCACGGTCCTCGCCCGTTTTGCCTTTGAACTTTGGAATGTCCGAAGGTAACTTGGTAGGAACTAGTGGCCATGTAGCGTTATGATACACTGGATCGTTGGTCAACTTGGAAATATCTGGCAATTTTAAAGTTGCTAGAAATGGTAAACGAGCCTTGCAAGACGGTACTTGATAAGCTGGGGTCACAAAGGGGGAACCACCCATAGTTTGACCTGTGAACTGCTGGTAGGGGTTTCCCCATCCGTCTGCTGGTAGGGGTTTCCCCCAGTCATTTGCTAGTAGGGGTTTCCCTCAGCCATCTACTGGTAGGGGTTGCCCCCGGCCATCTGCTGATAGGGGTTTCCCCCTGCCATCTACTGATAGGGGTTTCCCCCTGCCATTTGCTGATAGGGGTTTCCCTCTAGCATCTGCTGGTAGGGGTTTCCCCCAGTCACTTGTTGGTAGGGGTTTCCCCCTGCCATCTATTGTTGCACAAAAGTATTATTGAAATCCCCCCACCCATATGAAAGTGGGTTAGTGCTCTGTGGGCTCATCCACTGTGGCTGGGTGTTAGCCCCGCCATATTGCTGGTTAAAAATGTTACCCCTTCCTCCTGAAAATAAGGAAAAAGGGACGTTTCCTACAGGTATATTACCTTGATTCATGTTGGGACCTGCAAAGGTATTAAAACCAATAGTAGCTGACGTAGATAGTGCGGTCATGGTACTCATGACATGCACAGTTACAGAAGCACTTGGCCCTACATCGGGTGTGGAAATCCAAGTACTGGGTATGTGATATGATGGTTGAGTCACAGGAGGTGGAACTAAATTGGTTGTACTGCTAGGTCCAAAAGTAGGTGTAGAGGTAGATGCCATAGTTGTTGAACTCGGCATACCTAACGTGCCAGTATTAAAACTGAAAGACGGAGTGGACACAGAGGTTGTCTGTGCCGAACTCGGTGTGGCAGTAGGAGGAGGATTTACAATATTAGTGTTCATACCTATGGTGGGAGTCTATAGAACTCCCAATTTTCCTCCCGGATTAGTCATAAAATGCTCAGGTGGGAAACTATATCCACTGTAATCGGGTTGTTGGAAACCAACGGGTAACAGAAGCGGATTTCTAAGATTAGTTAGAGGAGGATTAAAGGGAGTACTGTACTCTGCAGAAGTGAGATCTTCAATCTCAATTGAACTAAAATGTCATTGATCTGGAGTCCCCGGTTGTGGTTCCTCAGGAACCTCTATTTCAGGGTTTTCTGTTGCAGTTTGTAGTTCTTCAGGAAATTCTATTTCCGGTGGTAGTTCCTCAGGAATTTCTATTTTAGGATTTTCCATTGTAAAAAGTTCCTCAGGAAGTTCTATTTCACCAGTGGTTTCCAACGGAACACTGGGGTCTACCCGCTGTCATCTAGCTGGCGGTAGTGGTTCTATTCTAAGTGGCGGAAGGTTTTTAAACCTTCTCGACCTATGAAGTTCTTGGTTTTCCAGGATTATATATAAAAATAAAACTAGAAAACCTAGTGGCCACTAAGACTGGGAGCAAACAACATGCCAACTAAAAGTCCTAAGTATGCAAACCAAGCAAACAAGATGCCTTCCGGAGAAGAGTCTGGGATGATGAGGGCCCAGAACAGATCAACGAAGGATGAAGAATAGTTACCCAGGGTACACAATACAATGACTAAGGGTGCAAGCGCTGGAATCACCCATCCGCCCTCCCAAAGACCTGCAAGGGATTTCCTCCCACGTCTGTCCTAGGTACAACAGATATACCCTACACTGTCACCTGTGTATGAACCTATGGTCAAATACTAATGATACCATAACACTGAAAACTCCTGGGGGAACAGTCTCTGGTCGAATCAAAAGGCGTGGGTAGGGTAACTGAGCCTGAAACTCAAAAGAGATGCCAAACGTGATCCAATCCTAGTATATGCTCGAAAGAGAAAGTAGGAGGAGTATTCCCAACAATCTGATCTCACAAGACCTACTGCATAGATCCCAAACAAGCTTTGAATGAAGTGGGTTTACCTATGATATTCAAACTACGATTTTTGCGTAATGTGTGACCTTGGGTGGTTTAAGGTGATTTAAACCCAAGATCCTAACAAAGAGTAGTTGGTGTAGTGTATCCCTAAAAAGAAAAATTGTTGCTATTTAATTTTATTAAAGATTTTTAGGGCTATTATTACTCAAAAGGTAGTGTGTTTGTGTGGCATGGTTGCAACAGAAAATCAAAGTGCATAAATTATAACTTTCAACAACAAAACTTTTTATTTTTTCACTTAATGTTCTTTCCAAACTGAAAACTGAGCAAATCTAATCAAATTTCTTTTTTTTTTCTTTTGAAATTGTAAACAAAATAACCTATGCTATCTTGTAAAAAATATAAGCCTTACTAACCCTAAGCTACCAAATTTTTGCTTTTTCTATTATTATAAACGAAAAAGAACTATAAACATGGAAAGCAAATAAGACCTATGCACAATGTGTAAGTATGGCTAAAAATGGCTCCTAAGCTTACAGCTGTCAAAACACTAGCTCAACAAAGACTTGTCCTACAGGTTTTTTCAAAAGAAAAAGCCTTCACACTCGGAAACAAAGTGGAGAGAAAAACAAAGGAGAAGGATGCTCAAAACTAGGAATCAAACACAAAAGGACTAACCCAAAGCATCAAACCCTAATAAGACCACTATGCCAAGAAAACGGTAGGCAAGCAAGCTAACAACCACTGTACTAACACAAGGACTGAGAAATGAATCAAACTAAAGCACTCTAAACACACTTGATACCAGAAAAGACGAAAAGTCAAGGAAAGTTGGAACTCAACAAGTTTGGAAGACACCCCACAGGATCCAAAACGAACCAAACCCTAAAACAAAGGATAAGATGGGTAAAGAGAAAACAAGTGTTGCCACAAACAGTAAATGCAAAGCATGCAGGTTTATAGGTCAGCAACACACCATCAAGGCAAAGATAAGCAGAAGTGTTCACTAAGGAACAAAGCCTAGTCTTCAAAAAGAGTTATAAATGGACCAAACATTCCACAAGTAAGCAAGTGATCTAAAGATGGCAAAAAAACTCAAAGAAAGGTTCTGAGACTTAAAGAAAAGTTACAGACCTAAAAAACTAGTCAAGGAGACCTAAAACAAAGTCAAAAAACCACCTAAGAATGTAGAAAAATCAACCTAACCTCTGACAGGAAGGTACAGGAATGTACCCTACTGTACAGTAGGGAAACCAGCACTCAAAGAGAGATGGGCACTACTGTATGAACATAGACTAGCGTATGGGCGCTACTGTATGTATAATAAAGTAGCACTCAGGTCTTAAAGAGTCAAAAATTGACTTTGAAAAGATACAAAAGATTGAAATCAAATAGGGAGAAGCAAGCAGGGGATACCTACAGGACTTCTCAGAGGATTGAAAGAGTTATAAAGTACTGGATAGAAAAACAAGAAGGGTTTCCTAGAGCATAAAGACAACAATCCCCAGTGGATTCGCTAGTCTGTTGGCGGGAAAAACTACCCTATAACGAGGAAACGGACATTATCAACTGAAAGGGGATGACAGGTAAGCATACTAACTATGTTATAGAGATGTTTATGAATGGAAATAGGTTATGGATCTTGAGAACATACCTTTTTGAATGAAGTTCGATCCTAGCTCTTATTCAATCTTGTGCTCGATCCTCAAGTCAACCTCCCGTTCAATAGACCTACAATACAAGTACCTTTCTCAGTGTATCTTGGATAATATATAATGATGAAATGGTCAAAGCAATTTAAACATCAAATATTAACGAAAACAGATCCAAACAAGTACATAACTCAATGAACACCTAGTTTGGGACAAGAAAAATGATTCAACCTTTTATTGTCAAATGCAAATTGATGATACAAAGTATACTTGACTTTGCAACATGCTCCTACAACTTGATCCTGGGCTCCTGCTCTTCTCTGGCTTGGAAATCTTCCAGCATAACCTCCTTCAACACAAGCTTCTCTTTAAGAGTTTCTCAATAGCATTCATGTCTAACCCCTCTCTTCATTCCTCCTTGTATTTATAGGACAAGGGAAACAGTTCAGGGCGAGAGATGATTATGGAGGAAGTTGGGGCAGTTGGGAAACCAACTACAACTAATCCTCTTCGTGAAATTAATTATTTTTTAATAATCTTTTGAGGTGTACGCTACTATTTCACAGTGGAGTAGCGCCTAGGGCGCCACTATAGTGTTTTAAAACTAGTGCTCATGACATTTTAAAAGTTGAATGCTACTATACTGAAGAGGAGTAGCGCCCATGAGGTTTTAGCGCTACTATTTGAAATTAATTATTTTTTAATCATCTTTTGAGGTGTACACTAATATTTCACAGTGGAGTAGCGCCCAGGGCACCACTATAGTGTTTTAAAACTAGTGCTCATGACATTTTAAAAGTTGAATGCTACTATACTGAAGAGGAGTAGCGCCCATGAGGTTTTAGCGCTACTATTGCACATTGGAGTAGGATGCAGGTGCTAGTCTATTGAGGTAGAGTAGAGCTCATGTCTCAAAATGACATTTTTTAGGGTTTTTCCAACTTGCAAGGAGGTGGAGTAGGTCAAGGTATCATCTAAGGTCAACATGCTCCTCCATCCAAGTTGTCCTTTTGTGTGATAAACAGCTCGAGGTGATCACGGACGGAGAGGAGCAGATTTGACCTATAACAAGGTTAGGATCTCTTCCAATCTAACAACTCAGTCATAGAGACTTTAGGGATGTTTACACTGAGTCTTATGAATGGTAATATTTTAGATGTAATAGAATGCCCCCCAAAGCATGAAGCTGTTGAAATTGGATAGGTGAAATGCTTTGATAGAAGGAATGGCAATGGACTTGTCGGACGAAGGACGCTACTGCAGTACAACTGAATCTGAGCACACAGTCTCATATGACTCATAACATGGTTGCCGAACAATACAATCCAGATCCATGGTAGTACTGACCAACTGAATATAATCATGGCTGCTAGACACAAGTGTAGATCCATGATGAGATGATAACACATCCTCGACCAATACAAAAGTGGATCCATGTAATATGACTCAAAACAATATCCATTGCAACCTGGGTAAAACATGACTCCCAGGGTCTTCAAGTCGAACCCGCAATGATACGAATCTATCCATGTGATTACAAATGTCTTGACGTTGAACATGGTAGAAACCACTTGATTACTGGTCATTGATGTATACCGTTAACAAGCGCGAGGGAAAGAACCATTGATGTCAATGATCCCCAAGGTATCACAGTACATATCACCAAGCATGAATACATGAGTTAAAGTTGAATGCATGATGAAATCTTTCTGTCAAGATCCAATGATGTAAACTCATGTCGAAAGAGAGGTAACCTGTCATTGAGGCATGCAGGGCCAAGGTACTCAAATGGTTTCTAGATTTAGTCCTCGGATGATGTCTTGAAGTCAACAAGGATGAATCCGTTGAAGGAGGGCCATGACGAATCCCTCATCATCGACACGAAAACATCACAAAGGATGTTTTGAAGTAGACCGAATGGTACAGTAACATGCAAGACTGACTTAGAATAGACCAACATTGTGGAAGGTGTACTGACTGCAGAATATGAGTGGTGAAGACATCTCTTGAACATGGGTGTGGAATGACTTTGCAGTATTGACATGACGAGATCAATGCTAACTACTAATGCATTTGATGGCGGAAGCATTCTTCGGATGATCCAAAGGAGTGACAGGACTCATGAAATTAACAAGGCTAAGAGACAAGTACTGAATGAAAATGCAGATGAGTGCCATGTTCAAGAGAGACTAAATACTGCCACAGGTAAAAAGTGTAACGTAAAAGCTTTCCTTTTTCCCCATCATGACTGATGAGTGCCTCATGTGTTTTTTACGAGCGTGATGAGGGTAACCATATTCTCGGTATAGATCATCTCATAGATGAGTCCAATCCCAAATGTTTTCCGAACCTAGGAGAGGATGGGTTCGTCCCATAGCGGGCCCTTCAATGTTGAGTTTTAATGAGTCCATAGAAGGTAAACGCGGCGTCAGTTCATGTTTAGAGAGTCTGAAAAGAACTAAAGAAGACTCCAATGGTCATTTTTCGTAAATTTAGCCTCTTTGCCCGAAAGAGGGTAAAATGATGCAAGAGAGGAGTCTTCCAGTCATGAATGGCTGGAGTATTCCTTTTTCGTAAATAATGCCCCCTGATCCGAAAAAGGGGTGAACTATCACCAGGGAGACGATGGTTCAAATACTTTAACAAGCATGAACGCGACAAGTTCGCTTGGTGATCTTTTCATATTTCGAGAGCCTGAAAAGAGCTTAATGATAGACTCCGGGGGGGTTCCTTTTCCATAGGAGTTTAACAAGCCCGAAAAAGTGATAAATCATAACTTAGTAACTTATTCTCATGGTTTTATGAGCACAAGAAAGAACAAAGAGTAAGCTCATCACCATTAAATAACCAAATCCTAATGGAAAAATAATAACAGAAATGTTCAATGGGTTGTTCATACCTAACATCATTTACAAGGTGATCGTCATGATCCAAAAATGGCGCAAAAAGTACATTTAATGTCTCATGTATGCTTGAAACTAGGTAAAATAGTCAACTCGGCATTAAAATAATCCAAACTATAGCAAATAGGCGAAAAAGCATCTAATATTTGAAAAAGAATATTCCCTTTTTGTTTATAAAATACGAAAAAAGACCAAAAATAGTTACCATTTGAATTTGCCAAGTTTGGGAGGAGAAAAGTGCCATTTGGATCTAGAATTCATTTGTCGATTTCCGTAGCTATGAGCGACCATTTCATGAGCCGCTAGGACCAGGTAAACCTAGAACTCAGCAACATATTTCCAGTGGCTTACATTTTCAATTCTTGCTCATTTTTTGGGTTTTTGAGCTAATTTGTGGGGGCTATTGCGCCCTCAGGTCGTCGTAGGTCTCCCTTACGGGAACTGTGACGAACCTGTGTCGTCGCAAAGGCTGCAAAGGTGGCTTGTGATGACGTCACTTTATTAGTGTTGATAGGGTGCGACGACAGAAACGTCCAACCCCATAATCAAACCAAATCCAAAAGACAAACTTTTAGTGGTTGAAGTGAGTTCTAATGATGTTTAAATGCTCTTTTTGACAGGTTTGTGGCCGCCAACATGGTTCTAGAATGGCGTGAGCATGAACATGAGTTGGAAGATATACAAGCAATAAATGATCCAACATTTGTAGATGCATTGAGTAATTGCATACTACTGAAGTACTTCCAAGTCCAGGGCATGAGGGCCCAAGTCCCACTGCTGGAGGACATGATTCGGAGTTGGGATGCCACTTAATAGTATTTTATGATCGGAGAGCATGTGTTGACCATAGATGTTGATGACATCTATTTCTTGACTAGATTATCCTAGAGGGGGTATAATGTGGCATTCACCAGATCACGAGCGAGTGACCAAACTGTGGATGACTTGATCATCCGGTATTGTACACCACATGCCCATGCTTCTAGTGGGAATATTCCCATCAAGGAAGTACGAGATCATCTGTTACGCACTGTACTCTTCACTATAGTGAGGATAGTGGGCAGCCAAGTAGCTCACATGGCTACGAGGGACCAGATGTTATACACAGAGGAGTGCATGTCTCCTAGGGTGTTCAACTGGTGTGAGGGCCTCCTCACCAACCTTCAAGCTTAGCTGACCAAGTGTCAGCTCAAGCAGTTTGGGTATGGATCAGTAGTGATCTCATTCCTGTTGGAGTGAGTACCACTCTTGCGCCCGCAGGTGACTTTGGATGACAGGGATGCTAGGGATGCACATATGGCCTGCCATGGTGGCGGGAGTCCAATCATCTGTTACAGTTCTGGATTCTTCACCTGGTTGGAAGGCCATCTACTCATGGTTAAGGACTACCCATATAGTGGTACGGACTTCGAGGAAGACCCAGACTTGGTACTTCCCAAGGGAGCAGAGTGGGGTGACATCGGTAAGAACAATGACCATTATCTCTTTCATTTTATGTTATATAATATTTTTTTTGTTAAAGTGCTGATGAGTTAATAACATGTGTGTGTAGATGTGGGTCCTATGCGACCGGTAGGAGTTTCTCTTCTTACGAGGAGAGGAGAGGGAGCAGGCATGGCCCCAGCTGCACATGCTTCCATCATGGAGATGGAGGATGTCTATGAGAACATGACTAGGTTGACGTTAGATGTTCTAGAGCCAGTAGTGGATGAGTTACCGCAGCCCATGCAGAGGTATGCGGTTGGGGCATCCGTGCGTTTAGATGTGCTGCTCCGCAAGGTAGCGAGGTTAGTTGACTGCTTCCATGGTCAGCAGGAAAGCGCTGCGAGACCTAGGGGTGCATGGGCCAAGAGTTAGGCCTTATGCTATTATGTATGTACTAAGAGCTTGTGAGCCTCAGATTTTGTACTACTTAAAGCTATCAGGCTTTAGATTTTATAAAGATTCACTGAAAGCAATCGTGCTTCATATTTTGTACTAGCACTACTTTTTATGATGATTTATATATATATATATAGACATTCTTGGATGTTTTATACATTATGTGTTTTAAATGGATGAATGACGTGATCTTGCTTACATGTTTGCTTTTATACAATGATTTATTTTACATTTTATGAATGCTTTTACATTTTATAAGTGTATCATGTGTATGCGATGTACCAATCCAAGATGAAGGTGGCCATCGAGTCAGCAAATGTGTTCACTGTTCATGTCTCGTGGAATGTGCAGGTATTGAACAGATTCAAAGGACCTTTCCAGGAGACAAACGCGTCTAAAGAGACGAAGTAGAGTGGGATCACGGATAGCGTAGACCCAGTTGAGATGGGAAACCACTAGTTGTGAATCCAAATGGATGACAATGTGGTTCATACCCAAGGAAAGAGCGTCAGTCAGGGTTCCAACCACCACTTGATACTCTACGGTGTTGTTGGTTGCGAATCCAAGACAATTTCCTCATGAGCTGATGAGCTCACCTATTGGGGAATACAGTACCTAGGCTGTCGAAGCAAGGTTACGGGCATGCTGGCTGGCACCGTCCATGAATCCATAGCAAGTTGTCATTTGAACACGCAGACAGAACATGGTATAAGAAGCGGAAACAAGATCTAGACACACTAAAGTAAAGCGTCACACCATATAAAAAACACACACGCCATGTAGAGTATATACAAAATGTCTATGCATGAAACGTTTAGGCATAGTACCTCTTTAGGTAAATCCCATTGCGGGGTTCATCTAAAGATATTCTGTCGTAGTCATTCAGCTCATAGGCTCCCTTTTCTAAAACATGTTTATTGATGTAGGGTTCGTGCCACATGGACTTGAACTTTTCTACCCCTAGCTTGTCCTATTTCTGGTCATATGTAAGGACCAAATCACCCTCGCTAAAGATGCATGGTTCTACTGACTTGTCGTATTGTGCTCTGATGTGTTTCTTGTGTGCCTCGTTGGAAAGAGCAACGAGTCTCGTCAAGTTTCGCTAGGTAAAGGAATCGTTCTTCCTCGGCAGTAGTGTTAGGAAGAAGTTCAATGACGAGTTGGAGGGACAAAATCTTGCACTCTATGGGAAGGACTACCTCCAATCCATAAAATAATTGGAAGGGGGTAAATCCAGTGGTGGTCTTGATGGAATTTTGGTAGGCCCATAATGCTAAAAAGAGCATATTATGCCAATTGGACTTGTGTGTACCCACCATGCGTTAGACCATAGTTTTCAAGACCTTGTTAATGGCCTCGACCTGTCTGTTGGATTACGGGTAGTAAGGTGTTGAGTTTTCATGGAGAAAACCCAATCTATTGCTCAATTCGTCAAGCATGTGGTTTTGAATGTGAGAACCATGGTCGGTAACTATAGCTTGAGGAACTCCAAACCGTGCTATAACATGATTGGACATGAAGAGTGCGATGGATTTTCCGTTGTTCGTGTATGTAGGCATTGCCTCAGCCCACTTTGTAAAGTAGTCCACAACTATTATGATGTAACTATGCCCCCGGCCGAGGTAGGCTTACAATGCATGAAGTTAATGCCCCATTTAGCGAAGGGGCCAATGGCAATAACTGGGTGTAATGGGGCGGGATGGGTGCACTTTTTGGTATGGAAATGTTGACATCGAGGACATTTTTTTACGGCCTCGATACAATCTTTAAATATAGACGACCAATAATATCCCGCGCGAAGAATCTTCTAGGCTGTAGCCATCCCAGAGAGGTGACCGCCACAAGCCCCAACGTGATAGTCATTTAGGACGTGTTCAGCCTCGTCATGAATCAGACAACGTCGAAGAAAAGAATCGATACCACAACGGTACAAGGTATCACTGATAATCAGGTAATATTTTACATGGTGGCGTATTTGACGACGGTCATCATGAGACAATTGAGGGCTAAAACATTGGGTCTGAAGATATAAAGTAATATATCCATACCACAGATCAGACGTACTGATAATAAACAATGACTCATCCAGAAAAGATTCATTGGGATCAGGTTCTACATCAGCACGGGGAATGTTGCAGATGAGCTCAGCAAACACCAGAGACTTTTTAGACATAGTTTTCTCGAAAAGAAGATCAAATTCTTGCAGTATCATGATCCAGCATGAATACTTTCCCCCAAGCACCTGACGTGTCAGAACGTGGTGCATGGGGTTTAAGTCGGCGATGATGGTGGTGGTGCGAAGCAAGATGTAATGTCGGAGCTTTTGGACGGCGATGACCGCAGTGAGAGCAAGATTCTCAACATGTGAATATCAAGTTTCAACATCAATAAGACCTTTACTAGTGTAGTATATCACATGCTCCTAGGCGTTTTGGTCCTCCTGCACCAAAACCATGGTGATGGTGGTGGCAAAAGTAGCGAGATATAGAATGTAATCTCAGTAGTAATTCGGTGTTTGGAGCACAGGGGCATGGGTAATGGCATGTTTGAGACTATCGAAGGATTTTTGGGCTTGATCATCCCAAATGAATGGGATGTCCTTCTTGAGGAGTCTCATGTAACCCTGTGTCTTTTGCATGGAGTTATAGACGAAATGCCATAAATAAGTTGCTTTCCCTTGCATAATTTGAAGTTCCATAACATCGGTCGGAGGTGGTAGAGCCACGATGGCTTCCACCTTCATGGGATCAATGCGGATCCCATCTTTTGAGACTACAAATGCTAAGAGGCATCCAAACTTGACACAAAAAATACACTTATGAGGGTTTAGATAGATATTGTACCACCTGCACCTAAGGAAAACGCCCGTCAGATGATTTATGTGGAACTCACGCTGCTTTGAATGGGCAGGGAGATCGTCCAAGTAAGGTTCCACAAAGTCCTTCACATCATGGAAGGCATATGACATGGCCCGCTGGAATTTGGCACCAAGATTTTTAATACCAAAGGGAAGTTTACAATACACAAACATTCCCCAAGGACAGATGAATGCATTCTTATGTTGGTCGGCTGGGTGGATCTCAATCTGGTTGTAACTAGAAAAGCCATCCATAAATGAAAAAATGACACTTCCAACACAATTGTCAATGATCTGGTCAATAAAGGGAATCGGGTAGTTGTCCTTCGGACAAGCCTTGTTGAGGTCCCGATAATAGACACAGACACGAATGGTACCCTGCTTTTTATTTACATGGACGACATTTGAGACCCATTCTGTCAATGGGATAGGGTAGATGAAGCCAGCCTTCAAAAGTTTCTCAATCTCTGCCTTGATCGCCGTAGTCTTCCGAGGGTGTACCGGTCACAAATTTTGGCGCACAGGTTTGACGTCGAGATAGGATTTTATTTCATGTGAAACAATAGCGGGGTCTATCCCAGGAATCTCCTCGTAGGTCCAAGCAAATACGTCTCGAAATCGCTTGAATAAGGCCATACAAATAGTGATTTCTTTAGGGGACCACTTATGGCCTATACGAATGTGTTTCGCTACACCAGGTTTAACCTAAATGTCGACCGGGGTGGTAGGCTCGATGTTATCCAAGTTTTCCTCAGTGTCCGTATGACACATAAGTATCGAGGAATGAGGGAAAGGGTAGGTATTCGATGTAAAAATGGTGCTAATGTTGTTCTCTATACGATCCAATGGAGGAAGAAAAGATGACCTACGGTGGAGGTCATCCCACGGATGGTCATCCACATTCATAACTTCCATAATGGACTCATCAAAATGAAAAGTCCAGAGTAGGATGTCAGGAAAAGATGATGTCCGTCGTAGGGAACAGGATGTGGAGGCCACGGCTAGGTGGTCCTCGGGTTATGACTGGATAGCCTCGTACGTACGTTCAGTGGGTGAAAGAGGCATTATGTCTCCAATTAGGTGTGTGGTGGATTCACCGGGTACAAGCCATGTATCAGTGGAGTTAGGACGAGATAGAATTTCTGAGGAGATCATGTGCATCGTGGCAACATGATTAGGGGGATCCGGTGTCTGAAAAATTCCCATAAGAGATGAATCTTTTATAAGGCCAACCCCCATGCTTTCATACTGTTGCGAAGATTTCCCAAGCATTGGGACATTATCACCAGGATGAGAAGCGGTTTCTGGTGTGTAAAAATCTAGTTGGTCAACAGTGACAATTCGGCCTTGGTGGGGGGAATTGCACTATGCGTAATACAGATGAGGCAACCGCAGTCATGGTGTAAAACCAATTACGACCAAGCAAGAGATTATAATCCAACGGGGCTGTGACCACTTCCACGTTAATGGTTGCAGTCTTACTCTCCAACTAAACTGCTTAAGGCTTGTAATATCCCATGAGGTTCAAAGCCACATCTGTCGAATTCTTTCAGGGTGATGGGAGAACGGTTAAGTTCGGGAGAACTAATGGCTCTCCAACAAGCGATCGACATGACTGAGGTAGAGGCTCCCTCGTCCAAAACAGTACGATGGATAATTTTACCAGCAACATTCATGACAACTTGGAATGCGAGCTAGTGGGAAAGCCTCGGCTTGAAATACTCAAGTCTAAACATGATGGTATTCGAAGAATTCAGGTCTACTGCACCAATAGAAGAAAGGAAAGTCTTGAATTGATTGGGACAATTTTGCAAAACTTCTAGCATTGACATGGCACAAGGAGCTTGCACCAAGTCCTCTATGATATTGTAATTCTATGCTTCCCAAGCATTGGGATTGAAAATGACTTTTTGAATCATGCTCTTGGGCGGACGCAATATCAATTGTAAAGAAGGCTTCTCGATGGTGAGAGCATTCGGCGGTACAATGACATCGAGTAAAGAAGTGGAATCTTTTTCAGTATTACTTCCAACAGGTTCCTTCGAAGGGACCAAGTCGTATGAATGCGATCGGGTATTCAGATTGACCGTCTCATTACGCACCATGAGAACATGCGCAGTAGAGGATTCCTCTCCCTGTGACGGAGAGGGTTAAGCAATCATCTGCTAATTTTGAGTAGGGAAGGGATTGTTAATAACTGCGGGTGTATGTTTACCCCTAAGAAAATTTTGAACTTTGTCTCTATGGGGATATTATTTGGAAAAGTGGTCATCACCACACAACAAACAAGGATACTTCAGCTTCCGCTTCTATTTGGTGTCGTCAGTAGTGCTCTTTTGCTCCTACTAGGTGGAAAATTTCTTAGGTTTCCCTTTGTTTTTCTTCTTGCCACCAGAATTTCGAGGTGAAGTTGATTGAACAGAATTCACTTCTTCGGTGACAATAGGAGTGGATGATTTGATGGTGCTTTTACTAGCCTGTGTTGGGGATGAACCTTGAGAGTTCAATGATCCAACAGTCTGAGAAGGAGGCTGGGTGTTAAGGGAACCAATGATACCATCAGCTTGGGGTCCATGTGGTGGTTTCGCGGGGTCATACATGGAATGGGGTGCGTCAGGAATAATATTAAATAACGTGCTTGATCGAGCATAGACTAAGTCTAGGTAATGGTCACGAGTGATGGCTTGTTCCTCAGTGACTACCCCTCCCATGGAAACGTCTCAAGCTATGGTAGGTAAGAGAGACTTCGTATACTAGTCTGCTAGGAGTTGGTCTGGAATAGGAGTCTTAATCAGACGTCGTCTCCTCTGCCACTCATGTATATAATATGAGATATGAGTTGTAGTAGTTTGATGGAGTTAGGTCAAAAGGTCCATACCAGTTTCATACCGTATAGGCAGCTGGAAATGAGTCAAAAAATTCATAGCAAGAGAACTAAAATCTGGAAAAGAATGGGGTGGTAGTTCAATATACCACTTAACAGCCAAACCAGTGAGAATCCGTTGAAATAACCTAAGACGGATCGAGTCGTCCATCAAGGAGTTGGATGAACACCACAAGTGGTATTTCATCACATGGTTTTTGGGATCCTCACCCGGCTTGCAATCAAATTTGGCGATATCTAATGGAATTTTCACCGGAATGGGTGGCCAATTAGTTCCATGGTAAATGGGATCATTGGTCAGGCAAGACAAGTCAGGTAGGTCCAAAGTAGCCAAAAAGGGCAGTTGTTGATTAGGCTATGGGTACTGATAGTACTGGTAAGGCATATAAGGACCGTTAGGACTTTGTATCGACTGATTGTAAGGTTTTCACAGAGGAAACTGACCGTAGGGGTGGTATGCCGCTCGAACCAAATGTAGGTCCACCATTGTAAGGTGGTCCATAACCATAAGGTGGGGGTCCACCGCCACCACTGGGAGGAGGTGGAGGTCCATCGCCACCTCCGAGAGGGGGTGGAGGTCCATAACCATAATAAGGTGGCCCACCACCGCCTCCTCTAGTAGGGGGTGGTGGATCGCCTCCACCGCCGAAGGGATGAGGGCCCCACTGCCTCCACCACCAGAAGGATGAGGGTCTCCACCACCTCCTCCTCTGCCACCGCCTCCTCCAGAAGGGGGTGGTGGGCCACCTCCAACACTAGAAGGATGATGTCCTCCTCCACCACTACCATAATAGGGTGGTCCCCCACCTCCTCCGCCAGGAGCGGGTGGTGGACCATTTCTGCCATCGCTGGAAGGGCGGGGGACATTGTTTGTGGAATAAGATGGACCTCTACTCGAAGGTATATGTCTGTCTCCGCCAGAATTATGTGGGGGCCTACCGCCTCCAGTGGGAGGTGGGGGTGGTGGTAATTGAGGGATAGTTGGTAGGGGTCCATTTTGTAAAACATTATGATTCCCCCATAGAGTGTAAGGGTTTCCATGATAAGGTAACCCGTAGAGTGCGTTTTAGGGATTGGATTGACCCAGCACAAGGTTAACATAACCTAGATATGCTTGAATCCATGGTGGTTGAGTTAAATTCGATGGTCCCCCAACATGAGACAATCCCATGGTGGATGGTTGAGTGGGTTGAGAGGGTCCAATGGAAGGCCTGATGGGAGCTCCTCTGCTTACATTCTGGTAAGGAGACCGGGGTTTCCCCCCAGCTACAACGTGCTGACCATTATTTGATGGTTGGCCCAATGGTGGTTGTTGATTACTTGTCGCGGGAGCCACGTTACTCATAAAATAATTAGGGGGTAGAGGGTATCCTCCCCATGAATTTTGAGGTGGAGGAGGAGTTGGTAATTTAACCATGGTAGTAACAAGTGTGTTGGGCTGTTGTCCTTCAACAGGATGGGTCGCTTGAGTTATAGGACTTGTTTCTATGAGGGTTGACCAGTCTCATGATGGTCAGGTTGTGAAGGGATGGTTCTGGTGAATCAAAAGATATCGAGTGAATCGATATTTATCTATACCTGACCCTTTGTGAAAGGCTTTGTCTTCGAATTTCATCACCCATGGCACGTAATTGATCTAAGCGATCATGAAGGGGTCTAAAAAGCTCAGCGGGAGTGGGACAACTTATTGGTATAGAAATTTCTGGAGTAGTCCAGGTATGTGGGGATGCAATGGCAAAATGAGCAACTGGGTGGCCTAGAGATGAAGTCCAATAAGCTGCCGTGGGACCAACAGCTGCTGCAGGGTTGTCTTGGGGGGAATTTAACCATTCCAAAGAACTAGGCTCTCCCGATACTACTGTTGGGAGGGTATCGTCTTCTGAAGTGGAAGTGCCCACCTCTTCTTCCTGTGGGGGGTTGGAGGCAGGTGAATCCAGAGGAAATAGAAGTCCTCCAACATTCAAAGTAGGGTTTTCTACTTCAGAAGCCATGGCCATATTACGTGGGTCCATTCTTACCCTCGAAATTACCTCCTGGTTAAGGGGATATTCGGGTGATAAGTTAAATATCCTATGGTGTTAAAATTTAATATGCTAAGACAAAAAATAGCAGCATTACATTCCATTTCTGAATAATAGCATATGCAGGATCACTGAAGAAACAACAAGCACAGCATAAACACAAGAGACACAAATTTATCCTGGGAAACCCTCATGGGGTAGAAAACCCAGTAAAGATTCCTCAATATAGATGACCAGCAATATACAAAGATGCAAACCAAAGACATGATCTCCTCCTCCACCATAGCATACCTCTCCTCCATAAGTGTGCCTCTCTCAAGTGAGTGAGTGTGTCAAATGAGGAACACACCTCCTCTATTTATACACTACACTGACATATATTTTACACAGGTACATGTAGGCTCGTATTTAACCATTAGGTTAAATACCCTATTATAACTGACTGGGCTGACCCCCACATGGTGGGTCTAATAACCCTAGTTACCACAACTTCTCGGAGGAATAAACATCTCCGAATTCATAGTATAATCACATCGGAGGTATGGAACATCTCCAGAATAAATAATATACAAATATAATATTATTAGAAGTTACAATATCTCAACACTCCCCCTTAACGAGAATGATATTATAATAGCATCTGCACGAGCAAGGAGTCATCAACATCATACATGATACATCTATAAATCATTGGAAGCTTTCTCAACATCATCAGTAACTCAACCAGTTACTGGAACATCTTCAATACTGGAACATCAACATCTTCAGTACTGAGTCTTTATCTTCTGCAGCACTCAAACAGCTACAGCAACATCAATATCTGAATCCTCACGATCATCAGCATCGTCATCACACGATCATCAGCATCATCATCAGCATCGTCATCAGCATTGTCATCATACGATCAACATTTTCCAGGGTGATCAATCCTGCTCTCTTTAGGACATATGTCCATGGATGATGCAATCCAGTCATGTACCTTTTGAACCGAAGTCCAGGGACGATCCGGTCCTATCATGTACCTTTTGAACCGAACCTCAAGGACGATCCATTCCTATCATGTACCTTTTGAATCGAAGCTCAGGGACGATCCAGTCCTATCATGTACCTTTTGAACCGAAGCTCAGGGATGATCCAGTCCTATCATGTACCTTTTGAACCAAAGCTCAAGGACGATCCAGTCCTATGATGTACCTTTTGAACCGAAGCTCAGGGACAATCCAGTCCTATCATGTACCTTTTGAACCGAAGCTCAGGGACGATCCAGTCCTATCATGTACCTTTTGAACCGAAGCTCAGGGATGATCCAGTCCTATCATTCAATTCTCGAAGACCTCATGTCTACGGCTCAATTCACAGGACCAGAGTCCGAGGATGATCCAATCCCCTTACCTGTTCATTCAGGATTTTGTTCTCGGAGACACAATGTCTACGACTCAATTCAAAGGACTAAAGTCCGAGGACGATCCAATCCCCTTACCTGTTCATTCAGGATTTTGTTCTCGGAGACATCATGTCTATGGCTCAATTCAAAGGACTAAATTCCAAGGACGATCCAATCCCCTTACCTGTTCATTCAGGATTTTGTTCTCGGAGACATCATGTCTACGACTCAATTCAAAGGACTAAAGTCTGAGGACAATCCAATCCCCTTACCTGTTCATTCAGGGATTTGTTCTCGGAGACATCATGTCTATGGCTCAATTCAAAGGACTAAAGTCTGAGGACGATCCAATCCCCTTACCTGTTCATTCAGGATTTTGTTCTCGGAGACATACATCTATGGCTCTCTTTAGGACTGAAGTCCAGGGATGATCCAATCCCCTCAAGTCCACCAAGGACTTCATTCTCGAAGACATACGTCTACGGCTCTCTTTAGGACTGAAGTCTAGGGATGATCCAATCCCCTCAAGTACACCAAGGACTTCATTCTCAAATACATACATCTACGGCTCTCTTTAGGACTGAAGTCCAGGGATGATTCAATCCCCTCAAGTCCACTAAGGACTTCATTCTCGAAGACATACGTCTACAGCTCTCTTTAGGACTGAAGTCTAGGGATGATCCAATCCCCTCAAGTCCACCAAGGACTTCATTCTCGAAGACATACATCTACGACTCTCTTTAGGACTGAAGTCCAGGGATGATCCAATCCCCTCAAGTCCACCAAGGACTTCATTCTCGAAGACATACGTCTACGGCTCTCTTTAGGACTGAAGTCCAGGGATGATCCAATCCCCTCATATGTCAATCATGGGTACAAGTATCTTCATCCATACAAGTACATCAAGGCATCATGTATCTTCATCATCAAAACATGTATATCAAAACATGTATCCTCATCAACAAAACATGTATATCAAAACATGTATCCTCATCAATAGCATCAAATACATATATCATTAAAGGCATGTATACATCTATCATCAAAAGCATGTATTGTCACTTAGAATACATCTATCATCAAAAGCATGTATTCTCACTAATACATCTATCATCAAAAGCAAAAATATAAGGGTCCTAAAAAAATAATTCTAAGTGACTAAGTGCAGTAAATAGGTAACCTCATCATTGATGAGACAGACTTGTTATCAGATACTATGCTACTCCCCCTTTTGAGGAGAGTTCTTTTGAACTATACCAAGCTTGTCTCGAAAGTATTCAAACTTCACTCGAGACAGAGGTTTATTCAAGATATCAGCAATCTGATCCTCAGTGCTTATATATTCGAGTTTGATAGCTCCTCTTTGCACCATATCTCGTATATAGAAGTATCGGATCTCTATGTGTTTTGACTTATCGTGGAACACAGGATTTTTAGTCATCTTAATGCATCTTTGATTGTCACACATAATCACACTGGGATCCATTTCTAAGTCAAACACTCCATATAAAAGCTTCTGAAGCCATACTGCTTCACAACTGTCAGAGCAGACAGCGATATATTCTGCTTCAGCAGTACTGAGAGCCACACTAGATTGTTTCTTGCTGAACCATGAGATCATGGCAGATTCAAGACTAGAACATCCACCTAATTTACTCTTTCTGTCTGAGACACTTCCTGCCCAATCAGAATCTGAGTAACCATGTAAACGGAGTTCATGACCTCCAAGATAATATAGACCAAAAATCTAATGTACCTTTTAGGTACCTCACTACATGCTTTGTAGCTATTAAGTGAACCTTTCTAGGTTCTACTAGATACTGACTTAGGGTATTTACAACAAAACATATATCTGGCCTAGTATTTGTTAAATACATCAATGACCCAATGATTTGTCTATATAGGGTTAGGTCCACTAAATACGATGAGTCATTAACTAATAACTTCAAGTTGGATTCCATGGGAGTGGCCATGGCTTTATACTCCAACATATCAAATCTTTTTAGAAACTTCATAGCATACTTACCTTGATTTAAAAGATTCCTTTTGGATCTTGCCTTACTTCTAGGCCTAAGAAGTAGTGCATTAATTCGAGATATTTCATTTTCATTTCTGCATCCATTTTCATGACCTGTTTCTCATTCCTTGTCAGAAAGAGATCATCGTCATACAATAATGGTATGATAGGTTCATCATCCACAACCTTAAGGTAAAGGTTAGGAACAACTTTACTTCTGGTAAAGCCCAAGCTTTGTCATGAAGCTGTCAATTGTCCATTATTCACACTCAGCATTGAGTGATCTTCTGCATATCTATCTGTGCCATCTCTCGTCAGATGGGTCTACTAATATGAGCCTCAAAATCATTCAAACTCTGTGGTGAGTTCCTTCTTGCATCCATGTCATATGTGTATAGAAGCCATATTCAACCTTGTAGCAAAGGTTGAGATCCACATCACCCATTATGATCATTAAGCTCATCAATTGACTACCGATCCTGGGTACCCATACAGAACCTGATTACATAATTAAGAGAATGGTCTTATCTAGCCCCTTGGAGCAAAACATCTCATCATGATTCTCTTCCTCTTTCTAAGAGAATCTCTTAACCACAAGCTTTCTATAGTGTGTTTGATTTGTAAATATTTTGTTGAACATCCATCGCTTGTTCAAAGTTCATCATTCATCATGATCTTTCCTACAAATCAAAATTAAGTACATGATTAGTACTACTTCATAATCATCAAATCATATTGACATGATAACCTATTATGCATACAGATATCATTTACATAGTTATGCAACTATTTTGACCAATACTTTGGCACAACACTTTCCCATATCCTGTATGCATACAGTGGCTATATAGATGCCTTCCATCTCTACCAGAACATACTATCGAGAGTGTGTACAGCTCTCAGCATGTCAGCAAAGAGGTTTCATTCTAGACAAGCAACAATGGAATGTTTGTCCAACTTACCAATCATATGCATATTAGTAGTATATTGTTCAATGCTTTATGAATGTTTACACTCAGCATGATATATTCTAGGAATACAAATATGCATACAAGCAATATCATTTACTATTTCTAATAACAACTCAAATACTTATCTTTTATGTTTGTGTGGTTGCCTCCCGCTTGATCTTCTGTATGTCTTCTGAACTTCTATTCATTCTTTACCATTGTGCATGCTCAAGTGTACACTATTGTCATCCTCATGATCTCATACACAAACATACATTCATTAGTATATTCTCAATATTATCAAAACATTCTAATTCTAAATAATCTTGAATATGTACAGTCATGATCATTAGTATTCAGGGTTTCAAGGAAGTCTTCTTTTACTCATGCATATTCTTCTTTGATCTAGTTAGTTAAATCATCAACCAAGATAAGAGACATAATATGCATAAACCCTTGATTACTAACCAATCATACCAAGTAGACTTACACAAGGTAAGATTCTAACATGACATAGGAAAACATACCTGGATTAGTATACCTGCTTAGTTATGTACAACATACCTAAACAATCTCTTCAATGATTTAGAGATCCTGAGCTAGAACCTGCATGTCTCATAGGTTAGACATAATATAACAAAGTCATACATACCTCGTGAGTCTTTGTCTTCATGTTGTCATGGTCATGGAACTTGATTTGTCTTTTGTGATGTACCTGTATCTTGTTAGCAGACAACATCAACCTCACACAACACCATAATGCAGAAGTACAATCATATAGCCCTAATAAATGAATGTCTTCGATCATTCACATGCATTCATATTGTTACTAGGGTGATAAGACAATTAATAACATTAATCAAGATTGTACTAATAAATAACATGAAGACAAACACATTATGAACTTAATCAAGATTCAGATTTCAAGGCATACCTAAACCTCCTTAAGTCATACCTGTCGAGACTTTTTGTAGTCTTCTTATGTAAGGCCTTAGCCTCAACTCCCCCTGAAACTTGATCTGGAGCTTGATTAGGGTTTGCTAGAGAAACCCTAAAAATTCAATCTTTGACTTTCACACTTCTGAATGGATGGAAGAATGTGTCTTGCTGAGCTGATCAAACTAGCATTCTTCAATTTTGAAATCTCCAAAATTTGACCCCTCAAAATTGCCTTCGAAACTTCTGGATCTTTTGGACAGGAACCCAAACTAGGGTTTGATGAAGCCCAGTCTTCTACCCAACCAAAAGTTTGATCTTGGTCTCTAAATTTCGATTTTCCTGAGTAGCATTCAGCCATGGACTCCGATTCCAAAAATTCTAACTTTCTCCGAAACCCTAAATTCCGGAAGCCATGAATAAAGGTGCTCCAAAAATAATTATGTTTTGACATAAATATGTACCTGATTGTTTTTGCTGTAACTCTGAAATTTTCACTCCACAGGGTCTGAAATTTTTTTTTGCAGTAGCCTGACCTGTCATCTTTCCATCTTGATAGGTCTGACCTCAATTGGATTTTTTGAGAGAGATTTATGCCAAGTGTCGCAACGTGACCTATTTATGGGATAATACAGGAGAGCGAACTTGTACGGCGTGCCACGTGTCACTATTTGAACTTCGGCCTCTAAAATTTTTTCCTGAGATAGCTCGCTCTGTTATATTTCTATCCTAATAGGTCTGACATCAATTGGACTCTCTGAGAGAGAGTTATGCCAAGTGTCGTAACGTGACTTGTTTATGGGATAAAATAAGAGAGCGAACTTGTATGACATGCCACGTGTCGTTGGTTCAGCTTCGGCCTCTGAAAATTTTTCCTGAGATAGTACAGTCTATGTACTACCTGTCACTTTTTATGAAATTTCATTTGGATCTTCCTAGCTCAAGTTATGACCTTTTTTCCTAGGTCACCTGATTTTGACTGAGATCTGGAAGAGGCAGAAACCCTAACTTGTACTGATCATAACTTACAAAGTACAACGAATCTGAGGGTTCCCTTTGGACACAAGATACCTGGAGATGTTATCTACGACCTGTAAAGGTTTCAGATCCTAAACCTTTGCCAAAATGGATTTATAGCGAAAGCTCCACGATGACTGGTTTTTTCTATATAAAACCCTAACCTTCAAATTGTCATAAGTAAAGCAAGTGTCGTAAGTGCCATACCTTGCCTTCCTTCAGTTTAGCTCTGATACCATGTTAAAATTTAATATGCTAAGACAGAAAATAGCAGCATTACATTCCATTTCTCAATAATAGCATATACAAGATCACTGAAGAAACAACAAGCACAGCATAAACACAAGAGACACAAATTTATCCTGGGAAACCCTCATGGGGTCGAAAACCCAGTAAAGCTTCCTCAATATAGATGACCAGCAATATACAAAGATGCAAACCAAAGACATGATCTCCTCCTCCACCATAGCAGACCTCTCCTCCATAAGTGTGCCTCTCTCAAGTGAGTGAGTGTGTCAAATGAGGAACACACCTCCTCTATTTATGCACTACACTGACATATATTTTACACAGGTACATGTAGGCTCGTATTTAACCATTAGGTTAAATACCCTATTATAACTGACTGGGCCGACCCCCACATGGTGGGTCTAATAACCCTAGTTACCACAACTTCTCGGAGGAATAAACATCTCCGGATTCATAGTATAATCACATCAGAGGTATGGAACATATCTGGAATAAATAATATACAAATATAATATTCTTAGAAGTTACAATATCTCAACATATGGGACCTTCTCTGAGGACGATCAACCAAAATGGCTGAAACAGAGTTTCTCCTAAGCGTGTTCTAAACAAAAGAAAAGTAGTCCAGAAAATTCTAGACAAACTAAGGCAGCAAGCAAACTTATTTGATAGGAGTGGATTCAAGGTCTAGAACCTCATGGCATTATCAAGGCTCCACCACTCACGATATACTCCAAGGTCCAATAGTTATACTTGGCCAAATTTTTTAGAGCACTAACTAGGGAGGATTAGGACCGTACCCCTGACCTATAATCTGACTACCTGATAGTACGTGCATAGTAGCTCCTCGAGTGTTGTTCTCGATGTATTACTCTACCAAGATGGCCAAATGGTTTGCTCAGTTGGTTTCAGGAATCCTAGTGGTGTCTCCTGATATACGCAAGGTACGTGGGAGCTCAAATCTGTACGTGAAACACCTTTCAATATACGCCAAGTACATGTAGTAATTGGTGGGTATGTGAAAGAGATCTATATACCAATAAGTACATGGAAGACTACAATACTCCTGGGATACATTGCTAGCAAATAACGACAGCTGCCACGCTTAACGACTCCAGAACACATCTCTAACTTAACACACAAGTTACTAAAGATTTTACCCTAGATCTACTATTATTTTTATCTGGACGGTTAGGTGAATGCATGAGGTGAGTACATAATCGTAAGCATAATGCAAGCCCTAACTACATGCAAAAGATATACTTTCCTTTTGATGAACTCTATCTATGGGAGGGAGAAATATTTTTCCAAGTGATTTTACCAAAGCAACAAAATGCAACTCAATCCCAAAATTACCAAATTTGACTATGAAGTATTCTTTTCCTTTTCAAGCGAAATGCAAAAAATGACAACACTACTAATCCAAATCAAAACATATTTTCCTTTTTATTTCATCTTTTCAAAACAAAAATGATGCTAGGTGTTGAAAAGAGAGAAATCCTACGTAGAGTATGCAAGCTTTTCAATTTCACTATGATGGCCTAAAAGCAATAAAAACCAAAAATGCATATAACTTTCTCAACCATGGAATTACTTTTGCAAAAAATGATATCTACTTGAATTTTTCAAGAAAATGAGTAACTCATAATTCACGAAAAACACAAATAATTGAACATTCATTCAACTTTTCCAAAAGATTTACTAATGAGACATTCCAATGCATCAACAATTTCTTCAAATGAACTTGAAATGTGATGAGAATGAAACACTTTTGATTTTTCAATGGATGCACCAAAATAATACTTTGATAACAACAATGCTTTTAGATGTAAATGACTGAAATGAAAATACTACTTGCAACACTCTAAACACTCAGAAAATCTCAAGAAAAAGACAAGCACTCTAATGGGCTAAAAACACACAAAAACACTCAAAATCAATCAGTGGCAAGCAGAACAAAAGTAAGCAAAGCTCAAAAGCATGCAAACGAGGTCTGGAAGCTGATCCAATGAAAAGACCGGATCATGCAAGGAAAGGAGGGAATGCAAGGGTGAGTGGATGCAGGTGGGGGAGACCAAGGTATCCACCAATACCAAATCTCAAACTTGTCCAAGCTAGGACCTAAAACCAATCCAAGGAGGGCCAAACACTATAATCACACAAATAAAAAAGGGGTCTCTCACTTGATCTTGCAGCACAGAGGGGTCTGCACACTAAACCAAAACTCAAATAAAAAATGGAGAGGGGATGCCCTTGTGTCAAAATTGACAGATCGGCGTAGTCTGTGTTCATACACAGAGTTACCATTGCAGGTCACCAGTGCGAGGATAGTGACAATGTCCCGGTACACTAGTGTTAGGGGTGTGACGACAACTCAGAAGATGGAGAAACAGAGTGTGAAAATGACCAATCGGCACTCTGGTTCTATCGCTAGGGTGCGATGGGCGAGATCCAAATTCTAGGATTAGCAAATATCCAAGAAATGAGCTATAAAATGGTTTAGAAAATGAAAATGAAGACTCATAGGAAGGTAATCAAACTCTTCAAAGTGAAGATATGATGGTGAAACTAGATTAAGAGGCAAATATATGGCTTGTAAAAGAAATCAAATGAAAATGACATTCAAATTGAAAACTACAAAATGATGTTCTTCCCCAGTATGGTCTCCAAATTTGTTATCGGACAATCTACCAAGAGAGGACTCGAGGCATGATCTCCCTAGCTTAATTTGATACTAGAACAGATAGAACATAGTATAGACTACTTTCCTAGATCTAGTTAAGGATCAAGTAACTAGATGCCTTACCTCAAGTTTGTAGATCTTTCTCCTCGATGTTGTTCTAAGCTCCAAGGTCGTCAGATCTCAGCTGTAAGACCTGTCAAGACATAGAGAACAATACAAACAAGTAAAACACATCTAAACAATAATAGATCTAAGTAAACAGTTAAGTAGGTAAACTACACAAAATATCATTAACACAACAATATTTGGTGGAAAGCGTTTATATTACTATACAAATAGGGAAAGTACATAGAAGAGAATGATTACAACCAAAGCTTAACGTAGAAATCCTTCTCCATTCAAGCCAATTCCAAAGCCTCCAAAGGAAGTATAGGTCTCCGAAGAGATGAGTAGAGGTAACCCAAACCAATTTCACTAGCATGCAATTGCTATAGACTTCCTCCCTTTGGGATGGGAGTGAGCTTTACTTATATAGGACTAAGAGGATAGGGTAGGTTGAGATATGGTAGGAGAGAGATAGGGGATCCTTCCAAGAGGTTATGGAACCGAATGCCAGCTCCCCTATAGGTTAGGGATAGGTATCCACATCATCAAGCTTCGAGAAAGGCCTCGAAGATGCTCCTTTATCCATCTAACTGACCTTGTTGCAGTCTGTAATAGGACAACCTGCAACATCGTAGGTTGCATAAGGACAACCTACGACGACCCTAGAAAACTCAATAGGAGAAGGTTGGGATCTCTTCCAAGCTAACAACTCAGTCATAGAGACTTTATGGATTTTTACACTGAGCCTTATGAATGGTAATATTTTAAGTGTAACATAGATATTGATCCTCCATCAAATGTTGTGGGAGAAAGGAGATTGAAAATTAGGGTTTCCAAGTAAGAAGAAACCCTAGCAAAGTTGGGAGACTCATAGGGAAGTGATGAAGAAGGTTTAAATGGCACTGATATTTATCATCCTAGCACCATGAACATATACAAGATGTTTTACAAGTAATCTACCTTGGATGGTTAGGGTTTTACCCCTATAGAGAAGAGTACTCGTCAGGTATGACTTGAGAAGACACGGGTATGTTTTGAAATCTGATTCTTGATTAAGTTCATAATATGTTTGTCCTCATATTATTAAGAATAGTACAATCATGAATAGTTTTAGATTGTCCGATCACCTTAGTAAAAGTATGAATGCATGTGAATTATGGAAGACATTCATTAATTAGGGTTATGACACTTATGATTGTACTAATGCACATGTGGTGTTTTATGAGGATGATGTTGTCTGCTAACATGATACAGTTACATCAAGAAAGACAAATCAAGTTCTATGACCATGATGGCATGAAGACAAAGACTCATTCTACGAGGTATGCATGACTTTGTGATACTATGCTTATGAGATATGCAAGTTTTGGCACAAGGTCTCTAAATTATTGAAAAGAACAAATAATATATTGTTTGGGTATGTTAGACATAACCAAGCATGATAATCCAGGTATGTTTTCCTATATCAAGTTAGAATCCTACTTTGTGTTAGGATCTTAGGTAAGTATACCTATGTATGAAATGATCATGACCATACATACTTAAGAATCATAATGTTTTGATAGTATTGAGACTATACTAATGAATGTATGATTATGTATGAGATCATGAGGATGACACTAGTGCACACTTAAGCATGCATAGTGGTCTAGGATGGATAGAAGTTCAAAGACATATAATCATGATGCTATCATAAAGGGAAAATAGATATCAAGTGGGAGGAAACCACAAAAACATAAAAGATAAGTATTTGAGTTGTTATCTCTGAATAGTTAATGATATTGCTCGTAATAGTTGTATGCATATTTGTATTCCTAGAATATATCATGCAAGCATTCATATAGCATTGAACAGTATACTAATAATATGCATATGATGGGTAAGTTGGACAAACATTCCATTGTTGCTTATCTATAATGAAACCTCTTTCCTGACATGCTTAGAGCTATGCACACTCTTGATAGTATGTTCTGGTAGAGATGGAAGGCATCTAGATAACCATTGTATGCATACAAGATATGGAAAAGTGTTGTGCCAAAGTATTGGTCAAGATAGTTGCATGACTATGTGAATCTTATCAGTATGCATAATAGGTTATCATTGAAATATCAACATGATTTGATTATTATGAAGTATTACTAATCATGGAATTAACTTTGATTTGTAGAAAAGATCATGTGGTATGATCTACAAAAGAAGGATGATGAACACCAAACAAGTGATGGATGTTCAACAAGAAGACTTGCAAATCAAACATATTGTAGAAGGCCCGTGGCTAGAAGATTCTCTGAGAAAGAGGAAGAGGATCATGATGAGATGTTTGCTCCAAGTGGCTAGATAAGACCATTCCCTTAATGGTGTAATTGAAGAAGAAGTACGAATCAATAAAACTCTTAGGATTCAATTGAAGAAAGCTATGTACGGGTACCCAGGATCAATAGTCATTTAATGAGCTTAATGATCACCATAGGTGATGCGGATTTAAACCTTTCCTACAAGGTTGAAGATGATCTCTATATACAGATGACATTCTTCTCTTAGATGGATGCAAGAAGGAACTCACCACAGATTTCAAATGATCTTGAGGCTCATATCAGTAAACCCATCTGACGGGAGATGGAACAAATAGATGTGCAGAAGATCACTCAGTGTAGAGTGTGAATGATGTTTAGTCACAGAGGGAGAATGGATAGCTTCTTGACAAGCTTGAGCTTTACCCAAAGCAAAAGCTGATCTTAACCCTTACCTTAAGGTTATGGATGATGAACCTATCATACTATTACTGTATGTGGATGATCTTTTTTTGACAGGAAATGAGAAACAGATCATGGAAAGCAAGAAGAAGCTAGCTACAAAATTTGAGATGAAAGATCTCGGATTGATGTATTACTTCCTAGGTCTGGAAGAAGAGAAAGGCCCAGAAGGAATCTTTCTCAACCAAGGAAAGTATTTGATAAGTTGGAATGAAAAACCATGGCCACTCCCATGGATTCCAACTTGAAGATGTTAGCCAATGACTCATCAGAGTTAGTGGATGTGACTCTGTACAGACAAAATATTGGGTCATTGATATATCTGACGAATACCAAACCAAATATATGCTTTGCTGTGAACACCTTGAATCGGTATCTAGTGGAACCTAGGCACGTTCACCTGATAGCTGCAAAGCATGTGATGAGGTACCTAAAGTGTACAATAGACTTTGGTTTATGTTATCTTGGAGATCATGACTTCACATTGTATGGACAGGAAGTGTATCAGACAGGAAGAGCACATCGAGTGGATGTTATTGTCTGGGATCTACCATGATCTCGTGGTTTAGTAGGAAGCAATCTAGTGTGGCTCTCAGCACAGCTAAAGTAGAATATATAGCTACTTGCTCTGCTAGTGTGAAGCAATATGGCTTCAGAAGTTGTTATCAGGATTGTTTGACTTGGAGATGGACCCCACTGTGATCGTATGTGACAACCAGAGTTGTATCAAGATGAATGAGAATCCAGTGTTCCATGATAATTCAAGGCACATAGAGATCCGATATTTCTATATATGGGATATGGTGCAGAAAGGAGCTATAAAGCTCAAGTGTGAGAGCACTGACGAAAAAGTTGTTGATGTATTGACCAAATCTCTGTCTCGAGTAAAGTTTAAGTATTTCTGAGACAAGCTTGGTGTAGTTCAGAAGGAACCTCCTCGAAAGGGGGAATGACATGGTCGATGATGATACTTGGATACTTGTATCGATGATGAGGTTACCTGTTCTGATGATGAGGTTGATGATGAGGTTACCTATCCCGACGATGAGGTCGATAATATCAACGATAAGGTTGATAAGTGGTCCTAAGACTTGGTATAAGTTGACGAGGGGATTGTATCATCCCTGGACTTCAGTCCCTGAATCGATCCGTAGACACATCTCTCTGAGAAGTGGTCCCTAGTGGATGAGAGGGATTGTATCATCCTTGGACTTCGGTCCCTGAATTGATCCATAGACCTATGTCTTCAAAAAGTGGTCCTTAGAATTTTTCTAAGTGTACGTGATATGACTGCATCATCCTTGAACAGTTAGTTTAAAATGTATGCGATAGGACTACATTGTCCATATACATGAGAGGTGTCTTAAATTGATCAGGATTAATCATCCTGTAAGTAGATCTGGAGTGCATCATACATAAACATGAGAGGTGTCTTAAATTGCTCAGGATTGATCATCCTGTAAGTAGATCTGGACTGCATCGTCCATAGACATGAGAGGTGTCTTAAATTGATCAAGATTGATCATCCTGTAAGTAGATCTAGACTGCATCGTGCATAGACATGAGAGGTGTCTTAAATTGATTAGGATTGATCATCCTGTAAGTAGATATGGACTGAATCATCCATAGACATGAGAAGTGTCTTAAATTGATCAGGATTGATCATCCTGTAAGTAGATTTGGACTGCATCGTCCATAGACATGAGAGGTGTATTAAATTGATCAAGATTGATCATACTATAAGTAGATCTAGATTGCATTGTCCATAGACATGAGAGGTGTCTTAAATTGAGAGGGATTGATCATCCCATAATTCAATCATCTGTATTGCAAAGTATGTTGCGATGATTATATTGTTGATCGAGAGGATCCAGATGATGATACTGTTGATCGAGAGGATCCAGATAATGATGATGTGGATCGAGATGATCCAGATGATTATTTTGATCTAGATGATCCAGATGATGATGTTGATCGAGATGATCCAAATGATGATGTTGATCAAGATGATCCAAATGATGACACTATTGATCGAGAAGATCCAGATGATGATATTGTTGTAGCTATTTAGATGTTGCAAAAGATGAAGACTCAGTACTGAAGATGTTGATATTCCAGTGTTGAATATTTGAAAACGTTCCAGTAACTGGTTGAGTTACTGATGATGTTAAAGAAAGCTTCCAATGATTTATAGATGTATCATGTATCATATAGTTGATGACTCCTTGCTCCTGCAGATGTTGTTATAATGTCCTTCTCATTAAGGGGGAGTGTTGAGATATTGTAACTTCTAAGAATATTATATTTGTACTTTATTATTCCGGAGATGTTTCATTCCTCCATGGAGACCCTATTGTATATCCATATATGTTTATTCCTCCAAGAGAATGTGGTAACTAGGGTTATTAGACCTCCCTTGTGGGGTTGGCCCTGAGTTAGTTTTTTAGGGGTTATTAGACTCTCTTAGGAGAGGTCGGCCCAGTTAGGGTGAAAATTCAGTTAGAAGATGAGTATAAATAGAGGAGGTGTGTTCCTCATTTATCACTCATTCACTCACTTGTGATTGGCACATGGGAGAGGGATAGATTTGCAAAGGAGGAGAAGGAGCTCATGTTTGAGGATTACATCTTTGTATTTGTTGATCATCTATATTGAGGAATCTTTATTGGGTTTTCTACCCCATGAGGGTTTCCTGGGATAAATTGTGTCTCTTGTGTTGATGGTGTGCTTGATGTTATTTCAGTGATCATGTATATGTTATTGTTGTGATATTGAATGTAATACTGATGTTATCCATCTTAGCATATTGAATCTTAACAATCTTCATCGTCATCATCATCATCATCAACATCTTCATCATCATCAACATCTTCATCATCATCATCATCATCATCATCATCATCATCATCACATCGTCATCATCTTCATTCGATGATGATGATGATGACGAAAATGATGATGATGATGTTGAAGATGGTGGATGATGATGAATATGAGTACAAAGATGAAGATGATGATGATGAAGATGATGAATATGATCCTCCTCCTCCTCCTCCTCCTCCTCCTCCTCCTCCTCCTCATCATCATAATCATCCTCATCATCCTCATCCTCCGACATCATCATCATCATCCATGTCATCATCATCTCCATCATCATCATCGTCATCACCCTCTTCCTCATCATAATCCTCATCATCCTCATCATCATCACCATCATCATCATCTTGTTCATCAACATCATCATCAACATCATCATCATCATCTTCATATTTGTCATCATCAGCATGATTCATCATCATCATCATCATCATCATCATCATCATCATCATCATCCTCATCATCGTCGTCACCTTCTTCCTCATCATCATCATCATCATCCTCATCCTCATCCTCATCCTCATCCTCATCATCATCATCATCATCCTCATCGTCATCATCATCCTCATCATCTTCATGATCCTCATCATCCTCATCATCTTCATGATCCTCATCATCATCCTCATCGTCATGAAGATGATGAGGATGATGATGACGATGAGGATGATGATGAGGATGATGATGATGACGAGGATGAGGATGACGATGATGATGATTGTGATGATGATGATGATGATGATGATGACGAAGATGATGATGATATTAGTCATGATCATCATCATCATCATCATCATCATCATCATCATCGTCATCACCCTCTTCCTCCTCCTCCTCCTCCTCCTCATCATCATCGTCATCAACATCATCGTCATCGTCATCACCCTCTTCCTCCTCCTCCTCCTCCTCCTCCTCCTCCTCATCAACATCATCCTCATCCTCATCATCGTCATCATCGTGACCATCATCATCATCATTGTCATCCTCATCATCGTCATCATCGTGACCATCATCATCATCATCATATTCATCATCATCATCATCATCATCATCATCATCATCATCATCATCATCATTATCCTCCTCCTCATCATCATCATCTTCATCATTGTCATCATCATCAACATATTCATCATCATCTTCATCATCAACATCATCATCATCATCGTCATCATCATCTTCATCATCATCATCATCTTCATCATCATGATGATGATGACGAAGATGATGATGATGATGATGGATGATGATGAAGATGAGTACAAAGATGCAGATGATGATTATGGTGATGATGAATATGATGATCTTCATCATCATAATCATCTTTGTCATCATCAACATCAGCATCATCCTCATCATCGTCATCATCCTTGTCATCATCATTATCTTCATCATCATCATCATCATTATCACCATCTTCCTCATCCTCATCCTCATCCTTATCATCATCATCATCATCATAATCTTGGTCATCATCTTCATCATCATCTTTATCATCATCATCATCATCATCAAGAAGGGGAAATCAAGGTTTGACCTAGAGTTACCCCTTTTAATCATTCCTAGAGTTATGTTGTTGATGAACCAAAATTAAGCACTCCAACTAACTATTGGCCAAATCACAAGGTTGGATCCCAAGACAAAACCTAGTATGTAGGAGGGTTCCCCAAATGGTCTAGTAGAGTCAAACTAATGATTAAAGTTATAATATTGAAGAGGGGGCAATATCAAACCCTACTTAAGCACTAGACATCACAAGGAATTCATGCATATAGGGTAAGGTAAAGTGACTCAATAGATATTTATCTAGCACATAACAATCTTTGTATAAGAGAGAAAAATATCAATGTTAATAATGGGTAGGTCAGGTATATCAAGGAAATGGAAGTAGGAAACACCCTAGTACCTCTAAGTAGGTAGGTGTATGTGAATATTAATAAATGCATACACTACAATCACTCTTATGCCTATGTTTTGATTCATTCAATAGGATTTTTGTATGGATGCATATGTGCAATTGAGCTATGGTTTGGTCTGATTTTACTAAATAGTGCATACACGTTGTTTAGTGCGTACGCGCTATTTATGCGTATGCGCATTTAAAATAACGCGCACACGGCATTTAAATTTTTAAGTTTTGTCAGGAACTTCATTGCCCACCAATGTGGTGGATGACTTGGCCGATATGGTTTTAGGTTCGGGTTGCCAAACCAAGTGGCTTGGACTGTGTTATAACAAAATTCATCTTATTCTATAACTTCTTCTGTTTCAAGCATGATTCTGCATATGCTACACTTGTCTACTGCAAATGAAATTGCACACACTTGTAGAACTATGTGTGCAGATTCCGAATATGTAATTTTTTATTAAATCTATTATTTGTTTCTATTTTTTAATTGCACTAATGTCAATCTTACACAAAAATTAGGTTATTTCTTTCGTCTATAACTTTTGATTGGCTCACCTATTTTGAAAACGGAAAAAGAACCCAGACAAGTACACACAAAGACCTACATCCTAAAAAAAAACAAAGTTCATTGATTATGTTAAGACCATGATGTCGGGGACCAACGCTTGAGCTAGTCATTTTAGGGCTTGGCTAACTTTCTTAATTAAAAAATAAATAAAATTAACAGAACAAATATGGAAAAAGAGTGTTGCACTAGAATGACCTGTTATCTACGACTGTATATAATTGTTTTCACAAAATTCCACCATTTGCATACCAAACCAGGGGACCAATGCAAACATATTCATTATGTTTTCTTACAAAAATAACATACCAACCTTAGGAGAACCCCATTTTCTGGGAGTTATACTTAATTTCCATAAATAATATTTATATATTCCTGAAGGTAATCCAATTGTCTATGTTTCATTTTCTTAAGCCATATTCCAAAACATTGTGTAGGTAGCTCTAATATTGCTTTTTGACGTTCAGATTTCTATTTTTCCAGGAGTCCATTGCGACTAACGCGTCATGAGTGGCCAGCATTAGCTTACACCAACCCTTTACTATGGTTGACTTTGGTTGACTATGATTCAATTTGTTTGACTGAGGTTGATGTTGGTTAACTAAATCACTATGGGCAATTATGATTAACCATAGTTGACTATAATTGACCATGGTTGACTATGGTTGGCCATGGTTAAACATGGTTGAATATGGTTGACTTTGGTTGACCATGGTTGACTATGGCTGACTTAGTTTGTCAATAATTCATTTTGGTTAACCATGGTTGACTATGGTTAACTTAGTATGGTTTATTATGGTTCATTATAGTTGAGCAATGTTTGAGTTTGGTCAAAAAAATTGACAAACCATCATGATGATGAATCCTGTTTTGGATTGGAAACATCGATGACAATCATGGCTACTATGGATTCTTCGAGACATGAACATGATGATTAGATATTGTTGACTATGGTTTACTTTGTTCAACTATGGATAACTTTAGTCGACTAATTGACTATGGTTGACTATGTTTAAGTATGGTCGACTATGGTTGACCATGTTTAAGTATGGTTTATTAATTAATATTAATCATGGTTAAGTATGGCTAACCACAATTCGTTGTGGTTGAATATGGTTAACTTTTCTCTTCAATAAGTGACTATCGGTTGACCTTGTTTGAATTTTGACCATGGTTGATTATGGCTGTCTTTGGTTGACCATGGTTGACTTTGGTTAGAGATAATTGAATTTGGTTTCATTTGGTTGACCCTCGTTGGAAATGGTTGACTTTGTTTTCCCATAATTAACTATTGGTTGACCTTGTTTTCCTATTGACAATGGTTGAATATGGTTAATTATAGTTAGATTTTGTTGACCGTGGTCAACCATGGTTGACTACGGTTGACCATGTTCGGCTATGGTTGCGTTTGGCTAGGCTTAAATGACTTTGGTTTACATTGGTTGACAATGGTTGACAATCTTAGACTATGGTTAACTTTGGTTGGCCATAATTGACTTTGGTTTACTATGGATGACCATGATTGGCTATGGTTAACTTTGTTTGACTATGGTTGAATTTTGTTGACTAATTAACTAAGGTTGACTATTGTTGACCATGATTGACTTTGTTTGGATGCAATTGACTTTTCCTCCACTATGGTTGACTTTTGAAGTTGGTTGACTTTGTTAAACTATGGTTGAGTATGGTTTACGATGGATGGATGTTGTTGACTTAGGTTGACTAATTGACTATGGTTGAGTGTGGATGACCATGGCTAACTATGGTTGGCTACTGCTGACCATGATTGACTATGGTTCAGTGTGGTTGAGCATGGTCGACATTAATATCATATGGTTGACTACATTTAACTTGTATTGATTATTGGTGACACCAGTATGACTTTAAAATCATGTGGTTGATTATAATTTCGTTATTGTTTCACTATACTTGAATTTGACTATAATTCCACTTTTGTTTGATTATAATTCCAGTATTCTTTAACTATAAAATAAATATTAACTTTGTAAAACACATCTTATCTGTTTTCTAAAATAAATGTTTAAAAGTATTAAAAACTTTTGAAAATTCACATACATAATAGAATTGTTATTAAAAAACAAATTGTGATAAAAGATAATAATTATTTACACATGAATATATGACATATAATATTGAAATATAGTTTGAGTTTTTTTAATAACATTTAAACATTAATTTAAAAAATATTTTTAATATTATGTAGAATTTAAAAAATTATTTGAATAGAGCGAAATTGATTTAATTTAATATGTGTTTAAATTAAATTCCTTTAATTTAATATGTGCTTAAATTTATTGAGGTTATTGAAATTGGTTGAATTCATTTGCTCTCTGAAATATTGTACAACCTTACATGATATTGATGTGCATATTATTTTCTTGTAACTTATGATTTCTCCAAGTTATTATATCTTTGAACTAAAGTGACCTATTCACCTACATCCCATGTTATGTTTGGTTAATAACTCCACTCAAATTCACTCTTGTTATTCACCTACAACCCATGTTTGGTTAATAACTATAGTCAGTCACTCTTGTTATGTATCCACTGAGTATATGATATTAATGTGCATACTATTTTATGTAACTTATGATTGCTCCAAGTTATTATACCTTTGAAAGGTATGCTACAACCAATCCTGAGCACATTTAAATTTCCTATATCCATTTATTTGCTTTATTTGAGCTAAAGTGACCTATTCATCTACAACCCATGTTTGGTTAATAACTATAGTCACAATCACTCTTGTTATGTATCCACTCCACTGATATCAATGTTGGGTAGAATGTTACACATAAACAATGTCATCTAGTGACTGAAAATAAGTATCTTGTGTAGGAAGATGTGGATAACATACCTATATAAATATATTAAGAATAGGAATATTCATAAATGGTTTCAATGCTCGGTTGAACTCCTTAACAATTATCTTGGGCTATATGTGCAGCTATTGAATTAATGGTTTTGTTGAATGGGCACAGATATAATTTTTTGTATGTAATAAATAGGGTTGAAACTTTAGTTGTTAGAATTAGAGTGTTGGTCTTGTAGATTGTAAAGAGTAGAGCATCCCTATTCTTCCACAGAAAAGGTTTTGATTTCAATTTCAAAAATTGATTGTTTAAATTGTAGATGAAAATTAAATATTATTTTCATTATAAATTTATGATGGTGAAATCAGTGGAATACAAGTCCCTTAGTTACATATCACAAAAGACGACTTAATTTCTTAATTTCTAGTATAGAATTTGAAGTACATATATCTAGCATCCTCCTTTTGAAAGACGATTACAAAGAGACACTATTTGAATAGTGAAGAGCCATTTTATTATTTGACTTTTAGTATAGAATTTGAAGAACATATATCTAGCATCCTCCTTTTGAAAGATGATTTCAGACAGACACTATTTGAATAGTGAAGAGCCATTTTCTTATTTGAATTTGCACAGAAACCATTTGAATAGCGAAGATCCATACTCCATTGAATAGTTGTAAGTGATTATTTGAAATTCCAGTGGGTTGTCTTTACAATTTGTCTCAACTAACCGGGATGATCGGTGTTATTGAGAGCTCTTCAACCTCTCGTTTACAATTTGTTGTTGATGTATATGTAACTTCGAAATGTATTTCACCTATGTATTTCATCTATGTATATTGTACTCCTATAGAGATGTTATTATTCCTCTATACGAAAGTGTCGTCATTTGTATTGACAAGTGTCGCAAGTGTTGTAACTTGCCGATGGGTTATTAGACCACCATGTGTGGGGTCGGCCTTGATTAAGTTAACCATGGGTTATTAGACTGAGTTAGACAAGTTGGCTCTATTGGTTTATTTAGCAGGACAAGGTCTGTATAAATAAAGATCAAGAGATCTCTATTTGATCATCTCATTACTCACTCTTCCATCACTCGGAAAGTGGCGCACATGTGAGGAGGAGGATCAGCTGCTAGGAGAAGACTATCTCTTGTACTTTGGTTGTATCATTGCTCTTTCTATCTCTGAGGAAGTTGTGGGGTTTTTCACCTTTATGGTTTTCCCCAGTGAAACTCTGTGTGTCCATTGTCTTATGTGATTGCTTGATATGCTTGATACATGCTTGATATGATTGATATGTTGTACATGTTATTCTCTCAGTAAATATCCTAGAGTATGTTGAATTAATGCTAAAAAATTAACATGGTATCAGAGCTTCCTTGAGAAGAAGACATTGTGCAGTGGGGGAAACTAGGGTTTCTTGTTTATTAGGTTTCTCTCCACAGAATTTGGAAAAGCAGTAAGGTAGATTGCCTCTACTCATCAAGGAGAATCTATCTGTCCAATCAGAATTCAATTCTGAGCACTTTCAGTTTCGACCCTAAAAATTAGGGTTTCCACAAAAATAAGAATTTTTGAAATATGAAGACATAGCTGGAAGCTCCTTGGAAAAATCGAAGTTTAGAGCTTTGGATCGAGATTTTTGGTTGGGTAAAGCTCCAGGAAACTCAAACCCTAATTCAGGGTCCTCCCTAGTGAATCCGGGAAGACTAAAAGGCATTTTTGAAGGGTGAAACTTTACATATCTCAAAATATGAATATACCAGGCTCATTCGCTCATCAAGGCACATCTTTCTATCCTTTCAGAAAGTTGAAATTCACATTTTGAATTTTAGCGTTTCTCTAACAAACCCTAATCTGGGACCAGATCCAGTTTTCAGCAAATCAAGTGGTAAGACCTAAATCTTTTCTATTTCCATTTGAAGTACTCTTTAAGATGTCTCACCATACCAAGCTTGAGGATAAGCTTGAAGGGGCTGATAACTTCCAAGCATGGAAGTATAGGATTGGGTTAATCCTGGAAGAAAATGAGTTGGACACTTATATAAGTGAAGAGGTCCCTGTCCCAGAGAGAGAAGAGGCTAAGGCTCTTCACAAGAATAACTTGGTCAAGGGAAAGAGAATCATTGCTGATTCTATCAAGGACCATCTCATCCCACATGTTTCATCTCTGAAGACACCCAAGGAGATGTTTGATTCCGTGACCAAGCTATTTGAAGGGAAGAACATAAATCGGAAGATGACCTTGCAGAACCAATTGAAAGGGGTAAAGCTTCGGAATGGAGAGATCATTCAATCTTATTTTTCTAAGGTCTCTCAAATCAAGGAACAACTCGAAGTTGTGGATGAAATTGTGGACAATGGTGAAGTTGTCATGACCACACTAAATGACCGACCTAGGTCATGGGATTCCTTTATCCAAGGAATCTGTGTAAGAAAGAAGTTGGTCTCCTTTAGTAGACTATGGGAGGAATTCTCTCAAGAAGAAGCAAGGCTTGTGGCCCGAGAAGAAAAGATGGGGAATGAAGATCAAGCTCTCACAGCTCACACCAAAAGAAGCAAGCCCAAGAAGGAGTACTCTCATCATAAGAAACCTTTTCATAACCATCAAAAGGTTAAGAAGGATCTAAGATGTTTCAGATGTAATGAAAAGGGACACTTTGTTGCAGATTGTCCCAAGAATAAAAAGGGCTTCAACAATAATAAGAAGAAGGGAAACAAGAAAAGATATCATGCTCATGCTGCTAGGATGATGAACCTCCCAAGAAGAAGGCTAGAGAAGAAAGTGATGACTCATCTAGTGAAGATGAATATGTTCTAATCTCAACCCTCACAAGTACTATATCTAATGGATGTAATGATTGGTTAATTGACAGTGGGGATTCTAAACACATGATTGTGTTTAGAGAATATTTTGTAAATCTATCTGAACATGAATCACCCCATAAGGTGAAACTTGGGGATGATTATCAATATCCTATCAAAGGGAGTGGTGAAGCCTCCTACAACCTGGACTCTGGAAAGTCCTTGAAGATGAAAGATGTGTTATTTGTACCTGGGCTCAGGAAGAACCTACTCTCCATCTCTGCATTAGATGCAAAAGGCATGAGGGTTGCATTTGTAGATGGCCAAGTCCTAATGTGGCCAAAGGGTAAAACTATTGATGATGCAGTGGTGATTGGAGAGTAAGAGGGAGGATTGTACAAATTGAAGGGACAACCTAAACATGCCATGGTACATGAATCCATGGATCCAAGTGAACTTTGGCATCGAAGGCTTGCACATTTTCACTACATAGCACTACCAATTGCAAGTAAAGTTGTAGAAGGTCTTCCTGAAATCAAGTTAAAGCATGAAGGTGTTTGCAAAGGATGTGCAAAAGGAAAGAACATTAAGAAGGCATTTCCAAGCAGTGAAAGCAAAGAAAAAGGAATCTTGAAAATTATCCACTCCAATGTATGCAGTCTGATGTCATCCAGTTCTCTGAGTGGGTATGTATACTATGTATCTTTCATTGATGATTTCTCTAGGAAGACTTGGGTCTACTTCTTGAAGAACAAAGATGAAGTATTTGACAAGTTCAAGGAATTCAAAACCTTGGTGGAAAATCAAACTGATAAAAAGATCAAAACATTCAGATCCGACAATGGCGAAGAATTCACTTCAGGTGATTTCATGAAACTATGTAGTGATTCAGGGATTAAGAGGGAGTTGACTGATCCCTGCAATCCACAACAGAATGGAGTTGCAGAAAGAAAGAATAGAACAATCATGGAGGTAGCACGGGCAATGTTGCATGACCAGGATCTACCTATGCATCTATGGGCAGAAGCAGCTAGGACAACTATATATGTGCAGAACATAACACCTCACAAGATATTGGACAACAAGACACCAGAAGAAGTTTTCACTGGTAAGAAGCCTGAGGTTAGCCATCTTAGGATATTTGGTTGTCCAGTATATACACATGTTCCAAAGGAAAAGAGGACAAAGCTAGATCCTTTAGGAAAGAAGGGTATTTTTGTGGGGTACAGTGAAATCTTGAAGGCTTACAGAATATACATTCTAGGGTTCAAGAAGATTGATGCCAGCAAGGATGTAACATTTGATGAAGACTCAGCTTTCATCAAGTCAAGGAAGGCACCTGTTGAAGATCATGAAGAACCAAAGGAAATTAGATTTCAAGATACCACCATGACTGAAGAAATTCCAGAAGCAGATCGAGAAATTGAAGAGCCACAAAGACCTATAGATCCACCGCGTGAGAATAACTCTCACAAGAGGAAACTTGCATGGTCTAGGGAGCTCATTCAAGATGCAGAAAGGTATGGAATTCCAGAAGAAGAATACATATCAAGGAAGAGATCTAGATCTCACACCAGTTATGTTGCCTTACTCTGTGACATTATGAACAAAGAACCTTCCAATTATGAAGAAGCAGCATAAAAGAAAGAATGGAATGATGCCATGGTCGAGGAGTATCAGTTTATCATGAAGAATGATGTTTGGGATGTAGTCCCAAGACGTGAAGGGAAGTCAGTTGTGACTTCCAAGTGGATCTACAAGATCAAGCATGCTGCAGATGGCAGCATAGAGAAATACAAAGCAAGATTTGTAGCTCGTGGCTTCTCCCAGAAAGAGGGGATAGACTATGAAGAAACTTTTGCTCCTGTAGCCAAGTATACTTCCATCAGATTAGTACTTGCTCTGGTTGCAGTGATGAAATGGAAGATACACCAGATGGATGTCAAGACAGCTTTCTTGAATGATGTAGTCGAAGAGGAAGTGTATGTGGAGCAGCCACTTGGTTTTGAGGCACATGACAAGGAGTCATATGTGTGCAGGTTGAAGAAAGCCTTGTATGGATTGAAGCAAGCTCCTAGAACTTGGTATGGGAGGATAGATAGATTTCTATCCAGTTTGAGATTTACCAAGAGTAAAGCAGATTCCAACCTTTACTACAAGGTTGAGGAAGGAAATCCTGTGATACTGCCTTTGTATGTGGATGACCTATTTGTAACAGGAGAGGATGGATTGATTGCCGATACCAAGAGGAAGCTTACTGTCAAGTTCAAAATGAACGACTTAGGGATGATGCACTATTTCCTAGGCATGGAGGTGTGGTAGAGTGCAGATGGAATCTTCCTTGGACAAGGGAAGTATGCAGTAGAGATCCTGAAAAGGTTTGGGATGATGGACTACAAGGCCATGGCCACACCTATGGCATCGAACCTGAAGCTTCTGTGTGATGCTTCATCTGATCCGGTTGATGTCACGTTGTATTGTCAGATTATTGGGTCCTTGATGTACCTGATGAACAATAGACAAGATATTTTCTTTGCGGTGAACACATTGAGCCAGTTCCTGACGGATCATATAGGTCTTCACCTCGTTGCTGTAAAGCATGTTCTGAGGTACCTGAAGAGTACAATTGATTATGGGATCAAGTATGATGCGAATCAAAAGTTTAACCTACAGGGTTATGTTGATTCGGACTCGGCAGGCAGTGCTGTAGATAGGAAGAGCACATTTGGGTGCTGCTTCAGTATAGGATCAGGTGTGATCTCTTGGTTTTGCAGGAAGCAGTCCTGCGTAGCACTGAGTACAGCCGAGGTAGAGTATGTTGCAACATGTTCACCTAGTTGTGAGGCAGTATGGCTCCGGAAGCTACTGTCTAAGTTATTTGATCTCCCGCTGGAGGCTACTGGTATTTTTTTGTGAAAACCAGAGTTGTGTGAAGCTGTCTGAGTACCCGGTGTTCCACGACAGGTTGAAGCACATTGAGATCAAATATCACTATATTAGGGATATGGTGCATAGAGGAGCAGTGAAGCTCCTATATGTTGTGACTGATGAGCAGGTTGCAGATGTGTTGACGAAACCACTAGCCAGAGTGAAGTTTGAGTACTTCAGAGAGAGGCTTGGTGTTCTTCAAATTGACGACACTTTGAGGAAGAAGTGATGGACACATTTGCAGGATCCATTCCAACCATGGTGAGAGGAGGATCCTTTCCATGGCTGTGGATGTAAGCACTGGATGATGAGCATCAGGACGATGCTCTAATTACTGCTCTGTATATGCATCAGTTGGATTCTTTGATCAGTTTGATCATGTATATGTATATGCATCATGTTGGATGCTTGTTATGATCAGTTGGATCATGTATATGTATATGCATCATGTTGGATGCTTGGACCATGTATTTATATATGTATAAGGTGGATACGTTGTATGATCAGGTAGATCATGTATGTTGATATATATCAGGTGGATACATTGTATGATCAGGTGGATCATGTATGATGATATGTATCAGGTAGATACTTGGTATGCATCAGGTGGATGCATGTATGATCAGGATGATCATGGATGACGAGCTTCAGGATGTTTCTCTAGATGACATGCATCAGAACGATGCAGTGATGATGATCAGGATGATCATGTACATCAGGATGATGTATGGTGAGTATCAGGTTGATACTCTGTGGTCGTGGACATGTTGTGCAAGGGTAGTATGTAATAAGTCCTGGAGTTCTAGACAGGTTGTGTTAGTCACATAAAAGGCCTCAGATGCTCTTTAGAGATTTTGCTTGGCAAGACACTCTTTTAAGGTTTTGCTAGACCACATGTAATAAGTCCTGGAGATATGGATAGGATGAAAAAGGCCTCAGATGCTCTTTAGAGATCTTGCTTGGCAAGACACTCTTTTAACGTTTTGTGGGGACCACATGTAATAAGTCCTGTAGATCTGGACAGGATGAAAAAGGCCTCAGATGCTCTTTAGAGATCTTGCTTGGCAAGACACTCTTTTAAGGTTTTGTGGTAGGGGTCACATGTAATAAGTCCTGGAGATCTGGATAGGATGAAAAAGGCCTCAGATGCTCTTTAGAGATCTTGCTTGGCAATACACTCTTTTAAGGTTTTGTGACAAGTCACATGTAAAAGATCCTGGGAGATCTGATAGGTTGAGCTGTGTGCTCGTAAAATGCTTGGGATGCTCTTTCGAGGTTTTGTTGATGCACGTAATCAGTCCTGAGGATTCCACAGTATGGCCAATGATGATGACGACCTACAAGTGGTGGGCCTACATCCAGTATGAAAAAGGACTGACTCTGTAGAAATTCCTATGACGAGTAGATAGGAGATTGATTGAGATAGCAACAGCAATGACGATAACGATGATTCGAGGATGATGATTCACTGATGGTGATCTAGAGAAGAAGACTTGTGCTAGCATATCTGTGTCGAGAAATACCTTCCTAGTTAAGAGGGAGTGTTGATTATATGTAACTTCAGAATATATTTCACCTATGTATTTCATCTATGTATATTGTACTCCTATAGATATTTTATTATTCCTCTATACGAAAGTGTCATCATTTGTATTGACAAGTGTCGCAAGTGTTGTAACTTGCCGATGGGTTATTAGACCACCATGTGTGGGGTCAGCCCTGATTAAGTTAACCATGGGTTATTAGACTGAGTTAGACAAGTCGGCCCTATTGGTTTATTTGGCAGGACAGGGTCTATATAAATAGAGATCGGGAGATCTCTATTTGATCATCTCATTACTCACTCTTCCATCACTTGGAAAGTGGCGCACATGTGAGGAGGAGGATCAACTGCTAGGAGAAGACTATCTCTTATACTTTGGTTGTATCATTGCTCTTTCTATCTCTGAGGAAGTTGTGGGGTTTTTCACCTTTATGGTTTTACCCAGTGAAACTCTGTGTGTCCATTGTCTTATGTGATTGCTTGATACATGCTTGATATGATTGATATGCTCTACATGTTATTCTCTCAGTAAAGATCCTAGAGTATGTTGAATTAATGCTCAAAAATTAACATTTGTAAGCCCATATACATGTTTGCATATACCAAAGGACAATAATCAGAAATTGAATGACAATTACAAATAAATTTATTTTTGTTGTTAATGAACTTACTGAAAGGAAATTGTTTTAGTATTTTGAAGAAGTCAAGCTCATGTCTTCCTTTTCGAAATTTAGTGTAGCATTTTTTCGAATCCTTCTTATGGTTGACGTTTTTGTTAGGGATGATGAGATAGGCTGGGGCCATGGATCCACTCTCCATTTAAACTTTTTCCATTTCTACAGTCTTGAAGAAGCTCAGAAATACATTCGGAGCCACCGACTTTGTCATAAGAAGGTTAAATTGTGTATAAAGTGAGATCTAAGCCATGCCACTTGATGACTGAAGTGTTATTTCATGTGAAAGAAAACACATAACTGATATTAATTTCCTGTGCAAGAAAACACCTATGCAAGAAAACATAGATAATCTACTACTTCACGACCATACTTTCAGATACAAGCGAGTTATTCTTTCTTTGCCCTCCTATTGGTTATCATTATCTTATAGAGTTTACCATTTGGAAATAAATTCTTCAAAAAATTCGATAATATATCTAGCATTTAACAGTACATATATATATCCACTTTTGGCCAACAATACCTTAATCACATTGACATTATCCCTACAATCCATAGCCTAATCTTGTTTTTCATAGTGAAGTTGGCTTCCTAGGATAGTGATTTGCCTTCTTTGCCTCTAAATGCTAAATAACCCACTTAAAAGAGAAACAAACTTTTGAAGTTGACGATTAACCTTCGCGTCAAAGGTGGGATTAACCTTCACGACTAAGGTGGGACAAACTGTTGTTTCCTTTACTATTTTCATACATCGGATTCAAACACTCCACTCAAATCATTCAGGCCCTCCACGCAAACCCTAAAGGCATTGCACCTCGCGGATTCAAACCCTCCATTCGATTCGAATTTGAAGAACAATTCACCAAATTCGACTGAATCACTGAATTTTTTGCCTGATCCCGATGAATTTGGTAACTATGTTTCATTACCAACTAAGATCGCTTGATAACTTTCTGCAAAGCTGTGTTCACAAGATAAATATTCACATTATCAGTAAGCGTCCATTTGTATGGCTTTCTAGAAATAATATATACATTCCAGATTCTCTACCTCTCTGTACTGGCCTATGTCGTCTGGACTGGATTTCCTCATCTCTACTACATACACACACAGGGTCACTTGGAACACCTAATCCACAACACATCCATATATGAATTTATTGATTCTTTGGCTTACGCGCATGCCCTTCTATTCCATTGGGCTCTATAATTTCTTACCTCCGTTACCACACAAAGATTTCCACTTTCCTTTGACTTCCAATACATATGCAGTAGAATCATCTGAAATAGCGGCGGCAAAGAGGTTCAGTGTTGAGTCAAAATTAACTGAAGCACATTCAAAACTATGTGAGATTATCATTCTCGTTCTTAATATCTTGTTTTTCATCCCCCAAGTCTAACTACTTAATCTATTGATATGTAGGTGGGAGAAGTATATTATGTATATATTATACCTTGTCATTCTTTTTCTGGACCTGAAATCCCATTGCTCTGACCATTTCTTCGATTTTCTGCATTATATCTTTGGCCGGATACATAGATGTGAATAACGTTTTTCTCTCTTCATCCTTCTGTTCACATTCACCTTTCCATGAATTCTCTAACAGACCACTTAGCATTGATAAAAAGAAGGAAAATCGACACAGCAATGAGCATACCTCTTCCTCAAAGAAGCCAGAGAGATCAAGGCACTGTGACATCGCTATCAACTGAAAAGCATTCATCATAGTTGGACCCGTTTCTTCCTTTAGCAGGTGGTCCTGTTCATATTATTAGCGGATATTGTTACAGGGTTAGGGATATGAAAGATAAGACACCCAATTGCTAAGAAATACTAGAGGCCAGCAATAATCACAGGAGCCCAACCCACAATTCATGTCAAATATGAATGGAAAAATATAACACACGCATATAATATAACTGGCAGATAAACAAATTGGTCGTAAGGGAGAACTCCTACAGTCAGTAGCAACACAACAAGCCCCACTAAGGACTTCAAACGTTGATACTTATTGAAAGCATTTTTCAAACACTCATACCTCCAAGTTTTTATAAGCTGCATTGAAATCATCCGAGCCAGTATTCTCCTCATCTACAAACGTCACCGGTGAATAGCCTTGCTTAAACCACTCGTCTTCCACTATTTCTGGTATAGTAATGCGCTGTATATACTCATGAACACAAATATTAATCATAAACCTTCAAGTTTGGAGTCATAGAATCCCTAAACCAAACTTCTTTTGCATGGTTTTCATTTACTGTCTTGGTATTGGGATCCAATATTCTTGTGATCAGGTTGTGAGGGCCTGCAGAAAGCCAATTTGGACACTGAAATTCGCCTTTGAATATCTACGCAGGGTAGTGTGTTTTAAAATTAGATGTGAGATATACCTAATCTAATCAAATTTGTAAAGTAGTTGTATTTCGCAGTTCTAGTACCTTCTGATACAGCAGTGCAAGATTGCTCTCGTCGAGGGGTAGCCATCCCATCAAGAGAAGAAAGAGAATGACACCGCAAGACCAGTATGGGAAAAGAAACGATCAAGATCAACGATTCATTTAACCCTCCCACTCAGATCATCTTCAGCCGGTATGGGAAAAGAAACGAATCAAAGAAAAAACGGACTCTTGGGTGGCAGGCTCATTTAACAGAGTTGGGATTAATGAAAGAAAAGGTAGATTGACAAATGACTATTCAATATGTTATTTACCAAGAGCAATTTTGATGTGAGGAATCTTTTTTAGGGTATATGCCAAACCACTACATCCTTTCCATCCATTTTTAATCACGGATTAAAAGGCAGCGGTAGCCTCTCAATATAATTCTCATTTTAGTGCTTATCCGTGAATTAAAACTAGCAACAATCACATTAATAATATTAATGTGTCTGAATACCCCGATAGGCATAAATTGCACATATTATATGGAAAAACAATAATATAAAAAGTATGTGCCCAATTTACGTCTATCAATGTATTCGGACACATTAATATTATTAATGTGGTTGTTGCTAGTAACGGATGAGCCTGTACACATATCCCCAAAAAATAGTAATAGAATAATATTGTTTAATAATTTCAATGAACTATATATTTTAAATTGTTTGATTAATAACATTGTTTAATTAAGCAATGTTATTATTTGTAATAATTAATTAAACATAGTAAATATAAAATAATTTAATTCATATTATTGTTATTTATTTAATAATAATATTTATTAATAGAAATCGATATTTTAATTGTATGATTAATAATAGTGTTTAATTAAACGATATTATTATTTTGTAATAATTAATTAAACATAATAAATATAAAATAATTTAATTCATATTATTGTTATTTAGTTAATAATAATATTTATTAATAATTAATTAATTGTTATTAATTATATTGATATTGTTTAATTATTTAATAAATTAAACAATATCATTAATTAAACGCTATTATTATTTATAATAAGTATTTAAACAAAATAATTAATGATAATATTAATGAATATCACCAAATATTGTTATTTAATTAATGATAATATTAAGTAAATAATTAATTAATAATTCCTTAACGATAAGATTAATTAATAATTAATTAATAACTGATATTGTTATTTAGTTAATAATAATATTAATTAATGAGATAAATAATAATATATTAAAATAATTATTTGTTATTTATATAATTATTTATTATATTTTAATTAATAAAATATTATTAATTTATTAATATTAAAGATAGGTATAATATTATTATGTATTTTGGAAATATGTATTATTCTTGTAAGTGATATGATGTTTTTGTTGAGCCAGATTGTAATGATTGTATTTCAAGTTTTCCTTGATTCTTTCGAATAGCAGGAAGGTGATTAATTTCTCAATGAATGTATTAACGTTATGATATACTTAACACATAAATAATGTTTTTTTAGTATATTATTTTAATAATAAAATACTTTTATTTAATTATTTAAACTATAATAATATATTGTAAAAATTATTATTTAATTATAATATTTAATTATACTTTAATAAATAAAATTAATAGAATCATGGTAAATTAAAATATTAAAAAATTAATTATTTGTTATTTAAATAATTATATTGTAGAAGAGTTAGAATCACAAGAAATAGCAATATCGTCTGATCGCGATAGAATTTCAGATCTTGTTAGAGAAGGTAATAAACTTGTTCTTGACTTTTAAGTTAATTGTTCATTCTAGTCCATCGCCATAAGTATAGTCAATTTAATTCATTTAAAAATGCTAACACCAATTATAACTTACGCAGGAGATGTTTTCGTTGTGATTGCACCTGTAGACAACAACGAAAATGTCAAATATTATTTGATGCGATGCACTGAAGGAAAAATGAAGTTATTGGAGGACTACAACGACAACGGATTTACATACGAAAGAGGATCCATCATTTTAAAAGGCTATTTTTTTCAGCAGACGCATATGACTAAAAATTATGTCTACTTTCAAGATTATGAGCCCGATGTTATATGTTTTCAGTATAGTCATTTAGTATGTGCATCTCAAATAAAGTTGGTACAAGTTCCATAAAAAAAACAGTTAAAAACCAAAAAATGGAAACTATCCATATGTGACCATGAAAGGATAGTTGAGGATGGCATTCCATTGCGATGTTTTTAACTACATATCAAAAATAAATTGATCTATATTTTTGTCCATGTCAATTGTTGTGTACAATATATTTTTTGTCCATGTGTCACAATTGTTGTGCACAGTATATTTTTTCATTGAGTTTTTATGAATATTTTCTTGAATGACAACTAACATAAGAGCTTAAATTGTTGTACTTTAACATGCTTAAAAATGAATTCAAATATTATTTGGGAATTCAAAAGTACTTTATTCGGGTCCCCATATGTCTATTACACCACTAAGGGATGAGATAACGGATGTGGCTATCCCCACTCCGCCTCGAATTTTTACTTTTGATTGATTGATGCCAATGAAAAATCACCAAAAAACCTACTAAATTTTGTATTCTTTTAATCCTTCGAACATGTTTCTTTAATATACTTCACCATAAATATGATCTGAATGAATTTTTTAAAACAAGTTGTTAATCTATATAATTTTTAAATATATGATTGTTGCACAAAAATAATATATCTCTCACATGTAAGTTCACATAACTGAAATCATGGCAAATGAAGATAACAATCATTTGATTTTTAATCACAAACAAGAATTCCTGGATTGTGAAGCTTACGCTAAATTAGAGTAATGATTATTTACAACAAATCGATAAAAATTCATCGAATTGTTGTCTAAAATGCATTGCTCTAACTTAGCATAAGCTTCACAATCCGGAAATCCTCACTTGTGATTAAAAAATAAAAAATCATTATCCCAATTTGCCATGATTTCAACATTTAGAAATTCATGAACTACAAAGTACCTGAACAATGAACATATGAAAAACATTAGTTAAATTTTGAAATTTACATATACATATCAAACAATAAACATATGAAAAACATTAATTAAAATTTAAAATTTACATATGAATCAAACTACCAAAAAATTGAAACTTTTATCAAACAATTCGTAGATTTTCTATCAAAAATTTATATCATTTCATTTCTTTACATTTTAGCATCCCATTTCTTAGTTCATTTTAAACCTCCATTCTTATGGTTCAACACTTTCTCAACATTCATTCTTTCCATAACATTTCTCAACATAACAAATGAAATTTTTTTACAAATTCAACATTTCCAAACTTTAAATTGCACCTATCAAATGTTTCAATGTTTCATCATAACAACATTTTAATAACATTTATTCTCAACATAACAAATTGAAATTTTTTTACAAATGCAACATTTCCAAATTTTAAATTGCACCTATCAAATGTTCCAAACATTTATTCTTAACATTTTAATAACATTTATTCTAAGAAAATTGAAACTTTTTTACAAATTCAACATTTCCTAACACTTTAAATTGCACCTATCAAACGTTCCATTCACTCTTTGAACATTTTTGACACCTCCCATTCATTTTTTCCATAACATTCATTCTCAACATTGAACATTTTCTAACTTTAGATTAATCATTTTAAACAAACACCTCCCATTCCTTCTTCCATAACATTCATTCTCAACATTCAACATTTCCTAACTTTAAATTACCTATTCAATGTTTCATTCACTCTTAACAACTTTAAATTACCTATCAAATGTTTCATTCACTCTTAACATTTCAAACATTTTTTACACCTCCCATTCATTTTTTCCCAACATTGATTATTACCGTAACATTCATTCTCAACATTGAACATTTCCTAACTTAGATTAACATTTTAAACATTCCTAACACTTCCCATTCATTCTTTCCCAACATTCATTCTTCCATAACATTCATTCTCATAATTCAACATCTCCTAACTTTAGATTGCACCTATCAAGACATTTTAAACATTCATGCAAAACACATTATAAACATTATCAAAACATTTTAAACATTCATGCAAAACATATTCTAAACATTTTACCAAATGAGAAATAATTAACATGTACTCATATATAATCCAAAAAAAAGTTAATGAACATGTGATTTCAATGTACATATATGTATAATCAAAAAATAAATACCCTTCATGTTCAAAACAACTACAATATATATATATATATCAACAAAAACAATAAAGTCGGAACCACTATCCATCTGGACCAATATCTTTCCACTATTTTCCACTAGGACCTTCCCTGGGACTCAACTCAGCCTACAATACACAGAAAAAACAAATTATAAATCTAGATCATAAATTATTTAAACAATTTTAAACTAAATTCAAGATATTAAGATATTAAACTCATACTAAAAAAACAATTCAATTATTAAAACAAAGTCGTACATCAAATTCTTTAAATGTATGTCCACCACTTTTTTCCACTAGAGCCTTCCCTTTGGCTCCAAAGGATCTCAAAGAGCCAAACTGCAACATGTACAAAAGTAATTTATGAATCATAAAGCATGTAAACAATTTTCAAATAAATCCAAAAAATATAAAACATTAAACTTATATCAGAGATCATTTCTGGTTCAACAAAATTACCTCGGTGCCAATATCTGCATTCATCAAAGAACCCACATCTTCACCCCCAATTTTCAAATGGTCTCTCCCCTAAAATTTAAATTTTTTTAATGAATAAAACATAGTAGATACATATAATAAATTAAGCAATTAACTTAAAACCAAAATAAAAAAAATTAAAATCATTAGCTCACAAGAGATGGTAAATCATCTAAAAAGTTGGAATCTAAAGAAACCTGCATAGATAAGTCAAATTAACAATAAGATACATTGATATTTATTAAAATTCAAACAAACAAAAAAATATCAAGTTCAATCATAAATATTATAATTAAAATACCTCTCCAAAATGCTCTTCATTTTGACTAGGATTCTCTTCATGTTGACTACTGGAGACTCGAAAATTATGTGCATTTAAAATTCTAGAAAACTGCAAACAAAATACATTTGCTTAATATATTTATTACTATGTAGCAAAAAATTCAATTCAAAATGAATATCAAAAAATCAAATAGATTGTCATAGCATAATCAACAAACCTCTCCCATACTCGATGTGTCATTGGATAACACATCTGAAGCTATATCTCGACAAGACTTAGCATAAGCCTTGAGATCATCGATGCTCAATCCATCTACCTCGTCATTCGTCTTGTAAACAAAATTTTGATGAACAGTAGCACGATCCCTCTCTCGACCCAAACCCACTTCTACTCCAACAAGAGCTGATGCTAAACCATCACCTACCGATTCCCTTGCAGCTGTCCCTAGTTGGGATGTGGGCTCCATCTCTGATCTTAAAGCTACAACCCTTGGTGAACGAGGTATCTCAGGTGGAGGTTGAACAGTCGTAGGGTCTCTGAGAGCACCTTTTTGATTATCTATTCGACCCTTTCCAACTCCATAAAAGTCAGAAGGAACATTAGTATAGTTTGCCTTCATACCTAAAAAAACTCCGCATAGAAAAATCTAGCAAAATAATTAGGAACCTCATCATTCCAAGGCAATCGACCATAAGCTGCAAGAAACCAATCATATATTAAATGTGCAATTTGAGGATGCTTGAAATATTGCACTTTCAACATTTTTCGCTTAAGGCCTTCTTTGAAATTAAACATTGAATTGGCTTGTTCTCTGGTGACTCTCTCCTTCACAACCTCCCACTTGTCTGGACCCATAACTTGGTCCCTTCACCTCCGCATCAAATGAACAAAACCATTCATAGTTGGTCCAAGTTCCTCGTATGCATCAATGAATTTTTGCAAAGACCCCAAAACAATCTCTAGACTTTGTCGGCTCTCTGGAGGGAGATCCAAAGAACAAAGATCATTGTTCAACCTGTCATAGTGGGATCTACAACTTTCAAGAATAGTTTGTTGCACAACACCTTCCCATGGAAGCTCATCAAGTAAATCAGGCGGATAAATTGATATGGGTGTACAACCCTCAGCTAGTGGAACATATGTCATCCTAGCTCTAGGAGGATCTTCAGGACCCTGCTCTGCACCCACACCTATTCCATCATCTACAATCCTATCTTGATCTTCCTCTCGCTCTGTCGAATTACGCACATCTTCTGAACCTTGCTCTGCTTCAAATATAGCCGTAGTCAAGAGTTAACCTTGTCCAAAAATTCAAAACACACAAAAATACAAATTATACATGATTAAACATTAATGTTCATACCAACAGAAGGTTGAGATCGACACTCTCCCATAGAAGACAAAGGAGAATCATTTGTACCCCTATCAACTTGTTGGTGATCAGTTGACTGTGACCCATACAATAAACTTGAACCCCACGGTGAATTCAACAACCTCTGACTACCAATTGGAACACCAATTCCTGATGAATGTGATGACCTCCTACGCTTTCACTTCGAAGACTCCACTCTATCCATTTGATATGATTTTTAAATTTACACAAACATCAACTCATAACATATTGAAATTGTACATGTTTATTCTACAAGCATAAAGACATATCTAATAAAGAACTACATACCAAATGTAAAGGTGTCTAAAGTAGTATAAGTGAGGTTTTTTTGTAAGTCCCTCTCCTAACTCTAATTAATTAACTAAACTATTGCAACGTAAAGACATATTTAATAATCATTTCGTTATCAAATATAAGTTATAACGTAGTTAATTGTAGTAGTATAGTAGCCTTAAAAACTTTTCATCCATCAAATATGATCGAATTATATATCTCAATGTACAAACATCTCACAAAATATATATATATACACTTATTAAAAGATTTCTACTTTATATTCATGATAAAAAAATTTACACATTGAAATTGTAATTGTTAATTCTACAGACTTAAAAACATATCTCATAAAGAACTGCATACCAAATGTAGAGGTGCCTAAAGTAGTATAACTTAATTTTTTTGTAAGTCCCTCTCCTAACTCTAGCAGCACTACTATTGCACCATAAAGATAACATTAATAATTATCTCATATTCAAATAAAAAGTATAATGCAGTTAATTGTAGTAGTATCGTAACCTTACAAATTCCTCATCGATCACTTATAATTTCATTCTATATCTCAATAAACAAACATTTCTTAATATTTAAAAAAAAAAAATTAAGGACTTACAACAATATGACTTTTTAAGTGACAAACAATATAAATTAATTTATATATATATATATTAAATACTTTTATAAGAATTTAAAAATATATATAAAATAAAAAATATAAATAAAAGTTAATTTATAATTTATAATACTATAAATATTACAAATACTAACTTTTATAAAATTTAGATTAAATTCTAATAATATGAAACACTGCTTATTAACTTACTAAGAAAAATAACAATTTAATAAATTAGTATGAAACATCGACATACTTAAACTGTCAATTTAAAATTCCTTTTATTATACACTATGTATCACACAAATTATCCCTAAGAACAGAGTTCTTGAACTCTGTTCAAGAACAGCGTTCAAGAACTCTGTTCAAGAACAATTCAAGAACTCTGTTAAAGGGTTAACAGCCTAAACTCATGAAGATAAAATTACATATAAAAAAACTATTCTTGCCAATACAAAAGATTGGGAAAGGAGCAGCGTTCCGAACTCTACTCAAGAGCAGAGTTCCAGCACTCTGCTCAAGAGCAGAGTTATGGATCTGTGCTCTTGAGCAGAGATTTGGAACTCTGCTCTGACCATAAAATAAAATGTTAAAAATAAAGACAACCATTTTTACCAATAAAGAATTTCGCCGAACGATACATACCTGTAACCCAAACACATAGTGAAGAGATCGTCAATCCACAACGCCGCAGCAGGTCAGACCACCAACTCGCCAAACGACAAATATTTTCTTCACAAAACAACAAATTATGTTAGCAACTGAAAACTTTAAAAATTCGAAAACAAAATCAAAACAACACAACAAAATGAGAAAACGTACCTTCAGATGGCGAACTTTCAACCCTGCGCGGAAAGCCAAAACACCAACGACGCACCGATAACAGCCCCAGAAAAACAAACGAACTAACCTACCAAATTACTGCATTTAAACAAAATATCAGAAGACAGAAAAGAATTATAAAATTCGAAAACACCACATACAACAAACTTAAAATTCGAAAACCAAAAACAAGAGATAAAACTTATTTACCTCCGCAGCCGATAACTCCACGTCGTTACGCCGAGCTGCAAACAAACACCAATTTCAAAGTTGCGGATCCGCCAGGCACACTCGTCGACGAACACAGCATCCACAGCTGCAACAAGAAATAACGACAAAGCAAGCAGCGGATTGGGGAAGGGGTGGAGCAACAGCGGCCAAGCGTCGTCGACGCAACAGGAGACAAGCGTCGTCGTCGAGCATGCAAGGTGGTGGCAAGGAACAACAAGGGGGCCGCTTGCGGGGTCTAGAATTATGCAACAGCGATAGCCAAATGGAGGATGATGCTGGCTTTTTATGCAGAAAAATTGTTCGACCGTCCTATTATTCGGCCGAATAATTGTTCAGTCGTCCTATTATTCGGCCGAATAATTGTTTGGCCAAATAATTGTTCAGCTGAACAATCGTTAAGCCGAACAATTATTCGCCCGAATAAACTACCATCACAAAAATTTTCCCGTCCGGTAGTGGTTTCCACGCATTTCGAGGATCCCCGTTAAACTAAACGGAGAATTGTTAGTAGTTATTCGTCCGAATAAATTCTACATTATTCGACCGAATAATATTTATTATTCTGCCGAATAATATTTATTATTCGGCCGAATAATATTTATTAATCGGCCGAATAACCTCCGCTAAGACGATTTTGCACTAGTTTCTCACTAAAGTGTTACCCACCTTCACATTTTTACCCTTATTGCTCTATTAATTTTATGTTATGCTTAAGTTTGTTTTAAAAATAAATAATGTGGTGAATTTATTAAGTAAAGATAATTTATATTTTTAACATTTATCAAGTAATATTAAAATAAACAAATTAAAACTAACAACTTTCTTAAACTAAGATAAAGCCATTATTTTCAATTAAAGATTAAAGAAAATAATGTAAATATGTTTTTTCATTTGAGATTTGATATATAGATAATCCAAAAAATAACAAAATTGTTTTAATGATTGAGAATATAGTTAATTCATTTATATATACATTTAAATTGAGTTATTGAACATTTCCGAATTATAGTTGAAAATTATTTATTTTTTTCTCCTCTCTTTCATAAGATATTAGTTATGGTATTGAAACAATATGCATAACACACAAACTCCATTAACAATATCATCATCATAATCAGTATATAACATAGATATAAAATTAAACAATGAATGGCTAAATGTGAAATAGTATTCTTCAAAACATTTGTAAAATTTAAATCTTAGGAATAATTTCCATCTTTAGTTGAAAATGAAATTAATCACTCTTTTGTTTATCTAGTTAAGCTTATGTCGATTTCTCCATTCTTAGTCTTTTAAGGTTATTCCTCTATTAATTCTATGTTATGCATAAATTTGTATTAAAAATACATTTATCAAGTAATATTAAAATAAACAAATTAAAACTAACAACTTTCTTAAATTAAAAGTTATTACTTTCAATTAAATATTAAAGAAAATAATATTTTTTTATTTTTTTTCATTTGAGATTTGATATATAGTTAATCCAAAAAATAACAAAATTGTTTTGATGATTGAGAATATAGTTAATTCACTTATATATGCATTTAAATTGAGTTATTGAACATTTCCAAATTATAGTTGAACATTATTTATTTTTTTCTCCTCTCTTTCATAAAATATTAGTTAATGGTATTGAAACAATATGCATAACACACAAACCCCATTAATAATATCATCACCATAGTCACTATATAACATAAATATAAAATTAAACAATGAATAACTAAATGTAAAATATTATTCAACTCAACATTTGTAAAATTTACATCTTTATTTTAAAAAGACATAAATAACTCTCTTATTCTCCAATTTAAACATAACACGCAAACTCTAACTTTCCACCCGTGTAATTTAAAAGGTGCATATAACTCTCCACCGGTAGTTAAAAGGTGCCGTGTGCATATAACTCTCCACCCGTAGTTAAAAGGTGGCGTAAATCATGGTCAGTCAAACAGAGAACCATCCATCCTAAACAATTTCGGATTAAAGGATTCGTTAAACAGTGCATACTAAACATTACAAGAATAAACTAAAAAAGACGATCATAGAAACAATCCCGACTGTCAAAGTGTTCTATCTTACCTTAAATCTAGAAAATATATCCTTCTTCCTCCACCCTTAAGATATTAACGCCGGCGTAATTAAAGAACCTCATAAATGTGGAGACACGGAAAAGCTATTTCTCTAACCCTTTATGACAATGTACTTGACACCCAATTTTTGTCAAGTTTATTCACTGATATTAAAAAAAATATAATGCTCACCCTTCAATCTTTTGAAATGTTAAGATATGTGTTTGTTGTACATAAATTGTTCATCGGATACTATATTGGTTCCAGCTTGCACTAACATCAATAAATAACCTTATAAAACATTAAGGTAAATATAACATATTTACCGTTTGGATATTATGTAACATTTGTAATACAAACATGCCAGTCATTAATTCGAATCTTGAGGTACATAATCATTTAATCTTGTGGAATGGTAAATCGTATATAACGACAGTACATACTTTATTCGTATATAACGACAGTACATTGTAAAAACAGAGATAGAACTGAGTGATATTGTCTCTAAAAATAGCCCAATACTTGTGACACTGCAATTAACTTGAGACCATACAATCATTTATTGAGACAATATACTTTATAATTGATGTATTCTATATTTTTTATAGAGATATTAATTTATAAGTCTCAACAAAGTCCATCCGACCAGTAACAAAAGGAGAGTGTGAATACTAACATAAGCAACACACAACTGCCCAGCGGGCAAAAAAGAACCCGTAATACAGGAAATACATAAAAAGCGAGAGCTCAGCCACCTGTAGCGACCATAGAACCATAAGTAACAATAGGAAACCAACTAGTAGTTGGCCAACCAAAAGTTCTAGGAACCTGCAGAGGATGGAGACAATAATATAAGCCCCCCAAAAGTATAATCTATACTAGAGAAAATGATAACCCAAAGAATCATCAGCAACCAAAGAGTCTGCGAACCAGTCCTCTCAAAAAATGATATCCAGAGAAGAACCAAAACGTCCGCGAACCAGTCCTCCCAAAAAATGATACCCGCAGAAGAATGGAGTGCACGCTTAGAGAGGAAATCGGCCAACTGATTTGAAGCCCGGTACACATGAAAAAAGGTGATATGATCAAATCTTTGAGCGCGTCTCACTAACCATTAACGTGAGACAATACAGTCATATAGAGACATTAACTTAGACAATACAGTCATTTATTGAGACAATATACAGTATAGTTGATGTATTCTATATTGTCTCTATAGAGACAATAATACTAGTACCGCGCCCAGACAAAATAGTACCACAGTAAGTTCCACAGAAGTTTCGTGGAAGATTTATGGGATGCGGGAGGAAAGCAGACAACTGTAAGCGAAGGAGAGGCAGATTGACGATGCCATTAACATGAAAACAAATGCAGCTCTCTGTGCAACCCATGTTGAGTTCTCAACCAGAGAATTGCGAAGTCCTCGTCCGGCCCTCATCAGATTGAACTCTTGAAAGAATATGCGGAGGAGGAGGCTAATGATTGCTGAAGAGATAACCCCGGAGACAAAGAGTATACTCCCCCAAATCTCGGACCCTATGGGATCCTGAACAGAGAACACTGCCGTGAGAATTGCTCCATGACTCGCCACATACACATTTAATATGTTGTTTATACGGTCATGGTCGCCAGATTCATCACGACGAATAACATTAAATATTTGCGGTCGATCGTGAACGACAATAAAGATATGATTAACGTTGTTCTCTCGATGCGCCATGAGAAATCTGATTGGGCAAAGTGAGCATACAATTAGCAATAGTACAGTCGATTCACACACATTAAAAAGGACCTTGAATGGCACCGAATTTAACTGACTTTAAATAAGTTAAATGGACAAAAATAGTAAGGCTCTAAATAGAACTACAAAGAAGCGAAAAGGTGTTGGAAGCCGAACCAAAAACCAGTGTCTGAAGCCGAACTAAAAACCAACCAGTGTCCGAAGCCGAACCAAAAACCAGGCCAGAAAACGGAAAAATGGATAAGATAGAATGAATGAAATAGAAGGATTAAATTCATGTATTTATAGATATTGTGAGTAGTAAAATATCAACTTAGATATTGTGAGAAGTAACATATCAGTCATATCACGATATCTTAGTTCATCGACCAAAGTTGGCAGTCAATATTATCACATATTGTGAGTTGGCAATCAATAACAAAGTTGGCAGGCAATATCAAAGTTCTCGTTCATACGCCAAAGTTTGTAGACTTGTAGTCAATATCACAGTATCTTACTTCAAATATCACATAGTGAGATAACAATATTGACCAAAGTTTGCTACTATTAATTTAATATATTATAATCCCGTCGCGAATTAAGCGAAAATAATACAATCTGTTTCTGGAGTATATCCTTCTGTTTCCAGCAGCGCACTGGCAGAACACCACCGACAAGGGGGAATATTTTTCTCATTCCACTTGTCTTGTAGCGATACAAGCCCACGGTTTTGTAGCGGAACACCACCGACGAGGTGGAATATTTTTGTCATGTTTCACTACATTGGAGGTCCTACAATATTTACACCGATCTAAATTTTCGGCTTACTTTTGTTTACGAATTATCAAATCAATTTTGAGACAACAAAAGTTTTTGGTTTGTACCATTTTCGCTATTTACATATCAATTTGGTATCAAAATCACTTTCGCAGTCATGTAAAAGGGACACTCCCTTCTGCATCACGCCTCCTCTAGGATCTACTCCCCACAACCTTCAACATTTTGTATGTGGAGTGGCACTCTCGTCACACGCTTCTCAAGTTATTCCATAAACTGAGCAAGAACTTCACGGCTCCTTCTTAGAAATCCGTTCATGAGGATGCCTCCCTTGCAAAAGGACAAATGTAATTTTTTGAACACCAACAACAAATTATTCAACGCCAAAATAAGCTTATTTGGGAGAACACCCAAGTGATACATGATTTATCTATAGAACTACAACATCTATATCTCAACAAGGCCATGTCTCAACCAACCTCTACATTGTGTTGGGACCCTAAATTGAATATACCACACGTTTTTGGTGCTTTTGATGGAGATCAGGTCAAGGCCTAGATAAGAGAATTCACCATGTGTCCCTGAAAGCCTCTAGGAGGCGAGTTTCAACTTGCCATAAAATGATGACAATGGATCAAATTGACAAACTCTCAACTCCGTTGGATATGTGTCATCATCATAATGTTAGGGCTCCCTCTATCCTCTTGGTCCATGGCCTGCAGTTGGTCTTGTTTGACAATTTCATAAACTAGGGTTTCCCTCCGTGAGATGCATTGCAATTTTTTTCCGTAAGGGGTCAACTTGGGAAATACCTCGACCCTAAACTTGTGGCTAGTGTTCCCACATCAAACCTCCTAAAAAAACTTGTAGAATACCACGAAACTTGATTCTACTACCCGGTTGGGATTCTATGCCCCTAGTAGGGATTCACCATGTGTCCTTGAAATCCTCTAGGAGGTGAGTTTCAACTAGCCATAAAATGATGACTATGGCTCAGATCAAGGAATCGTTGACTACATTAGATTCATGAAATCGTCATAATTCAACGGGTGCCTCTCTTTTCTCTTTCCATGGTCTGCAACTGGTCTTGTTTGACCATTTCAGAAACTAGGGTTTCCCTCAATAATAGGCATTCCAATATTTTTCCCTAAGTGGTCAACTTGGGAAATACCTTGACCGTGAACCTTGTTAAGATTTAATATGCTAAGACATAAAATAGCAACATTACATTCCATTTCACAACAATAGCATATACAGGATCACTGAAGAAACAACAAGCACATCATAAATACAAGAGACACAGATTTATCATGGGAAACCCTCATGGGGTAGAAAACCCAGTAAAGCTTCCTCAATATAGATGACCAGCAATATACAAAGATGCAAACCCTGAGCATAAGCTCCTCCTTCTCCATAGCAGACCTCTCCTCCACAAGTGCGCCACTCTGATGTGAGTGAGTGTGTGTGTCAAATGAGGAACACACCTCCTCTATTTATACACTACTCTGACATATCTTTTACACAAGTACACGTAGGCTCGTATTTAACCAATGGGTTAAATACCCCACTACAATTGACTGGGCCGACCCCTCTAGGGTTGTGTAATAACCCTTTGACCCACACAACACATACAGGGCCGACCCCCACTCGGGAAGTCTAATAACCCGAGTTACCACATTTCGACGGAGGAATAAACATCTCTGGATATACAATAAGATCTTCACGGAGGAATGAAACATCTCCGGAATAATAAAGTACAAATATAATATTCTTTGAAGTTACAATATCTCAACACTCCCCCTTAACGAAAAGGATATTATAACAGCATCTGCACGAGCAAGGAGTCATCAACATCATACATGATACATCTATAAATTATTGGAAGCTTTCTCAACATCATCAGTAACTCAACCAGTTACTGGAACATCTTCAATACTGGAACATCAACATCTTCAGTATTGAGTCTTTATCTTCTGCAGCACTCAAACAACTACAATAACATCAACATCTATATCCTCACGATTGTCAGCATCATCATCATACGATCATTAGCATTGGGATCATCTCGATCTACAACATCTGGATCATCTCGATCTACAGCATCTGGATCATCACGATCTACAGCATCATCATCATCTCAATCTACATGATCAACATCGTCGTCATCTAGATCAACTCAATCAGCATCATCGACATCTAGATCAACACAATCAGCGACATCATCATCTAGATCAATACGATCAGCAGCATCGTCATCTAGATCAATACGATCAGCAGCATCATTATCACACGATCAGCAGCATCGTCATCACACGATCAATCCAGTTCTCTTTAGGACCTATGTCCAAGGATGATGCAATCCAGTCATGTACCTTTTGAACCGAAGTCCAGGAACAATCCAGTCCTATCATGTACCTTTTCAACCGAAGTCCAAGGACGATCCAGTCCTAACATGTACCTTTTGAACCGAAGTCCAGGGACGATCTAGTCCTAACATGTACCTTTTGAATCGAAGTCCAGGGATGATCCAGTCCTAACATGTACCTTTTGAACCGAAGTCCAGGGACGATCCAGTCCTATCAATTCTCGGAGACCTCATGTCTACAACTCAGTTCACAGGACCAAAGTCCAAGGATGATCCAATCCTTACCGTACATTTAGGACCGCGTCCAAGGATGACTTAATCCTCAACCGTAAATTTAGGACCATGTCCAAGGATGACTTAATCCTCAACCGTACATTTAGGACCACGTCCAAGGATGACTTAATCCTCCACCGTACATTTAGGACCACGTCCAAGGATGACTTAATCCTCCACCCTACATTTAGGACCACGTCCAAGGATGACTTAATCCTCCACCGTACATTTAGGACCACGTCCAAGGATGACTTAATCCTCCACTGTACATTTAGGACCACGTCGAAGGATGACTTAATCCTCCATCGTACATTTAGGACCACGTCCAAGGTTGACTTAATCCTCCACCGTACATTTAGGACCACGTGCAAGGATGAGTTAATCCTCCACCGTACAATTAGGACCACGTCCAAGGATGAATTAATCCTCAACTGTCCACCAAGGACTTCATTCTCGAAGGCATACGTCTACGGCTCTTCTTTAGGACTGAATTCCAGGGATGATCCAATCCCCTCATATGTTCACCAAAAACTTCATTCTCGAAGACATACGTCTACGGCTCTTCTTTAGGACTAAAGTCCAGGGATGATCCAATCCCCTCACATGTTCACCAAAAACTTCATTCTCGAAGACATACGTCTACGGCTCTTCTTTAGGACTGAAGTCCAGGGATGATCCAATCCCCTCACATGTTCACCAAGAACTTCATTCTCGAAGACATACGTCTACGGCTCTTCTTTAGGACTGAAGTCCAGGGATGATCCAATCCCCTCACCTGTTCATTCAGGATTTTTTTCTCGAAGACATATGTCTACGGCTCTCTTTAGGACTGAAGTCCAAGGATGATCCAATCCCCTCAAGTCCACCAAGGACTTCATTCTCGAAGACATACGTCTACGGCTCTCTTTAGGACTGAATTCCAGGGATGATCCAATCCCCTCAAGTCCACCAAGGACTTCATTCTCGAAGACATACGTCTACGGCTCTCTTTAGGACTGAAGTCTAGGGATGATCCAATCCCCTCAAGTCCACCAAGGACTTCATTCTCGAAGACATACATCTACAGCTCTCTTTAGGACTGAAGTCCAGGGATGATCCAATCCCCTCAAGTCCACCAAGGACTTCATTCTCGAAGACATACATCTACGGCTCTCTTTAGGACTGAAGTCCAGGGATGATCCAATCCCCTCAAGTCAACCAAGGACTTCATTCTCGAAGACATACATCTACGGCTATCTTTGGAACATCTGTTTAAGGATGATGCAAGCCCCTTGTCACCTTAGACCCTGTCTAAGGACCATCCACCAACCTCTCTGTCGACATCACTAATATAGGTATCCTCATCATCGACCTCACTGTCGATGCAGGCAATCTCTTCATGAGTTATCACATCACTCCCCCTTCCGAGGAGGGTCCTTCTGAACTATATTAAGTTTGTCTCGGAAAAATTTATTTGAGGTAGAGGTTTGGTTAGTACATCGGATCGGTAGAAGTTTGGTTAGTACATTGTTACAAATTCAAACTTTTGGTTCCTTTCTGCACCATATCTTGGAACACTAGATTCTTTGCCATCTTGATACAACTCTGCTTGTCACATAGGATCATAGTTGTGTCTATCTCTAAGTCAAACAATCCTGAAGCCATACTACTTCATAACTTAGCAGAGCAAGCAGCCATATATTCTTCTTGTGCTCACGAGATCATGGCTGATCCCAGACAATAACATCCTCTCGATGTGCTCTTCCTATCTGATACACTTCCTTCCCAATCAACATCTGTGTAGCCATCTTAAGTCATGATATCCAAGATAACATAGATCAAAGTCTTATTGTATCCTTTAGGTACCGCATCACATGATTTGCAGCTTATCAGGTGAACACATCTAGTTTCCACTAGATACTGACTCAAGGTGTTCACAGCAAAGCATATATCTGACCTAGTATTCTTTAGACACATCAATGACTCAATATTTTGTCTGTACAGAGTTATATCCACTAACTCTGATGAGTCATCTGATAACAAATTCAAGAGTGGCCATTCCAACACATCAAGTCCTTTTAATATTTCTCAGCATACTTTCCCTGGTTGAGAAAGATTCCTGCTGAGCCTTGTCATACTTCTAATCTGAGATTTTTCATTTTCATTTCTTCAGCCATCTTCTTCTTTCTTTTCATGATCTGTTTCTCATTCCTTGTCAGAAAGAGATCATCGTCATACAATAATGGTATGATAGGTTCATCATCCACAACCTTAAGGTAAAGGTTAGGAACAACTTTACTTTTGGTAAAGCCCAAGCTTATCAAGAAACTGCCAATTCTCCCTTTGTGACTGAACATCATTCACACTCTGCATTGAATGGTCTTCTGCATATCTATCTGTGCCATCTCTCATTAGATGGGTCTACTGATATGAGCCTCAATATCATTTGAACTCTGTGGTGAGTTCCTTCTTGCATCCATATCGTCTGTGTATAGAAACAATATTCAACCTTATAGCAAAGGTTGAGATCCTCATCACCCATGGTGATCATTAAGCTCATCAATTGATTATCGATCCTGGGTACCCATATAGAACCTGATTCACACTTCTTCTTTAATTACACCATTAAGAGAATGGTCTTATCTAGCCACTGGAGCAAACATCTTATCATGATTCTCTTCCTCTTTCTAAGAGAATTTTTTTTTTTTAGCCACAAGCCTTCTATAGTGTGTTTGATTTGTAAATCCTTTTGTTTGAACATCCATCTCTTGTTCAGTGTTCATCATTCATCATGATCTTTTCTACAAATCAAAATTAAGTACATGATTAGTAATACTTCATAATCATCAAATCATATTGACATGATAACCTATTATGCATACAGATATCATTTACATAGTTATGTAACTATTTTGACCAATACTTTGGCACAACACTTTCCCATATCTTGTATGCATACAGTGGCTATCTAGATGCCTTCCATCTCTACCAGAACATACTATTGAGAGTGTGCACAGCTCTCAGCATGTCAGCAAAGAGGTTTCATTCTAGACAAGCAACAATGGAATGTTTGTCCAACTTACCAATCATATGCATATTAGTAGTATACTGTTCAATGCTCTATGAATGTTTACACTCAGCATGTTATATTCTAGGAATACAAATATGCATACAAGCAATATCATTTACAATTTCAAATAACAACTGAAATACTTATCTTTTATGTTTGTGTGGTTGCCTCCCACTTGATCTTCTATATGTCTTTTGAACTTCTATTCATTCTGTAACACTATGCATACTAGTGTCATCCTCATGATCTCATACACAAACATACATTCACTAGTATATTCTCAAAACATTCTAATTCTAAATAATCTTGAATATGTATAGTCATGATTATAGATAATATTCAAGGTTTCAGGGAAGTCTTCTTTTACTCATGCATATTCTTGTTTGATCTAGTTAGTTGAATAATCAACCAAGATAAGAGACATAATATGCATAAACCCTTGATTACTAACTTTATGAATAAGCATAACCAATCATACCAAGTATACTTATATAAGGGATCCTAACATGACATAGGAAAACATACCTGGATTAGTATACCTGCTTAGTTATGTACAAAACAATCTCTTCAATGATTTAGAGATCCTGAGCTAGAACCTGCATGTCTCGTAGGTTAAGCATAATATAACAAAGTCATACATACCTCGTAAGTAGAACAAAGATTATGGATGAGTCTTTGTCTTCATGTGGAACTTGATTTGTCTTTCGTGATGTACCTGAATCTTGTTAGCAGACAACATCAACCTCACACAACACCATAATGCATTAGTACAATCATATAGCCCTAATCAATGAATGTCTTCGATCATTCACATGCATTCATACTGTTACTAGGGTGATAAGATAAGTCTAACATTAATCAAGATTGTACTAACAAATAATATGAAGGCAAACACATTATGAATTTAATCAAGAATCAGATTTCAAGACATACCTGAACCTCCTTGAGTCATACCTGTCGAGACTTCTTGTAGTCTTCTTATGTAAGGCCTTAGCCTCAACTCCCCCTGAAACTTGATTTGGAGCTTGATTAGGGTTTGCTAGAGAAGCCTTAAAAATTCAATCTTTGACTTTCACACTTCCGAATGAATGGAAGGATGTGTCTTGCTGAGCTGATCAAACTAACATACTTCAATTTTGAAATCTCCAAAATTTGACCCCTCAAAATTGCCTTTGAAACTTCTGGATCTTCTGGACAGGATCCTGAACTAGGGTTTGATGAAGCCCACCCTTCTGCTCAATCAAAAGGTTTGATCCAAGGCTCTAAACTCTTATTTTTCTGAGGAACTTCCAGCCATGGTTACAGACTTAAAAAATTCCAACTTTTTCTGAAGCCCTAATTTTCCATCTTTCCGATCAAAATCCCGAGCTAGGGTTTAATCAAGCCCGGTCTTCTACCCAACCAAAAAATTCGATCTTGGTCTCTAAATTTCAATTTTCTTGAGTAGCATTCAACCGTAGATTCCGATTCCAAACATTCTAACTTTCTCCGAAACCCTAAATTCCGGAAGCCATGAAGAAAGGTGCTCCAAAAATAATTCTGTTTTGACAGAAATATGTACCTGATTGTTTCTGCTATAACTCCGAAATTTTCTCTTCACAGGGTTTGAAAACTTTTTTTACAGTATCCTGACCTATCATCTTTCCATCCTGACAGATCTGACCTCAATTGAATTTTCTGAGAGAGAGTTATGCCAAATGTCGCAACGTGACCTGTTTTGGGATAATACAGGAGAGAGAACTTGTACGGCGTGCCACGTGTCACTATTTGAACTTCGGCCTCTGAAAAATTTTTCTGTGATATCTCACCCTGTTATCTTTCCATCCTGATAGGTCTGACCTCAGTTGGACTCTCTGAGAGAGAGTTATGCCAAGTGTCGCAACATGACCTGTTTATGGGATAAAACAGGAGAGCGAACTTGTACGGCGTGCCACGTGTCACTGGTTTAGCTTCGGCCTCTGAAAACGTTTCCTGAGATAGTACAGTCTGTGTACTACTTGTCACATTTTACTAAATTTCATTTGGAGCTTCTTAGCCCAAGTTACGACCTTTTTTCCTAGGTCACCTGATTTTGACTGAGATCTGGAAGAGGCAGAAACCCTAACTTGTACTAATCATAACTTATAAAGTAAAACGAATATGAGGGTTCCCTTTGGACACAAGATACCTGGAGATGTTATCTACGACCTGTAAAGGTTTTAGATCCTGAAACTTCGCCAAAATGGATTTATAGTGAAAGTTCCACGATGACTGGTTTTTCCTATATAAAACCCTAACCTTCAAATTAAAGCAAGTGTCGTAAGTGCCATACCTTTCCTTCCTTCAGTTTAGCTCTGATACCATGTGAAGATTTAATATGCTAAGACATAAAATAGTAGCATTACATTCCATTTCACAACAATAGCATATACAGGATCACTGAAGAAACAACAAGCACAACATAAATACAAGAGACACAGATTTATCCTGGGAAACCCTCATGGGGTAGAAAACCCAGTAAAGCTTCCTCAATATAGATGACTAGCAATATACAAAGATGCAAACCCTAAGCATAAGATCTTCCTTCTCCATAGCATACCTCTCCTCCACAAGTGCGCCACTCTGATGTGAGTGAGTGTGTGTGTCAAATGAGGAACACACCTCCTCTATTTATACATTACTCTGACATATCTTTTACACAAGTACACGTAGGCTCGTATATAACCAATGGGTTAAATACCCCACTACAATTGACTGGGCCGACCCCTCTAGGGTGGTCTAATAACCCTTTGACCCACACAACACATACAGGGCCGACCCCCACTAGGGAAGTCTAATAACCCGAGTTACCACATTTCGACGGAGGAATAAACATCTCCGGATATACAATAAGATCTTCACGGAGGAATGAAACATCTCCAGAATAATAAAGTACAAATATAATATTCTTTGAAGTTACAATATCTCAACAAACTTGTGGCTAGCATTCCCACATTGAACGTACCCAAAAACACTTGTAGGATCTCACAAAACTCAGTTCTATTTTTCGGTTGGGATTATATTCCCCTGGCAGGGATTTACCACATGTGCCTAAAAGCCACTAGGAGGCAAGTTTAAACTAGCCATAAAATGATGACCATGGATTGGATCAAAGAACCATTGAATTTGTTGGATTTTTTATTTCATTGTAATTCTAGGGGTGCCTCTCTCCTTTTGGTCCATGGCCTGCAACTAGTCTTGCTTTACAATTTCAGAAACAAGGGTTTCCCTTAGTAAGAGGCATTACAATGTTTTCCCTAAGGGGTCAAATTGGGAAATACCTCGACCATAAACCTGTGTCTAGAGTTTCCATGTCAAACCTACCCAAACACACTTGTAGGATCTCACGTAATTCAATTCTACTTCTCGGTTTTGATTATATGCTCTGACAAGGATCCACCATACATCCTTGAAATCCTCTAGGAAGCGAGTTTCAACTAGCCATAAAATGATGATCGTGGCTTAGATCAACGAACCATTGAGTCCATTGGATTCGTGACATCATCATAATGCCATGGGTGCCTCTCTCCTCTTGATCCATCATGCCCATAGCTTGTCTTGTTTGAAAAATTCAGAAACTAGGGTTTCCCCCAATAATATGCATTGTAATTTTTTCTCTAAGGGGTCAACTTGGGAAATACCTAGACCATGAAATTTTGGCTAGCATTCCCACATCGAACCTGCCCATACAAAGTTGCAGGATCCCATGAAACTTGGTTCTGCTATTCGGTTGGGATTTTATGCCCCTGGCAGGGATTCACCATGTGTCCTTGAAAGCCTCTAGAAGGTGAGTCTCAACTAGTAACATGAAGATCCTTGCTCATATTGACAAACCATTGACTCTGTTGGATTCATGACATCGTCATAATGCTAGGGGTGCCTCTCTTGTTTTGATCCATGGCCCATGGTTGTCTTGTTTGAAAATTTCAGAAACTAGGGTTTCCCTTAGTAAGAGGCATTGAAACTTTTTGACTAAGGGGCCAACTTGGGTGTTGGAGCTACTCATCATATGGCCATTATGGATATCATGAAACCTTGGTAAAGGATATGATTAGTTGTTGTGCACTCATTGGTGTCTTCCGCCAAGTTAATAGAAACATTAAATGTTCAAAATTATGCCATATTTTGATTCGTTAAATGATTTACAACTTTGAATGATGAACTTATAATGACCTTGTCTCTTTCAATTTCTTATTTGGAGAAATCTAATTTTGTGATGATAAAATTGGGAATTTTATTATATTTTATTTTAAGATCATTTATATTTCTAGATTTGATACAGCATAACTCAACACCATTTGATGCACAACAAATCTCAACACAATTTTACCATGTCTACTTGAAGTTGTTTACCTAAACACAATAGACAGCACAAAAAAAAAATGAAAGCTGAAAAGAAGTGTAGTGATATTGCTTAGGGATTAAAAAGATGGTTTATGAAGAAATGTTGGCTTATGAAGAAATTAGTGGATTTACAATTGGATTGTAGTCAAGAACATTGTAAATGTGCATTGTGTGTCAAGCTATGCATTGTTTTCCAAGTGTGTATTGTGTGACTTTGTGTTGCATGATGTTAATAAGGTGTAGAAATACCATGTACCATATCTCAAAAAATGCATGGTAGAAAATGTTATTAATTTATAGTTTTATTTCTCCTAAATTTACAAACTATCTATATGGGTCGAGATTACCATAACGAGGACACTTGTTTTAAAATTTCCAAAGCTATGATATGCCATGCTTAACTTTTTAACAACATTTCTTCTTCACAAGTTATCATAATATAGAGGTAGAAAATTATGGTGGGCCAACTTCTTCAAGTAGATTTATTAATATTTATTAGGGTGGGCCAACTTCTATTAAAGTATATTTATGTAGATTTATGGGAAAACCCCACAGAGTTTTAAGGATTTATTGGTTCGAACAAATTATACAAGTAATTTATCTTGGAATTCTCTCATATTGCATACCCACTTCATGCTCTCTTTCGCAAACTTGTTATACGATCTAACATTCCAATAGTATTTAGTGCAACAACAATTATATACCAATGCCTCATACATGAACTTATATTTGTCTTCTACAACACTAAATCCTATTGCATATTAGTATTTTCAGTCCTGCATATGCCATTAAGAAAAGTAATCAACATTATAATTGTGATCTCCATGCAATTGTAGAAGCTATAAAATAATGGAAACATTACAAATAAAAACATCATTGGTGACACATGTATGATCACATTGAATACTTTTTTTAATATGTCAAGAGAAAGTATGAAATAAATTATTCATGCAAGTTATAATAGAATAATCCAATTTATGACAAAGTAGACTACCCTAAAATGACATGTCAATGTACATGTATCAAAAAGTACAATGATGTTACACATGTATCCCAAATTACATTTTCCATTGAATACACATAAAAAATCGATCTTCCTCTTGTTTTTTCCTAACTTTGATGCATCATGCCTCTGTCTAGGACTGGTGTGCATCTTTGGAGCCTACAAATCAAAGATCAAATTTCTTGATCGACTAACTACACTAATACATTTGCACTAACAAACTTAAAATGTTAAATTATGGGTCAATTACTTATAATAAACAATGACTGAATCCATCCGAGGTATCGATCCTTGTGGTGTCCTCCTCCTCTCCACAAGCCTCTCTACAAATGTTCTATGCAAATAAAGGATCCTATATCAACTAATTTGAAACAAGTATCAACATGTGCATGTAAAAGTATTAAGCTTACACTTTGTAATTATTTAACATGTCTCACCAAAAAATTGGAATCCGGGACAAGATATTGGGTTTCGTGTGTCTTGAGTAGAGCCATAGATTGAACATCACGCTTCGTCGCATCCATGACTAGACTAGAGGGGCCAAGCACTGCTTTCGTCAATGGCTACAGTCAGCAAATGCTGAAATAGTTAGACATGCATGAATAAACAATCTAACATGAATAAACTATGTACACATATTGAAATAGATTCCTCTTTGTGAATGCTTCCCATTGCAGATGCAACATTAACTGTTGCAACAACGACCCCACTAAGGTCTAGCATGGAGGAATATCCAACGTGATGGTGTAAACATCCAAAATAAACATTAAGAAAAGCAAGTTGTGCAATGAATTGAAATTTTATCAACAACTATCAGCGAAGGCTATGCATTACCATGGAATCAGTAGGTATATGATCATGGAAACCTGCTCTCTTTCTAGAAAAAGGTCATCTGATAAAGACACAACCCTTCGCAAAATTTGCAGTATGGCGAGAGGCAAATAAAAGCGGTGGTGCTTGGATTTTGATTGTTTCATGTAGTCACAGAGTGTTGTCACAGTTAGATATGCACATGTGAATCAATCATGAATAACATGTATTAAATAATTAACATGTTCAAATAGTTATCCTAGTGTAAGTTGTATCTCTACCAAGGGGGTCTTTACTGGTTCCAAATCCTTTCCCCTTTGCCGAAGCATCTGTTATCACTAAGAAAATTTCAAAATTTTGTCAAAAGGGGTTTAATAGTCCCTAAGGCTAACACATGTTATATTTGGGCTTGAGGAGCTAAAGCAAGGTATGTTCAACCGAGCACAGTGGTAGAATAACCTTCAGTTGCTGACCAGAGGCTAACAAATAGGGTGCTAAGTAGAACAAGCGGAACATCATTAGATCTTTAGAGGTCTATGGTCAAGATTAGTGCTGCTCATATAAAATGCAAGTCAAATAATCTAGTCTTCCAACGAGCTAATATAAGGAGGTGAGTGTGATATCTATGTCTATAATTGATAGCACGCTAATAAAGCACACCCTAGCTAATTATGGCATGAGGGCGCATCGTCCCAAAAACCACCGAAGACACTCAGAGAGAGTTGATTGACCACGCCTCCCCACAACACTTTTTTAATACCACCGGCTCTTTTGGGCATTACCTCTTATGGAAATAGGGGTGGTTTAGGCCCAAAGTTAAATATGATAAAGTATACATATGTGAAAAAGGTGACTAGTGGCATCCACATCAACCTAACTATGGCGAACACGTTCCAAAGAGGACCCCACTGAAAATCATTCCGTCATTAAGCAGTGTCAAATAAAAATCCACCAAGTGTCAAATTTCAAACCCATTTAGCTGTTAAGTGGTAAATTATCCTTTCCATAGCCATTGTTTATTAAAATAAGACTATGGTTCCTAGCTCCAATGTACCTCACCAATTGATCTCAAGAAACTGATAGTCTACGTTCATCATCCAACTATTGAATGGGTATTTTATTGATGCTAAACCTCATTAATGTTTGTGTTGGGCCCCAAAATAGCCCCTTTTTGCCTACACCTATCTACACCTTTCCCCCTATTTTGCCTCACTATTCCTTGATCTAAGTAGATATTTTCCCAAGCAACGCATGGATTGCAATAGGTATAATCTATTATTGTTTTATTCAATTAATGCCTGATTTGTTTATGGTTTTGTACTCTATATTTTAAGGTTGTGCTAACATTGACTGATCCGATAAAGATAGCCCAAAATCCTTTACAAGACTACAGGTGTAGCATCTCATTGACCTTTGGAGAAGAGGCATGCATGGCGCCAGCTGTCCCTTCCTGAGTTCAGTTCCACATATCGTTGCAACAGTTCGAGCATTCCTCCACATGGCCAGCTGTGACTGAATCACAACAGAGCATCTGAGTATCATCCATCCCAGTCACTTCGAATCTACTCTAGCTGCGAATAGCATGTAACAGCTCAGGCCCTAATGCAACGATTTCATTTAAGTCCACTTATGGCTGTAACTATCCAATTGTAAATCGACAGCCTGAAGATTGTAGATCTTCATGGCTGCCTGATATTTTGGTGAAAAAATTTCATGTCATTGGATATAAATGTAAAGAGGCGTTCTAAGCCTGGGGCTGGAGAATTTATAATTGTATAAGCTGAGACAAAGAGCTGTGACTGTGGTTCATTATTTTCAATACAAGGAGTAGAGTTTCTCTCATCTGAGCATTTAATTTGTGTTAGTCTACGACATCTCCGTTAGAATGCCAGGGCCCACCTTCTCACAGAGATTGCTAAGTTAAGTAGGTAGTTTAATTTCTTTCCTGTTGTGTGGTGTGGAATTGCATTAGATGTGTTACTGCGAGCTGCAACAGTGAAATGATAATTGCATTCTTCTTTGGTAGTTTATGTTTGCATCCTAAATAGTAGCAACTGTGTGGTGTGACAGTCGACTGTGTAGGTTACTTTATTTTATGCATGGTGTGCTAGATCAACTGTTACATCCAAGCTCAACTCTAATTTCTTTCAGTCATTTATTCTTTCTAGGATTTCCAATTTAATCAAATTAGAGTTCAAGCTTACTTCTAGTTTCTGGTTACTGTTACCTTTCTTGAATTCATTAGATCAGATAGGTTATGATTAAGTTACAGTAGTTGCTAGATGAATTAGATCAGTAGATATTGAATATTGCAGTTTGATAATTATAGGATTTAACTTCTTGCAAAAGTGAGTCTAGCTTATTTTATTCCTAGATCATTAACTGCTGGATTGATATTTGTAGGAAGATAATTGTAATTTGAATTCCTAGATGAATAAGTTAGATTAGTTGTAGTTATGAGATGAATTTGGTTGATCAGATAGGTAGGATCATTTATCTCCATTCATTTAATCATCTACTTGAAATTTTTATGCATAGAATGTGTTATATACTGTTGAAATAAAAGACTTCCTTGGGTTGACAATTCATATTGAGCATCCTGTGTGTTAGTTGTAACTAATTGGCATATAGGGTGACCAACATTTTGGCGCCGTTGTCGGGATAGTAATTTATAGGAATAGATAGTAGGTTATTTACTGATTTCATTTTAGTTTTGATTATATAAAGCATGCATGAATACAAGAAAAACAAATCGGGAACCCTCTCAAAATACTAACATTGCAAGTGGACAAGTGTTGGCTCGGTTTTGCAACCAAGCTTAGTGCTATGGGCACCTACTAACTAGTAGTAGCAGTTTCAATAGAAATAAAAACAATAAACTAAATAAACAATACTTTTCATGGATCTAAGCAAGAATCTAAGCAAATAATTTAAATATTTCAAAAATCAAGAACAAGAAACATAAGAAATAATTTTTGTATTGAAAAGTGGGGGGCAAGCAAGTGCTTGCGATATTACCTTCAATGGTGAAGGTTGATGTTGAGCAACTCCCAAGATGAGTAGCTCCAAACTCCAATAGGTCTCTTTCTCCAAGGTTGCTTCAATGGCTAAAAGTGCTCAGGGGAGATTTCAGCAGCATAAGGATGAGATAATGGAAGGATGTGAAATGAGGAGCCCCTACCACCTTTTTATAGGTTTTGGTGGTGAGGAATACCATTTGTGGTTTTGTGGAAACCAATGGTATTGACCAACATGGTTTAGGTAATTTTCCCTCCTTTTTCCTTTTTTGAATAAAAATAATATTTTAATTCCCTTTTTAATATTTTTGGGAATTTGGACCCCTTTTGAGGGTTTTTTATGATTTTCTTGGAAAAATAATCTTTTTTAATGGAAAAAGGGGTGTACTAAGGTCTTTTGGTGACCTTTTGTTGGTTTCAGAGGCTCAGATGGTGGAAAAGTGGACAAATGGGTCATGTGAGTAAGGGAATGAGCTAGTGAGCACTTTTTAGGTGTTAACAGATTGCCCCCTGATGTGTGAGGGCAGGAGCTCATCGTATGGCCGATAGACATCATAGTTCTTTTGTCCTTTTTCTGGGTTTTAGGGGAGAGAAGAGACCGGTTGGAGACTGGAGCCACGGCCCTTGGAAGCTGCAAAAACAAAAAATATTACATTGCCTCAATATGAATGAGGTATAATCTCTGATAAAGGACGAGGCGGGCATTCCCATGCTCGTATCAAGACATATACAAAACAATTAGTCCCAAGAAGGGGGATCTAATACGTAAAGAAATATACTGGTACATCATAATGGTCCAGAGGGGACATGATTGTGGGATATTCTCATGATCATGGCTGATCTCAATAACTGATACACTGGAATAACTGTTGAACTGCTGAAACTGAAGGTGTCCAACATCTGTATGGACTCAATGACTGTGAGCCATCTCTAGGCAGTATTGTAACTGTATACTCAAGGGAGTATGGAACCTGGGTAAATCTGAATACTGTCGCCATGCGCAGCCCGGATATCTATAGAAAAAGTGTAACTGGTGTTATCCATAGGAAGACTCTCAAATGTGGAGGAGTCAGGAGGTATCCGGGGTCTTCGACTAATAACTGAACGGACCAATACCCTGTGCGAGTCTCAACGATGCGATCAAGGTGTTGAAGTCGAGCATGTGAGAAACAACCATTGGGAGAGGTACTGAGGATTTCTCTCGAAATGATTCGTAGGCACTCATCATAAATGGTAATGAGTCCAAGACACAGGGGCCTCTAGGTCTATCCTCTGGAATCAATGTGGTTGTCGTCGACAGAGGGAGACCAGCAACTAACAAGGCAATGATGTTTCCTTGCTGGGAGCGCGAGGTGTAAACTGAAGTGATGTAGTACTGCTGGTAGGACTGACATACTTGTGGGGATGGGAACTAACTGGGTCAAAAATGGGTAGACTCAAACTTCCTTTGTTCAGAGCAAGATGATGTGGTTGACCTGGCAGCGTAGGGAACTGACTTGTAGGTGTGGGGATCATCTTTTAGGGACTGAAGGGTATGTACTGACTCTGGGGGGGGTGAAGCTGATGGTAGCTGTCGAGGGAGTTTCCGGGTGACATACTGCAGAATACTCTGAACAAAGGCGACCAGAATGGGGAAGCTGCTATGTGAGTAGATATGATCTGTCGTGGCGCCAAGAGGCACCCTTCTTCCTTCTTCGTAGTTTTAATGAGCTCCAAGAAGGGATAAAAGTGTGCTCTGAAATGGTACTGTCTTGTGGATTTTGTGAGCCCAGGACGGCGCATGCTCATGGTTGCTATCATGTTTAGAGAGTCTGAAAGCGGTAAGTGGAATCTATTGGTGTTCTTTTTCGTGGTTTAGTCTCCAAGGCCCAAAAAAGCATAAAATGATGCGGATGGAGAACTCTTCTAGCCGATGTGACTAGAGTATACCTTTTTCGTAATTAGTCTACAAGGTCCGGAAAATGGGTAAACTTATACCAGGTAGACACCCTTTCAGATACGTTTATCGAGCATGAAAGGAAGCAAGATTGCTCGGCGATCTTTTCATTGTTTTAGGAGTCAGAAAAGAGCTTAACAGAAACTCCCTAAGTGCCTTTTTCGTAAAAGGGGTTGCTCGGCCCGAAAAAGGGATAAACTTATACCGAGCAAAAAATGGATTGATGAGGGCGAGAAAAGGTCTCAAGCATCGTCATCTGTGCGGAAAAGTGGATCCGGTGACATAAGGATTGTCGAAAACGGAGAACGGCCGATGTGGCACGCAAATCGAGGTGACGAGGGGGTGTGGAAAAAATGCCCGAAAAATCTAAAGGTGAGAGCGAGAAATGGTCTGAAGCATCATCATGAGCACGGAAAACTGAATCCGGCGATATAAGATACATCGAAAACGGAGAACGGCCGATGTGGCACGCAAATCGAGGCGACGAGGGGGCGTGGAAAAAATGCCCAAAAAATCTAAAGGTGAGAGCGAGAAATGATCTCAAGCATCATCACGAGCGCGGAAAACTGAATCCGGCGATATAAGACACATCGAAAACGGAGAACGGCCGATGTGGCGCGCAAACCGAGGCGACGAGGGGGCGTGGAAAAAATGCCCAAAAAATCTAAAGGTGAGAGCGAGAAATGGTCTCAAGCATCATCACGAGCACGGAAAACTGAATCCGGCGATATAAGACACATCGAAAACGGAGAACGGCCGATGTGGCACGCAAATCGAGGCGACGAGGGGGCGTGGAAAAAATGCCCGAAAAATCTAAAGGTGAGAGAGAGAAATGATCTCAAGCATCATCACGAGCGCGGAAAACTGAATCCGGCGATATAAGACACATCGAAAATGGAGAACGGCCGATGTGGCGCGCAAACCGAGGCGACGAGGGGGCATGGAAAAAATGCCCAAAAAATCTAAAGGTGAGAGCGAGAAATGGTCTCAAGCATCATCACGAGCACGGAAAACTGAATCCGGCGATATAAGACACATCGAAAACGGAGAACGGCCGATGTGGCACGCAAACCGAGGCCATGAGGGAGGCTAAAAAATGGTCAAAAAATGGACCTCGTGAAAACGGGAAACGGAAGGAACCTCTATGAAGTTCTCGCTGTGCTGATCCCAACGGTACCAACGGTTTGAGAAATGGACTTCGTATGACACCGCAATGGTTGTTCGAAATTTGTGGAATTTCTATAAATAGGACGTGGGGCCCAATATGACTTGTCATTGTTACGTGCGAGTTTGATAGAGCTGTCAGAGCTCTTTCTTGATTTCCGGGAGATTTCACCGTTGGTTTTCGATTTAGCGAGTTGCAGGTAACTCTATTCGCCTTAACCTTGTAGACAGGAACGGGGTTCGACACCCAGGTGGTGTACGGAATAGGGTAGATGAACCCTGCTTTTCTAAGTTTCTCGACTTCAGCCTTAACAGCGGGGAGCTTGGCAGGGTGAATAGGTCGCTGTTTCTGACGAACAGGGGGTACTTCCGGCCATGTATCGATGTGGTGTTCAATAATGGCGGGGTCGAGACCAGGCATCTCGGTGTAGGACCAGGCAAAGACATCACGGAACTCTTGAAAGAGTTTTTTGTATGCCTGAGTTTCTGCTTGAGTGCAAGATGCGCCCAGCGAGATGAGCTCAGGTTTCCCTGGTGTTGTGGAAATGTCTATCTGTATAGTGGGGGAAATGTTTGACATGTTCCCTTCTTCAAAGGCATCCGGTGCTGGGATGGGGTCCTTTAACCAATCGACCTTAGCGGGTATGAAGTCTTTCGACTCGACTGATAGCTGGTTGGATGCGGTGGAGGTAGATGCTTCCGGGAGGAAGTACGAGCGATGATGCATATCATCCCAAGGGTAGTCAGGTGCAGTGAGTGTCTCCAAAATCTGCTCATCAGTATTGAAGTAATCAGACCATAAATCAAGGGGTTCTGGTTTGAAGGTTGTTGAAATCATATATATCGTATTGACTTCTTCTGACGAGGATGATGGTGGGGGGTGGATCTCCTCGATGAGGGGAGGAGATATCTCTAAGTCGGCATTGTTTAACTCGTACAACGCTGCTCTATAGTCAGGTAGATCAGGGCAATGGTGAGAGTAGTGGCCGTAAACACTGCATATAGCACAAGGATGGTTAGTGCGCAGCGATTTGTCACGAGGCTGTAGAGGTGGTTCTAATCTGACTACTGGGATGCCGATGTCATCGTCCAACATATTCATATGCTCTTGGAGTGCCGGTAAATGTGGGCATTGATGAGTGGGATGGCCAATTTCATCGCATAATGAACATTTGGGGGGAGCTTGAAACACTGGTGGGGGTTTAACTGCCTTCGGAGGTGGTATAGCAGTGTATGGTTGTGGACCTCTGCCCCCAGTGGGCTTAGCCAGAAGAGGGGGATCTTTTGACGTCGAAGCAATCGTGAGACCAGGAGGAGGTTTCGTTGACGACGAAGAGATTGCAACACCAGGAGGAGGCTGATTTGTGGTAACGATAGGTTGTACCGGTTGGAGGATGACGTCGGGTGTGGGTGGTCGAACGGGAGGCGGAATATACCACACGGGTAATCCCAATGTTAGCCCGGGTAGGCTAAGGGTAGCCATAACCGGGGCGCTTACTACACCCGAAGGAGGAAATAGGAAGGGGATGGTGTGGATGGGTGTAACACCAATGTGACTGGGGATCAATGGTGGTTGACCACCGGATGTTTGCGTATTCTGCGAAAGAGTGCAGAGGTTTGCGACTTGGGTCTCCGGTGACGGTGGTGGAATGGCCTGAAATGTAGAGGTCATTGGTGTATCGGAATAAAGTCCGGGTGCCACGGAAGACACAAAGGAGGTAACCGCAGTAGAAGTGGGTTGTTCAACCATGGGAAGAACATTCTCGGGTGCTGCAGGGGCGTTGGGATCATAGTAGGTGAGTTGGTCAATTTTGACCACGCGTCCCTCGTGGGGGAACATCATGGTGCGGAAGACGGAGGAGGCGACCGCTTTCATGGCGTACATGTAACTGCGGCCAAGTAAAAGGTTATAGTCGAGCTGGGCGTTAATGACCTCTATGTCGATGAGCACAGTTTTCCCACCTAATTGGACGGGCACCTTGGGTAATAAACCTTGAGGTTGAGCTGACCGGCCGTCGTAGGCCCGCAATGCAGTGGTGGATTGCTGGAGAGCTGGGGATCCCAACTTTTGCCAAACAAAAGTGGACATGACACATGTGGATGCACCTTCGTCGATGATACATCGATGGATGACAAGATTCCGAATAGAAACGGAAACTTGGACTGCTATGGTAGAAGGCAGTCGTGGTTCAGATTGGTCTAAATCAAAGGTCATCAAGTTCGAATCATTTGGGTCAATCGCCCCAATGGCGGAAAGTAAAGTCTTGCGCTGAGTAGGACAGGTTTTTAAGACTTCTAACGCAGACATGGCTGCGGGTGATTGAGCTAAGTCATCTACAATGTTGTAATTGGACGCAGCTCGTGCATTGGGGTTGTTGTTGATTCGGCGAAGGGGGAAGCGAGGTGCTTTAGAAGCGCCATCAAGTGGAACCTGAGGTATACGCAACGTCTGATCAGTGGGATTAGCAGTAGTATCCTTTTCGGCGGGGGGGGCTTCAGAAGTCGGTCCGTATTGATTCCGACGGGTTTGGATATTGACGTCAGCGGTGGACATCATCAATAAGTGGTGGGTGCCTGAATCAAACATGGGTTGATCAGGAGTTGTGTAAGTTATTTGTTGTGGTTGCACGTTGCCCTGTTGGGGGGCTAACGGCTGAGTGTTTACCACTCCCTGTGTTGGAAAAGGGTTTTGGAGGACCAAAGGTTGTTGTGGGGGTGGTGGGGGGTTGGGTGGTGGCTGAGGAGCCGCCTGCCCTTGACGATGGGCGTCATTTGTCCATAGTTGTCGAGCTCGCTCCATATGTGGGCAAGCGTGGGTATAGTGGCCATAGACACCGCAAATGGAACAAGGATGGTTTGTTCGTAAATTAGCATTTTTGGGTTGCTTAGGTGGCCGATCAGGATTCTGATGAGCGGGCGCCGCGTTATTGTCTTGCGGAGGATGGGTAGGTTGTGGAGCTTGGTTACGGTTTTGATTGTTTCCACGGTTGCGTCCTTTTCCGTGGTTGGGTTGTCCACCCTGGTTGCGTTGGTTATTTTGGTACTGGGGCTGATGTTGTTGTGCGTACACATGCCCTTGAGCATTAGGGGGATTTTTAGGAGCCGCAGGTGCGGGAGCAGGTTGCGGTGGATAGTATGCAGGTGGAGCTGGAGGTGGTCCAGTTGTCTGCTGGGGTTGTTGGTACCCCTGAGCTGGTGGAGGTGTGAGGTTAGCCGGTGCAACCGGTTGTGGGTAATGCATGGGCTGTTGTTGGAACTGCATGGGGTTTTGTATCGTAGGGTGAGCATAGTATGTAGGGGGTACATATGCTGATGGCGCTTGGCCATAACAATGTTGTGGACAAGAGGGTCCATGAACGTGATGGGTCTGGTTTGTTGGAGCATAAGAAGTTGTCGCCCCGGAACTAGATGTAGCCCTAGAAAGGTCTGGGGCGGGCATGGTGCTCACCATACTGAAAGGTTTTGCTTGCGGTGTAATTTGGCCAATAATGCCATCAGCGGCATGTGATGCCCCCGGTGTGTCACCGCGTGCAGAGTCACCTCGTGGGGCGTCAGGTATGATCGTGTATAGGTAACCTGACTGGGCATAGATAAGATCAAACTGTTGGGCCTTAAGGATGGCCTCCTCCTCAGACTGGGGTCTTTCGGATGCTACATCCTTCGCAATGAGAGGAAGGAGGGATTTAAGGAACCAGTCTAAAAAGATTCGGTCGTCCAATTTGATCTTGCATAGGCTTCGGCGCCGACGCCAATCATGAATATGGTCAGTGATATGCGTGGCCGTGTTCTGTCTGCAAGACAGTAGGATCTCGACGCCCGCATCGTAGCGGACAGGTAGCTGGAAGAATTGTAGAAAGGTCGAGGCAAGGGAGGTAAATGTGGAATGCGTCCCATGGGGTTGCTCGATATACCATTTGGCTGCGGAGCCAGTGAAGGTGCGTTGTAAAAGCCGTAGGCGGATTGAGTCATCCACTATGGAGTTTGAGGAACACCATAAATGGAAGGACATGATGTGATTTTGGGGGTCTTCTCCAGCCTTACCCTCGAACTTAGGGATGTCAGAGGGAAGCTTAGTGGGCATATGGGGCCAAGCAGGATCATGCCTGATGGGGTCATTTGTGAGCCTAGCTAAATCTGGCAGGTTGAGACTTGCCATGTATGGTAGACTAGCGGATGTGGTGACCGGAACCGGCACTTGCCTAGCCTTGGTGGTATGGTGTAGGGGTCCAGTAGTGCCTATAGGTATGCTAGGTATGGAGGGTATGTGCCCTCCAAAAGGTGTGGCCTGATATGGGTTAGCGCTCCCAAGTGCAACTTGGGTTATACTTGGGTTAGGAATCGCACTAGGGATTCCTGGTATAGCACTGCCAAGTGCAACATGAGTTGCACTTGGGTTAGGAATCGCACTAGGGATTCCTGGGATAGCACTCCCGAGTGCAATAGGAGTTACACTTGGGTTAGGAATCGCACTAGGGATTCCTGGGATAGGGTTTGTGGAACCCGAAGGGGGTATGACCCCCATGTTGGGTATGCCCATGACAGGTGGTGGTCCTGTGCTAGGCATTCCTGAATGTGGAGTGGTACCCATATTGGGCATTCCCAAGGGGGTGGCTGTTGCCATGGATGGTACTACCGCAGAAGGGTTTGCGGATGTCTGACCTATGGTTAATGTAAATTGTGGATCATCTGGTGTTCCAGACATAACTGTGGTTGGTGGTAACTCGGTGGGGTTTTCGGATTCTACCTCCAAATCAAAGGTGAAGTGGGGTATGTCAGAATCGGATGACTGTCTAATTGATTGACGATGTGTCGAATCAAGGGATAGTGCTCTGCGTCCGTGACGTGGAGAGCCAAGTGGACTAAACTCTGGGAGTTCGCCCTGTAGACGACGAGAACGTCTAGAATTCTCAATGGTGAGAATATGTTTTTTTTTATGTAAAAAATTGTTTTAAGTATCAGGTGGTGATATATATGTAAAAGACTCAAAACCCTAATGCAACCAAGGGTGCAAGAAGGGGAGTGAAAAAATAAGGCTCACAGGCCAAAAAAATCAATCCTCAAAAAATGCACTTATCCCAGCAGCTGTGCTACAATAAGTGGAGGAATGCAACAACCGGTCAGAATACCAACATGCAAGCGGCTCCTAGAAAAAATAGGTGTAACTAGACTCAAAAGGTGGTAAAGATCATGCAAACACCTAATCTAAAAGTATTGTGACTCAAACAGACGATATCCTCTGCAAGGTGATGAAATCCAAGTCAGACAATATGAATGTAGAGACAACGGCTAGATATCCCCCTACCGGGAGGGACACCGGGTAATCAATCCTAAAAAGACAGGCTACTAGGATACTCCGTTCATGACGCGTCGAGAAAAGGTAAATCTGCCGTTTGGTCCTTTGATCGCAATATCCCTATACAGGGATATCCCGAGAACTGCGAATGGTAGCCCTTCGGTTACTGAATGGGTTTCGGTATCCCACTCAGGCTTCTGGAACCATCCTCGCGACTTCAACCCTCCTAAGGGAGAGGCCTTCCCACAAACCGGTTGTGACCGCGCCAAAAAGTACTAAGAGATTTTAGCTCCCTAATTGGACAACTTCTATGTCTCAGATGTATGAACTGAGGGGTGTTATTGGAACACCTATCCCCCCAATACTACCTAGCTACAAGAATTCTTTTAGTGTTCCCCAAGTGGGGTTAAAAGTGTGTTCAAATTAAGGTACGTTTTAAGGCTTAGTTCAATTAAGTGATCGTGTGAGTGCACGTGAGGTGTTGTAAACTGAACTTGAAAAAATTAAATGCTTTAAGGGAAATTTTCAAAAAATAAAGGACTTTTCGAAAAATACAAAGCAAATATCTAAGACTTTTTTCACTAAAAGGAATTAATATGCTTTTTCAAAAAATAACTCAAAAAATAAAGGATTTCTTGGATTTTATGAAAGCAAATAATAAACTCCTTTTTAAAAGAAATAAATGGATTTCTTCGTTTCAATAAAAATTGCTAAGGGCAAGATTCTAAAGAAGTAAACAAGAAAAAATTTGAATCTAGATAAAGAATGCAAAATGAGTCTTTCTTTCACTTTCTTGAAAATTATTAAAAAGATTTCTAGGTATGCATTTTTTAAATAGTAAATTTTTTTTTTTCAAATCTGTAAACTATGCAGAATTTAGTACTGTAAAAAATGTGCTATGGGCAGAAAGTACAGTAAAAAATATTTTTCAAAATCGGGATGGCCGAATGAAAAAATTCAGCCGCGCGGGTTTTGGACGAACAGCCGCGATGGGCCGCGCGGGTTTTGGCAGCACAGTCGCGATGGACCGCGCGGGTTTTGGTCGCACAGTCGCGATGGACCGCGCGGGTTTTGGCCGCACAGTCGCGATGAGCCGCGCAAGTTTTGGCCGCACAGCCGCGATGAGCAGCGCGGAAAAATGCAGAAAAGTCGAGATGGACCGCGCGACTGTCTGTAAAAAATCCGCGATGGACCGCGCGGAAAAAGGCAGAAAAGTCGCGATGGACCGCGCGACTGTCTGTAAAAAATCCGCGAGGCGGAAGCCGTGCACGGAAACCGAGAAACGAACCCGAAAATTGAAAATTTCGGGGCTGTTTATGGGGCCAAATCTCAGAACAGCAATGGATCTGCTGTCTAAGATGGTAGATCTATGGATCTAAAGGTTAAAAATTCATAAAAACTAAGATTTAATGGCAAAGCTAGAGATCTAAAGTTCAAACCAAAGTGGAGTCGCCAAAAAACTGTTGGCTCGGTTTTGCAACCAAGCTTAGTGCTATGGGCACCTACTAACTAGTAGTAGCAGTTTCAATAGAAATAAAAACAATAAACTAAATAAACAATACTTTTCATGGATCTAAGCAAGAATCTAAGCTAATAATTTAAATATTTCAAAAATCAAGAACAAGAAACATAAGAAATAATTTTTGTATTGAAAAGTGGGGGGCAAGCAAGTGCTTGCGATATTACCTTCAATGGTGAAGGTTGATGTTGAGCAACTCCCAAGATGAGTAGCTCCAAACTCCAATAGGTCTCTTTCTCCAAGGTTGCTTCAATGGCTAAAAGTGCTCAGGGGAGATTTCAGCAGCATAAGGATGAGATAATGGAAGGATGTGAAATGAGGAGCCCCTACCACCTTTTTATAGGTTTTGGTGGTGAGGAATACCATTTGTGGTTTTGTGGAAACCAATGGTATTGACCAACATGGTTTAGGTAATTTTCCCTCCTTTTTCCTTTTTTGAATAAAAATAATATTTTAATTCCCTTTTTAATATTTTTGGGAATTTGGACCCTTTTTGAGGGTTTTTTATGATTTTCTTGGAAAAATAATCTTTTTTAATGGAAAAAGGGGTGTACTAAGGTCTTTTGGTGACCTTTTGTTGGTTTCAGAGGCTCAGATGGTGGAAAAGTGGACAAATGGGTCATGTGAGTAAGGGAATGAGCTAGTGAGCACTTTTTAGGTGTTAACAACAAGGTCGTGGTCAAAATCAAGGTTGAGGAAGGCATACATACATTGATGAAATAATTGCTAGAGTTGATTCTTCTACCATACTACCGCGATCATCTCCAGGAAAGGGAAATTCTATTCTCCCTAATCTTAACACTTCTCAATCAACAGTGGAGAACACAACGAGACCTTCAAATCCTATTCTAGAGAAGAAACCTCTTGAAGACAAGGGAAGTGCTGTGGGTGTACCATATAGAAAGGAGATCTATCATATTAACGGGAACAGAGTTACCAAAGAGGAGTGGTTGGAATATCGCCAAGAGTAAGAAGAAAAGAGAAGGCGAGAAGAAGAAAGAAGGAGAGGAGAAGAGGCAAAGGAAAAGGAAGAAAGAGCGAAGGAAGCATTGAAATTTTGGAGCACCATGAATAACAAAGAATAGGAAGGAAACAATGAGCGCCACAATAACAACGAGGAGGAGGTGGAAGATAATCAGCATGGTGACACTATGGTCACACTCGAATTCCATATCCTCCAAACACGAGGGGCAACTCCCTTGAAGAGTATTTCACCCTCAGTTCTCCCAAATTTCCATGGTAAGTCCTCTAAAGATCCATATGAGTTTCTTTTTGAGTTTGACATCCTCTGTCGCAGTTATGATTACACCTCTAGTGCGCATAAATGGAAACTATTTCAGCCACCCTGAGGGGAAATGCTCTACACTAGTTTATGAGTTTGGGTCGTGAGACCATTACTACCTGGTACCAGATGAAACAAAACTTCCTTTCCAAATATCAAGAATATTGTAGAACTAGAGATAGGAAGGAGGATTTGTTTAAAATGGTTCAGAAAGAAGAAGAGAGCTTGGAATATTTTGTTGAAAGGTTGTTGTATAATTTACAGAGGTCTGGTCATACTGATATTGGAAAAGATGTACTCAATATTATCTTGCTACGGGGAATTAGAGAAGATTTCCTTGATATGTTGAATTTGTTGGGGAAGGGGGATATCTCAAAGGAACCTTTTGAGAAGATTTTTGAATTATGTCGAAGGTATTCAAGGGGGCCCTCTAGAACCAACAATTGGTACAAGGAACGAGATCGAGATTTCTTCACTAGGACATAGAAATCAGCTAGTGGAGGAGCTACTCAAGCAAAAATAGGCAACCTTCTGGAGAAATTTAAAACAGATATGATGAGTTCCATTTCCTCAGAATTGGATGTCTTGAGGGAAAAACAGAGGCAGGAAGTAGAAGACCTGACACTTGGCGTATTCTGTCCCAAATGCAAAAAGAAGCACCCACTAAAACAATGTTTGCTTGACAAGGTAGAGGTATGTTGGATATGTGAACTGGATCATGATACCAAGGAATGTCCTTCATTACCCAAAGTCAAAGCAGTCTTGCAGGAATCTAATTCAAATGTGGAACAAGCTTATTTTATTGCTAAGAAGAAGCCTTGGCAGCCTCAAGATCAAGGTATGAATTCAGAACCACCATCTTTTTGGAATAATATGAATGGTATGAATAATATGGATCACATGAATACATAATTCCATTCACATTATTCTAACAACCAATGGCATCCAGCTTAAACCTCAATGCAAAAGCCTAACCCTTGGATGCCATGGGCACAGAAATCAAATCAACAAGCTCCCTGGGCTCTCAATTGGAGAAATTCCTACCAGGAAACAATTTTCCTCACCACCAAACCCCTTACCAGCAATATCCTCCTCAACAATACCCTCACCAATAGTACCAACAGCCACAACTGCAAATCCCAAACAATGTCGCACATATGAATGCACCACTATGACCACAGCTACCCACACAACCTAACCCCAACTCAAACAATAAAGTAGTTCATCAATTTGAGACTGCCAACATGTCTGCTTATTCCATTACCTCCATTCCCTGTAACGATATACATCTTCGATCGGGAAGAGTAGTGGAACCCATAGTCATTGAGGATGTTCCATCCTCTGCGACTAAAGCCAGAATGGATCAGCAATACGAGAATTCAGCTGATACAGCAATCCCTACCATTGAGGATGCTGACATTCCTACTGAAACAATAGCTGAAACACAGGAAGCAACACATGATGAAACACAACCTACACAGAGTATAAAAGAAGCACCATATCCTAAACGATTGGCCCTATAGAAAACAATCGAACAACCTAGATTCAATCTCTTAGGGGAATTGAAGAATTTATATGTCAAAATTCCACTGTTACAAGCCCTTCATGATGTGCCTATTTATGCCAAGACCGTTAGAGATCTGTGTGTTAGAAAACTAGGAAGAAAGCTGAGGGATCCTCCCACTGTCCACATATTGGGAAAACTTTCTGAATTAATAATGGGTAAGACTCCTGTGGCTAAATATGATGATCTTGGAAACCCTACTGTTACAGTACACATAGGACACACTTAGATACCAAATGTCTTGGTAGATTTAGGCGCAACCATCAATGTTATGACCATCGAAACTGTGAAAAAACTAGGACTCACTAATCTTCGGCCAACCCCTACCATTTTAGAACTTGCTGATAGATCAACAATCAAACCTGAGGGAATCCTGGATGACTTGGTAATATCTGTCGATTCGTGGGAGTACCCTGCGGATTTCTTTGTTTTACAACTGAAGTCATAGCTGGGGGACACCCACTGATCTTAGGAAGACCTTCGTTAGCCACAACAGATGCCTTTATTAGCTGTCGGTCGAGGTCCGTGACTATCTCAGACAAGACTGATATTAAAAGCCTAACTTTATACCCTCCAGCCCGACCAAGCTTAGAAGTTGAAACTCCACTTTGGGTGGATCTGGAGGGAGAGGAAGGCGTTCAACCATTATTAACGATAGGGAGAGCCTTATCTTTTAAATATGAAATAGAGGATGACACTATTAACAGTTTCATCAGTGAACCCACGTCTATCAATAAACATGTCTACCAAATTTTGAACATTACTTTAGATGAAACAGAACAAGAAAATCTAACAGAAGAGACTCTAGTCAGTGATGCCAATATAATTCCAGTACTTAAAAATTTGAAAATCATTCCAGTAGAAATTGAGCCAGGAAATACATTGAACATTAACCTGGATCTTGCACCCAATGAGCTGGAACAGACAATCACTTTGCTCAAAAAACAAAAAGGAGCTTTTGCATGGGAATACACAGATATGAAGGTTATTCCCTCTAATCTATGTACCCACCACATTTACATCAAAAGTGACTCCAGACATGTGTTCCAACCACACTGAAGGATGAACCCGAATTTAAGGGACATAGTGAAGGAATAAATCCAAAAACTTTAGGAAGCAGAATTTATATACCCAATTTCAAATAGCGAGTGGGTTTCTCCACTCGTGATTGTAAATGGGAAATGGAGGGTCTATGCAGATTACAGAGAATTAAACAAAGCAATGCAGAAAGACCACTTTCCCCTACCTTTTATTGATCAAGTCCTCGATACCTTGTCCGGAAAGAAGTATTTTTCCTTTTTGGATGGATTTAGTGGTTACAACCAAATCCAGATTGCTCCAGAGGACCAAGATAAAACTACCTTCACTTGTCCCTGGGGCACTTTTGTATACAGGGTACTTCCTTTCGGGCTGTGCAATGCACCAGCCACATTTTAGAGAGCAGTGATTGGGATATTTTCATAGATGGTAAATGAATGCATGTAAATTTTTATGGATGACTTCACTCAATACGGTAGTAGTTTCGAGGAAGCATTGAAAAATTTAGAAAAGGTTTTGGAATGCTGTGAAGAAAGCCAGCTATCTTTGAGCATTGAAAAAGTGCCATATGATGATGAGCGAGGGCATAGTTATGGGGCACTTCATGTCTGTTGATGGTATCCAGGCAGACCCATCCAAAATTAAGGTAATTGAAAATATACCAACTCTTGGAACAAGAAAAGATGTACGTAGCTTCTTAAGGCATGCTGGTTATTACAGAAGATTTATAGAAAACTTTTCCAAACTAGCTTCTCCTTTATTCACCCTGTTGATGAAGGATACATAGTTTGATTGGAATGATGCGTTCCAAACAACGTTTACTTAACTTAATAAAAGCCGGGTTATCTACAACACCTATCCTACGTGGGCCCAATTGGGATCTACCTTTTCATATCTCTTCAGATGCTTCGGATACTTTCATTGGAGCAGTTTTAGGACAACAGGAAGGTCATGCTCCCTATGCAATTTATTACATTAGTAAGAACCTAGCCCCTGCTGAACTGAACTACACTGTTATAGAAAAAGAGTTCCTTGCCATTGTCTATGCCATCAACAAATTTAGACACTACATTACTGGATATTCTAATTTTGTGCACATTTATAATTCAGCCATCAAGTACTTAATGAACAAACCTATCACGAATGCTAGAGTAACTAGATGGCTATTACTATTACAGGAATTTGACATTACAATTCTTGACAGACCGGGAAAGGAAAATGTTGTTGCTGACTTTTTATCTCGACTTACTAACAATGATGATAGTTTACCCATCGAATATTCCTTCCGCGATGAACATTTGTTTGCAGTATCAACTCATTCCCCATGGTACTCAGATATTTGTTAAATTTTCAGAATTTACTTCAATCTGATCTAGGATCTTAACTGAGAGAACAACATGTACATCATATCTACAGCATATCAATCATGGAGACAATAATGCAAGCACATAAGAGACACAACGATTTACTTGGGGAAAACCATAAAGGTGAAAAACCCCAATAAATTCCTCAGAGATAGATAGAGCAATGATACAACCCAAGAGATAGACATATCCTAGGAGCAGATCCTCCTCCTCCATAAGTGAGCCACTCCTCCTTAAGTGCATAAGTGAGAAGTGAGTGATCAAATAGAGTGCCTCCCGCACTCTATTTATACTTGACTTGACTTGCCTTTTACCTAACTCATGTAGGCTCGAACTTAACCACATAACATAATGCTGACTAGGCCGACCCCCAATAGGGTGGTCTAATAACCCTTCGACCTACATGAATTATACAGGGCCGACCCCAACAGGGTGGTCTAATAACCCATCAAGTATAAGTTACGACACTTACAATATAAATGACGACACTTCCGTATAGAGGAATAATAACATCTCTATAGGAATACAACCACTTTCCTATAAAGGAATAATAACATCTCTATAGGAATACGATATACATATATGTGAAATACATTCCGAATTTACATATACATCAACACTCCCTCTTAACTAGGAAGGTATTTCTCGACACAGGTCTTCTAGCACAAGTCATCTTCTCTGGATCATCGTCACTGGATAATTGTCATTAAGTCATCATCATCGTCACTGCTGCTACTATCTCAATCAATATCTGAATATACTTGTCATAGGAAGTTCTACAGAGCCATTCCTTTTTCATACTGGATGTAGGCCCACCATCTACAAGTCTTCATCATCACTGGCCATACTGTGGAATTCTCAGGACTTATTACGTGTGTCACAAAACCTGGCTGCAGCATCCCAGGATATTACGAGCACACAGCTCTACCTGTAGGATCTCCCAGGAGCACATTACATGTGACCCATCACAAAACCTAGCTGAAGCATCCCAGGCTATTACGAGCACGCGGCTCTACCTATCGGATCTCCCAGGAGCACATTACATGTGATCTCACCACAAAACCTGGATGAAGCATCTGAGGCCTTTTTCATCCTGTCTAGATCTCCCAGGAGCAAATTACATGTGGTCATGGAAAAACCTGGCTGAAGCATCTGAGGCCTTTTTCATCCTGTCCAGATCTCCCAGGAGCAAATTACATGCCATAGCACAAAACCTTGAAAGAGAATCTGCCAGATATCCCAGGGCAACGAATTACATGCCATAGGAAAAACCTCGAAAGACTATCTGCAGATCTCCCAGGGTACAAATTATATGTCCTCCCAAGCAAAACCTCGAAAGAGCATTTGCCAGATGTCCCAGGGCACCGAATTACATACCATAGGAAAAACCTCGAAAGACCATCTGCAAATCTCCCAGGGCACAAATTACATGCTTACCTGCACAACCTGATCCACGGCCACAAAGTATCATCTGATACTCACCATACATCATCCTGATGTACACATGATCACCCTAATCATCATCACTGCAACATCCTGCTGCATGTCATCTGGAGAAGCTCGTCATCCACGATCATCCTGATCATACAATGCATCCATCTGATGCACACCACGTATCTACCTGATACATATCATCATACATAGTGTATCCACCTGATACATAGATACATGATCCACACAATGTATCCATCAACATACATGATCTACCTGATCATACTTGATACATATCAATATACATGATCTACCTGATCACACAATGCATCCACTTGATACATATACAGATACATGGTCCAAGCATCCAACATGATGCATATACAAAATACATACACATGATCCAACCGATCATATCCAGCATCCAACATGAATGCGTACATACATATAAATGATCCAACTGATCATATCCAGCATCCAACATGATGCATACATACATATAAATTATCCAACTGATCATATCCAGCATCCAACATGATGCATACATACATACATAAAAATGTTCCAATTGATCATATCCAGCAGAAACCAGAACATCATCCTGATGCTCATCATCCAGCGCTTACATCCACAACCATGTGAAGGATCCTCCTTCCAACATGCTTGGAATGGCTTCAGCAAATGTGTCCATCACTTCTTCCTCGAAGTGTCCTCGATTTGAAGAAAGCCAAGCCTCTCTCTGAAGTATTCGAACTTCACCCTGGCTAGTGGCTTCGTCAGCACATCTGCAATTTGCTCGTCCGTCACAACATACAGGAGCTTCACAGCTCCTCTCTACACCATATCCCTGATATAGTGATATTTGATCTTTATGTGTTTCAACTTGTCATGAAACACTGGGTTCTCGGATAGCTTCACACAACTCTGGTTATCACAGAAGATACCAGTAGAATCCAACGGGAGATCAAATAACTCATACAGTAGCTTCCGTAGCCATACTGCCTCACAACTAGCTGAACAGGTTGCAACATACTCAATCTCAGCTATACTTAGTGCTACGCAGGACTGCTTCCTGCTAAACCAAGAGATCACACCTGATCCCATACTAAAGCAGCACCCAAATGTGATATTCCTATCTGCAGCACTGCCAACCCAATCTGAATCAACATAACCCTGCAGGTTAAACTTTTTATTCGCTTCATACTTGAGCCCATAATCCATTGTACCCTTTAGGTACCTCAGAACATGCTTTACAGCAATCAGGTGAACACTCCTCAGATCCGTCAGGAACTGGCTCAATGTGTTCACAGCAAAGCAAATGTTTGGTCTCATGTTCGTCAGGTACATCAAGGACCCAATCATCTGACGATGCATAGAGACATCAATCGGCTCAAATGAAGGATCACAAAGAAGCTTCAGATTCGATGCCATAGGTGTGGCCATGGCCTTGCAATCCATCATCCCGAACATCTTCAGGATCTCTACTGCATACTTCCCTTGTCCGAGGAAGATTCCATCTGCACTCTGCCACACCTCCATGCCAAAAACAAATAGTGCATCATCCCCAAGTTCTTCATCTCGAACTCGGCAGTAAGCTTCCGCTGCGTTTCAGCAATCAATCTATCTTCACCTGTAACAAACAGGTTATCATACCAATTTTTGCACATATATGATTTCTTGTCATGTGTCTCAGAACCAAGTGGCTACTCCACATACACTTCTTCTTCAACTACACCATTCAAGAAAGCTGTCTTGAAATCCATCTGGTGTATCTTCTATTTCATCATTTTTATATTTCTCTATGCTGCCATCTGCAGCACGCTTGATATTGATAGATCCATATGGAGGTCATAACAAACTTCCCTTCAGGTCTTTTGATTACATCCCAAACATCATTCTTCATGATCGACAGATCATGGCATTCTTCTCATATCTTGGGAACTTCAATATTTTCAATAGATAATTTTGTTGCTGAACAAATGTTGTGGTTCTTCTTTTGTAGGTGATGGCATACGATCTTTCCTACACAGCAAGTTAAATTGCACGATTAGAAAACATCTCATAGTTTTCAGAACAAATTCTTACACATAAAGAAATATGTCATACAGTCATGCAATTGTCTTAGCCAATGCTTCAATACAACATTTATCCATATCCCGTAACTTTCTAGATGCCTTTCAATCTCTACCAGAACGTTGTTAAGAGTGTGCACAACTCCCAACATGTCAGCAAAGAGGTTTCATTCTAGATAAGTAGTAATGGAATGTTGTACAGTTCCATAGGCCACTTACCCATGCATATTAGTAGTATACTGTTCATCAATGCAATTATTCTAATATGCATAATACACAACCTAAGTCTAGGAACATGAGCATATGCATCATTGAACAATTTTATTTAAACAAACAAATATGCAAGAAATGATAATTAAAATACTTATCTTTGTTTGTTCGTTGGGTGGACTCCCTCTGAGTCTTCTCTTTCTTGCAAGAGCTGCTGGAGTCCTAATCTGAAGTAGCTTCTTCTACACCTTTCTGTTGTGGAATGTAGAGAGATGGTCAACTCCCTCTGAATATCTGCATCCTTGCATAAACCACTGGAGTGTACTCCCTCTTGATCTTTGCTTCCTGGATTACCTATTCTTGAACTCATATTCATCCTTGGTCCCTATGCATGCTTATTAGTATCATCATTGTGTTATCCTTGTGATCTCATATAAAATCATACATTCATTAGTATACTATTAAAACACAATAATCTCAAGCATGTATAGTCATGATCATTTCAAACAGAAATAATAAGCATTATCGTTCAGGGTTTATGTAGGATTCTTATGGTTAGTCAAATCATAAGAAACATAACATGTCGAAACCTATAATTACTCAAACCTATGACTCTTCGGGTTAGTCATATCATTAATTAAGGTAAGACACATAATATGCATATACCCATGATTATTCAAACTTATGACTTCATGAATAATCATTATCAACAACACAACAGTATAAGATCATAACCCAAGGTAGGATTCTAGCTTGATATAGGAAAAACATACCTGGATTAGCATGCTAGCTAGTTATGTCTAACATACCCATATAATGTCTTTTGGTTCTCTTCAGTGACTTGTGCTAGTAATCTATATATCTCATAGGTTAACCATTATAAAACCAAGTTATACATACCTCGTAAATGGATCTTCTATGAGATCCATGACAATGGATGAATCTTTGTCCTCATGTTATCATGATCATATGTTCTTGAACCAGAACATGATTTGTCTTTCTTGGTGTACCTTTCATGTTAGTAGACAACATAAACCTCATACAACACCATAATGCATTAGTACAATCATAAGTGTCAACACCCTAATCAATGAATATTTTCTATCGTGCATTCATAATTTTATTAAGGTGATATGCCAAGTTTAAAATCAAGATTGTACTAACCATATTAACATGAAGACAAACATACCATAAACTTAATCATGAACAAATCTCAAAACATACCTCGATGAGTCATACCTATCGAGATCGCTTGTAATCTTCTTATGTAAGGCCTTAGCCTCATCTCCCTCTGAAACAGGAACTTCTTCACTTATGCAGGTGACCAATCCATTTTCTTCTAGGATTAACCCAATCCACTTAATTTGCAAGAACTGGACCTGGAGCTGGATATGGGTTTGTCAGAGAAACCCCAAAAGTTCAAACTTTGAATTTCAAACTTCTGAAAGGATAGAAATATGTGCCTAGATGAGCTGATCAAATTGGTATATTCAGAATTTGAAAACTGCAAAGTTTCACTCCTCAATTTTTCCTTTGAAACTTCTGGATTCACTGGACATGACCCTGAACTGGGGTTTGATGAAGCCCACTCTTCTTCCCAATCAAAAGGTTTGATTCAAATCTCTAAGCTTCTATTTTTCCGAGGAGCTTCCCATTTTTACAGAAGCCCTAATTTTTCACTTTTCTGATCAAAGTCCCGAACTAGGGTCTGATCAAGCCTAGCCTTCTGCCCAACCAAAAATTCTGATCTTGGTCTCTAAATTTTTATTTTGATGAGTAGCATTCAGCCGTGGTCTCCGATTACAAGAATTCTAACTTTCTCCAAAGCCCTAAATTCCGGAAGCCATGAATGAAGGTACTAAAAAATAATTTGTTTTGACAGAAATATGTACTTGATTGTTTCTGGTTTAACTTCGAACTTTTCGATCCACAGGGTCTGAAAACGTTTCCTGAGATAGCCTGACCTGTTATATTTCCATCCTGATAGTTCTGACCTCAATTGGATTCTCTGAGAGAGAGGTATGCCAAATGTCGGAACGTGACCTGTTTTGGGGTAATACAGGAGAACGAACTTGTACGGCGTGCCACATGTCACTGTTTGAACTTCGGCCTCTGAAAACTTTTCTTGAGATATCTCGCCCTGTTATATTTCCATCCTAATAGGTCTGACCTCAATTGGATTCTCTGAGAGAGATTTATGCCAAGTGTCGCAATGTGACCTGTTTATGGGATAATATAGGAGAGCGAACTTGTATGGTGTGCCACGTGTCACTGGTTCAACTTCAGACTCTGAAAAAGATTCCTGAGATAGTACAGTCTGTGTACTACCTGTTACTTTTTACTCAATTTCATTTGGATCTTCCTAGCCCAAGTTATGACCTTTTCCCAAGGTCACCTGATTTTGACTCAGATCTGGAAGAGGCAGAAACCCTATATTGTACAGATCATAAATCCCAAAGTACAGCGAATTAGAGGTTTTCCTTTGGACACAAGGTACATGGGGATTTAATATTCTACCTGTAAATATTTCAGATCCGAAAACTTCGCCAAAATGGATTTATAGCGAAAGTTCTACGATGACTGGTTTTTGCTATATCAAGCCCTAGCATCGTAAGTGCAACAAGTGTCATACATGCCATATCATGCCTTCTTTCAGGATAGCTCTGATACCATGTTAAATTTTTAGAATTTACTTCAATCTGATCTAGTATCTTAACTGAGAGAACAACATGTACAACATATCTACAGCATATCAATCATGGAGACAATAATGCAAGCACACAAGAGACACAAAGATTTACTTGGGGAAAACCATAAAGGTGAAAAACCCCAATAACTTCCTCAGAGATAGATAGAGAAATGATACAACCCAAGAGATAGAAATATCCTAGTAGAAGATCCTCCTCCTCCATAAGTGCGCCACTCCTCCTTGAGTGCATGAGTGAGAAGTGAGTGATCAAATAGAGTGCCTCCCACACTCTATTTATACTTGACTTGACTTTCCTTTTACCTAACTCATGTAGGTTTGAACTTAACCACATAACATAATGCTGACTGGGCCGACCCCCAGTAGGGTGGTCTAATAACCCTTCGACCCACATGACTTATACAGGGCCAACCCCAACAAGGTGGTCTAATAACCCATCAAGTATAAGTTACGACACTTACAATATAAATGACGACACTTCCGTATAGAGGAATAATAACATCTCTATAGGAATACAACCACTTCCGTATAGAGGAATAATAACATCTCTATAGGAATACAATATACATATATGTGAAATACATTCCGAAGTTACATATACATCAACAATATTGCTAACTATTTGGCTGCAAGTAAGCTTCCAGCACATCTGTTAAAGAAACAAAATAGAAGGATCATACAACAGAGTGCTAGATACTGCTGGTTGGATGGACATATTTTCTACACAGATATTGATTTGGAAATCAGAAGATGTGAAAGAGAAGATGAAATTTACAGTATCTTGAAAGCTTGCCATGATGAGCCCTATGGGGGACATTTTGCTGATAAAAGGACAGGTCATAAGGTTTTAAGGATGGGATATTATTGGCCGAAATTGTTTAAGGATGCAAAAAAGTATGTTTAGGATTGTTATTGAATAGATTAGATGAGATGCCTCTTCAGCCATAGCTTGTGGTTGAACCCTTTGATAGATGGGCTCTGGATTTCATAGGGCCTATCAATCCTCCCTCAATGTAGAAAGTTTACATCTTGGTTTGCACAAATTACATGACCAAATGGGTAGAAGCTATAGCCTTGTTCAAAGCCAATGATCAGGCTGTAATTAATTTCTTATATGAAGATATTTTTACTCGGTTTGGAGTACCCAAGGAGATCATTAGAGATGGTGGATCACAGTTTGTGTCTCACAAATTGGAAGATCTGTTATAGAAGTTTCACATTTAGCAAAAAATAACCTCACCATATAATCCACAGGCCAATGGCCAAGTGGAAAGCACAAATAAGGTCATTGAGGCTATTTTAACAAAAACAGTGAAAAGTCATCGTAAAGATTGGGCTGACAGAATTCCAGAGACACTATGGGCTTATCGCACCACATGGCGCAACACCACTCATTTTTCCCCATATGAATTGGTATATGGAAAAAATGTTGTCTTCCCTATTGAATTTGAAATCAAAACTTTGAAGACATCCATTGAAGCAAACCTTGATTTAACTAAAGCTTAGAGGAACCGTTTGAATCAGCTAAATGAGTTGGATGAGAAGCGCACAACTGCAGTTCATCATACATCCTTGATCCAATAGTAGCACTCCAAGTGGCACGACAAATTTATAAAGAAGAAAGTCTTCTGTGAAGGAGATTGGGCTCTATTGTATGATTCATGATTTAAAAGGGATTTCAAAGGCAAATTACGTACAAGTGGCTAAGACCCTACCAGATAGACAGAGTGTTTGATAATGGAACAGTTCGGTTGATCACCATTGATGAAAACAAAACACCATTATTTGCCAATGGTCATTGGCTATGACTGTATAGTAAACCAATTTCAAGGGATGCATTTCTTTCACATGTTGCAGATGATTCAGGTTACCAATTGATTCAGGAGCAAGGATTTTTCCCTATCCCTGATAATTCTTGAAAGGTTGCTGCAATTCTGCATATATTTTTCTGTATATAAATAAATCGTCATTTTTTTTCTCTTTTATTTTGATTCTATCTTTTTCAGATTTGATTGGTTTTTGTTTTTTTAAGAACTTTGAACATGTTTTTGCATGGAAGATCACTCGAATGGAGGCAGTCGCAACTCGGGCCACGCAACTGTGGGATTCTAGTTGATCCTCCTATCTATGAATAATTCCTTGAAAGAAAATAATTTTGTAGCAATCGTTACTCAGCAAAATATGATTCATTTCTCTTTTTCCTGCAGCTGCAACACTGCTAAAATCCCGCCCAAATCTCTATTTTTGTAGCTGCAACACTACTAAATATTGCCCAAGTCTCTTTCTCCATGCAGCTACAACACCGCTAACTGTGGCTTATTTCTCTTAACCACAGCTACAACATCGCTGAGTTGTCTATTTTCCCTATTTTTAGTAGCTGCGCCTCCGCCAAAGTTTCCTGTCCTTCCTATTTTGCGTAGTTGCAACATCCGCTAAAATTGCCCACTTTTCCTATTTTAGCAGCTGCGACACCGCCAAAGTTGCCTACCCTTCCTATTTCATGCAGTTTCAACATCCGCTAAAATTTCCCACTTTTCCCATTTTTAGCAACTACAACATCGCCAAAGTTTCATATGCTTCCTATTTCACACAGCTACAACATCCGCTAAAATTACCCACTTTTCCCATTTTTAGCAGCTACGACACCGCCAAAGTTTCCTATCCTTCCTATTTCGCGTAGCTGCAACATCTACTAAATTTGTCGATTTTTCCTATTTTTAGTAGCCGCGACAACGTTAATTTCTCATTGAAACCTCATTATATCTTTGCTCATCAGTATTAGCGCTTTCCAACTTCCACAATGAACATTAAAAGCTTACCTAGTTGCCACATATTCTTATGATCTACACCAACGTGGATGTACTTTATTTGCCACTCGACAATAGCCAGCTCGTGGGTGCATGTGCGAATTGATGATCCTATCAGCGATGTGACCGTAGAAAGGAGCCACCTTGCAAAACGACGGTCTGGCATTACATTTAAAAGGTATGAAGTCTTAATCATAAACATAATTAGGCATGACTTAATGCGGTAATCAATAATGAATATATTCTGTCGTTATCCCATGTCAGTTATCCTTAGCCAATCGGTTGAGATGGAAACTACGTCTGATTTTTCCTTTGTTTTCGGATTATGACTGCCATTCGACCTGCCCCGTACGACAACCTGTCACCACTTTTTGAACCAAAAATGGCCATGCCAATTCCAAAAAATAACCATGCCACCTTTCCCAAAATACCCAAACCAACCTTTGGCTATCCATTGAATGTTCTGCATGCAGTAGCTCGACGTCTGAGACTATAACTCATTCCGCTGGTAGAAAAATTTAAAAACAACTTAGTGGTCATCTCGGTATGTCATGAGCCTTTCAGCATAGATCCTTTGCGTGCAAATAGATAGGTTTTTACCATCTTTCAGGAAGCTAGTTGGATTGAATATTTTCAGCATTTGAAGGATTTTCATGTCGAAACTGTGCTTGAGTTTGCTCAAAATCTAACCAGCACTCATTCAGAGGTTCGAGGTACCAGAGTATATGTTTTAGAAGTAATCATGGCGGAAGTAACAGGATTGCCCAGAACCAAGATGCAATGGTTTGGTCGGAAGTGCCATAATTCAACTGCAACCGTAGACATTTTAGCCGCAGGAGAGGCTGTTCGGCCACATGGCCGAGGAGTTGCACTGGAATCCTTGCCAAACCCTTGGAACCAGGTAGCGAACTTCATCAAGAAATATATTTCCTGTGAAGGTAGGTACAAAGTGGTTTACATATATTTATTTTACCTCCTTTCACATTTATGCCACCGCAGATTTTTAAATATTCCTTTTTATCTTTTACAAACTCTGCAAACTATGGCTGGGTATGTCAAGGGTGCTCAACATCCCTTATCTTCCCTCTCAAACCATGGTTTGATTAAATTATTAGTCTTACAGGCCCTTGCGCACCAGAATTTGACATGGGAAGAATTTGTAGCTCAGCCTCATTTACCATTTCAACCTTGTTGATGTATATGTAACTTCGGAATGTATTTCACATATATGTATATTGTATTCATATAGAGATGTTATTATTCCTCTATACGGAAGTGTCGTCATTTATATTGTAAGTGTCCTAACTTATACTTGATGGGTTATTAGACCACCTTGTTGGGGTCGGTCCTGTATAAGTCATGTGGGTCAAAGGGTTATTAGACCACCCTATTGGGGTTCGGCCATGTGGGTTAAAGGGTTATTAGACCACCCTAGTGGGGGTCGGCCCAGTCAGCATTATGTTAAGTGGTTAAGTTGAGGCTGACCTAGTTGAGTAAAGGTCAAGTCAAGTTAGTGTATAAATAGAGAGTGTGTCTCTCTCATTCTACACATTCTATTCTCTCACTCACACTTGGGAGAGTGGCGCACTTGTGGAGGAGGAGGCTCTGCTACTAGGAGAAGACTATCTCTTGTATTCTGGTTGTATCATTGCTCTATATATCTCTAAGGAAGTTATTGGGGTTTTTCACCTTTATGGTTTTCCCCAAGTACACTCTGTGTCTCTTGTGTGCTTGCATTATTGAGTCCATGATTGATATGCTGTAGATTTGTTGTACATGTTGTTCTCTCAGTTAATATCTTAGATCAAATTGAAGTAAATTCTGAAAATTTAACATGGTATCAGAGCTAGCCTTAAAGAAGGCATGATATGGCATGTATGACACTTGTTGCACTTACGATGCTAGGGATTGATATAGAAAAAACCAAACATCGTAGCACTTTCGCTATAAATCCATTTTGGCGAAGTTTTCGGATCTAAAACTTTTACAAGTCGAAGATCAGATCCCCATGCACCTTATGTCCAAAGGACAACCTCTAATGTGTTTTACTTTGTGATTTATGATCTGTACAATATAGGGTTTTTGCCTCTTCCATATCTAAGTCAAAATTAGGTGACCTTGGGAAAAAGGTCATAACTTGGGCTAGGAAGCTCCAAATGAAATTTCATAAAAAGTGACAGGTAGTACACAGAATGTACTATCTTAGGAAACTTGTTCAAAGGCCGAAGTTGAAGCAGTGACATGTGGTATGCCATACAAGTTCTCTCTCCTGTATTATCCCATAAACAGGTCACGTTGCGACACTTGGCATAACTCTCTCTCAGAGAATCCAATTGATGTCAGACCTATTGGGATGGAAAGAAAATAGGTTAGGATATCTCATAAAATGTTTTCAGAGGCTGAAGTTGAAACAGTGAGACGTGGCACGCCATACAAGTTCGCTCTCCTGTATTATCCCATAAACAGGTCACGTTGTGACACTTGGCATAACTCCCTCTCAGAGAATCCAATTGAGGTCAGACCTATCGGGATAACAGGTCGGGCTATCTCAGTAAAATTTTTCAGACCCTGTGGATTGAGAAGTTTGTAGTTACACCAGAAACAATTAGGTACATATTTATGTCAAAACAGAATTATTTTTTAGTACCTTCATTCATGGCTTCCATAATTTAGGGCTTTGGAGAAAGTTGGAATTTTTGTAATCGGAGACCACGGCTAGATGCTTCTCATCAAAATCGAAATTTAGAGACCAAGATCAGATTTTTTGGTTGGGTAGAAAGCCGGGCTTGATCAAACCCCAGTTCGGGACTTTGATTGGAAAGATGGAAAATTAGGGCTTCTGTAAAAATTGGAATTTTGGAAATCTATCACCACGGCTAGAAGCTCCTCAAAAAAATTGAAGCTTAGAGTTTTGAATCAAATATTTTGGTTGGGTGAAGCTCCGGGAAACTAAAACCCTAATTCAGGGTCCTCCCGAGTGAATCCAGAAATCTAAAAGGCAATTTTGAGGGGTGAAACTTTGCAGTTTTTAAATTCTAAATATACCAACTTGATCAGCTCATCAAGGCGCATATTTCTATTCTTTCATAAGTTTGAAATTCAAATTTTGAATTTTTGGGGTTTCTTTGACAAACCCTAATCTAGCTCTAGGTCCAGTTCTTGCAAATCAAGTGGATTGGGTTTATCCTAGAAGAAGATGGATTGGTCACCTACATAAGTGAAGAAGTTCCTGTTTCAGAGGGAGATGAGGCTAAGGGCTTTCATAAGAATATTACAAGCAATCTTGACAGGTATGGCTTACAAGTATGTTTCATGGTTAAGTTTATCATATGTTTGTCTTCATATCATTACAGTACGATCTTGATTAATTACTAGACTTGTCGTATCACCTTAATAGAAGATATTCATTGATTAAGGTTTTGACACTTATGATTGTAGTAATGCATTGTGATGTTGTATGAGGTTTATGTTGTTTGCTAACACAAAAGGTACACCAAGAAAGTCAAATCATGTTCTACTTCAAGAACATATGCTCATGGTGACATGAAGACAAAGATTCATCCATTGTCATGGATCACATAGAAGATCTACTTTCGAGGTATGTATAACTTGGTTCTACAATGGTTAACTTATGAGACATGCAGGTTACTAGCACAAGTCACTGAAGAGAACCAGAAGACATTATGCGGGTATGTTAGACATAACTAGCTAGCATGCTAATCCAGGTATGTTTTTCCTCTATCAAGCTAGAATCCTACCTTGTGTTAGGATCTTATACTGTTGTGTTGTTGATAATGATTATTCTTGAAGTCATAGGTTTGAATAATCATGGCTGTATGCATATTATGTTTCTTACCATAATTGATGATATGACTAACCAGAAGAATCATGAAGGTATAGGTTTGAATAATCATGGGTTTTATGCATATTATATCTCTTATCTTGATTGATGATTCAACTAACCAGAAGAGTCCTATGATCAAATAAGAATATGTATGAGTAAAAGAAGACTTCCCTAAAACCTTGAATACTAATGTTTATTATCTGTGAATGATCATGAATATACATGTTTAAGATTATTGTGTTTTGATAGTATTAAGATTATACTAATAAATGTGTGATTATGTATGAGACCTCAAGGATAACAAAATGATGATACTAATAAGCATGCATAGTGATTAAGGATGTATGTAAGTTCAAGGATAGGTAATCCAGGAAGCAAAGATCAAGAGGGAGCACACTCTAGTTGTTCTTGCAAGAAAACAAAGGAGCACACTTCAGTAGTTTTTGCAAGGATGCAGATATTCAGAGGGAGTTGACCACTTCTCACAATCCACATAAGAATGGAGTTGTAGAAAAGAAGCAAAGACTAAGAGGGAGTCAACCCAACAAACAAACAAAGATAAGTATTTGAATTGTCATTACTTGCATATTTTATTGCTTAAATAATACTGTTCAATAATGTATATACTGATGTTCCTAGAATTAGGTTGTGTATTATGCATATTAGAATAGTTGCATTGATGAACACTATACTACTAATATGCATGGGTAAGTGGCCTATGGAACTGTACAACATTCCATTGCTACTTATCTAGAATGAAACCTCTTTGCTGACATGTTGGGAGTTGTGCACACTCTTAACAATGTTCTGGTAGAGATTGGAAGGCATCTAGAAAGTTACGGGATATGGATAAATGTTGTATTGAAGCATTGGCTAAGATAATTGCATGACTGTATGACATATTTCTTTATGTGTAAGAATTTGTTCTGGAAACTATGAGATGTTTTCTAATCATGCAATTTAACTTGTTGTGTAGGAAAGATCGTATGCCATCACCTACAAAAGAAGAAATAAAACATTTGTTCAGCAACAAAATTATCTATTGAAGATATTGAAGTTCCCAGGATATGGGAAGAATGCCATGATCCATCGATCATGAAGAATGATGTTTGGGATGTAGTCCCAAGACCTGAAGGGAAGTTTGTTATGACTTCCATATGGATCTATCAAGATCAAGAATGCTGCAAATGGCAGCATAGAGAAATATAAAAGTGATGAAATAGAAGATACACTAGATGGATTTCAAGACAGCTTTCTTGAATGGTGTAGTTGAAGAAGAAGTGTATGTGGAGCAGCCACTTGGTTCTGAGACACATGACAGGGAGTCATATATGTGCAGAACTTGGGTATGATGCACCACTTTCTAGGTATGGAGGTGTGGCAGAGTGCAGATGGAATCTTCCTTGGACAATGGAAGTATGCAGTAGAGATCCTGAAGAGGTTCGGGATGATGGACTGCGAGGATATGGCATTGAACCTGAAGCTTCTGTGTGATGCTTCATCTGAACCAGTTGACGTCACTATGTATTGTCAGATGATTGGGTCCTTGATGTACCTGACGAACATGAGACCAGATATTTGCTTTGCGGTGAACACATTGAGCCAGTGCCTGACAGATCCGAGGAGTGTTCACCTAGTTGCTGTAAAGCATATTCTGAGGTACCTGAAAGGTATAGTGGATTATGGGCTCAAGTATGAAGCGAATCAAAAGTTTAACTTGCAGGGTTATGTTGATTTAGATTGGGCAGGCAGTGCTGTAGATAGGAAGAGCACATCTGGGTGCTGCTTCAGTATGGGATCAGGTGTGATCTCTTGGTTCAGCAGGAAGCAGTCCTGCGTAGCACTGAGTACAGCTGAGGCAGAGTATGTTGTAGCCTGTTCAGCTAGTTGTGAGGCAGTATGGCTACGGAAGCTATTGTCTGAGTTATTTGATCTCCCATTGGATGCTACTGGTATCTTTTGTGATAACCAAAGTTGTGTGAAGTTGTCGGAGAATCCAGTGTTTCATGACAGGTCAAAACACATAGAGATCAAATATAACTATATTAGGGATATGGTGCAGAGAGGAGCTATGAAGCTCTTGTACATTGCGACGGACGAGTAGATTGTAGATGTGCTAATGAAACCACTAGCCAAAGTGAAGTTTGAGTACTTCAGAGAAAGGCTTGGTGTTCTTCAGATTGATGACACTTTGAGGAAGAAGTGATGGACACATTTGTAGAGGCCATTCCAAGCATGTTGGAAGGAGGATCCTTCACATGGCTGTGGATGTAAGCACTGCATGATGAGCATCAGGATGATGCTCCAGTTACTGCTCTGTATATGCATCAGGATGATGCTGGATATGATGAGTTGGATCATTTATATGTATATGTATTTATGCATCATGTTGGATGCTGGATATGATCAGCTGTATCATTTATGTATGTACGCATCATGTTGGATGTTGGATATGATCAGTTAGATCATGTATGTTGATATGTATCATGTATGATCAGGTGGATCATGTATCTGTATATGTATCAGGTGGATACATTGTATGATCAGGTAGATCATGTATGTTGATATGTATCATGTATGATCAGGTGGATCATGTATTTGTATTTGTATCAGGTGGATACATTGTATGATCAGGTGGATCATGTATGATGATATGTATTAGGTAGATACTTGGTATGCATCAGGTAGATGCATGATATGATCAGGATGATCGTGGATGACGAGCTTCAGGATTTTGCTCCAGATGACTTGTAGCGGGATGTTGCAGTGATGATGATGAGGATGATCATGTATACATCAAGATGATGTATGGTGAGTATCAGGTTGATACTCTATGGCCGTGGATCAGGTTGTGCAGATGAGCATATAATTTGGCCCTGGGAGATTTGCAGATAGTCTTTCGAGGTTTTGCCTATTGGGGGTCGACCATGTGGGTCAAAGGGTTATTAGACCACCCTAGTGCGGGTCGGCCCAGTTAGCATTATGTTAAGTGGTTAAGTTGAGGCCGACCTAGTTGAGTAAAGGTCAAGTCAAGTTAGTGTATAAATAGAGAGTGTGTCTCTCTCATTTTATACATTCTATTCTCTCACTCACACTTGGGAGAGTGGCGCACTTGTGGAGGAGGAAGCTCTGCTGTTAGGAGAAGACTATCTCTTGTATTCTGGTTGTATCATTGCCTTATCTATCTCTGAGGAAGTTATTGGATTTTTTCACCTTTATGGTTTTCCCCAAGTAAACTCCGTGTCTCTTGTTTGCTTGCATTATTGTTTCAATGATTGATATGCAGTAGATTTGCTGTACATGTTGTTCTCTCAGTTAAGATCCTAGATCAGATTGAAGTAAATTATGAAAATTTAACAAACCTGTCGTGGCAATAGGAGCAGTTGAAATGGTAAATGAGGACCGTAGTTCCTCCAATTCAGCTGGGGGGAGGGATGGAGCATTGGAAAACCAAGTGGAAGAGGTAAATATGGGGGAAGCTGCGATAGCAGCGAACCCTGTTGCAGAAGGAGATATGATGGAACTGACGGCAAATGAGGCAGTGGTATTGGAAGTTGTGACAACAACAAACCCTATTGAGGCAGAAACATAGCAGATAGAAATTGCAGCTAGGGTGGTAGCGAAAGTAGTATGGATGGCATCATTAGCAGCTGCAACAGAGGAAATTGAAACTGGAGCAGCTGTTGAAGCTGCGACAGTGGAAGCTGGAACTACGGAAGTTGCAATGCAAGAGGAAAAACACTAGGCAGAGGCAGTAGATGGAGGAAATATGGAGGTGCTGGATGTCGCATCCTCCCCTGAAATAAGGGAACTGTCATTGAAGAGGAGGAATTCATGCCTATTTCTAAAAATCTAAAAACCCCTATGTCAATGAAAAGAAGAAAAATGACAAGGAATAAGGTTCAGACATATACCCCAGCGAAGAAGAGAAAAACCAGAGTTGTTACAACAACAGTAGAAGTATGCGGTGAAGGCCAACCATCGGGAGTAGTGAAGAAGAGAAGGACTCAATCTGTTATAGTAGGAGAATAGCATGTGTAATTGGGGAAAATTTTGAAATTCCCACAGCAAAAGCAACATGTGCAACTGGGGCAAGCATAGAAATTCCTATTCTAAACCCCATATCACCGGTTGTTACACAAGAACCTGCTATGGAAGAACCCCAAATTGAAAACCTTCTTTTTGAAAATGAGCTGCTAAAGGAGGAGGTGTAATTGCTTCGGAAAGAGTTGGAGAAATGGAAGGAAGAAACTAGAAATCAGGCAGAGAAGGGTTTGAATACATTAGTGGAGGCTGCAGATTTGTTGAAAATTCATCTCCTGTTTTGGGAAATGAAGAACAAGGAGAAATGGTATGCCCAGAATTTGGAGGCATATTTAAATCTCCAGGGCACAAAGTCATAGTGTTGGGATTGGTAGCACAAGAGCCTGTACAAGCAAATCAAGAAAAAGAAAATGTACCTCCGGTGGAGCTGATGAAGGAGAATGAGCCAGAAATAGATCTAATCCCTGATCTGGAACTAGGGGAAGATTAAGAAATGCAATCCCAGCCATCAAGAAATATTGAACTATACTAGGACCAGTCTCATCTTTTAGAAGACATCGAGAAGCATATAGTGGAGTTGATAGAGGAGAATGATCCAGAAATAGACCTAATCCCTGATTTGGAACTAGGGGAAGATGAAGGAATGCAATCCCATCCATCTGGAAATACCGAATAATGCCAGGACTAGTCTCATCTTTCAGAAGACATCGAGGTAATTCAAGAACAACCTCAACAATCTGAAGAAATTGAAAAATAGGGTGTTGTTACACAAGAACCAACATCCTTGAAAATATTTAGTGAAGTTGCAACCCAGACAACAATTGTTGATACTGAGGCACACGAGAGAGACGTTGTTACACAAGAACCAGCGTTTTTAAAAATGTTTGATGAAATTGCAACTCAGACTGAAGTTGCTGAGACTGAATTGAAAAGAAAGGATGTTTCCACACAAGAACCAACATTCCTAAAAGTATTTGTTGAGACTGCAACTCAGATTGAAGCTGTCGAGTTTGGTATTCAGGAAGAGAATGTTGCTACACAAGAACCAGTATTCTCGAAATTATTTGTTGACTCAGCAACACAAATTGAAGCTGTCGAGGTTTAAGTACAAGAAAAGGATGTTGTTACACAATGTTGATTTATATGTAACTTCAGAATGCATTTCACCTATGTATTTCATTTATGTATATTGTACTCCCATAGAGATGTTATTATTCCTCTATACGGAAGTGTCGTCATTTGTATTGACAAGTGACGCAAGTGTCGTAACTTGCTGATGGGTTATTAGACCACCATGTGTGGGGTCGGCCCTGATTAAGTTAACCATGGGTTCTTAGACTGATTTAGACAAGTCGGCCCCACTGGTTTATTGGGCAGGACAGGATAAGTATAAATAGAGATTGGGAGATCTCTATTTGATCATCTCATTACTCGCTCTTCCATCACTTGGAAAGTGGCGCACATGTGAGGAGGAGGATCAGTTTCTAGGAGAAGACTATCTCTTGTATTTTGGTTGTATCATTGCTCTTTCTATCTCTGAGGAAGTTGTGGGGTTTTTCACCTTTATGGTTTTCCCCAGTGAAACTCTTTGTGTCTATTGTCTCATGTGATTGCTTGGTGTGATTGATATGCATTGTTATACTCGATATGCTATACATGTTATTCTCTCAGTAAAGATCCTAGAGTATATGTGAATCTATGCTAAAAAATTAACATGGGATCAGAGCTTCCCTGAGAAGAAGACATTGTGCAATGGCGGAAACTAGGGTTTCTTGTTTATTGGGTTTCTCTCCACAAATTTTGGAAAAGTAGTAAGGTAGATTGACTCTACTCATCAAGGAGAATCTTTCTGTCCAATTAGAATTCAATTCTGGGCACTTTCATTTTTGGCCCTAAACTTTAGGGTTTCCACAAAAATAGGAATTTATGAATTCTAAAAACACAGTTGGAAGATCCTTGGAAAAATAGAAGTTTAGAGCTTTGGATCGATATTTTTGGTTGGGTGAAGCTCCGAGAATCTCAAACCCTAATTCAGGGTCCTCCCTAGTGAGTTTGAGAAGACTAAAAGGCATTTTTGAAGGGTGAAACTTTGAAGATCTTAGATTCTGAATATACCAGGCTGATCAGCTCATCAAGGCACATCTTTCTATCCTTTCATAAATTTGAAATTCACATTTTGAATTTTTAGGGTTTCTTTGACAAACCCTAATCCGGGACCAGATCCAGTTTTCAGCAAATCAAGTGGTAAGATCTAAATGTTGTATATTTCCATTTGAAGTACTCTCATTAAAATGTCTCACCACACCAAGCTTGAGGATAATCTTGAAGGGGACGATAACATCCGAGCATGGAAGTATAGGATTGGGTTAATCCTAGAAGAAAATGAATTGGACACTTACATAAGTGAAGAGGTCGGTATCCCAGACGGAGAAGAGGCTAAGACCTTACATAAGAAAAACTTGGTCAAGGCAAAGAGGATCATTGTTGATTCTATCAAAGACCATCTCATACCACATGTGTCATCTCTAAAGACACCCAAGGAGATGTTTGATTCCCCGACCAAGCTATTTGAAGGAAAGAACATAAATCAGAAGATGACTTTGTGGAACCAATTGAAAGGGATAAAGCTTCAGAATGGAGAGACCATTCAATCTTATTTCGCTAACATCTCTCAGATCAAGGAACAAATTGAAGCTGTAGATGAAGTGGTGGATAATGGTGAAGTTGTCATGACCACTTTGAATGGCCTGCCTAGGTCATGGGATTCCTTCATTCAAGGAATATGTGAAAGAAGGAAGTTGATCTCCTTCTGTAGACTGTGGGAGGAATGTTCACAAGAAGAGGCTAGGCTTGTAGCTCGAGAAGAAAAGATGGGAAGTGAAGATCAAGCTCTCACAGCTCACACCAAAGGAAGCAAGCCCAAGAAGGAGCACTCTCATCACAAGAAACCTTTTTCAAAAGGGTAAGAAGGATCTGAGATGCTTTACATGTAATGAGAAGGGACACTTTGCTGCAGATTGTCCCAAGAACAGAAAGGGCCAAAACAACAACAACAACAAGGGAAACAAGAAGAGATATCATGCTCATGCTGTTGAGGATGATGAACCTCCCAAGAAGAAGGCTAGAGCAGAAAGTGATGACTCATCTAGTGAAGATGAATATGCTCTAATATCTGCTCTCACAGGTACTATCTCTCATGGATGTAATGATTGGCTTATTTACAGTGGGGCTTCCAAACACATGACTGGGTTTAAAGAATCTTTTGCAAATCTATCTGAACATGAGTCACCCCATAAGGTAAAACTTGGGGATGACTATCAATATCCTATCAAAGGAAGTGGTGAAGCCTCCTACAACCTAGACTCTGGGAAGTATTTAAAGATGAAATATGTTCTATATGTACCTGGGCTCAAGAAGAACCTACTCTCCATATCTGCATTGGATGCAAAAGGCATGAGGGTTGCATTTGTAGATGGCCAAGTCCTCATGTGGCCAAAGGGTAAGACCATAAATGATGCAGTAGTGATTGGAGAGCAAGAGGGAGGATTGTACGAATTGAAGGGACAACCTGAACATGCTATGGTGACATGAAGACAGATTCATCCATAGTCATGGATCACATAGAGGTATGTATAATTTGGTTTTGCAAAGGTTAACTTATGAGTTATGCAGGTCATTGAAGAGAACAAGAAAACATTGCTAGACATAACTAGCAAATATGATGACCAGGTATGTTTTTCCTATATCAAAGGATCTCATACTTTTGTATGATTGATAATGATTACTCATGAAGTCACAAGTTTGAGTAATCGCATATTATGTCTCTTACCTTGATTGATGATATGACTAACCAGAAGAAGTCCTATAGTCAAATATGAATATGCATGAGTAAGAGAAGTCTTCCCTAAAACCTTGAATGATAATGCTTATTATCTCTGATTGAAATGATCATGACTATACATGTTTAAGATTATTTTGTTTTGATAGTATACTAATGAATGTATGATTATGTATGATATCTCGAGGAGAACACAATGATGATACTCATAAGCATGCATAGTGATCGAGGATGGATATAAGTTCAAGGACAAGTAATCCAGGAAGCAAAGATCAAGAGGGAGCACACTCCAGTAGTTCCTGCAAGGAATCAAAGATTGAGAGGGAGTCCACACAACAAACAAACAAAGATAAGTATTTGAATTGTCATTTCTTGTATATTTGATTGTTTAAATAATATTATTCAATGATGTATATACTTATGTTCCTAGACTTAGGTTGTGTATTATGCATATTAGAATAATTGCATTAATGAACAGTATACTACTAATATGCATGTGATGGGTAAGTGGCCTATGGCACTGTACAACATTTCATTGCTACTTATCTAGAGTGAAACCTCTTTGCTGACATGTTGGGAGTTGTTCACACTCTTAACAATGTTTCGGTAGAGATTGGAAGGCATCTATAAAGTTACGAGATTCGGATAAATGTTCTATTGAAGCATTGGCTAAGATAATTGCATGACTGTATGACATATTTCTTTATGTGTAAGAATTTGTCTGAAGATTATGAGATGTTTCTAATCATGCAATTTAACTTGTTTTGTAGGAAAGATCGTATACCATCACCTACAAAAGAAGGACTACAAAATTTGCTCAACAACAAAGTTATCTATTGAAGATATTGAAGATGTTGAAGTTCCCAAGATTCGGGAAGAATGCCATGATCGAGGAGTACCAGTCGATCATGAAGAATGATGTTTGGGATGCAGTCCCAAGACCAGAAGAGAAGTCCGTTGTGACTTCCAAGTTGATCTATAAGATCAAGCATGTTGCAGTTGGTAGCATAGATAAATACAAAGTGAGATTTGTACCTCGTGGCTTCTCCCAGAAACAGAGGATAGACTATGAAGAGACTTTTGCACATCTAGCCAGATACACTTCCATCAGATCAGTACTTGCTCTGGCTGCAGTGATTAAATGGAAGACACACCAGATGGATGTCAAGACAGCTTTCTTGAATGGTGTAGTCGAAGAGGAAGTGTATGTGGAGCAGCCACTTGGTTTTGAGACATATGACAGGGAGTCATATGTGTGCAGGTTGAAGAAATCCTTGTATGTCTTGAAGCAAGCTCCTAGAACTTGGTATGGTAGGATAGACAGCTTTCTATCCAGTTTGGAATTTACTAAGAGTAAAGTAGATTCCAACCTTTACTACAACGTTGAGGAAGGCAATATTGTGATACTACTTTTGTATGTGGATGACCTGTTTGTTATAGGTGATGATAGATTTATTTCCGACATGAAGAGGAAGCTTGCTGCCGAGTTTGAGATGAAGGACTTGGGGATGATGCAATATTTTCTAGGTATGGAGGTGTGGTAGAGTGCAGATGGAATCTTCCTTGGACAAGGGAAGTATGCAATAGAGATCCTGAAGAGGTTCGGGATGATGGACTGCAAGGCCATGGCCACACCTATGGCATCGAACCTGAAGCTTCTGTGTGATGCTTCATCTGATCCGGTTGATGTCATGATGTATCGTCAGATGATTGGGTCCTTCATGTACCTGATGAATACGAGACCAGATATTTTCTTTGCAGTGAACACATTAAGCCAGTTCCTGACGGATCCCAGATGTGTTCACCTGGTTGCTGTAAAGCATATTCTGAGGTACCTGAAGGGTACAAGTAATTATGGGCTCAAGTATGATGCGAATCAAAAGTTTAACTTGTAGGGTTATGTTGATTTAGAATGGGCAGGTGGTGCTACAGATAGGAAGAGCACATCTGGGTGTTGCTTCAGTATGGGATTAGGTGTGATCTCTTGGTTTAGTAGGAAGCAATCCTGTGTAGCACTAAGTACAGCTGAGGCAGAGTATGTTGCAACATGTTTGGCTAGTTGTGAGGCAGTATGGCTCCGAAAGCTACTATCTGAGTTATTTGATCTCCCACTGGAGGCTACTGGTATCTTTTGTGACAACCAGATTTGTGTGAAGCTATCTGAGAACCCAATGTTCCACGACAGGTCAAAGCACATTGAGATCAAATATCACTATATCAGGGATATGGTGCAGAGAGGAGCAGTGAAGCTCCTATATGTTGCGACGGATGAGCAGATTGCAGATGTGTTGACGAAACCACTAGCCAGAGTGAAGTTTGAGTACTTCATAGAGAGGCTTGGTGTTCTTCAAATTGACAACACTTCAAGGAAGAAGTGATGGACACATTTGCAGGAGCCATTCCAAGCATGGTGAGAGGAGGATCCTTCCCATGGCTATGGATGTAAGTGTTGGATGATGAGCATCAGGATGATGCTCCAGTTACTGCTTTGTATATGCATCATGTTGGATGCATGATATATTTGTATATGCATCATGTTGGATGCTTGTTATGATCAGTTGGATCATGTATATGTATATGCATCATGTTGGATGCTTGGACCATGTATCTGTATATGTATCAAGTGGATACGTTGTATGATCAGGTAGATCATGTATGTTGATATATATCAGGTGGATACATTGTATGATTAGGTGGATCATGTATCTTTGTATGTATCAGGTGGATACATTGTATGATTAGGTGGATCATGTATGATGATATGTATCAAGTAGATACTTGGTATGCATTAGGTGGATGCATTATATGATCAGGATGATCATGGATGACGAGCTTTAGGATGTTGCTCCAGATGACATGCATCGGGACGATGCTGTGATGATGATCAGGATGATCATGTACATCAGGACGATGTATGGTGAGTATCAGGTTGATACTTTGTGGCCGTGGACAGGTTGTGCAAGGGTAGCATGTAATAAGTCTTGGAGATCTGGACAGGTTGTGCCAGTCACGTAAAAGGCCTCAGATGCTCTTTAGAGATCTTGCTTGGCAAGACACTCTTTTAAGGTTTTGCTAGACCACATGTAATAAGTCCTGGAGATATGGACAGGATGAAAAAGGCCTCAGATGCTCTTTAGAGATCTTGCTTGGCAAGACACTCTTTTAAGGTTTTGTGGGGACCACATGTAATAAGTCCTGGAGATCTGGACAGGATGAAAAAGGCCTGAGATGCTCTTTAGAGATCTTACTTGGCAAGACACTCTTTTAAGGTTTTGTGGTACGGGTCACATGTAATAAGTCCTGGAGATCTGGACAGGATTAAAAAGGCCTCATATTCTCTTTAGAGATCTTGCTTGGCAAAACACTCTTTTAAGGTTTTGTTACAGTCACATGTAAAAGATCCCGGGAGATCCGTTAGGTTGAGCTGTGTGCTCGTAAAATTCCTGGGATGCTCTTTCAAGTTTTTGTTGACGCACATAATTAGTCCTGAGGATTCCACAGTATAGCCAATGATGATGAAGACCTATAGGTGGTGGGCCTACATCCAGTATGAAAAAGGACTGGCTCTGTAGAACTTCCTATGACGAGTAGATCGGAGACTGATTGAGATAGCAGCAACAGTGACGATGACGATGATTCAAGGACGATGATTCGATGATGATGATCCAGAGAAGAAGACTTGTACTAGTAGATCTGTGTCGAGAAATACCTTCCTAGTTAAGAGTGTTGATGTATATGTAACTTTGGAATGTATTTCACCTATGTATTTCACCTATGTATATTGTACTCCCATAGAGATGTTATTATTCCTCTATATAGAAATGTTGTCATTTGTATTGACAAGTGACGCAAGAGTCATAACTTGCCGATGGGTTATTAGACCACCATGTGTGGGGTCGACCCTGATTAAGTTAACCATGGGTTATTAGACTGAGTTAGACAAGTCGACCACACTGGTTTATTGGGTAGAACATGACAAGTATAAATAGAGATCGGGAGATCTCTATTTGATCATCTCATTACTCACTGTTCCATCACTCGAAAAGTGGCGCACATGTGAGGAGGAGGATCAGCTGCTAGGAGAAGACTATTTCTTGTACTTTGGTTGTATCATTGCTCTTTCTATCTCTGAGGAAGTTGTGGGGTTGTTCACCTTTATGGTTTTCCCCAGTGAAACTCTATGTGTCTATTGTCTCATGTGATTGCTTGGTGTGATTGATATGCATTGTTATATTCAATATGTTGTACATGTTATTCTCTCAGTAATGATCCTAGAGTATATGTGAATTTATGCTAAAAAATTAACACACAAGAACCAGTATCCTCAAAATTAACTGCTGATATTGCAACAAAAGCATATGTCATTGCAACACCAAGGGAAGAGGAAGCTGTTACACAAGAACCAACATCCTCAAATTCAATTGCTGAGATTGCAACACGAGCAGAGGCCATTGCAACACCGATGGAAGAGGAAGCTATTACACTGCCAATCCAAAATGAGGAAGGTGGAACATCTGGTGACAAGTTAAGAATGCAATTTTCTCAAGAAATCATTGATTTAGGTTCTGACGATGAGAAAGACGTGGAGGGTAGAAGGATTCAACGGTTGGAGAAAAATATTTCTTTGTTACAGCTGGAGTTAGATAAATGGAAAAAGCATATTGATCAGTGTCGAGAAGGGATGGTCCCTTTCTTTGAACATAGAAAGATTATCAAGGAGTTGAGAGAGAAGTGGGAAGATGAATCAACTCTTCAAAGATCTCAAATGGAAGAACTATAAAAAGAATTGGAGGAGTTGAAGGAATTCAAATCCATGCAAAAAGAAAAAGACCTAATGTATGCCCTCTCTCGGGAGCTGCTGAGTTTAAGAGCCTTATCTCCTTCCTACCCGGTATTCCTATATGAAAAAATAACCCTGTTCAAATTAAAAGATTTATAGGAGGGTAGACCTTATCAATTGCTGATCCCTTCCTAGTTTGTAGAGACTTTTTGGTCAAGCAGTTTTCTTGAGCAACACCTATTGTGTGAATTATATTTGCACGATATGGCATTCCTTGGTGAATCTCACTCTAGTCCTATTCCCTATGCAGGGGATTTCCAGTTGAGAGCCTTTGCCTCTTTTTTAATAATCATGTGCAGTGGGAAGATTACTTCCAGACAATCTCTAGAAATGAGGCCAGTGCCAATCTGTGGATTAGGAGTGAGCCCCAATCTCCTTGGGTTCTCCTTATCAACCATGGAAGATGTTTCTTATCTCCTTCGAAGACTCAACATCTGAAGAGGATGTAGGAGAAGGTTATATCTACCTATGTTGACCTGATCTTCAAAAAGAAACATCTTTCCTTAGAAGGTAGCAAGCACAGGTGGCAGACTTCCTCTCTAGCTTTGAAGAATAGGGATCCATACTGCTTTAAGAATTTTAAGCTGGCTCTTCCCAAGGTAGCAGGGTATGTTGGTTGCATGAAGAGGTGTGGAGTTCATTGGCTGGGACTCAAGTTCAAATTTCCACTTATATGGTGGCCAGGAGGGCAGTGCATGGATAATTATACACTGAATAAGGTAGAAGAGAATTAGTGTTGGGAAATTGGGTTGCTTGCAATGGGTTTCTAGAGGCAGGCAAGGAACCTGACATTTATTTCAATTTTTCTTCTTGACATGAATTGGGACTAGAGACAGACTCATATTAGTGGTTTTTGCATGAGGACATGCAATTGGATAGCTGAAGGGAGATTTTGGGCCCCAAAATAGCCCCTTTTTTCCCACACCTATCTACACCTTTCCCCCTATTTTGCCTCACTATTCCTTGATCTAAGCAGATATTTTCCCAAGCAAAGCATGGATTGCAATAGATATAATCTATTATTGTTTTATTCAATTAATGCCTGATTTGTTTATGGTTTTGTACTCTATATTTTAAGGTTGTGCTAACATTGACTGATCCGATAAAGATAGCCCAAAATCCTTTACAAGACTGCAGGTGTAGCAAATCGTTGACCTTTGGAGAAGAGGCATGCATGGCGCTAGCTATCGCTTCCTGAGTTCGGTTCCACATATCGCTGCAACAGTTCGAGCATTCCTCCACATGGCCAGCTGCGACTGAATCACAATAAAGCATCCGAGTATCATCCATCCTAGTCAGTTGGAATCTACTCTGGCTGCGAATAGCATGTAACAGCTCAGGCCCTAATGCAACGATTTCATTTAAGTCCACTTATGGCTATAACTATCCATTTGTAAATCGACATCCTGAAGATCATAGATCTTCATGGCTACCCGATATTTTGGTGAAACAATTTCATGTCATTGGGTATAAATGTAAAGAGGTGTTCCGAGCCTTGGGTTGGAGAATTTATAATTGTATAAGCTGAGATAGAGAGCTGTGACCGTGGTTCATTATTTTCAATACAAGGAGCACAGTTTCTCACATCTGAGCATTTAATTTGTGTTAGTCTACGGCATCTCTGTTAGAATTCCAGGGCCCACCTTCTGACGGAGATTGCTGAGTTAAGTAGGTAGTTTAATTTCTTTCCTGTTGTGTGGTGTGGAATTGCATTAGATGTGTTACTGCGAGCTGCAATAATGAAATGATAATTGCATTCTTATTTGGTAGTTTATGTTTGCATCCTCAATAGTTTATGTTTGCATCCTCGATGTGGTGTGACAGTCGACTGTGTAGGTTAGTTTATTTGATGCATGGTGTGCTAGATCAGCTGTTACATCCAAGCTCAGCTCTAATTTCTTTCAATCATTTATTCTTTCTAGGATTTCCAATTTAATCAAATTAGAGTTCAAGCTTACTTCTAGTTTATGGTTATTGTTAGCTTTCTTGAATTCATTAGATCAAATAGGTTATGATTAAGTTACAGTAGCTTCTAGATGAATTAGATCAGTAGAGATTGAATATTGTAGTTTTATAATTAGAGGATTTAACTTCTTGCAAAATTAAGTCTAGTTTATTTTATTCCTAGATCAACAACTGCTGGATTGATATTTGTAGGAAGATAATTGTATTTTGAATTCCTAGATGAATAAGTTAGATTAGTTTTAGTCATGAGATGAGTTTCGTTGAGCAGATAAGTAGGATCATTTATCTACATTCATTTAATCAGCTACTTGAAATGTTTATGCATAGACTGTGTTAATTACTGTTGAAATAAAAGACTTCCCTGGGTTGACAATTCATAATGAGCATCCTATGTGTTAGTTGTAACTAATTGGCATATAGGGTGACCAACAATTTTCGTGTATCATCATATAAAGTAGTTAATTTTATGCCCCAATTTACCTTACACAACTGTTTAAGCTACCAGTCGAGTAGCTCTTTCCAAAATGGTGCCTAAATCAAAATCCAAGTTACCTAACCCGAGATTCTCCAGAGATGAGCATGTCTAAAACCACCAAGCAGACATGTTTGATACTATTGTCAAAAATTCAGACATGAATTCCACAATTAGAGAATCCAAATCCCTAGCCATGGTAGATTAGGACCCTTTCTACCTGTGGGATTCAAACCTCGCCACAATTATTTTCCCCGGAACTATATACTTCACTAAGTTTGTGCCATGGTGTTCATCCCACTATTCTCCAAGCAATAGAGTTATCATGTTCTCTGAATTGTCCAAAACCCTTTGTTTCATCAATGTTGATACCTTGCTGAAAATGTTCTACATCCCAGTATTTTTATCCCTTAACCCCAACTTAGCTTAACCTCGACTTCTGGGATAAGTACTCAAAATTTTGACTTATTCAGCTTCCTAGAAGAATCCATTTATGAGAAAATAGAAGAGCTTCCATCTATAGAGTGGTTCAGATATGCTTCCATCCTCTTTTACATGTTTCTATACTAGAACTTTGAGTAATACAAGCATCTACATTTTAGGATATTAGATGAGCATGGTACTCAAACACTTGTGTATGAGTGAAATGATTTAATCAATAAAAGAGTAGACAAGTCCAAGTATGAAGAATTCACAAACAAGGTGATGAGACTTACACATAGCTTGATTTTTTGTGCCACACCTCCCAACAAGTTCCTTGAGAACAAAAAGCATCTATAATTCTCTCTAGACATGAGGTTTGGATACTCGTTTTTATATGAAAAATAAATAGTAATAAAGTTGTATGGATTTGAATATGATCCATATAAGCTCCCGGTGTTTCTTACTCCTGAAATTTTTTCAATGGAATATGTTAGGAAGAGGTTCATTTCAAATGAAATGCATTTTAGGCACTTCACGAAGCACATGACCTTTCTCTTGCCCAAAGAAGTAGGACCCTTCCAGATAAGAGGGTTAAATGCATTGCAATACATGGAAGGTTTCTTAATCCAATTGAGTCTTGAGAAATACAATAAAAGGGCCTATGACCCTCATCAGGTTATATCTAACCAAATATTAGCCAATAAAAATTATGCTTATGTATGTGCACCTAAACCAGAAATGGAGAAGATTGCTAACAAAAAAATGTGGGAGGAGGTCCTGGAGATTCATAAGTGTTTGGAGGAGCATGATCCCACAGAACAATTAGCAGGACTGAAAATATGAGTAGAGGATCTCTAAATAGACATGGAGGTGGATGATCTTGAGCAAGGTCCCTAGTCAAAGAAATTTAGAACAGAAGTTGAAGGGACAAACCAAGTAGTAGTAAAGGGGGATGAAACTAAAGATCTCCCAAGAGAGCCAACAGAGTTGATATAAAAACTATCAATCATCCCAAGAGGACCACAAATTATATATATTCATTAAACCTCCATAGAGTTCACAATACCGTAAGGTTTACAAGCATCCCCTTCAAGAATCCCTGTACCAATAAAAACATATTTGCAAGGTACAGGGGAATCAGGGAGAGGGGTATGGAGTTAATATATGATACTAGACAACAAGTACCAATGGTAGAGAAAATAATCCTTATAGTGGAAGACCATAATGAAGACACTCATATTTTCCATCATAGAGCCTAAACTGTCAAATCCTTCAAATCTCTGTTAGTGGAGGGAAGATGAACATACAGTGGATTTTAAGCAATTTGGAAAATTTGACAAGTTGGAAATTTCCAAACAATCCAATGACATGATTTTCACTAAGGTGGTGATATCAGTTAAAGAAGAAAGAAAGTTAAGGATAGAGTTGGAAAATTTCGAGCAACTCTTGAAGGATGAAAAGTGGACTATTAGAGAAAAAATAAATTACAATTAATAATCTTGAGGACAAAATCATATCCATAGGTTCTAATCCAGCTAATTAAAACCAAGTTAAATCATTAATACAAAAAAAGGATAATGAAATAGCTCACCTAAGAAAGCAGTTAAAGATGCCCACTGCAGAACTAGTTCAAACTCTTGAACTAAGGCAAGTTCAAGCAAAAAAGTAGCAAATTTATGCAAGCATGGTGGAGTATAAAACGGTGGCAGAGGAGAGGTAAACACAGATAAATGAGATTCATATGCAAATATCATCCATGAATCTATTAAATATATCTTTGAGCCCTTATCCAAATGTCCAAGACTCATCTCCAAAAGTACTAGTGTTGGAGCGGGTTTTGGACCTGTTATCACACCATAGTACCAGGGCTACTATGTTTGCTTAGCAAATATCTGCACATTCCAGAGCTTCCATTATTCAGAGCTTGGCTATGATGATTGTATATTTTTAGATCACTCATGATCAGAGCAGTGCATTATTCAGACTTATGTTAGACCTTGTGTTAAGGATGAGCCTTGAGAGTTCAGATTTAATGACCAATGTGACCCTTTATCCCATACAGTTTCAGTTCAGTGCTTAGAGATGTATTGCAACAGTGTTTCAGATGATATATGATGATTATTATTGTGATGATGTTATATGACCTATGGATATTTTATCATTGACTGTGGATTATTATCTTGTTAATTTAATCATGATCACAACATCTGCTTGGTATATTATTCCTTATGTGGCAAACTATTTAAAATGAACTATAAATTATAAAATGGACATTTACTTGCACATTTAGGTTGTTTGAAAAAACTCACTAGTTTACCATCTTACATAGATATGGTCTTTCCTGACACCAGTTGTCTGCTAGTTTAGGCTCCATACTCATTTGACTCCATCCATACATGACTTTCTTTCTTTGACTTTAAACCTTGACCTGTCTTATTTGACTTTCTGATACTGAGGACTTCCCCATTTTCTACCTCTATGTTTGGACCGCATCCCTGTATGTTCAGTGTCTCGGCTCTAAGTTGGTGACGAAACTTTTACCATTGGTGAGTTGGATTGTAGGCCTAAATCATTCTAGTCGGTTGTCCCGATGTTTGGCATTGGCTCGAACTCCCCCTAGTCACTTGAGATGTTGTTGGCTAAAACTGAAAGCTCATGTACTACTTATGGAAACTTATAAATTTACCCATGGAATCTAAAAAGGGCAAGAGCGATGAACTGCTAAAAATACTCCTCGAAGAGTATCAAAAAGGTCCAAAAAGCAATGGTTCTTAAAAGCTATATCTAAACAATTACTGACCTTATATGTATATGAAAACATGCCATGGATGCAAGCTGCAACTAGTTGTGCTTATCATCACACATCAGATCTAAAGGGTTATGTAGGCCAAAAAGGCCATGAAAAGAAATTGAATGATCCTAATGAACTTGGATCAACTTGAAGTAGACATGATGCCTAAGTTGAATAAGCACTCTCTAAACAACTTATCCATTTGTGAGGCACAACCATTCCCCGTGTTATTTTGTCCAACATAGAGTTTGTAGTTTTCCCCTTCTCCCAGTCCAAAGTATTTTTTGATTTGAGTTAAACAAGTCAACCCCTTAGCCCAACCTTGTTCCTAGCCTTCATCCTTCACTAGCAGTTTGACCATGTCCAATGGGTGAGTTTGTCATTTAAACTATTGTGCAAGTAATTTCATATAACAAAGGAATATGCTAACTTGATTAATGCCACTGAATGGATGTTATACTTTGAGCTAAGCTGTAAGAATGATTAGAGGAACATGTATTAGTCTACTGATATGATTTTTTCCTTGGTTATATATGGACCTAGTCAAACCTGGTTTGACTATGGTCATTTCTTGGGATCCGTGATGATGTGGGCCACATATGCTTATAGATGATGATTGATGGACCCACATACTCTTGATGATGATGCCATATGATAGGTATAGGATGCAGATGATGATTGATGTAGTTCAGCAGTTTTATTTATTACTTCAGATCATCAGATTATACATTGTCCATATATGGTGGACCCTATAGCTGGCCCATTAGGGAAACCCATGGTGTATGAGTACACATTCCTAGTGGATTTGGGTCTTATGGATCCAATGAGACACTTATCTTTCAATTTTGGGAACTTCTAATAGTGATTGATGCAGTTTTACACTTGTTGACAAGATTTGGGGCTGATTTCCTAGCCTGAGCAGCAGGGGCCATGAGAGGCCAGTTCACCTAGGGAACTGTATGAGGAGGGGGTGGTCCAGCTACTTGTTTTTACCATTTAGACCCCCTTCTAGAGAGCCTGGTGGTCTCAGTTGGATAGTGCAGATGCCCTGGGAGGCAGTTTTGGCACTTTCACAGTTACCGAGGTAGTTAAAAAATGGGATAAAGTGGTCACTGAGGATTTTGATTTGGGAAATTGAGGCAAGGTTTCGGCACTTGGTTTTCACAGAGGTCTTCTAGGGTGATCCCAATATCTTCCATCCATTTTTCACCATGTGGGTAGGCCCATAGCGATCACAGGAGGTCTTTTATTACTTGTCTGTCATAGATTTTGAGGACAGATTTGATCATTTATATTATCTTGGACATATTTTATTATTTTATTGTGCCTTGGGGATGAGCTAATAAGGATTGATGCCTCCTAGCCCCACCATGTGCTTCTTATGTTATGTCCTAGTCATTATGAGGTGGATTTTTGTACTTTTACCCCTCTAGTGGATGATGTCATCCTCACTTTGTACCATTTAGTTAAGGCATCATCATTATATTGGGTGATCCATGTGATATATTGTTATGATTCATTATTAGCCATTGATCATGTATTGAGATATTTTAATCTCAACCACTCATTTGATGTAGTATTGTAAAGTGGTATAGGGTTTTGGTCTTTATTATCCTATATAAGGAGGAGACCCCCTATTGTATAGCTCACCTTTGGAGCTCTAGAATATTGGAATAGAACACTTCTTTGTGGAGCATATCTCTCTTGTCTTGTGGATTCTCTTTCATCTTGAGTATACAGTATCTCTTCTATGTATCATTATGGATTTTGGTTCTACAACTATTTGTCTTATAGGGAAGTCGAATTGGTGGAGAGGAGAGCGATTTCTTGAGGGTTATTGTTGGAGGGATCCACATATTCTCTCTTGGGTTTACGTTGTGATAGGGAGTATCATTATTGTATCTTCGTGACATAGTTGATGCTTTCTATGACATCTTTTTATCATTTTCATAATCATCTTACTTGACTTGTTTCCTTTGATCTTGTCTTGTAGGAGGAGGACGATTTGGCTTGGAGAATCAAAATTGCACTCTTGAATATACACATAGGAGAATGCTATCAATTTGCAAGGTGGCCATAAGAAATTGAGGTAATATCTAGAGGGTATAAGTCTCTTTCCATCCACTCTCTCTTCATTGGTCACAAACCCTAATTAATCAAAACCCCAAATTTTGGTTTTTCTTAGATCTACTTAGATCTAGCCTTGCTTTTGAAAAGATATTAAGAACCCACCTCTATAGCATGCACCCCTAGCTGGATCTATAGTTTGGTGGTGATTGGGTTAAAATTTACACACTTTTCAAGGCAATAAATCCCTCTTGAGCCAAATCGCACTTCCTTGGAGAGACTTGTTTGGTTAGATCTAGCATATGGGTAGGGGAGATCCCACTTGATTCATAATCTACACACTTGCTAACCTACCCCTAGACTTTTACTTGAGTGATTTCTACCTTGTGGGCATGATTCCATATTTTAAGGGATCAAAACCCCCTTTTGAACTACTTGGCATCTTAAGACTCAGATCTAGTAAGATCTAACCCTTGGATTGACTTGATTTTCAAGATCCATATAGATCATTGCATAAACCACTTGGATCTACAATTTGGTGGCCATTGGACTTGATTTGACACACCTTATCCACCTTTTAGCCCTCCTTGAGTAAGGTCGCACTTCCTTGGGTGACTGAGTTTGCCCACTTCTAGGACCTAGGTAGTTGAGATTTCAGTGGATTTGGAATGAGCATAATTTGAAACCTACATCTAGTGTGTCATTTTGTGACGATCTGCCTTGGGGGTAGCATTCTTTGTTTCAAGGGATTGTGGTCCATTTAGGGTCATATCATGAAACACTAGATCTAGAAAGATCCAACCATAATATCTCAATTAACCCACTTGATTTGCCTACTTGGTGTCCCGATCTACACTTTGACATATCTTTTGACTCCATTAACCCATACAACAAGGCACTAGTCCTCCTTAGGCAAGTCGCACTCCTTGGGAATTGTGTCAAACCTTAGATCCCATATGTGGGTATTCCTAGTTTCAACTTAGATCCATAGATCTACTCACTACATATGCCCATTAGTACCAATTTCATCCCTTAAAGTCCACCTTGTGGGTCCCATTTGAGTCATTCACATATCCCAAGAAAGTGGGTCCCACTTGTGTAATACATGGTACTAGTCTTGTCTTTTTAGCTCATCATGTGGCCTAAATCATACATTGATCATCTCTCAAACCATCAACAACCATACTTTAACTTCTAGGTCCACTGAACCTTGCATTGGTTTCCGTAACTCATCATTTACTTATCCATAGGAACCTTTGTTTGGGTCCAATCATCTTTGATTGGTAATAGGGTCTCCCCCTATGTCTTGATTCATCTAGATCGAAAGTGAAGAGTGCCTCAGTTGACGTGACTCCCACCTTGCATTGGGAACTGTAGCATCTCTTGGGTCATCTCTTTAGTTTTCCATCTCCTCTACCGTCCTGGATGGGATACTTTTGATCAAAATTTGGTACATAGCATATAGATCATAAAGTGCATATCAATAATATTGCATAGCTATTATCACAAAGATCTTAGGACTTTTAAAACCCAATGTATATATATTAATGTAATAGAGGTTAGATGCATATAGTGTATAGTTATAACCATCGGCACTTTCAAAGTGGCCATGTTAATACTACCACATAGGTTATGCATATAATGCATAAACATCATAGATTTAGAAGTATAGTGTTAGCAAACAAGCTTAGACTATGATTCCTTTGCATGGTATAGATCATAATTATAGAAGTCTAATGCCTTTAGCCTTGAAGACCAAGCTAATTACTCCTTATTATAACTTAGTACAATACAAGCGTAATACCAATAACATAAATGCTGAAAATAGAATATAACTGTATGAAATCATATGAACAACTTATTACAAAATATAGTTGAAGAAACAACCAGAATAGATCTCACCTTGAAATGTTTTCAAGTTAATCTAATTTCTCTTTTTAAACTTGAAAGCTAACTGACGTTAAATAGGACTTCCTTATACACTTCATAAATAGTATCGCTCTTACCTGCGATCTGCGACAGACGTTTCAAATGCTTTAGCTAATAGCTAAGTAAGCCTCGAGGTGCCCATAGGACCCCTTCATCATCAATAAGAAAAATAAATAGTTAGCACATATAATGGAATCAATAATAAGTTAAATCTACAAAGCATCGACATAAAATTTAGTAATCATAAGTGATCTAGGATGCACGAATGAGGTAGGAAAACATCCAACAACATCATAAGATAGACATAAATACATTTCACGCACTTTGTAATACAATATACATACATGATCAATATAATATGTTATTACAATATGTCATTTGAATGAAAAAATAAACATTTATTATACTTCCGCATAGTAAATATAGCACTTAATGCTACTCTGAAAAATTTTAAAATTTTGTGATTTTCGGGATGTTACATGTTCTCCTGACGAGATCATTTTGTACACCAACCTATTTAAGGATTTTCGTGACATTTTTTCCTAGTATTACGAGGAGATTCCAAGCATCGAACCTTCTATAGTTGAGCATGTCATCATGACTTACCCTAATGCCAAACCAATGAGACAAAATCTCCATCCGGTGAACCCTCGGAAAGCAGCGACCATTAAGGCTGAAGTTGAAAAACTACTTAAATCCAACTTCATCTATCCGATCGACATGACGGAATGAGTCTCTAAACAAGTCCCAGTTGAAAAAAAGAAAGGAACCCTACATGTCTGTATGGACTTCAGGGACCTTAACAAAGCATGTCTAAAGGACAACTACCCCACACATTTCAAAGACCATATCATTGATGCATGTGTGGGCCATCAAATATTTTCTTTCATGGATGGTTTTTCAGGATACAACAAAATCCAAATAAAACCTGAAGACCAACACAAAATGGATTTCATTTGTCCTTGGGGTACCTTTGCTTATCGAAAGATGCCATTTGGGTTAAAGAACATTGGAGCTACCTTCTAGCGGGCCATGAAATTCGCTTTCCACGACATTAAACATGTATTCGAGCCATATTTGGATGATCTCCCAGCGCAATCTCCTAAGAGATGAGATCATCCTAATCATTTGAGACTCCTGTTTGAGAGATGTAGATACTATAAGATTCGTTTGAATCCTAACAAATGTGTATTCTGTATCGAGTCCGGATGCTTACTGGGTTTCATTGTGTCTAGTAGTGGCATTATGGTCGATCCATTGAATGTTCAGTCCATTGTAAATCCACCTCCTCCTCGTAACCTTAGACAACTTCAGAGTCTGCAGGGCATGTCAAAATTTCTACGACGTTTCATTATAAACTATGATAAAATCACCAAGGGATTCATGAGATTGCTCAAGCAAGACACCCATTTTTTCTTGGATGAGACTGCACAAATTTTGTTTGACGCCTTGAAAAAGGCACTACTATCACTGTTGGCATCCATTTTTGACACTATTTTGATAGTAAACATGCTCTGATTGGCATTATTTCAACTATTTTTATATCATAAGTCATTCTCTTTGCCAATCAGACTGTCAAACAGACTCAGGTATGCATTTATTTGAATATCATACGAATCGTGAATAATTATCATCATTTTTATGGTTTATTAACAATCATCTCACATTTCTAGACGTGTTTGGCATTTAGATTTTGTTCTATAGGTTGCGATCATGATTCAGACCTTCATTCGGTCGCACGTTCATGCCTAAGTCACTCAGCTACATCCGAACCGTCGTACAACCCTCCATTCATACTCGCAGAATCATTGGTTGAGATATGTAAGGGCAATAAAGACAAAAAAGATGATGTGGGTTCTGTTAAGGACGTGCCCTCATAGTGCATGAGCCTTCATTCCAAGAAGATCCATCCTCTCGTTTGCTCAGCTTGACATTGCATTCTCTGCCCATGTCAACATTCCAGAAGATCATTGTCCTTCCACTCCCAGCTTGCCAACACATCTTCTACCCATGATTGAAGGGAACCAACGCCTAGTTGTCCGCGTCGATGAGAAACAATGCCCTGGAATCAGTAAGACGGCTTGTGCGCAGTCGTAAAGCACCTTGCAACCGTTTTGAAGTCATTAAATCCTCTATTTTTAGAGAGGTTGACTAAATCGACCTTCTCTCTTATTGTAAACCTATATAAAGACGTTTCCTGTGAAGAAACGCAACATACATATACATTTTTACAGAGCAGTTGTAATACATAGACGATAGCAGTAATTTTTACATCGACGCTGTGTAATTTTTATTAGTTAATGGAAGTTTCAGTTTCTTAGCTATTGATGTCCTGTTGCTGGTGAAGAATTTGAGTTAAGCCTCAATCTCTGATTGTTGAGAAGGCCCCCTAAACAACCAGAGGTTCTATTGTATATTCTGCATTTCTTTTCTGCAAATTAATAGTTTTCATTTTCAGTATTTAACTTGTTTCCTGTAGATGATGTTGTTTTATTTCCTGTACATGGTAGTTCTTTATTTCTTGTAGTTATATCTTGCTGCTAGTTTAATTTTTTAAGTTCAATTTATATTCCTAGAAGTTAATGATCGGTCATGCATAAATCATCTTAGTTTGCTTTCAGTCTTGTCATTTGCAATTAGATAAAGTCAACTAGTTAATGTTTTAGTAGTTTAGAGTTTAATTCATAGTTAGAACTAGTTCTGCTAGTTTTTCCTGTAGCTGTAGGTTAGTTTTATTTTACATCTCATCCTTGTTTATTATGCCATAGAAATAGTTTGTTGTCCTTAGATAGTGATTAGTATAGGTTGCTTCTTTCCATTCCAACTCTAAACAGTCTATTCACTGCTTTTCTTGCATTGCAAGTTCATATGCATCAACCAGCTGGCGTTAAGATCATTCAGTTTGCTTCTTTCCTTAGTTTAAAACCTTTTCTTCCATCCGGACTACCATTCGGACCATCTTTCAAGCTGCCATCCGAATCGTCATACGGACTTTACTATTTTCTGCATTGTTTTTATGCTTGTTTAGAATCCAATTTCTTAGGTTTTTAAACTATAATATTTCTTGCTTTTAATTAGCATTCTTAACTATAATCAGGATCTTGTTCTACACTACATAGAGTTTTAATTTAGTTCCATATTCATCTTTAGTTCTCGTTCCATTTCCTTAACTATTGCTTTAGTTACTTTACAGATTACATTTATTTTATATCTGATTCATTAATACCTTACTGTTCTAGAGTTCATTAGTTCCATTCTTAGTTTAGTTATTTCATGTTTCTTAAGATTGATTTCGGATTGAACTTAGTAATTTCATTCTCCAAGGTACATTAGTTTTGATAGTTTCTTCATTCAAGCATAGGATTAGTTTTCCCATTTACATAGGTAATGAAGATGTTCATAGAATAGGATTTGGTTCGGAAATAAAATATCTTTATCAAGCTTTCTACTTGCTTCTAAATAAAATATCTTTATCAAGTTTTGTACTTGCTTCTCAACCAAATTCAGTTTTAAGTAAATATCTTTATTAATTTATCTACTCGCTTCTAGATTTCATTTTTTCCAAGTCATTTGCTTATGGATGGAGAATAGATCATAATGTTTAAATTTAGTTGTAATTGGACACTCTTTAGTTTGCATTTGTTTGTCGAAGTTAAACTAGATTTATTTCCATTTTGTTTCATTGTTACATTTGAAATTCATTTTGATACATTCTCTCCTGATCCTATTACCTTTGATACATTTCCTCAGAATCCACAAGGAGAATGGAATTAGGTAGTTTAGTTTAGTTTTTGAGTAATTGTTGAATGCTTGAATAGTTTAACTCTTGAATTTATCAATAGTTTGTAGTTTTGCTTTAAGATCATATAGTTTCTTGTTTTCCTAGTTAATTGTTAATTGAGTCATTTCATAGATAGGTTTCTGAACTCACTTGTAATTGTTACTTTCTAATTTCTAGATTAGAGTTGAGTCCTTAATCAGTAGTTTCCAATTTCATCAAAGTAATTCTACTTTTGATTAAGTCTTGCTTCCTAGAATAATATTGTTGTTTTTATCTTTCTAGTTATTGTCAATGGAGTAGAGTAGTATAGATTGATACTATTATGACTTATTGGTTTAGTTAGGTTTAATCAGTTCAGTAGTTGTATTCTAGAAGTTTGACTTGGTTTTTCATTTTGAAATATCTTTCGATCTTTTCTTTATTAAACATTTCTAAGGTCTGCCTAGCCGAAACCTTAGGTCCTATTCTACCTCAACATATACTGTTCCACAACTTTAAGATTACCAACCCTAGTCGATAATTAAATATTTTGGTGATGCCTTAAGACAATAAATACATCTCAACATTTTGGCACCATTGTCGGGGAGTTGTAGATAGGTAGAACTCAGTTGTAGATAAGTAGAACTCAGTTGTAGATAGGTAGAATTCAGTCATAGATAGGTAGAATTTTCTCCTAAAATTTAGTGATAAATTGAATCTCCTTTTTGAAACCTAGAAATAGGCTAGTGGCGGGGTGAGCAGTAAAACGAGAGGTAAGAACCTGCGCATCTGTTATAACAAGCATCGCCAAAACCCAACAATAGTAGTGATGGAATTTATTTCAGTTATAGTTTGTTTTCATGAATAGGTCTAGAGACTCAAAAGGTAGATTTATTAAAACAAGCCTTCCTACTAAAATTCCTACTAACCTATACAAGGGGCATGCCACCCCAACTACTAACTCAACAGAAAGGTATCGGAAGACACCTAAAGGGGATAGTCCTACTTGGAAAGCAAAGGAAATCCTTTTTGGAAACCATTTAGGGGAAACCATAGAGACATGAGAAAAGTCCATTCATAAATAAATTCCACTAGAAGAACCTCAAGCTCATATTGAGACCAAACTTAGACAAGAGAAAAGGATAAAGGATAAAAATTCAGAACCTATCAACCCTCCATTAGCTCAAAATCCCAAAGACACTACCTTTTCGATAGTAGGTGGTCCAAACTTAGTAGATTTTGTCGATCCTACACAATTAGACACTCTTTTTGAAAATTCTTTGAACATAGTTATTTCACAGATTCAAACAACAACGGTAGGACCTTGAAAAGTGGATTCCCATGAAGATGGTAATTCTTCTACTAAAAAGAAGAATACTCTTCCTGAAACAGAACGTTGGGATATCCCATATTCACCAACCAAGAAACCACCTAAGTATTCTCTCTTTGGCAATCAAGTCTTCATGGAGGATGAAAATGAAGATCATGTCCGACAAGATGAAGAAGAGGGAGAGGTTAGAACTGAAGGTACTTTTGGATTCCCTATCCTAGACATTGCACAAGATGTAACTATGAAAAACATCCCTCCCTCCTCACTACCAACCTTTTATCGGAAGAGTAGTGAGGATCCAGATACATTCTTACTCAAATTTGACATTTTGTGTAGGAGTTATAACTACCTACTAGATGGCCAAAAGCTAAAACTCTTTCCTTCCGCATTAAAAGATTATTCTCTTCGATGGTTTATGGGGTTAGGAGAATCCAGTATTAGAACTTGGGAAGACATGAAGAATGCACTTCTACGGAAATATCAGGATTACTGTAAACCTAAGGACTCTAGCAATGATATTTTTAAAATACAACAACTTGAAGATGAAGGCCTAGAAGACTATCTCGAAAGATTTAACTATGTGTTACATAAATCTAAATATAGTGATCTTCAGGAAGATGCAGCAAGAACACTCTTCCTCAAGGGAATCTCATAAGAATTCTTAAAAAACCTTAATCTCATGGCAGCGGGAGACATCTCTCAGAAGTCTTTTGCATAGATTTGTGAGCTATGTAGGAATTACTTTAGGAGCAGAGGGAAAAGTGGAAGACATTTTTGAGAATCTTACACTAGGAACCTGAAGGAAAATACATCCAATCCTGGTGGAGTTATAAGGGTAGAGTTGGGAAACCTATTGGAAAATTTCAAAACAGATATCTTAGGAGCCATGGGTTCTCAATTAGATGCATTACAAGCCAAAAAGAGACAGGATGAAGAGCATGCAACAATGATTGTTTTTTGCCCTAGGTGTAGAACTAAACATCCCCAATGGGAATGTCCATTGAATAATGTTCCAGTTTGTCACCTTTGTACATAAGAACATCCAACTGATAGTTTTCCATCGTTGCCTGGGTTGCAAGCTGTATATAAGAGTGGAAAATTTGGTGAAAAATCTAGGAGGCCTTGGAAACCTAGAGATCAACCATCATATCAGGATCCATCATCACAATTTCCACCCTATTACCATCCTGATCAACCTCCTCAACAGTGGAACACTTTAGGTTGGAAAAATTGGCCACCGCAGTATCCTCCTCAGAATGCTCAACAACAAAAATGTACACATGGATGGAGAGGACAAGCTTATGCTCAACCACCTCCTCCTATTCCTAACTATCCTTACCCACCTAATATCCAACAAATTTTTCTTGGGTTTGTACCTCCTTCACTACCCCCTATTACAAATCAACCTCACCATTTCTAGAATATGAATCCTCCAAGACCCACAATATTACCTACACAACCGATACCAAATCCTAACAACAAGCCAACCCTATCTATTAATAGCATTAGGTTTCTACCTCTTCCATCATATGCCATTTCGACCGCACCAATACATGAGATTCAACTGCAGTCTGGAAGAGTTTTGCAAGATCAACCCAGGTCATCAGTTGTTATCCGAGAAGAGAATGAAGAAGAAAACATACCCAGTGAAGTTTTGAATGATGTTATTCTTTAAGATGTGGTCATTCCTAAATATTCAACACACAACCATCCTCATAAAGAAGTAATTACAGGAGAAATATCACCCCCATATCTAGAGCATCTAGTAATAGAAAAACCTGTAACTTGTCCAGAGTATGATATCATTAACGAATTAAAAAATATTTTTATTAAGATCCCTTTGTTACAAGCCATTAAAGATATATCAATATATAGTAAAGTAATAAAAGAACTCTGTATTAAAAGACTAGGTAAAAATAAAAAAGACCCTCCGACGATCCATGTCATAGGTGAAATGTCAGATTACATAGCAAACCAACCTAGAATTCCAAAGTATACAAATATGGGAAATCCTGTGGTGACTGTTATCATCAATAAGACTTCCATAGGAAATACACTTATTGATCTAGGAGTGGCTATTAACCTAATGACTGCCACAGTTTTAGAAACTCTCTATTTAGGACATATCCTTCGCCCTACCCGAACGATGCTAGAATTAGCAGATCACACTATGGTACAACCTGTTGGGATCTTAGATGACATTATTGTATCATTAGCTTCATGGGAATATCCTGTGGACTTTATGGTCATAGAATCAAAATACCCTTCTAAAGTACACCCCATTATTCTAGGAAGACCTTGGTTGTCCACTGTTAATGCATTTATAGGATGCAGGGATGGAGAGATGATTATCTTTGATGGGTTATCTACAAGAAAACTCACCTTATACCCACCAGCACAGCCAGTAACTGAAAACTTGTTTTGGTTAGATTGTCCCTTTGGGGATGAGAACTTGGAACAACTTTCACTTGTTAGTGATTTCTCCTAGGCACATCAAGAACAAAATACCAAGAATGTGTTGAACCAATTTATCTCTTCCACAAAATGTATAGACTTTCCTCAATCTTTTTCCCAACTTGACCAAATATTTGGAGATGAATTCCAAGAAAACATGAGCTTTTCAACATTTGCAAGTACACCATGTGTCTTCACAATTGAAAAACATTTAGGATACTATACCATGACTTGTGAGGTTAGTTCCGAAAAATTTCTACATATAAATGCAGGTTTAGACGAGAGTCAACAAAAACAATTACTAAAAGTTCTCAATAGTCAATCTGGAGCATTTGCATGGGAATACACCGATATGAAGGGTATACACCTAGATACCTATATTCACCACATTTACACAGATTCAAACATACCTCCTATTAGGAAGCCCCAGAGAAGAATGAACCCAACCCTAAAGGATATAGTGAAAGATGAATTACAAAAACTCCTTAACACTGGTTTCATCTACCCAATTTCTAACAGTAAATGGGTGTCTCCTCTGGTAGTAGTTCGAAAGAAAGTTATAGGGAAATGACATATCTATGTTGACTTTCAAGAATTAAACAAGGTCACTCTTAAGGACTACTTCCCTTTACCTTTCATTGACCAGGTGTTAGATACCTTGTCAGGGAAACAATATTTTTCTTTCCTTGATGGGTATAGTGGATACAATCAAATATTAATATCACCCGAGGATCAGGACAAGACCACCTTTACTTGTCCTCGGGGGACATATGCCTATCAATTATTGCCATTTGGCCTATGTAATGCACCTGCCACTTTCCAGCGTGCAGTTCTAGGAATCTTTACTGACCTTATACATGATTGTGTAGAAGTTTATATGGATGATTTTACATTTTATGGAAATACCTTCCAAGAATCCCTTGATAACCTCGAAACAGTTCTTATTCGGTGCCAAGAAACAAACTTAGCCCTTAGTCATGAAAAATGTAAAATGCTACTAACTGAGGGTATAGTTCTAGTACATCATGTCTCTCTTCAAGGTATCAAGGTGGATCCTATCAATATAGAAATAATTGTTAATATTCCTCCCCAAAAAACTTTGAAGGAAGTAAGAAGCTTTCTTGGCCATGCAGGCTATTATAGACGTTTTATTGAAAACTTCACTAAAAAAACTGCACCTATGTTCAAGTTACTCATGAAACATACAGAATTCCAATGGATTGAACCTTGCCAACATGCCTTTGAAACTTTGAAGGAAAATTTATCAGTGTCACCAATACTTAGGGGCCCCAATTGGTCCCTTCCCTTCCATATATCCACTAATGCTTCCGACATAGCTATAGGAGCAGTATTAGGTCAAAAAGAGGGACAAACATCACATGCCATCTACTTTGCTAGTAAAACTTTGACTTCTGCAGAATCGAAATACACTATTATTGAAAAAGAGTTTCTAGCAGTAGTCTATGCCATCAACAAGTTTCATCATTATATCACAGGATATGAAATTTTTATACACACTAACCACTCCGCCATTATATTTTTAATGAAAAAACCTATCACCAATGGCAGGGTGACTTGGTGGCTTCTTTTGTTACAAGAATTTAATATCACCATTGTTGATCGTCCCGGTCGAGAGAATGTGGTAGCAGAATTTCTCTCTCGAATTCAAATTGACGATAATGCCAGTCCTGTCGACAATAGCTTCCCAGATGAACATTTGTTCATTGTGTCTGTTCGAACCCCTTGGTTTGTAGACATAGCCAATTATTTAGCAACTGGAAAGCTACCAAACCATCTCTCCCCACCAGAGAAATGTAGAATCATAGTTCAAAGTTCTAATTATTCTTGGGTGGACAATGATATTTTCCGTACTGGTCCTGATCTCATTATTAGATGATGTGTACGAGAGGATGACATGTCAAAGATCCTTCATGCATGTCATGGTGGACCTTGTGGTGGGCACTTTTCTGATAAGAGAACAACATACAAAGTGTTGCACTCTAGATATTATTGGCCAAGAATTTGTAAAGATGCTACCAAGTATGTCAAGGGATGTGACAGTTGCCAAAGAATAGGTAGACCGATGCCATCCGATGAGATGCCCTTACAACCCCAAGTTATGATTGATCCTTTTGAAAAATGGGCTCTAGATTTTGTTGGGCCAATTTCCCCTATGTCTCGCAAGAAGAAGTACATCCTAGTCTATACAGACTATGTCACCAAGTGGGTAGAAGCTAAAGCCTTATTCCGAGCCACAGAGAAATCTGTGGTAGAATTTATATATGAAGAAATATTTACCCGATTCGATGTACCAAGGGAAATTGTAACCGACCAAGGATATCAGTTCACCTCCAAGTTGATGAAAGAACTTACTGATAAATATGGTATTAGAAATTCTAAATATTCACCATATCACCCGCAAGCCAATGGTCAGGTAGAGTCTACCAACAAAGTATTAGAATCCATCCTGACTAAGACTATCCAGTTACACCACAAAGACTGGGAAGATAGGATCCCAAAATCCTTATGGGCTTATAGAATAACTTGGAGGAATACCACCGGCCACACACCTTATGAACTTGTTTATGGTAAAAAAGTTCTTCTACCCATTGAATTTCAAGTCAAAACCTTTCGTATGGCTGCACAATTAGGGATGAATCTAGAAGAAGCACAGAGACAACGAATCCTGCAGATAAATGAATTAGACGAGATTAGGAGAGATGCTATTCAATGCACAATTTTAATTCAAAACCAACGCAAAAAGTGGCATGATAGATACATTAATAAAAAACAATTCAAAACTGAAGACTGGGCACTACTTTTTGATTCAAGATACAAAAAATTTAAAGGTAAATTAACTACTCGATGGATGGGTCCATATGAAATTGTTACAGCTTTTGATAATGGATCTGTTAAGATTAAGACAATTGATGGTTCGCAAACTTCCTTTGTTGTAAATGGACATAGAGTTAGACTTTATTATCAACCAATATCTAAACAAGATTTTGTGTAGAATGCCTTACAACAAGAGGAGATGGAGCTAGTAGAAGAGAAAGTCATTCCTCCTTATCCTGGTTCTTGAATTATGTTGGGTTATCTTCATTTGTATATATGTAAATATATTTTTGTTTTTAATAAATAAGAGTAATTTCTAACAGTTGATTGCATCTAGACAGGAAATTCACTCTTATGATCAACTTATGGAATTTTGTCAATTAAGTTAGGAAGACTCTTTTCCCCTTCCCTAATTTCAATAAAATTCCATATGATTTTTCTTTGTACATATGTTTTTGTTTGGAATAAATTTGAATCATCTAACAAGTGGTTTTGTAGCTTAATTACAAGTATCTTATGTCTATAATCAACCCATGCAATATTATCTGAAAAGGGAAGTGCTCTAAAAGGAAAACTCATGATGCATCTTAATTCCTTCTCTTTTGATTATTGTTGGAAATTGAAAATTTATTAAAGTATTCTTTATATAATTTCAAACCACTTTCTTTTATGATTATGTATATGGTAATTGATTCATACATGTACATTTCTTATTTATCATTAGAATAGTTGCTTAAGACCTACTTTAATCATCATAATTTTCAAAAGTTCTATCTTACACCTATGGACTACTAGTTCGTCCTAGACTCATTATCAAAACTTGTCTCTTAAGCATTCTTTAAAAAGGTAGTCCAAAAGTGAATGATATTTTTTATTTTGTGGGGAACATTATCGATCTTTTATGAAGAAGATAGATTGAGAGGTCAAAGAACAAATTTAGGTTATTATATTTTGACATGATCTATAATTCAAGCTATTATAAATAAAGTTACTCATAAGGTTCGGTCTAAAATTTGAATTATGTGTTTAGCAAGCTTAGCACACTCTAGTGCCAAGCGGCTTCCTTACAAAAAAATATATCATTATATGAAGCAAACCCATCGGGGTACTGAACAGGCTCGCTAGCAGCAGGTCCATGCTAAGTAAAACCTTAAACAAGGAAGCTCGGTAAATGCAAGTAAACCTGTCGAGGTACTGAATAGGCTCACTGGCAACGGGGCTATGCTTGTATGGTACCAAGCTAGATAAACGCGCTGGGGTACTGAACAGGTCTGCTGGAAACGGGGCAATATAGGGTAAAAGAGGTTCGATTAACGCATTGCTATACACATGGCGCATCTAAAAAAACTTGAGTATACAAATACATGTTAGGCCAATTATTTATACTGTCATTAGAGAATGGCTGTAAGTTGGACTTGGACCTTGTCATATAATTCAAACAATATCTAGGGTATGATTATCCTATAAATGGGACCCATAACTATAGAAATATCACAAACTCTAGAGTGAAATTTATCTATATTCTTTGGATGACAACAGATCTTTTAAATGAGTCCTGGATGACAGGATTTCCTATGGCATTTTTCGTATCAATTGTACTATCATTATTTATATGGTCTTCCTAAGCACTGTTATTTTTTTTGGATGAATGTACATATCTGAATCATCTCCATTTATTAGTTAGTATTTCATTTTCTTTCTTATGAAAAATTATCACAGCATCTTAGAGCTATTGGTTAAACTATTAACTAAAACTATTTGCATATTAATCAATTTTTCCTTGATGGCTTGAGGACACACCATATTTTTTGTTTGTGGGAGGTTCAGAACTGTTTTTACTTCCTGAATATTTATAAAAAGTTCATTTATCTCTGACAAAATGATAAGTGTTTTCAGGATAATGCAAGTAGCGGAAGATTGTTTTGACCCATGATAAATAAAGAGGAGTGTGACTAAAGTTTCAAAAAAAACATGCTTACAACATCTCTTGTGTGCTGACACCCCCATAAAAATTCTCTACATAATCAGCAGCAATCAGATCCATCAATGCGCACTTTTGTACATAAGGTATGTATGAAGGGTTGAATGAAGGGTCAAATGATGATCCAAATGAGGCAAATAAACTACTATCTGAATGAAGTGTCGAATGAAGTAACGAATGAAATCATAGCTTATAACAACATGATTAAGTCTGTTAGGGATCTAATTTTTGAATTCTGCTAGTAAAATTTAGTTGACTAACCATACTAGGGATTAATCAAATAACATTTCTGCATTCGACCTCATTTCTTGCTCATGTCGATTTCATCAAATCATTATGATTTCTAGAATCATCTTATGGCCATCATATTGTTTTAATATCTCATTAAGTTATATGCGTACAATCTTTCATTGAATTAATTAAAATTCATCATGTTCTTTTATGCTACCTACGCTTAATTATCTCATGATGAACATTATGTTCAACCTGTCCAAAGTTTACTTTAGACATGGTTGAATATATCATCACCATACGAATTTATCAATGCACATATTTTCATGATGGCAAATGATTCAAAGATCTTGGCATCATATCAAGATCGCTTGAGCGTGCTAAATCCTTGCTCACGACCGTTTAACCGTTCGAACGGATCGCCATTTAAACCTTACTTTGCATGAAATCTGCTTCATTGTACATGCCCTTATCCTTCCAGAGTATATCAAGCCGCTTCTCCTGCAATCTCTTGCACCCTCTATATCTCTAGAATCCCCTGTTCCATTTGCATTCCCCATCCTCTATTCAACAATGCCAATCTGTTACGAGCCTGGAAGCTACTAGGACCTCCTCCATATTCCTGAATTTAAGGCATGTCCTAAAGTGTTCCTACGAGCAGGCTGGGGTCCGTTCATTCACCTTCTTGATGACCATGATGACTAGGTTTCACTCCTTTTTTCTAAGGGGTTCGATGGAAAAACAGTTAAGGTTGGCCATCTAACCTTTCCCGTTATAGAAGAGTCCATTGCGCAGGCCACGAAACTGCCTAGGGAGGGTGCCTGTCGGGACAAACACCTTTTCCTTCCATGGACGGATCACGAATTTGCTCTCAAAGCCAAATACCAACATGTTGCAGGCATGAAAGGATTCCATAGGGAGTGGGTTAAGCCTGAGTATCTCGAGCTCTTGACTATTATCATCTGGCTGATCACTTCTGAGGGTAAGTACACCATTTTTAAAGCCTGTCACTTTTGATTATTGGCACATTTTGTTAATAATCAGGCCCTAAATTTTCCATTCTATCTTCTAAAGAGCCCAGAAAATATGTCTATCCAGGTTAGGAAAAATGTGGTTAACCCTGCTAGCAGTTTATACCATCACTGCCTCATAAAAATCTTGATCACCCATTAGTTGAAGGAAGTAGGGAAAATGTGGGATAGCTTTGTGTTTGAAACACTAAACCCCCACTTGGTTAAGAATCCCATTGTTAAAGCCTCTACCTCTCGCAAGCGTCACCGATTCCAAACCCGTGCAGATGAGCTCGTTCAAACCCCTTCCCAAACAAAAAGGAATACCAAGTCCGTATGACTTGTGAAGGTGCCTCAGGAGAAATACACCTTGTTCATTCATCCTCCCTTGAGCCTGTCCATGAGGACACAACCACGAAACACCCATTTTTATCCCCAATAACCACAAAGTAAAGAAAGGCCAATCGTGACCAGTCTGATGAACAGATGGTTGTCCACTCTATTGACCAGTCCGTCATCCATCCAATGCATATAGACAATCCTGATGACCAGACGAACGATACTGTCTTTGAATCACCTCTCCTCGTGTTAGCCAATTTATCTGCAAGTTTACTTGAAGACCCTGTCTTGGAACCTGCCTCCGCACATATTGAAGATAAGGCCCCTAAGGCACACATTACATCTACTGATCCCTAACCATCTCTGAAGGGATCAAGTGAACAAGGACTATGGACAGATTAACCCAAGACATAGCACAATTAAAAATACAGAATAAGAAGTATGTTGAGATCATATTTGAGCTTCGTCAAGAGAACAAGGACTTAAATTTCCATGTGAAGTGTGTGGATGTGAAGAACCTGCAACAATTAATTAATAAGAATATGCGAAATAACAGAAATGACAGAACTCAGAATCACTTTTATATTGATCGCAGGCCAGTTCGAGGGGGCAACCTCCTTTGAGCAAGCTCAATACAAATAACTTCACGGTACCTTCATAGGCCTCAACACACACTTATATACTAAGTCTAGGCGCCAATACTATGGGTCAAAACCATGGGCCACTACAAACTATGGATCAACAATACTACGGGCGACTTACAAAGCATATGCACCAACAACAATAACACAAACTATTGATCAACAAATACTATGGGACGACTTACAAAGCATATGCGTCCAACAACAATATACTAACAAAGTAAAGACATGGGTTCCTAACAGTGGAAGATTTAAATAGCTCCAAGACAACCTCCAACCTTTCTCTCTGGTTGAAGCACAATGCCTTGAACGATCAGTTTCATAAGCTTGGAGCTAAATCCACTTCCTCTTCCAAGTCGAAGGCAGCTGCTACCGCAACTCAGCCTTCTTCCTGAATTTCTCTTCTTTTGCTCAGTGGGACCTGGCATATCTCTGGTTTGAGGGAATGTTGGAGTCCATTTTTTACACCATTTTGATCAGTAAACATGCTCTGATTGGCATTATTTCCACTATTTTGATATGATAAGTCATTCTCTTTTCCAATCAGACCGTCAAACAGACCCATGTATGCATTTATTTTAATATCATATGAATCGTGAATAATTATCATCGTTTTCATGGTTTATTAACAACCATCTTACATTTCTAGACATGTTTGGAATTTAGATTTGGTTCTACAGGTTCCGATCGTCATTTAGGCCTTCATTCGGTTGCACATTCACGCTGAAGTCACTTAGCTACATTGTGATGAACTTGCAATAATTAATTAATGCAAATACACGAGATATCAGAAATAATAGACTTAGAATCACTTTTATATTGATCACGGGCCACTTCGAGGGGGAAACCTCCTTTGAGCAAGCTCAATACAATTAACTTCATGCTGCCTTCATAGGCCTCAACACACACTTATATACTAAGTCTAGGAACCAATACCATGGTTCAATACTATGTGTCAATACAAACCATGGGCTAAGTCTAGGCGCCAATACTATGAGTCAAAACCATGGGACATATAATACTATGGGACAACTTACAAAGCATATGCATCCAATACTATGGGTCAATACTATGGACTAATATAAACTATGGATCAACAAATACTACGGGATGACTTACAAAGCATATGTGTCCAACAACAATATACTAACAAAGTAAAGACATGGGTTACTAACATCCCCTGTCCCTTAGAAAAAGCTTTGTCCTCAAAGATTTAGATGTGGAAATTGATGAAAATCTGAAGGAGTGGGTCCCCTGTAGCATCCTCGAGTTGCATTCCGAGCCACTAGCACCTTTGGAGTTTCAGGGAGGATTGCATGGAAGGATATAGACGAAGAAGAACCATATCAACGATGTGAAAATGCACTCAGAATGGTGTTGATCGGCTTGTTGTTTCAGTCGAATTCTTGCCATGTGAGAATTGTCCTACAGAATCAGAAGAAGTTGATCACGGTTTCGAAGAATTGAGTCAATTTCCTGAACTGGGGAGCTACTGAAGGTGTATGGAAGAAGAACTGGTGGTGCATGTACAAAGACTGCTTCTTATGGTGTCCTTTGAGATGTGGTACTATACCACTGGAGTGCTTCTAGGAAATCCATAGAAATAGTTGTCCAAATTTGTGGAGGGATGGGTAAGGGTTCGAGCAGTCCTGAAAGGAGGGTCGTTTCAACCTTGTTGACTTGGAAAGTATCACAGTCAACCACCATCCGTTGAATTGTCCTTTTGAGTCCCTGCCAAAAGAAGTTACATTGTTCCTGGTCATACTTTTTGAGGAACCTAGAGTGCCCTACTGATGAAGAAGCATGGAGTTCATAGAAGAGATAGCCCTGTTGAACAGAGTGCAACCAATTTGGAACAAGCAGAGAAATAGCTGTAAGAGAAATTGGTTCATCAAATGTGCGAGGAGGAGCATCTTCCACCATATTGTCCTTACCCTTCTGATAAGTGGTCGCATAGTCATAACCCATGAGTTGGATAACCCATTTCAAGTGTGTTGGGGAGGAGACCTTTTGTTCCAGGAAAGTTTCCAGACTCTGGAGATCAGTCTTGATGTAGAAATAATTCTCGAATAGGGATGGCTGCCACTTCTGGACTGTATGCAAAATAGTCATCATTTCCTGCTAAGAGGTAGATGCAGCTAAATTCTTACCGGAAAGGTCTCTTGAAGGAAACAAACTCATTGGTTCAGCAAAGACACCTGCATATCTATCCAAGGAAGTAGTGGAGACTGTTGATGGGTGCATCTGAATGGAATGGAGCTGAGCGATGACACCATGTGAATTATTCTTAAGTATTTTTTCTAAGCGATGTGAACTGATGATGCAGAGAGACCCTGGTTGTAAGCCCATAAATTTGTGTTATGCCCCATTGACTGAAAACTGCATCCAAAGTTCAGCAAAATCCCATAAGATGGGGCCAACTGTGCGTAACCATTGAACGCCCAAAACCACATCACATCCACCTAAGGACAAGGAAAACATGTGAGAGCACAGGTTATAATCTTCCATAGAGATAGACACATTGTGACACTTCCCCTTGCAAGGTAAGGTGCCCCCATTGGCAACCATGAATTCAAAGTTGGAGCAAGGATGGACAAAACAATCAGCTTGTTTGGCAATCCGAGGATCAATAACGTTATGAGTGCTACCAGAATCAATGAGTATGGTAAGAGGGAGCTTCTTGAAGTATCCCCTTACTCGCATTGTTGGTGGGGTGGTGACGCTGGTTACAGCATGGAGAGAGATCTCGGGTGGGTCATCCTGAGATGGGGTGTCAACAGGCGGGTGTTGAATGTCGACCTGATCATCTACTGTATCTGGAGCTTCTTCATCAAGTTCTGAGGCAAGCGGAGAATCCACATCAAAGAGATAGAGCTTTTGTGGAACACATCTATGTCCCCGAGTGAATTTCTCATCACAATTATAACAAAGCCCTTTTTCTCGACGTGTCTGCATCTCTGTTTCAGACAATTGGTTGATAGGAGTTGGTTGAGGAGCAGGTGTGATGGGAGGTCGTTGGGAACCCATATTTCTGAAGGGAACAAAGGTGGGTTTGGAGCGTTGTTGAGCTGCGATCTTGTCCTTGGCCAGCTTAGCCAACCCTAGGACTTCCATCATTGTGTTGGGACAAAAATTTTTGACCTCTGAGCGGATTTCATCCTTGAGACCACTGATAAAACAACTCCTGTAGAATTCATCAGACAATCCTTCTGTGTGATTGGCTAGTTTCTCAAATTCCATCTGATACTCTCTCACTGTGCCAGTTTGGTGAAGTTTAGTGAGTGCTCCTGTGAAGTTGTCAAAATCACTAGGACCAAAGCATGGCAAAAGGAGTTGGCAAAAATCTATCCAGTTTGGCTCGGGATGAGCTTTGATGTACCAACGGTACCATTGAAGGGATTCCTGTTCCAAATGAAAGGATGCAAGTGGAACTTTTTGAACATCAAAAGTATTATGGAGACTGAAATATTGTTCTGCTCGGTATATCCATCCAGTCGGATCAGTACCATTGAAGTGAGGAAAATCAAGCTTCGGCCCACGAAAATTGCTGGAAGAAGAGAACCCGGCGGCTGCAAAAGATTCTGGCTGTCGGTTATTGTTCATGGTTGAATGCTGAAGATGGAGGCTGAGAAATTTTTCATCCAGATCTTGGAGTTTGGTTTGGATGGCTGCAAGTGCTTCCTCCATGGTGTTTTCTCCTGTGCGAGTGACAACCATAACCAGTAATTTTATTTTATTTTTTTTGTTGGGGGGGGGGGGGAATGGATAGAAAAACACAAAAACAAGCTTATTTAGTAAGGGGAAATTTGGATTTGGGAAAAAATTGGAGGGGTGATTGGGGTTTGACTAGGTTTTTGACACTTTCTGAGGGACAGGGAAGCAAAAAATGGGGATTTCAGAAGCGGGAACTCTATGGTAAAATTTGAAGGCAATCGGGTGAAAATTGAAGAAGTTATGGCAAACCCTAAAAATAGACAAATGTGGGATTTCTGGTCTTGGGAAGTGGAATTTGGGATAAGGTCTTCAAAAATGAAATATGCAAAATGGGATTGCAGGGATGTCAGTGAAGTTTCAGGGAAAACATAGTTGAAACAAGGGAGATATGGCCGAAAAACAGATTTTTTTTATTTATTTATTTTCCAGAAATGGATCGGCAACAGCGGCGCGGAAGGGATCCACAACCGATGGATCTGCAAAGGCGCGGAAGGGATCGAAAATGGCTGGATCTGAAACGGCGACTGGATCTGGAACGACTTTCAGAATAGATCTAAAACGGCTGGATCTGGAGCGGAAGTGATCGGCAACAGTTCAACTGAAAATAGATATGGACCCCAGGTATGTACGACTTCCTAACAGTTCAGGTGTTTCACTCGGCCACCAATGCTGTCTGAAGGCTTGCGTATTGGGGCAGTACCCCTCACTCCATGGCTCAGGTAAAACTGATAACCGCTTTGCCACAAACGACAGCTCTTGGTTTACCTCATGGGTGGGAACTAGTCAATCAGGTAGGGGTCATTGCCCTTTTCGCTGGCAGGTCCTCTCAATCGGCCAGCTACTTTGGGGTCCTGTGGTACTCCTCACAATGAGTTTTAGGGCTTATGCCCAAGTACTTCCCATAGTTAAGCGGATAGGGATTATTCCCAACTCCGAAGCTGCAACAGATGCGAAAAAAAAATTTGGCAGAAATTCCACCCAACAAGCTCAAGAAAGTGCTCTGATACTAGATGTGATGAACCTGCAATAGTTAGTTAATGTAAATACACAAGATATCAGAAATAATAGACTCAGAATCACTTTTATATTGATCACGGGCCACTTCGAGGGAGAAACCTCCTTTGAGCAAGCTCAATACAATTAACTTCATGGTGCCTTCATAGGCCTCAACACACTTATATACTAAGTTTAGGCGCCAATACCATGGGTCAATACTATGTGTCAATACAAACCATGGGCTAAGTCTAGGCACCAATACTATTACTCAAAACCATGGGACATATAATACTATGGGACGACTTACAAAGCATATGCGTCCAATACTATGGGTCAATACTATGGGCTAATATAAACTATGGATCAACAAATACTATGGGACGACTTATAAAGCATATGCGTCCAACAACAATATACTAACAAAGTAAAGACATGGGTTCCTAACATGCATCCGAATCGTCGTTCAACCCTCTATTCATACCTGCAGAATCATTGGTTGAGATATTTTAGGGAAATAAAGACGAAAATGATGATGTGGGGTTTTTTTAAGGATGTGGCCCTCATGGTGCATGAGCCTTCATTCCAAGAAGATCCATCATCTCGTTTGCTCAGCTTGACATCGCATTCTATGCCCACGTCAACATTCTAGAATATCCTCATCCTTCCATGCCCATCTTTCCAACACATCTTCTGCCCACGATTGAAGGGAACCAACACCCAACTGTCTGCATTGAGGAGAATCAACGTCGTGGACTCAGGAAGATGGTCTGTGCGTTATCGTAAACCACCCTGAAGCCGTTTTGAAGTCATTAAGACCTCTATTTTTAGAGAGGTCGACTACGCTGACCTTCTCTCTTATTGTAAACCTATATAAAGACGTCTCCTGTGAAGAAACACAACATACATATACATTTTTACAGAGCAATTGTAATACATAGACGATAGCAGTAATTTTTACATAGACATTGTATAATTTTTATCAGTTAATGGAAGTTTCAATTTCTTAGCTGTTGATGTCCTATTGTTGGTGAATAATTTGAGTTAATCCTCAATATATTATTGTTGAGAAGGCCCGCACAACAACCAGAGGTTCTATTGTATATTCTGCATTTCTTTTCTACAAATTAATAGTTTTCATTTTCAGTATTTAACTTGTTTCCTGTAGATGATGTTGTTTTATTTCATGTACATGGCAGTTCTTTATTTCCTGTAGTTATATCTTGTTGCTAGTTTAATTTGTTAAGTTTAATTTATATTCCTAGAAGTTAGTGACCGGTCATGCATAAATCATCTTAATTTGCTTTCAGTCTTGTCATTTGCAATTAGATAAAGTCAACTAGTTAATGCTTTAGTAGTTTAGATTTTTATTCATAGTTAGAATTAGTTCTGCTAGTTTTTCATGTAGTTGTAGGTTAGTTTTATTTTAAATCTCAGCCTTGTTTATTATGCCATAGAAATAGTTTTTTTTTCCTTAGATAATGTGTAATGTCCCTTCTTAGGAATTTTATTAAAATTGCAATTTTCCACTTTTTTCCTTGGTTCGACCTTTGACTAGTTTCGATCTCTAGGTCCCAAATTTGCCCCAAATGATCCCAAATCTTCTGAGAAGGTATATGAATGATATTAGAACATAAATATGTGTTTCAGGGATGCCTTTTTACCTTTAAAACACTTTTGCAAATACACTTTCAATTCTGGTCAATGTAGGTAACTTTACTAGTGATTTCCCTTTGACTAGTATTGATCTCTAGGTCTCAAATTGACTCCAAATGCCTTCAAATATTCAAGGAAGGTTTATGAATGATATTAGGAATTGAATATTATGTTCAGGGATAAAATATGGCCACCAAAAGACTTCTGCAAACTTTCTTAATATTCTGGACCAAGTATGCAATTTTACTAGTAATTTGGGGTTAAAATCCCCCTAAGGTAAGTACTGAAAATAGCTTCCCAAATGCCTCCAAACCCACTCAAATTTATGAACAGAGGTATGTAATGTGTTAAGTATGTTATTAAGGTCTCATATGCACCATTAATGGTTTATTACAACTGTTCTCACCCTCTCCCATTCAACTGCAAAAATCCCCAATTCGACCCTTGGGGGAATGGCACTATTTCTTCTCCCAATGCAATTAAACTGAGTAAAAATGCTTCAAATGCTCAATTACAGTACATGAAACTTGTATAAGACATCCATGGAAGTATATTTATCACAAATATATCATATAATCATCCATTCATTCGAAATCATCATCAATACATTGGCTCACAACAAGGTAGTGGGGAAATGACATTGTTCTTCCATTAAAAATGCTATTTATACACTTCTACTTGGTATTTCGACCTGAAACTTTTTGAAGATGAATAACAGAGTATTTAATTCATATTAAAAAAGAAATGGGGCATTATAAGCTCCCCCAAAGAGTACAATAGCTCACCAAAAATGCCCTCCCTCAAGGATCAAGAATATGCCATCAAAACTGGAAATGGTTGAAGGAGCGAGCTGCAATAGAAGAAACCATGAGCTGCCCTGTAGCTTACAACTGCAAATAAAGACTCCATTAAAGCTCCAAATGAAAGGTCTGAATGGCCTTTCCAATTGCCAACTTAGATGGGAATCTTTCACCCTCGAAATTGGCTAAGGCAAGAAACTAGTCATCCACTAGCTCTCCCTCTTCACAAATGCAATTGCAAATTCTACAAATGATCAAAATCCCTTCTCATACTTCATTTCTACATTTTATAACCAACATTAGCCTTCTAAGGGTCTCAATCCTCTCAATAGAGTCAATAGATTTCCATTTAGGAAATATTCCACATTTGCCACTTGTCTCCTAATTCCAACCTTCCATCTTCTCCCAAATTCGATTTTGAGTCTCTTTGGCTTCTCCAACTCCCAAATTCGCCTTCTTTGAGCCTATTTTTGGGGCTGACATGTCATAGTGGTCAGATGTCAGAGGTCAGGTCTGAAATTTGTCATAGTTGTCATAGATGCTTCATCATTGGTGTCATAGGGGCTAGGGAATCTAGCCCAAGTGTCCACAAACTTCCACTTTGACTCTTTATCTTCCATGGAGGTTACCAATCCTTCTCAATTCTACCTAATATGCTCAATTACATGTGTTATGACTTACCAACTCACCCAAGAGTGTTCACATTCCCATTAATTTGAATTTGCAAAAGAGAGATACCATGTATTATGAAAAATCAAGCTAGTGTGGGTCCCACATCCTCCATATGTCTCCAAAACCATTTGTCACTTAGGATTTCTCTTGAATTTCTTTATTCACTTTATTTATTAAATACTTGAATCCTTCTAATGTCTAAACATCATTTATTATTCCCCTTATTCCAAATCCCAAAGCTTCCACCCCAAACCTAGGAAACTAGCAATTTTCCTCCTTGGCAATTATTTGACCCTTAACATCAATTTTACAAACTCTAATGAATATGGCTAATGTGATTAGGCCATTGTGACCCAATTCCAAATTTGGGACATGAAAAATCCTCCCTTTCCAATATTGCTTGTCCTCAAGCAATTTCAAACATGGGTGTTGAAGAACCTGCTTTCTGTATAATTCTTTGAAGTTGCCATTGAATTTCCAAACCTTGAGTCTTTGAGTTTCCATGAAGAATTTAGAGAGGAACCACCATGCTTGCTGCTGCACTACTCTGATAAAAATCACTTTATTAAGTGGGAAATCCATCTCCCATACTTCTTGTTTCCCCCAAAAAATTGAAACCAATGAGATAAAAATTATTCTAGGGTCCCAATGCTTGTATTGCACCCCAACAATGAAGAGTGCTCTCCAACCCATACCATCATATAAGATGATTCCTGGATCCCATTTTCTTGTATGCATTCTTCCAAACATCATGAGTACAAAATATATATCATCAAAGTACATAACTACATAACGAAAATGTACATCAAGGAGGTGCTTCATCAAAGAATCATGAAAGTGCTTGTACCTCCAAGCAAGTAGACCACGATTTTCCAAGTGCATACAAGCTTCAAGTGACCGATCAAATCTGCTCCAATGACATAGGTGAGGATCCCATGTCCTATGATGTTGCTCCAAAAGGATGTGATATGCGTCAAAATATTCAACCATGTATTCTTTCATCCAAGAAGTGAATGAAGAATCTCCACTAAAATCTGAACCAAATAATGAGCAGAAAAAACAAGGAGACTTCAAATGACTCAAAGAAGTCTCACCCATACATCCATGAATGTGAGAATCATAAATATGTAACAAAGTATGTGGCTGCCAACAAAAATTTTCTCCCATCATAAATCTATTCATCCAAGTGTTGGATGAAGTTCCTCTAACATCAAATGAACCCAGTGTTGAGCAAGAAAAACCATGAGTCTTCAAGTGACTCAAATCCATATCATAGGTGCATCCATGTAGATGTGAATCATCATAAAGTGAAAAATTATGCTGCTGCAAATGTGAATAAGAATGTGCTCCAACCATGTCATCATAAAAGTTAAATCTAGGAGTTCCATACTCCTCATGTGGTACCATAAAAAATAACCCTTTCACCCATACTTCATTGAGACTAATACTGCAAAACATGGAATTGTAGGATGTAGGAGAATGAAGTAACTCACCCAAATGATAAAAAAGTGCAGAAGTTTCATCATGGGAAAGATCCATAGGGGTAGTATCATGCAACTCCTTCAAAAGTATGAACTCTTTGTCATAGTTTGGTTCCAATGTAGAGGAATCATGCTCTTCTTTAAAAATTGCATAACCTTCATCAAGAGACAATTCAAGTTCCTCTTCCACCACGTCAAGTGTTTGGATCTCTTCAAGTTCGTCTTCAAACACATCAAGAACATTCAAATTTCCACATTTCTCATGATCCACCATGTCATGAGAATCCTCCAAACAAACTACCATTTGATAATCTGAAACATAGGAGGAAAAACAAGTATCTTGCAACTTTTCAAGAAGTTGTTGATTTTGAATTGTGAGCTTATGATTATCCTTATTATTCTTCAAGTATGCATCATGTAACAATTCATTAAGCTCAAACAAATGGTTTCTATCAAAAATCAAAGACATGAAATTACTTTTGATGTGGCACATTGCTCTTTGAATCTTCTCCATGTCTTCAAGGAAGGATGTTTCCTCCAATGAAGTAGCTCTCCAACAAGAATTTGACACCAATGCTTGAGTGTCATGGAGAATGCTGAGGGAATCTTGGATCTTATTTTCATTCATCTTTAAGGACCCTTCAAGAAAATGAGGCTCTTGCAAATGAACCTCCTCATCTTCTTCAATTTTGCTTGGACCAACTTCATGAAGCTCAAGTGGTGATGGGGAAGTTGATCTTGGTTCTTCTTCAACTGCTACAAGGTCTTCATTATCATGCTTAATGAAACTTGTACTTGTAGAAACACTTTCAAAAGTGATCTCTATGTCACCAACATAGAGGTGTGAGCACCCATCAGTAGGTACTCCTTCATAGTTTAAGCATCCATCAGTAGATGCTCTTTGGTTCATGTCTAAGCTAGAAGGTGTCTCGAAATGATCTTCCATATTTTCAATAGAATCTTCTTCATGCTCTTGTGATGTCTCTTCCTTTTTCTCCTTAAAGCAAGCTGATGCATTTTTCCCCTTTTTTCCTTAGGATCAATATATTTGGAATCTCTTCTTGAATAAATCTCAAAAGCTCTCCTCAAGGAGGACATCATTTCATGCACACATATATGATACTCGCTCCAAGGGTTTTTACAAGAAGGGCATAAACCTTTCTTCACTAACTCCACATCTTCATTTTTAGGCCTATTTTCAAAAACATGTTCAGCATTGTACTCAAAATACATGGCATTTTGTGTATTTTTGCTAAAAGCAAGATATTCTTGATATTTTTGATATTGTTGGGGCAATGTTTTATATTTTGCTCTCCATCTTTGGAACTCACTCATAGAATTATCCTTGGTTGGTGTGACACATTCATATTCATCAGATTTAAATTCATAAGAATAATCTTCATTTCTCTTGAAATTGTAATAAGTGTTGCATGATGGCACCTCTTCCTCATACCATTCACATTCTGCTTCATATTGCTCATAAGCATCTACATATTCCTCATAAGAATTGTACTCATAGGATTCATCATAATAGTAAGAAATGGCTGCCAATTATTCTTGAATGTATGTACCTAATACACAGGTGCAAGGACCATGCTCTGATACCACTGTAATGTCCCTTGTTAGGAATTTTATTAAAATTGCAATTTTCCACTTTTTTCCTTGGTTCGACCTTTGACTAGTTTCGATCTCTAGGTCCCAAATTTGCCCCAAATGATCCCAAATATTCTGAGAAGGTATATGAATGATATTAGAACATAAATATGTGTTTCAGGGATGCCTTTGTACCTTTAAAACACTTCTGCAAATACTCTTTCAATTCTGGTCAATGTAGGTAACTTTACTAGTGATTTCCCTTTGACTAGTATTGGTCTCTAGGTCTCAAATTGACTCCAAATGCCTTCAAATATTCAAGGAAGGTTTATGAATGATATTAGGAATTGAATATGATGTTCAGGGATAAAATATGGACACCAAAAGACCTCTGAAAACTCTCTTAAGATTCTGGACCAAGTATGCAATTTTACTAGTAATTTGGGGTTCAAATCCCCCTAAGGTAAGTACTGAAAATGGCTTCCCAAATGCCTCCAAACCCACTCAAATTTATGAACAGAGGTATGTAATGTGTTAAGTATGTTATTAAGGTCTCATATGCACCATTAATGGTTTATTACAACTGTTCTAACCCTCTCCCATTCAAATGCAAAAATCCCCAATTCGACCCTTGGGGGAATGGCACTATTTCTTCTCCCAATGCAATTAAACTTAGTAAAAATGATTCAAATGCTCAAGTACAGTACATTAAACTTGTATAAGACATCCATGGAAGTATATTTATCACAAATATATCATAGAATCATCCATTCATTCGAAATCATCATCAATACATTGGCTCACAATAAGGTAGTGTGGAAATGGCATTGTTCTTCCATTAAAAATGAGATTTATACACTTCTACTTGGTATTTGGACCTGAAAATTTTTGGAGATGAAGAACAGAGTATTTAATTCATATTACAAAATAAATGGGTCATTAGAAGCTCCCCCAAAGAGTACAATAGCTCACCAAAAACACCCTCCCTCAAGGATCAAGAATATGCCATCAAAACTGGAAATGGTTGAAGGAGCGAGCTGCAATAGAAGAAACCATGAGCTTCCATGTAGCTTAAACCTGCAAATAAAGACTCCATTAAAGCTCCAAATGAAAGTTCTGAATGGCCTTTCCAATTTCCAACTTGGATGGGAATCTTTCACCCTCGAAATTGGCTAAGGGAAGAAACTAGTCATCCACTAGCTCTCCCTCTTCACAAATGCAATTGCAAATTCTACAAATGATCAAAAGCCCTTCTCATACTTCATTTCTACATTTTATAACCAACATTAGCCTTCTAAGGGTCGAAATCCTCTCAATAGATTCAATAGATTTCCATTTAGGAAATATTCCACATTTGCCACTTGTCTCCTAGTTCCAACCTTCCATCTTCTCCCAAATTCGATTTTGAGTCTCTTTGGCTTCTCCAACTCCCAAATTCACCTTCTTTGAGCCTATTTTTTAGGCTGACATGTCATAGTGGTCAGATGTCAGAGGTCAGGTCTGCAATTTTTCATAGTTGTCATAGATGCTCCATCATTGGTGTCATAGGGGCTAGGGAATCTAGCCCAAGTGTCCACAAACTTCCACTTTGACTCTTTATCTTCCATGGAGGTTACCAATCCTTCCCAATTCGACATAAGATGCTCAATGACATGTGTTATGACTTACCAACTCACCCAAGAGTGTTCACATTCTCATTAATTCGAATTTGCAAAAGAGAGATACCATGTATTATGAAAAATCAAGCTAGTGTGGGACCCACATCCTCCATATGTCTCCAAAACCATTTGTCACTTAGGATTTCTCTTGAATTTCTTTATTCAATTTATTTATTAAATACTTGAATCCTTCTAATGTCTAAACATCATTTATTATCCCCCTTATTCCAAATCCCAAAGCTTCCACCCCAAACCTAGGAAACTAGCAATTTTCCTCCTTGGCAATTATTTGACCCTTAACATCAATTTTACAAACTCTAATGAATATGGCTAATGTGATTAGGCCATTGTGACCCAATTCCAAATTTGGGACATGACATAATGATTAGTATAGGCTGCTTCTTTCCATTCCAACTTTAAACAATCTATTCACTGCTTTTCTTGCACTGTAGGTTCATATGCATGAACCAGCTAGCATTAAGATCATTCAGTATGCTTCTTTCCTTAGTTTAAAATTTTTTCTTCCATCCAAACTACCATTCGGACTGTCTTTCCGACTGCCATCCGAATAGTCATACGGACTTTGATATTTTCTGCATTTTTTTATGCTTGTTTAGAATCCAATTTCTTAGGTATTTAAACTGTAATATTTCTTGCTTTTAATTAGCATTCTTAACTATAATCACGATCTTGTTCTACACTACATAGAGTTTTTATTTAGTTCCATATTCATCTTTAGTTCATGTTCAATTTCCTTAACTATTGCTTTAGTTACTTTACAGATTACGTTTCTTTTATATATGATTCATTAATACCTTACTGTTCTAGAATTCATTAGTTCCATTCTTAGTTTAGTTATTTCATGTTTCTTAGGATTGATTTCAGATTGAACTTAGTAATTTCATTCTCCAAGGTACATTAGTTTTAAAAGTTTCTTCAATCGAGCAGAGGATTAGTTTTCCCATTTACATAATTAATGAAGATGTTCATAGAATATGATTTTGGTTCAGAAATAAAATATCTTTATCAAGTTTTCTACTTGCTTCTCAACCAAATTCAGTTTTAAGTAAATATCTTTATTAAGTTTTGTACTTGATTCTAGATTTCATTTGTTCCAAGTCATTCGCTTATGGATAGAGAATAGATCATAATGTTTAAAGTTAGTTTTAATTGGACACTCTTTAGTTTGCATTTGTTTGTCGAAGTTAAACTAGATTTACTTCCATTTTGTTTCCTTGTTACATTTGAAAGTCATTTTGATACATTCTCTCATGTTCCTATTACCTTTGATACATTTCCTCATAATCCCCAAGGAGAATGGAATTAGGTAGTTTAGTTTAGTTTTTGAGTAATTGTTGAATGCTTGAATAGTTTAACTCTTGAATTTATTAATAGTTTGTAGTTTTTCTTTAAGATCATATAGTTTCTTGTTTTCCTAGTTAATTGTTAATTGAGTCATTTCATAGATAGGTTTCTGAACTCACTTGTAATTGTTACTTTCTAATTTCTAGATTAGATTTGAGTCCTTAATCAGTAATTTCCAATTTCATCAAAGTAATTTTGCTCTTGATTAAGTCTTTCCTCCTAGAATAATATTGTTGTTTTTATCTTTCCAGTTATTGTCTATGGAGTAGAGAAGTATAGATTGATACTATTCTGACTTGTTGGTTTAGTTAGGTTTAATCAGTTCAGTAGTTGTATTCTAGAAGTTTGACTCGGTTTTTCATTTTGAAATATCTTTCGATCTTTTCTTTATTAACAATTTGTAAGGTCTACGAAGCCAAAACCTTAGGTCCCATTCTACCTCATCATATACTGTGCCACAACTCAAAGATTACCAGCCCTGGTAGATAATTAAATATTTTGGTGATTCCTTAAGACAGTAAATACACCTCAACAATCATCCCCCTTTCTGAGCCCGCCAGATTATACTAAGGACTTCCTTCTATATCTAGCAGCATCTATTTCAACGATTGGTATAGTAATTGTTCAGGAAAATGACAAGATCCAAGAGAATGTCATTTATTATCTTTAGTGCACATTGGTAACTCCTGAGCTCAAGTATTCCCACGTCAATAAATTGGCATTAGCTACCATCCATGCTATTCAGAGACTGCACCATTACATCTTATTGTGAACAACCACAATTATTGCAGAAGTCAATCCCTTTCTATATGTATTAACTCAATGTATCATCGACGGGAAGTTAAATAAATGGATTGTCATTTTGTAGGAGTTTGACCTAATTTTCCAATCCGCTAAGTCTAAGAAGTCTCTGGTGTTCGCCGAGCTTATTTATGAGTTCCCTAGTGATGTAACCAGCAATGAGGAAAATTTGTCTTTTCCAGATGAACACATTTTTCTCATTGTGACTTTTGACCCGTGGTATGGGCATATCTTAATATATCTCCAGACTTTGATGTGTCCCCCTACTTTCTCCACAGACGGACGATGGAAATTAAAACATCATGCATGGAATTACTTCGTCATTCCTGACACTTTATACAGACGTGGGGTAGATTCCATTTTACGTCGTTGTTTAACCTTGGAGGAAGATGAAATAATATTGAATGATGCCCACAGTGGATCCTGTGGAGGTCATCTTTCTGGGTTGGAAACAACCCAGAAAATACAATGTGCTATCTATTTTTGGCCCACGATCTTCAAAGACTGTGTGGAAGCCGTAAAACACTACCAACCTTGTCAGTTTTTCACCAAGAAAATGTGAGCACACCCGGATCCTCTCCATCCTATTATCACAACAGGCCCCTTCACCAAGTGGGGGCTTGAATTTATGACGTGTAATCCAGCTTCGGCAGGAGGACACCATCACATAATCATTGCCGTCGACTACTTTATGAAGTGGGCTGAGGCAATGCCTACTGTGAGAGCAGACGGAGAAATGACTGCTTATTTCATTTTTAACCAGATCATTGCTATATTTGGTATTACCAAAGAGATTCTCACGGACCATGGTCGACATTTTCAAAACAATATGATGACCAAGTTGGATACCAAGATAGGTTTTTCACAGGAACACTCATCTTCGTTTTATCCGCAGGCGAATGGTAAGGTCGAAGCAGTCAACAAGACTTTGAAAGCCATCCTTCAAAGGACTGTTAATGCCAGTAGATCTAACTGGCACATCATATTGTATCCCGCTCTTTGGGCTTACCAATCTAATGTTAAGACTGCTATCGAGTTATGACCTTTCCAACTCGTTCACGGGGTGGAGGAAGTCAATTTGGTTGAATGCAAAATCCCCACTTTGAATTTGGCTATCCAACTGATTCCTGAAACTTAAGCTTTGGAGGAGCGTTTATTGCATTTAAAAAACTTAGATGAAAATCACCGTGATGTGCTTACAACAAATGAAGCTCACAGAGGCTGAGTCAAGCATCAGTACAAAAAATCTATAAAACCAAGGGTGTTCTTTGAAGGAGACCTCATTCTTCTCTATGACCACGATAAAGATCCCCTGGGGGAAGGTAAATTCAAATCTATGTGGATTGGACCGTATATTGTCTCTAAAGTTCTAAATAAAGGATCTTATGATCTAATCGATTACGAGGGTTGTAAGTTTCCTAAGCCCAAAAATGGGCTCTACCTGAAAAAGTATTATGGTTAGGTTAGGCTTCATGCTTTTTCTTGTATTATAACTGTACATGTTGGTAGAGTTAGTATTTTCTTTTGATTTTATTTTGCATCTTATGTGTCTTCTGGATTGTGGTTTCAGATGACAACTGAGTGCTTTATAGGATTCACTGATGGCGCTAGTCTCCACACTCGTCAGTTTGTTTCAACAGCTTGGGTTATTTACTCACCGTCTAGCCAACTTGTGTCTTCGGGAAATGCTTGCTTGGGCCCTACAACGAACAATATAGTTGAGTACATTGTCGTCATCAAGTTACTTCGAGATGCTATTCATCATGACATTTCACGTTTGGAGGTAAGACTCAACTCGCAGTTAGTAGTACTTCAGTTGATGGGTGAGTACAGGGTTAGGGATCTTGCTTTGCTTTGTCCATTTTTGCATGTTAGGTTACTTGAAAGACACTTTGATTTTATTACATTTCACATATTTCAAGGAATTTAAATTCATTAGCTGAATCATATGCAAACTATATACTAGATTGGAATGTGTACCATACACTATCACATTAAACAATCACACACATAAAGACAAACACATGTATATATATAAACCATAACTGTATATATCAGGATAAAAAATATGATTACGAGTCATAAGATGTCGTAGTGTCATAATATACAAAAATGGTATCAAAGGCCTCAAAAATATAATATGTATCTCTCCCTATGGAGAGGGAGGGGCCTCTTCTAACTCTACCACGGCCTCTCTGTAGCATATGACTAGCCTAGCTACTTTTCTAAGTAGTCAGATCCATGTTTGGGGCATGCCTACTAGATGCTTCTGCATTTCGAGTGACATCGGCTCGATCTTGTACATCGGGATATCATGAGTCAAACAACTCATATTCCCCTCAAGGTTTACTATCATGGAATCTCCTGCAACTGGATCGGTCGGTATAACAAATATCCGAGGGTGTCTGGCAGGTCTCACTGGTCCCACATTTGCATAAATCACATTACCAACATTCATACTCATCATAAAAATTATATATACATAAAGCATAAAAATTAAATAAATTTCAAAAGCATAAGCAAATTTTACCTATCTCTCTCCAGGTCGATCCTGGAGGAAGCATGAGCTATGGATCTCCTTGGAAATCTAGTCCTGCATATGGGAACTTCTCGAGCGTCGGTACTTGGTGGCTTGACCATCCAAGATAATCTTCGTCAGCATAAGAAAGGGTAGCCTCGCCACCACCTTAGCACAAGAAGATATATCCTCACCGAGTCATCAATGGATCATGAGGGTTCAGCACTGGTAGAGCCATCCTCGGGCTTAGAGCGGGGACTCTCGAAGATGAAGAAAGTGGACAAAATGCTTCCATAGCCAAATTTTTTCTTCTTCCCGATTTTTCATTCAATCAATTGGTGTTTAATATTCACTAAGAGACCCGAACACCAGTCAAATACTACACCACGCAAGCACTCAACCCCTATCTACATATAGTTTCGAGAGGACAAATGTTGCGCAGCACTCCCTCCAATCCTGTTAAGTGTGCTCAATATCACCTTCAGTGGGAAGCTCGCAATAGACCCAATAAGAACTTGGATATCACTCTTCTCAGTGCCAAATAAGCATTAGGCGTTGATGTAATCTTGGATCGAAAGTGCACCTACCCCTCGGATTGTTCTCTTGAGGTTAACTCCCTCACCTCTTCGGGATAATCCAGTGATGAAATATATATCATCTATCATGATATCAAGCATCTCCCCTTGGAGATCAAACATCCTTTGATCGGCATCCCAGTAGTTGACGATCATTTGGAGCAAATGCATTTGTGCATGCATACTTGTTGTTCGAAAAAATTTAAGAAGACTGCATCTTCGGAGTGCATTTAGGGTGAGTGGATCCCCCATGGAATCCCTATCCATGGATTCATTCTCTCTCTCCCTCCATGTGAGGACCATCCTGCATCATTCACCCATTTCATCCATTATTATTATTATTTTTTTTCATTTTAATTTGCAGGACTTGCGACTTCACCTCTACAATAGAGGAAGGTACCCATGGGTCTTCCTATGCTAAACCCATGCACTTTTCACGTAATCGTGAGTTTAACATAGCCAGACTCATGGGTACAAAGCCCTAGATTTTAAACCTTATAAAAAGTCAAAAAAACCACTACAAATTAAAAATAATGGATTGAAGTGATAGATAAGAGAGATTACTTACTTGCAAATTACGGAAGTTGATTTGGTGACCCGGTTTGAGTGCTACAAGTGGTTGAAGTAACGGGTTTTGTTTGATCTTTTTATCCAACAAAATGACTTGGTGAGTTATGTGGACATTTTTGGCACTATTTATAAAAATTAATTTAAATTTTTACCCACTTTTACCAATATTAATATAGTTCCAAAATTATTTTTTAACTTTATTTAATACTAATGACTTTTTCAAAGTTGTTTTGATTAGATGAAGTTCTAAAAGGCATTTCTCACTATTTTTGCAATGATGATCATATAAAGGTTTGATTTCCTTTATGGCATGACAATTTAGTTCAATACTTCATGTTGCTTTATGTCATATCGAAATCTCTTTTGACCATTTTTATATGTCATTTTCTACTAATCCAGTGGTCTTCATGCTATTTACACCCCTTTCGTCATTTGACATATCAAGGGATTTATACATTATATCTCATTTTGACCTAATATTAAAGTTCCCTGGTATTTTTAGAGTCTTTTTAAGCCCTCTTTAGACTCTTTAAAAACAAACAATATCGTCGAGTATACTTGTTCACTTCAGACTCGCTAAAGGAATTGAAGGGACATCCACTTAGGTATAGGTTTACCCCTTTCCCGGACCTTTGTGGATTAATTACAAAAAAGGTATACTCTAGTCATACGTGGCTAGAAGAGTTCTTCTCTCATTGTTTTACACTTTTTCGGGTGAGGGGACTAACTCTACGAAAAAGGATCTTTATGAGTCTTCTTTAGGGTTTTCAGACTCTCGAAACATGAAAACACCAATGAGCATTCACCAACACGGGCTCGATGTGAAATCCATGAGTAGGTATATGGAGTTTTGGTTTATGTTTTTCAGACTCCTTAAATATGAAAACATCAGTGATCACATACCAACTCAGGCTCGATATTAAAATCCGTGAGTGGGTGTATGGAGTTATTGTTTAAGTTTTCTAGACTCTTTAAAATTGAAAACACCGGTGATCATGAACAAATCCAGGCTCAATATTAAAATCCATGGATTATTATTATCGAGTATTAGTCTATCTCTTCTTCAAACTCGTTAAAACATGAAGAAGTTCTTGATTTTCCCTACCATGGACTCGTGAAACTACACATGGCTAGACTTATACCAAGCACTCTTCTATCCTCTCTTCGAGCTTGTTTTCAAAAACAAAGAAGGACTATTGAGTTTTCTTTCTTGGACTCATTAAAACTAACAAGAAGGATATTATCAAGCTTTCTTTTCCACCTTTTCATGCTCGCTAAAATAAAGAAAAGACATTCTTTAAAAAAGAGAAAAGGGAAGGGAAGAATGTCAACTATCTTTCAATATAAAGGAAGCAAGTCATTTATGTCCTTGAACACAACACCTTTTTGAGTCTTTTTAAAACAAGTTGGGTTTTAGTTTTGGCCTTAGGATGAACCTTATCTCATTTTTCTTTTACTCCTCTGATTGGTTACTCTACCAATCATATGGAGAATATGTTAATGTCTCCTACATTACAGATTTATATCATGGACCCTTTTTCTTCAAAGCTGCCTAAGTCACTCTTGTGTCGTGCTCATTGTTCAAGGAAACCACTTGTGTTGGCCATTCTACAATTTCCTTGACCTCATGTGTCGGTCATTCCTTGGTGTCAATATGTTTCATCATGTGCTCATTCCTACTCCAGATCAGATCAACCTGTTGATTATATCTCGTGTTGGACGATGTAGGATGCCTTAAGGCCTCAAGGCCTCCCTTCCAACGGAATTCTTCCTATCGACTTCATCTCATCTTGCTCTGAGAATGAAGTTTGGATTTTTTCGGTAGTACCTTGGGGATTGCAGTCACCAATGGAAATTTCCTTCGCCATTGAGTAGTGGGAATACATCAATGTATCCTACTCGATGGATTCTTCAAGTGTTTGAATTCAAGACCCTTTATTTTCACTTGTTAGAATGCACGAGGTACCTTGGGCCCCATTTTCATTATTGATGGGTGCCCTCACGTTTTTTAACGATCTACATAATTTCCCGATAATCAAACGGTATCCTCCATGTTCGACCTCAGCTCATTTGTTCGCATGGTTAGGATTCGTACCTTGACGGTTTGGATTAATACCTTGGCCCTATAATAACATCATCACATTTTGTTATTTCCCAAGTTGGGAACGACTGAGCCACACCCTTTTTTGGCTCTTGATGAGACATAGATCCATTTTTTTACTATGGCTATGATCTCCTGTTTGACATGGATCCACGCTTGTAATTTAGTGGGCATGCTATATACATCTTTTCAGTTATGCATTGGAGATCATGTTCTACCATTATGAACATATCCTGATGTCAAGATTGTAAACTGCTCGCTGGCTTTGTTTCTGTTGCAGGTACTGTTTATGACTTCATCCTACGACCTATTTTCTCCTCCTCTGTTTGGATTGTAATGTATTTCAGCCATTTCTTCCCTATGACCTCACACATTAGGGGGCATCTGTTATCGGTCAAATTAGCACTTCTCCATCCGTTACCACATTGCCTTGTTGGTCACACAAAAGGACACTATGGATGGAAGAGCTTACCTTGACCCTAGATGACCTAGAGATGAACCTTGCAATGCTTTCCTCAAAAGAATATTTCTATGCATATTTGTATACATAACCGCAACCCTCATACTTTCCAACCAGCGGGTTAGCCGCTGGTATCTCTATTGACAACCCAGGGGTGTCAATTAAAATCTGCACTCTCTAGATGCAAGCGAGGACACTCGTGAGTCACTCGCTAGTTGTCCTATATCACACGCACGACTATCTTAAGAAAACTTTAAAAAATAATTAAAAACACGAATTGGGATTAGTTGAGGCAGGTACCCAAACTACCCCAACTTATCAACTCAACCACCTTTCGAACCTGCCTTCCTTGCCTTGCTATAAATACAAGGGGAAGGGCTTGAGAAAGATACCTTATGATCATTGGAGAAACATATGCTACATAAATTCATAGCTAAGAGAGAGGAGCAGGAGCACAGGTTCTGGTTACGTCGGTGCCGGTGCAGGTTAGCTATAACATTATTGTACTTTCTTCATTTGTCAATAAAGATTGAGACATTCTTCCCTTTCCAATAGATTTGATTATGTCTATTAAAATTTGATTACAAATTGATGTTATGTTGTCTTATTAATATCAATATGTTATTTGTGGTCAAATTGGTTTGAGGAAGCTCTTGTGTTTGTTTTGAAGGTTGTTGCATAGGATAACAAAGGGAGAAAAGCTTGGACCGACCTTCATAAATAAGGTATACATTCTCCTAACCCTAATCCTATTTTCTTAATAAAAATGTTTGCAAATCCTTATATGTCTATCTGAAAACCCCAGTACGTTGGTAGTCTTCCCCTACTACAAGGACAATTTCCCCAACAACAACTATCATCACAAATTTAGACCTAAATTCCACAATTAGAGAAGCCAAAGGTCGATTCATGCAAGATGAAGACCCTTTCCACTTGTGGGATTCAAACCTTTCCAAAACTATTTGCCCCATAACTATATCCTTCCCCGAGTTCGTAGCATGGTCTTCAACCTACTATTCCCCAAGAAAAAGAGCTATCATATCCTCTAATTTTTCCAAAACCATTTGTTTCATCAATGTTGGTACCCTACATAAAATGTTGTACATCCCAGACTTTTTATCCCTTCGGGCCTTTAATGAAAAAATCCTTGCTAGTTAATATCAAGCGCTGCAACCCTTTGATAGACTACAATTCTTGTCCCAACACCTTGAGAAGGGAATGACTATCCTTACAACTCCACCCCCATATAATACATCAGTTTTCTCTGAAAGTAACAAGAAATATATCTCTATAATATGCACCATAATAGGTCTCGAGAATGACAGCATAGTGGGTGATGTAATATTAGGTACCATGCTTAGATTAACTGTGATCCTAGGACCAGTCCTCCAAAGTTTGATTTATCCAACTTCCTAGAAAAATCCATTAATGAGAAATTAGAAGAGCTTCCAGCTATAGAGTAGTTTAGATACACTTTCTTTCTCTTTTACATGTTCATGTACCGGAACTTTGAGCAATACAAGCATCTATATTTAAGGATATCAGATAAGCATGGTACTAAAAAAACTGTGTATGAGTGGAATGATTTAATCATGAGAAGAACATACAACTAAAATTATACATAATTCACAAACAAGGTGATGACCCTTAGACATGGCCTGATTTTTGATGCCACACCTCCTATGATGTTCCCTAAGAACAAAAAAGCATATATAATTCTCTCGAGACATGATGATTGGAGACTGGTTTCTATATGAAAAATACATAGTGATAAGGGTATATGCCTTGAAAAGGATCCATATAAGATCCTATTGTTTCTTACTCCCAGAATTTTTGCAATGGAATATGTCAGGTAGAGGTTCATGTAGATGAAAAGCATTTTATGCATTTAAGGAAGCACGAGACCTTTCTCTTGCCCAAAGAAGTAGTACCCTTCCATATAAGAGGGTTAAATGCATTGCAATACATGGAGGGTTTCTTGAGCCATTTGAATCTTTATAAATCATAGAAAGGGACCTATGACCCTCATCAGGCTATATCTAATCAAGTATTAGCCAATAAAAATTATGCCTATGTATGTGCACCCAAACCAAAATGGGAGAAGATTGCTAACAAAGAAAGATGGGAGGAGGTCATGTAGGTTTAGAAGAGTTTGGAGGAGTAGGATACTATAGAACAGTTAGTAGGACATAAAAGAAGAGAAAAGGATCTCCAAATAGATATGGAGGTGGATGATCTTGAGAAAGGTCCCTAGTCAAATAAATATAGAACATAAGTTGAAGGGACAAACCAAGCAGTAGTAGAGGGGGATGAAACTAAAGAGTTCCCAATAAATATGGAAGATTTGATAGCACATCCATCAATTATCCTAAGAGGACCACTAATTAGATATATGCATTACCCATCTCCTAATTTTATAATACCCCAAAGTTTACAAGCATCCCCTTTAGCAAGCCCTATACCAATAAAAACAGATTTGCAATCAATGTACAGAGGAATCAAGGAGAGGGGAAGGAAGTTAATAAATGATACCAGGCAATATGTACTAGGGATAGAGAAAAGAATCCTTACAGTGGTATAACATCATGAAGACACTTTCAAATTTTCCATCATAGAGCTTAAAGTGCAAAAGCCTTCAAATATTAGTGAGTGGCAAGCAGATGAACATACGGTTGATTTTAAGCAATTTGGAAAACTTGACAAGCTATACTTTTACAAAAATTTCAGTGACATGATTTCCAAAAGTGGTGAAATCGGCTAAAGAAGAAAGAAATTTAAGGATAGACTTGGAAAAGTTCGCGCAACTCTAGAAGGTTGAAAAGTAGACTACTAAGCAAAATAGGTTATAATTAATGAGATTGAGGACAAAAACATATCCATAGGTGATAATCCAGCTAATGGAAACCAAGTTAAATCATTAATAAAGAAAAAAAAAGGATAATGAAATGTGCCAGCTAGCAATGTAGTTAAAGATGCCTACTATAGAGCTAGTTCAAACTTCTGAACAAAGGGAAGTTCAAGCAGAAAATGAGCAAATTTACGCAAGCATGGTGAAGTATAAAAATCTAACGGAGGAGAGGGAAACACATAAATGAGATAGAGATGCAAATAGCATCCATGAAGATGCAAAAGATATCTTTGATCCCTGATCTAAACGTCCAAGCCTCATCTCCAAATGTACCAGATGAAAGGAATCCTTTTGCAGAGGTAGAATCAGTTGAACAAGATTCTAAGGAACATGCTATAGATAAAGAGGGATTGATTTAATGGATGAGGATACAACAGTTCAGAAGCCGGTTCAACAACAAACTCAAGAACCAAATGATAGAGATAGCATTTTTAAAGAAATGGATATTGAATTGAACCAAAAGGATGAACGAGTTGTAGAACTGGAAGGTCAAGTCAGTAAGAAGGAAGATGATATCACATAATTAGAGATTGATATAAATGAACTCAAGAGTCAAATTACCAAGTTACAATTGGATGTTCAAGGAGAATAACTTATAAGAAGGTCAAGTCAAACACTTTGGGATAAAATAGCCCATTTGTTTCTAAGAAAATGGAACTATTGTGAGGTTATATAAGATGAACTAGAAATGGCCACATTAGCTTTGGAAGAGTCTATATCAGTTGCAAAACAATTGTGAGAAATGCCAAAGTAGGTGTTGGGTCCATTTTTTAGGTATTTTAATAACCCTTTTTCCACAGTCCAGCTCAAGCAATGGTAACGAAACACACTCAATTGTGGAGAAGTGTTTTACTTTAATGATTTAATGAAATTGTTTTTATGATTAATCTTGTATGTTATAATGCGTATCAATTAAACTAATTATATGGAAACCAAGCATGATTGAGCAGGTTCAGGTTTATTAAAGGAAGGAGGTGTAGAAGACTAAGGGATCACCACAAGCTCGACACCCTATTTCCTGATTTATAGGGGACGCACTCCCACTTTCAAGATGAATCATCACTTTGACAATCAGTTAGGATTAGATTTAAATCATATAAATATGGACCTCTCGGGTAGCGAGAGGCCCCTACTGTTATTTTTGTGAAAGACATTATTGTTAACGTTTTCTGCACTATTTAGATACTGAAGTATAGACTTCTATTTTGACATGGATTTTACATATTAATCAAAGATTGATGATTAATTCCAGCAAGCGTTTCTGAGTTTTTATTCTCTCCTGAGTACGGGTTGGGGAGGGCCCCTCCAACATGTAGGTCAGGAGATTCCTATTTGCAGGTATTTTTCCAAGTGTGCGTTTTACATTGATGAACAGTTCTATGATATATGGTAGCGTTGAATGAGTCATTGTTTTCTATAGTAGTTTAGAATGCATTCCATAGTACAGTAAAACGATTTCAGTAGGCCTGTAGGTTCTTTCTTGCAACACATATTTTTATCCACGATTACATGTGTAATAGCTTAGCTTTCAATGTCATGGTTATATCTGGAGTTCACTGCAGTTTCTCATCGTGATTAGTTCTTTTAACTTCTTAGTAGAAGATGGGTAAGCATTAGAATGATCGTATTTCAATTCTAGATTGGTAGAATAAGATAGATCAAGACTTAAATTGTGTGCGTAGACAGTAGTTACAGACTTCATTTCCCCAATAGTAAAATAGCTTTGTTATGGTATTTTCATTCTCAACATTTAGTTATTTCAGTAGTTTAATTATTTCAAATAGATTTACTGTCCTTATGTCTTTATTTCTTAGAATGGATCAGCATCTAATTACTTCAGCATTTTAATTACTTATAATAGATTCCCTGCTTTACTTCTCAGAACATATTTACTACTTTCAGCACTTTAATTCTTTTAATTAGATTCATTGCTTTCCAGTATTCAATTTCGTAGCATAATCAGTTTTCACTTCAGCACTTTAATTCTTTTAATCAGATTCATTTCTTTCCAGTATTCAATTTTGTAGCATAATCAATTTTCGCATTAATTAGACAACCTTCACATTTAGCAGACAATCTATAGAACATCGATATCGCCCTTTAATTGTGACAAGAGATTATCCTATAAAGAGCACAAACATTGCATGCATCTCTCAAGTTTGTACGTTCCCCGGGTTGACATTTAAAGTAGGATCTTGGTATAAGCTGCCCTCATTAGGAATCCATATTAGGAGCTCACCACTTTTTCGTGTCGTTGCCGGGGAGGTGCTAAATATTTTAGGAGACATCACCTAAAAACCACAAAAAGGAAACAAAAATTACATAAAACAAAAACATAAATATCTTCTACCAATGAATGCCTCGTCGGCAAAGGGATAGGTTTGGCCTCTTTTTGTGCAAGCATTCCATGAGCAACAACAGTAATTACAGTTCTGACCATTTTTAGTTTGAATTTCTACACTCTAAAAATGAGACTGACTCCACATACAATCCAAACAGAAGCAACTTCACTACCAGTTCCAGATCAAACACCTCAATGGAAAATCAAGAGGAAGAACCTAGGGAGCTTTTCATTTTTCCCATTAGCATACCTCTCGGAGATGCCAGAATGAAGAACATAAATCCTAATAATCTGCCAAACTTTCATGGGTTGACTTCAGAGGATCCTGACACATTCATGTTTGAATTTGAGGTAGTTTGCAGATCATTTGATTACACTACGGATGCACAAAAGCTTAGGCTTTTTCCTTCCACACTAAAAGACCTATCACTTCGGTGGTTCATGAGCCTTGAAGGAAATAGTATCTTTAGTTGGGATCAAATGAAACAATCATTCTTAGAAAATTATAGGGACTACTGCAAGGCCAAAGATACTACGGATGAAATCTTTAGGATGCAACAAGGAGATAGAGAGTCATTAGAAGATTATGCCCAAAGATTTCAACTCAGCTACAAACGAGCCAGCCATTGCACATTGGATCCTGAATCACTAAATCTTGTCCTTCTCAGGGGTGTAAAAGAGGGGAATTTTGAAGTCTTAAATCTCCTTGGAGATGGAGACATATTCCAAAAATCTTTTGACTAGATCCTGCAAATCTTCAAAAACTACTCAAGATCTAGGAAAACTAAGAATGGGACGAGGGATACACATACAACCACCAGTGGATCATCATCCTCACTTAAAAAATATGATTTAGGAAACCTGCTAGATGACATGCAAACTGACATACTGCAATCCCTAGCCATGCAACTTGATGCTCTTCAAATAAAAAAGAAACAGGATGAAATTAACCAAGCCTTGGCAGTATTTTGTCCTCGTTGTAGGAAGAAGCATGAGAAGGGGCAGTGCACCTTAAACACAATAGAAGTATGTGGTATCTGCATCGATGACCATTCCAATGATAAATGTCCCCTCTTACCCTCATGTAAGGCATCCATTCAAGACCCAGCAGCTGAAGGAACTGTAGAATAGCTCTGTTTTATAAATCAGAGGAGGAATAATTTTGCTAGGCCATATCAGCAAAGCAATCAAACTTACGATAATCAAGGATGGCCAAATTGGAACTCTGCACCGACTCCATGGCAAGCACATCCAAATCAAAACCAATGGAAACAAAACCAGCAAGCATATCAACCATCCTATCAACAGCCATATTATCCACCATCTTATCCTCAATACCCCCCACCGTTTCCATCCACCACAAACTATGCAAACCAGTACTCACATCCATCAAATTGGAGGGCGCCATTACAACAGCCACTCATTATGCCACCTCCACCTATTCCAGCCCAACCAATTCCAAATCCTAATAATAATAGGACCCCACAACAGCAGTAGGCTTACAACACTGATATCACACAATTCCCAACTTATGTTGTAGACACCATAGACATAAATGAAATAAACCTACAATCTGGAAAAACGTTGCAGAATACACCCCCACACAACATCCAACAACCTATACCTGAAGCTTAGTACCACACATCAGAACCCTATGTTCAGCATCCTGATGAACCAGAACCTCCCGAGGAAGAAATTATACCACTAACACGAAATAGAAACCCTCCATTTCCAGAAAAACTTGTCCGGAATACAAAAGAAGAGGAAGAGAATATAATCTTAAATGAATTCAAACACTTAAACTTCCAAATCCCAATCTTACAAGCCATAAGGGATGTGCCCATCTGCAACAAATTCATTAGAGATAATTGCCTAAAGAAGCCAGGAAGAAGGAAGCGTGACCCACCAACTATTAATGTAGTGGGACAATTGGCCGATTTGATGCTAGGTGTCATAATAAATCCTAAATATCTTGATCCTGGTAGTCTTGTAGTAAGTGTCACCATAAATAACAGGAAAATAAATAAAAGCTTAATCGATCTAGGAGCTGCGATCAATGTGATGACTAAAGAAACCATTTTATACCTAGGACTCCAATCAATGGTAAGACCAACTACAATAGTACTCCAACTAGCAGACACGTCCACTGTGAAGCCCGAAGGAATGCTAGAAGACATCAGGATAAATATCGAGTCTTGGGAATACCCAACTGATTTTATAATAATCGAAATAAAAACAAAACTTAGTGGCTATCCAATTATCCTGGGTAGACCCTGGTTAGCAACTGCGGATGCTTACATAGGTTGCCAATCAAGAAATATGACAATCACCAATGGACATACCAGGAAGAAGATAACAATCTACCCACCAGCAATCAAATCCTCAGAGTTAGAATATCAAAATTGGACTGATGATTGCCAGAACACACCAAATCAAAACCTCCGACCTATCCTAACAATTGATGCTGCAATATCTTTAAAGGAAATAGATGAAGATGGCCATATAGATAGATTTATACAAAATATATCTCCTAACAATCATGTTATTCAAGAATTTTTTTCTACAGAAACAGGTGAAAGTTCAAAACAGAACATGGATGACTTATGGACATAAGTGCTGCTAGAACAGATTGAGAAGGTAAAAGTCGTGGAAATTAACCCTGTTAAGACAGTCAACATAAATTCCATTTTAAAACCAGAGCAAGAAGAGAAATTGATGAAGATACTAACACAACAAAGTAAAGCATTTGCCTGGACATATACAGATATGAAAGGAATACATCCTGATATCTACAAACACTACATTTACATCAAAGAAGGTTCTACTCCCATCAGGCAACCACAAAGAAGGCTGAACCCTACACTAAAAGACATAGTCAAAATGGAATTACAAAATTTATTAGACGCAGGGTTCATCTATCCAATATATGATAGTGATTGGGTCTCACCACTAGTCATAGTGCCCAAAAAAGGAGGCAAATGGAGAATTTGTGTGGACTACAGGGAGCTGAATAAAGCAACAAAGAAGGATCATTTTCCACTTCCATTTATAGACCAGGTGCTGGATACATTATTTGGAAACAAGTACTTTTCATTCCTAAATGGTTTCAGTGGTTACAACCAAATTTTAATACACCCAGCTGATGAAGATAAGATGACCTTCACATGCCCATGGGGAACTTACGCCTATAGGGTCTTACCCTTTGGTCTATGTAACGCCCCAACAACATTTCAAAGGGCCATACTGAGTATTTTCTCCGATTTTCTGAATAACAAAATGGAAGTATTCATGGATGATTTCACACCTTATGGACAGATCTTTGACCAGGCATTGGAAAACCTTGAATTAATATTGAAAAAATGTATTGAGATGAGCTTGTGCCTAAGCATTGACAAATGCAGGATGTTAATGGAAGAAGCAATTGTTCTAGGAGATCATATATCACAGAGAGGTATAAAGGTGGATCAAGCCAAAGTATCAGTAATCAAGACACTGCCCCCACCTGTCAAACAAAGAGATGTGAGAAGCTTCCTTGGATAGACAGAGTACTATAGGAGGTTTATTGAGAATTATAGCAGAATTGCTGCCCCCATGTTTGCACTTCTCACAAAAGACAATGAGTTCATATGGACAAGCAACTACATGTTAGCCTTTGAAAGTCTTAAATAGAAAACCATCACAGCACCAATACTTCAATGACCAAATTGGGAATTTCCATTTCACATTCACACCGATGCATCAGATAAAGCAATCAGATCTATGCTTGGGAAAGAACAAGACAAGAAACCCTATGCCATATACTATATAAGCTAAAATTTGGCTGGGGCAGAACTCAACTACACAGTCACAGAGAAGGAATTTATGGCATTCATACATGCAATCAACAAATTCAAGCATCACATTACAGGATACCAAATTTTTATCCATACTGACCACTCAGCGATCAGATGTATTATGAACAAGCCTAATACAAGTGCAAGAATTATTCGATGGATGCTAATTCTATAGGAATTCGACATCACTATAATAGATAAACCAGGCAAGCATAATGTCGTAGTAGACTTTTTGTCAAGAGTAACACATGGGACAGATAATGAATTAGTCCAAGATAACTTCCCTGATGAGAACCTTTTTTCCACATCAATAAAAAGTCCATGGTTTTCTGACATAGCAAACTATTTGGTTTCCGGGAAGTTTCCAGACCATTACAGTTATAAAGAAAGGACAAAAGTAATAAGACAAAGTGCCACATATACATGGATAGAGGGCATGTTTTTTAAACAGGGACCAGATCAAGTACTTAGAAGGTGTATTAGGGAAGATGAGGTACATGACATAATGCATGCCACCCACAATGAACCCTCTGAAGGACACTATGCTGCAAAAAGGATAGCCTACAAGATCTTGCAAACAGGGTATTATTGGCCAGCACTCCACATAGATGCTTATGAGTATGTGTCCCATTGTGACAATTGCCAGAGAATGGGAAATCCAACACAAAAACAAGAAATGCCACTACACCCACAAATATCTTTAGAAGCATTCGATAAGTGGGGATTCGATTTTGTTGGCCCATTCAACCCACAGTCCAATCAGAAGAGCTACATCCTTGTATGCACTGATTTCCTTACAAAATGGACCGAGGTAGCAGCACTGGCTGCTACAAATGAAACCAGTGTGGCCAAATTCTTTACTGATCAGATCTTTCACATCTAATTTAATTGAAGACTTGATGAAAAGAAACAATGTAAAGCACAGACAGTCATCCTCCTACCACCCTCAAGGAAATGGTCAAGCTGAGGTAACCAATAGGGAATTAGAAAGAATCTTGACAAAAACTGTCCAAATTCACAAAAGAGATTGGGATGACAGACTTAGTGAAGCAGTTTGGGCTTACAATACTACATGGAAAACAACAATAGAATTCACACCTTATGAGCTGGTCTATGGGAAAAAGGTCATGCTACCAATCGAATTTGAAGTAAAAACAGTGAGAATTGCAGCCGATCTAAATATGAACCTATCAGACATTTAAAAATAACGCATGCTACAGCTAAATCAACTAGATGAGCACCGCCAACAAGCACTTACACATACTGAAATCATCCAACAACAAAGAAAGAAATGACATGACCAACATTTGAAGGATAAGAAATTCAAAGAGGATGATTGGGCACTACTCTACGACTCCAGATTTCACACATTCAAAGGGAAGCTAACCACTAGATGGCTTGGACCTTACAGTATACAGAAAATTTATGACAATGGGGCCTGTGAGAATTATTACAATTGATGATGATGAGTTCCCCATGATCGTGAATGGGCACCGCCTAAAACTCTACAAACAACCAAAGTCCAAAGACAAATTTACACAAGTACTCTACCAACAACAATTGATGCTGATAGAGCATGCTCCAAAACAGTAAGCTTCAACACATTTCATGAAAAAAAAACACAAAAAAAGAGAAAAAAAAAAGAGAAAACAAAACAAAACAAAAAAGAGAACAAAGGAATAACAGAAAGTACAAGGCATCAACCTATTCAAGCGAGTCTGCACAATAATTCAAGTGAGGCTGCCAGCAATTCAGGAGAGCCTGCAAAATATATCAAGCGAGGCTGCCAATAATTCAGGCAAGGCTGCCATCAATTCATCCAACAAACAATTTATATCAAGCGAGGCTGCCATCAATTCAAGCGAGCCTAAAAAATAAATCAAACGAAGCTGCCATATATTCAAGTGAGGCTGAAAGCAATTCATGTGAGACAGCCATGTCTACATGCAAAATAAGTCTTCATCCACTACGGAATTCATCAAAGACACACCACGCCAACCTTTTTCAAACATATTCAAGAGAGCCTGCAAAGTTATTCAAGGGAGCCAATCAGATCCAACCATGCAATCATCCAAATATAAAGCACAATCGCTTGAGTCGAATCAACAACTGGCACAATTTTCAACAGCACATACTCAACAAATTCAAAATGCACATATCGGAAAAAGCACCCTATGCACGTAACTACTGACATGCAGAAATCAACTACATACACCACCAATATTGCTACAAAATCCATCGCGCATGAAAAACGGACCAGCTCATCATTGCAGGTACGCATACATACCAAGGTAATCTCTAAACAATTTTATTTTATTTTTACGGTAAACTGCTTTCCCACAATAGAGTCGTTTCTAGGTAGTTGAGGACAGCTTCAATTTCAAATCGGCGGCATGGTGGAATGACCTTCATAACTCATGATTGCTACCAAAGTCCCGTCACCCTCAGAAAATCATGATCGCAACCTTCACCACATGAAGTACAAAGGTTGATCATAAGAAGGCAGAGATCAATCATGACAGATAGGGGATTAGAAGTGGCAAGTACAAGTATGATGAAAATAATAGGTGTAGAAAGGCAGTGAATTCGGGTGTAGCATATTCCACGATTTTGCATACAAGTAACCACCCGGAATTCCCGAGAAGCAACCACCATTGCATTCCTTGAGCCCGTAGGCAGAGCCTGACCAAGTTAAAAGTATAAAACTACATCCCAAAGCCCTGGTCTGTCTGGTTATAGAGAAGATTTGAAAAATGACGAAGGGTTTTAAAAAGCGTGAACCGGAAGATCACAGTGCCATTTATCAAAGCCCGAGAGTCCTGCAAATCATTCGCAACTCAGGATAGATGCCATTTATCCTTCGACTGAGAGGATACCACACAGGGGTATCCCAGGAGTTCACAAGAAACTTCAACCATATAAAAGATGAACAGTACGTCACTCGGGTGAACGGGTTATGCATGAAAGTGGATGAGGACATGATAGCCAAACACACTGGTCTTCCAATGGGCTTGCATTGGAGCAACAAAGACCAGGAGGCAAACCACACAACAAAAGCAACATTCTTTGAGCTTGGAGAAGATTATGATGAGGACAAAAATGGAGTCAAGAGACCCTCCATGCCAGCACCATGGGATGAAATGGCCGCAATTGTCCTAAGGTATATTACATGCACTAGAATATTAAGCTATGTTCTCATTTTCCATTTTCGTATTTTAGAGCTTCTCAAGCACAGAAGTCAGATTTCATCAAAAACAATATTAGCATTCCATTTTTCCTACTCCAATCCCTAGTAGAGATGAGCAGGAAGGTGGCTAAGGGAAAAGACGATGCTTTGGCCCATCATGCGCTGATCAAACTAATAGTTGGTGAGGAGCTAAAAGCTCAGATTCCATATCTCTCCTGGGAGGGGTTCATTTTGGTATCTGCTGAGGACATTCAGAGAATGAGGACTACGCCCTTGCCACCTGAATCAAAAAGTAAGACCCCCTCTGTATCAGGGGCAAAAAGAAAAATCGACTTGGACATTGTGGCCGACACCTTGGTCAAAATAAAACACTCCAAAGAGGACTCCCCCAAATCAGACCCAGATATTCCTACCAATAGTCAAGGGTCGAAGAGGCGCAACAAGAGATTCACATAGGTATCTAAAATCCGAGTCTCCAAGGAGAAAGAAAGGGAACCCAGCCCCCTGATTACCAATGTGTCTGATGATGACATTGATCCTTTTATAGATCAAAAGGATCCCACTACGGATGAAGAAGAGGACGAAGAAGAAAAAGAAGAAGAGGATGAAGAAGAGAAAGGGAATGAAGAGGAAAAATAGGATATGGAAGAAGAGATGGATAAAGGAGAAGGGCAGAGCTTACAGGAGCAAGGTAACTTTCAGGAAAACCCTCCAGAATGTAATGAAGACCCCGAGGTTGTTTTTCAGCTTGCTGAAGCACGAGCAGAATTGAAAGGCTCACGAATGACTTGGCAACATTAAGAATTCGGCTAGGAAGCGAAGCCACACCTTCCTCATTCTTAGCCGAGAAGACACAAATCCTAAAGATGCACCATGCAGAAGAGCTCCAGCTAGCCGAATAGAAGAATTTAGAGCTGCAAGAAAATTTGGCCAAAGCACAGAGCAAATTGGCAAGGAAGGACCAAGAAATTATCAAAATTAAGGATGTTCTTGCCACCACTATCAGCATACATGAGAGAATGCGTGACCTTATACCACCATCGACGGTCTATGCAGTTTATTTACAAGAAAAATGGGGCAAATTCCAGCTTCATAGATTGAAGAAAGATCTCCCTATAGAGGTAAGCACTCCTAAGGAATTTATTGATGCATCATTGAACTCCATGGAGCTAGAGAAAGACCGATTGAGTGAGTTCTTCTTGCACAATTTCGTAGTTTCTGGCTTTCCCAACTGGTCACCAAACCCATATGTGGGTGATTTCCAGTTAAGGGCATTATGTTCGTGGATGAACCACGAAGTTGAGTGAGCCCAAGACTTTCATCTCTATGTGGCATCCAAATGGAAAACTCCATTAATGATCAGAACTGGGCCCACTCACCCTGAGGGAATAATTTATAATCACGAGATCCTCACTCAAAATGAGGAGCTGATACCCATTCTCCTCGCAAAACAACAGGAGGCGGTGAGTCACTTCGACATTACACTCCGCAGTACACAAAAGGAATTTGATCAGTCCATCAGGGAAAGGTGGAGCAGAGTGGCAAATGATCTAAAACGAAGAGAACTCCACTCTCCCCTCAGGCTTAAGGATGCTCTCTTCAAAACCATACTCTATAAGGAATCCATGGCAAGAAACCAACTAAAATGTATTGGGATGAGATTGAATCCTCCATTCTTTCTTTCCCTAGTCCTCAAAGAACAGATTAATGAAGAGGAGGAGAGGAAGGCATGGGCCAAGGAGGATCAAAATTTTGGGTATCTCAGATAGATAGGGGCACCTAAAGTGCCAGCATGGGATATCAGGGAGGTCATTGACGAAAGGAACAGGTCACCCAAGGATGGGTGAATCCTTCAAGTAGGGGAGAGAATGATGGGTCCATTTTTCAGGTATTTTGATAACCCTTTTTCCACAGTCCATCTCAAGCAATGGTAACGAAATGCACTCAATTGTGGAGAAGTGTTTTACTTTAATGATTTAATTAAATTGTTTTTATGATTAATCTTGTATGTTAGAATGCGTATCAATTAAACTGATTATATGGAAACCAAGCATGATTGGGCAGGTTCAGGTTTATTAAAGGAAGGAGGTGTAGAAGACTAAAGGATCACCACAAGCTTGGCGCCCTGTTTCCTGATTTATAGGGGACACACTACCACTTTCAAGATGAATCAGCACTTTCAAAATCAGTTAGGATTAGAGTTAAATCATATAAATATGGACCTCAAGGGTAGCGAGAGGCTCCTGCTGTTATTTTTGTGAAAGACATTATTGTTAACGTTTTCTGCACTATTGAGATACTGAAGTACAGACTTCTATTTTGACATGGATTTTACATATTAATCAAAGATTGATGATTAATTCCAGCAAGCATTTCTGAGTTTTTATTCTCTCCTGAGTACGGGTTGGGGAGGGCCCCTCCAACACGTAGGTCAGGATATTCCTATTTGTAGGTATTTTTCCAAGTGTGCGTTTTACATTGATGAACAGTTCTATGATATATGGTAGCGTTGAATGAGTCATTGTTTTCTGTAGTAGTTTAGAATGCATTCCGTATTACAATAAAATGATTTCAGTAGGCCTGTAGGTTCTTTCTTGCAATGCATATTTTTATCCACGATTACATGTGTAATAGCTTAGCTTTCAATGTCATGGTTAGATCTGGAGTTCACTGCAGTTTCTCATCGTGATTAGTTTCTTTTAATTTCTTAGTAGAAGATGGGTAAGCATTAGAATGATCGTATTTCTATTCTAGATTGGTAGAATAAGATAGATCAAGACTCAAATTGTGTGCACAGACAGTAGTTACACACTTCGTTTCCCCAATAGTAAAATAACTCTGTTATGGTATCTTCATTCTCAGTATTTAGTTATTTTAGCAGTTTAATTATTTCAAATAGATTTACTGTCTTTATGTCTTTATTTCTTAGAACATATCAACATCTAATTACTTCAGCATTTTAATTACTTCGAATAGATTTTATGCTTTACTTCTCAGAACATATTTACTACTGTCAACACTTTAATTCTTTTAATAAGATTCATTGCTTTCCAGTATTCAATTTCGTTGCATAATCAGTTTTCACTTCAGCACTTTAATTCTTTTAATCAGATTCATTGCTTTCCAGTATTCAATTTCGTAGCACAATTAGTTTTCACATTAAGTAGACAACCTTCACATTTAGTAGACAATCTATAGAACATCGATATCGCCCTTTAACTGTGACAAGAGATTATCCTATAAAGAGCACATACAGTGCATGCATCTCTCAAGTTTGTATGTTCCTCGGGTTGACATTTAAAGTAGGCTCTTGGTATAAGCTGCCCTCATTAGGAATCCATATTAGGAGCTCACCAGTAGGTCACTGAGATCATTGACTATCTAAATAGTAGAACCAAGATACAACTAGAAGAATGTAAGACAATATCAAGGCTTTGACTAATGAAATTTGTACTTTCAAAGGATTTTTCAAAGAGGTAATGAACCTTGGATTACCCTCTGCATGGGATGGACATGGGGAAATGTATCCAAAAGAAGAGTACAAATGAATCTAAATCAAAAGAGGAATGAGATCATTTAGGCTGGTATTTTGGAAGGGGAAATCAGTGGAGAGAAGGATATTGAGAGGCTCAAAAATGAGTTTGAAATTTGGATAGCATTGAAGAATATTTTGAATATATTGTGGCCTATCTCTTATGAGAAGAACACTAATGTAGAGATATCATTGGAGGCTCCGAAATCCCATAAATTCCCCATAGGAAGATAATGGCAGTCTATGGTCCAATACCATAAATTAATGTTTCCACCTCAAGTCAAAACAACAGAGAAATCATCAAGCCAATCATCAAGGCAACATTTATCACAAGTTCCAGGGAAGTTTGCAATTCATCCCACTCTTTTAGCTTTTATGTCACCTGAATGCCAAGTCAATATTCAAATGATGCATTAGATGATGGGGAAAATAGGCATACATCCAATAAGCCAACTAACAAGTCAATTAGTTAGGAAGCATAGTACAAAACCAAATTTGTATTTGAGGGAGCAAACATCTATAGCAAAAGGAAAAAAAAAGATTGAGAAAAATAAATTAAAAAGTAAAAAATCCTAGTAGATAGGCATAAGATTTTAAATGAGAGTGACAGATCTAGAATATGGTTACAAAGCAATTGAGGTGAAACTAAATTCTATTGCAAGTTGAAGGCTATAAAAGGCACATAAAACTGATTAAAAAAGGTTGTAAATATTTTAGAGGTTCTCTAGGGGATTGTTGAGTCGATGAAATCCTATACCTATAATATAATTTTATGAGATTAAGATTGTAGAGTAATTGTAGAGATTTTTCTCCCTTTGTCAATTTTATTTCTTCATGTTTTGGTGCAACTATTCTAGTCTATATAACTATTTAATGAGATAATACAAATATTTGATCAACAGATTCAACTCTATTTGTGTTTTTAATACAAATATTTTTGAATGTTGAGATTGTTAGCAAAGATTTATTGTTTTTTATGACCTTTGGTTCATTTTCAAGATATGTATGTGAACTATTTGTATTTAAAGTTTTCATTTACTAAGGTTATTATGCACATGATGTAGTCAAGAAATTCACATAAACTTGTGAGATGTTTACATTTTGTCATAGATGTTGAATCCTTTATATAAATATCAATACATTGTTCTACCATTAAATAGCATAGAATTGTCCTACATGAACCCTTGGTATTTTCATTTATTTCCATCTACTAAATTCATATCCATTCATATTTTAAGCACTGTAAAACTCCACAAAATTCCTCTGATATGATGTTATTTGTTCAAATCCAGTTCATAATGTTTCATTCATAGATGTATTCAAGAAAAAAAAATCATATAATATTATCATAGAGATATATCTTTAGGATCTATAAAAGTTGAGCCACATCATTCCCTGGCATATATTATCTTCAAGCTAGTATGCCTCAGGGACTAACAACATCCATCATATGTAAGTTTACAAATTCACCAATTGTTGACATAGTTAGACATGCATGAACCAATGAACTAACATGTATTAACAAACTAACATGTACATTCAAAATTGTTACCTCAGAGTGAACGTTCTCTCCACTAAGGGGGGGATTCACTAGTTCCAAATCCTTTCTCCTCTGTGGAGGCATCTAACATCTGCAAGTTTAAAAATTATAAGTGTAACTAGCAATCTATACATGTGTACATTAAGGAAAAATAAGTGACTTGAACATGATTTCTTTTAAAAGCATACTTTCCTCACTCAAAAATGTAGTGAAGTTAACATCTTGGATATCACCAGAATCAATGTTCTGCTTGGGCCATTGAGGATCTAGTGGATGCAAGTTTTAAAAATTGTAAACATTATATCATCTAGCATAAAGGATCTAACACGTATTAACAAATTAACATGTATTAGCAAATTGACATGTTGAAATAGTTACCTCTATATGAGTTGTTTCTGTTGAAGATACTACAACACCTGGCACATCAAAACCAGCTATACATTTTGGTACAGTGGTCTCTCCACCATTAGTGTCAATACTTTTCCCTATTGTAATGGCATCTAGCATATGCAATTTTAAAAATTTTAAAGATCATAAATCTATGTATGTGTATAGTAAGGAAAAAATAGTTTACACAATATTATTATCAACCATATAAACACCTGGCTAAATAACTTGGAAAATTCAATATCTGATGGTGCATGACCATAACAGGTATGAGCACATGCTGTGCATGCATGAGGCTCAGTGGCGGTGTCCTGATCTGTTGATCCACCCCCACTATGGATGGTCCTTCACCACTGGGAGGTGATTGATGTACACCAATAGGGAGATATGGACCTTCCTAGACCATATGATCGTTGATAGTGCTATGGTATACAATTGCCTATGCTACACTCAAGAATGCCTCCCATGTCTATGCTATCATATCATGTGTAGGCGAGACATCTGGTCTAGGAAACTTCCTGGGAGGTGGTGGTATTTGGCGATTTGCATATCGAATCCTAGAATAGGGATTAATTTGAGGCATCCCATGACCAATTCCTTGGAACTCCAACATGTCAAAATGATTGACATGTTTTTCCAACACAAACTTGATGTACATCTTTATAAGGAAATATAAGGGAATTTCCCTATTGTTATGAGGTGGTAGATCAAAAACCATATACCACATATCCATCCAATTGTATTTGAATGGTGGATATATGCAACAATCGATGGAGATGTGGTTTCTATTTGTGTTTGGAATTTTCCTTGTTCAGGGCTCTCTAAACAAGGAAAATATATGCTATTTGGTGATCTTTAATTTTTTTACTTCATTGTAACTCAACCCATTTGTGTATTGTTTCCTTTTTCGTTCTCTATAATATGAAATCTCATATAAGGCACAATTTTATTGTGTAATGTTGTTTATGATGCCATCTAGGGACTTAGCGAGAGAGCAGTGTAGTTGGTCTCCACCCCTCCATGTCCCTCTCGAAATCTCTCTCAGAATATCTGCATCAGGATCCATGGTAACCACTGCAATCATAAATACAAAAATAAAAATAGAAACATATACATGGTATAATGACATCTCTTAGAAATGAAAAAATGTACAACTAGTGTAACAAATAATGACAAGAGTATTTATAATTTAAAATTCAAAATTGAACAATTAGACTAGAGAATCAACATGAAAATTCTCCATGTTATTTTTTTATTAAATTGGTCATGAGCATGCATTCTTACACACTAAGATGTTCCTCAAATATGAATAATTTCTATTACAATTACAAAATAAGCCTTGTGACTCTAACCTAGAAGGTATTTATATGCTTGTAGCTTAGTGGAAAAAGGTTTTGAGTTAATCACATAGATACATGGTGAAGAAGGTAATCCTAGAAGAGATTATAAAATACATGCGTTCTACAATTAAGTTAAGTTATAAAATGCATGATCAAGATGATTATTGTCTCATTGAAAGTGATCCCACACCAACTTGGCTACTCGTTTGTCTTTGGTCCTATTATTTTGGTTGAGTTACCAACACTTTATGTAAGGGATTATTGATTTAACCAAGCACACTTTTTTAGTTTGTGTTTCCTCTATGTGGTTCTTCTTGGTTACATGTTGGTGTTAACATAATGGAAATTTTTGCCTACCAAACCAATGCGAAAAATACTTGGCCTAACCATAGGAGGTATATAACCAATAAGCTTTGGCGCAATACTAAAAATGGAAGTTGATGCAAATATAACATTAGAAATCTTCGTGAAAATAAAAGTTGGGGCAATGCAATTTTTTCATGTTCTATCACACCAAGTTTTGTTGAGTTTCTAGCATGAAAAACACTACTAAGGTTGAAGTATATATTGCAAAAGATACATGTAGTTCAATTTGCATAAGGACATGAACTTAGAACAAGCAGAAGAAAGTGTATGGGAAGAAGGAGTTGTGATGAAGTCAATTCCATGTTCATTAGAAAATAAGGATTTGGATTGAGGTTGTCATTGTAAAAGTGACATTCAACAATTTCATGAGTTGGGGTTTTGTGGTAGTGGCACCAATTTTGATGACATGAAGTACTAGGATGAGGAGTGGGGTTGGTGGGGGTATAGGCTTGGGATCGTCGAGAGTTGAGAGAATTGTGTGAGGCACCTGGAACAATTAATTAACAAGAATACACGAAATAGCAGAAATGACAGAACTCAGAATCACTTTTGTATTGATCACGGGCCACTTCGAGGGGGCAACCTCCTTTGAGAAAGCTCAATACAAATAACTTCACGGTGCCTTCATAGGTCTCAACACACACTTATATACTAATTCTAGGCGCCAATACTATGGGTCGAAACCATGTGCCGTTACAAACTATGGATCAACAATACTACGGGCGACTTACAAAGCATATGCGCCAGCAACAATAACACAAACTGTTGATCAACAAATACTACGGGACGACTTACAAAGCATATGTGTCCAACAACAACCTACTAACAAAGTAAAGACATGGGTTCCTAACATCCCCTCCCCCTTAAAAAAAGCTTTGTCCTCAAAGCTTTAGATGTGGAAATTGTTGTTGAATCTGAAGGAGTGGTTCCCATGTAGCATCCTCGGGTTGCATGCCGTGCCACTGAATTAAGACCTCTGTGATAGAGCGAGAGCGAAGCTGATGCGTGCGCCGATTGAGGATGGCCTCTGGATCCAAAAGGATGGATCCTTCATTATCCAGTTCGGGTAAAATCGTTTGGCCGCTGATGTTGGTTTCGAGAACTTTCTTCAGACAAGAGACATGAAAGACTGGATGAATGTGGGAAGAAGGAGGAAGTTCCAATTTATAAGCAACAGACCCAATCTGCTGAAGAATCTGATATGGCCCATAGAACTTTGGAGCGAGCTTATGACGCCCTTTGAGTTTCAAGGAGAATTGTTTGTACGGCTGGAGACGAAGAAAAACCATATCGCCGACTTGAAAAGTGCGCTCCGAACGGTGCTGATCAGCTTGTTGCTTCATGGGATTTCTTGCCATGTGAAGATTGTCCCGCAAAATGCGAAGAATCTGATCGCGGTTGCGAAGGACCGTGTCAACTTCTTGAACTGGTGAACTGGTGGGGGTGTATGGGAGAAGAGCTGGAGGTTCCTGACCATAGACTGCTTCATATGGGGTCATTTTAGAGGCAGTGTGGTAAGAGGTATTGTACCACCATTCAGCGAGAGGGAGCCACTTTGCCCACTGATGTTGTTGTTCCAAGGTGAAGCAACGAAGATAAGTTTCCAAGCATTTATTGACAATTTCAGTTTGACCATCTGTTTGTGGGTGATACCCTAAACTCATCTTCAGTTTGGTGCCAGTGTGACGAAATAGTTCTGTCCAAAAATGACTAGTGAAAGTCGCATCACAATCTGAGACAATGGAAGAAGGGATGCCATGAAGACGAAAGATCTGGTCCATAAAAATTTGAGCGACAGAGGAGGCTGTATAGGGATGGCTGAGAGCACAAAAATGACTATATTTGGAGATACGATCAACCACAACGAGAATCATTGTCTTCCCGCCAGATTTAGGGAGCCCTTCAATGAAATCCATAGAAATATATGTCCAAATCCGTGTAGGTATGGGCAAGGGTTCAAGCAATCCTGGAAGGAGTGTTGTTTCACCCTTATTGCGTTGGAAGGTATCACATTTGGCCACCATTTGTTGAATTGTCCTTTTCATGCCCTGCCAAAAGAAGTTACGCCGTGCTCGTTCATATGTTTTGAGGAACCCAGAGTGCCCGGCCGATGGAGAAGCATGGAGTTCATAGAAGATAGCCTGTTGAAGATCTATGCTCTGGGGAAGCACCAGACGATCCTTGTATCACAGAGAAGCACCATCCCAAGAGTAATGTGGGATAGCAGAAGGATTTTTGGTTAAGCGTTGGATGATCTGAGATAAGGAAGAGTCATTGACATAACCCTGTTGAACAGATTGCAACCAATTTGGAAGAGGCATAGAAATAGCTGAAAGAGAACCTTGGGCATCAAATGTGCGAGAAAGAGCATCTGCCACAATATTGTCTTTACCCTTCTTGTAAGTGATCTCATAGTCATAACCCATGAGTTTGCTAACCCATTTTTGTTGTGCCGGGGAGGAGACACACTGGTCCAAGAAATATTTCAGACTCTGGCGATCAGTCTTGATGCAGAAATGATTCCCTAATAGGTATGGACGCCACTTCTGTACTGCATGCAAAATAGCCATCATTTCCTTCTCATAGGTAGAGGCAGCTAAATTCTTACCTGAAAGGGATTTGCTGGTGAACGCAATGGGGTGTTCATCTTGAAGGAGAACAGCACCAAGGCCATTGCCGCAAGCATCACTCTCAATAGTGAAGGGCTTGGAAAAATCAGGCATAGCTAGCACCGGTGTAGTACACATAGCTTGTTTTAGTTTGTCAAATGCACACTGAGTAGTAGGTGTCCATGTAAAAGCATCTTTTTTCAATAGAGCAGTTAATGGAGCTGCAATCTTCCCATAATCCTTGACAAACTTGCGGTAGTATCCAGTCAACCCCAAAAAACCACGAAGGCTCTTGAGTGTCTGAGGATGTGGCCAATTGTTCATGGCCTCGATTTTGGCAGGATCCACGCGAACCCCTTGTGCTGAGATAATGTGCCCGAGATACTCAACTTCCTTTTGTCCAAAAACACATTTAGACTGCTTGGCATGGAGATGATGGTCAGAGAAAAGTTGCATGACAAGATCCAGACGCTGGAGATGTTCATCCCATGTTTTACTGTAGATGAGGATATCATCAAAGAATACCAGAATGAATTTCCGCAAGTAGGGTCGAAATATTTTATTCATTAAGGCCTGGAATGTGGAAGGAGCATTAGTGAGGCCGAAGGGCATGACCAAAAACTCATAATGGCCATCATGTGTGCGGAAAGCGGTTTTAGGAATATCATCCTCATGAACCCGAATTTGATGATACCCAGAACGAAGATCCAACCTGGAGAAAAAGTGAGCCCCATGAAGCTCATCAAGAAGCTCATCAACAACAGGAATTGGAAACTTATCCTTGATGGTGAGGTGATTAAGTGCTCGGAATTCAATGCAGAGGCGCCATGACCCATCTTTTTTGCAGACAAGAATAACTGGAGAATAAAAGGAACTAGTGCTTGGGCGAATAATACCTTGCTTCAATAAGTCCCAAACGAGCATTTCAATCTCCGTTTTTTGGTGAAATGGGTAGCGATAGGGCCTGATGTTGGGAGGAACACTGCCAGGAAGGAGCTGAATACGATGGTCTTCTAGCCTGGAAGGTGGTAATCCCACTGGTTCAGCAAAGACACCTGTATACTGATCCAGAATTTGTTGTAGATCCAAAGGAGTAGTGGAGATCGCTGATGGTTGCATCTGGATGGAATGGATCTGACCGATGACACCATATGAATTCTTCTTGAGGAGTTTTTCCATGCGATGTGAACTGATGATGCTGAGAGAACCTGGTTGTAATACTGTCAATGTGTGTTTGTGTCCATTCTCGAAAAACTGCATCCAAAGTTCGACAAAATCCCATAAGATAGGGCCGAGTGTGCGTATCCATTGAGCGCCCAAAACCAGATCACATCCGCCTAAGGGCAAGGAAAACATGTTAGAGCGCAAGGTATAATCCCCCATAAAGATACGCACATTTCGACACTTCCCTTTGCAAGGTAAGGTGCCCCCATTGGCAATCATGACCTCAAAGTTGGAGCAAGGATGGATAAAACAATCAGCTTGTTTGGCGATCCGAGGGTCAATGAAATTATGCGTGCTACCAGAATCAATGAGGATTGTAAGAGGAAGCTTCTTGAAGTAACCCCTGACCTGCATTGTTTGGGGGGTGGTGATTCCAGCTAAAGCATGGAGAGATATCTCTGGCTGGTCATCCTGAGACGCAGGGTCACTAGGAAGTTCCTGAATGTCGACCGGAGCATCCAGTGTTTCTGGATCTTCGTCACCCATTTCAGAGGTAGGCGGAGACTCCACATCCAGGAGATAGAGCTTTTGCTGAACACATCTATGTCCCCGAGTGAATTTCTCATCACAATTATAGCAAAGCCCCTTTTCTTTGCGTGCTTGCATCTCTGTTTCAGACAAATGCTTGATAGGAGTCGGTCGAGGAGCCTGCGGTATAGGTGGTCGCTGAGAACCCATATTTTGGAAGGGAACAAAAGTGGGCTTGGAGCGTTGTTGGGCTGCAATCTTGTCTTCTGCCAACTTAGCCAACCCGAGTGCTTCCATAATTGTGTTGGGACAGAACATTTTGACCTCAGAGTGAATGGCATCCTTTAGATCACTGATAAAACAACTCCGGTAAAATTCATCAGACAATCCTTCGGTGTGGTTGGCTAGATTCTCAAATTCGGTTTGATACTCTCTCACAGTGCCAGTTTGGCGAAGTTTAGTGAGGACTCCTGTGAAGTCATCAAAAGCACTAGGACCAAATCGTTGCAAAAGGAGCTGGCAAAAGTCTGGCCAGTTGGGCTCTGGATGAGCCTTGATGTACCAACGGTACCATTGAAGAGCTTCCTGTTCCAAATGAAAAGATGCCAACGGAACTTTGTTGACATCAAAAGTATTATGCAGACTGAAGTACTGTTCTGCACGATAGATCCATCCTGTTGGATCGGTACCATTGAAGCGAGGAAAATCAAGCTTCGGACCACAGAAATTGCTGGAAGAAGAGAACCCATTGTCTACTGAAGACTCGAACTGCCGTTTGTTGTTCATAGCTGAATGTTCAAGATGGAGACCGAGAAATTTTTCATCCAGATCCTGCAGTTTGGCTTGGATGGCTGCAAGTGCTTCCTCCATGGTTTTTGCTCCTGCACGGGTGACAACCATAACCAGGATTTTTTTTTATTTATTTTTTTTATTTTTTTTATTTTTTTTCTGACTGGGTAGGAAAACAAAAACAGGAACTACTTCAGTAAGGGAAAATTTGGATTTGGGAAAAAATCAGAAGGGTAATTGGGGTTTGACTAGGTTTTGGACACTGTTGGATAGACAGGGAAACAAAAATGAGGATTTCAGAAACGGGGTAAAAGAATAAAAAAATTTGGCAGAGGGGGACAAAGAAGCAGAATTCAGAAAGGAACTCTGTGGTAAAATTTGAAGGTGATTGGGTGAAATCTGAGGAAGTTATGGCAAACCCTAAAAATAGACAAATGTGAGATTTCGGGCTTTGGGAAGGGGAATTGGGGATAGGGGCCTCAGGACTGAAATATGCAGAATGGGATGACAAGGGTTCCCCGAAAATTTCAAGGAAAACAGAGTGAAAATAAGGGAGATATGGAGAAAAAACCTTTTTTATTTTTATTTTTTATTTTTTTATTTTATTTTTTATTTTATTTTATTTTATTTTATATTTTTTTTTTCAGTTCAGACTGAAGCGGCTATGGCTCTAAAGAGATTTGGAACAGCGCTGAATGGATTGAAAACGACTGAATCTGGAACGGCTTGCCAAAAAGATTTGAAACAGCGCAGCAGTGATCGACAATAGTTCGACTGAAAGTAGATATGGACCCCAGGTATGTGCGGCTTCCTAACAGTTCAGGGGTTTCACTCGGCCACCAATGCTGTCTGACGGTTTGCGTATTGGGGTAATAACCCTCACTCCACGGCTCAGGTAAAACTGATAACCGCTTTGCCACAAACGACAGCTCTTGGTTTACCTCACGGGTGGGAACTAGTCAATCAGGTAGGGGTCGTTGCCCTTTTCGCTGGCAGGTCCTCTCAATGGGCTAGCTACTTCGAGGTTCCTGTGGTACTCCTCACAATGAGTTTTAGGACTTATGCCCAAGTACTTCCCACAGTTAAGCGGATAGGGATTATTCCCAAATCCGAACCTGCAACAGATGCGAAAAAAAAAAATTTGGCAGAAATTTCACCCAGCGAGCCCAAGAAAGTGCTCTGATACCAGATGTGAGGCACCTGCAACAATTAATTAACAAGAATACACGAAATAGCAGAAATGATAGAACTCAGAATCACTTTTGTATTGATCACAGGCCACTTCGAGGGGGCAACCTCCTTTGAGCAAGCTCAATACAAATAACTTCACGGTGCCTTCATAGGTCTCAACACACACTTATATACTAATTCTAGGCGCCAATACTATGGGTCGAAACCATGGGCCGTTACAAACTATGGATCAACAATACTACGGGCGACTTACAAAGCATATGCGCCAACAACAATAACACAAACTATTGATCAACAAATACTACGGGACGACTTACAAAGCATATGCGTCCAACAACAACCTACTAACAAAGTAAAGACATGGGTTCCTAACAAATTGAAGGAGTTAGGGTTTTGGTTATCATTTTGAGAAGAGGGGATATTAGGTTCTATGTTAGGATTAGGAGTTTAAAAGAGTTGAAAGCAATTATTTCATTTGTATTTCTATTCTATGGAAACGACACAAAGGAAATCTCAGTCAAGTGTAGTATTTTTAAGCATAGTTACTACATTATATAAAATAACAAGTAAATCATATTTTGAATATTTGATATATGACTATAGATATATTTTGGAGATGTATTCAATTAGTTGTTTCAATAGATTGTCTTGTGGCTTGGATGGATAGCTCTTGGATAAATTGGTTCTTTTGTGAGATTTTAGAGTTCATTGTAGGGTATTTTTGAATTTTTTTTAGAAAAAAATGATGAAAATAGAAAGAGGGAACAAGATTGACCCATGGGGGGAATAAATTGGCTAAGGATGTTTTTATATGTCGAATTCGCACCTGTGTTTTTCCCCTGCCGCCATCAAAATCGTAGTTGCACAAAAATTGCAGAATGGGGCTCACTACCTGATTTGGGGAGTAAAACATGCATAGAAAAATGCACACACATTTTTATTCTCTAAAACACACACACATTTTGGAGAGAAAAAAATCGTGTGCATTTTTATCTCATAGCCTTCATGGCAACCTACTTAGATGCCTTGGAACTGCCCAATCCTATGTTTTATAAACACATATGTGTTACTGAATTCTACAACGGGAACATGTTTTGCAAAACATCCTTTGCATCTAAAAGGTCCCCATCTTTGCCCTTTGGTTTTGGGAAGCCACTAGTATTGGCTTGTGGTATTTGATGGTTTCCCTCCTTTTTCTTTTATTTTGAATAGTTTCCCCTTTTTCTTTTTCTTTTATTTTTATTTTTTGGGGATTTTGACTTTTTTGGAGGAATTTTAATTAATTTTTTTAGGGAAATAATGATTTTTTTCCCATTTGCTTGCCAACTTAGGGATTTTGGTTTTTTGGAGGCAAAATATGTAGGAAAAATGGATAAATGGGTTATGTGATTAGGGGGATGAGCTAGGTGGTCAAATTTTTTGGTGTTAACAGATTGCCCCTTATGTGTGATGGAAGGAGCTCATCGTTGTTGGGTGCTGGAAATGTCCCTTTTTGCTCACTTTCATCAAGATCCTTTTACCTGTCTTTTTTCCTATTATTACAAATAATTCATTACTTTTCCAAGGAAAATCATGGATTCAAACAGGTATAACTCATTATTGCTTTGTTGTATTTAATGCTTAAAGATTACTTGTGATTATGGGTTTTGTTCCTAATTGTGCTAACTTGTGAAGGATCAATGGAAGTAATGAGATATAGGTGTATCACCTTGCTAAGACACACAGATGAAGCATTATGTGGCCATCAATCACACCTTTTATGGGCTCAGGTTCAGTCTTTTATAGGGGTAGTTTGAGCACTTATCCACATGGCCTCCTGGGACTCGCTCAAGATGTTTGATCAATCGAATTGTGAAGTGCTTCAATGCTTATGAAACAAATTTGATTTTGATTGTAATTATGCTGTAACTATTTCTATTTTTGGATCACTAATCCAATAGCCCGAAGATCTCCGATCTCGATGGCTGCCCGAATCTAAAGGACCTGAAGAGGCAGTGTTTTCTTGATTCATTGTTGTTGAGTTAATTTGGTATCCTTTAGCAGTACCTATGTTAGAAGGAAAGGGCCCTCCTTCTCATAGATTTGTTGAATTAGTTAGTTGTTTATTTCTTTTATTTCGTTTGGTGCAGATTGCTAGTTAGATTTCAATTGCTGAAATAGTTAAGTGGTAAGTGTAGGATTTCTAGATTTCAATTCTTCCTTGCTGAAACAATGTGAGTAATTAGAATAGGATTTCCATTTATGGATTTTCTTTGATTTGATTTGTTGAAACAGTCGATTGAGTAATGTGAGCTTCCTTATTGCAAGTGTGTTATTTATTTTAGGCTGATGCAGTTGTGCTCTGTCTCTGCATATTGTTGAGTACTTCATTTCCTTTATGAAATATATAATTGATAGATAGCAGATAATTTATAGAACAGAATAAGACTGATTTCCTTCAAAGTTAATTATTGCAATCATAGATTGAATCTTCTTTGAGAATTGATTTAGGATTTAACTTCTTGAAAAAGCAAGTTTATTAATTTACTCTTGAAGTAATTGATTCCAGAAATGATATTGTGGAAGGATTGTAAATTTCCTAAATTTTAACAGTCAAGTAATAATTGAAGTGTGAAATTTAGTTCACACCAATATCTGATCAAGAAAATTGCAACTCTCACAAGAAATCTCAAAAAACTAGTCAAGAACACTGAAAAACAGTCAAGTATGATGCAAACATAATTACTCTCATGAATAATAATACTTCACCAACCTTGGGAAAGTAATAGGCTGAAAATATATAAGATTACATCAGATATTCAAATGCATAAGGATTCCATTCGAATCCTCACAAAAGAAGGCTTACTAAAAATATGCAAAACCCCCCTTGGTGGCAAGTGTGCTTTCCAAGACACCTCTAAGGCTCACGAATTTATGAATTAGTGATCAAATGGTGATGTATGATGGAAAAGAATGCTAAATACATAATTTGGAAGGAATAAACATCATGGAGGATGAGTTGTCAGAAAAACAGTTATGACTCGTCAACTAGCTTTCACCTTTCACCAAAAAGTGGTAAAAACCAGTAAAAGTAGCTAAGGCACCTTTCTATTCCAGGATTGGATAAGATCATCTAGAATCCAAGGAAATATTATCCAAAATCTTCAGAAATGCGCCCGAGTGAGTCTAGGAAGCTTGTGTTCCACACAATGTCCAATGGCTTTTCTTTGATTTGATTTGTTGAAACAGTCGACTGAGATGTGTGGTTTCTTATTGCAAGTGTGTTATCTATTTTAGGCTGATACATTTGTGCTTTGTCTCTGCATATCATTGAGTACTTCATTTCCTTTATGAACTATAGAATTGATAGATGCAGATAATTTCTAGAATAGAAGGAGACTGATTTCCTTCAAACTTAATTATTGCAATCACAGATTGAATCTTCTTTGAGAATTGATTTAGGATTTAACTTCTTGCAAAATCAAGTTTATTAATTTACTCTTGAAGTAATTGATTCAAGAACTGATATTGTGGAAGGATTGTAAATTTCCTAGATTTTAACAGTCAATTAATAATTGAAGTTGGATTGAGCAATGAGCAGAGCATAGCCTTAACAATTAGATAGGTTGGGTGATTTTCTAATTCATCAATTATAGAAATTTTTATGCATATATTTTGCTTAATTACCTTTGCAATAATCAGACTTCCCTGGGTTGATAATTTATATTGATCACTCGGTTTATTAATTTTAATTAATAGGCAATTATAGTGACCAACATTTTGGAATCGCTGCCAGGGAAGGTAATTGGTAGACATAGATGGTCGATGATTAGTTTGCTTTTCTTTAGCTATCTTGATTTTGGGTTGCAGGGATGATAAGACACAGTGAATATATGCACATCCTTCAACTGACCGAGCGGGTTCCTACCCCGAGATCAAGGTATGATTATTTAAGCTTGCATGAATATGAGAAGAAAAGAACAGGAAACCCCCAAAAGTGCTAACTTTGCAGGTGGAATAATTCGTGGCAATAACCAAGGTCTAGGAATACAAACATTTATTAACGAATTAATTGCCAAAGATGATTCCTCAACCGGATTATCGCAAAAATATTTAGGAAGAGGAAACCATATTCTCCCTAAGCTTGAATCATCAATATCAATCGTGGAGAAGATAGCATAAATTCCCACTCCTATCTCTGAGAAGCATACTATAGAAGATAAGGGAAGTGCTATGGGTATAAGAAAGGAAGAGGAATTATACTGAGTTAACAGGAAGGAAGTCACCAAGGAATAGTGGTTGAAACATTGATAGAAATTTGAGGAAGAAAGAAGAAGAAAGGAGCAAGAGGACAAGGAAGAAATGAACAACGAAGATAATGGAGAGCATAGAGAGCTCCCTAATGATCATGAAGAAGCAATGGGGGACAATGGAAACAATCCACATGGAGAAATAGTTTATAACCTTGAATTCCCCATTCGAAAGACGCTTGGGGTGGCCCCTATGAAGAACATTTTTCCCTCAGTATTACCTAATTTCTATGATAATTCCACTGAGGATCCAGACGAGTTCCTTTATGAGTTTGATATTCTTTGTCGAAGTTATGACTACACCTCTAGCGAACAAAAGTTAAAACTATTTCCTCCCACCTTGAACGGAAATTCCCTATGTTGGTTTATGAGTTTGGGTGGTGAGACTATTACAGCATGGGACCAAATGAAATTTCTTTCTAAATATCAAGATTATTGTAGGAACAAGGATAGAACGGAAGAACTATTCAAAATGGTCCAGAAAGAGGATGAGAGTTTGGAAGATTTTGTGGAGAGACTCTTGTATAATTTGCAGCAATATGGCCATGCTGAGTGAGGGTATTTTTTAAGGATTCTAATATTATACTTAAGTATAGCATCATAGGCGATTATTTTGGATTGAAAAAATCATGTATATAGATAGGCAGGTGATTATTAAATATGAAACATACAATTTACTACTAAAACGTGTAAATTTTGGTGAAAATTACGATAAAAAAAACATATTTTATGTAAATATAGGCGATATTAGAGACTAAAAATGACCAAATAGCGAATTTATTTTTTGAAAAAATGCCCAAAAAATAGCGAATTGGAGAAATTTAACCCCTAAAAATTACCATGAAAATCATGGGAGAGATGTCCTGAAAATCATATTATTGCGAGGAATGAGAGAAGACTGTTTGGATATGCTCAACCTGTTAGGAAAAGGAGATATCTTAAGAGAAATTTTTGACCAAATTGTAGATCTATGTTGAATATATTCTAGGGGATATTCCAGAACCAACACAAAAGACCGGGATGTCCTTACAAGGGCACAAAATTCAGCTAGTGGTGGAGCTACATGAGCAAAGATAGGTAATATTCTTGAAAACTTCAAAACTGATATGATGAGTTCCATTTCCTCATAATTGGATGTCCTGAAAGCAAAGCAGAGGAAGATTTGGCACTCACATATTCTATGCTAAATGCAGAAATAGGAACCCATTAAGGGAGTGCCCACTTGACAAGGTAGAGGTGTGTGGCTTGTGTGATTTGGATCACAACACCAAGAAATGCCCTTCATTTCCAAAAGCTAAGGAATTTTTCCAAGCATCTAATGGGAACGTGGAGCAAGCTTATTTCATCTCACAAAAGAAGCCTTGGAGACCTTGTGCTCCAGGTATGAATCCAGATCCTACATATTTTTATTCCTGGAATAATATGAATAGTCAATTCCCTCCACCAATGGCAACTAGCTACTCAATCTCCAATGCAATATCATACTCCTTGGATGTCATGGTCACCTCAGTCAAATCAATAAACCCATTGGTCTCCAGGTGGAGAAATCCTTATCCAGGCAATCAATTCCCTCATATCACCAACAATATCAACAACCAGAATTGAAACTTCCTAATAATGCAGCACCAATCAATGCACCACTATGACCTCAACTGCCTGCTCAACCCAATCCTAGCCCCAATAATAAGGCAGTGCAACAATTTGAAACAACAAATATGCTAGCTTATTCTATCACCCCTATCCCCTATAATGAACTGCATTTACGATCTGGGAGGGTGGTAAAGCCTATTGTCATTGAGTATGTTCCATCCCCTGTTACCGAAGAAAGAACAAATAAACAAGTGGAAATCTCGACCGGCGCAACAATTCCCATTATTGAGAAAGCTAAAACACTTGCTGAAACACCGATTGAAACATATGATGAAGAGTTCCCTATAATAATTCCAAGAATTCCCCCATATCTTGAACGATTAACTATATAGAAAACATTGGAGCAACCATATTTTAACCTTCTGGGGGAATTAAAGAACCTTTATGTTAATATCCCATTGTTGCAATCCTTGCATGATGTACCCATTTATGCCAAAAATGTTATAGATTTATGTGTAAAGAAACCAGGAAGGAAACATAAAGATCCTTTGACAATTCATGTGGTGGGAAAGTTGTCTGAATTAATGATGGGGAAGGTCCCTGTGGCTAAATATGATGATCCTGGAAATACCATTGTCACAATACATATCGGGAACACTGATATTCCTAATTTTTTAGTTGATTTACGGGCATAAATAAATTTAATGACCATTGAAACCGTAAAGAATTTGGGGCTTACCAATCTTAGACCAACCCTCACAGTGTTAGAACTAGCTGACAAATCCACAGTTAGACCTGAGGGAATTTTGGACGATTTAGTGGTTTCTGTCGATTCATGGGAATACCATGTAGACTTCCTCATATTACAACCTAAATCCTAGTTGGGGGGACATCCTCTCATTTTAGGTAGACCCTGGTTGGCTACATCAGACATGTATATTAGCTGTAGATCAGGATCCATGACGATCTCTGATGGGACTGATACTAAAAAACGGAACCTTTATCCTCCAGCAAAACTGAGTCTAGATGTTGAAACTCCGTTATGGGTAGATATGGAAGAAGAAGAGAGCATGCAACCTCTTCTTACTATAGGAAGGGCCTTGAATTTCAAAATGAAACCGAGGATGACACTATCAGCAATTTCATTAGCGAACCAATGATGGTTTCTAGACAAGCATATCAAATTCTAGATAATACCACGAGTAAATGTGAACAAGAAGGGTTTACTAATGAATTCCTTGATAAAATTGTTGAAACTGTTCCCTTGATTGAGAATTCAAAGAGTATACCAATAGAAATCGAGCCCGAAAAAACTCTAAATGTTAACCCCAATCTCACGCCTGCAGAATTGGAACGTGTAATTACACTATTGAAACAACATAAAGAATCCTTTACGTGGGAGTACACTAACATGAGAGGTATTCCCTATGAGTTATGTACTCAACACATTTATGTTAAGAATGACTGTCGTCCCATATGCCAGCCCCAGTGCAGAATGAACCCAAGTTTAAGAGACATTGTGAAGGAAGAGATTCAAAATATTCTAAACGCAAGATTTACTTACCCTATTTTGGACAGTGAATGGGTTTCCCCATTAGTTATTGTACCTAAGAAAAATGGAAAATGGTGGGTCTGTGTGGATTACCGAAAATTGAACAAAGAAACAAAAAAAGACCATTTCCCCTTCCCATTTATCGATCAAGTTTTGGATACCTTGTCTAGTAAAAAGTTCTTCTCCTTTCTAGATGGATTTAGTGAGTATAATCAGATTCAGATTTCCCCTGAAGATCAAGATAAGACTACCTTCACATGTATTTGGAGCACTTTTTCATATAGAGTGCTTCCTTTTGGATTATGTAATGCACTGACTACATTTCAGGGGTTGTAATTGGAATTTTCTCTGAAATGGTTAACGTCTGTATGGAAATTTGTATGGATGACTTCACTCCTTACGGTAGTAGTTTTGATGAAGCTTTGCATAACTTGGAAAGGGTCATACAATGCTGTGATCAGACTCACCTATCTCTTGGTACTGCGAAATTCCATATGATGATGAGTGAAGGTGTAGTCCTTGGGCACTTCATATCTGCTATAGGAATACAAGTTGATCCTGCTAAAATAAAGGTAATTATGAACATCCATGTTCCTGGTACACAGAAAGAGGTACGTAGTTTTATTGGACATGCTAGTTATTATAGACGTTTCATTGAATTTTTTTCTAAACTAGCATCTCCTTTATTTACCTTACTGATGAAGGATGCACAATTTAATTGGACAGATTCATGCCAAACAACGTTCGCAGAATTGAAGAAAAGATTATCCATAGCACCCATTTTGCATGGACCTAATTGGGCCTTACCTTTCCATATTTCTTCCGATGCTTCTGATACCGCTATTAGAGTTGTGCTGGGAAAACAAGAGGGTCATAGTCCTTATTCCATTTAATATCAGCAAAAATTTGGCCCCTACTGAACTGAATTACACAGTAACGGAGAAGGGATTCCTTGTGGTCATTTATGCCATCAATAAGTTGAGGCACTATATCATTGGGTACTCTACTTTTGTGCATGCCGATCACTCAACCATTAAATATTTAATGAATAAACCTGTTACTAATGCTTGAGTGACTAGGTGGTTGTTTTTACTGCAAGAATTTGATATTACGATTATTGATAAACCAGGAAAATAAAATGTTGTTGCTAATTTTCGTTCTCGACTACCAATAATGATGATAATTTGTCTGTTGAGGACTCCTTTCCTGATGAACATTTGTTTGCATTTTCAGTTCACTCACCTTGGTATGCAAATATTTTTAATTATCTTGTTGTAGGGAATATTCCAGCTCATTTATCAAAAAGGGAAAGAAGAAGGATTGTTCAATAAAGTGCTCGGTATTGTTGGATAGAGGGGTATCTCTTTTACACTGGCCTAGATTTGGGAATCAGGCGATGTGTGAGGGAAGATGAAATCCACGGTATCTTGAAGGAATGTCATGGTGAGCCCTGTGGGGGACATTTTTCTGATAAAAGGACTGTACATAAGGTAGTATGCATGGGTTATTTCTAGCCAACCCTATTTCAAGATGCAAGAAAGTATGTGCAAGCTTGTGATAGCTGTCAAAGGATGGGTCAACCCAATAGATTGGATGAGATGCCTCTCCAACCGAAATTAGTGGTGGAACCCTTTGAGAAATGGGCTTTGTATTTTGTTGGTCCCATCAACCCTCCTTCAAATCAAAGAGTTTACATTCTGGTTTGCATAGACTATATGACTAAATGGGTTGAGTCTAAATCCATGGTGAAATCAACTGATCAATCTGTCATAGATTTCCTATATGAAGAAATATTCACTCATTTTGGAGTGCCTAAAAAAATTGTGACAGATGGGGGATCACAGTTTGTATCCAGAAATATGGAAGCTCTTCTGCAAAAATATCATATTCAACATCGAACAACTTCACCATATCATCCATAGACCAATGGCCAAGTGGAAAGTACAAAAAAAATGTTATTGAATCTATTCTTACGAAGATAGTGAAGAGTCATCGTAAGAACTGGGATGAAAGACTCCCTAAAGCACTATGGGAATATTGAACTACATGGCGTAGCACCACTGGATTCTCTCCTTATGAATTGGTCTACAGGAAAAATGTTGTCTTCCTTGTGGAATTTGAAATTAAAAATTTAAGGACTGCTTTGGAAGCAAACTTGGATTTAAAAGAAGCTCAAAAGGATTGACTAAATCAACTAAATGAACTCGATGAGAAGTATGCAATAGCTGTAAATCAGACTTCAGTGATTCAGCAGCAATGTTCTAAGTGGCACAATAGGTTTATTAAGAAGAAAACGTTTTGTGAAGGGGATTGGGCTCTACTATACGATTCACGGTTCAAAAAGGATTTTAAGGGTAAGTTGCGCACTAGATGGTTGGGGCCTTATAAAGTGGATAAAGTGTTCAATAATGGAACAGTTCGATTGACCATAATTGACGAATATCAAACTCCACTATTTTCCAATGATCATCGGTTGCGGCTTTATCATAAGCGCCTGTCGAAGGATGAATTTGCCTCTAATGTTGCTGCTAATCCAAATTGTAAATTGGTACAGGAACAAGAATCTCTTCCTGTTTCTCCAACTCTTTGAATTTGTTGCGTATTTTTCATAAGAAAAATTTTAAATAATAAATTCATTTTTATTTTCTTACTTTTTCTAATTCGGTTTTAATTTCTAGACTTCTTGATAGTTTTTATCTTCATTTTTAATCATTTCTTTTAGAAAATTGTGTAAAGAGATGAGATGTGAAGGACCCGAGAGGAAAGGAACAATTGTAATGGGCCAATCGACTGCGAAATCATGGGAGGTCCTCTGTAGCTGTTGGATAGTCAAGGATCAGAGAAAGCAGTTGTGGAAAATCTGCCAAAATTCTTCCCAAACTCCATAGATTCTGTCAAAACTCTGCAAATTTTGTCGAAATTCCTTTAATCCTATTGTTAAGACTTCACCAACTTTTTGCCGAAATTACACCAGTTTTTCATATTTTTTCTGAAACTCCACCTATCTTATTGCTTAAACTCTGCCAACTTTCTGTTGAAACCCTGCCAACTTTTCTGCCGAAACTCCACCAGCTTTTTAGCTTTTTGCTGAAACTTTGTCAATCCTACTGTAGAAAATCCACCAACTTTCTGTTGAAACCCTGCCATAGTTATTTTTCAAAATTGAAGCTGAAATTATTTTCGAAAGTTCCCACTCATTAATGCAATTAAAATCTAACATGGACTTGTTCAATTCTCCAACTGGATAACAACCAACCGACTTCTCGGAGCCGCATGTGAAGTGATGTCTTCGTCAACCAATTTCACACCAAGGTGCGCCACCTCACAATGCAATTCTATAAGTAGGGTAAGCGCATAGGTATGCAATCTAATCACGAGTATGACTAGGAATGAATGGACAAAGTAATTATTATTATTCTGTTTGTATATCCATGTCATCAAATTTTTAGCCAACCCATCCAATTACTACCCTCTCCACATTTATTGACCACCGTCACCCTGCCCAATCCATGCGACAACTTTTTCGCACAAGCTTATTCCATAATGAACTAACTTTCCAAAAATACCAATGAACTCTCTACTGTTCATTGTTGTCGGTGCATGCTGCAACTCCAACGTCTGAATTGGGAATTTTCGCTCGTATTGTCTGGGATTATCAAAGCGAAGGAAGTATGGGGGGTTTTGCAGTCTACCACGAACCTAAGTCGATGCACGCCCTACATAGAAACAAAGAATTTTTCAGCATCTTTGAGGAAGCCAGATGGGCCACATATTTTGAAAATTTGAGTGGATTTCATGGGGAGATGGCATTATTGTTGGCCATGAATTTAAGAGGTGATCGTTCATAATTCAGGGGTATGAGGGTTGATGTTTTGGACAATGTGTTAGTGGAAGTAACAGGATTTTTGAGAACTCGGAAAAGATGGTTTAGCCGTAATAGGCCCAACCTAACTACAGTTAAACATTTCCTTAGAGCAGGGGAGAACGGTCAACCAAAAGGATGTGGCACAACATTGGAAAGTCTGCCTCGCCCTTGGGACCAAGCAAGTTTCCACATTTATGAAGAAATACATTACATGTGAAGCTAGCTACGAAGTTGTTTACACCTGTGATTTTGTTCTACTCTCCCACCTGTGTCACAATGCATTGATTAATATGACTTATTTTCTTCTAAAAACTTTGCAAAACATGGCACATTATGCTCGAGTGTCTCACCATATTCAAGCCTCCATTACCAATCATTGCCTCATTAAACTGCCAATCCTGAGAGCCCTTGAGAGAAGAAATCAATCTTGGGGACAATTTCTTGCTAGGGTAAGAGTAGACCCTATGCCCATAGAGGAAGAAAATAACAGTGAGGAAGATGACGCGTGAACCTTGTCAAATATATTTGGGGGGGGATGAAGATCCTGAAGAAGCTGGTAATAATCAAGAAGGGGCTTTAGGCGAAGCTGAAAATGTAGAGAAATTTCAAAATTTAAATCCCCGGGATCCTGTTAGAAGCCCAACTCAACAAACAGAGGCCAACATGAAGGAAAAGAGGGAGGAAATTGAAAATCATACTGTGGTAATTCATGAAATTGATTCTTCTACTAATGTTGAAATTGGAGAAGGAAGAAATAAGTTAGGGGAGGAATCATCATCAAATGATGATTTCCCTGTCTCTGTCCCAGTGGATATTGAAATTCTCCCAGAAGAACCCACACCCTCTACATTACAAAGGAAGAAGAAGAGGTCCCTCACCTTGAAACAGTCGGCCAACCAATCAAAATGAAGGAGGAATCAATCTTCTACTGTAACAGAAACAGTAAAATCAACCTAGGCACACATTCAAATCCCAATCTTAAAACCTTGGTCATCTTCTGAAACACAAAAATCTGCTGAAGGTGTGGATCAAAACAAAGTAGAAAACATGCTCTTTGAGAACAAGCTGCTGAAACAAGAGGTATGCGTGCTTAAAGAAGAACTTAAAGGACTAAAAGAAGTTTTGAGGAAGTATGCAGTTCAACTATTAAGCACATTGGCTGAGACTACCGAACAAGTGGAGAATTCACCCTTTGTTTCGGAAAATCAGGAGCATGAGTTTGTTTGCCCAGAATGTGGGGATATTTTTGAAAGGTCAGGGTATAAGGTCATGATTATGGAACTTTCATTATGGAAACTGGGGAAATTGAGACGAGAAGAGAAGGAGAAGATACAAGAAGATTCAATGGTGGAGGATGAACAACACCAAACAAAGGAAGCAACCCTTTCACCTATGGATGATCAAGAAATTAGGGGAAAAGAATCCGAGGACAACTTTGCACAAGAAACTGTTGGGGTCTCAGAATCAACAATTCAAACGGAGGCCACTTAACCACAAGAACCAGTAGCACAAGAAGAATTTGTTGAGAATGTTGCAAAAAAATAAGAAACTGTCGAAACACACGAACCAATAGAAAAAGAAGAAGTTGTTGAGAATGTGGCACAAAAAGAGGAAGTTGTTGAAACACAAGAACCAACAGCACAAGAAGAGGTTGTTGAAACTGTGGCACCAAAAGAGAGAATTGTTGAAACAAAAGAACCAGAAGTACATGAAGAAGTTGCTGCAACCATGGCACCAAAAGGGAGAACTGCTAAAACAAAAGAACCAACAATACATGAAGAAGTTGCTGGAACTATGGCACCAAAATAAAGCACGGCTGAAACAAATGAACCAGCAATACATTTAGAATTTGTTTATGTTGTGGCCTAAGAAGGGACTTCTAAGTTCCCTGAGCTAATGGATGGAAAAGAAACTGCTGAAACATAGGATATGGTGTCTCTAGACCAAGCCCTAACAAGGAAACATGTTGATAAAAGAAGGACCTTGAAGCCTCTGGAAGTTATTGAGCTAGTTTTAGAAGAGGAAGAAGACACAGAAAGTGGTAGAAATCAAGAGATGGCCAAGGAACTTTCTATGCTCAAACTTGAAATCAGTAAATGGAGATATCGTGCTTCTCTGTGCGAAGAATGAATGGTTCCCCTCCATGAAAATAGAAAATCCATTAAAGAACTTAGAGAAAGATGGTCTGAAGAACTATTCTTCCAAAAAATCCAAAGGGAAAGTTTGTAGGAAGAATTGAAAGAGCTGAGAAAATTGAAGGCCTTGAAACGAGAGAAAGAACAATTGTATAATCTGATTCCAAAACTCTTGAGTTGCATAGCTCCATCCCCATCCTATTTAGTATTTCTATATGAATAAATGATTTTCTTTAAGCTTAAGGATCTGAAGGAAGAGAGGCCCCATCAAATTGTTACAACTCCCCAATTCTCATATACTTTTACTTAGAGTGATTTCTCTAAGCAAAATTTACTTTGTGAGTTGTATTTGCAGGAATTGGCTTGTTTTATGGAACTTCGATCTAATCCAGTTCCTCATATAGGTGACATCCACCTGAGGGAATTCACTTCTTTTGTTACAAATCATATGAATTGGTGGCATGCCTCTCAGACCATACAAAAGAATGAAAGCACTTCCACTCTCTGGATAAGGGGTGAACCTCAATCCCCTGTGATCTTGGTTTCAAGGAATAAGAGGCATCTCTCCTCTCCTCAGAATGCTAATTACCTGGCAACATTTCAACAAAGAATCATATCACACTGTGTCAGGATGATCTCACAACAAGAACTCTATGTGGTAGAAGGAAACAAGCAGAGGTGGGAGGCCTCTTCTAAGATTCTAAGGACAAAAGACCCTTATTGTTTCGAAAAATTTAAATATGTCGTGTTTTGAGTACCAGAGTATGTAAAGTGTATGCATACATGTGGGCCCAGCTGGTTGGGGTTAAGGTTTAGGTTTCCACTCCTATGGTTGCCTGAAAGAAACTACAAGGGAATTTATCAATTGACCAAGAAAGAAGAGAGGAAATGTTGGGCATAATTGATCACCTGTAATGGATTTTTCAGTCCTGGGGAGAATCCTGAATCCTCCTTCAACTTCACCAACTTCCACAGAAGGAGCTTTGAGTCCAACTCAGATTCAGATTAGCTGGAGTATGTTGCATTAGGACATGCAATTGGATAGTTGGGGGGAGATGTTGGGTGTTGGGAATGTCCCTTTTTTCTCACTTTCATCAAGAACCTTTTCTGTGTCTTTTTCCTATTATTACAAATAAGTCATTACTTTTCCAAGGAAAATCATGGATTCAAACATGTATAACTCATTATTACTTTGTAGTATTTAATGCTTAAACATTACTTGTGATTATGGGTTTTATTCCTAATTGTGTTGACTTTTGAAGGATCAATGTAAGTAATGAGGTACAGTTGTATCATCTTGCTAAGACACACAAATGAAGGATTATGTGGCCATCAATCATGCCTTTTCTGGGATTGGGTTCAGTTTATTACATGGGTAGTTTGAGCACTTATCCACGTAGCCTCCCGGGACTCGCTCAAGAGGTTTGATCAATCAGATTGTGAACCGCTTCAATGCTTATGAAACAGATTTGATTGTGATTGTAATTATGTTGTAACTATTTCTATTTTTGGATCACTGATCCAGCAGCCTAAAGATATCCGATCTCCATGGCTTCCCAAGTCTAAGGGACCTGAATTGTCTTATCTAATATAAATAGGAAGACGAGAGGGTTCATAAGGTTAGGCTTATTTTCAAAGAGAATTGTAACAGGAGTGGGGAGTTTTCTGTAATTGAACTTATCCATTAATGAAAGAGGCAGTGTTTTCTTGATTCAATGTTGGTGAGTTAATTTGGTAGCCTTTAGCAGCACCTCTGTTAGAAGGCCAGGGCTCGTCTTCTCTTAGAGTTGCCGAATTAGTTAGTTGTTTATTTCTTTTATTTCGTTTGGTGTGGATTGCTAGTTAGATTTCAATTGCTAAAATAGTTAATTGCTAAGAATAAGATTTCTAGATTTCAATTCTTCCTTGTTGAAACAGTGTGAGTAATTAGAATAGGATTTCCATTTATGGATTTTCTTTGATTTGATTTGCTGAAACAATCGACTGAGTAATGTGTGGTTTCATATTGCAAATGTGTTATTTATTTTAGGTTGATATAGTTGCGCTCTGTCTCTACATATCATTGAGTACTTCATTTCCTTTATGAACTATAGAATTAATAGATAGCAGATCATTTCTACAACATAAGAAGAATGATTTCCTTTAAAGTTAATTATTGCAATAACAGATTGAATCTTCTTTGAGAATTGATTTAAGATTTAACTTCTTGCAAAAGAAAGTTTATTAATTTACTCTTGAAGTAATTGATTCCAGAACTGATATTGTGGAAGGATTGTAAATTTCCTTGATTTTAACAGTCAATTAATAATTGAAGTTGGATTGAGAAATGAGAAGAGCATAGCGTTAGCAATTAGATAGGTTGGGTAATTTTCTAATTCATTAGTTACATAAATGTTTATGCATATATTTTGCTTGATTACCTTTGCAATAATCAGACTTCCCTGGGTTGATAATTTATATTGAGCACTCTGTTTATTAATTTTAATTAATAGGGAATTATAGTGACCAACAATCATATAGACGATAGACATCATAGGTACTGATTTTTTCCAAGGTGGTGAGAATTATGGTGGTGGAAAGCAGATACTGGTTGGAGAGCAGAACAAGTGCTTCATACGAACTACAAGGGATAAAACTACAAATTCAACTCCACAATAATGAATGAGGGACATATAATCTCAAATATATGGACAAGGAGGGAATACCCAGGCTCTTATAAATGTCTCAAGATATACAAATAATTGTGAGTCCCAAAGGGGACCTAAAAAACACATAGAGAATTGTTGTGTACATCATAATGGTCCAGAGGGGACACAAATCTGGGACATACTCATGGTCCAATGATGACTAATATGAATAACTGACACATGGAAACAAAGGCATTAATCCTGAATGCGGTATCACAACAATTGATGCTCTGCTGGATCTTTCGGGGTCCAACAACTAGATGGACTCAACAACTGGAAGTCAAAATCTCAAAGGTACACTAGGATGCATATGAACTGGATACTCTAGGAAGCATATAACTGAAAGGATTCCAAACAATGTCGAGAATGTATCCTAGATATCCACGGGAACATACAACTATGGGGTTCCAAATAGACTCACCAATGTGCTAGAGTCAAGGGATATCCGGGGTCTTTAACCAATAACTGAAATAGCCAATACCCTGTACGATTCTCAGCACTGTGAATAATGAGTTGAATTTGAGCACATGAGAAACAACCATGTTAAGGGGCACTAAGGAAACCCATCGAATGGTCCATAGGAACTCACCACTGATGGTAATGCGTCCAAGGTATAGGTACCTCTGGTTTTATCCTATGGAATAGATGTGTTGGCATCGAAAGAGGGAGACCTTCAAATACCAAGGCAATGGTGTTTTCTTGATAGTAGTGCAATGGATACAACCATGATGTGATAGAAATAGAAATGAGATTGGGACATTATGGTGGGATACAAGGGTCACGAAGTAATGGAACTCAAAATTCATTTGTTCAGAGTATGATGGCAGGGATGACCTAGTAGCATATGAAACTAACCTTGGGGGAAGGGGATTATAGCTTAAAGGTGAAGTGTAAAAAATTCTTATCCGTATCCGGATATTATAAAATAAGTGATATAAACTTCTAAAACCCACAAATAATTCTATAACTCCCACGAATTCTTGAAAAGATACATATTTGATAATTGATGAATAATAGATGATGATTTACATTTACAATGCTCGGACTTATATAAGTCCCTTCGTGATTTTCCAACGTAAAGTCATGACTCTTTGATAATTATTAATTATTAATTGTTAATTATCTATTAATATTAATATTAATGTTAAGATATATTATTAATATGTTTATATATATTTTGTATATAAATTTGCCTCTCTCTTAGAAAGGCTTTGTCCTCAAAGCCTTATAATGTTGTCGCACCGTTCCTTGTGACGTCATAGTTGACGAAACATGTCGATACGAACTTCTAAATGTAGAACATAACTTTCCATATGTTGAAGGATCAATCCAGCTAAAACTGATTTGTTGCTGACTATTGGGATTCTCTATTGATCTGTCGTCAAGAGCTTTGAGCACATTAGTACCATTATCTTTTGACAATTCCCACTTCGTAGGATACTGTTTTATATGGTTGGGGTGTCAATAAGGAGTTATTGTTGTTTGTTTTTTAGTTGGATTGACTCCTTTTTTAACTGTGATGAGGATTGAATTTGTATTTAATTCTTCTTCTTCAACTTGAGTTTGTTTTCTAGAGAGTTCGAATGCTTCATTCTGGATTTGTGTTACTTTGTTCTCCAGTAGATTGTTATTACTCTGAATTTCCTCGAACCTTTCGTCTTGCGACTTTTTGTCCTCTTTTAACTTCTTGACTTGTTTCTCTAGTTCTTGATTAAAATTTCTGAGGTGTTGGTTTTCTTCTTTCTTTTCTAGTATTCTTCCTTCAAGGTCTTCATTTGAATGCTCCGTCTTCCAACTATGTTTCAACTTCTTGATTTTCGTAAGTAATGTCTTGTTATGAATTCTTAGTCGAAATAGTTCTTCGGTATTGCTTGCTAATTTGTTATTGACTTTTTTAATTTTCAACTTGTGCGCTTTTTTTGAGTCCTTGTCTTTCTGCTGAAGTTCCTCAATCTGTTGCTGAAGGCGGCAATTATCTGCTTCTTGGCATCTTACTTTTGTCTGAATTTGCGTGATTTCGTCATCTTTGTCCTTGATGATTTTTTTTAATCGTTTTATTTCATCTTTATTCTTGACTGCATTTTTCATGCTTTTATGGTTTTGTAGATTCTGATTGGTATATTTTTGACACATTAATTCCTCAATTTGAGTAGATAATCTCTCAATACAACTTTTTAGATAATGATTCTCCTGCTCTATAAATCTCTTAGACATATCCAGCTTCGTCATGTCAAATGCTTTGTCCAATGCTACTTGTAGTTGGGACTGCAATTCTGATTTAGAATTTGCCATAATTCTTGACTTCTTCGATCATAGCTAATTTCCTTCTACTTGATTTCTTTGATGATAACCGATATTCAAATTTTTCGACAATAATTGCTCTTTCCTTATAATAATAATTATTATTGAAATGCAATAATAATATTATTTTAATATTATGTATTTCCCAAATAATTGTAATATTTTACAATTATGGAATAATATTAATTAATCTCCACGTTGGTTAACCTTTTGCTTTAGATTAATTTCTTTGTGGATTGTGTGTAGATTAGGTGGTTGGGAAGAATGATTGTTACCTTCCCCACCCAAGTTTGAATCTCACTTTCGGTTTGTTGTTAGGGAATAAAATCAAACCCACTTCTCACAAAACCACGTGCACTTTCATAAAACCATGTGCGGTTTTACTTCTTCTTTTTTTTTTGTTTTTTACTTTTTTTTCTTGTTTTCTTTTACTTTTACTTTTTATTTTCTTTTATTTTCTTTTTCTTTTTACTTTTTATTTTATTTTTAGGACAAGCTACCACTGAAGTGTAAAAACTTCTTATCCGTATCTGGATATTATAAAATAAGTGATATAAACTTTTGAAACCCACAAATAATTAATATTAATGTTAAGATATATTATTAATATGTTTATATATATTTTGTATGTAACAAAAGGATTAGGGATGGTGATTGCAATGGGGGATATTCAGAGGGGTTAACCGAGGGGAAATAGCAGGGAGGATCCAAGGATGACACATCGAAGAATACTCTAAACAAAGGTGACCATACTGGGGGTGTTTCCATAATGGGGGACCATATGTGATCTGCTAGGTCACTGAAAGGCACCGTTTGGGCCTTCTCCATGGTTTAATGAGCTCAAAGAAGGGATAGAAGTGTGCTCGGGATGATGCCATCGTGTGGACTTGTACGATCCCAAGACGGTGGATGCTCATGGGTGCTTTCAATTTTAGAGAGTCTGGAAGAAATAAGAAGACTCTGAGGGTGTTCTTTTTCGTGTGTTAGTTCCCAAAGCCTGAAAAAGCATAAAGTATGCAATGGAGAACGCTTCTACATGAAGGGACTAGAGTATTCCTTTTTTTGTAATTATTCCATCCAATCCGAGAAAGGGTTTAAGTTATAGTGGATAGACACCCTTTCAGATACTTGAACTAGCATGAAAGGAAGCAAGATAGCTCGACAATATTTTCATTCTTTAAGGAGTTAGAAAAGAGTTTAACATAAACTCCCTAAGTTCCTTTTTCGTAAATGATCTGCTCGGCGTGAAAAAGGGATAAACGTATACCAGATAGACGTGAAATTCAAGCAAGGAGGAAGTGTTCAAAAAAGGTGATAGGTATGAATGGACCAATAAAAAAGGTGAGGTGCAAAACTAATGGGGCCTCCTTGCGGGTAGATGAATGGTTGAAAAATAATGCAAGAATTTCAGTATGGAGGGAGCGAAGGGGTCGTGAATAGGTTGTGATGGGTAAAATGGGAAATATATGCATGGGACTGTCGGTGTATCTGATGTAACGTGAATCGAGGTGGGGGCCTCTGAGAGGAATAATTGAAAAAAGGTGAGTGAGAGAAAGAAATGATCTCAATTATCATCATGGGCACAAAATGTTGATTTTAACAGTTCGGAAGGCACAAAAAATGGAGGTCGAAGGACTTCGGTATGGTCAAAGGGAGAAAAAGACAACCAAACGGGGTCACAAATTAGGGGGATCCCACTGAGCCGATGATGCAGTAGTGGGGAGGTATGATAACCCGTGGGGGTGGTGGACTAGGTGTCTAGAAATAAAATCAAATATAAAAGTGACTGTGACCTCGAAAATGGTTGAGATCACGCATGTGAAAAATTGAGCCGGGTTAATGTCCTGGCCCATGGTATGTTCATTGGGCTTGTGATTATGGATCACATATGTGTTGGGTTGAGCGATGGGATCACTAAATTATTTATATGGATGTGTCAGGGTAGGGTCAAATAGTTGATCATGCCCCCTATCCCATGCTCAAGGTAGTCTATTATGCCCCCTAGCCTATAGGTGTCAATGTGGTGCGGATGTTCTCCAGGGAGGTACCAATAGGGCATTGATCAACTACTTGAAGGTGGGTGTACCATGAGGTTACAGGCCATGACAGAACATTGAATTGGTGAGTTGATGATGAGGGATGCTCCGTACAGGCTAGATCCACCCAATGTCATCGACAAGGATGAAGGCGATGATGAGTGGGAAAGTTTGGGGGTGTGCCCCCATGTTGTGAACATTTTTTTTCCTCATCGATTCAGAAAGATCAAACAGATAGGTCAGAGGGATCATTTGAATTTGACAACGTGAGTATGGTATTGATAGTTGGAATAATGCAAATGGTGTTTACCTAGGCCAACGAGGATTTCAAGGGGTAGATCTCCTCAATAACAGTGATCGAGGACCCTAAAGAGGGTTGTTGCAACTCAGCGAACACCAGCCTATATTCGGGCAGGTCAGGGAAGTGGTGGGAATAATGGTCATAGATGCCACAGATCACACATGGCTAGTTGGTGCACAATGATTTGTTATGTGTCTTAATAGGGGCTGGAAATGGGACAACTGGAATCTTCTCATCATCATCCAATGACTCCATGTGAGTGTGAAGGGAGGGAAAGTGTGGAAAATTATGGGTAAAGTGACCCAAGGTATCGCACAAAGCACACTTCGTAGGTTCTCATGTTGGAGGAGGGGGTTTCACGACTTTGTTCGTAGTTACCGAGGTGTTGGTTTTTGTAGCTTTTCCCCTAGCCTTATTGGAAGAAGAGGGAGCAAAGTTGGATGATGTTGCAGCCGACAGACGAGGGGCTGGATGATTGGCGTTGTTGATCGGTTTTACCGGTTTAAGCATGTAATATTCCAGCCAATATTTGGCCAAAATATTATCTCCAAACTTAGATTTTATCAAAACTTTACTAGTCAATTTTTAGGCAATTTCTTAAATTGAGCAGGATGTAAGTGCCAGGGACTGGAACAATGAGTGAGCATGGTAGGGGTGACTTTGAGTTCTGGAATTTCTATGGATGAGTGTGCAGTAGCAACTGAATTAGGTTTGACCATCAAGTCCTTGGCACAATGTATTGGAGCCATTCACTTTTCAACAACAAAGCAATTATGTTTCCTACTTCGAGGCTTCCTGGGCTTCCAGCATATGCCAACTAGACAGGGTGAGGGTGCTCAGAGTTTATGGCAGAGGAATAATAGTAATATAAAATTTTAGAATGCTCAGGAATAGTATTTCTGAGAATTTGGTAGGATTCAGAGTGGTTTGGAGGCCAATTGCTCAAGTGCGCTACATAGGGATTGGGGAGCTAGTCAATTTCCAGACTCTTCCAAAAAAGGTTAAACAACATCCAAAATCTTAGTAAAATGGTTGGGATGGCTGTTGTACTCTGTTATTAATCTCATACAACTGACATAAGGTAAAACTGAAGCTCAGGGAATAAATAGTAGTTAAATGTGTAAAACTAGTCATAAAAATGGACATAATGAGCTAGTCTTCATCTTTAAATGTCAAACTACCTCCATAATTCATTAAAATCTGTTCTGATATGAATAAATGCTCTGATATATTTTATTTATCAGAAATAAGTCGAAATGTAAAATTCAGAACACATCTTGTACTTATTTTATTGCTTTTCAAAATTACAATGCCTCACAGGCTAGAAATTCCTTACAACTTGAGGGAGAATGAAAGTAAGAAGTGGGGAGATCACTGTAACTCTGTTCTGAAGCTGATATCAGACTACCAACACGTCTGATTACTATTATATACTACTCACTGATCTCCTGGAATTCTTCAAGGGCGCATTCACAGAACTATCTTCATCCTCCAGGGAAATCTCCACCAAAACTAGCTGAGAATGGGAGTAGAAGTGAAAGAAGAGTATGTGGATAATATATGAAGATGTTCTATGGACATAAGAATCTTTGATCTCTGTAAATGATGTCACATTAGTCTCCCTGAATATCCTGGGCTCGTTCACTGAAAACTAGCTCCTCCTTCTAGTGATTCTCCTCCAAAACTAGCTACAAAAATACTAAAACTATAGCCTCCTTCTTTAAATGCTTGAAGGTCTTCAACTATGATCTGATATGGATCTAAATGGCTGCAATATCACTCTCTCAATATGAATATTGATTAATAGAAAATATGGATCCTTGGGGCACATCACCCAAGAAAGAGTTGAGGCACATCACTCAACAAAAGAGAGACTCAGAGCTCTCAACACAAAATTCAATTGATCAAAAGTTGTTAATGGGAGCTGGAAGCATTCTTTTATAGAATTCATGTTGACATGTTGAGCAATTTAATTGGCTTGGTGACCTGTGATAATGGGTCACCCATGAGTGGATATAATTGCTTTATTTTCTTCTTACACGTTTTCTCTCATTTAGAAACTGTGCCCCCTTGTGTCTCAAGATGTTTCCTTCCTTGTAAAACTTTTCTTCTTTGTAAATTGATTTCTCTTTTGGAAATTTCGACCTCCCTTATATTTTTATGGTTGTTTCTCATTTCTTTCTTTTGGTAACATCTTACACCTTCTCGCTTTTCATCCCTTGCTATTTTCTGACCTCCAGTTCTGATTTAGCAACATTATCCTCAAGGGTATTCCCTCTTGGACCACTTGCACACATCATGTACTTGCCAAAATATTAATAAATGGAGATAATTAATCAAATAAATTAATTCCTCACTCCAAAATCCTAAATCATTAATTATTTAATTAAATTAGAGTCCTAGCTCAAAATTTCCCAATTAAATAAATAGTTCACCTTAACACTTAGTTTGGGGATTAATATCTTCATCAGGGGGGGGGCACCTTATCCATTTAACTCCCCAAATTCACCCTTACATATATTGCGTAAGTCAATTTCCACATCCATCCATCCATTAATTAATTAATTAATGACTAGGTGACTTAGGCTAAAATCATCCCCCATAGACCTTATCAAAATATGACAGTCCCCCCCTCCCAAGATTGCTTGTCCTCAAGCAATTCATCCCAGGGACTAATACTGCAATTCCATCAAAGCATACTTATGGATTTTCTATCTCTCCTCCTATTGGTGACCACAGTAATCACCCATTCTTTGTACCACAATAGAAATCATCAGAATCATGGGTCCCATCAATTCAATGGAATTGAAACATATGCTCCCTCAGCATGCTCCAACTATTCCATATATATGTAAAAATCCCAAACTGAATCCGAGTGGGTCCATCATGCTGCTGCTGCTCAACTTTGATCATAAGCTTCTCATGTCTTCCCCAAGGTTCCGGTCCATCATGTAGTTCCCCATGAAAGGAACTAGTCCACCATTCAACAAATGTAGATCTTAAGAAAAAAAAACTGGATTGCCCTCCTGGATCCCACCGCTTATGGTTCTTTCTCCCAAGCCCAAATGACATCAGGAACAAACTTTCAACCCAAAGAATGCCAGGATCCCATGGATTGTGCAACATTCTTCCAAAAATTATGGTATTTTGAAAGATGCCATGATCCCAATAGCAAGTTGGAATCTCTCTACTTCCAATGCTCATGAAAATTTATAATATGCACTTGTACACATGATCCTTGTGTGAATGTGTACTACAAGTATCTAATGGCTGCAAATTAGGCCCTTCCTGCTGCATGCAAATCATAGAAAAATCAGCAGCATTAAAAGCAATTTTCTTGCAGAAAGACAAAAAACGTTTACCTTTCAGATTTTCCTTTTCAATGATGCCTCTATCCATCCATCTAGAGTATGAATCAGATATCTTGCTTGCTAATTCACATGAGCTAAAATCACCTCTCTCTACTGCAATAGGATCTATCTCCCATAGGGACAGATCATGATCCTTTTGTTGTACATGTGGCATCAACCAGAAAAACTTCTTCACTCATTGTTCATTCCCCATTGTTATTGTTGAATCTAGGACATGTGGGAAAGAACTGTGAACATTCTTTGTATGTCTGCAAACTTTAGTAATCAGACTTATGGCTGCAAATTCTTCATTATTGGCTGACCCAAATTGGGTTCTCTCATCCCACTCTTCCATGGTAGAGTGACTGTATTCAAGGAATAGCTCAAGTTCCCTTAGGAAATGATCAGGTGCTTGGTTTTCATCAAATTTCTCTGAACACACCTCAAGCACATGTAAATATAAATGATCCTCATGATCCACCATCTCATGAGGTTCCTCCCTATGATCATGAATGATTTCATCCCAATGAGGTTGAATGAAAGGTGTGTAGGAGGGTAGGGAGGATCTTTGCAACTTTTCATGAGGCTGCAATATCTCTGTCTTGGATTCCTGGAGGGCACTTTGAGTGCTTCTCAAAGAATATTGGGTGGCCATCAATTCATACTTGAGCTTGTTTATCTCTTCATCATTCCTCAAGGATGCACCATGAAACAATTCTACAATCTCCAACAAACTATCTCTATCACAAAGAAGGTTCAAGAATTTACTTTTTATGCTTGTCATGAATTTTTGAAATTCTTCCATGTCTGTCATGGAAGACTGCTCCGCCAAATTCAAATAGATGTTATTCATTAAGGCATGGGTGTCATTGAGGGTTTGCAGGAATTCTTGGATCTTGCATTCAATCATCTTCAGTGTCCCTTCAAGGAAATGAGGTTCTAGCAGATGAACCTTCTCTTCTTCTAGCTTCCTAGGTTCAATTTCAGTTGATTTTGTTGAAGTTATGAAAGATGATCCATATTTTGGGGCTGCAATATTTTCATATTTCATATCATAAATATCATATCTTTTGCTGCAACCGGGGTTCCCATTCATCTCTGGTGCACCAGTAAATCTTTCTCTCAAATTTTCTGCCCTCCCCAATTCAGGAGTTTCAACCCCTGGGGTTTCAACCAAGTCCATCTTCTCCACTGAAGTAGTTTCCCCATCATACTGACACATAGGAATATAAAAATTAGAACTTATCAAATTCCCATTTGTTATTTTCTCCTTGATCCCCAATGTGTTCATCTTTAATGGTCCATTCAAGGAAAAAAGTTCTTGTAGATGAACTTCTTCTTCTTCTTCTTGCAATTCAGCCTTCTCAAAGTCATGAACCCCAACACCTAAGGGATAAAATAAGCCAATATTCTCACTGGAAGTGGCTACTATTTGGGGCTTCAAAAAAGGCCTACAAAAATCAAAATGGTAGTCATGCCTCTATGCACAATTATCCTTCTCATGAGACAGGTTTATGGCATCATGATTTTCCCACAAATGTTTTGATCCACACCCCCCTGAGGTGTGCTTGATTTCTGCCTCATTATGTGTTTCAAGTGGTGAGTGTGATTCTGATTTATTTCCTCCTTTTGGATCTGATCCAAAAGCTATCTCACTACCCTTATCCAAATCACCCTCCTTTGCAATGATCTTGTAATCACCAAGAAAGAAATATGGACGTCTGGAAGTGGAATCTCTTTCCAAATTGTCCATAACTTTGTCACTTTTTGCTTGGCATTTGGGTGCCTCTTCTTCTTTGTCATCCTCTTCTAAGTGGATCATTTCTTCTTCAAATTCATGGCTTTCACAATCATGATGACTTATTCCTTCTTCACGCTCTTCTGAAGTTTGATCCTGTTGATGTATATGTAACTTCGGAATGTATTTCACATATATATATATTGTATTTCTATAGAGACATTATTATTCCTCTATATGGAAGTGTTGTCATTTATATTGTAAGTGTCATAACTTATACTGGATGGGTTATTAGACCACCTTGTTGGGGTCGGCCCTGTATAAGTCATGTGGGTCGAAGGGCTATTAGACCACCCTATTGGGGGTTAGCCATGTGGGTCAAAGGGTTATTAGACCACCCTATTGGGTGTCAACCCAGTCAGCATTATGTTAAGTGGTTAAGTTGAGGCCGACCTAGTTGAGTAAAGGTCAAGTCATGTTAGTGTATAAATAGAGAGTGTGTCTCTCTCATTTTACACATTGTATTCTCTCATTCACACTTGGGAGAGTGGCACACTTGTGGAGGAGGAGACTCTACTTCTAGGAGAAGACTATCTCTTGTATTCTGGTTGTATCATTGCTCTATCTATCTCTGAGGAAGTTATTAGGGTTTTTCACCTTTATGGTTTTCCCCAAGTAAACTCTGTGTCTCTTGTGTGCTTGCATTATTGTGTCCATGATTAATATGTTGTAGATATGCTGTAGATGTTGTTCTCTCAATTAATATCCTATATCAGATTGAAGTAAATTCTGAAAATTTAACATGGTATCAGAGCTAGCCTGAAAGAAGGCATGATATGGCATGTATGACACTTGTTGCACTTACGATGCTAGGGCTTGATATAGCAAAAACGAGTCATCGTAGCACTTTCTCTATAAATCCATTTTCGCGAAGTTTTCAGATCTGAAACTTTTACATGTAGAATATCAGATCCCCATGTACCTTTTTTCCAAAGGAAAACCTCTAATTCGTTGTACTTTGTGATTTGTGATCTGTACAATATAGGGTTTCTGCCTCTTCCAGATCTGAGTCAAAAACAGGTGACCTTGGAAAAAAGGTCATAACTTGGGCTAGGAAGCTCCAAATGAAATTTCGTAAAAATTGATAGGTAGTACATAGACTATACTATCTCAGGAAACATTTTCAGAGGCCAAAGTTGAACTAGTGACACGTGTAACTCCGTACAAGTTCGCTCTCCTGTATTACACCATAAACAGGTCACATTGCGACACTTGGCATAACTCTCTCTCAGAAAATCCAATTGAGGTCATACTTGTCAGGATGGAAAGATGACAAGTCAGGATACCACAGAAAATTTTTTCAGACCCTGTGGATTGAAAAGTACGGAGTTACACTAGAAACAATCAGGTACACATTTATGTCAAAACAGAATTATTTTTTAGCACCTTCATTCATGGCTTCCAGAATTTAGGGTTTCAGAGAAAGTTGGAATTTTTGTAATCAGAGACCATGGCTGAATGATACTCATCAAGATAGAAATTTAGAGACCAAGTTCAGAATTTTTGGTTGGGAAGAAGACCGGGCTTGATCAGACCCTAGTTCGGGACTTTGATTGGAAAAGTGGAAAATTAGGGCTTTGGATCAAACCTTTTGATTGGGAAGAAGAGTGGGATTCATCAAACCCTATTTCAGGGTCATGTCCAGTGAATCCAAAAGTTTCAAAGGCAAAATTGAGGAATGAAACTTTGCAGTTTTCAAATTCTGAATATACCCACTTGATCAGCTCATCAAGGCACATATTTCTATCCTTTTGGAAGTTTGAATTTTTGGGGTTTCTCTGACAAACCCTAATCCAGCTCTAGGTCCATTTCTTGCAAATCAAGTGGATTGGGTTAATCCTAGAAGAAGATGGATTGGTCACCTGCATAAGTGAAGAAGCTCCTATTTCAGAGGGAGATAAGGCTAAGGCCTTACATAAGAAGATTACAAGCGATCTCGACAGGTATGAATCATTGAGGTATGTTTTGAGATTTGTTCATGATTAAGTTTAGGGTATGTTTGTCTTCATGTTATTACGGTTAGTACAATCTTGATTTTAGATTTGTCGTATCACCTTAACAAAATTATGAATGCATGATAGAAGATATTCATTGGTTAGGGTGTTGACACTTATGATTGTACTAATGCATTATGATGTTGTATGAGGTTTATGTTGTATGCTAACATAAAAGGTAGACCAAGAAAGACAAATCATGTTCTACTTCAAGAACATATGATCATGGTGACATGAAGACAAAGATTTATCCATTGTCATGGATCACATATAAGATCTACTTATGAGGTATGTATAACTTGGTTCTACAATGGTTAACTTATGAGACATGCAGGTTACTAGCACAAGTCATTGAAGAGAACCATAAGACATTATGCGGGTATGTTAGACATAACTAGCTACCATGCTAATCCAGGTATGTTTTTCCTATATCAAGCTAGAATCCTACCTTGTGTTAGGATCTTATATTGTTGTGTTGTTGATAATGATTATTCATGAAGTCATAGGTTTGAATAGTCATGGTTGTATGCATATTATGTTTCTTACCATAATTGATGATATGTCTAACCAGAAGAATCATGAAGGTATAGGTTTGAGTAATCACAGGTTTATGCATTGATGATTTAACTAATCAGAAGAGACCTATGATCAAATAAGAATATGCATGAGTAAAAGAAGACTTCCCTGAAACCTTGAATACTAATGTTTATTATCTGTGAATGATCATGACTATACATGTTTAAGATTATTGTGTTTTGATAGTACTAAGATTATACTAATAAATGTGTGATTATGTTTGAGACCTCAAGGATAACACAATGATGATAATAATAAGCATGCATAGTGATTAAGGATGGATATAAGTTCAAGGACAGGTAATACAGGAAGCAAAGATCAAGAGGGAGCACACTCTAGTTGTTCCTGCAAGAAATCAAAGGAGCACACTTCAATAGTTTCTGCAAGGATGAAGATATTCAGAGGGGGTTGACCACTTCTCACAATCCACATCAGAATGGAGTTGCAAATATTCAGAGGGAGTCCACCCAGCAACCAAACAAAGATAAGTATTTGAATTGTCATTTCTTACATAATGTTATTCAATGATATATATGCTTATGTTCCTAGAATTAGGTTGTGTATTATGCATATTAAGATAGTTGCATTGATGAATAGTATACTACTAATATACATGGGTAAGTGGCCCATGGCACTGTACAACATTCCATTGCTACTTATCTAGAATGAAACCTCTTTGCTGACATGTTAGGAGTTGTGCACATTCTTAACAATGTTCTGGTAGAGATTGGAAGGCATCTAGAAAGTTATAGAATATGGATAAATGTTGTATTGAAGCATTGGCTAAGATAATTGCATGACTGTATGACATATTTCTTTATGTGTAAGAATTTGTTTTGAAAACTATGAGATGTTTTCTAATCATGCAATTTGACTTGTTGTGTAGGAAAGATCGTATACCATCACCTACAAAAGAAGGACTACAACATTTGTTCAGCAACAAAGTTATCTATTGAAAATATTGAAGATATTGAAGTTCCTAGGATCTGGGAAGAATGGCATGATCGAGGAGTACCAGTCGATCATGAAGATGTTTGGGATGCAGTGCCAAGACCTGAAGGAGAGTTTGTAGTGACTTCCAAGAGGATCTACAAGATCAAGCATGCTGCAGGTGGAAGCATAGAGACTTTTTCTCCTGTAGCCAGATACACTTCCATTAAATCAATACTTGCTCTGGCTGCAGTGATGAAGAGGAAGATACACTTTCTTGAATGGTGTAGTTGAAGAAGAAGTGTATGTGGTGCAGCTACTTGGTTCTGAGACACATGACAAGGAGTATGTGCAGAACTTGGTATGGTAGGATAGACAGTTTTCTATCTAGTTTGGGCTTTACCAAGAGTAAAGCGGATTCCAAACTTTATTACAAGGTTGAGGAAGGCAATCCGGTGATACTACTTTTGTATATGGATGACCTGTTTATTACAGGTGAAGATAGATTGATTGCCGACACGCAGCGGAAGCTTGTTGCTGAGTTCGAGTTGAAGAACTTGGGGATGATGCACTATTGTTTTTGGGCATGAAGGTGTGGCAGAGTGCAAATGGAATCTTCCTTGGACAACGGAAGTATGCAGTAGAGATCCTGAAGAGGTTTGGGATGATGGACTACAAGGCTATGGAAATACCTATGGCATCGAACCTTAAAATTCTATGTGATGCTTCATCTTAGCTGGTTGATATCACTATGTATCATTAGATGATTGGGTCCTTGATGTACCTAACGAACACGAGACCAAATATTTGCTTTGTGGTGAACACATTGAGCCAGTTCCTGACAGATCCGAGGAGTGTTCACCTGGTTGTTGTAAAGCATATTCTGAGGTATCTGAAGGGTACAGTTGATTATAGGCTCAAGTATGATGTGAATCAAAAGTTTAACCTACAGGTTTATGTTGATTCAGATTGGGCAGGAAGTGCTGTAGATAGGGGTCAGGTGTGATCTCTTGGTTTAGCAGGAAGCAGTCCTGTATAGCACTGAGTACAACCGAAGCACATTATGTTGCGACGGATGAGCAGGTTGTAGATGCATTGACCAAGCCGTTGGCCAGAGTGTAGTTTGAGTACTTCAGAGAGAGGCTTGGTGCAGTTTAGATCGAGGTTCCTTCCAAAGGGAAGTGATGAGTCTGGAATATGCAGATGCACATGAGCTTTTTTGACATGGTTGATGTGTTCTTCCTTAGTCGTGATGTAATTGTTGAGCCATTTTTCACATGGTGGTAGATGTGTTCTCCCATGGTGAAAAAGTAAGGGCTGGAGCCTTCCCCGAATGGTGGTAGATGTGTTCTCCCATGTTGGTGGTGTAAGTATTGGATGATGTGCATCTGGGCTATGCTTCGTGGACGATGAGATGATCTGAAGAGGATGATGCTATGATGATCAGGAGGATCATGGATGATGAGCATCAGGACGATGCTCCAGTTACTACTCTGTATATGTATATGCATCATGTTGGATGCTTGTTATGATCAATTGGATCATTTATGTATATATGCATCATGTTGGATGCTGGATATGATCAGTTGAATCATTTATGTATGTATGCATCATGTTGGATGCTGGACATGATCAGTTGAATCATTTATGTATGTATGCATCATGTTGGATGCTAAATATGATCAGTTGGATCATTTGTATGTATTTTGTATATGCATCATGTTGGATGCTTGGACCATGTATCTGTATATGTATCAGTTGGATACTGAGATCATGTATGTTGATATGTATCAGGTGGATACATTGTGTGGATCATGTATCTATGTATGTATCAGGTGGATATATTGTATGATTAGGTAGATCATGTATGATGATATGTATCAGGTAGATACTTGGTATGCATCAGGTGGATACATTGTATGATCAGGATGATCATGGATGACGAGTTTTTCTAGATGACATGTAGTAGGATGATGTAGTGATGATGATCAAGATGATCATGTGTACATCAAGATGATGTATGGTGAGTATCAGGAGGATACTTTGTATATGCATCATGTTGGATGATTGGACCATGTATCTGTATATGTATCAGGTGGATACATTGTATGATCAGGTAGGTCATGTATGTTGATATGTATCAGGTATGATCAGGTAGATCATGTATATTGATGGATACATTGTGTGGATCATGTATCTATGTATCAGGTGGATACACTGTGTATGATGATATGTATCAGGTAGATACTTGGTATGCATCAGGTAGATGCATTGTATGATCAGGATGATCGTGGATGATGAGATTCTCCAGATGACATGCAGCGGGATGTTGCAGTGATGATGATCAGGATGATCATGTGTACATCAAGATGATTTATGGTGAGTATCAGGATGATACTTTGTGGCCGTGGATCAGGTTGTGCAGATGAGCATGTCTGGGAGATCCTATAGGTCGGAGTTGTGTACTCGTAACAACCTGGGATGCTCTTTCAAGACATTGCTCTAGGAGGACATGTAATTTGTGCCCTGGGAGATATCCAGGTCAGAGTTGTGTACCCATAACATCCTGAGATGCTCTTGAGAGGTTTTGTCCTATGGCATGTAATTTTCTCTTGGGAGATCTGGACAGGATGGAAAAGGCCTCAGATGCTTCAGCCAGGTTTTGCCATGACCACATGTAATTTTCTCCTGGGAGATCTGGACAGGATGAAAAAGGCCTCAGATGCTTCAACCAGTTTTTGTGGTGGACCACATGTAATGTGCTCCTGGGAGATCCGACAGGTAGAGCTGTGTGCTCGTAACAACCTGGGATGCTTCAGCCAGGTTTTGTGGTGAGATCACATGTAATTTGCTCCTGGGAGATCCAACGGGTAGAATTGTGTGCTCTTAACATCCTGGGATGCTTCAACCAGGTTTTGTGATGGGTCACATGTAATGTGGTCCTAGGAGATCCGACATGTAGAGCTATGTGCTCGTAATAGCCTAGGATGTTGCAGCCAGGTTTTGTGACCACGCAATAAGTCCTGAGGATTCCACAGTATGGCCAGTGATGATGAAGACCTATAGGTGGTGGGCCTACATCCAGTATGAAAAAGGACTAGCTCTATAGAACTTCCTATGATGAGTAGATTCAGATATTGATTGAGATAGCAGCAGTAGTGATGATAACGATGACTTGATGACGATTATCCAGTGACGATGATCCAGAGAAGAAGACTTGTGCTAGAAGACCTGTGTCGAGAAATACCTTCCTATTTAAGAGGGAGTGTTGATGTATATGTAACTTCAGAATGTATTTCACATATATATATATATATATATTGTATTCCTATAGAGACGTTATTATTCCTCTATATGGAAGTGTTGTCATTTATATTGTAAGTATCGTAACTTAGACTTGATGGGTTATTAGACCACCTTGTTCGGGTCGGCCATGTGGGTCAAAGGGTTATTAGACCACCCTATTGGGTGTCGGCCCAGTCAGCATTATGTTAAGTGGTTAAGTTGAGGCCGACCTAGTTGAGTAAAGGTCAAGTCAAGTTAGTGTATAAATAGAGAGCGTGTCTCTCTCATTTTACACATTCTATTCTCTCACTCACACTTGGAAGAGTGGCGCACTTGTGGAGGAGGAGACTCTGCTGCTAGGAGAAGACTATCTCTTGTATTCTGGTTGTATCAATTCTCTATCTATCTCTAAGGAAGTTATTGGGGTTTTTCACCTTTATGGTTTTCCCCAAGTAAAATATGTGTCTCTTATGTGCTTGCATTATTGTGTCCATGATTAATATGCTGTAGATATGCTGTACATGTTGTTCTCTCAGTTAAGATCCTAGATCAGATTGAAGTAAATTCTGAAAATTTAACACATCCCCCATTGTGGATCCTTCTTCCATTATGTCAACAATCTCATGATTGGTTTTTGGGTCTTGCTTCTCCCACAATGATGAATATTTATCCTTGGTTGTCTTCGAATAAGTATTCTTGGAGGCTCTTCTTGAAGAGGATCCACAAATTCTTGTGAAGTCACATGCATCCAATAAAGCTTTCATATTTTTTATTATCTCTTCCATAAAAGGTTGACCTTTGACTCTGGAACATGCAACTGTTTCCTAAATGTGTCTATCAGAATAACCATAGTCTCTTCTTCCAATCATGATCTCATGGGAGATGCTTGTGGAAGGTACTTCTTGGGAATTATCTTCCTCATACTGTCTACAATATTCCTCATACTGCTCATCATAATCATCATACTCTTTATAAAAGTAATCTTCTTCTTCATGCAACTCAAACTCTAAATCTTCCATGACTGTAACTAATTCTACAACTGCAACTTGAAGATAGTGTTGCTACTTTCCCACTGAGAGTTACTTTACACGAGATGAGCCAAGGAAAGTGCTCTGATACCACTGTAATAGTCCAGCCAAGATTTGGCCAAAAATTATCTCCAAACTTAGATTTTATCAAAATTTTACTAGTCAATTTTTAGGCAATTTCTTAAACTAAGCAGGATGTAAGTAACGGGGACTGGAACAATGAGTGAGGATGGTAGGGGTGACTTTGAGTTTTGTAATTTATATGGATGAGTGTGCAACAGCAACTGAATCAGGTCTGATCAACAAGTCCTAGGCACAATGTACTGGAGCCATTAACTTTTCAACAACAAAGCAATTATGTTTCCTACTTCAAGGCTTCTTGGGCTTCCAGCACATGCCAACTAGAATGGGTGAGGGTTATCACAGTTTATGGAAGAGGTATAATAGTCATATAAACTTGTAGAATGCTTGGGAATAGTGTTCCTGAGAATTTGGGAGGATTCAGAGTGGTTTGGAGGCCGATTGCTCAAGCGCGCTACCTAGGGATTGGGGAGCTAGTCAATTTCTAGACTCTTCCAAACAAGGTTAAATACATCCAAAACCTTAGGGAAAGGGTTGGGATGAATGGTGTACTCTATTATTAAGCTCATACAACTGAAAAAAAAAAAAAGTAAAACTGATGCTTAGGGAAGAAATAGCAGTTAAATGTGCAAAAATAGTCATAAAAATGGACATAATGAGCTAGTCTTCATCTTTAAATGTGAACTACCTCCATAATTCATTAAAATATGTTCTGATATAAATAAATGCTCTTATATATGTTATTTAGCAAACATAATTCAAAATGTAAACTTCAGAACACATATTGTATTTATTTTATTGCTTTTCAAAATTACAATTCCTCACAGGATAGAAATTCCTTACAACTTGAGGGAGAATGAAATTAAGAAGTGAGGAGATCATTGTAAATATGTTCTAAAGCTGATATCAGATCACCAAAAGGTATGATTACTTTTATATACTGCTCACTAATCTCGTGTAAGTATTCAAGGGTGCATTCACTGAACTATCTTCATCCTCCAAGGAAATCTCCACCAAAACTAGTTGAGAATGGGAGTAGAAGTGAAAGAAGAGTATGTGGATAATATATTAAGTTGTTCTATGGACATACGAATCTTTGATATCTGTAAATGATGGCACATTAGTCTCCTTGAAGATCCTAGGCGCATTCATTGAAAACTAGCTCCTCCTTCTTGTGATTTTCCTCCAAAACTAGCTTAAAACATTGAAACTAGCCTCCTTCTCTGAATTGTTGAAGGTCTTCAACTGTGATATGATATGGATCTGAAGGGCTGCAATAGACTCTCTGGATATGAATACTGATTAACTAGAAATATAGAGCCTTGGGGAACATCACCCAAGAAAGAGTTGAGGCACATCACTCAACAAAAGAGAGACTCAGAGCTCTCAAGACAAAATTCAAATGATCAAAAGTTGTTAATGGGAGTTGGAAGCATTCATTTATAGAATTCATATTGACCTATTGAGAAAGTTAATTGTTTTGGTGACTTGTGAGAATGGGTCACCCATGAGTGGATATACTTGCTTGCTTTTCTTCTTACACCTTTTCTCTCCTTTAGAAACAGTGCCCCCTTGTGTCTCAAGATGTTTCCTTCCCTGTAAAACTTTCCTGTTTTGTAAATTGAGTTCTATTTTGGAAATTTCGACCCCCCTTATATTTTTATGGTTGTTTCCCATTTCTTTCTTTTGGTAACATCTTACGCCTTTCCACTTTTCATCCCTTGCTATTTTCTGACCTCCAGTTCTGATTTAGCAACATTATCCTCAAGGGTATTCCCTATTGGACTACTTGCACACATAATCCACTTGCCAAAATATTAATAAATGGAGATAATTAATAAAATAAATTAATTCCTCACTCCAAAATCCTAAATCATTAATTATTTAATTAAATTAGAGGCCTATCTCAAAATTTCCCAATTAATTAAATAATTCACCTTAGCACTTAGTTTGGGGATTAATATCTTCATGGGGGTCCCACCTTATCCATTTAATTCCCCAAATTCACCCTTAGGTATATTCCATAAGTCAATTTCCACATCCATCCATTAATTAATTAATTAATGCCAAGGTGACTTTGGCTAAAATCATCCCCCATGGACCATAGCAAAATTTGGGGATATGACAAAGCACAACCTACGGTGTTGGAATGGGAATCAGTGTGGGAAATTACCAAATGTGAAGCCCTAATGTTAGTTGCTGGACATGATACATGTAGAGGCGCCCTCATTGGTCTAAGTCAAATTCCATCAATCATGACTCAGAAGGGTCAATCGCACCTAAAGCAGACAACAAGGCTTTGCATTGTGCTAGATAGTTCTTCAAAACTTCTAAGGATGACATAGAAAGTGGGGACTGGGATAATTCATCCATGATATTATAATTGGGGGTAGCACGGGCATTGGGGTTGTTGTTGATGCGGTGTAGAGGGAATTTGGGGGCCCCCTCTGGCCATGGTCAGGGAAGTTGTAAAGAATTATCTACAACAATATCTACAATTGCTTTGTCCACAGGGGTGGTCTCGATGGTCAAACCATACTAATTACAACACGTCTGAAGGCTTACATCAGAACAAGACATCATTAAAATATGGTGAATTCCGGAGTTAGGAACTTCCATGAATCTGAAAGAAGTTCCTCCTCTCTCTCCATTCAACTATGATGAGTGGAAACCAAATATGATAGCATATCTAAAGAGACAGGGTCTTTTTGATATGTTTATTGGTGTTATGAGATATTTTTCTTCCTATGAAGAGGAGAATGATTGGCTAAATGAATGTAACATATACTTTGGAGCAATGTGTATTGCTATGTCTCCTAGTATGCACACCTCATTGATATTGTTGAATATCCAAGTGATCTCTGGACCAATTTGGATAGAGAATTTGGAAAGAAAAAGGAAGAGGATCATGCTAGCCATTTGGAGAACAAGTCCAGTGATACCTCCTCAAGTTTTCTCTCTGATTATGTCTCGGCCTCAAGCATCTCTCATGATGAAGTTGTTCAAGATGAAGAAGAAGCTACAGATTCAACATAGAAAGTTCATGCTAAAGAAATTCCTTCCTCTATTTCTCTAGAAGTTGAATAAAGTTTCAAATTGTCCCCTTCCCATGTAGTTGATGCATATGAAAGGGATACAACTAATGAAACTGATCTTTTTGGAGAGATTATCCATTCCTCATTCATGTTCTCAATGTATTCTATTTCGAATTCTAAGCAAGATATGCCCATTACTACTCTAGAGGTTGAAGAGAGTTTTGAATTCTCTACTTCCCATGAGTCTTATGGTGTGCAAAACGATTATCTACTGAATGTTTTGGAGGTTAAATCATAGTTGGAGGTGATTCATTCTCCCTCCTTGATCACATGCTTCCTATGAACTTCTATTTGATCATTGGCACATGTTCTCAAAGTTTTACCAAAGATGGAGGATGCTACCATTCACTTGGGTTCAAGTCTCAGGCATATTTTGGTGATTTTGGTTTTGATCTCACCCCTGCTAGTTCAAAGGAGATCACAAGAAACCATCTATCAATTCTTGGATCTGATTTAACTTCTACTGATCAGAAGTTCAAGTTTCAAGAGAAATTAGATCTAATTGGAGATGATCCTACCTCGGTTTGTTTGAATTTCAAGTTCCATAATGGTATACATTTTCAAGGATTTGTTCTGATCAAGTTTGGTTCAAAGAGCAAGTTCAGAGAGCCTCCATATTCTCTTGCATCGACTAAAGGAGAATACAAGCACATGTTTTTGGAGCATGATCCACTTCTTCCCAAGAGGAAGATACCTCCAAACATATGATCAAGCATCACACCAACTTGAGTTTGGAGCTATTAATTTTTTGGTGTGTTTTATGTCCATATTGAGGGGGGGTTTTGTTCCCATAGGGTTTTACCTCTTTCCTCACTTAAATGGACTAATAAATTTGTAAAGGGTGACCTTTGGTCTCAGTTACCAGGGCCATATCTCTAATCTTTCCTCACATATTCAACCTTAAGGGGGGGTGTTGGAATATTCTAGCAATATCGTATTGGTTTTGCATGATTTGCACAAATTTTGCATGAATGCATGCATTCCATGCAGCACTGCATGCATCCATGCATTGGTAATTGAGTCTCCTAGCACCTAGTCCTTAATTTAGGCCCCCTAGAGCTTAATTTTGGTCATCATTATCCTTCTTATCCACTTATAGTTCCTTGGTTACATCACCAAAGTCCAAAGGATCCCTCGTGCATGATTTTAGGAGTTAGCACATTCAGTTCCATGATTTAGGGTGCCTTGTCCCCTTGATTGACTAGTTAAATTAATGTTACACCTAGTTTCATTGCCACTGCATATAGGAGTACCTATTTTGACCACTACAAGTCAGTATTGTAGCTCATTGGAGTCTCATCCCCTAATTTCTAGCCCCAATGACTCTGTCATGTGCCAATCCACCTCATTTAACTAGCCATTCATCATCGGTAGCCACTAGATGTTATCAGGAGATGGTTCCAATGCAAACTAAGCCTACCACTTATGTGGATTCCAAATGCCTGATTGGGCTCACGAATTTATCCTTTGGAGATGTATTATTTATGTACAAATTTTATTGAATAATAATGTAATGGAATTTTTTCCAATTGTTATTCAGTCTATTGTGTTGTAACACAGTTTTTCCTTCTCTATTTTTCTTGCTCAATTCGTTTGATCTCTGTTAGACTTAGTGTGAATTTTATCTTTGTCTCTAGATATCTGTGAGAATTTCAAAAATTATCACATCCTCACCACCCTTCCCCTAAAACTTTGGTATGTCTGAAGGGAGCTTATTGGGCATGGGAGTCCAAGTGGGGTCATGTCGGATCATATTGGCGAGGAGGTTGAGATGGGCCATGAATGGAAAACTAGCAAGAGGATGTGACATGGGCTAGCTGACCTGCGTGCTAGCCATGGTGGCGATTGTGGGGTCACCTCCGCCAAGTGATGGTGCATTGGAGGTTGTCATAATGGGAATGGAGGGACCACTCATAAGGGGCAGAGGGATGTGGAAAGAGAGGATGGTGCCCACAAGGGTACCATAGGTAACCAAAGGGACTGTGCTCGGAATAGATCTTGTAGTAGTGGGTATGAATGCAATGGTTGGGTTCACTGTAGTGCTGGTAGTATGTCTAGTGGCACTGGAGATGATGGGTCTCATAGATTCCATGGATGGAATGGGGGTTGAAGTGGCGACGGGGCCACTAACGGATCCACCACCGATAATCCCTTCATAAAACGGGTTAGAATTTTTGTCGGCCATGGGGATAGATGGAGTTGTATGTATGGGTGACTCAGACACAAAGGATTCAGATGTGAAAAAGGGGCATTGAGATGAATATTCGGTGGCAAAGATGTGCGACTTAAGGGAGTGTGACGAGTGGGGTCCATTGGACTGTACTGTGGGGACTTCCCCTGTAGACGATGAGAGTGTCTCAGGGAATCAATGGTGATAGATGTATAATTGCTAAAGGGTTGTGGTCGAAAAAATACTCAAAAATACTAATGCAACCATGCACTCAAAAGTATATCTTTCAATAAAAAATGCACTCAGGCCAACAACAAGCTCAAAACACCTGCTGTAACAACGTGGTACAACATGGGAGCAACAATAAACTGGTTAAAATACCAACAGGAAGCACTCCTAAAAAGAAAACGACTCACTAATCTCTGGGGTATAGGAGCATGCAAACTCCTAGCTAAAATATATGGAAGCTCACGCAAATCATATCCCTTACAGGGTGATGAAATTTGCGTCAGGAAATACAAAATGGAGAACCAAATGGCTAAGGGATATCCCTCTACCAAGAGGGATCCCCACGTAAAAGAGTCATAGTAAATACTGGAAACCAAGCTACCTTAGTCAAAGCACGTCTCAAAATGGGTCCTGTAGCTTCAATTCTTTGGTTGTCGCACACCCGGTATGGTATCCAGTATGCACGACGAGAACAACAAGTTGTTGTCCTTCATCGCAGAGTGGAGAGAGGCATTCCAACTAGACCTTAGGAACCAATATTGCTACTTTACCTCCTAAGGGAGAGCCCCCCCAATAAATCGGTGTCAACCATGCTAATCAAAGAGGATTTTAGCTCCCTAAAAGAGAACAACTATGTCTCAAATGTACATGACAAAGGGTTTTTTTTTGGATTCCTAACCCTAATGTCCTACCTAGCTACCAAGTTGTTTTTGGGTCCCCAAGTGGGGTTAAATGTATGTTGAATTAAACTAGTTTTAGTCTCACTTGGAACTCTTAGTAATAGTTCATGAATGGAAGTGTGTGCATGCAAATAAAAATGGTGAAAAGTAAAAAGTTGAAAATTACTGCTCTAATTTTCGGCAAAACTATAGCTAGGTAATTCATACTAGCTAGTGCAAAAATGCACTTACTAAGAGTTTTGGAACTCTTAGTAACAGTTTGTGAATGGAAGTGTGTGCATGCAAATAAAAAAGGTGAAAAGTAAAAATGCTAAAAATTACTATAGTAAAAATAACATCTAAACTAAAATATTAAGCACCCAAGAATCAATAATGTGCCATCTAAATAAAATAATGCTTTTCATTATAGTAAAAGTGGATTTACAATGTGGGTTTACCTTAAAATGGTGAGGATGTTGGGGGCCCTTGCAACAGTAGAGATCGTGGTGCCTCAAGTTTCCAGTGTATCTTTCTCTCCTCCGAATGCTCAGGAGTAGCCAAAACTCAACTATAGGGGAACATAAGCTCAAAATGTAGGCTAGGGTTCAATAGGAATTTCGATAGAGTTCCAGCAAGGGAGAGTGAATGCATGTGAAATGGGGGGCCTCCACCACCTTTTTATAGCACTTTTGGGTGGTGGTATTTTGTCCTGTGGTTTTGGGAATCCACTATTATTGGCTCATGATATTTGATGGTTCCCTCATTTTTCTTTTATTTTGAATATTTTCACATTTTTCTTTTTCTTTTCTTTTTCATTTTTGGGATTTTGACTTCTTTGGAGGAATTTTAATTATTTGTTTGAGGGAAATAATGATTTTTTTCCCATTTGCTTTCCAACTTAGGGATTTTGTTTTTTTGGAGGCCAAATATGTAGGAAAAAAGGATAAATGGGTTATGTGACTAGGGGGATGAGCTAGGTGGTCAATTTTTTTGGTGTTAACAATTGTGTTGTATTGTGATGTTATTAAATGACTATGTCGCATTGCAATGTTCATCAATGGTTATGCTGCATTATGAGTTAATCAATAGTTATGGCATAGTGCAATGCTTCTAAATGGTACTGAAACATTACAATATTCATCAATCAATGATTATGTATGATTATGAATTACAACTATTATGCGTTTATTTTACTCATTTGCAATGGTTACACATAATGTCACATGAATTGATCATAATCATTAATTGATACAAAGATTAAGATGTATGCTTATTATTTTCTCTTGTGTTTACCATTTTAAAATATTATAGTTAGCAAAATAGTTGTAATATCCTAGCCAAGATCTGACCAAGATATTAACTTCCACCCAAAGTTTTAACAATATTTTGCTAATAACCTTTAAGGCCATTTCTCAAACTGAGCAAGATGAAAGTGACGAGGACTGAAACTCTGAATGAGGATGGTAGGAATGAGATTAGGTTCTGGAATTTGTATGGGAGAGTGTGCAGAAGCAATTTAGATAGAGGGAAAATTTTATGATCCTTTGTACAAAGCACGGAGACCATTTATGTTTCGGACATCAGCTATCGCTGAAGCCTACCGCAATGCTTCCTGGGTACATCCGCATATAAAAACTAGATCAGGGAGTTGGGAAGGATTAAAAAACTGATATTTGTGTTCAAGGAGGTCTATGGGCATAAAAAATCAGCAATTAAACACTGGATGAAGAGTTGCGGGAAAATTGTTGGGACTTGGACTATCGAGCTAGTATTAATGGTTGACTTCCACAACATGGTAAAAACCTCCCAAATTCAGTACCTTAAGGTTGGAATTTTTTCTAGGGTATTTACATGAGCAATAGCAACTGAGAGAACTAGTTTCTGACCAACATAACTCTTTTAATGCAATTTCTGCTAAAACTAGTCCTCCGAGAGTGCCCGATGAGCATAGGGGGAGTTAAACTTGTATTTGACCACTGTAAGATTTAATTATGTATTTAATGGACCTATTAAAGAATATTTGATTGAAAATATATAGCATCAAACTTTACATCACCTCATTAAATTTTCAGATAACTTATATACCATAGAAACCTTCAAAACCCCCCTAGGTTTATCCAATCCTTCATTGAAACATATATCTAGATGAAAATATTTATGTAATGGATTAGGAGAGTTATATCAGAGCTTCTAAATCATCTAAGAAGCTCCACACATCTACCATTCGAAATTACAGTGCTTGAATGGTGAAACTACTCCAAAATAAGCTAGAAAAACAAGACTGAAATCCATAATTACATCATGAGCCTCTGGGGCATATTCATATGAGAAGTTCAGAATATTTTAGGACTGAGTTTAGATGTTTATTACATGGCTTTGATGGCTGGTACAACAGCAGCAAACCATCCTCTCCAGTGACAAAAATAAAGAAGATTCAATCCCTCAGTTCTTCACCTTTTGAGTACAAAACATGACACCCTTGGGGAATCTCAAACTAGAATCACTTGGCCATGATAGAAGTTGAATGAATGGATATAATTTCAACTTAATTTCTGAATATGGCCATCACACATCAGATATTTCATCACATTGATCACTAGAAATATTTCAATGGAGCAATCCTTCCACCAACACCTTGCAATACTGAAGAATGGGGAAGAAGAGAGGGGATAATGAGAAGGATTCTTCTTGAACTCTTAAAATCTTCTGAAGCAATTCGAAACTAGACTGATATCAGAACTTTAATGGCTGCAAAATTATCTTTAGTGGCTGCAAATAGATCTTCAATGGCTGCCCAATAGTCTTCAATACTTGTTAGAGAGAGAGAGAGAGAGAGAGAGAGAGAGAATGAGAGTGTTGGCGTAAGTAATTGATCTAAAGGTTTTCCAATATAGAACCATGTTCTTTGCGGTTTTAGCTTTAACTAACAAAACCCCTTTTCACCAGCCCTTTCAGCAACAACCTGCACGCAGGTTGAGGTCTCATCCGAGGTGAAGCTATGGGGGTGCTGCAAAATCAAGTTTCTACATCAAGGTGATGAGTTGACAGGACAAACCCACTGCGCAGCATGCTATGGACTTGTGCTGTGACTAAGGGCCACGCGATGACTATCCTTGTCACAGGTTGATACTTCTTCAACTAGCAAGCTGCGCACCCAGCGCATCCACAAATCATGCGGGTTGACCTTACTCGTTCGATGGAATAGTGCAACCGACTTATGCACTTCCACTTCGACGAAAATCGTGTTAAGGGTTTTACTCGGCACTTATTCCTTTAATTACTACCAGTGAATATTTAACCTTATACATGGTGTAATCAAACAAGCTATCAGTCCTGCACCCTTCCAATATTACACATTAACATAATTACATAACCATTCGTTACTTGAATACGTGTTTATCCACGGCTGATACATTCACATACTTAGAACAACTCACATTCATCAAACATCCGTTCGTGAAATACTTAACATATTATCCTCGTTCTTGTCCTACCGCGAATACATATACAAGAATTAACCAACCAACTGATAATTGAGAATTCAAACAGGCACAATAAGCGAACAGACAGAACAAAGCATAAACATATAGACAATCTCACTACACAAGATTTAACGTGGTTCACCCCCCGGATGGAGGCTATGTCCACAAGAACGGTTGTTAATATTGATCTTTTTGGGAAGGGTACAACCATCTTAGTCTTCACACTCAGCTGCAAACTCTCTTCTCTCTCAGATAGGTCTCTGCACACACAGCTGCAGATCCTTTACAATAATTTTTGATCAAAAGTCTAACAATATTCCAAAATGAAGAGTAACCCTTCCCTATACAAAAATGCCTTATTTATAGATCATGCCCGTAGGTCATGTCTTTACAATTCATAGGAATAACCCTTAGGTTTCCAAACATGGCATGGCTAACTGCTAGCCTGACTGTCACCGTCGACAACTTACTCTGCTTGCTTCAGGCCGTCCTACAAGGCCACTTGTGGCTCACACGCTCCTTTGACAATCGTAGTCCTCAAAACAGTTATAATTGCATCGTGGCCTGTCTCTTTCTACCTCTTTCGCCTACTTGTTTATATCAACATAGTGGCTTAGCTTCTCAACTAATTGCCGCCACTATTCCAAATAGGTCGCTTTCTCATTCCTTCGTCTGGATCTTTACCAAAAATACGTCGCTTCCTCACCTGACCTTTTCTTATATTTTCTTACCAAAACTTGCTGCTATGCGGGTCCTGTGCATCAGCATGGCTGCGCAACTAAATATTTCCAGCAACCTACGCACCTACCAATATCATGCTTTTCTACTATGCAGCTCAAAATTGTGTTTCAACAAAATTGGTGCCCACTTGGGCCACGCCCAACAGGACCCTAACACTTACTTGTGGCTCATCCCAAGCCACTCTAGTCCAGTTGCTCCATCTGTGCTTCTTTTGAAATTCCTTCCCGTGCAGTGAATTCTTCAACTGTCTTGCTCAGCTGTGTAACTACCTGTTTCACTTCCTACTCACAGTCCTTTGCTTTGTCAAGCCTTTCCTGTGAAGTAGGTTCTGAAGTTTCTTCCTTGATATGATTTTTTGATGTCCAAAGTTCTTGCAGTTTTGTTTCAATGTCATTAGTCAAGGTAAGTGCTTCTTCCATTAGTGGATGTACTCTTGCAGAGGTTTCATCCTCCTTCATCCTTAAGGCCTCAAGTTCCCTCCTTAATGCCTTGGTGTGCTCGAAGCCCACCCTTTTCTGACGGACCAGCAATTCCTTCATGGACGCATCTGTGGCATCCAATTCTTGTTGCTTTTCCTTTCTTTCTTCGTGGATACTCTACAACTCTGGACTTTCTTGTAGTATGCTCCACACATTGGAGACGTCATTTACCAAAATCTGACACTATGCTACTACTGCGTAGATACTCTGCAGTGAAGCCCTTATTGATTCTTCTCTTGTTTCTTCTTCTTTCTTCTGTGTGTCCACTGGCTGTCGTGCTGCTAGCTCAGCTATTTCTACCTAGTGGGAAGCCTTCATCCTGTCAACTTCATCTTTGTGGGAGATCTCTAGCTCCCTCACCTGTTCTTGTAAACTGCTCACAGCAGCACCTATTTTCAAGATGGTTGTTTCTATCTCTGGTTCTTCCTCGACTATGGGGAGCTTCGCGCAGACGACCGACATTGCTCCTATGATCCTATGCTCGGTTCCTTGTGTGCGTTGAAGCTCCCTTTCTTTCTACTCGCATTCTCCTTGTATTTATCTGTAATTATCTTCGTGTTGTAGACGTTGATTGTGTGAAACTATGTCCCGCTCGTGCATTTCATGCGAGATCTGGGTGTGCAAGTGGTCCAGCCCTTCAGCTGGAATCATGGCTATGTTTAGTTCTAACTGCTGCATTCATCTCACAGTCTCTGCCACTTCATCTGTGGGGAATAGAATGGACGCAGACACAATCTTGACAATGCGTGACCACGTTGTGAATTTGGGTGTCATGTGCATCATATTACTTGGTTCCCCTACATGGTCATGTCGTTCGGTCTCCCAAGCAAATTCGCGGTGGACTTGCTCCATCGTCAAGACCAAACTAGTCAGTTTGTCAATGCTATCTTGGACCTGTGCCTGATCCGACTCTTCCCGTCTTCCTATAAATCCAGGGAAATCTTCTAGGTGCACAGTTTTCCGTGATGATATCATCTCATAGTCATCATCGTGCAAGATTCTATTCAATGGTTGTTTCTTGGCCTTAACCTTCTTCGACGGTGGTGGCTTCTCAAGGATCTCGGTGCCCGGATCTTTCCTCTTGTCGCCGACTTGTGGCTCTTTTCTTGTTTTGCCTGCTTGTTGCGCAGGCTTCGAAGTCGAAGCACTTTGGACTTCCACATCCTCTTTGTGGTCTTCTTCTTCTTCATCATCGAATGGGGTGATGAGCGATTCTTTCCATTCCTCGAGCCATTCCTCAATAATGAGCTCAATCATTGGGACACCTAACTAATATTGTCCCTCAAACCATTTTTCTGCATTCATGCACAACTTAATGGAAATTGACTGAATCTCGGCTTCAAAAAGAAAGAATGGTTTGTACTGGGTGGTCACTTCTCTCGTGATGCACGGGGTCTTCTCAATCACGATGCGCAGCTTCTTGAGGAAAGTGAAGAATTATAGGTTATTAACCTACTGCTTCTCCAGATTTGTAGACGACCACATGTTTACAAACCGCACCGTGCGACAATTATCCTGCACTACTGGTAGGCCGCACTGATAGTTGGGTTCCCTCCATCCCACAAAGGCGATGAGGACTAGAAGCCAATTAAAATAGAAGGGGAGCCCGCTTTCCTGGACACCCTCAATGTCCAGTAGTAACTCATTCAACAAGAAGTTTGCCCAATTGTATTCGTGGCCATCCATAGATTTCGTAGCTAAGGCGACGACCGAGGCGGATACCTACACAGGTCTGGATTTCCGTAGAAGTCGTCCTGCCAACAACTGAATTGTGAACCGCAGAGGTCCAATTGGAATGGGGTCAGTCTCATACCCCCAGGTCCGTATGGAAAAATTAAATGTGCTCTTGATGTTTGCAGCGAGTTCTTGATCATCTTTCTTGCCCACAAACTCTTTGGAAGGGTCATCACCCTTCTTGCTCAACCCTATGATCCTAGCGATGAGATCCATAGTAATATTGACTTTGAAATCTAACCAGATATATCCCTGGTGCGTGAAAGAAAGTAGGGTACGCACCATAGCTTTATATTCCTTGCTACGCCCAAAATGTGGGATGCGCAACATGTTAGACAGGCCGACCTGGTGTAGTGGCACTGCCAAACCCATAGGCACAATCTCTTCCCTGTTCGTGGCTGGATTATCGACATTGCACATATATTGATCAACTTGTAGATGGGGGAATCACTTGGCATCCTTCAAATTGAAATCAGTCAACTTGCATTCCATGATCCTTCCCAGTAGATCATCTCTCGATTTTACGTGCTTCGGTATTGGCGGCATCGAAACTTCATAACATGGGTTCTTTTGCAGTTCCGGCGCCGGGGCATCAGCCTTCCTGGGGCTGACATACTCAAGAATAACCCAGACTAGTGGAGGTGGGTTCCCTTGCGGAACCTGCTTTGGAGTAGCTGGTGCCTCTAGTTTCTATGGTGCTTCCATCAGCTGCTTATCCTTCTTTTGTTGTTGCTTCGGCTGGCTCAGCTTCGAGCTCTGAGATGGTGTCGGCTTCTCTACTGAGGCCTTCTTCTGTGGAGGCTTCATGACCCCGCTTATGCTAGAACGTTTGAATGCACCCAAGATCTCTTCTAAGTTTGGCTCGTCAGACATAAATGCAATGGAAATTAGTACTCTCACTACTTTGACTCTTAAGCTCTTCACACTTGTTAAAATTTGAATTTCACGGTAAATTTTCATAAGGACAAGTGTATGGGTATTTATAAGGCATGCCCGGATGTTATGACCATTAATGAATGACACAGGAAATAAGTGTTGCAGTAACTTTACCAAATCCCGTCGAGATCTGCGTCTAATCGGATATTGAATGCACCGAGAACGCATCAATTAGGCATTAAGTGCTAGTCCCGTGGGATTAGATTCCTCCAGGTCATTGATCTCTTTCCGCCGTTCTTTACGTCATGTCATTAATACTTTCTTTAATTGTCAGGGTGGGATGGCAGTGCCAGGCTGTTTGACATCCGGTTAAACTTTAATTGCCAAATCTGTCGGGCGGATCCCGTTATGACCCCGGTCAGTTCATCCTTTACGATGCCCGACTGGATAGGGTTTTGCATAATTACGTGATCTGGCTGGCAGCATGCTTTTGATTAACAGTTTAATACCCTGTTGACAATTATTGCGGACATGTTTTCTTGTCTTGACCTACTGTCAGTTCTGAGTTTTACGGCATGGATTTCTCATGCTTATCTTTTCCTGTGTTGTGCACCTTCAATTGTACTATTCATCTCGGCGCAGCTATTCCTTTCCCTATTAGGAGCAATTTTTTTTAATTTTTTTTAATTTTTTTAGCCGCGCAACTTCAGCAGTGCTACGTGGTACACCTCCTTGGATCATACAGGACTCTACGAAGTAGGGCTATCATGGTAAAGCTTTAGTCTGCTTCCATTTATCAAACTAGGCAGGGTGTCTCCAGCTAAAGTGGCTAACTAAACTGTGCCACCGTTACTAACATGTATGACAGTATATGGACCAAGCCAATGCATCCTAAATTTTCCAGGAAACTTCATAAACTTGCTATCATATAGGAGGACTAGATCACCTACCTGGAAGCACTTGTTCTTGATATGGCGGTCATGTCATGCTTTTTCATATTCTTTTTGTACTTGTTGGTGGAAGCCTGCGACGAAACGATCTTCCTCCAGTCCAACCAAGTGTAGTAGCCTTTCGTCTAGTGCTGCGCGGTCTGCCATGCCTATAAATGCAACTATTCTCAAGCTGAGAATGATGTGCTCCATAGGAATTATTGCTTCTTGTCTAGGGAAAATTTTAGGGGCGAATTATAGCCCATGGGCGAAATTATAGGGGTCACCAAGAAACCCTGGGCGAATTTTTAATATGAAATGAGTTTTTTTAAATTTAATATATTAGCCCCATATTTATTTAACCCATAGTAAAAAGAAATTGAATAGCCAATGTCACGAAAGAGGAAACATTTATGTAGCCCAGTGAACTAATCTCGAAATGGTGAATTCGCCCAGAAATTCGGGTAATGGATGCCCAGAAGAGTTGGTTAGCCCACCATTTAGGGTAATGGAGGCCGTGAACCGTTGGTTCGCCCAGCCAGCAACCGAGGCCGCAATCAGTTCTGAGTTGGTAAGTTGGTTCGAAGATTTTGGTGATGATTCCCACGAGTAGTTGGCTCGCCCCACGTTTTCAGAAATGGCAGCCCAACGTTGAGATTTTTTATGAAAATCTCATTTCAAATTTTCAAATCGCCCCAACTGAAACTCCCCTTGATTTTGGTTAATGGGGGTTTGAATTGAGGTTTCAACCACTAAATTTTGTTTGGTAAAGATTATTTTAACCTTGAATTGGTCCATACTGAGATGAAGGTCTCGATTTTGGTTAACGGGGGTTTGAATTGAGGTTTCAACCACTAAATGTTGTTGGGTAAAGATGATTTTAACCTTGAATTGGTCCATACTGAGATGAAGGTTCCAGAATGACGAAGTCGCTATATAAGGGGGCAAGAGCCAGTAAAAACCACATGAAAAATTATTAGATCTCTGCATTCGACAAAGCTTGAGTTTTTGACAGTGGCTTCTGCAGTTGTTCAAAGTTTCTTGGGGTTTACAGTCTTCACTGAGGCTAAGAGGTTAGTTTTGTTTTCAATTTCATAGAACTAGATGTCTGGATAACAACGAATGGTTTCTTAATCTATGATTTTTGGATACTGGCATTACCTCAAGGACCATCGACCTAGGGTTTTGAAATGTGAATTTTCCAGCTATTGATCCAAATATTTTTGGCTAGTGGCATTTCCCTAAGTGCTATAGAACCAGGGGTTTTGGATAATCTACTCTTTGGGGTTTAAAACTCTCTTTCATACCCAATGATAACTTTCTTATTCATTTTGCAATAGAATGTTCTCTCTCTAGGGTGCGCTCTTCTTTTGGCTAGTGGCATTTCCCTAAGTGCTACAGAACTAGGGGTTTTGGATAATCTACTCTCTGGGGTTTAAAACTCTCTTTCATACCTAACGATAACTTTCTTGTTCATTTTGCAATAGAATGTTCTCTCTCCAGGGTGTGCTCTTTACCTAACGCTTGTGCTATCCTAGTGGAAATCCAATACATTGCATATTTTTTTGAAGAAATCGATACAATTTCTTCCTTATTTGGGTTTTATCAAGGTGACTTTTGTAGACTTGTTTGCACCATCTTTGAACATAGTGCACACAATGGATGTTTGCCCAATTACATGGGGCTACTTCTAATATTTTGGCCAATCAGATAATGAAGAAACCTGTATGGATTTTTGTCACGAGGAACATGCCTCCAAGGATTGCATGGTTTGTCTTTAGATAATTGAATAACTTGCAAGAGGAACAATTTCCGACAAGGTTCTTTTAGATGATATTGCCTTTACATTTATAGCTGTCTGAATTTTTGCTTAAAGTTATTTGTAAGGTAAAAAATTGTGTCATGGGTGGTCTTCAAGAATTGTAGAGGAATAATATGTTGTTCTTGTATGGTTACCTAGGGTATTTGTGTCTTAAAGATGCCTCTAATTTCTATGTTATGAATTGAAAAAGAGTCAAAAGGTCAGAGTCAAGTTCAGTTTCAATTTTTGCAAGTTTTTTTTTTATTGCAACATGTGGAGTTTTGGGATTCTTAGCATCCCATGAGAGAATACAATCCTTGAGTAGGAGCCACTATCAGCACTTGTACCTGCACCTCATATCAGCAGCAAGTGGTATCATTTATCCAACAATTTCCAACCTTTTAGAAGTCCATATCATCTTGGACAAGGGTGCTTGTAATGCTGGCATCGTTGGACACGTCCTGAGGATGATCACTACCTGCTGTTTGCAGCCTTTCATATATTCAGATTGTTTCCATTGCTGTGTTTGACTCTTGAGACCTATTACCTTTTCTAAGAGATACCAGTGCTGGAAAATGTATGTGGCAAGGTAGCATATTCCTTAACATAATTCCTAGATTCATTTGAATGCTGGAGAACTTATCAGTAGAGTTTTCTTACACTTCAAGATCAGTGAAATATAATTTGAATACTGTTGGTGGCTTGGTCACAAGTCAACTCTCCCATGACTGATTTTTAGATCTAATTGACATTTGATGAAAGATAATTGTACCAGCAGATGCAGGGCACTGTCCTTGGGTTGAATTGCATGAGGATCTACAGTCAAGGCGTTGATTTCAATAGTTTATCTTCTGCATGAGGTAGTGCCTTTTCCAAATTTGCCCCTTTGTTGGAAGCTGCCAAATATTAAGTGAGGGTGATGTGATGGGTCTGATTTTAACACATATTCATCAAGCTTTGAGTATTTGTCATGAGAATTGAAGCACTACTGTTATGCCCACTTTTGAGGAGGATTCAACATGCATAATAGACACACTGTTTTGGTATTTCTTTCTTTGATTCATGCATGCACAGTTTCCCATGCTAAGCCAGCATGCAACTAGCACTAGGGCATGCAACCTTGGGGTTATTTTTAGAATTTTTCTTTGAGTTCTTTTCAGCAGGAGGGTGCACGAAGATGCCCCATTCACCGGCACAATCCCAAAGGGACCTATCAAGTATTGAATTCTCTTTTGTGCTTGGTTTCCTTTCTTTCTCTAGTGCACTTGTATTAGAGGTATAAAGCTTGCATTTCCCTTGGCCTTAGTGCCTCACTTACAATCCATACTTGCAGTCTTCTTTGGAGAAGGTGTGGTCAAAGAAGCTAAACCATTTAAAAAATCTCTTAAATTCTCAAAGTATAGAGGGAAAATAAAAAAGGGCAAAATACAAGATCTTTTTTAATACCCCATTAGTAGTCCAAGTTCATTTCAGTAGGTTAATCATTTTTGGTAAACCCAACAGCACTTGGCCTCAAATCTTAGTGGCATTTCATTACAGCTTCCCCCCCTTGGTATTCTCTTGTGATTGGCATTTCATTCTTTTATGTGCACTTGTGTCTTTGTTGTGTAGTGCACTTGTGCTTGGGTATTTTTTCTATCTCTAGCACACTTTTCACTTGGTTATTACAGAATTTGGGTTTGCCTTTGGTTCCATCAATTCTTTTGCTTTCACTTGTGAATCTTAACATGGTATTAGAGCAGGGATGTGAACATCATTCTACTTATTTTGTTGTTGATTAGGGTTTTCAATTAAGTCAAGTTCAGAAAGAATTAGATAATGATATTTTCATGATGTAAACATAAATTAGAGTCTGAATTTTTGCTTAAAGTTATTTGTAAGGTAAAAAATTGTATCATGGGTGGTCTTCAAGAATTGTAGAGGCATAATATGTTGTTCTTGTATGGTTACCTAGGGTATTTGTGTCTTAAAGATGCCTCTAATTTCTATGTTATGAATTGAAAAAGAGTCAAAAGGTCAGAGTCAAGTTCAGTTTCAATTTTTGCAAGTTGTTTTTTTATTGCAACATGTGGAGTTTTGGGATTCTTAGCATCCCATGAGAGAATACCATCCTCGAGTAGGAGCCACTATCAGCACTTGTACCTGCACCTCATATCAGCAGCAAGTGGTATCCTTTATCCAACAATTTCCAACCTTTTAGAAGTCCATATCATATTGGACAAGGGTGCTTGTAATGTTGGCATCGTTGGACACGTCCTGAGGATGATCACTACTTGTTGTTTGTAGCCTTTCATATATTCAGATTGTTTCCATTGTTGTGTTTGACTCTTGAGACCTATTACCTTTTCTAAGAGATACCAGTGCTGGAAATTGTATGTGGCAAGGTAGCATATTCCTTAACATAATTCCTAGATTCATTTGAATGCTGGAGAACTTATCAGTAGAGTTTTCTTACACTCCAAGATCAGTGAAATATAATTTGAATACTGTTGGTGGCTTGGTCACAAGTCAACTCTCCCATGACTGTTTTTTAGCATCTAATTGACATTTGATGAAAGATAATCGTACCAGCATATGCAGGGCACTGTCCTTGGGTTGAATTGCATGAGGATCTATAGTCAAGGCGTTTTTCAATATCAACATTAATTTGCATCATCAATTTGGTTCCTCCCTTGTTCCATAAAAATGATAAACTAAATAGCAAATAGAAACTCCTCTTGTTACAAGTTTTTAAGATTACATTTTATCCATAAGCTAAAGATATAAATGAAATCTATGCAAGAAATCTGGAAATGATAAAGCCACTTGAAAGCTCGACTGCCAAGCTGCCACCTACTGATATCGGGTATCCTGGAAATCTAGAGATAATCCTTTCTGCAAATCTTTGATAGCCACACAATGTGTTGTTTTGGAAATAAAAATCTACTACTTGAACTAAAAATCTGGGATTAACCAATTAACATTTGATTGACCACTATGAATCTGGGTTTGCTGGATGATCCCCTGCCACCTGTATATCCACTGTTTTCATACCTTTGAAAGTTGGACCTATTCCTTTAACTATACATAAAGGCCCATTAATGTTTATTACAGAATGCATTACTTTTTGCATGTAATGAAACATATTCTAAATGTAACAAATTGAAGTATTTAAATCTTTCAATATAGAAGGAACCCAAATCACCATCCAACGCATTAAGAAGATTCCATGTTCCTTGTGAGTTGTAGCTTGTTGAGCTTGAATTGGGTAGCATAGGATTGATCTGAATAAAAAGAAACTCAAGACTGGTTTGCAAAATGAGCTTGTCATTCATGCATTCAGGAATTTCGCATTGTAACATTTGAATGCATGTTGTGATACTTTCCCTCAACCATTTGCTTGGAATGTCATAATATTCAATGCACTTGTCCATAGACAATTGAACAATTGGCTTTTGCAGTTTGAAAATGGCTTTTAGTTACATCATTTCAAAATCCTTTCTCCATTCCTTTTTTGTTTGCTGATGGCTCGAACCTAAAATTGGCATTTGTGTGCTCAACATTTCTTTCTTGCTAAGGAGTGCTGTCTGCATTCTGTATCTTCCTTCGTTAAGAATTGAATTCAAAAACTTTGACAATTTTTAATGCACTTAGAATTGGATGCTTGAGCTGTGAATTTGGCATATGATGTGGCTTGTCTTCATATGGATTCTGGCGAACTTAAACATTTGACATTGTGCACAAACTCTGAACCGGTATACTTTTCCCTTAGCGCTCTGAATGAAGTTTAACACTCGGTAATCGGGCTTGATGCTTGCAGGTAGAAGACTCGTAAATTTGGTATTTAAACATGACGGTACACCATTCAAGAAAATAGGATGAGACTTGGTAAGCTTGGGATTTAATCCCACATTTATAAGAATTAAAATATTTCATCTCTTAATATATGTCATGGTTTCTATGTTCACTCAACGTGTAGTGCAAGGCGCTTTGAGACTTGAGCTTGTTGGCTCCCATTGATGTTGGAAATCTGATGTAACATGGACTTTGGCATTGGATATCTGATGTAAAGTGGACTTCAGCTTAGAATGGGACAAAAATCCTAAAACGTTTACTCAATAATATACTCTATACCTTTATACTTGTTCCATATCCACGTGACATAAGAACTAAACCTTTTTAACAATATTAAATATTATTTTAAAACTATAATTAAATACTATATACCTTTATACTTGTTCCATATCCACATGACATAAGAACTAAACCTTTTTAACAATATTAAATATTATTTTAAAAACTATAATTAAATAGTTTTAAAATAATTTTAATTTTATATTTATTTTATATTTATTTTGTATTTTTTTTATGTTTTAAATATTTGGTTTAGTTTTCAAAGACTAAAGCAACTTGGCGATTTTGAAGGAGACCAAGAAAGTTTCATCTTGAAAAGCAAAGACATGGCAATACTCTACTAAGGTGCAGGTTTGACCTCAAGAATATGACAAGCATGGACATTAGAAATATTAACCAGATGGAGGATTAGGGTGAAGAGATTGGCCAAGCTTGACATGGACACCCATAACTTTGACAAAGATGCTAATGAACTTTCCAACGGCGAAAAATCGGGATGCCCATTTTGCATGCGCGCTGCTAGAATGTAAAAGTTTTCATGGGGTAGATTCTGGTGACAATACATTCCATTCTGGAATAAACAAAATTTGGGTTAAATCTCTTGAATCCGATGGTGCATATCTGGACTCGTTAGATTGCCATAGCTGACTGCACAAGCTACACAAAACCATATTTTCCATTGTTAGCCCCAATGATCAGAATATTGTATTTTGTGTTATTGTCTATTTTGTGACTTATACATGTGCTAGATGGAGTTATTATTGTGATGATGGTGCAATCACTTTAACAGCTTATGGGTATTTTGTGAGTGAAATCATGGAAACATCATTTTGATGTAGATGTTTGGAAGTTGTATTGTTCTCCAATCATTTGTGTATGTGTACCTATATGTGCGCCATAAAGTGCCTCCTTAGCTTGAACTGGATTATCATGAGTGGAGGAAACATCATTGCTTCTTATGCATCAAACCTCTATATCTGTCGTTTACAATGAGTTGATAAGAGCTTCATGACATTGCCTTTGTTCTTGTGCATATATATTCTACTGGTTAAGTACATCTCTGCCATTATTCTAAATTTGTAACTCAGGTGGATTGACACAATATTTGGTGTTGTTGTTGATTTAGTGTTTGACAAGGGGATTTCCAGTACTAGTGTTATAAATATTTGGCAAGTCTTTATAAAGTTTTATGATTTCATGAAAGATTCGCCAAGATTTTACAAGGTTTTATAATTTAGTGAAAGATTCACCAAGAATTTACAAGATTATATAATTTAATGATAGATTCACCAAAAAATTATATATACATAATATAACATTGCTAAAATAGCCTTCATATTTTCTGGTATATCATGGGGATTCGCCCAATTTTTATACATAGAAATTTAGGGGGGGCTCTTAAAATTTTCCCTGTTCTTGTCCATAGGCCAACCTAAAAGGGGTATGGCCAGTCAGTTTCTTACATGTAGTCTTGTATGCCCATAATACAGACAAAATGCGCAGGTCCCAATCATCCCGATTGATGTTGCATATCTTGGTAGCGCATTCTCCAACACTTTGTTAAATGCTTCAACAGTTCCATTCACCTACAGATGATATGGCGTGCTGCGCTGATGGCGAATGTATAACTCTTTGGTCAAATCTTCAATAGTTTTATTCAAAAAGTGACTACCCTGATCACTCATCAAAATCTTCAGGCATCCGAACCATGTCAGGATGTTCTCATATATAAACTCTACGGCTGTAGCTGCATTACAATCTTTCGCTGGCTTTGCTTCTGCCCATCTAGTGAGGTAATCCATAGCAGTAATGATGTACCTCGTGTCAGTTCTCTTCCCTGGTGGGTTAATGGGACCCACAAAATCAATATCCCATTTATCAAAGGCCTGCAAAGTTAACTGTGGGTTTAGTGGCATTTTGTCCCTGCACAACAGCTTTCCTATCCTTTGACCCACATCACAACTCTGGCAATGTTACTTCGCGTCTTTATGAATTGTAGGCCACCATATCCCTGTGAACAATATCTTCTGCATGGTAGCTCTTCCTACGTAATGGCCTCTTGCGACTCCTGAGTGTGCATCTTCCAATATGAATGATTTCTCATTCTCTAATACACATCTGAGCAATACTTCATCCAGTCCCAACTTGTATATATGAACTATGATTATAGTGAAGTTTGCTGTGCACACTACGAGCTGCTTCTTTTGCTATGTAGTGAACTCTGTGGGTGTGAACCCAGTAGTCAAAAAGTCAATGATGTCCTTATAATAATCATCGACAACTTGTATAGAAAACAGCTTCGTGTCAGGTAGATTGTCCTCCAGATTCATAGGTTCCTCTCCTGACTCAATTCTTGACAGATGATCAGGTCCCAATTTCAACCTACCTGGCTTAACAACAATTTCAAAATCATACTCCTGAAAGAGTAGTAACCATCGGCATATGTGCCCCCCTAACACTGGCTTATTGACCAAGTATTTCAAATCAAAATGGTCAGTGAACATAGAAAAATGTGCACCAAGCAAGTAATGTCTGAACTTCTACAGTGCACAGACCATGGTGAGTCCTTCTTGCTCTGTGGTGGTATAGTTCTTCTCAGCGGATGATAAATTTCTGCTGGAAAAGGAAATGGGATGATCAATACCTCCCTCTCCTAGCTGAGCAAGAACAACGCCCAATGCAATACATGAAGCATCCACATGGACGTGAAATGGCTTCTCCCAGTCTGGAAAAACTAGGATTGGCGCAGTGACCATCTTTTCCTTTAATGTGTCAAATCCTTTCTCACAGTCGTCATTCCAAATGAATGGTACATCCTTCTTCAGCAGTTTCTCCATAGCTGCGGTTATTTGCGCATACTCCTTTATGAATTTCTTGTAATAGCTGGTATGCCCTAGTGCAGTGTGCAACTGCTTAACTAAGTTGGGAGTAGGCAAGTTTACAATGACCGCGATTTTGGCAAGATCTACCATCAAGCCCTGTTTGCACACAATGTGTCCCAACAAAATTCCATAGGGAACACAGAAAACACATTTCTTCAAATTTAGCGAGATTTGATGCTGCCTGCATTTTTCCAGCATCATCCTGAGGTTCGTGGCATGGTTCTTCATCAAACCAAATATAGTCCAATCATCAAAGTAAACCTCTAAAAACGTATGTATGAAGTCTTTAAATAGTGTGACTACCACTTGAGAAAATATGGCAGGTTCGTTCTTCAGACCAAAGGGCATCACTTTGTATTGGAACAACCCCCATTCTGTAGCAAAAGTAGTCTTATGCCTATCTACATAATCAATCCTGATCTGATGGTATCCTGAAAATCCATCTGTAAAAGAATATGCCGCATTCCCTCCAACATTATCTAGCACTTCATCTGTAAAACGAGTAGCAAATGGATCATCCATTGAAGCGTCGTTCAGCTTTCTGAGATCCACACAAATCTTGATCTCACCCTTCGTTTTCTTATCTTGGATAACCATCGTGCTTATCCACTCAGATTCTTCAACTGGCTCAAGGATCCCTGCATTGAGCATCTTATCGATTTCTGCCTTAACTCATTCTTTGTAGCATGGATTCAATCTATACGGTCTTTGTTTCACAGGATTCGCGCCAGGCTTAAGAGGAATTTTCATCACTCCTAAGTCTCCCAGTATACCTTTCATCTTTGTGAACTTGGTTGGGAATAATTCTCGATATTCCTGTAATATACCTGCGACCTCTTCAAATGTATCTTCATCCCAATAATCTCCAATAGCTGCGAACTTCAGCTCTTCGTTGGTGCCAATGTTCACTTTTCTTGTTTTGACAGGTCCACTCATATTTGGAATTTCTAGTGGAGGTCCTTCTACCTCGCGGGAGCCCTCTGACTCAGATATTTGTATATTGCGCGGGTCCTCCTCATCACTATCTTCTTTATCCTCGGGGTCTCCATCGATGTGTTAACAATCAAGAGCGTGTTCTAGCTGCTCCTCCCATTTAGGGTGTAGGCGCGCTAGTACACTATTTGCTCCAAAAAATTATTCTAGGGTCATGTTTCCCTGAGTGCAGTTTGGTGCGAAATTTTTTTCCTTAACAATCTACAACGCATCATTGATGCTTGGATGTTCATCTTCGAAAATGAAATCCTGCTGGAAGCTCGCAGTCAGGCCAGACCAGTCCACTGTGCCTCTGCGCAGCTCCAGGTCTAGGTACCACTTCTTTGGAATTGGTTCCTCCAATGTGTGCACAAACAGATGCACCCATTCTGTCTGTGGCCTTTCTCTCCATGCTTCTAAATAGACCCGAATATGCTTTCTTGGATCCGTCTGTCCATTGTATTTATCGAATGATAGGGTAACCTTATCAGCAAACTGGATTTGCATCTTAATTCTGCACTGATCCTATGTTGTCAGTGTCTGCTTGTGCACGGCCTACCATCTAATAGGCGTATTGTGCAGCGCTATGTCTAATGCCTGCAAGCGGTGTTCTTCTACAATTGCTACAGTATATTCATTGATAAAAGAATAAATGTTAGAGAAACCATCATAGTCGGGGATTGGGCTTACCTCCTTTCCAATCTAGCGCAATGACTTCGTGACCTGTACGCATTTCCTGGCTGATACTTCATGTAATATGCTTTGCCAGTTTTCCATTCCTGCATCAGAGTCTTAGACACAAGAGCTATCGCAGCGCCAACTGAGTGTTCCATCCGCAGTTGGATTAATATAATCAACAACATTAGTTGTCATTTTGTAAATACGGTCCAAGTTGTGGGCTCTGGATTCCTCATGAATCAGTTCAAAATATCGTTCACCCTACAAAGGGTCCAATGGCGCAATGACCCTGATGTCATTTCCTTCAAATATCATTTTCATAGTCTTTAAATCAATAATGGCAGAGTTAGTCATAGCCCAATCGATACCTAGGAATGTTGGATAAGGATGGTTGTCGTCCACGATTTCAATTACTTCGAAATCGGCATAGTTGCGCACTCCATCAATGTCAACAATGGTGTTGGGTAACCTCCCCAAAGGTATAACTATCCCTTGATTATCCATTCTTAACTATAGAGGTGACCACTGTAACTTTGGTTTTCCCATCTGATGCCATGTCTGCTTGGTCAAGATATTTACTTCAGATCCGAGATCAAGAATGATCTCATCCATCTCGTAGTCCCCAATCTGCACAATGAGTCTCATTTCCCTTCCTATTCATTTAGGACTCCTAATATTATGGAATGTGCCATGGGAAACTCCTTTCTCACTATTTAGCTCATATTTCCTCAGTAACTTTTCAAATTCCATGAAAGCATCTGCACTCTTTAATAACTTCATACAACTCCATAGGAACTATGCAACAAAGGTACTTGTGTCTGCCTCAACACTCAGCTGATCGTACGCTGCTGGAATATCCTCTACGTGTGGTGTTTTGTTGCGCAGTGGGATTCTCGTGAAATCGGGAGCTGATTCTCTAAGAATATCTCATGCTTCTGTAAATGCTCCCTTATTTTTCTGTAAATCCAGACCCGGTGCTTTTCCAGGTGCTTTTCTAATCCATACTGGCTCATCAGGATTCTTTGTAGGATCACGCACTCCAGAATTCGAAGCTTCTGCACCTCCATCTCTTCCTGTATCAGCGCCACTACGCATCACCACTTTTACACTTGGAACTGCATTTCTTCTCTCTGCTGCGATCAACTGAATGTTAGTATTTGGCAGTTCTGTCCTCCTTCATTTCTGCATTTCTACCTCTAGCACAGGATAGTCCTCAATAACATGCTCAAATGATTTACAATAATTGCATGTAGTGCATGGGTTCATACAATCTCTAGATACGTGATCGTGCTGGCCACAGTTATAATAGATTACCTCACCACGGCCTCTTCCCTACGCTGGGCATCTTCCTCTCCCGTGGTATCCACCACCACGGCCTCTATATCCTCCCTGATCATAGTGGGTGTTTTCTTGTTTCGACTGATTTTCCTCTTGGACACAATACATTCCAGCACCTCGCATCATTTCCATATCTCACTTTCTTTCGTTCATGAGCTCGTATGCACGGAAGTTGGATTCGTCATGTCCAACTAATTTACAGAAATTACAGTACAAGCTCTTAAGTGTCTTTACATAGTTCTGGATGAGATAATAGTCCTCAGGCTTGTGTCCTCTGAATCCTTCGAAAAAATATGCTTCAGCTTGACTGTAGGACTTTAGCGTGTCTACAGAAAACTCGGTCACAAATCCTTCAAGTATGCTATCAACCCAGAAGTCAACTACTCGCGACAGTGGGATATCTATATCTCATGAATGTCTCTCCACAAGTATCTGTTCAACCACGCTATGTCGGAGAGACGTAGGTTTCTATTCTCTTTCTTTGCAAAATCTTTCATCTTCTTATCACACCAATCCCAAATCTCTTTATTTTCAGGATGCCAATTGTTTAAACCTTCCGGGAACTAATATTCGTCGTTGTTCATTACTTCCTCAACTCATCACGAATTCTTAGCATGGCAATGAAACAATTTGTTGGCATAAGTAACTAATCTAAAGGTTTTCCAATATAGACCCGGGTTCTTTGTGGTTTTAGCTTTAACCAACAAAACCCCTTTTCACCGGCCCTTTCGGAAACAACCTGCGCGCAAGTTGAGGTCTCACCCGAGGCGAAGCTATGGGGGTGCTGTAGAATCAAGTTTCTACAGCAAGGTGATGAGTTGATGGGACAAACCCACTACACAACACACTATGGACTCATGCTGTGACTGAATTCCGCGCGAGGACTGTCCTCGTCGCGGGTTGATACTTCTTCAACTGGCAAGCTGCGCACCCAACGCATCCACAGATCGCCCAGGTAGACCTTACTCATTTGATGGAATAATGCAACCGACTTATGCACTTCCACTTTGACGGAAATCATGTTAAGGGTTTTACTTGGAACTTATTCCTTTAATTACTACCAGTGATTATTTAACCTTATAATTGGTGTAATCAAACAAGCTATCAATCATGTGCCCTTCCAATATTACACATTAACATAATTACATAACCATTCATTACTTGCATACATGTTTATCCACGGCTGATACATTCACATACTTAGAACAAATCACATTCATCAATCATCCATTCGTGAAATACTTAACATATTATCCCCGTTCTCCTCCTATGAAAAATACATATAAAAGCATTAACCAACCAACTGATAATTGAGAATTCAAACAGGCATAATAAGCAAATAGACAGAACAAAGCATAAACATATAGGCAATCTCACTACACAAGATTTAATGTGGTTCACCCCTCGAATGGATGCTACGTCCACAAGAACGGTTTTTAATATTGATCTTTTTGGGAAGGGTACAACCATATTAGTCTGCGCACTCAGCTGTAGACTCTCTTCTCTCTCAGATAGGTCTCTCCGCACATAGCTGCAGAGCCTTTACAATGGTTTTTGCTCAAAATTCTAACAATATTCCAAAATGAAGAGTAACCCTTCCCTATACAAAAAATATCTTATTTATAGATCATGCCACTAGGTCATGTCTGTACAATTCGTAGGCAAAACCCTTAGGTTTCCAAACATGGCATGGCTAACTGCCAGCTTGACTATCGTCATCGACAGCTTACTCCACCTGCTTCACGCCATCCTGCAGGGCCACTCGTGGCTTGCATGCTCCTAGGACAACTGTAGTCCTCAAAACAGTTACAACTGCATTGTGGCCTATCTCTTTCTGCCTCTTCCGTCTGCCCGTCTTTGTCAACGTAGTGGCCTAGCTTCTCAACTTCTTGCCGCCACTATTCCAAACAGGTCATTTTCTCCTTCCTTTTTCCGACTCTTTACAAAAAATAGGTCACTTCCTCCCCTGACCTTTTCTTATATCTTCTTACCAAAACATGCTGCTGCGCGAGTCCTGTGCATCAACATGGCTACGCAACTAAATATTCCCAGCAAGCTGCACACTTACCAATTTCGTGTGTTTCTACTGTGTAGCTCAAAATTGTGTTTCAACAAAATTGGTACCCACTTGGGCCACGCCCAACTGAGAGAATGGGGCACATCACCCATAGAGTGGCTTGGGCACATCACCAAACCTAGAGGAGCTTCAAAGCTCTCATACAAACTTCACAATGACCAAAAGTTGTGAAATGGAGTTGGTTGGCATCTTTTATAAACTTCATGATGACCTGCTGAGCAAGTTGAAGAGCTTGGTGACCTATGAGAATAGGTCACCCATGAGTGGACATACTTTCCTTTATTTTGCCTTACAAGCTTTTCTCCTTTAGAAACTATGCCCCCCTTTGTCTCCATATGTTTCCTGCTTTGCAAAAGTTGCTTGATTTGTAAACTGGACTCCTTTTTGGAAACTGCGCCCTCCTTTTGCTTTTTCTGGTTGTTTCTATTTTCTTGCTTTTAGAAACTCTTACAACTTTCCTTCTTTTGTTCTTTTCCTAAATCCACAAATTGATTTAGCGATATTTCTATTTTCTTATCTCTAGATCCAATTTGGAAACCTTATCTCCATGAGGGTGCCCTCTTGGCCCACTTGCTCCATTATTTAGGAAATTAATTACAAAAATTAATTAAGATTAATAAAAATAATTCCTCCATTTCACTTCGGCTAAATTGAATCCTATGCACACCTAATAAAATTAAATTATTTACCTAGGGGTTATTTTGTCCCCCTTTTTACCATGGTAACTAGATGAACCAAAATTGGGGACATGACAGTCCTCCCCTCCCAAGTTTGCTTGTCCTCAAGCAAGAAACCAATTCCAACTCTAACCAAAATTCCACCATGTTTCTGTTGCACTACTCTGATTACAGTCATTTTCAAAATGACTAATTATTCTTTAACAAAATTTTCAGCCCAATTAAGATAACTGAGTAGAATTCATGGATCCCATTGCTTCCTCTATAAGGACCCAAATTTTTCTGCCACCTTTGGAAAGTTGTCACTCCAAGGTATTTCTAGATCCCATGGTCCCTGATGAATACCATCCATCATCACTATTACTTGTGACAACCTGTCAATCCAGGGTATGCCAGGATCCATCCACCAAGCTGGAAGTGTGACACTCCCAATGCAAAACTGATTAGTTGCGAGACTTCTCCACCAAACATAGAACTTCTTGAGAGCATGAAAATCATAATGCATCTCTTGTGCATGTGTACTGGAGATATCTAATGGCTGCAAAATACATCTTTGTTTCTGCTCACAATTCAAGACAATGTCAGTTATAATAAAAAATTTATTGTAGAAACAAGAGAACCTTTTACCTTCCAAGGTCTCCATTGCAATGATTCCTCTACCCATCCAACCAATGGATGGACAAGCACTTTTATTTGGTGAACCATATGGGATGTGATCATCCATATGTATGTCCTCCTCAAATAAAGAGATCTCATGATCTCTATGGAACTCCACAGGATCTCCCCTCTTCATCCAATGGCTCAACTCTCTACCATTGATCCAATGGTGCAAAACTCCATCAATTGACCCACACATTGAAGGTAAGTGTAGATCTGATGCCTCCTGGTCAAAAGTGGCTGCACACATATGCATGGGATGCCTCAACTGTTGCGGGTTAAGGAACATGTCATAGGCCTCAATTTTAGGATCCTCCTTATCATCATGTGACACCAAGAGGAAGAATCCTTTCACCCAATTTTCATTCCCAAAATTTGTGGTTGAATTTGAAGTGGGGAATGAAGGATGGTGAGCCATGCTTTTGAACATTTCATCCACTAATGTTTTGGATATATCCTCTCCATTGATGGCTGATCCATCTATGGTGTACTCATCTGGATCTTCCTTGGAAGAGTGACTTTCTTCAATGAACCTCTCAAGTTCATTCTGGAATAGGTCATGTGCTTGTTTTTCATCAACTTTGTCTACACATTCCTCAAGAACATACCAAACAAACTATTCCTCATGATCCACCAAATCATGAGGTTCCTCCCTTGGAACATGAAACAATTCAGCCATGTTGTTGTGACTTTGTGAAATATGGGAGGTAAAAAGTGATTCTAGCAACTTCTCATTAAGCTGCTCAATCTGATTCTCAGATTCTTGACAAGCACTATGAGTACCAACCAGAGAATTATGGGTGGTTTCCAACATATAAGTAAGCTTTCTGATCTTCTCATCATTCCTTATTGCAGCATTATAGTACATATTCACAAGCTCCAGCAAGTGATCTCTATCAGAAAGCAGCTGAGAGAAATTTCCTTTTAGGATTCCTACTGCTTCCCACATGTGCAAAAAGTTTTCAATAGAGGGTTGCTTGTCCATTGATGTAGTTCTCCAACAGCAGTGAGAGATAAAAGAAGTATGTCCGTGGAGGTTTTTCAGTGCCTCCTTTATTTTTTCCTCACTCATTTTCAATCATCCAATCATGGCAAGAAGTTCTAGTTGGGGAACCTCCTCTTCTGCTTCTTGCAATTCAGCCTTCTCCCAATTCTGAATTCTGACACTAGAAGGATCTTCTAATCCGTCATTCTCACTGAAAGTGGCTTCCATATTGGGATGCAACAAAGGCATGCAAAAATAAAAATTGCAGCCATACCTTTGTGCCCAAATTTCTTCCTGACGTGATGTTTTTATGGCAGCATGCTTCTTTCCCAAATTCCTTGGTTCACACCCAGCTGATTTGGGCTTGTCTTCCACCTCAACCTGAAATTCCAATGATGATTTCAAATAAGATTGATGTTCTTCTTTTGGATCTGATCCAAAATATTTCATACCATCATCAATATTCCCCATATATTATGCACTTATCTTGAAATCACCCACGAAGAAATTGGGAGTGATTTCACCTTCCACATTGCCAACAATCGAATGTTTGACTGTTGGATCTTTAGTTGTACATGGATCTTTTTCCTCTCCTTCTGATGAAGGATTTGGTGACTTATCATCCTCATGGCTGCTGCAAATATGCTAATATATAACCATGGTATTCCCTCTTTCTTCCACACTTTGAGGGTCTCTTGATTTTCCTACAGTCATTGGTTTCTGATGAGCTAAGCATTGAGAATTAAATGCTTCATTATGGGGAACTGGTTTCTCCACATCATGGCACACATTATTGACAATGTATTCTATTTTCCTTTTATGATTTCCAAATGGAACATACGTATAAAATTCTAATTGAGGGCCATACCTTTTTATCATACTTCTCCCTTCAAATGTGTTAGGATATTTAGACACTTAGGAGTTAGTTAAGATCAACTTGTGTAATATATTCGTTAGGGATAGTGTGTTTCTTTAGTATGCATTAGTATGCATTTGTAAATACTTAATCCGACGGTCACGATATGTTTCCGACATAGAGTGATCTGACGGCTCAACTTCTCTTAGATCAAACCTAACCTTGATCTGTGGCTTAACACCCGATTGGTCCATGATCTCTATTTAAAGAGCATGGAGGGTCATTGTTTAGTTGATCGATTATGAGAAGCTCATTTGTAACTTTCTTTCTTTGCATAATAAATTGTCCCATAGAAGCTATTTGGCCGAGGCCGTGGAGTGTTTCCCTCAAGAGGGTTTAAACCACGTCAAAACATCGGTGTGTTGATCTGTGATCTGTTTGTCTGAAGTGGTTGCTCTTGGTGTTCGGTCCTTTGGTAGTACCCTGTGTACCCGAACAAAACGGTGGAGCTATGGTGCCTTGTTCTTCCACCCATTCTCTAGGTTCACATCCAGCTTATGTGTGGTCAACTTCTACTTCCATGTGAGGCTCATGTGGTGACTTTGAATCTGATTTAGGTGCTTCTTTTGGATTTGATCCAAAATATGTCTCACCATCATTAAGCTTACCAATCTCTTCTGAGGTGATCTTGAGATCCTCAACATCGAATCTTGCAGTATATTCTTCTTCCATTTTGTCAACAATCTCATGATTGGTTTTTGGGTCTTGCTTCTCCTTGGTTGTATTAGGATGAATATTCTTGGAGGATCTTCTTGAAGAGGATCCAAAAATTGTTGTGAAGTCACATGCATCCAATAAATCTTTCATATCTTTTATTAATTCTTCCATATAATTTCGACCTTTGACTGTGGAACATGCAACTTTTTCCTGAATATGGCTATCAGAATAACCATAGTCTCTTCTTCCAATCATGATCTCATGGGAGATGCTTGTGGAAGGTACTTCTTGGGAACTCTCTTCCTCATAATTTCTACAGTATTCTTCATACTTCTCATCAAAATTATCATACTCTTCATAAAAATAATCTTCCTCCTCATACAACTCAAAGTCTGAATCTTCCATGACATTGAACTAATTCCACAACTACAACTTGAAAATAGTGCTGAGCTACTTTTCCACTGAAATTTACTTTCCACAGGCTAAGCCAAGGAGAGTGCTATGATACCATTGTAATATCCTAGCCAAGATCTGACCAAGATATTAACTTCCACTCAAATTTTTAACAAGATTTTGCTAGTAACCTTTAAGGCCATTTCTCAAACTGAGTAGGATGTAAGTGACAGGGACTCAAACTCTGAATGAGGATGGTAGGAATGAGATTAGGTTCAAGAATTTGTATGGGAGAGTGTGCAACAACAATTTATATAGAGGGAAAATTTTAGGATCCTTTGTACGAAGCACAGAGACCATTTATGTTTCGGACATCAGCTACCGCTAAAGCCTACCGCAATGCTTCCTGGGTACATATGCATATACAAACTAGATCAAGGAGTTGGGAAGGATTAAAAAAATGATATTTGTGTTCATGGAGGTCTATGGGCATAAAAAATCAGCAATTAAACATTGGATGAAGAGTTGCGGGAAAATTGTTGGGACTTGGACTATCGAGCTAGTTTTAATGGTTGACTTCCAAAACATGGTAAAAACCTCCCAAATTTAGTACCTTAAGGTTGTAATGTGTTCTAGGGTATTTACATGAGCAGAAGCTACTGACAGATCTGGTTTCTGACCAACATAACTCTTTTAATGCAATTTCTTCTAAAACTAGTCCTCCGAGAGTGCCCGATGAGCATAGGGGGAGGAGTTAAACTTGTATTTGACCACTATAATATTTAATTATGTATTTAATGGACCTCATACAGCATATTTGATTGAAAATATAGAGCATCAAACTTTACATCACCTCATTACATTTTCAAATAACTTATATACCATAAAAACCTTCAAAACCCCCCTAGGTTTATCCAATCCTTCATTGAAACATATATCTGGCTGAAAATATTTATGTAATGGATTAGGAGAGTTATATCAGAGATTATAAACCATCTAATCAGCTGCATACATCTACCATTCGAAATTATAGTTCTTGAATGGTGAAACTACTCCAAAATAAGCTAGAAAACAAGACTGAAAGCCATTATTACATCATGAACCTCTGGGGCATATTCATATGAGAAGTTCAGAAGATTTTAGGATTGAGTTTGGATGTTTATTACAGAGCTTTGATGGCTATAAAAACAACAGCAAACCATCCAATGACAGAAGGAAAGAAGATTCAATCCCTTAGTTCTTCACCTTTTGAGTACAAAGCATGACACCCATGGGGAATCTCGAACTAGAATCACTTGGCCATGATAGAAGTTGAATGAATGGATATAATTTCAACTTCATTTCTGAATATGGCCATCACACATCAGATCCTTCATCACATTGATCACTAGAAATATTTCAATGGAGCAACCCTTCCACCAACACCTTGCAATACTAAAGAATGGGGAAGAAGAGAGGGGATAATGAGAAGGATTATTCTTGAACTCTTAAAATCTTCTAAAGAATAGATCTTCAAAGGCTGCCCAATAGTCTTCAATACCTATTAGAGAGAGAGAGAGAGAGAGAGAGAGAGAGAGAATGGGGCACATCACCCATAGAGTGGCTTGGGCGCAAACCTAGAGGAGCTTTAGAGCTCTCATACAAACTTCACAATGACCAAAAGTTGTGAAATGGAGTTGGTTGGCTTCTTTTATAAACTTCATGATGACCTGCTGAGAAAGTTGAAGAGCTTGGTGACCTGTGAGAATAGGTCACCCATGAGTGGACATACTTTCCTTTATTTTTCCTTACAAGCTTTTGTCCTTTAGAAACTGCGCCCCCCTTTGTCTCCATATGTTTCCTGCTTTGTAAAAGTTGCTTGATTTGTAAACTGGACTCCTTTTTGGAAACTGCGCCCTCCTTTTGCTTTTTTTGGTTGTTTCCATTTTCTTGCTTTTAAAAACTCTTACACCTTTCATTCTTTTATTCTTTTCCTAAATCCACAAATTGATTTAGCCATATTTCTATTTTCTTATCTCTAGATCCAATTTGGAAACCTTATCTCCATGACGGCGCCCTCTTGGCCCACTTGCTCCATTATTTAGGAAATTAATTACAAAAATTAATTAAGATTAATAAAAATAATTCTTCCATTTCACTTAAGCTAAATTTAATCCTATGCACACCTAATGAAATTAAATTACTTACCTAGGGGTTATTTTGTCCCCCTTTTTACCATGGTAACTGGATGAGCCAAAATTGGGGACATGACAATAATCCACTTAAGTTGACATTATAACCATGGTTAGCTATGGTTATCCATGTCTAATTATGTTAACTTTGATTGACAATAAATAATTTAATATATTAGATATCAATCTTTAAATATATTATATTGAAAGTGCTTATATATTTATATTATACATTTTTTTTTAATATAATTTTGATTATTTTTTTATATTTAAAATAGGTTATAAATCTTGCTTATAAAAATTGATCACAAAAAATATGATGAATTTCTTTTATGAGTAATAGTTTTATATAATACCATCCACTCCTTTAAGATATCTTTTGATCACCTATTCAAACTTAAACATTTTAGTTATTAACCCACACAATTAAAATTAATATAGTGTATGTTTAATATATTATAAGATAACAACTAACATTAATGTAAAAATACCAAAGATATTAATAAAGTGTACATTTCATATTATAAAATAATAATTAAAGTTATAAATATATTAATAAAAAAATTAAAATAATATTACAAGTGTGCATTAGATATTTACTTTGAAATATAACCATTTCAAATATTTATATTAAATTTTCTAATATATATTTAAAAGTAATTTTAAAAAAATTATAAATTAATATTTATAAATTTTTTTGACTTTAAATTAAAGTAAAAAGTCTTCTTACTTGTAGAATTAGATAAATTACTTAACCTTTTAAATCAATTTATACAGATTGAATAATGATTACTAATAATGAGATAGTAACATTGCAATATACATAAATGCAACAATGAGACTACAACCAACCACATACTCCCATTGTTGAGAGTTTCTCCAAGGATATCTTTAGTATGAATGCAACCAACCACATACTCCCATTGTTGAGAGTTTCTCCAAGGATATCTTTAGTATTAATGTAACCAACCACATACTCCCATTGTTGAGAGTTTCTCCAAGGATATCTTTAGTATTAATGTGAACCATAATGTGGCAAACAATGACCCCAATTAAACGCAAACTATCATTTTGTAAGGAAATTTGAATTATGTCCATCTTGTAAGGAAATTTGACTTCCAACTACAAGTTTTAAAGGAACGAAAAGCCCAAGTTTTAAAGGAATGCAAAGCCCTATATTTCAGGCTTCCAATGGGTAACTAAGTATTGTTGCAGAGGATAGTGTATTCACTTGTATAATTGAAATGTTGTGGTAGAGCGACTATGTGTTGTGATAGTGTCTTATAATTAGAAATTCCTATCCTTGTGTTTATTTATGCTGTGTTGCTACACATAGTTCCATTCGAGTTTGTTGAAACATGTGCTGAAATACATGCTAAAACAAATGTTGAAACTCTTGTGTTGATAATAATCTAAATGTTGTGATAGAGTAACAACATGTATGTGCATGAGTAAGAACATGCTCATATTAGAGTAACAACATGTGTGGAGTAGATTAACAACATGCTTGGAGATGGATGCATTAATTCTACAGGTATTTGAGTCGTCCATTAATGAGCAGTTATTAGAGTAACAACATGTGTGGAGTATATTAACAACATGATTGGAGATGGATGCAATAATTCTCTAGGTATTTGAGTCATCCATTAATGAGCAGTTATGCTCCTAAAGGTCGCACAAAGTGATCGAGAGTGTTTGAAGTGTGTTTAGTGATTTGTATCCTAGATTAATGGGTGGAAATATTGTGATATAAAGTTCCCTTGGGTTAGCCTGCAATTAAAGTGTTGACTATACATAGTTCTATGGTTACTGTTTCAGCAGACATATTATTATCCTGTGGTAGATACTCCTTGTTTGGTCTTTGTGTTGAGTCTTGTATTCAAACAAGAATAATGCAGTAATAAGTAATTTGATGGTGGGTGGCGGTAGTACCCTCCTACATCAGGTGGTTTCAGAATGAAGTTTCTCTTGGAATGGTTGTATGACTGTCCCTGAAAGAGAATTGGAGAATATCCTGAGTTGGTTGTGTATCAACATTCAAAGTGATAAAGACAAGTGGTGTATCAGCGTCTAGATTGAGGCTGTGAATGGTAGTCAGCATTCGACTACCGAGAGACTTGTGAGAACACTACCAAGAATTAGATATTGTGGAGGATGCATTGGAGAAGTAGATCCAGTCATGAATAGCATGAATCCAAAAGATGAAACAGAAGCTGAAATAGAGTATCGACACATTAACTTAGAACTGTTATAGCAACATAAACAACCATGTGATAATAGCATGATGGTTTTTCGTTGTGTATTAGGAGATCATGTTCAGGTTCTGTAACGGATTGTGTGTTGCAGCACCTAGCTTCTGCATCAGGTAATCTTGTATAAAAGGATATATTATTGAATCACTTTTTTTACCAATATATATAATAATGAACAATCTAAGATGGTTTATGCAGTCTAAGATGGTTTATATAGTGTCATAATTGCTTGTGAAATCAATTAAAAAATGTTAATCTGTGGGTATAGCTCATAAGTGAAAACTAAATATGTGAGCCAGTGTGACAATAAATACAATGTTCAAATTCGTTCAAATTCTTGCATTAATTATGCTTCCCATATCCTTGACTCAATGATGTTCCAACACCATCTATTTAAAGTTCAACCTCTCCACTGTTTCCTCCAATAAATGGTTATGCTAATGCTTCTTGTGCCATACTTTTATTCATGTATGTTTTGGTCGAAATTGTTATATTAATGCTTCTTTTGCAAAACCATTTCTCATTGGAATATTATTTATGATGTATGGAAACAAATGAAAACTAGAAAGCCTCTTCCATTGGGAAAAAGGTTCAATTTTTCAATGATGTTACAAACTCAAATACTTTTAAAGGATATAAAATGAATAAATATGTTTTCTATTTTCATTGAAATGTGTTCGTTTACTTAAATTTTACAAAAATAATAATCTAGTGGATACCTTGATTTTGAAATAAAATTGTCTAAGATAGTGTTTTAGTTTTTAAAATTGTAAAGATTTCTATTTTATTTTCATAGTTTTTTAAATTTTTTATGAAGGGTTTACTTAATTAACACTTGTCAATATAAGTACAATTATTTATATATACCCTTCAAATTGAAATTAAAACTAACTCTTCAAATTTTATCATCGTTTTATAGTTATTGGTTACATAGAGCATTTCCTTCTACAACTATGAAGGATCTCTTAGATTCTTCTTAAGCAATTAGAAATGCATACACCCACTGCCCTAGTGTTGTCATTTCCCACACTAGGATATGAAACGACCGATGTTCTTTCATTCATTCTCACGATAAGAATTAGGGTTTGGATAATATCGGTTATTACCAAGGAAAATTTCAGGGGCGAAATTTATCCCATGGGCTAATTTTAGGGTTTTTCTCCCACAAAAAGATTCACCAATTTCCATTTTTTCTAAAGGGATTTGCCCAAATTCATAAAATTATTTTACTCTTAAAATCCCCAAAATTCTCCCAAAGGTATATAGAATCTTTAGATATTTGAGTTTTTTTTTGAATGGCTAAACATATTATGTTTGGAATTTTAAAAACTAGGAAGATTTGCAAAGGTTTCTACACTTTAAGAAAATTATGGATCCTTAAAATTTTCCATGGTTGTTACCCTAAGTTGAATCCTTCGCTCACCCACATTCCCTTTTGCAAGCTCTAAAATTGTGCGTTCATTATTGCTTCTATGATTGCGACCACAAAATGGTACCCTCCAATACCATTTTGTGGGAAAGAGAATGTTAAGGCATTCATGCTAAGTGTCGCAAGGTTAACATGAGATTCACGCCCTTATTTATTTTCTCACATGTATATCTTTTGAATCAATCATTTGTCCTTGTTTGAATTTGTGTGACCATCATACCATTGGCAATTTGTGAGATTAGATTGTCCTATAGGATAATTAAAGCTCATCATAAGTCCAATATCATTCCTCTTTTCCATGTGACTAATTTGTATGGTGAATTTGATAATGGTTTGGGTAATAGAGTGATGATTTCTGCTCGTTTTTCAATAAAGATATTAATTTTGAAATTCTTAAAACGGGGGACATTTTTTGTTTGCATAAATAATATGGTTCACTCCACCATCATCCCCCAACCTATTTCTTCCCTATAGATTTTATTAGGTATCTAGAATCTCGTTTTCTTCATTATAAATAGAGTAGTTTAAATGATATATGATTTTGATAAATTTTTATCATTTTTCTAGTCATTTTTATTTGAAATTCATCCGGAATTCCTAAAATTGTGAATATACATTGTTGAAATTGCATCATCTAGATATCTCAGGAACATTTGAGGATGCCAAATACATTTTTTGAATCAAAAATTAAATTTGAATAATGAAAAACAATGATTTTACAAAAGAATTATCATAAAATTGCTTGAAAATTCAAAAACCTAAAACAATTAAAGAACTTCATTGTAAACATCATAATTCTTAGACTAAAAGACTACAAGTCCCCTTAAGATCCTTACCTACCTTACAGTTTGAAAAATATACTTGCACCAACCTCATGTCTATTTGATTTGCATATGATTAATAGCTGAATGTATGGTGGCATGACTCTAATAAAGGAATTACTTATGGAGTACAAAATATGTTTATTCGAGTTAGCATATTCTTTATTGGCAATGAATATGAATATGGCATAATGAAATATAGGATTAAGAATATTTGTAAATGATCATTTCATTCATTTTAGTAAAAAAATCTAAATTAACATAGTAAAGAAGGTAAAAGAGGTAAAGAAAGTACCGAAATATGCACTATTAAGAAAGAGAAAATCCTTGATTATAGATAAGGACCAACAATATAGTATGATATAGGAATTTAGAGAATGTGGGATCCTCTCTTGGAACTTTCAATGGGTTTTCCTTATAGTCAATCTAGAATAAAGATCTTCTCATAGAGACCTTGAAGGCATAACTTGTTATTCTTTATTGGGAATATATTCTACATTTTGTAACAAAACTATCCCTACATTGGCTTAAAACATTAGATTGCTAATGCAAGATGTGGAAGTATTATTATTTGTCTACAAAACTTTAATGGTATAAAAATAACTAATCGAGATATAATCCTAAAAAACATCTCCAACCCTAATCCTCTATGGTTAGATGAAAAACCTTATTAACTCGCATTCACAAAAGGAATTACAAAGATTTAATTCAATTTTTGTTCGGTGCATTACATTTATTCATTTTTATAACTACGAGGACCTAATAGTTTGCAATGGCTTAAGAAAATGAAAAAAATATAACTCAATGACTCACATGATCTTGGCACTAACATGTTATACTCGCTCTACTCCACAAAAAGTTTGTTAATTTTACACCTAAGAGAATCATGAGCCTAAATCTAATCCTAAACCATTTATTATATCTCTAAAAATATAAATACAAAAATATCTCATGGAAGAACTTTATCATTGTATTTTTAAAAATTTAAATACAAAAATATCTCATGGAAGAACTTTATCATTGTGAAAAAAACTTAATCATTAAAAAAACAAATCCGTATGCTTCCAAACGATTTTTAAAGAAATTTAAATCACTCAACATGTAACAACATTGTTAAGGACTTTCATCATAATTTTACAACAAAAATCTCAACATGTATACTCTTTAAAACTTTTTGTAAAAATGAAAATTGAACAACCAATCCCTAATATGACAAAGATTGCAAGATTTATAGGAAATATGGAGATTATGATGAGTCCCTAAAATATAACAAAATAAATAATTACACGTTCTTAATTAAAAGAAAAAAGGATTATGTATATATAAAATAAAGTAGGGTTAACTGTGAGACTTTCTAAATTCAAACCAAAACTTTTAAAGACAAATTATAACTAGATGTTGATGCCCCATTTCGTACAGTATTGAGTAACATTCTAGACTTCCTAGCACTTCAAATTGTTCACTTACTTGGTGCGCTAGTGAAATGCAGTTTACATTGCTATATCCCCTGCATCAACTTATAGATAGTTACAAGTATCCTAAACTACTTGTAACTACATTATAGTGTGTATGTAATCTAAGGTATATGGTTGGAATGGATACTGATAGATTACTACACATTGGTAAAAGGTATTAGGTATTGGGCCCTTTTGAGGGCTATGCAAGGTATATAAGGAAAATGTATTGAATTATTGTCCATGGAATTAATGGAAATGGTTCTGATCTAGTTCTCACTTTCAATTATGTTATATGTTATGGAACCAAATATTAGTTACTATTTGTATATTACTGAATGTTAATGGTTTTTGTTGACTTATGCCACTTTTTATTATTCATTCAATTCTTTCTTTGCATTTCCTTTTGTTAATTGGGAAGAGACCTTACCCTTCCTAGAGTACTATTTAAACTGTCAATATGATTGGAGTATTAATGAGCCTAAGGGTATATTCAAAGAGCCAATAATTGGTTCCATGGGTAGGACAATACAAAATTTTCCATTAAAGAAGAAATATATCATGGAAACCTTCTATAAAATCTCAATAATGGATAGAGGAAGAACAAATCAAATTTTCATAAAGAGAGACCTAGAGTTTAATTATAGACATAGAATGGTAGAAAGGTAGATGCATTCATTCAGATAAGCATGCTTTTTTCTCTCTTGAAATTCCTAAAGTATTGTAAAAGTGGATTTTGAGATATACTTAAATCAATTCATTTTTTGACCTTAAGACCCTATAGTTTTGAATTAGAATAATACATAAACCTTGATAAGTTGAATGATAAACGAGCATGAGTGCTTGATTACTGGTTCAAATGGGCATTAAATAAATATGTATCATCAAATTCTATATTTAATACAACATTTTTTTAAGCACAACAAAGGAATATTTTCGGGAAGGCATGGGAGGACGATTGTTGAAATTGAAACCTACGTGGATTAAGATGTTGCTTGTAGAGAAGGAATTGATGTGAATGATACTACCCATGGATGGTCATACAAAATTCAACAATTTGGAGTTAGGAAAAGGAAGGAAGAAGAGGGGTTATAAAAAGGTTATAGCTATAGGAAATGGATCCATATGCAAGTAAGGTGTAGAGACATGCTCACCAAGAGATAGACATGACATTTTGATCAAAGTTGTTACATTATTGAGAAATATGCATTAACATATAACAATGGATTACTAACATGTAAATCAATAATCAAAATCTTATTAGTTTAATATCCTACCGACGCAAGAATCAAATAATTAATAACATATGCAAAAAATGAAATGTAAGGGAAAAGAGAAAACCAATTTTACGTGGTAAAACCCCAAATGGAGAAACATACGTAGAAGGTTTGATCTTCTTATTCTTTAGGAAACTTTCACTCTTACAATCTTGAGCACCCGCACATATGCTTCACATTGCATTCCATCTTGACTTCATGTCACAATGGGCTTCCATTGTGACAACATAATGTTGTGTCTTTAAATGAGTCATGTTCACTTCTATTATGTATGCTAGAGGTTTGGATGATTACATCCGATAATACATGTGTATAAATAGTTTTCCACATCTCTTATATAAAGAATGGTAATAAGATAAATTTACCCATGATGCATGTGGGATAACTCATTTTAGATAAGATAGATATTTATGAAGAGTATTATGACTTATTTTCTAGTTCATACTTCTTATGTTTACAAAATTCCTTAACTAAGCTTGTAAAGCTATAAATAATCCCACTAGGAATCATTACACATCATAGCATTCCCCCTTAATGGTGGCTATAGGGATCAAACACAAATGGAAGAATATGTCATTATAGTAACATCCCCCCTTGATGAAAACTTCAAGAATTCTCAATAAGACGCAAAGATAGACAAACTTTGCCTCATGTATTTGATTCAATGGTAGAAACCACTTCTTACTAGATCATGAAATTGCACCTGAACCAATTTTAATGATGAAATAACTCTACAATACACCTTATGGTGTGTAGAAATGTATTAGATATGCTACAAAATGGGAAATGTGTCTAGCATATAGTCCTCACAACCAAGATGAAATATGCACCTTGCAGTAGACCTCATTGTGTGTACAAAACCTCATATGGCCTATACATAAAAAAATGTGGCCCACAAACAATCATCATGAATTTACAGGAAGAAGATGCCTTTACATTACACTACAATTTAATTGGAAGAAGGTGGAAATATATGGTATTTTATTACATTACATTACATTCCCCTTTAATAACAATTTCAAATATATCGAATAAAGTGCAAACAATTTCAAACAGTGTTGCTATAAAGGATTAGTTGAAGAGTGGAACAATGTAGGAAGTCATTACAAACTCCAATTAGATCCTCAATAATGTGCACGGATAAAACACCTTCTATGATAAAGAATCAATGCTAAATTACCAAAGACGACAACATTAATATGCTAACAAATCCAAGATAGCAACAATCTATAGAACCAAGTTGTCCCACAGATCTTCACAAGTGTCCCTGTGGAAAAAGTGAAGCAAACAAAGAGCCAATCTACATGAAATAACTTCCAAGAGGAAAGCATAAATCAACGTGATCATTCCACAATGATAAATGAAAAATCAAGACATAAAAGAGAAACATGAATTACTTTTACACAAAAAGGTTAGTTTGCAAGAACATATAAATATTGATAAGAAACATGAATGCAAAATTTATATCACATATAGATGGAAAATATTGCCACCAAACATCTAAGACTTTGGCATTGGTTTCTTTCTTGGTGTCGCTATGACAAAACACTAGACATTCATGCTCTTGAAAATTCTAATCATCTTCCAAACAAGAAAGTTGTGGCAACTTAAGAACATAAACAACCTCTACAAACATAATGATTAAATATAAGAATCTAAAAGGTTAATGCAAAAATGACATGAAGTTAATGACAAAGGAAAAATAAGTAAATGAATTCTAACAAGATAGTAAGGATTGAACCACCTATAATATAACGCCAAACTTTACACCTTTAGTTCTCCAACATAAAAATATTCAAAAACAATTAGCATATAAGATATTTATGAAATAATAACTATATATATAGTATGTGAAATATTGATAAAACACAATATTTTATATAAAAAAATAGTTCATATATTATATTGATATAACATATAAATAAAATTTGAAAAATATCATTTATACAAAATACTTATATAAATGTTTGTAAAAAAAAATAAAAATGTTTATGCATGAATTACACATGCCCAATAACTGAAAACCCAAAGCAAGACTTGAAACCCTGACACAATTATGGAAACAAGGGCCAACAAATGCAAGAATCCATATGGAGTTGGCAGAGAAGGATCAAGATAGTCATATAGCGTGGGAGAGTAGCAAAGATGCATCCATACAAGTTGCGGGGATGGTAAAAAGGGACTGCAACCTACAAAAATTCACCCAGGAAAGATATTCACATCTATATAGGCTACAGAAGGGAGTAAAAACCCCAACAAGAGGTCTTATAGTCACGGGGAGGGTAATTTGAAGCAAAGCAGGGTTAAAAAAAACAAAAACCACAACCCAATAGAGAGAAATATGGCCTGCAAAGAGAAAATTGATAACAAAACCCTCAATTTGATCCTATGAAAAAATTGTAGAGAAAGGAAAAATATGGCCATAGGGATCCATATGTGTCTATATGTTATGTGAAGAGATGAGGGACACAGTAAAGTAAAATAGCAAGATAAAAAAAAACACACTCACCAAAAAAAATCACTGCAAAATACGTGACAAATAAAAAGTCATTAGGTTTGAAAAAAAATAGAATTGGTAAAAATATAGGCTTGGTAAATTACCAAACCTAAAAATGCGCAAAAAAAATTAGGTTAAAAAAATTACTAGGCTAAGCTAGGCTAACTAATTCAATTTTGGGCAAACAAAAGCTAAATTTGACAAATGAATAATCGATTTTGACTAATTCCTCTCTTCCAAATAAAGTGGTGAGGTTGAATTTGGAAACAAACATGCACATTTATGTGAGGAATGCAAAAATACAGTATAAACCTAAGTGGTTGTCTAGGTTTGATTGCAGATCCACAAGAGGAGGCCCTGGTAAAAAATACTAAAGAAATTTCATACTTGAATTTATTTTTAACAAAAAATTACTAAAGGAGATAGAGCTTAGTAACAAGGCTCTCATATGATATTATATTATCGAGAAGTGTGGATTAACGTATAATAATAGATTAGTAACATGTAAATCAACAACCAGAATATTACCAGCACTACAAGGAAAATGAATTGTAGTGAAGGTTATAGCAGATGCTCCTTTAAAAAGAGCCCAAAGACATGTTTATGGCGGGGGTCACTAGCGGAGGCGAGCAGGAAGAGGTTCTACCGGATGTTTTTTTCTGGTGCGTTTATTCATACCAAATGCTCCAATGCATATAAGACAAGAACACCTCGGTGCTGACATAAATTATATGGCACCACGGTCAGAAACACCATCAATTGGAAAAAGCTAAAATTTTACAACTAGTGCATTAACATTACTCAAGTGCACCGGTTCACAATCGATTTTAAAGCACTAATGTAGGGTAAACTAATAGCGGAGGGCACCAAATTACTATAATTTTTTATTTTCATTTTCAATGTGGTAGTTCTAAATAACCACACCGGGTTGTTCAACATTATGGTGCACCATACTAGGGATAAAAAACCACATATTAGATTTTTTTTTATTCTTAATTTATATTTCTGGTGCAGTCATTCTAACAAACCACACCGTGATGGTATAGTTTCAGGCGCACCACCCTAGATATAAAAAAAATTGAATTTAAAAACCACGCATTATATTAATTTTTATTTGCGGTGCAACAATGCTCACTTATCGTTCCGATGCATTTACGTTTTATGCGCACCGTAATTCGGTTAAATAAAAAATATTGAATTTAAAAAAACCAAGTTTACCATCTATGTATTGCATTTGACCCCTTGAGCATCAGTGTCGTACCTTCCTTTCTCAAATGCCTTGCCATCTGGACTGCACATGGCAGAAATTCTCGCTTCTGATGGTTGCTGAGTGGATTTTGAATTTTTCCAAAAGGTGGACAAAATTTGATATTTGGTGTACATCGCAACCATGCCTCCCCGATGAGAAAGTGACTACATAAACTCTTTTTTACCTCATAATTTGATTTTTTTGGCAGATTGAAATTTCAAATTGAGCTTAATTTTCCCTTTATTAAGAAAAACATGTATGGTGCATTCGATTCATTTGGCTCGCACCGCTCCATGGTGCCCACTGTAAATTTACAGAGAACACTATGATTGATGCGTTGGTATGTGTATAATACTGCATTTAATGTGTGGCATATTATGCATAAAGCACCAATAAAGTAAATGAAAAAAATCACAATGCTTAATGCTGCGCATTGTAAACAAGAATGCCCAAATTGATGGTGCGTTGATGTGTAATAGGTGCACCATTATCCCCATACAAAATAATAAAATTAATAAAGAGGTTCTCCTACTATGGTCCACTCTATAAATACTTGTGTGTCGTGTATGGTGCAATGATGTGTCAACAATGCACAGGTGTTTCGTACTGATGGACACACTGTCCAATTAAACATATTTAAAACAACCAGCACGTTAATCGGTTCACTTTGTTAACATGTCCACACCGATGAGCTGATGTGTAATAGGTGTACTATTATCCCATAAAAAAATTATAAAACCCACAAAGAGATGTTATTATGGTGTACAATATTAATATTTGCGCACAATTTATAGTGCGATGACATATCTAAAATGCACCAGTGCTTCCTAGTGATGGATGCATTGCCAAAATTTACATAATTAAAGAAATAACCTCGTTAACCATTGTGGTTTGTTAACATGTCCGCACTATTTTTTTTGGTGCACTGACATGCAACATGCACACCACTATCCCCATAAAAATTATAAAACTCACAATGAGTTGCTCCTACTATAGTGCACTCTATTAGTATTTGTGCACCGTGTACAGTGTGATGATGTGTCCACAATGCACCGATACTTCCTATTGATGAATGCACTGCCAAAGTAGACATATTTAAAAAAATATTCACATTAATTGGGTGTTTTGTTGACATTTACGCACTGGTTATTCAGTGCGTAGATGAGTAACAGGTGTACTATTATCCCCATCAAAAAATATAAAACTCACAAAGAGATACCCCTACTACAATGTAGTCTATTAATATTTGTGCACCATTTATGGTGTGATGACATGTTCAAAATGCATCAGTTCTTCGTATTAATGGATGCACCTCCAAACTGAACATATTTTTAAAAAGCACCACGTTAACTGGTGCGCTTGTTTTAATGTAGCGCACCATTTGTGGTGCTCTTATGTTATGTATATGTGCTTTGTATTCATGGATGCACCACCAAACTAAACATATTTAAAAAAACCACCAAGTTAACCGATGAGCTTGTTTTATTGTAGCACACCGTTTGTGGCTCTCTTGTATTACAAGAGCACTGTTCATGGTGCGTTTCTATAATTTAGGCGCACCGCTTGTCAAATTCATTTATTTTGAGAATTTTTATTATTATTTTATGTTAATAAATAATATGCACATTTAATTAAATATTTAATGTTTCTTTATGTCTATTTATGAGATTGGTCGATGTTATATGTGAATTAAAGACGTCGACAATGAGAGGGCGATAAGTAATAGCAGGAACGAGTTGACTAGTACAAATTTGTGTGTGAGTGGGAGGATAGAGAGAGGGAGAGGGATTTCTACCCTTTCCCCATTACTAATTAGACATGAAACCTTTTAATAGTTGTCAGCTTCTTGAAGTTATAGCAGGAGGCTACATTCCTAAAGGGGAACTCATCTTTGTTGGTGCAGTTTATCTATCATTGGGATCACCACATACAATCCTTTGACATTGGTCTTGATTAGTGGTTCCATCCCACTGATGGGGAAATTTGCTTCATCATTGGGCTATCCAAGAGATGGGGTGATTTTCCCTAGTTCCCTGATGTTCCAGCTGGTGTTGCAATAGAAAGTCGGCTCTCTTACTCTTAGAGATATATCGTTGACCACATTATTGATCCTGCTAATTTTACGTTGAGTGACGGACATCTACAGGTTTCATCTTTTAGTGGAGAGGATGTTAGGTGCCTCTCACTAATGGTGATGACCATATTTCACCTCACCATTGATGGGTAGCACATTAGTTTCCCTCTTTTATTTTATGTAGATTCTTTAGTGCGGAGACCTAGATACATTTGGTGCTTCGCCAATTTTTTGTGGAATTTTTTTCTTTGGATCAATGTCATGTATAGATTGATGGGAGGGCCAAATTTCCTTTTGGTTTAGAGTTTTTTTGTTTATTTTTTGAGAGGATTCTGGCCACGAGACCATCATTTGACTACCTCCCTCCTAGATTGATGATGGAGATGCGTATGCGCATCTAGGGATAGATGATGCCCAAGAGGGGGAAGCCATAGTTGCTAGCTAGGATCAAATAAGAGGCAATGGAGATGTTCGCCACTAAGGAGGACCAGGCATTGGACCTTGTTCTATATCCATACGCGGGGTTGGAGTAGAGAGATGTGCCAACATCTTTTTCAACTAGGTTGAGCGACCAGATTATAGAGTTAATATTAGTGTTGTGTTTAAATTAATATAGTTGCATTTTATTGACTTAATTGATGCAAATGAAATATAATCTAATTTTTTTAATTAAATTGTTTAATGAAATTGTATAATTATTGTTGTGTATTATGATATATTTTGTATACAGTGGCGCGACAGTTCAATGGGGAGGGTCCTCCACCCATTTAGGATGATGAGGATATGTAGGAGCCTGAGGTTCCTGTGTTTCCTAGACTTGGCCTACAACATAGGCCAGATGATGGGTTTCGACAAGATGTGGAAGATAGGGTGTCCACATTGTTGGCTCAATGGGGATTCCAACTTGTATGGGCATAGGAGATCATATGATACCCTGAGCTTGTAGAGTTATGGAGGATTCTTCCTCATGATATGAGGTCTTTGATGTTGTATGTCGTCGATGCATCCATCCTTCTTAATGCTTGGAGGCCATAGGATTCTATTCCATCTGATGAGGGTGGTGATCTTCATCTTCTTCCTCCTCCTCCTCCTCCTCCTCACCATGATGGAGCCTTGACATCACATGATGCACCTCATCCTCCTCCTCCGGCTCACCATGACGACCAGCCAGTATATACTTCTCCACACCCAACCGACCCACCACCATTTTTGACTCATGATCCATAGGTCGACCAACGAGCCTCTCCTCCTCACCAACACAACCATCCACCATCTCCTACTCCACCCATCTCCCAAGATTCAGATATGACAGTCGTAGTGGGTGAGATACATCATGATGGAGATATCATCTATGTTGGTCTCTTTGCCGCTATCTTTCCTAACCAAGGTAATGATGCCTTTGGCTCTAGTGGTGGAGGTGCCGATGCCTCTAATTATGGAGGTGGACTAGATATCTCATAGTATTTATTGGGCTAGAGATGTAATTTGTCATATATCGTGAGTTCGATCATTATTGTTCATATATATATATATATATATATATATATATATGATGTTGATGTTGATGTTTATTTATGTCTTGATGGTGATGTGTATGTTACTGATGGTGTTTGCTAGATGTGTGCATGATGTAGGTTATGTTAGATGATGGTAGGTAATGTTTACATGTGTCTGTTAGGTGATGTTTTATGAGTATGTTAGACTATGTTAGTTATTTCTTTTATGTGTAAGTAAGATGGTGCTTAGGTTTGATATATGATGATAGGGTGTGTATGTTAGATGATGCTGGGTGATAGTGGTGGTGGCCATTGACTTGATGATCACATTGTAATATTTTCTTATTGTTATGTATATATGAACTTATTTTTTTATGAACTCAATGAGACGTCAAATTATTTTATGATATTTATCTTCATGTGTATGATGTATTTTTTTAATGATATTTATATGTATGATGTATTTTTTTAATGATATTTATCTTCTTCATTTTGTAATGTGGGATCACAATATCTTAATTCATCGACCAATGTTGGCAGTCAATATCACATATTGTGAGTTGGCAGTCAATATCACATAGAAATAAAGTTGGCAGTCAAGATCACATATTGACTGCCAATATCACATATTGTGAGTTGGCAGTCAATATCACATATTGTGAGTTGGCAATCCATAACAAAGTTGGCAGTCAATATCAAAGTTCTCGTTCTTGTTCATACGCCAAAGTTTGTAGACTTGTAGTCAATATCACAGTATCTTACTTCAAATATCACATAGTTTCCAGCGAAAATAATACAATCGGTTTATGGAGTATATCCTTGTGTTTCCAGCAGCGCACTGGCAGAACACCACCGACGAGGGCGAATATTTTTCTCATGTTTCACTACATTGGAGGTCCTAAAATATTTACACCTATCTAAAATTTTTGCTTACTTTTGTTTACGAATTCACACCTTTACCGTAAATACATTGTATTATTCTATTTTTTAAAATAAATATAATGTGATTATTTGAAAATATACCAAACCATCAGGGTTTTGTGGTAATGTTCTCCGAATGTAAAATATCTCTATATTAGTATAAGGCACATGTTTGACTAGTTGATGACTAAGAATTAAGGTTGTCTTATTGCCGTAGTAAATTTAAATATTTTGAAAAAATATTATAATAAATAATAATATTTAAGTATATTTCCAAAAATATATTATAATTTAAAGGAGAAAAATGATATAGATTCTACGAGAAACTTTGGAGGATATTAGTATGATATAATAATATTGAATTTAAGAAGTATTTAGTTTTTATTATTAAAATAAGGGGTTGATATATTGAAAGTAACTTTTCAAGAAAGTTATTACTCACACAGTCACTTAATTAATATAAACAGTAAACTGATATAAATATTAAATTAATTAATACAAACATAAAACAAATGCTATTTAATAAATATATCATTTTTTTAAACCACCACTTAATTGAATCTTATTTAAAAGTTAATCAAGATGCATTTAAGCATAACAAGATACGACGACCATGAAATTAATCTGGATACACTCTAGTTAATCTTGTTCATCCGCTCAACCAAGTCCAAAATTCCAGATAATATCTAAACACCTATCGGTGTGATTATCAAATCAATTTTGAGGTAACAAAAGTTTTTAGTTTTGTACAATTTTTGGTATTTACATATCAATTTGGTATCAGAACCACTTTTTCAGTCATGTAAAAGGGACACTCCCTTCTGCATCACGCCTCTAACACCTTGACAAGGATCTACTCCCCACAACCTTCAACATTTTGTATGTGGAGAGGCACTCTCATCACATGCTTCTCAAGTTATTCCACAACCTGAACAACAACTTCACAACTCCTTCTACGAAATCCATTCATGAGGATGCCTCCCTTGCAAAAGGACAAATGTAATTTTTTGAACACCAACAACAAATTATTTCAACGCCAAAATAAGATTCTTTGGGAGAACACCCAAGTGATACTTGATCTAGATATAGAACTACAACATCTATATCTCAACAAGGCCATGTCTCAACCAACCTCTAGATTGTGTTGGGACTCTAAATTGAAGATACCACACTTTTTTTGGTGCTTTTGATGGAAATCGGTCAAGGCCTAGATAAGAGAATTCACCATGTGTCCCTGAAAGCCTCTAGGAGGCGAGTTTCAACTGGCCATAAAATGATGACAATGGATCATATTGAAAAACAGTCAACTCCGTTGGATTTGTGTCATTGTCATAATGTTAGGGGACCCTCTATCCTCTTGGTCCATGGCCTACAGTTGGTCTTGTTTGACAATTTCATAAACTAGGGTTTCCCTCCGTGAGATGCATTGTAATTTTTTTCCCTGAGGGGGTTAAACTTGGGAAATACCTTGACCCTAAACTTGTGGCCAGTGTTCCCACATCAAAACCTTCTCAAAAAAAACTTGTAGAATACCATGGAACTCGATTCTGCTACTCAGTTGGGATTCTATGCCCCCGATAGCGATTCACCATGTGTCCTTGAAAGCTTCTTGGAGGTGAGTTTCAACTAGCCATAAAATGATGACTATGGCTCTGATAAAGGAATCATTAACTCCATTGGATTCATGAAATCGTCATAATTCAAGGGGTGCCTCTCTTCACTATTTCCATTGTCCACAACTAGTTTTGTTTGACCATTTCATAAACCAAGGTTTCCTCGATAAGAGGCATTACAATATTTTTCCCTAAGTGGTCAACTTGGGAAATACCTTGACCATGAACCTATGGCTAGAATTCCCACATTGAACCTACCAAACACACTTGCAGGATCTCATGAAACTCAGTTCTATTTATTGGTTGGGATTCTATACCCTGGCAGGGATTCACAACGTGTCCCTAAAAGCCATTAGGAGGCAAGTTTAAACTAGCCATAAAATGATGACCATGGCTCGGATCAACGAACCATTGAATCCATTGGATTTTTGATGTCGGTGTAATTCTAGGGGTGCCTCTCTCCTCTTGGTCCATGGCCTGTAGCTAGTCTTGTTTGAAAATTTTAGAAACAAGGGTTTCCCTTGGTAAAAGGCATTACAATTTTTTCCCTAAGGGGTCAAATTAGGAAATACCTCGACCATAAACTTGTGTCTAGAGTTTCCCATGTCAAACCTACCCAAACACACTTGTAGGATCTCACGGAATTTAATTCCACTTCTTGGTTGTGATTCTATGCCCTGGTAAGGATCCACCATATGTCCTTGAAATCCTCTAGGAGGCGAGTTTCAACTGGCCATAAAATGATGATTGTGGCTTAGATCAATGAACCATTGAATCCATTGGATTCGTGACATCATCATAATGCCAGGGGTGCCTCTCTCCTCTTGTCCATCATGCCCATAGTTGGTCTTGTTTGAATATTTCAGAAACTAGGTTTTTTCCTCAGTAATATGCATTGCAATTTTTCTTGTGTTTTTTCCCTAAGGGGTCAACTTGGGAAACTAGACGATGAAATTTTCGTTAGCATTCCCACATCGAACCTTCCCATACAAATTTGCAGGATCCCACGAAACTTGGTTTTGCTGCTCGGTTGGGATTTTATGCCCCTGGCAAGGATTCACCATGTGTCCTTGAAAGCCTCTAGAAGGTGAGTCTCAACTGGCCATAAAATGATGACCCTTGCTCATATTGACAAACCATTGACTCCGTAGGATTCGTGACATCGCCATAATGATAGGGGTGACTCTCTCCTTTCGATCCATGGCCACAGTTTTCTTGTTTGAAAATTTCAGAAACTAGGGTTTCCCTCAGTAAGAGGCATTGAAATTTTTTCACTAAGGGGACAACTTGGGTGTTGGACCTACTCATCATATGGCCATTATGGATATCATGAAACCCTAGAAAAGGATATGATTAGTTGTTGTGCACTCATTGGTGTCTTCAGTCAAGTTAATAGAAAGATTAAATGTTCAAAATTATGTCATATTTTGAGTCGTTAAATGATGAACTTATAATGACCTTGTCTCTTTGAATTTCTTACTTGGAGAAATCTAATTTTGTGATGATAAGATTGGGACTTTGATTATATTTTATTTTGATATCATTTATATTTGTGGATTTGATGCAACATAACTCAACACCATTTGATGCACAACAAATCTCAAACATTACCATGTCTACTTGAAGTTGTTTACCTAAACACAATAGAGGGCACAAAACAAAAAAATAAAAAACGAAAAGAAGTGTAGTGATATTGCTTTAGGGTTTAAAAAGATGGTTTATGAATAAATTGATGGAGTTACAATTGGATTGTAGTCAAGAACATTGTAAATGTGCATTGTGTGTCAAGCTATGAATTGTTGTCAAGGTGTGTGTTGTGTGACTTTGTGTTGCTGAAGTTAATAAGGTGTAGAAATACCATGTACCATAGCTCAAGAAATGCATGGTAGAAAATGTTATTAATTTATATATTTATTCCTCTGAAATTTACAAACTATCTATATGGATTGAGATTACCATAACCAGGACACTTGTTTTAAAATTTCCAATTCTATGATATGCCCTACTTACCTTTTTAAAAACATTTCTTCTTCACAAGGTTATCATAGTATAGAGGTAGAAAATTAGGGTGGGACAACTTCTTCAAGTAGATTTATTAATATTTATTAAGGTGGGACAACTTCTATTAAAGTAGATATTTGTAGATTATGGGAAAACCCCACAAACTTTTGAAGATTATTGGCTCGAACAAATTATACAAATAATTTATCTTGGAATTCTCTCATATTGCATACCTACTTCATGCTCTCTTTCGCAAACTCGTTAATACGATCTAAAATTCCAATAGTATTTAGTGAAACAACAATTATATACCAATGCCTCATACATGAACTCATATTTTTCTTCCTGACAACATAAAATCCTATTGTATATTAGTATTTTCAGTCCTTCATATGCCATTAAGAAAAGTAATCAACGTTATAAATGTGATCTCCATGTGATTGTAGAAGCTATCAAATAATGGAAACATTACAAATAAAAACATCATTGGCCACAAATGTATGATCACATTGAATACATTTTTGAATATGTAAAGAGAAAGTATGAAATAAATTATATCATGCAAGTTATAATACAAGAATCCATTTTATGACAAAGTAGACTACCCTAAAATGGCATGTCAATGTGCATGTATAAAAAAGTACAATGATGTTACACATGTATCCCAAATTAAATTTTCCATGGACTACACATCAAAAACTTGATCTTCCTCTTGTTTTTTCCTAACTTTGATGCATCATGCCTCTGTCTGGGACTGGTGTTCATCTTTGGAGCCTGCAAATCAAAGTTTAAATTTCTTGATCAACTAACTGCACTAATACATTAGCACTAACAAACTTAAAATGTTAAATTATGGGTCAATTACTTATAAAAAACATTGACTAAATCCATCTGAGTATCGATGCTTATGGTGTCCTCCTCCTCACTAAAATCCTCTCTACAAATTTTTCTATGGAAATAAAGGATCCTATATCAACTAATTTGAAACAAGTATCAACATGTGCATGTAAAAGTATTAATCTTACACTTTGTAATTATTGAACATGTCTCACCGAAAACATGGAAACTGGGAGAGGATACTAGGTTTCCTGTGTCTCGAGCAAAGACATAGATTGAACATCATGCTTCATCGCATCCATGACTAGACTGGAGGGGCTAGGAAATTCTTTTGTTATTGGCTATAGTCACCAAATGATGAAATAGTTAGACATGCATTAATAAACAATCTAACATGCATAAACTATGTACACATATTGAAATAGATTCCTCTATGTGACTTTTTCCCATTGCAGATGCAACATTAACTGTTGCATCAATGACTCCACTAAGGTCTAGCATGGAGGACTCTCCAACATGATGTTGTAAAGATCCAAAATAAATATTAAGAAAAACAAGTTGTGCAATGAATTGAAATTTAATCAACAACTATCATCAAAGGCTATGCATTACCATGTAATCAATAGGTCTATGATCATGGACACTTGCTCTCTTTCCGGAAAAAGGTCATCTGATAAAGACACGACCCTTCACAACATTTGGAGTATGGGGAGAGTCAAATAAAAGCAGTGGTGCTTGGATTTCGATTGTTTCATGTAGTCACAGAGTGTTGTCACAGTTAGACATGCACATTGTGAATCAATGGAATAACATGTATCAAATTACTAACATGTTCGAATAGTTACCTTAGTGTGAGTTGTATCTCTACCAAGGGGGCCTTCACTGGTTCCAAATCCTTTCCCCTCTGTCGAAGCATCTGTTATCGCTAAGAAAATTTCAAAATTTTGGCAAAAGGATTTTAATAGTCCCTAAGGCTAACAAATGTTAGATTTTTCCTTGAGGAGCTAAATCAAGGGATGTTCAACCAAGCACGGTGGGAGAATAACCTTGTGTTGGTGACCATAGGATAAGGAATAGGGTGCTAAGTAGAAAAAGGGGAACATCGTTAGATATTTTGAGGTCTATGGTCAAGATTAGTAGTGCTCATATAAAATGCAAGTGAAATAAGCTAGCATGCCAACAAGCTAATATAAGGAGGTGAGGTGGGAGATCGATGGCTATAATTGATAGCACGCCGATAAACTGTACCCTAGTTAATTTTGTCCCGAGGGCACATCGTCCCCAAAACCACCGAAGACGCTCAAAGCGAGTTGATTGATCACGCCTCCCAGCAACATGTTTTTAATACCACCATCTCTTTTGGGCATTACCTCTTATGGAAACATGGGTGGTTTAGGCCCAAAGTTAAAATATGATAAATTCTACATATGTGAAAAAGGTGAGCATTGGAATCCACATCAATCTACCTATGGAGAACACGTGCCAAAGAGGACCCCACTGAAAATCATTCTGTCATTAAGCCGTGTCAAATAAAAATCCACCAAGTGTCAAATTTCAAACCTGTTTAGCCGTTAAGTGGTAAATTATCATTTTCATAGCCATTGTTTATTAAAATAAGACTCTGGTTCCCAAATACAGTGTACCTGACCAATTGATCTCAAGAAAATGACAGTCCAAGTTCATAATCCAGCTATTGAATGGGTATTTTATTGATTCTCAACCTCATTAATTTTTGTGTGTACCATCATATAAAGTAGTTAATTCCATGCCCTAATTTACCTTACACAACCATTTAAGCTACCAATCGAGTATCTCTTTCCAAAATGGTGCCTAAATCAAAAGAAACTTACCTAACCCCAATTCTCTAGAGACGAGCATGTCTAAAACCACGAAGCAGACATGTTTGATACTATTGTGACAAATTCAGGCCTAAATTCCACAATTAGAGAATGCAAATCCCTAGCCATGGTAGATCAGGACCCTTTCCACTTGTGGGATTCAAACCTCACAAAAATTATTTTCCCTAGAACTATATACTTCACTGAGTTTGTGGCATTGTGTCCATACCACTATTCTCGAAGCAAAAGATCTATCATGTCCTCTAACTTGTCCAAAACCCTTTGTTTCATCAACGATGATACCCTGAAGAAAATGTTCTGCATCCCAGGATTTTTATCCGCTTCAAGACTTTAATGAAAAAATCCTTTCCAGTTCCTATCAAACGCTGCAACCATTTGACAAACACCAATTCTTGTCCCATCACCTCCATAAGGGCATGGCTATCCCTAA